>CP073649.1:11874285-13152857 GCA_018223645.1 Jasminum sambac
GAACTTGTAGCACTGAAAAGGTCCAAAAAGGTTTGTCGAGTCGATCATCCCAAATAAAATAATCAAAAAAGAAAGAGTTGAAGAAGAAAAGTAAGAAAAACAATAGGCCAGGTAAGTCAATGAAGTAATGGCCATTTCCACAACTTTAGCCAAGATCATTCAAGAAACCAAGTTCAAACTAAGGCCCATGGCCGAAACAAGAAGTAAGGCCTAACAATTCCCAAGTCCAAGAGAAGAGCCTCTCATAACTCAAAGAGCTTGAAGAAAATGAGTAACCATTCTCAAACATTGAAGTCTCCCGAATTCTTAATCAATTGCTAGAGCAAAAGGTGATCGAACTTGTAGAGCACTAAAAAGGCCGAAAAAGGTTGGTCGAGTTGATCATCCCAAATAAAATCAAGCTCAAGGCAGAATACCTTCATCTAAGATGATCAAATCTGAACCTCAACTACTAGAGAGACCCAGATTGATAAATTGAAAAGTTACTGCCAAATCCATATGCTCGAAAATAGACAAACCTTGTGCTCCTAATTGTCATTTCTTCAATGAAGTCATGAAAGATGACTTCGGCATCTAGGAATTCGAGTTTGAAATAGAGGATGAAATCGACAATGGCTGTTCAACTTTTATAAGCAAGAATAAAAAGTATCTGAGGTTAATTAGGTTCAAATGATAAAACATCACATCTTGTACCTTCCGTAGGGAGAACGCTGGGGCACGGAATGAAGAAGTCTGAACCGTTGACAAAAGAAATCCCTTGATGATGGGTAGGGGGCATGGAGCATTGTTCATAGGTTCGAAAAACTCCATAGATTTGACACACTGATAACCATGATAAAAAGCCAAAACAAAGAAGATGGCCAATGAATAACCAAGTTAAGAAGTCAAAAGCAATGAAATGGTCATTAAATAAAGCAGTCTCAGAAGAAGAAGTTGCACTGACTCGGCCCAAACCGATGGGCGTCTTGGTTTGTGCGTCACGAACATCAAAGAAACCAACAAGCCTATGGAAAGCCTTTAAACTCAAGTTAAATTAAAGTCTTGAAGATTAAAACCTCTCCAATTCTAAGTCAAACAAATACAAATCCAGCAAGCCCCATAGTTTGCAAAGGATGACATGAACCAAAGGAAATCTTCAATAGCCCAAAAGCAACGAACCTGTGGGATATGTTTCATTTGGAGAAGAAAAGGTCAGAGAAAACTTTGAATAAGGAGAATAAATTTTCTCAAGTTCCAAGTATTCAAGAAAATAAAAAACATTCTTGAAACCAAATTCAAGTCAAAATCAAAGCTCTGGAGAACAAGTCATCTCCATTCAAATCCAAATCCTTGTTTTGGAGAATGAAGATTTCTTCAATTCAAAGTCAAATCAAAGCTGCAGAGAGCAAAGTCTTCTCCAAAATCAAAGAAATATCAAATTCAAGTTCAAATCGATAAATTCACGGCCTAGTTAAATCTTAGAAACCAAAGTCCTCCAAAGCCTTCTTCAAATTTAGGCACAAGCGCTAAATCTTAGATTTCCTGGGGTCAAAGTCTCCAGAAAATCAAATCAAATTCAATTTCTGAAGCCGTGTCATCGATATACATTGGCGCTCCTAGAATGATTTGAATTGATCGAAGTCAAATTCGTTCCAAATAGTGAAATCGAAAAGTTGATGCTATAGCAAATATGGGTGTCATTCTAGCCAGATAAGGTGAAGATCTAATCAATATGGTATCCGCCATTTGAAGGAGGGTGATTCCATTGAAAATATAGAAGAAAACAACGGAGAAGCTAACATCGAGCAAAAGGATGTTTGGATATAGCAGCTCATTGATAATCTTCAACACCAAAAACTCCCAGATGATCCCTACCGCAACTAAAATCTAAAGGCGCGAATCCTATTTCATCTTGTACAAAGGTGCTTTCTCTATCAACAGTCATTTGACGGAATGTTCCTTCGATGCTTGGAACAGTGAGGAAGCAACGTAAGTGTTAGCAGAACCTCATTTTGGAGTGTATGGTGCTCATCAATTTGGGCTAAAACTTCACTTTTAAGTGAAAATGATAGGATATTACTAGTTGATCGTGGTGCAGGACTTCATGAACTTTGCAAAGAAGTAAAGCCTTCCAAGTTCACCCAAATTTCATCTACCAGTGGTGTTGAAGTCCTGCAAAGTTCATCTACTAGTTGATCTTGGTTGTGCACTCTTACATCTTGGTACAAAATGACTACTTCTCCCAGTGAGTTGAAGTAGCATTTCCCTTGGAGTGTTAGATCCCGTCACTGCGCATTGCCATCAAAGAGAGGTTGGCAACAGAAAAAAATAATCATCTTTGACTACAAAAGCTAGAAACTTTGGACGAGAAGCATTTTGGAGGCTCAAATGTAGCGGGAGTGCTACCAAACCCGAATAGCTAAGCCCTTCATCTAAAAAAGTAAGGCCAAGATACTGTCAAGTTGGTGATTGGTGCTTCCAGCAATGGTTAATCATAATTACAAGGAAGCTATATGTTATTTTCCCAATTTTTCAGCAATGTAACGTACAAGATCGCAGACAAAGAAGAACTGCAGATTGGACCAATCAAAATCAAATTTTTTAGTGCTTTCACTCGTGAAATGTTTTGGTTCTTTATTCTATTCTCCAAGGAAGAAAATCTTTGTACCATTCCTGGTCCACAAGAGAATAAACTGTGAATGGCAAAACAAAAAAATAAAAGCAAAAGAAATGAATATTCAAAGAAATTTATTTGTAAGAAACTATGTTTAACTTGATCCCTACCAAGGGTACGTAGGCAATTTGAATAAAAAATTTCCAAATTCAGTAAAAGAAAATGAAATAATTATATTTCCTTCCAAGTGTTACAAAGGAGATTGGCAAAAACTTCGCAACCAAGTTCTAACATATTCTTCAAAAAGGAGTGATGGGTCATAAAGGATCATAAATCTGTTGAAAGAGGAAATTCAAGTGAAGAAAAGATGACTGGTTAATATCACCACTCAACAGCATCTGCATGAAAATATCCTAGAAGCCTTTTTTGCTGGTTTTATAAACTCCACTTCGCAACAGCTTGGATACTTGGAGCATGGACATGGCTTGCCTAGGATGCACTTCACAAGTAGACAGTCTTTAATCACCAAGGCTGGAGGTCCATAAATAGAAGAACAAGTTGGAGTTACCACTTTGTCTGGAACCTTTGAAGTAAAAGTAACATCCAGAATTTGAGAACATGACGACTAAGGCGAGTTGATCAACTTCCAGATAATTGGTGGTGGAAGTTATTAAATTAACTTCTTCCTCAACATGGACAACTGCCCATGTCAAAATGTCCCCATTGATGGTGCTAAGAAATTGCCATGGAGGTTCTCTAAAGGCAAGATCACCATAAATTCCATCAAGTACAGCCATCATGCTATGATTCTTTCTAGTGTGATCTTCAAAGTTATTCAGACTGATTAAAGAAATCAATTCCTTAGTAGTCTTGGGTAACATTGCAAAGATCCGAAAGTGAAATATTGACTTCACCACATGCGGTAACAAATGTGCTGCCCTCCAAGCACCATAGCTCACAAAAAGCTTGTTGGAAAAATTTGTGTGACAAGCCTTTCGCTGTTGCACCAACAATCAAGGCTAAATCCGGTAGAGATGTCTTTTCAAGAAGCTTTGGGGTCTAAAGAAACCACTCTCAAAACCTTGGTCAATATGAAATCTCTCCACGGATGTCAAATGCGCTTCCCCGTTGTACTTTTGTGCTTTGTATCCTCTGGAAAATCAATGCCCTTGGGTAAGACTCACACCATGAGCATGACGAGGCAAAAGACACAAGGATGGACACTAAGTCTTGGAGTGACCAGACATATACAGTTCAAATAGGCTCTCCAAACTTAGAAGACGAAATTGAAAAAGGATGTGTCGTCACCTCATGGACTTGAACTTTTAATTCACCTCTCACATTAGAGGAGTTGTGATATTTCATGTTCTAGTCCTTGATGCAAATAAAAAAAAAAAAGATTTCCATGGTCTACAACTTAATTGTTTAGTGGCTGTTCAAGTTCACCAGTTTGGCATGAGTTGACTTGGCCATTCCTGCATGACGCAAAAGAAAATTTTTTCTTATCAAAATGTCTCTAAAAAAAAATAGAGAGAAACCAAGAAACAAAATCAATCAAACAAATCCACCAGCGCTCTTTCAATTTTTGGGTAAAATCTCAAATCTTCAAATGTCCAGATAGGCTCCACTTTCAAATTCTGCAAAGTATCGATTTTCAATTCTTAACATTAAATGTTTTGGGTATTAAGAGTGCCGATACTTGGTCTCAAACGAGAAAGATTGGGGTTAACCACACAGATCTTCAGTCCGGCATAAATTGGTGAAATTGAAATACTTCCCAAAAGTCAATCTTCAAATCTTTTGATTCCTTTTGTCTCAAAATTTCTGGAAAAAAGAAAGAGCAGTTTCATCTTCTAAAGAAATGAAACTTACGAAAAAAAGAGACAAAAAAGGAGAAAAAAAAAAGATTTTAAATATCAACAAGAAAGGCAAACAAAGGTGATTCCAACTGAAGCTCTGCCATGGCCAAACAACTGTAGCTCTTTGTCATGGCAACGCAATTCTAAAGGGCCATGTGCTTGATAAGCCACACTAGAAAAGCAAAGTGTCAAAGAGAATTAGCAACAAAGCTAATCTCTATCGATCAAGAAGCAAAATGGGTTGGAAAGTCAAGGAAGCTACGTGGGATTCATCATTATCGCCCTAGGCCGGATCCCACGACGTGAACAAGGTTTGCAAAAGATTGAGATTCCAGCGGCAAAGTTGATGCTTCATCGACACTGCTCGACATTCAACTTGGAAGTAACTAAAGATTGAGACTTGGCACATTCACAAAGGATCCAACCGAGAAGTACATTTCAAATAAGATGATGACTTGAAAAGGAAGGAACAAAACATTTATGAACATAAAACTCAAAACAAGTTGCAAAAGGCGATTTTGGATGAGCACCAATCCGATAAGTTGAAGTCGTTGGACGTGTAATCGAATTTTGGTGAAATATGAGAATGTTGTATGAAATGGAGGAAGGTTTGGCGGTGTTCAAGCCAACAAAACACTCAGTGCCTGTTGGTCCATTTTCCAAGAAGGAAAAAAATGAAAAGCCTGTGATGTTGGTACCAGCTATTAAAGGATGCCCCTAATTCTTTTTCTTCTACATATGTTAGTGATCAATTGGAAGGTGTTGATCAATTGGAATTTGGCATTTTATTATCGTTATCAAGTGGGGATGAATGATAATAAATTTCCTACTATTAATCTCAAATCGTAATGATCTACTTGGTTGTTGCTGCCGATCGAAATGTGTTACTATGAAGTTGGTCTCTCTCCCGCATTCCCTTCGGCCCATAGAGGCATGGATATTTATTTACTAAGAGATCCAATGAAATTAAAACTATAGAGTCTTGTGCCTGTTAGAAACACGAATCCCTTTTGAGTTGTTGATAGACAAGGGTGCAAGGTTAATGAAGTACTCCAATTCAAGGCATTCCCCAAGTCGACATCTGTGAAATTAAACCATGCGAAATTGGAGAATATATGCCTCGACTTTGGCTGTTAACTTAGTGAACACATGCATTGATCAACTTCACACGCGTCGGGTTTTAAACTAACAAACTTCCTTCTCCTTTCTCATGCACTATAGAAGCCTTTAAAAGTGCTCCCGGTGAATTAGTTGGAAAGAAAAAAAAAGGGACCTTTGAATTTTATCTACACCAGGTTGGCTCGAGATTGGGATGGCAGTAAATTGAAATTCTATAATTTCAAGGGTTCGGTGCATGTTAAGATTTATGAGATGTCAAGCTGCCGTAAAGCAAAGTTTAAATGCATGGTTATTAAACCGACTTTCCATGGAATTGCAAAGTTTAAATTTTTAAAAAAATTTTGCATGCAAAGGATTAGTCGTTACCTTTGTAGCATGTTCTTCAATTCAAACAAAAGACAAAAGGGATTTGTTATTATCCTTAAAGAAGTGTATTAGGGGAAAGAAGTCCGAATTTCACATTCTAACAACTTCTACAATTCCATCATGCAATATTTGGGTCCTCCATGTGCATTTCATGAAAAGTGGTGAAACAAAATTGAACCAACAGAGGTAATTTTGGATAAGCTCAAACTCATAATTATTGATGATAAATATTTTAAGTGCTTGATTTTGACACAAATTCTACTTCTTTCCACGAGTTTTTGTGTTTCGTTTTAAATAAAATTTCAAATTCAAGCTTAGGGGGGAAAAAGTCTCAATTTTGACCTTCCAAACAAAATGAGAGTCTAACAAAAAACAAAGTCTTCCCATCCGGAGCAAAATTCAAGGTAAAAAGATTATTTTTATCTTGAGTAGATTGAAGATTAAAATTAAAAAGAAAATGATTTTTTTATATCCTGAGTGAAATTCAAGATTTTAAAAAAATATTTTCAAGACTGCAAAAAAAAAAATAAAAATAAATAAATAAATTTACTTGGAGGGAAATTCAAGGTTGAAAAAAAATCTCTTTTATCTTAAGTGCAATTCAAGATTGAAAAAAGATACATCTTTTTATCTTGAGAAAATTCAAGATAGGAAAAAAATTGTTTCTCCCTTGAACAAAATTCAAGATTAAATCAAATTCAATAAAATTTTAAAATCAAAATTCAAGATTTACAAATTTATTTCGTTTGTAGATATTAAAATTTTAAAACAAATAAATTCTTTTGGACGGGGTTAATTTGAATTAATTCTCCCCATTGAGTCCCCAAAAATTCAAATGTCTACCAAAGTCCAAATTTCAATGAGGCTCATCCTACTTTTTTTTTCCTTAATTTATATTTATTTGATTATTATTAGATATAATTGAAATATATTATTTTTAGATAATCATTTAAATTAAATTGAGATAAATAGTGTGTTATGAAAGACTTTTCAAATTAATTGGGTAAGTTTTAGATTGTTTCAAGTAGGACCAGGCGTCGGTCGTGTTAGGTCGATTTTGGACCCAACCCGAAATCCACCACGGTGGTCGGTTTGGATGGTTCACATACCAAAACCAACCACCTGCTAGGTCAAACTGAATCGGCACAAACTCTCTTAGTTCTGGTCGGTTTGGGTTGGTCTTTTTTTTTTTCAAAATCTCAAATCTAATGTGATTATGTAATAATGCATTGTACATTAGCTCTTTAAACATTTGAAGTGTTGCTATCAATCCAATTTCAATGTACTTTCTAAGTAATATTTTCACCTAATAATAATACAAACAATTAACGACCCACAAAATGTGATGCAATTACAAAATATTCAAAGTCATAAAACATAAACCAATATCCAATAACACAAGTTGGCAAACATAAATATATAAATCATGTTACAATCCCATAAAGCTAAATAAAATTTGAAATTGCCATAGCCATGTCCAACTTCCACTTGCCAAAAAATTGGAATCTTAAATGATTGAGACAAAAAAAGCTTTGAGAATCAAAGTCACTTATGCCTAAAAAAATTAAAAAGAACGCCATTTATTACAATATTTACACACAAGTAACCACTACAAGAGAAGCTAAATCAAAATATCGAAAACACACTTGCACGATTATACCTACCTTTAGAGAAACGGAACTTTTATCTTCATCATATATCAAGTTCCAACAAAATATCTAAATTCATATTCCTCCTATAATTGATGGACAACAAGTCAACGACAATCAAATATTTAAAAAAGAATAAGTAATGTCATATGTGAATAGTGTGGCTCATTGACATCTAGGTAAATAAAACTATACACAATAAAGTGATGACTTTTATTGTCTCCAAAGAAAACTCATTTAATGATGCAAAACTTGATAACATAACAATCATTTCTCATTACTTGACAAATCTTCCTTTGATGTACTTGACTTTGAAAGCCCTACAAAGCACAAAATGTAAAATAAATTATGTTAGTTACAAATAACCAAATTAAGTAACTACATCTAACTAATTTGCTTATTTAAATATTTGAATTTTGATGTAAGTCCATCCAAATTGTCATAATACTCCACATCCTCCAAGCACGACTTTTCCTCACTTTGAGTAGATCACAGTTGATTTTATGTGCAAACTAAAGCTTTAACCATCCTCGGCATTGAGAACTACGAAATGGACTGATGATTCTTCCACCCATGCTAAAAGCACTTTCAGAAGCCACCATAGATACTTGAATTGTAAGCATATTTTTTACAATTTTTGACTAGGTACTGTACTTAGTTCCATGTACCTTCCAGCAATTTAGAATATTGAAATCCGGGTCGTCAACTTGCTCACAAGGGTCCAACAAATAGTGCTCTACATCATTTTTAATCTCAGACGAATGCTTTTGCCTTTCGTTTCATTCGAAAATTCAATACAAGAGCAGATTGGGTAGAGAGGAAGTTGATTTGCCAGATTGATATGACCTATTTCTTGATTGAGATGACCCACTCACTATCTCACTTGTAGGCGAATCAACATGATTCCATGATTGACTACTTTCTTTTTTATTTTCCCACTTCACAAACCAATCATACATTTCCATGATGAAGCTCTTCACACCACGAACCAAGGTACAAACATGAAAACAGTCACTATGCATCACACCAAAAATAGTACTCAACATAATCCAATTTGTATTTTGGGCCAACCACTATAGCAGCAAAAAAGAATTGGTTCACTTTCTCCATGTCTTCCCAACAATCGTTATATTTTGATTTCATCCTATTAGCCATCTCAGATAGTGTATAATCTCCATCCGCTTTCCATTCTTCTAGTGTAGAAAATAGTGAACAAATTTCTTGAAGATAAGAAGTGTAGTTTGTTAAAGTCGTGAAACCATCTGAACTAGAAGCTGAAGCTAGCAGATCGATTCTAATTCATATTATTTAATTACAATTGCAATTTCCAACGTGCCCCCTCACATGTAGGCGAATTTTTTTTTCCATCAAAGCGTAACACGTGACAATTCATTTTTAAATTAGTGGTGGTGGGATTTGAACTCAAGACCTTAGCCTGCTTTGATACAATGTTAAAATTATAGAACCATCTGATCTAAAAGTTTAAGTTGTCGGTTGGTTCCAATTCGTATTATTTAATTACAATTTCCAATAGAACTCACTGGTAATGAACAACTAAACTTTAAAGTCATGTTATAAAAGTTCTTAAGAAACTTTACAAACACAAAAGTATTTTCCCAATGAATTGAAGTTGGAGGTCCAACCTTCCTTTTACCATCGTCTCCTTGAAAGTAGCTTAGAAAATGCATGCCATCCTCTTTAATCGGCTCAAAAGCTTTCTCATACTTTAATGCTGCCTCCAACATCAAATAAGTAGAATTCCACCTAGTGGGCACTTCTAAAAACACAATTGATTTTGATTCTATCAACCTCTTAGCCACACACTCCATAAACGTTTTGTAATGAGCCGGTGAAACTTTCACATACTGTACAGCATTACGTATACTCAGTATGGATTCATTCATCCCCTTTAAACCCTCACAAACAATCCAATTTACAATATGTGCACAACACCTCATATGCAAATGCTTACCACTCAAAATTGATTGCCCATAACCCTAACTATTCATCTTCCGCCTAAGGTATCCAATTGCATTCTTATTTGCAGAAGCATTATCCACAGTCACCATAAAACCTTACTAATCTCCCACTAAAACAGGCAATTTTCTATTAACTTTGCAATACTTGCACCCTTGTGATCTTTAATCACAACAAAGTTCAAAATTCTTTTTTGGAGCTCTCAATAAGAATCTATGCAGTGGACAGTAAGAGACATATAATTTCCATTTTGCATGGATGTCCATGTGTCAGTAGTGAGTGAAATTCTCTGATGATGGGTAATACGATACTTTCGAAGTGCCAACTTTTCATCAATAAAAAAGTTGATTAATATCTCGAACAATTGTCCTTCGAGACAATGGATCAAACTGAGGGCATACTACACCACAAAATAGTCTAAACTCCTCTCCTTCCACGTGAGTAAAAGGTAGTTCGTCAATAACTATCATTTTCGCAAGCAGCCTTACAAGCTTCTTTGTTAAATGTCACGGCAACTAAATTGCTCCTCCCATCACCTACTTTTTGAAAACACAAGGCCCCTTTTTTTACAACCTACCAGGATACTTCTTACAAGAATTGAAGATTGATTTCTCAAAGTACTCATACCATTCTTTTTAGCACCACAAGCATATGATTACCCGCAATAATTACATTCGCACCTCGCATCATTGACTTTTGAGTCTCCTACCAATTTGAAATGATTCCACACCTCTGAAGTTCTTCGATTACCTTTACTTAGATGTGGAAGAAGTATTATAGACCCTCCCCATTGCTGCTTTTTGTTCCTATTGAAATTCAAATTCAATATCCATTTCTACATTAAAAAACACAAAAAATAAAATTAAAATTTACACAGCACGAAATAAACTTATAACACCCAACAACTAAACTACTTAATCATTTAGATAACTAAACTTGTAATTTACATATTTAATCCATATAATAATAATAATAATAATAATAATAATAATAATAATAATAATAATAATAATAATAATAATAATAATAATAGGAAATCATTTGATGAAATACATAAAAATAATCAATTCTCTTATTCTAGTATTATCTTAGAATATAGAAAGAGAAAGATATATTTTGAGAAAAATAAAAATGATTATTTTTCAATATTCTATCAAATGATCTCCTATTTATGTAATTACTAGTACCTTCACCTGTGCATTGCATGGTATTGTCAAAGTCAATTGACATAAACTTTATATCAATGTTAAAGGTGTATGATTCAGGATGTATTAAAACAATATGAGTAACAATCAATGATGCACAAATAAAAATCTATGAAAATTTTGATAGAGATTCCCTTATAGCACGGGGGAACTCATCCTATAAATATTCTAATATTATCGAAACATAATACACAACAATAAACATCAATGTAGAAACAACCTTGAACACAAAATTCTCAAGAACCAATAAAACCAATTGAAATCCATATTGTACTACAAAGCATGAATATCAATCATTGTGTTCGAATTCCAGAGCTCAACACAACCATTGCGTTTTTGTATCATAAACCTGCAAAAGTGGTGGATAAAATACCAAATTAACATTAACATAGAAGAACTCAAAGATCAATAGGGTCAGGTTTTAGAAAAGGAAATAACACATGTACCTCAATTCAATCACGACGATTGTTCTCAATAACATGTACCTTAATTCAATCATGTGTAGTATTCCCATTTGTGCATTACATAGGGAGATATATGCCCATGATATAAATTAGAACCTGCGCAATGGAAAAAGTGCAAAAGAATTTCTTAAGTTTTCAGTAGAATTTCCCCTATATTTGAACAAATACATCATATTGATATCCATAGTAGAACTAAAAGGAAAAAAAACTTCACATAATATTATATTGTGCCGAAACATCTTAGCTTCAAAAGCAATGTAAATTTGATAAAATCCACCATTCTCCATCACACAACCAAAGTACACTATATAAACACCAACAAATTCCATAACAATTATAAAGAATCATATATAGCCAATGTTAGGCTTCAATTTTTTCCATTTTTTATTCATTTTTATTCATTCTTTCTATACCCTAAATCAATCACATCCACATATCTCGTGGGATCCACATGTATTGCACAAAGCTCCACCATTCAACTCCACTATTCTCTATCCTCTTTTACATTAAAATCCACAAAAAATCAAATCCTATCACCCACATACACTTGTCCGACCATACTATTTATAATAAACTCAATCACAGTTGTTCACAGCAAACAATTGATCTTCCCTCATTTCCTTTGGCTTCATGTACTAATCTAACCATTTTGTTTTCTTTTTTTTTTGAAGTTATTTGTGTGTAATCGCCTTGTCCTTTCTGGAAGTCGTCTCGAATAATATTTCCTCCACTAATAACATCAACATGTTTGGCATATAACCAATGTACATAAAAATGAATCTATTTTCAACAACCAAATGTTATTGTTCACGTACTAACCATACACGACTTTGAGAGTTAAGAATATACCTGATGTGTTTGAGATGGGCTACACTATAAATTACTTAAAGTTTCCTTATACACAACATTTGTAGTCTTGCTCATTGGACGCCCATCATCATCACAAATAACAAATTTCAATCATTTCCTACTCGTGACCCTCGAAACCATAGCATATAATTGATCATGCGTGAAGACATGCCTCCTCAAATAAACCCCTACATTATTTAATGTTTGTCCCTGACTATTGTTTATGGCCATTGCGTAGCAACCTATTAGTGGGAACTGCCTCATCTGGAAGGTGAAAGACAATCTTATATTGGATGGGGGTAAGACTCAATCTGGGAATTAGAAACTCCGTCTCAAGACTAATCCCAGATAAAACCTTTGCCTTGACCACATGAGCACCAAGTCTTATCACTGTAAATACGGGCCATTACATAACCCAGACGAATGATCGATGTTATGCATTAGCATCACTGGAACGTCGACTTTCAACCTCAAAACATGACTTGGCACACCGGAAGCAATAATGCCATTGAAAAATTCTAGAGTGTGAACTTCACGAAGCAAATCACTGTGGGACTCATTAGTTCTACAGGTCGAATTGGAACTGTAACATGTCTTCAATGCGAAGTGGTTTATATTAACCATGTAATCGTTAACCATGCTAGCATCCTCAAGGGTAGGAGCAAGTATTGCCCTTCCATTCAAGTACGAAGGAGAGCATCACTCGGTCAAAAAATTTGGATAGGTGCCATTAACAATGGATTTCACAAAGTTCGACAAACAACGAACCAAAAGGTCATCAGGTATTTCATGTTCACCTCATCATCATTCGGTACTCCAATTTCCATATCTCCAATGCCAAGAATCCATTTAGAAAACCTGCGAAATTGATCTGATTGTTTGTCCTCGATCAAATTACAAAGCCTCATGTCCCTTATCAACCTCAACACCTGCAAAGAAAAAAAAAGAAGAAAAAATCTCATTCAATGCACTAAAGCGGGAAGACGTGTAGATATACTACAAAGCTTAACAAAAAGGTGATATTTTCAATACCTTACAGTACTGTCGTAGGTTGGAGGAGTTGAGAGATGCATGTACAATCTGCTACTGGCTTCCCTTGGGTATGATCGGGAGAATTTGCCTAAAACCACCTCAAAAAAATATGGTCTTCCCACCAAAGGGTAGACGGTTGCCCCGTGGTTTACTAAATCTTGCAAGGTCCATTATGTGATCCAAGGCCTTAAAATAGTGTTTGTTCATCGTCGGAGCTTTATCCCATATTATGAACCACGCTCTCTCTACCAGGTCGGCCAAATGGCATCCTTGTTTGATGTTGTATGTTGATCCTGCTTCTGCATTCAATGGAATCGCAAATCTCGAATGCGTAGTCCTACCGTCCGGAAGAAAAAGCGAAGCTATAGCATTGGACGCCACATTGAGAACTATTTCTCCACGAGACCGTATTGTAGCTGACAATGTCCTTCATAAGAATGTCTTCCCCGTACCACCATGTCCATACGAAAAGAAAACACCTCCTTTATCTTTGTCAATGCGCCAATAACAAGTGTCGTAAATAGAACGTTATTCATCAGTCAAATTCGACACCGACGTAGACTGTTCTTGAGCCAATGCAACCGGATTGTAGTCCAATTCTTCACTCACCAAAATATTTTCTGGAGTAGAAAAATAAAGAAGAGTCTAGAATTGGAATAAAATCATAATCCCATAGACTCTTTCCCTATTGGCAAAACAGTTTCTCGATCTCAGCTAAGGCATAGTTCTTGATTTCTTCTTCACTTGGCTGCTTATCTACAATAAAAAGTTAATCAATTAGCTCACGTTGCAAAATAGATAAACAAATAAATAAGTAAATAAATAAATAAGAAACAACATTGAGGATATAAAATAGCTACATCATCATGGAAATAAATTATTTAAGTGATTCCCGTATGAAAAAAAGGTTAAAGAAACAATGCCACCTAGATTGGGTACCTTGGTTGATAGGATTCTTCCTGTAAATGTTCTCAATGTCAAGCAACAGTTGGTTGCCAATAGTTCTCCGAACATGCTCAGGCTTATCCAACACAATCGGTTACCAACAAAGTAAAAAGAGATTCTTGTAGTGATGATTCTGAAGCCCACTGAATCGCCTAGACTATTCCATCGATATATTCTTTGTCAACTTCTAAAAGTCCCCGAGTGTAGTAGACATCCTTGAAGTTAGTGTAAACCTCTCCATCAACAGTCATTATATCATCGTAACTTTTAGGACCACGAACATGAATCAACATATTACCTAGATGTGACTTTTCCCTAGTTCCAAGCATAACAAAAAACATTCTGCTAACAGTCACCCGCTTTTGCCTTGGAACCCATTCATGCGTAAGCGGCTTCCACGTGAAATGGTCAGGGAACTTTATATATGTCAAATTTCTAGTTGCAGGATATTTTTCTTTTGCCTTCATCCTTGCAATAAACTTACTGGAATGTACGGTACACTGTTTCACGACTTGGCCAACCTCATCTCTTTCATCATATACCACAATCTACCGCCTAGGGAAGTGAAAGCTTAGAAGCTCAACAGAGACATTCCTATAATGAATATGGAATACGAACATCCTCAGCACTGCCTCACAAACCAAGACATAATGGCAATCGTACTACATATGGAATTTTGTCAATGACAACCGTTGATTCAGCATCAACACTCTTTGCAAAAGCAATCATAATATGATCATTTCCCTTATGTATGTACTTGAACAGGGACTTTATGGACCTGCTCTAGTTGCACCACTCTACATTAATATGAGCGCAATACTTCAAAAGTAAATAACGATTGTGAGGGATTACGTATCTATTTTCAAGTAACGCCTCACCTTTATTCACGATCCTGCCATCATCTCTACTCCTATATACGGCAAACCCACTTTTATCAATGCTTGTGCGACTAACAAACTTTTTAAAGTAATGTTTTGTGTACTTGCCCTTATTCTTACAGAGGGAATTTTTGTTCTAAGCACCTCAAGGACTGTGCACCATGAGGTCCCTAACATGATTGTAATATACACGATCGGTTTCCTTATTTGGATTCTCAGTAGATATCATCATGCCAATCTTTTCTGGACTTGGACTCCTATCCTTCTGGTCCATGAACAACAAAATATGTGCATGAGGGAGGTCACATTTCTAGAACTCGATAGTATATATAACTGCAATGAACAAAATACACAATCATTACCACATATGACAAACAAATGACTGATAGCTAATAACAATTGCTTGGGGAGAGAAATCAGTTTAAATTGTGCAGAGAGGATAATGAAAAGGAAAATATACCTGCTTTGGTCTTGGCGAATATCTTATTCTTCTTTATATCGGTGATGAGTTGATCTAACTTGATCTTGAACGCCCTGCAAATAATGTCAGGTCGGTCCGGGCCGCAGATCCTCTGCTCCAAAAAGCAGACAATCTCAAGCCACATAGGATTGCAAGTAAAAGTGATGAACCATTTCGGATATCCAGCCCAGCAACATATGGCCATCGCATCCTGGCAACTCTACATCATGCGACGTGGACTTTCCTGAAAAGACTCAGGTAACACCATTCGTTTTTCCAATCTTGTGGAGTCTGTCTCTCCCCGGCCAACAGCGTTAGTCAGACCACAGTACAACTCAGATCTCAGTCGCAGTTGATGTGTCCTGATATAGATCGTACATAAAGCCTCCATCATTGTATAACCATCAACCAGGAATTGTCGGAAGAACCTATTAGTTCGCAAAATATAAGGCGATTCATTAGCCCTCTCCTGTATCCTGCAGGCAAATTATTGCCTCATTGTGACATTCTTTCTGCCTCTAGAAGATGACTTGGCAGCATATGTAAGCAGCAAATCCTCTCTATATCCATCCTATCCAAAGCATAAATTAATGGATATTGGAAAGGGATAAATGAAAGGTTGAGTTAATTCATGCGCTGAAGGTCTTAGCTGTGACTTATGTGTACGTCCTGATATAGATCATACGTGCAGCCTCAATTATTGTATAACCATCAACCAGGAATTGTTGGAATAACCTCTTAGTTTGCAGAATACAAGGGGATTCATTAGTTCTCTCCTGTATCATATAGGAAAAATACTGCCTCATAGTGACATTATTTCTACCTTCAAAAGATGACTCGGCAGCACATGTAAGCAACATATCCTCTCTGTATCTATCATGTCCAAAAAGATAAAGCAATGGATATTGGAAAGGGAAAAATGAAGGGTTGAGTTGATTCATACGCTGAAGGGCTCTGCCCTTTGTCTGAACAATTATGTCACGCTCAAGTTGATCTTCTTCTGTGTCGCCCATGATCAATGCTGCAACTTCATTCTGTTGTGGGAGGCCCTATTGTCTGCCATCTCTTCTCCTACATCCAATAAGCTTTACCTTCAGATCAATAGAATTATTTTCACTCAACCTGTCCCTTCCCATCCTAAATGATTTAGCAAAGAAATTATGTTCATTCAACATCTCCTTCAGATTAGAGAGATCTAAGTGTGCAAATTGTTTACACCCTCAGAACTATCAAGCAAACAAATTGGCGAAATATTTTTAGATACAATATCATGATTTCGAATAAAAGACAAAAATAAAAAATAAAAAATTTAAACAAGGGATACTAAATTAAAAGTAGTCTAGTGCAATGTTGAAACTAACCTAACAGATTCAATTCTGTTGACAATCTCATTATGGGAGTCCTACATGTACATCTGTAAGAACTTTTCTTTTTCATCATCATTTGGAAACAAGCACCCAATGCTGTGGTGATTCTGACCATTCAGCCTGAATATGGGTAAGGATCCTCCCTTGTTTATCCCTTTATCTATCTTTCCGCCCATCGAAGTGAATGAGAACATGGAGTTGTAGGAGCAGATGTTGTCGACAAAGCGACAGCTCCTACTCTCACTACCGAAAATCAAATCATTCAGGACTCGGGGAGATCTTTCATCGAGGGAAGAATGACACTTCCTTGATTGCAACGTATAGTGTAAATTGGTCTATTAACTCTGGATAGCTTCTTGTTTCCCTCAGCATACCAAGAAATAGCGCCACAATGCTCACAAGAATATACTGGGCCCCCAATGTCATTGTACTCTCTAAAGTACGAAATCATCAATCAATAAATTAATTGTTGAGACAATCAAAGGTAAAATAACTAAATAGATTATACACTGTCGAAATAACAATGACTTCATATGAAAATAGATTGATTACCTACATTCGAGAAATTCGAGCACTCGGGGACATCGTCTATAATAGACAAAAAATTAATAATAAGTTAAGTTGCTACAGATTTAAGACAAAAAATGTCATATAGTACAATGCACCTACCATCCGAGATGTTACAATCAATTTCAGCACTAGATAGGTCATCATCAGCATCCTCAAATGCATCCACTTAATATCATGACAGGATGGAACAAAAAAATCAGGAGAAGTTATCATAAAATCTTTAAGTGTAATGAATAAAAAAATTTGTAAACATGGATTCATAGATATTGGGAACACCACTTTGCTCATCTACACTAGACACATTGCTCAGACCTACACTATCATTTGTATCATTTTGCACAGTAGATTCAGCATTGTGATTATCCATTATAGACATATTGCTTGAATCGGTGCTGCTGGATGTTCCGTGATATACATTAGAATGAATAGAATTCTATGCCACGGGATTATATGGAGCATCGCCAAACATAGGAACGCCATTTTTAGAAATTCATTCTTTGACCGGGATACCGTCTATATGAGTTACACTACTTAATGGCGAAGATATCCAAGCATTATATATCTCATCAATGTTTGCAATATTTGATTGCGATGCAATCCGAGCTGTTAAAAATAGTTTCACAGGAATCTTACAATTATAAAAACATTGAAGATAAATAAAATAAAAATAAATGAATATAACATTGCACAGAAAATGCCAAAGCTCAAAGAACTTAGCATATTTTCAAATAAGACTTACACATATTAGATGCAACACTCTTGTTAATGTTGTTAACCACACTGCTCGATCCAGAGTTACGAATTGTATGTCATCGCACCGTTGAGCCACTTAGAGTACCCAATAAACTTTGATTCGTGTTTTTTCAATACACCACTGGCACTTTTCGTAGAATCTCCACCATCAATAACGTTCACGTCTATCAGTCCATACGTAGTGTCGTTATCTATTACACGTGAATTTATTTTGAAATTTGGTTCTCATGTACAAATTAAAAACATAGCAAAGATAAAGAATGGAAATATTGGTAAATAAAACAATTCTAATTAAATACAAATTTTTCAAAATATGCCTTACCATTAGTGATATTGCCTGACAGTGTTCGAGGATTTGGTGTTGACCAACCATCGAACAAACCACCAATCCGAGTGACATCTAAACCATTGCTATTATAAGAAACAAGTGATTTCTTCGATTATGATCTACCTGGAGTTGTGAACATATGTATTTTATCACAATACCACAATGATAACGCTCATAATTGTGCATATTTATTTATATTGTACTATTATTTTCATCTGGAGTGCGTCCCATTCCCTTTGAGATAGTTGCCTATTTGGTCAATTTCCCCATTGCAAAATAAAATAACAATAAGTCGAGTGCTCCTGGAAGCGTTGAACAACAACTTTCGCTGGATAATAAAATCAAAATATCAATTGCAACGGCTACAGTTCTAACATCATTTGACACCAATCGTAAACATATTTATAATTTCTCTAATATCCTTTAAATGACAATTACAATTACAATTCAAATTCGATATATAAGCAGATTTTTTAAAATAAGTAAAAAAATGCAAATATTAAAAAAATAAAATAAATAAATATTTAAAAAACTCAATGTTGGATCCAAAATTTCAACAAATTGAACTATGCCCATACAATTTCTCTAATATCTTTTAAGTGACAGTAACTCAATGGTGTAGCTTTTCTCCAAATTTGCCATCGGTTATCGCCACTTCTGAGTTTCCAAACTTAAGCACCATTATTGTCGAATGAGAGTAATGTCAAGGGCCCTTGACATTGTGGAGATTTTATTAAGGTGCAAGATGGAAGGGAACCTATGGATACTGGTTTCTGTTCTATTACTATTGATGGAGGTTCCAAGAATGACATTTTGCACAGACTTCACAAGGTGTTGAAACAAAAAGAGCAGTTGCAGCAGATGGAAATAGAGATGACAATTTTAGATTATTGGTTATTAAGTCCTGGTTATTATGTTGTTTACTTTTCCTTTTTGTTGGTAATGATGATTTTGATGTCTAAATCGAAATTCAGGTAGATTTTGAACTCCATTTATTGTCAGTTTGTGGGGATTTTGATCTGAAAATGAATAGGCAGGCATTGGCAGCGTTATGAAGATGGCTTTCACCTCATTGCTGGATATACTTTTTACCTTTTTTGCATCATTATCTACCTCTAAAATGCTTCGATTGATATAGGTTTGTATGTATAGCTATTTGTGGATTTCGCCCTTCAATAATATGGGGAAATTGCATTCAGTTTTGTTGGGTTTCCTTGCGCTGTGTAACTTTGGTTTGATATTGGTACAGGTGATTTGGAGCTTTTGACTTATAAAGCATTGGCAGCCTCACATCTTTACGGACGAGAATGAAGTATGTTATGAAGGCAACCGGGTGCTTGGAGAAGGAAAATAATATGTAACTGTACACATCTATAATCTATGAAAATGTCTTCCACCAAAGCATGTTTTCCTGCCAAAAACTCAATTTGTTTTTTAGTTAGCAATAAGAGTTAATAATTAATCAATTAAGGAAGCACGCATTTATAAAAAAGGAAAGACGCATTTCCTTAATAAGCGTTTATAAAAATAGTCACTACAAGATTTTTTATTTTATTTTTTTCAAAGCTTGGATTTTGATCTATTTCGTAAGCCAAGTATGACTAATGAATCCACCTAATTATAGTATGTTCCAAATTTTTACATGACTAATGGATCTAATTACGTGTTTGTCAAAAAGTTTTATTATAAAATCATTTATAAAAAATGGAAGAATAAAATGTTAAAAGGACTAGTTTTTACATCCGTGCGTTGCACGGGAATAAAACTGTGTAATTTGAATGAAAAAGAAAATATTTGACTCATGATTCACAATTTTTTTAATTAATTGAATGTATATATTAAATTTGTGTTAGACATCTTTTATATGATTTTGATCAAACACCCACGTGGGCATGAAACCCACGCCACGCCACGTGGCCGAGCAAAAATTTTTTTTAAAAAAATTTTTTGGCATCTACATTAAGTTAAATGAATAATACATAACTGCCCCTGATGGTGGGGGGCCTCACCCAATTCTTACGATTTTTTTCCCCGACTGTGGGTACCAAATCTTTACCCATATTTGATAATTGGGTGTATACAAATAAGCAATATGTCTGCTATTTTGTTGTATCAATAATTATTATTGGTAAATTCACGGCCTATGCGTTGCACGGAATGGCATTGATACAATTGTAGGTATTGTAGATAATTGTTAAAATAATTAGATATTTATTGTAGTAGATGACTTATGAAATTTTCTTTTTTCCATTAATGTCAAAATAAATTTGGAAAAATTTATTTAAATACAACATTAGTGATAATGTTGGCCGGCCTTCTTTCATGATCACAAAGAAGTATTTTCAATCCTAGGGTTAAACATTGGTCAATTTAGAAAAAGTCCCACATTATATAATGATTGTATTGACTCTTGTTGATGGTTATGGTATAACCGTATAAGATATATTAATCAAGTGAAAGTGTTTTGTTGGAATTGAAAAGGTAATCTTATATAACCACAAAAAAACATAAACTTCTTTGAAAAAAATATAGAAAGGTCAGACATGTATAGCGTGTTCATGCGTTCATTGAACATTGGTAATCACAAAAATTAGTGACGTTGGTAAAGTTTTTTGTACACAACATTTGGGTTTGAATTGATATGTGCCTTGATTTCATCATATGTTGAAGTTTGTAGATTTTTTAAGTTTATTTCGTATTGTAAAAGTAAAACAGTTTTATATTTACACATTGTACGTTGCTCGAAAATCATTAACATTGGTAAAATTTGTACTTATATAGCAAAAATATCCCAAATCTATGTATTCTATATTTTCAAACAGATAATCAATGTATTATTGTCACCAAGAAAATTCCATTATTACAAAAAAGGTATATAAATGAAATTAGAATATAAATTTTGCAATAACTAAAGGTAATATAAACTAATTTTAAAGAATTTATATAAATCAATTATGATATTAATTTATATTGAAATTCATATAGATTTGAAATATTGTCCTTGTACTACTTGACACATATTAGTTACGGTATTCATGAAATTCAATTTCATCAACTAATATCAATTGATACAAATGAATTATGATATTCATATAATACAATTATTATTATAACAAATGCAAATTAATAAGTTGTGTCATTTAGTATTTGAAATTGAACAATAATTACTAAAAAATTATTTTGCCCCGAAAATTCATGTAAAATAACTATTCTATTAACATTAAAAAATTTTAAGTTACAAATGTAAGGAAAATAATTTACTGGAACTTCAAGTCTTTTGCTAACCCGTAATGTGGTCCATCTAGGAATCATGTTTTCATTAGGAAACATGCTATTCTTTACCAATACAATTTATTAAAGGAGATCTTTTCCAATTATAAATGGACGATTGAGATTAAATATAAATAAATCATAATTGGAATTCGGTCTTCTCTCTACCTATAAATATGATGTTTTATTCTATTATAAAGATCAATTAAGAGATCCAACACATAATGGTTTATAGGCTAAGAGGGAGAAACCGAATCCATCCTTGAAGGTCAATCCTCTACAATGAACGAAAGTATTTCTCTAATTCCCCCCTTTTAATTTTTACGTGATAATAATGATGTTCATGACCTTAGGGTTCATGTAAATAATTGCTATTACAACAAATGATTTTAAAGTAATCTTGAAGTGTACATCTTAGAGTTATAGTCACCAAATCATCTATCGTGCTTATGTAGAGATATTATAGTTAATTATCTTTATATGGATATAACTTTGGTTGCTTTCGTATTTAAATATATCTGTGTATGGATTTTATTGCGTCAACCACTGTTTGCTATAGTTTAAAATTGGTTTACATGCACTTTTCAATATAATGATAATTGATGTAGGGAACTGTTACATAATTGGGAAAATATATTGACAAAATAAGATAATTGAATAATTATTAAACAATTAGGAATATATCGACACAATTAATTAGATTAGATACTAAAAACAATAACACACTTCTTTGTCCATTATCACCATCGCCAGGAAACAAAAAAAATACATGCACAAAATAAATAAATAGATTAGTTATACAGCAAATATTATGAATAAATATGTATAGATAGACGCACGTTGTTCAGAATCTGCATGAAGATTCTCACAACATTATCATCAAAATTGAAATAGTAATTAGCTACCAGCTCATTGGTTGCACTTGAAGAGTAAAATAATTATTAACATCAACTTTAATTACGCTTAATGACAGAACTTCTTCAACATGAGGCTCTCTACAAATGTAAATTGAAGGGGAAAATAAATTTAGTCAAACACATACGAAAACAATTAATTAATAATAACTTTCATTAACATAAGCAAAACTGATAACAGACATGATTTCAATTTTAAAATTTGACATCATAAAATCATGTACGGTATAAGCAACAAAAAAGACATACATCAACATGCAATTTGTTCACTTGAACGAGCAACAAATAAAAGAGATGACTAAATTTATAAAAAAAAATGCTTCAAAAAAATTTTAAAAAAATTATGTTGAAGGATACAACATAAAAAAAGAAGAAAAAACAGTACACACGAATATATAGTTTCTTAATACAGTTTTAAAAGTCATTTTTTATGTTTTTAGTCTTATCATTTTCCACTCTTTATTGGTTTACTGTGGTGTATATAAGCTCTGGTTTTACTATCATTTTCCTTAAGTTTTATAAAATCTATTATGATTATTATTATTATTATTATTATTATTATTATTATTATTATTATTATTATTATTATTAGTGTCAAAACATAGAAAGGTTAAAGCACTACAAGAAATTTGACTTTTAGGGGCGACTTGTCGTCCCAATAGCTTCGTCCCTGTAGATAATTAGGGACAACATAAAAACTATTAGGGACAACATAATATTATATCGCCCCTAATGATCTACAGGGACGAAGTTATAGGGACGGCCTGTCGTCCCTACAGGCTCAGTTTTTAGTAGTGAAGCTTGCACTTAACCATTTATATGATCTACAAATTCAATAATAATAATAATAATAATAATAATAATAATAATAATAATAATAATATAATTCTATACTTGGTGACGATGATGCCTATATATCTCGCTCTAGAATTCGTTTTCTTGCCTTAGTATCGCTCCATGTATTTCTTCTTTGCTGAATATATGAAAATAGGAAAGTTGGAAATCTCGAGCTCGGACAAAGAATCCTTAATGCGCAAAGTTTGTGGTTACTCATGTGTAAGTGTCAAGAAAAAATAACTTTTCATCATGATTTTCATCTTTATGAATACAGGTTCTTGGTAGAGATATGATGAAGAGGAGATGGAAATTATAATTTTGAGATGGATGTGGGTTTATAGAGTTAAAACCGTCAATTTCCACTACACTATTTGAAAGGTTTTTCATGTGCTATTATACTTTAAATGGTATTTGGAGTGCCACTATACTGTTAAAACTATACCGTTAAAACTATACCGTTAAATGCCACAAGCTTTAACACTATTAAAATAATTAACGGAAGTGGGAATATGGTACATACATGAATGATTTTTCCGGAAATACACTGCCACATCACCAAAATCGTTTCTAAGATGACATAAATTTTAAAAAATAGAAAAATAATAGCTTACTGAAGAAAAAATGTATTATATAACAACACAAAAAGTAAATAAATAATAAAAATGGAAAAAATAAAAAAATTGCAAGCAGACAACTAAGCAATTTATGATGTTTCCGTTTTCCTTTTTATTGTTTTTTAAAAAAAATTGTTATTTCTAATTTTTCTCCTGTAAAATATCAAAAACAAAAAATTTTTAAAAATCTTAGATTTGCTTAATGATCTTGACGCTGTACCTTTTTCTTTTCTTTATTTTAATTTTTTTTTTGTGTGGGCATCAGCATCAGGTTTTTTTTTACCAAATTATGATTTTTTATTTTATTTTTCAATTTATGCCACATCAAAAATAACTTTGGTGATGTGGCAATTTTATATTTTCAACAATTATCCACGTGTGCGCTACATTTCCACTTCCATTAACAAATTTAAGGGTGTTAAAGAGAACGACATATGGGGTATATAGTTTTAATAGTATAGTGGAACTTCAAAGACCATATAAAATATAGTGGCACTTGAAAACCTTTCGAATAGTATAGTGGCAATTGGGGTTTTAACTCGAGTATACATGTAGAAATATTAATTTTTATTTTGTAAGTGGACACTGGGTGTGAATCACTAATTTTACATTAAAACTCAAATTTTTGAAGCATTTATTTTACATTAAATTTGTCATTAAAGTGCATAAAATTAATTAATTTAATTAACAGTTCACACTCAAGCATTGAATTGAATAGTGAGTTAACTGCATTTGAAGAGTATAATTTTGTTCATCTTCCTTTATAGGATAATGAACATCACTGTCCATTTGGAGAATGAAATCTAAGGCTTAGAAAATAAAAATTTTTGAGTCTTTTTGTTCCATATTATACTATTCATCGATAGCTTCAAAATGAGTATAACCTTGATATATCATTTTTTTCATTTTAAAAATTACTTATTCTAAACCTAAATAAGCAAGTTATCATTAAAAATAATTAATTTTTACAATAGTAAAAATTATATATCAAAACTATACTCATATTGAAGCTCTTGATGAATTATATAATATGGAATTTTTTTTATATAATTTCAATTTGATAAGCCTCGATTTCACCCTCTAAGAGGAGGGTAATGTTTGAAAATAATTGAACTCATACTTGAAACGTGCAATAGTAACAATTCTCTCAGATTTTGACATGTGGCAGAACCATCTAACTATAAAAATGGCATCAATTTAAAGATTAACACGTGTCATTATATAAATGGATTGATTTAAAAAAATACTAAAACCGTTGCAAATTGTGAGGAAAATTTGTTATCAATTGAAATAGTTACACGTGTCAGTATTTAAATGGTACAACCGAGCAATAACTATTTTTTTTGTCCAATAACTGTTTTTCAATAGAAATTCCAATTAAAACCTAAAATTATATAATATATAGATGAGTGCTTTTTCAATATTTATTAATTCTTTTTCGTGGCATAATTTATGGTAAACCCCATATATCATAACACGCATTTAGAAATATGGGAACACGCATCTACAACTCATATGGAAAAATTCATGATTTTTTTATAATTTCGTTACATAAAATATAATATTAATCTATATATATAGAAAAGTAGGGAAATTTTAGCTTATTTTTTAATTAGATTAATTAGTTTTTCAACCTAAAACAAAGTCATTTTTTGTCTTTTGATTTTTTCCTTTGTTTAATAATTAATCTCCAATAATCAATTAACTAATCATTATTTATATTAAGTCTTATTCTCACCAAAATTAGATGTTTTCAAATCTCCACTGATTTGAACTTATCTTCTATATGCTTTTATCTTTTTATTTTTTCCTTTTTTATTAATTCATAATCAATCCTAACGCAAAAATTAATAAATTATTATTTATATTAAATGCTAAATATTAAATCTAAATTTTGTGTCTTTGTATAAGTATTGATAATTATTATTTCATTATATCTTTTTAATCTGAGACTTTTTATGAATAATTAACAACGAGGCAAAAATTAATTCTTAAGAAAATAAAATTAATTAAGATTAATACTTTCATTAATATTTGATTATTGTGTGATACAAAATTAACATTCATTAAATTTTTACACAAGATTAAAAGAAAAGTATAACATTAAAATTTAAAATTTTGATTTGATCCACTAATTAATTTTTTAAATAATTAATTATTTTTATCAATGTTTAGAAAACTGAACTAGTTATTTAGAATATAATAATTTAATAATTAATATAGCATATAATTAATTTCATGTCAAGCTAATTGCACTTTTTTGGGTTGCAGAAATATTTATTTTGAAAGTCTTCCTAAAATAAAATTCACAGCTTCCTTTACAAAAGTTTAGAAAATGTGGATAATTTTATAAACTATTAAAAAAAATCCCAAATTGGATAGTTATGAAAAAGAGAGCGTGTACAACTCTATAAAACACTAACTATTCGGCATGTAGAAGTTGTAACTGATTGTTATTTGAGGGGAAATAGAACACTAAGTAAATTAATAAAATTCAAGAATTTTTATTTTAATTTCATTAGACAAAAGATATATTAATTATTAATAATATAATTTCTCCCAAAAAATTATTAAGAATATAATTTAGGAATTAATATATCACATAGTTAATTTTATGTTAAGTTAATTAAATCCTTTTGGGTTTGAAAGTTTTCTAAAATAAAATTCTCAACTTTTCTCCAAAAGTTTAGAAAAATGAATAATTTTCTACACTATTGAAAGAGATAAATATCTCACATCAGATAGTTTTGAGAAAATAGTGCGTGCATTACTCTATAAAGCACTAATCATTAGTCCTCTAGAAATTATAGCCAATGGCTACTTGGGGAAATTGGTAACTGATCTCCCTTTAGTTTAATCATAATTTTTAATTTAATATTTTTAGTTTATTTTTTAATTAACAATAACAAATGAAAATGTCATATTGGTCTCATAATGCACGGCTAAAGTGAGGTTAAAGTATACTTTTGTGGCTTTAATTAAGCGAGGAACAAATCATTGACATATTTCCCCACAAAAGCTTATAAATATGAAAAGCTTCTAGGATATTAAAAATAAAAATATAATAAGAAAAACCAACTATCAATTTTTTTAGAACAATTATTAATTTTTAATCTAAGACAATATGAATAAAATAAAAGTACAAATAGGTAATACGTAATATATTACATTTAAAAATTCTCCACAAATGCAAAACTAATAATTGAAAAAAATATATAATAAATAGTTTGTATACACCATTTAAACGCTGAATTTGATAAATAAATAATATAATCAGAATTGACCAATTCAAATTTATTTGATAATATTTATTAAATCGAAAGGCATGGTGTTATGTTAGAAGGCATTCCATTTTAGCATAATTGAAAATAAATTAAAATTATACAAAAATGAAATAATATATATAGTGAAACTATCCATTAAACGCTAATTTAAAAAGAATAGGGGATTAATGACATATTTTTTCATCTCGAATACATAGTTTCACAGTAATAAAAAACTATATGTTGTTATAAATATTTATTTTTCCAAATATATACATTATGAGTATACTCTTATCATAATTTTTTAAGATCTTTAGTTAATATAATAAACTTTATTATTTCAAATATTTTTAAGCAGATTTCATAATTCTTGAGGAGAAATGCCTGGACCAGGATTTTGTTGAAGATGATAGTATACCTAATTCGAACGTCCTATTCAAAAGCCATGTTTTCATCACAAATCTACTACTGTTCATGTACATTCAATTATTGCCACCACTTAACGCATCCTAAGGCAATTGTCAATTCACATATGTGAATTTTATTGACCTTTAAGTTTGTATAAATGCATGTTTCTTTATTTTTGTTAAGTTTCATCTTCTACGGTTTAGTAGTTCATCTTTAATTATTTTCACTAATTTTTTTTATCTATTACCTATTTACCTTTAACCATTAATCTTTTATTGGCTTATTTGCATAATTCTATCATGAAACAATTGACTAATTTCAATCAAATTATGACAATAATGTATTTGCACTTTGATATTTTTATGTAGTTATTATTTTCTAAATGATAAGTACTAACATAAATTCTTTTTGGTTTTATAAATAAAATTTAACAACCACGACCCATGCCATCTAGTGGCATTTGGATTGGTCTCGCGTCCCTTACATCAAGGGTTTCAATTCCCCCTTCATAAATCTTCTAATTCCAGATAAAATAAAAATAACTATCAAACAATATATATACAATCAAAATTTCTCAATTATTTTCAATTGAAATCGTTTGTTATCTATCTTTTAACTACTCTTAGGAGAAAAATAATTTTGAATAAGTAGATAGTTATAACAATTTCACAATATACCAATTATTGCATATATAAATTTCAAAAATTTACCTTTTTTAAAAATAAATTATAATTCTCTTTCAAAAAAAATATTTTAAATGAATTTTCTTCACTATTAATTAAAGAAACCATTTCATTGACAAAAATCATATTTTCCCGTTAAACCACACATAACTTAATAAAGCATCTGTAATAATTTTAAATAAATAATTCATAAATAATTAGTTTTTTAATTAATACACAATAGTTTGTACACATCAAAATATGTAAAAGTACTTTAATTAAGTTGATAAATTTATAAATTTTCATTAATAGCAACATTGTTAATTGTTTTAAATATCATTAGTGAGGAAATTTATAAATTAAGAGCAACATTTTTAATTTATTTTATTTAAATGACGTAATTGTCTTTAGTATAATTTCTTTTTTAAATAAGTTGTTGGTTTAAGATGTATAATATAAATGATGACATTGCCCCTATTATATTGATGCTTTTAATAAAATTGTAAAATGTTAAAAGTGTGTGTCAACATATTTAATCAAACAAATATAAGTACTATAACAACATTTAGTAATCTTATAATTTTTCTTTGAAACATTCGATAACCTTATAATTAATTAAATTGTATGAGATATTGTGAAGTTACTTTTATTGGTTAATCTACATTTCATTGAAATAATTTAAGCATTATAATAATTTATATTTAAATTAATTTATTAGAACTATTTAAGTAGTATAATAATGTTAACCATGTAATGATTAATGTAGATTAGTTGAATAGCATAATTATTTTCTATTGATCAAAATCATGTATAACTCCTTTAAATAAGTTATAGCAAGCAATTTAAAAAATAAGTATTACAGCAATGTAATGTATAAATTCTCACTAATTGGGCATAATGACAGATAATTGATAAAACTTAAATAACAAAACAATCAAGCCAAACAAAAATAGTAATGGCGTGGCAAACATTTCAATTTTGACTATGTTCTTGAATGTGTTGATCTTCTAAATTATAACAATTACCTAGAAAATAAAATTAAAATGAGACCCCTATTGAAAAAAAATTAAAATAAGATCGATTTTGTTCACTCTCCTAAAAGAATGGTGAACATTACCCTCATTTACGAAGGTCAATTTGGAGGTTTAAAATTTAAATATTTATTTTTTTTGGGGTTCATATTATTTTACTCATTGAGAACTTTAATATGAATACAATATTGATATATAATTTTGACGATTTTAAAAATGACTTATTTACCTATAAAATAGTAACTTATCACTAAAAATAAGTAACTTTTAAAATAGTTAAAAATATATATGAATATTGTACTCATATTAAAGCTCTCGATGAATAGAATAACATGGAATATGAAAATTTCAAGAATTTCAATTTTTTAACATTGAAATTGATCCTCCAAAAGGAGGGGTAATGTTAACCCTCATTTTTAGGAGGGTGAACAAAATTGCTTTCTATTTCACGTGCACAAATAATTATAACCAATTTGGTTATAAGAAAAACTACCAACATAGGCACACGTGGCACTATTTGAATGGTCTAGCAAAATGTAATAGATTTTTTGTCCATTAACTGTTTTTCAATTGTAACTGTTTTATTAAAAGCTAAAATTATATAATATGTAGATGTGGGTAAATATATAAATGTAACTAAAGAAAAAATAATCATTCACCTAAGTAGATATTTTAAGCAAATATTCTCCAATTCAAATCCTTTACAACATTTCTCTTATTTTGAGACAATGACGAATTAAGTTTGCAAGTTGTCATTTCAGTAAACTAAATCTTAATGAACTACAAGTTCACTCAATAACATCTTTGATAAAGCTCATTCTTTTAACACCCGTATTAGTTTCGAACAATTATTGTTAAAATTAATAAGGTGTTTTTTCTAATCACGGGGCACAATATTGCTCATTTTATAGTTAGTCATTACCCAACAAAAATTGCCATAGAATTCACACAGAAATACTTATATGACAAGATCCTTCAATTAAACATAAGAGAAACAATACTTAGTAAACACCCAATAATCATTCAAGAAACCCAAGAATTATTCAAAGATTAAACTCCAACAAAGTAATCAAATTAAAGAAAGTCACAAGGAACACCATTACCCTGTCCTGAAGAAACAAGCTTTCTATTGTAACAGTGAAGAACAAATATCTATTTTTTAAGAGCGAGAGAGAAAAATAGGGAAGAATTGAAAACTACCCTGAATCCATTTCAATTTTGGCCAGCTTAAAAGAAAAGAAGATGACGGAGCAGGTACAAGAGGCAGATTGAACTTCGGAGGTTGGAAATCTTCAATTTCGAAAAATAAGTACAAGAAGCACACATTGAACTAATAGCTTATGAAATTTTAGCTTGCTGGAATACCTTGAGTGAATAGTAGCCGGTGGCGGTGGTTGAAATACCCTGGTGATGGCATCGGCATCGGTGGAGTTGAGAAGCAGCAAGGATGGAGGAGACTGGCGAAATGCATAGCCCCTTAGGGTTTTCTTTAAATTGGGGGGAATTAGCATTTGGCGAGAAGTAGCGAGACTCTCATACTTCTACATTTTTTTTCTTTTTTTTTTTAATTATCCTGGGTTCGGGTTAGGTACCCGGCCCATTAAAGCCCCAACCCACCAATCGAACTAAGCCACCAATGGTTCAGCAACAATTAAACCACCAACCAACTGGATTGCTCAAAAAATCAAACCAACCAGAGTCGATTGGGTTGGGTCGGGTCACTTTCTCATGTTGTCGGTTATTTTGCCCAGTGTTAGTTACAAGGTTGTCCACAAAATGCCTATAAATACTACTTCAGGTCCACTATACAAAACCTTAGTAACGGAGAAGAGGAGAAAGCTGCATCAATTCCAGCAAAGGAGAAATTAAGAAGAGAGAATAAAATTCTCTCCAGTTCTTCAAATAAGAGAATAAGAATAAGAGAATTAAAATTCTCTTCAATTCTTCAAATCAAATCAAATCCAAGGAAGAATGAAGAAGAAGGGATCAAAACCCGTTCAGTTCTTCAAATCAAATCGAGGCCTAAGGAGGAATGAAGAATATGGGATCAAAACCCCTTTAGTTCGTTAAATTAAACCAAAGGAAAAGAGATAAGAATCTCTCCAGTTCTTTAAATCAAATACAAAGTCGGCGTTGGAGACTGAATCGAGATTCAAGCGAGACTGAATCGAGATTCAAGGGCAACTGAAGTGCCTTGAAGATCAAAGTAATCTTCAAGTTCCAACCAAATCTCAAATCCAAATGGATTCATTTGAGGTCAAAGTCATCTTCAAGTTCCAACCAAATCAGAAATCTAAATGGAGTCATTGAAGATCAAAGTCATTGTCAACTTCCAACCAAACCTCAAATCCAAATGGGGTCATTGAAGATCAAAGTCATCTTCAAATTCCAACTAAACCTCAAATCTAAATGGGGTCATTAAAGATCAAAGTCATCTTCAAATTCCAGCCAAACCTCAAATCCAAATGGGGTCATTGAAGATCAAAGTCATCTTCAAGTTCTAACTACACCTCAAATCCAAATGGGGTCATTGAAGATCAAAGTCATCTTCAAGTTCTAACTAAACCTCAAATCCAAATGGGACCATTGAAGATCAAAGTCATCTTCAAGTTCCAACCAAACTTAAATCCAAATGGAGTCATTGAAAGTCAAAGTCATCTTCAAGTTCCAGCCAAATCTCAAATCCAAATGGGGTCATTGAAGATAAACTAAATCTCAAATCCAAATGGAGTCATTGAAGATCAAAGTCATCTTAAAGGTAGAATTGGAATTCAAATTCCATGGTACAAGCATTTTAAGCTTATTTTTTTGCTAATTTCATGGAAAATGAATTCGTTGGGGTAGTTTCCTTTTTTTTTTGAAAAAAAGGAGGATCAATAATTATTGGTGCCTATGTCATAGCTTAGTTTGATTATAGTTTTTTATTGAAAATTGTTTTACGTTCTATTATATTCAATTAAAAATTTGGCAGAAATAACTATACACCCCGTGCGATGCATGGTATTGACGATGAATATATAAATAATGATTTTCAAAATTTTATTGTGAAATATTATCAATATACAAATTGATATATTATAGAGTGAATGTAGCGGGTACTATTCGAAAGACCCTAACATCACATTCCTCTTCCCCTGGGAAACACTTATCCTCGTTCGTACTACAACCTCATATAATTGAGGTAGAGCGAAGATCATTTAAGAATTCCAACAAGATGAGGACTCTATATCCCCCCGCCCCCTCCCCCCTCCCCTAGCTAGAAAAATTTCATCCACATTTACACCCAATCGTGATCGTATAATCAAAACTTCTATGTGCACTTTTTGTTATGTGTTAATAACATCTAATTTTGCCAATACACATCTTCTAAATATACTAAATATGTATGTTAATTTATTCGTATAAATTCACCAATTTAACATGTTCGGCTAGTATATTAACATACATTTTAAACTCATTAATCGATGAACTTTAAAACTTATATAAAATCTAAACTGAAAAAATTATTTATTATAAAATCTTAGGTCTATACATAAATAACATATTTTTTTAAAAAGAGAATCTTAAGATCTTAGGAATTGTAAAAAAGAAAAAATAAAGTCAAATATCCTTAGTTATGATAAATTTATATAAACACCGTATCTGTAGTTTGATTAGTTTTCCATCTTTATTGTCAATCATTATTTTAAATATGATGTGATTCGTAATATTTGAAATTGTAATATGTAACGATAAATTATCATAATTTGATTTTTCCAAAAATACCAACGTGATAGCACAATTGTCCGACTCTAAGTCAAATATCACTAATTATTGGTCAATTTGCAACAGCTGAAATTAAAAGGAACAATTATAGAAAATACAAAAATATATGAGAATTAAAGGAAAAATATATTTTGATAAAATGATGATAGTGAAAAAGTAAGTAAAGCTAATTAAGTACTAATGATCAATCGATTTACTCTACAATAAGATATAATATCTTAGGTCTAGAAGCAAGAAAAACTTTCAAGTGTTGTCTTCGGTTTATTTTAAAATGTGGATAAGATAAATTAATTTCGAAAATACATATTTCTTCGCCGTAACAATCTAATTAATTTAAATTATTTTTATTTTTTAAGCTACTTATTTTTTTTCAATTTTTAGCAATTTAGTTATTATTGATTAATTTTCGTCTAATGAAATCATGTCAATTTTTTGAATTTAAAAGGTGTCCAATTAAAGTTTAGAAATATAATTAATTAAATTAATTGTATTATAGTTAATTATAATTAATTTGTGCCTTTAGCTGATTATTTAAAAAATAATTTTTAATTTCTAAAATAATTAGCTTAATAGTCGTAGTTTTAAGAATTGCATGAATATAATTGTCAAAATATTTTACAAATTAAAAGAAATCTTTCAATTTAAACAGTATATTTTATTTTGAGAGGATATCTAACGAACCAATAGCAATTTAACTAATTTTAATTTTTTAATAGGACTATTTTGAAACCCCTGTATACTGAAATCAAACTTTTCAAATTTTCTTTTACATGAATCTAATTTTAAAGATATTTTAGAATTTGAAAGACATCTTCCAATCTTCAATATAGCTTTTATTTTTTAAAGGAAAACCATGTCAACTAGTAATAATCTAATTAATTTTCATTATTTCATTATTTTTTTAATTAACTATATATTTCACCTCTTAGCTATATAATAACTAATTTTGATAATTTTTTTCCATTGAAACCATATCAATTTTATTCAAATGAAACTATCACCAATTAAATTATATATATAATTAATTTTAATTTATTTAAAAAATTTCATTTTAATTTTCAGCTAATTATATCTAAAAAGAATTAATTATTTCTCAAATAATAAGCACAATAACCTCAATTTGAAGAATTGTTTATTAAAGATATTTTGTAATTAAAAGATATGCTACAATCTAAAAGTTATCTTTAATTTTTTAGGAGAAATTTTACCAACATGTAGCAATTCATTTAATATTAATTATTTTTTTTTAATGAATCACATTTTTTCCTTTTCGTAATATAATTAATTTTAATTAGTTTTTTTCCAATGAAACGTTATCCAATTTAATATTGGAAATATACTTAATTTTTCTTAACTTCAATATAATTATTTTTATTAATTTTTATTTTAGAAAACCATTGCAAAATAATTAAGTATTTCTCAAATATTTATTTTAATAACCTTAATTATAAGAATTGTATGAATCTAATTTTAAAGATAACTTTTAATTTAAAAGATGTCTTATAATTTAAAAAATATCTTACAAGTTAAAAGATATCTTTCATTTTTCAGGGTAAATCTTGCCAACCAATTGCAATATAGTTAGTTTTTATTAATTTTTGATTTTAAAATTAATTGTATCTTTCCTATTTCAACAATATATATAATTAATTTTGATTAATTTTTATCCAATGAAACCATGTAAATTTTTATCTGGTGAAACCAAGTCCAAATAAATATTAGAAGTATAAATAAATTAAATACTTTCAACAAAATTAATTTTAATGAATTAATTCCTATTTTTAGATAATAATTTAAAAATAATTAGCTTAATATCGGTCATTTTGGGAATTCTATGAATCTAATTATATATATATATATATATATATACACACACACACACATATATATTGTAATTTAAAATATATCATTCAATTTAATATATTTCTTTAATTTTAGAAGAAATCAAGAAGACTGTAGCAATCTAATGAATTTTTACTATTTTTTAATTTTTAAATTAATTACACTTTTCCAGTTTGAAAAACATAATAAATTCTAATTCGCCTTTGCAAGTAAAACCATATCGAATTAAATCTTAGAAGCATAATAAATTTTAATTAATTGTGACATAATTAATCTTAATTGATTTTCATTTCTACCTTATTGTTTCTATAATAATTAGTTTATTATATGCATTTTCGAGAATGTATGAATATATAATTTTATAGATATTTTATAATTTAAAAAGGGGCATTGAAATTTAAAATATTTCTTTTACTTTTGGGGTGAAATCTTGCCAAACAAGGGAATTAAATTAATTTTAAATATCTTTTATTTTTAAATTAATTATACTTTTCCCATTTACCAATATAATTATTTTTTATTAATATTTGTCCATTGAAACATATCAAAATAAATCTTCGCAATACAACTAATTTTAGTTAATTGTAATAAAATTAATTATAATTAATCTACATTTTTAGCTAATTACTGTTAAAAATAATTAGTTTAATCTTTGTCAAGTGAATTTGCAGTTCTTTTCTCTTTAAATTAAAAGAAATGTGTAATATTAAAGTAAAAAAAATTACATTGGAATCATTTATTAAAATATATCAATTAATTATTTCCAATAAAAGATATCTACAATTTAAACAATATAGATATAGAAATAGAAACAAATATATATTCAATTAACTGAAAATATTGGATAAATGTTACAATTGAACGATTAATTAAAAAAATAATATCACATGTTTTTTTTAGCTTTTGTGTGCAATTTTGATGAATTATAATTTTTTATCACGCAAAAATTAAATCCTAAAAAATGGTTAATTTTAATTAATTTTCATTTTTAGCTAATTTTATGTAATGCCCCGAATCTACTCAGATTCAGGCTGCTAGACTTGCTCTTAAATAACATGTACTCATGCATTGCGGAAAATAAAGATTTTTAAAATGAGTGCTTATATTATCTCAACCAATAGCTATTGGTAAATAAATCCTACTGAACATCGTCCTTTTAAAGAAAATAATGTTTGAAAATAAGGATATAAACTATAGAGTTTATAAGCAATATCTAGTTGTTCGCTAAAATAAAATAAGAAGTGAAAATTTAAGAGCTTCTTTAAGTGATTACCACTGTTGCCTGCTCCCCCACAGCCTCCCTAATCTGTAAAATTGGTAAAAAAAAACAAGGAAGGGGAAAACTTGAGTAATGAATTACTCAGTAGGTCCACAGTGCACGTCAATCAAACTGTAATAATAAGGTAGGTACATGAATGCAGATTATAAATTACTTGCGTCCGGATGAAAAATAAACATGCACATAAACATTTAATATTTTTGTGCTCATAGGCTCCTTGACATTCATGTGCCCGAAGACTCCACAGTATTGTTGAACCGAAGGCTCCATTACATTCATTATTCAAAAAAATGACATAGGCGATGTACGCTACACAAACGGTCTTCATAACAGGTGCACAGATAAGAAAAATAAAGCTTTAGTTTAGGGACCTACCTTATTTTCTGAGTTTGAGCGTAGCTTGGGGTGGCTTTTAACTCTCTCAATCCCGCGTGTCGTCCACAATTAAAGGAAATCATTAAATTAATGACAGATGTTCGGTTTATAAAATAAATGATTGGATTTGAGGCTCTATTAGTGTTGGAAATTATTTTAGTTTTACATAAGTAAAATAAGTAAATAACTTGAATAAAATAAAATAAGAATTTTAATTTAAATAGAGTTAAATAAAATTAGATAATCCTTTAATAAACTAAATAAAGTTAACTAAAATAAAATAAAATCATCATCATAATAAGTTTAAATAGAATTAAACTAAATCAAATAAACTTATCATTAAAATAAAATTAAGTAAAATAAGGTGTAATAAGAATTATAATAAAACTAAATAATATTGGATAAAAATGAAATAAAAATAGGGGGCGCATCTTAACTGGCGATAAATTTTGGCTTTCGTGAGTATTTATAAAAGTAAAATAAAGGATATGGACTGACTTTTATAAAAGTGAAACTCAGGATCTCGTACTAGCTTTAAATGGAAATCGAGACTTGGGGATCAACAAATAAGGTTTTATGGAAAAGTGGGGACTTGAGGGGCAAATCTCTTTAATTAAAAAATGTAGGCTTTCTTCCTCCTGTATCCATTCACTCTCAATGCAAAGAGCAATGCTGGGAGTACACATACTTTTTGTGTGGTAAAATACCACACACTAATAGGGGTATGGGCCCCCCACATTCAGGGGGGCATTTTGGTCATTTTGTATTTTGTGTATTAGGGTGTGGTAGTGTGTGGTAGTAGATTTGTGTGTACTTCTAGCATTTTTCAAACGCAAATACAGAGGGAAAAAAATGCGAGAATACGCTAGGAAGAAAAGGAAAAAAAAAACGGCGACCCGTCAAGAAAATATGACCACAAGATTATCACAATCAGAAGCCCTCGACTCGTTCTTCATGAAGGTGCAAATATTTTCATGTTTGGTGGAGATTTTGGTCGGAGATGATGCTAGGAAATTGGTGATTTTCGCAAGTGTCGAAAGTTTCCAACCAAACAAATTACATATTTGTGTTATAGACAACGAGGCAAAGCTATCGTTGTGGTTGTTGTGCTTTGGAATTGAGATTTGCAGACGGACAAATATTGAGCAGAGCTCAGTTCGACCATGGCTATGGCGGGTCGAGCTCGCCCTCTACCTCCTTTTCCTTCTACTTTCTTATCATTGCTTATTGGGGTCGAGGTGTTGGTCTATGGGTGCCTATACGCCTATATATGCATTTATATATACATCCATACATGTGTGCGTGTGTACGGGAGTATGTATGTGTGTATCTTCGTGGATTTGTGATTGTGTACATTTTTCTGTGGGTATGGGTGCGTGAATATGGTGATGATGGTGCCGTGTAGTTGTGGTGGTGATTGGCAGTGTGGTGGTGGTGGACGATGGAGGTGGTGGCTACATAGTTCCCGAGTCGAGTTGTCGAATCAGCAATGGTTTTGGTTCTAATAATTCGAACATAACTCCTCCCTGAATTTCCATAGTTGCAAATCCATGAGTAACAGTTTGGCACGATAGAGTATGTAAGTTTTTGAGACTGTACCTGTTTGGAATGTGAGCAATAGTGGCGGCCAGGGACTGCTGACTACTGGTTAATGAGGGATGAACGCGATTTGAGAGTTGAATATGGTGGTTGCTCTGTGTGTGGTATATGGAATAATAAGGCTAAGGTTACAATCATTAAAGCAAGCAACAAGAGTCTTTTAAACCCACGAGGAAATAGTTGTTTTATTGCTGTAGAATCCTTAGACTAGAGGGAATTTTGATGATAGTTTTCCTCACGTGGGGTTGAGTTTGCTAGGGACTCTAGTTATTTGCTCTTATCATGAGGATGTTGACTTGACTCTTACGAAAAAGAAAATATATATTGGAAGAATAAGTCCCCAAGTGATACTAGACGATTCATAAGAAGAAGACCACTAGAGATGAAATTAGCTATTGGGATAATATTGTTATTATTTTCTTTATAACTAAAGGATAGAATATTTAATTTAATTTATAAATCCATATATATATATATATATATATAATTTTAACTATAGACGGGTGACGCGATTTTTTTATATAAATTCTTCTTCTTTTTTTTTTGTTTTGAGCACGGCTTAGCGACATATTAATTGGAATTTTTCCTTAAAAAGTTCGGGTCGCTACATTTTATTTTTGAAATTAATTAATTACTTCTAAACTTAAGTAAAGGGACCAATCCAATCATGTTAGAAGTTTCCTTTAATTGCAAAATTCAGATCTAATATTTAATATTTAATATAAATAATGATTTATTAATTTATTTGTTAGCATTGATTATTAATAAATAAAAAAGGAAAAAATCAAAAGATAAAAACTTGTAGATGATAAGTTTGAATTAGTGGAGATTTGAAGAAAATCTCATTTACACTCTATATATTTCCTTATTCTGTTGAGGATAAGATCTAATATAGATAATGATTAGTTAATTTGTTGTTAGTGAGTGATTATTAATTAATAAATATGATTAAAAAGCTAAAAATAAAATCTAAATGTTGCTTGTTTGCTACTTCTCAAATTCTGCATCTATAGAAAGCAGATTTTTTTAGAAGCAATTTTTTAAAATTTGTTAAACACCTAAAACTGCTTTTGATTCGTTGAGAAGTGGAAGCAGGACTTTAACAGCAATCCCGAACTTCACCTAGGAGTCCAACGAATATGTTTTTAATCATCTTTAAACTATCAATAACGTATCTTGAGTTTCACTCATATAGGTGGAGTCCAATATTCTTTCTGGATTCCAATGTCTCTTTGTTGGATTTCCTCGTTTACATCCTGCTCTAGCTTCGTAAGTGAAAGAAAATGATTTTTAATTTACCTATTATATTGAGGTAATTTTTATTTTAGCAAAAACTCACTTTTTAGGATGGATAGTGATGGAGATCATGAAATATATGAATAATAATGAATGAAGATGTAAAATGTATAACTGATATGATGTTTTATTCGATTAATAGTAAAAGTTAATTTTTAGCCCCCCAAAAAAAGTTAATTTTAGATAGAATAAAGTAATGGAATAGATGTGCCAAAACGTTATGAGATGAAATTTGTTTCGCACGAAAGGATAGAAAATAAAGACACAAATTTCTATTCAAAGACACAAATGTCTATTTTCTTAGGGCTTAGGGATCAGGGTGAGATTCTGGGACCTAGAAGTCTCAATATATAGCTATGCGCTTTTATACTGTTACGAATAAAGATTGTTTTTATATTTTTAAAAATGAAATATTTGTTGAGACTATATTAATGCTCCGACTTAAAACAAAGAAGTAATTTAAAAAAAAAAGAAAAAGAAAGTTATATTTGTTAAAAAGAGAGGTCAAAACTAACATTTTATTGTAAATATACCCACTTTGGATACCTATCTATAATATTTACAACGTGAATGACTATTTTACCCCCAAGTGTATTGTAATTTACACATTTTCCACAATCTTGTGACTCTATAAATAGGGGGTTCATTCCCCTATTCAATACAATAAAATCTCTCATTTTCCTTCTCAAAATATTATTTTACTTCTTCTATCTTTCCATAAGCTTTTGTATTATTCTCTCAAATCTATTATTTTTATAACACGTTAGCAGCACGATTGCTCTGCTATGAATATACATCGAACCAAACGGCAATATAACAACTTATTCTAAACAAAGGTATGTATTAGAAAATAGAGATCCTTATAATTTAATTCAAGTAGTGGGATGAACCACCAAATGAAAAACGCACGAGCGCGCGCACACACACACACACACTCTTTATATTAGATAAATAGTTTTACCGCCATGTGGGACGGTTTAGGAGATTCTTTATTGATTAAGAATTTATTTATGAATTACTAAATAATAGACTAAGCCATCAAATAGTTTAATTATTTTACAATTCAAATACTGAAATACCCATTTTCGTGATGAATACAACTATCACAAATTGGATGGTTGAATGAATTCCTATATCTTTGTGTACCACTATTTACCACACTCAAAGGAGGCACTGCCACCTAATGAAGGTTTAACTATTTATGCAGATTATATTAACTAAAGTAATTGAAAGAAAATCTAAACTATACTATTTATGTTACATTCTTTTACCTGTATCTAATATGGTACTCTACCACATGACTGATAAGTAATCAATCATACTTAAAAATGATAGATAAGAGAATTTTTTTTCCTTTCTTCTTCACTATTAATTCATCCAACCTTTATTTTTTTCACACTTGCTTTAATTATTACCAAATAACATAATATCAACCAACTTTTCTTATAAAGCTAATAATAATCATTCATACAACGGTAATTATTTTGTCTGATTAGTTGATATAAAAGCAATAATTTTGTCTAGTTAATTGATATTCTAACTTATTTTTATTGTTATTTTATAGTATGGCATCAAATATCACAAAATTAGAGTTTGCGGCACTCGACATTACTGGAAAGAATTATCTTTCATGGATTGTTGATACCAAAATACATTTAAATGCAAAATGCCTCTGTGATACAATTAAAGAAAAAAAATGAAACATCAGAAAAGGACAATGCAATGCTATAATTTTTCTTCGTCATCATCTTGACGAAGTACTGAAAAATGAATATTTTACGATTGAAAATCCTTCGGAACTCTGGAACAATTTAAAAGAAAGAAATGATCATCAGAAAGCAGTAATCCTCCCTAAAGCTCATTTCGATTGGCTACATTTAAAGCTATAAGATTTTAAATCAGTAAATGAATATAACTCCACAATGTTCAAAATTACGTCTACATTAAAATTATGTGGAGAAACTATTACAGAGAATGATATGCTAGAGAAAACATTCTCCACTTTTCATGCCTCAAATGTTGTCCTACAACAACAATATGGGGAATGAGGTTTTAAAAAATATTCAGAATTGATATCTTGTTTACTTGTAGCGGAACAAAATAACGAGCTGTTAATGAAAAATCATGAATCTCGTCTAATGGGATCTTTACCACGGCCTGAAGTGAACAACATAGCATCTACAAGTCGTGGACGAGGATACAACGAGCAAGGATACAGTTTTGGAATTAATCGAGGCAGAGGTCGAGGCCGTGGTCGAAGACGAAATTTTTCATTGTATAGAAGCAGTAAATGACAATTCCCAAAATTTAAGAAAGTCAGTAAACATGGTGACAAAAGGGGAAATCTCTATAAAAGAAATGTGAATGAATCAACAAGGGAGTCAGATAATTCGTGCCATAGATGCGGCATGAAAGGCCATTGGGCAAAAGTCTGTCGAACTGCTAAACACCTTATTGATTTATATCAAGCATCTAAAAGGGAGAAAGGAAATAATATTGAGACAAACTTCTCATATAAAGAAGACACTCCACTCTTGTAGCCATCAAAAGTGACACATCTTGAAATTGCAGATTTTTACGAACAACAGAATGAGAATTGATGTTTCTTCAAAATATTATAATAATCGTGGTCTCTATATGTGTTTGTATGAAAAATAATAATGTGTAATGTGTGATAATGTATAATACGTATGTGGGGCAGTGTGAGCGTGTAAAATGTTATATTCTGATTTCATATATAAATAAAATATTCTAAAATTCATTATTTCTTTTGAAATAGAAAGAACATTGGTCTCCCCTTGACTGTCTCCAAAATCATGGATGAAGAAATCTGTTTAGCAGACAGTGCTTCTATACACTCTATATTAAGAAACAAAAGTACTGTTCGAGTTTGACCATGATAAAGAATGATATAATAACAGTATCCGGTTCGGCAGCAATTATTGAAGGCTCTGGAAGAGCAAATATCATTTTAAAAGGGGGAACACGAATTATTATCAATAACGCCTTGCTCGCCCTTAAATAAAAAGGAATCTATTAAGTTTTAAAGACATACGGAGTAATAGGTACCATATTGAGACAACAAAAGAAAATAATACGAAATATCTATATATAACTACCATAGTTTCCAAAAGGAAACACGTATTGGAAAAGATGGCCGCATACTCTTTCGGTTTGTATGATACTAATATCAGTATAATTAAAGTATGTAATACCCCGCCCGTTTCTGCATGTGATTTATGATGTTATGTATGATCATGAGGTGATGTATATGTGTTTGGACCCTTGGTGACTTCGTTGTGATGCTATGTACGGTATTAAGTGTCGAAACGGTCTCCCGAGCAAGTAACGAGGCCGCCACAAAATTCTGCAGGATCGATATTTACGGCCGTAAGTTTAGGGTTTACGCCGTAATTATCGGGTTACGGCCGTAAGTGAAAGAGTTACAGCCGTAATTTGTGGAATGAGGAAATGTGCCAAAATTTACAGAGAGGGAATTACGGCCGTATGACTTGGGGATACGGCCGTATTATTTGGTTACGGCCGTAAGGTTTATGGGTTACGGCCGTAATTATTGAAGGGAGAGATGCATGGATTTACAGAGGCTTTATTACGGTCGTATGGTATTTTAGTACGGCCGTATCATAAGGTTACGACTGTAAGGTTTATGGGTTACGGCCGTAAAATTGGAAGTTACGGCCGTAAAAGAGCAAGTTACGGCCGTAATTTTAAGTCGGCAGAAACTGTTGGATTGAGTTTTAACACGTTGGCTTAGTCTTTTTCCACCATTTTTGACCCCCAACTCCCCTAAACCCTAGAGAACAAGTCCAAGTGTGATTTCAAGACTTTGGCATGGTATTTGGCTTGTAGATCATTCACCTATTCCTACTTACTACCTTGGAAGCAAGAGGAAGGAAGGAAGAGAAGAGGGAAGGAAGAAGAGGAAGTTCTCCAACCAATCTTCTAGCTTGGGTTCTTGTCTTGTGAGGTAGGAGTGAGTTAGATTACCCATGTAGGAGGTAAGTAGATACATGAATGATCCTTAGATAGCTATGTGTGCAAGTTTCCTTGGCTAATTTCATAGTCTTGGCAAAGTATGACATGGTTAGCTTGCTATGGTGATTCTTCTAGGGTTAGGTGCTTCCTAGCCTTGGTTTATGATATGCTTATGTTGCCAAATGCTATAATATGAATGTCTCGTCCATGTGGGACTTGGATAACGATGCTTTGCATTCATATGTCACGCGTGTTTGAATTGGATTGCCTATCATGTGTTGCATTAATGTTAATATTTTCGGCCAAATATGGGGGACCTACGCCCCAACGAATGATACGTCGGTCAAATGGGGGACCTACGCCCCAATAACCGATAGTATGGCCTCATGGGGGACCTACGCCCCAATGATGTTATGAGGCCGGCCAAATGTTTATGACGGCGCCAATGCCAACACATGATTCGCAATGGGCCCGAAAGTAATATGTGATGTCCATATGCATTGTGTCTTTTCCTACTGAGTCATTATGACTCACGTGTGCTCTTTTCCATGTTTTAGACGATGCTGCGAGTAGGAGGCAGGCTGGAGGTGGCGCAGGGTCCTCTCGTACGTGAGCTTGTCGACGTGTAGAAATGGGAAAGGAAAAGATTTTGGGGTCACGTGTGTATAAGATCACTCTTTTGTAATATAACTTTTGGAGCTATCACGTTAGATATATATATGTAAATTATCGTTTTTGACTTTCGTGAGTCGTGAAACGTTTGCAAATGTGTTAGCTCGGTGACGTCACGCAGGTAACGCCCTTCCTAGTACGATGCCGCTGGACGTACTGGGGCGGGTGTTACAAAGTACATGTTACATCTAACCGGAAGATTGAAAATCCAATGGATTTCAATATTTGGCATGACCGTTTAGATCATCCTGGCTCGACAATGATGAGAAGAATAATTGAAAATTCAAGCGAGCATCCTTTGAAAAGTCAAAAGATTCTCCAATCTAGTGAATTTTCGTGTGCTGCATGTTGTCAAGGAAAATTGATCATAAGACCATCACTAGCTAAGGTCGGAAATAAATCTCCAGAATTTCTGGAGCGGATACAAGGTGATATATATGGACCCATTCCTCTTTCAAGTGTACCATTTAGATATTTCATGGTTTTAATAGATGCATCCATAAGATGGTCCCATGTTTGCCTGTTATCCACTCGAAATATGACATTTACTAGATTGCTCGCACAAATTATAAGGTTACGAACACATTTCCCACACTATCCAATCAAAAAAATTCGACCGGATAATGCTAGTGAATTTACATCACAAGGTTTTAATGATTATTGTATGTCAGTTGGAATAAAAGTTGAACATCCAGTTTCCTATGTTCATACTCAAAATGGTCTAGCTGAATCATTTATTAAAAGCCTCCAACTGATTGCTAGATCATTACTCATGAGAACAAAACTCCCACTCTCTGCATGGGGATATACCATTCTACATGCAGCAGAACTTGTACGACTAAGGCCAACATCCAACAATAAATTCTCCCCATTACAATTAGTCTTGAAAAAGGAGCCTAATATTTCTCATTTGAGGATATTTGGTTGTGCGGTATATGTACTCAGTACTCCTCTGCAACGTACTAAGATGGGGCCTCAAAGAAGGTTGGGAATATATATTGGTTTTGAATCTCCATCCATAATTAGATATTTTGAACCCCAAACAGGCAATATCTTTAATGCATGTTTTGCCGATTGCCAGTTTGATGAAACAGTATTCCCACCTTTAGGGGGAGAAGATAAAAAGCTGGAACAAGAAATAACATGTAAAAGGTTGGAAATGGAAGTGGCATGGAATACTATAACATTATCCAACCTAGATCCTCACACTGGGCAATGCGAGCAAGAAGTTCAAATGATAATTTACTTACAATGAACAGTAGATCGATTACCAGAAGCTTTTACGGATGCCAAAGGAATAACTAAATCACATATTCCAGCTGAGAAAGCTCCCATGCGAATTAACATTCCAAGATGAACTGAAATAGCAAATGAATCAAGAATACGACTAAAGTGCGGTAGGCCTACTGGATCAAAAGACAAAAATCCTCGAAAAATGAGGGGGCAAATGCTCAAAATAATCGCATTAAGGAGGCAAAAGGTCTTAATAAATCATTAGATACAATCAAACAAGAACCTCTTGAGAAGGTTTAGGTACCTGAAAATGATGAAATTAAAGAGATTTCTATGAACTATGCTTTCACAAAGAAGAGATGGAATAGAAAAAGAAAGATTATCAATAATGCATTTGCATATAATGTAGCACTCGATATAATCAATGAAGTTGAAGATGTTGAACCAAAATCTGTTGATGAATGCCGGCAAAGAGATGATTGGTTGAAATGGAAAGATGCCATTCAAGTAGAGTTAGGCTTGTTAGAAAAACGTAATGTTTTCAGACCTATAATGCGAACACCAAAACGGGTTCAAACCAGTAGGGTACAAATGGGTATTCGTGCGAAAACGAAATGAGAAAAATGAAGTGGTTAGATATAAAGCATGACTTGTGGCATAGGGATTTTCGCAAAGACCTGGCATTGATTATGAAGAAACATACTCCCCTGTAATGGATGCAATCACTTTTCGATATCTTGTCAGTTTAACTGCACATGAGAAGCTCAATATGATGCTAATAGATGTGGTTACTGCCTATTTATATGGTATAATTGATAATGATATTTATATGAAAATCCCTGAAGGACTGAGGTTGCCTGAAGCGTATAATTTGAATGATCGTAAAATTTATTCAATAAAACTTCAGAGATCATTATATGGATTGAAACAATCCAGACGTATGTGGTATAACCATCTAAGTGAATATCTTCTAAAAGAAGGGTACAAAAAACCCCTATATGCCCATGCGTCTTTATAAAAAAGTCAGCCTCAGGATTTGTCATTATTGCTGTATATGTAGATGATTTAAATATTATCGGAACAGTTGAAGAAATTCCACAAACAGTTTATTATTTAAAAGCAGAATTTGAGATGAAAGATCTTGGGAAAACTAAGTTTTGCCTTGGCTTGCAAATTGAACATTTAAAAGATGGGATATTCTTACATCAGTCTACATATACAGAAAAGATCGTTAAGCGATTTTATATGGATAAGGCACACCCACTAAGTACCTCAATGAGTGTTCGGTCTCTTGATGTGAAAAATGACCATTTTAGACCCCGAGAGGATAATGAAGTGGTCCTTGGCCCTGAAGTACCATATCTTAGTGAAATAGGTGCATTATTATATCTTACTAATAATACAAGACCAGATATAGCCTTTGCAGTAAACCTATTGGCACCATATAGTTCTGCTTCTACACAAAGGCACTGGAATGGAATCAAACATGTGTTCCGCTACCTTCGAGGAACAATAGATATGGGTCTATTTTATTCAAATAAGACTAAATCTCAATTAATTGGCTTTGCTGATGCAGGATATTTATCTGACCCACATAAAGCGAAATCTCATATAGGTTATTTATTTACATGCGGAGGAACTGCAATATCTGGCAAGTCAATCAAATAGACACTCACAGCCACATCTTCAAATCATGCAGAACTGATCGCAATATATGAAGCAAGTTGAGAATGCGTATGACTGAAGTCAATGACACAACATATTCGAAAAGAGTATGGTTTATCATATATTATAGTCAATCCAATCATTATGTACGAGGACAATACTGCTTGCATTACTCAACTGAAGGATAAACTGCAACGTTTGAAAGATTGGTACACAACATTAGGATGCGCAGATTTAGAGATATCAAGTGATATTATATTGAGGGGGAGGAGTTCGCGTTGTACTCTTTTTCCTTCGTTCAGGTTTTATCCCATTGGGTTTCTTGGCAAGATTTTAACGAGGCAGCGCCTTAAAATTTTGATCACTGTCTTTCACTTAATAAAATAAAATAGTCATTCAATGGGGAGTATTGTAAATATACCCACTTTGGATACCTATCTATAATATCTACAATGTGAATGACTATTTTACCCCCAAGTGTATTATAATTTACACATTTGCCACAATCTTGTAACTCTATAAATAGGGGGTTCATTCCCCCATTCAATAACAATAAAATCTCTCATTTTCCTTCTCAAAATATTATCTTACTTCTTCTATCTTTCCATAAGCTTTTGTATTATTCTCTCAAATCTATTATTTTGATAACACATTTGGTTTTTCCCCTTTTCTTATATGAGAGATTTGTATAATACTTTTTAAAATTTATCAAAATATAATAAATAAATACATCATGGTAGTAAGGGTACTAACTTCTGAGAGGTCAAAGGTTAATTTCATTAACAATCACTGAAATTTCAACAAAATAAAAAATGTCATAAACATTCAAAAGTTAACATTGACCACTAAAATTTAGTTATGATGTTACAATTTCATTCGCGGCTATTCTTTCACACACACACACAGAGATATATAAATTATGTTTCACAACTAATTATACATATGGATGTCATTATCACGTGAACTTAAAAATCGTTTTGCGCTTTAAATTTAATTCGAATAGGAATGTAAAACTATAAAAAGTAATAGTCAGAGTATGTTTGATTGGTGATAAACTTATCATGCGCGGTATTCCGTGTAAAATATGCGGTTAATATTGTATTGAAAAATGTATGTGTAGTTGAAAATGTGTGTGTGATTATACGGAATTACGTGCATATAAGTTTATGTATAAAAGAACAAGGCCTCAATTTATTTGAAATAGTATTTTTAGGATCAGATAACATAAATTCATCAAAATCAACTACATATGTACATGTATCCATCTAACTTCCTCAGATCATTTGAATTGTCTACAAATAATAGAGTGCCCACCAATAAACGTTCAAGTAAACTTAAGTGACCAATATTGAAATTTTTGAATTTCAACAACCATTACGTAATTTTACTCAATGAAAGCAATCCTGAAAATAAAAGGGAAGAAAAAGGTAAAATGTGCGACAAGATAGCAAACGCAATTCTACGGTGGAAAATGATAGATAAACTAATACACAAACAACAAAAGGACAATTATGTCTCACATCAAGACCTCAATCACCGAGAAATAAATAGAGAAGACAATGAAATAAAAATTGAGAAAGTCAAATAAAACTAGACATTTCAAATTGCTGCCTATGAATCTCATTCAAACTTCGGTCCATAATTCAAAATAGAAAGCCGTTTCACCGGAATACAATTTATATCTTCACTTTTTGCTCCACATTAGTAAAAAGGAAAGCCAAATATGATCTATAGAGACTTTCGAAATTTGATTTTAATATAGTTTGAGATGTGTTTGGCTTACTGTTTTTATTCTAAACCATATTTGTAAAAATTTAGACAGGTTTCAAATATATTTTTTACATATGGCAAAAAAAATACATATTGAAAACTAAGTTGTCTAATTAATCTAAATGAAAAGATTCAAATGTATCGGAAACCGTGTTTTGCTGTCTGGATGCATCTAACGGTGTATTACAGTTTTATACTCAAACAGTCTGTAAGTTAATGTTAGCCAGATTAATTTGTGAACTTTGAATAACGTCAGATGCGTCTAGATAAAGTGGCAGAAACTGTAAAACGGAGAAAAAGAGGAAAACACTGGATTTAACGTGGAAAACCCCGCATGGTGGAAAACCACGTGTTTGTCGCCTACGACCAAAAACCAATTCACTAAAATTCAAAGAGTTTAAATCATACAACGAAGCTAAAGGCATATTTACGCATAAACAAGACAACACCTAAGAATAAATAAACACTTCATGTTTACTCCTTAGCGTGTAATGTGAGCTCGTATCCTGCTGCTCTCAGTAGCTCATTGTATTCCTTGATCCTCCAACATATTTGTACGTCCATTGACTATTTCTTCGTGTTGAGGCTCTTCTATTTAGTGATTGAAATCCTCCCGGAGATTTGTTAAATGAATCAATCAAAGGTTTGTGTGCATAAACATGATCAAGCTTTTCTTGATGGGTTAATGCACGGGGTGAAGCAAAGGACGTTTTTCTTTGTATGAACTATTTAGTAGTTGCATTCAAAACTTTATATAGCTCGAATTCTTAGGCTAAAAAACGTATTTGACTTGCTTCAATGCATTGGGTATCTAACATGTTTTCACGTGACTTGTTGGACAAGAAGTCACAATTTCATTCAATCACAAAGTCCTACATGGAAATAAATATTGTCATTATTAGAAAACAAATAATAAGGTAATCAAAAATACAAATAAAGTAAATAAATAATGATGAATAATCCTCCTACCTTATCAAGAATGATACCTAGTTATATAAAGAATAAAACTCCTACCTTAAACTAGGTTCAATGAATGTAGATATAATTTGGCTAGGCTAGCCGTCCACTACCCTACTCATGCATTAGGGTTCTGGAATATTCCTCAATTGTTATCACATAAAATCACAAATTAAATCAATTAAAGATTATGTGATAAAATTACGAGACAATTAAATCCAATAAATCCCATTGAAATCAATTTAATTATCATTAAGTGGAAAATAGAAATGGCCAACAAAAAATTATGACTTCAATAAAATTAAATTTAACACACATTTATCATTCATTTACCACAAAAAATCAATTATTCATTTGTCGGCAACTTAAGTTGTCTACATATGGCTTGATGGGCGATGCATCTCCTCACGTGGATCCCCTGATGATAGGAGCCACATGTGCCGCCCATTGGGCCACTTGTAAGCAAATCATGTAGCAATGGATCATGAGTACTGTCATTTAATATTATTCATGAGAAAAAGATAAACTTTGTGAAATATATACTAATCATATGCCTTGTCCCCTTTTTTGTGCGATCATATACTTTGTCCATTAAACAACCAATGAAATAAACTTTAAGGTATATTTTATACAGTTTAAAACCATTTTAAATTTAAATTATATTTTTATTTTTCAATTTCAACCGCTAAATTGACTGATTTTATAATTATATATATAATTTTTAATACCTTTTTATTTACTACAATCAAACATTTAAAACTTTTTCAGACATAAATCAAATCTAATTCATATCAAATATATCTCTTCTTATATGCCTGTTAACTGCTTCATTTCTTCCGGAACGAAAGACTCACATCCAATTAATTCAAGAAGAAAGATAATCTAAATTTAATCTGAACTACAAATGGAATGAGATCGAAAATCTCAGCAAAGGCAAGTTTCTTCCTTAAAAAAAGGACAAATTTATTTTATGCAAATCCAACAGGAGGAACTTTTCATTTTTTTGCCACATCCTTGATCAAAACGATTTAAAATAATTTCTCCAAATAATTATTTTCCCTTTTTTTTGTTTTGACAATTTCACTTTGAAAATGCTATGGTGCTTAGGACTTGTTCTCTACACTATAAATTTTCATTAATTTCCACTAACTTTTTCTTTCTCATCATTTTCAACCACTCATATAATTACTTTACATTTTAATCATCTTCTCCAATTTTCAATTAAACATCTAACTTGTAGTTCGTGTAAATGTACAATATCCGCCAAAAAACAAACCCTTATTTAACAATAGGCGGATCTTAAGAAGAAATTCACTCTTTCTCTTACTTCGTTTTTTTAAGCGATTAATTATATGTTTACATTTTTGTTATATATATATTATTTGAGTACATTTATTGCAACGTCGAGCACATCCATTATTAATATTATTATTCTACAATATAATATAGCGGAAATTATAGAAAATATGACTTTTATATTTAATATTTCAAAAATCATGCAAAACATACTTAATTGCAAAAATTCTGTATTTGCTCGTGGTTTATTACGAAAACAAGTATGCGCATGTGCACACAGTGTAAGTCTAGGCGATGTCTAGATTTAACTATCAATCTGTTATAGATAATGTGTAATTTTTTTATGTAATGTATATATAATATTCCCAAAGTATGTAATGGGTATGTGAATTTACACAAAGTGTGTAATGAGTGTGCAATCGATGTGTAATGGATGTGTAATGAATGTACAATGAGTTAACTTACATAGTGCATAATCGGTGTGTAATGAATTTGTAATGGATGAATAATGATGATTAGTGGTTTCGCAGTGATTTTGTAGTAGATGTGCAATGAGTGGGTAATAATTTAAATTGTGTTGGAGTGTAGATTTCATACATGATATCTGTTTTTGATGGATAATATATGTTTTTCATATTTCTCAATGAGACTGTACCATCCACTAGCCTTGCTAGTGTGAATATCGCTTTTTCGCCAATTATCTTTCGTATGTGAGCTATCAGCCATTTTTAGAATTTTTTTAAAAAAAATTTATACCATGCGATCGCATGGCACAATTTTATTTTATTTTTAACTTGTGCTATATGAAGAACAGGCAAACCAGCTCGAACCGGGAATGCTAGATTTTTGTAATTCTTTTCATTTTATCTTATTTTTGAAATATCAAACTTAAAGTCGGATAAAACTGTAAAGAAGCCTGCAATATAACACTCCATTTTTAAAAATCTTCAGTTGATTGTCAATGCTGATATGATGTAGTGGTTTTCAGGTTAGTTTCTCATCCCTTAGGTCAATGGTTGAAATCCCCTCCCCTGCAACCCCATTACTCCTCACTTTTGTGAGTCATCTTCTATTTTATAAAAAAATTCCAATAAAAAATTTAAATAATTACTGAACTTTAGGCCTGGTCTCTTATTCCTTACCGAACTTTAAAATGTTTCTTATTCCTCACTCTACCATTAAGGGCTTGTTCTATACGCAATAAATTTTTACTAACTTTTTCTGTCTTATCATTTTAAACCACTAGTATAATTACTTTACATTTTAAATATATTTTCAACCACACATCTGATATGTTGTTCAAGTAAACCCACATTATTGTATATAAAACAAACCAAATTTTCTGCAGCCCTCCGTTGCCGTTCATTATACTTAAGGAAATCTCACACGAAGACAAGAAAAACCCAATGTATCACTCTTCTTCGTCTAATCTCTCACCATTAGATGACTCGACCTAACCAAACCCGATCTGAAAACCAGCACTGGCCCGATTACGTGGCAAGATGATTTACCCTCTTTACATAGAAATTTTTATAGTTTTTCAGATAATTGGATCAGTGTGGGTTTTGGGTCGAGTCGGATTGTCTGGCATGGAAAGATTAGGCGTAGGAAAGTAACACTTGTGATTTCTGTTGTGTATGTGTGCGATTCAGTTAAGTATAATGAATGGCAGTGGAAAGAGTGATGAATGGATAAGAACTTTTAATGATAAAGTGAAGAATGGAAACATTTTACATTTCAGTGAGCAAAAGGTTAAATGATTTTTCAAACTTTTTACTAAAAAAGGATAATTAGCGTAATAAGGACCTAACTTTTTAACTCGATGTGTACTAAGGACCTATACTTTGTTTCTTGGCATTTCAATCCCCAAACTCAAAAGTCGTTGTGCATTCAGGGCTTCCATTAGTCTTCCACCATTAAGTGGCTCATATGTACTTTACGTGCAATGTTTCAAGAGCAAAATAGTCCTAACTTTTGGGCGTCGAAGAGGAATGCAAGTGCAACAGCTTGGCACCGACCTAATGCCCATATCTTAGTCAACAATTTGACTCCTCATCTGTGAATTTTAGTGCAGACAGCTTGGCACAGCAGTTAGACCCAATGCCTATGTCTTAGTCAATAGATCGACTCCTCATGTGTTTATTGAGCTATTTATACTGGCCGCCGGCTTTGCGTTGAATAGGGATGCACTCATGTATGGGTAGAGCCTGACTCACAGGCAGCTATTATCCTCTGCACCTCTGCCATTTTTTTATCATGGGAAGCTCACTATATGCTTGAAGATATCAAGGCCTATTGTTGGAGACTAGTTGTTAAATTCACACATATACATAGCGAAGGTAAACTTCGCTACTGACTTCTTCGCTTCCTTGGCTCATGCCAATCAACAGTTCTCTCTTCTCTCTACCAATGACATCCGTGGGCACGTTAGAGGCATCCTTCGGTTGGATAAACTCAAACTTCCAAATATTAGGATTATGAAGGAGTGATGTTTCTTTTTTGCATGGATTGTGCTTGTTTTCGTTCATCCACATAGCTTCTTTTATGCTTTAGGAAATTCGCATTTTTTTTAGGCATCTTGGGAGGTTAAGCTTTAAGTTCCCCTTCGTCTAGGTATAATTCATCCTTTGTTTTTAATAAAATTATATCCGAAGCTTTGATTTTCAAGTCGGAGTAGTTCATTAAAAAAAAGTCCCAAAGTTTGAAAAATGTATACTTTAGTTCCAAATTTAGTTAAATTGTATAATTTTTCATTTTATTTTTCTATGGGTGTTTATTTGGCTTGTCATTAATTTTAATGAATTAATTTGATACCGATTAAATAGTTTTTATCAAAAATTTTCAACACAGTAGCATTTATTTGTATTAATATAATATAATATATTATAATATCACAACCTTCGAAAACTTTATTTAGCATTAGAGACACCCACATTTTAATTTTAACTAATAGTTAATAATAAATTTAATTATTGTATCTGTATAAAATTTTATTAGGAATATATTACTACAAAAAGACACAAAAAAGGGAAAAAATTTGAAAATTTTCTTTAACACTTGATACACACGTATTTTGATTTTAAAAAATAATTAATATTAAATGTAATTATTGTGCCCACATAAAATTTTATTAGGAATACATTATTGTAAAAAAATATATCGAATACAAAGAATTAATAAAATCAAATAAATTTTATAAAATAAAAATTAAAATCAAATTAAAAAAAAACCCCAAAATCAAACCCCCCAACCCATCCCGCCTCCAAACCACCACCACTGTATTGGTGGTAGCAGTGGTGATGTCCAAACCACAAGGATCTGGTGGTGGTTTGCTTGTGGTCCCCTTGAGCTGACCAAACCGGATCTGAAAATCAGCAGTAACCCGATTACGTCGAAAGATGATTTTCCATCTTTACATGACAATTTTTATAGTTTTTCGGATAATTGGGTTGGTGTGGGTTTCAAGTTGAGTCGGATTGTCTGGCATGGAGAGATTGGATGTAGAAAAGTAACACCTGTGATTTCTGTTGTGTGCGTGTGCGATTTAATTAACTATAATGAATGGCACTCGAAAGAGTGATGAATGGATAAGAATTTTTAATGATAAAGTGCACAATGGAAACATTTTACATTTCATTGAGCAAAAAGTTAAATGATTTTTCAAACTTTGTACTAAAAAAACAGTAAAGGTTGTTTCTAGTACGCCCCGGAAGATTGCTTACCAGCCTCCTTCTCCCACAAGAGTTCCATTCACCAGACGGAATGCGCCATGGACCGCTGGCTTCGTCCGCCGCGCCCTGGCTAAATGAATTAAAAACATCACACCTACTTGGACTTATAGTTGAAGTCAATAAAGTATTTATCTTACATTGAGTAGTGTGTAATTACAAAATTTAATTTAAAGTGCAACAATGGTTGCACCAAATGCCACCACCACGCCGACGGTGGAATCCACTTTGACCTCGACGAGGCGGGCGGTGATGTTAGTGCACAAGAGATATGAAGGGTTGATGGTGGTACGGAACAAGGCCATTAAAGGCAAAGGGGCATGATATTGGGTTCACCTGGAGCCAACTCTGGTACACAATTCTGAAACTTGTTTGTCCAAGGCGGTGAAGCTGCGCCGCGCCTTCGGCACCGCCGCTTCTCCGCCTTTAATCCGTCAAGAACCGCTTCCGAGCATTTTAAGAAGGGGACGTGCCCAAAATTTTCTTCTCCTCCTATACCAATTTCTTTAGTCCCTTCTACTTTAGCTCCAATTGTCAGTCCGCCAGAGGCCACTGCTTAGCCACACAACCACCGGAAGCGTAGGTCCAAGTTCCATGGTAATCACGGCGGAGGCGAAGCAACAAGCAAATAGTGGTGGTGGAAATGCATGTTAGTTATGGTGTGTACAAGGCCCAATAGTTGGACCGGGCTGAGTTATCTTGTGGCTCAAGAAACGCCAAGCCCAATAGGATTATTGTAAACCTATAAATAACTCAATGTAACCCCATAATAAACAAGTTATTATCACTACATTGTCTCAAAGCTCTCTCTACACTTAGCTAGCACTAAATTGAGATAGATCATCCCACTGCGAAGTTGTTCGTGATTCAAGATTAGTCTTGGCGTGTGGATCACCATTGGAGGCTGGACGATTGGACGGCTGTGGAGACGAAAGAATAAATGAGAGATTCGCCGTGGAATCCGCTTCTATTTCGGTAATCTCTAATCACAGATGTCATCTAAGAAATGAGTAGATCCTGCTTTGAGTTGCCTATTTTTATATTCCGATGTGCATGATTTATTGGGCAATTCCTAACAGTGGTTATCGAGCCAACTCGTTTTCTTGTTGAGATTTGTTAGATTATTGTTCAATTAGCAATAGTTGCTATTATATCAATTTGATTTGGGTAATTAATAAATATTATTTATGAAATAATTTTTCTTTTAGAAGAAAAGAATATGCATTGGATTAGACCGAGTTTATGGATTTGATTCATGAATTTGGAAATTTGATAAAATATGGATTTGATTTAATGTTACGTAAAACAATTTAGTTTGATTTATTTGTGACGATGTAATTGCATTAAAATTAATTTTAGATTAGATCTAAGAATTAATAGTTAATTGCAAAAACGAAAAAAAAGGGAAGGCATCGTCGGTTACTGCCGGAGAACCACCGGCAGAGCGCAGCGGTGAAGGTCGCCACTGCCTCCTTGAATGGCGGCAATAGCCGTCGCTGCGTGTGGCGGCGAATCGCCATCGCAATAGCGGTCGCCGCAATTTTGCAAAGGGCGGTCGCCGATTTGAGCGGGCGATTTCGCTGCGGTGAAGGGAGCGGCAACATCGCCGCTGCCCCTAGTTGCAGCGGCGATCGTCGCCGCTGCTGCTTTAGGTAGTTTCAGGTTGAACCCTAGTAGCTAGGGTTCCACGATGAACAGTACAGGACGCGAGGATGATGGGGGTTGGTGTGCAATTTTGGAATTGCACACCGAGCCCCCAATCTTATTTAAAGGATTTATTATTTCCGAAAAGTTTTAAAAGCTTGCAAATTAGTCCCCAATTTCAGTTTTTGCGAGAAACAGGCCCTAGGGAGAAACTAAAATTTCTAAAATTGATAATAAATTAGTTTGTCTAATTTTTCTTGCAATTATTCAACTTTGAGTATTTATTTTAATTTCAAAATACTTATTTGGGGCAAAGTTGAATTTTTGACTACATTAAAAATCATATTTTTAGTTTGTTTTTCCCTAGTGTTTCTATGAAGCATTATTAAAGTGTGACTTTAATATATGTTATAAATAAAGTGTTATTTTGTTTGTGCTCGCGTACAACAATATTTAATCAATTAGATTGATTATTTATTGTAGAAAATATTATTAAAGTGCGACTTTAATATACATGACAAATAAAGTGTTATCTTGTCTAAACCCGCCTCAAATCATATTTAATTAATTAGATTAATTATTTATTATTACATGTAATTAATTAGATTAATTACTTATTGTTACATGAAATTAATTGGATTAATTCGTAGAATTTTGTTTCTTGATTGTTTAAATTGTTTAAACAATACGTGTCGTCACAATAAATCTGGAAACTAAAATGTTTATCAATATTGAATATTGTGGATGATCATGGACCAAACCAAAGCAATTCACAAGATAAGGAGTTATTTCATGAGTCACCTCTTGTCAATAAAATTAATTGATTAATTTGATTAATCATGAAACTTTTAATTAATTAGTTAATGTGATTAACTAATTAAATGTTGACATGATTGGGAAAATAAAGAGTTATTTTCCAAATTCCCTCCTTATGATAAAATTAAATAATTAATTAGATTAATTATATAATTTCATTGATGAATTATTAATTAGTTAATACAATTAACTAATTAATATCTGTTTGGTTCATTTCATTATTGGTTTAACATGTTTGGCAAATAATATTATTACCCAAATCTAGAAATGGATATAATTGTTAATATTAGATATCGTGGATGATTATGGACCAGACCAATGTGATTGGATGAATGTATGGTTTTATTCTTTGTTTCATGCTGGGGGCCTGCGTGCCAATTAATTTTTAATTTAATTTCGGACCTGCGAGTCTATGTGATACGGCGTATGTGCCAACTAGTATGAGATACGAGTTGGAGCAGAAGATGGAGATCACCGGAGTTAACCAACGAAGGACGAAGACACTGTCCCTTAGGAATTGACCAACTAGTTTTTCTCTTGGCTTGGGAAAACTAGATAGATATACGTCCATAATCATCCACTAGTTCTATTATGCTTGATAATTGCATGGTTGATGTTTATTATTATGCATTATATTATTGATGAGACTGATCCCCTTTAAAATGATATTAAATTCACGATTAAATGTTAATTCATGCCTTCCAATGTTACGGTGAAAAATTAGATTTTCACAATCGTAGTCAGCTTGTTGAGTAACTCAAGGCTGCTCGATCGTAGGAAATGTTCTTCACTGTGAGACATGTGATGCCTCTGAACATTGGGTCGAGTTTAACTAAAATTTATTTCTTGTTGAGTAACTCAAGGAAATAAACTTTAGAGGCACGTCGATTTAATACATGAGATGTACGAGATAAATCGTTATTTGATCTAGGAGTCACATGGAGATGTGATTGATAGGTGTATCTACCTGAATGACAATTAGGGCTTGTTGAGTAACTCAAGGTTCTAATTGAACAAACGGGGTCCTAGGCCGCTGATAAAAGTTGAAAACTTGGTTTCTATCAATGTTGAGGATCATTGATTCAGTGGGAGTATTGTTAATTAAATAAAAGTCCATATTTGATTAACTTTATTGCATTTATTATTATTCCATTATCATTTCTGTTAATTATATTATGAGTAATGTTTTGAGTTTGAAAAGCATATTTGATGCCGACAAACTCACTGAAACTACTTGAGTACTGTACTCAAACATGAAAAGTGAATTTAGTGTCACCACACTCACTGGATTTTCTTACAGTAACGTCATAAATGTGAGATTTGTTCTCACATATAAGTTACAATGTGTCATAAACAGATTATCCGAAAAATCCTACCAAGATGGTCTTGCTAGGACAATATGAATTTACAAAGATCGTGTAATGATCATAATACAGTATGTATGATACTTGCAGTTGTGAGTTGTAAATATCGCATGTGGGTATGGATATTTATGTTGTTATTGATCATGTCAAGGAGTTGATCCATGTAATGAACAATATAAAAATCAGAAATGCTATTTGGAGATTTGATGGGCAACAAGTCAAATGTTGACTTAGTTCTTTAACTCTCATTACCAAATAGTTTATCACAATTTGTTGTGAATTGAGATGTGAATAAGATTCCCAATACCCACTAATCTGTTTGATATGCCCAAACTGTTATACCTATCACCAATGTGATAAGTTTGATCTTGAAACTCCTAACGAGGCTTAGAAGAAGTCTCAAAGGAACTTTGAGAAAGAATTTTCGAGATCAAACTAATAGTTGAAGGATATAAAGACATATTCAAAGCCAATAATACTTTGTAGAGACAAACAAGATTGGCATGGAACTGTGAGTCAGGCATAACCAATTGAAGAGAAGAATCTTGGAGAAGATTTTCGAAACCCTTATTTAAATCTTTTCAGTATTGGATATCGAATGGAGATCCCATATTTAAATACGATTGAGATTTAAATAGGAAAGTTCACTGCAAAGGAAGGTAATAGATCTTATAGTATGAAATGAAATAAATGTTACTTCATTCAAGAACTATTATTTTCGTTGCCCTTTTTGTTTTGTTTTGGAATGAGTATTATGATCATGTTCTTATGAAGAACATTATTTCTAATTCATGTTCGGACATGAATAGTTGATCCGTGAAGATTAAGAACAATAGTTGTTTGCAATCATATAATCGACTGTAGAAATAAGATCAGTAATATTAGTTTTCTAAAAGGTCTATTGTGTGAATAGAAAACAAAAGAGGTATAAAGATAATTATATCCTATTCTGGCATCAAAACATGTTAAATCCTAATTCATATTGATGTATTTGGGAGAATATGCAAGTCGGATATTAGCCTGCCATACGTCATCGAGTTTAAAGATGAGTACATACTAGATGTAGTATCTTATACTCGATAGACTTTAAGCATGAAACTCTTTGAAATGTTCAAAAGAGTTCAAGCTAAAGATGAAAGTTAATTGGCGAATATTCTCACACTACAATATGATCAAAGTGGAGATTATTCAATGATATAATTAGAAGAATGAGATTCTTGTTTAGTGAATTTGGGGGTATATACCACCAACCAATGGTATATAAAAAGAGAAATTTTTCATATTAATATGATGCAATTTAATCATTATGCCTAACAGTTCATTCTAAAATTGTTTTGGGATGTGCAATGGAACTTGTAAGAAACACACTAAATAGTGTTCTATCTAAGTCGGTAGATAAAACTCAAAAATGATTTTGAGTAATAATGCTTAGATGAAGTATGAGAGAAATCTCTTGATAGATATTCAAAAGGAAAAAATTATTGAATATCACTATTCTCACTTTTAAGATTGGAGTCATCTTATTGAAGTATGATCTAATCTTTGGGAAATTGCTTTCCTAAAAGGACAGTGGGAGTAGGATAGACCTTGAAAGAGTTCAAGACATCACAATAGAGATCAATCGACTAGATGAACTAGTTGCTAAACTTCATTTGATGAGGTGCAAACTAGTAAAGAAGAAAAGTTCTCAATAACACATTGGCTCGAATAGACCGTGTAAAGGCTCATCCATAGAAAGATGTGATCTTGTGGCCATTAATATGGTATTGCTAGTCAATGATGAGAAGCCTGCGATTTATAAATGGTAAAAGTCAAGTTGTTGACCTAAAGTGTATAGATAGATACACTAGAATTCGAAGTGAGCTCCATGTACTAAAATCAAATGTGGATTTTGATTACAGAATGGGATAGACCTATAATTTGTAAATTAGCTTACAAAGAACCCGTTGACATGGATCGTAATGCTCACAAGACAAGATTAACAGAAAATATTGCAATCAATGACAAATGTTGCCCTTGAGAGCAAAATTCCTATCTATAATCATGTCTTGGTTAATTTGAATTCTAATTACCATAGATGATCGTTTTTGATAAATGGGTATCAAAACTTGATCTCGATTACATTGTATCTGATGCAACCTAAAAGTTTTGAATCCATAAGATCAAATTAAGTGTATGAGCATACCCAAGAGGAGCTAAAAACTTCATTTTAATGAGACAATCAAATAGTTTGATTTTATTATAAATGAGTATGAGTAGTGTGTACGAGAAGTTAGTGGGAGTGAAATCGTATTTCTAATATGGTATATGGATACGAGTTATTAGAAAATGATATCTCTAGAGAAAGTCCAACGTTTTCTCCATTATAGATTTAGAAAAGGTTGCATGCAATTTTGGGATAAAGATCTATGGAGATAGATCTACAAGACGTTCAGCCTATCTAAATCCGAGTACATAGACGAAATCTTTAGAAGGTTTTTCCTGAAAGAGTTCGAGAGACAACCCTATCCTATAAGGATAGGACTGTACTTTCAAAAGGCGTTGTAGAACGCAGTTGAGAGAGGTCGCATAGATAAGATTCATGCGATACTATGTACTAGATCAAATGTTTCACATATTTTGGAGGGGAACATCTCCGAGAAAACAATGTAGGAAACATTAAATAATGGTCAACAAACATTATTAGATGCTTGAGAAGCACTGAATACATGTTCTAATGGAGAATCTGAATGTAGAATTCAAAAACATTTGCAAGTGTCGGTCCTTAGTCTTGAAAGACTATACACTAATCCCAATCCGAAAGATAGTTACTCATAAGAATAGCATCATCACTTGGAAAGGTTCCAGATGAATACAACTCAATACACAATTACTTTGGAAGTAGCAAGAGAAGCGGGATCATTAAGTTCTTAATTGAACTTGAATGCTTTCCTAACATTGTTGATCCAATAGAGATTGAGACAACAATAGAGCCATCGCACAAGCGAAGGAAACCTAAGTCTCGTCAACGATCTGAGTGTGTATTGAGGTGGCATATCTCTTTAGAAGAGATAATGCAACGAAATGATAAAAGGACAAATACAAAAGATCTCTTGACATAGTGGATGTCACAGCACATTCATGATTGAAACTATGTGTATTAGATACAATGGTATTTGGATCTAGTTGTGTAAAACTGTGGTGTTGCAATCTATATTGGATATTGATATGCGTAAACACCTAATTGATAGATGCAATTGAATGGCAGATCTATTATTTTACATATCTACGTTGTTTTATCATAACAACTAAAATAATGGAGTCCGTAGAATAAATGTGGGAAAACTTGTTAATCATAAGGTGTTGTGATAGTGAGATAAAAGTTTTTGGCATTTATTCTTAGATTATCTCTGGTCATAGTAATGACAAAATACGGATATTGTTATTGCAGATAGACTGGCATGTGTTGCATCTCTTTCTTAAAGAAGAAATAATTGATCTCACAAGTTAGAATGTGGAGACATTCAGATGAACACATGGATGCTTTGTTGCTAGAACAAGCATCTGGATGACCCGCCTAGAGATACTGCATGGATAGTTATCCTTGCGTCAGCAGTTGATCTCTAATGTGCGGTGGTGGAATTGGTCCTTAGACTTGAGAATACCATAGAATCTTATGCACGGATCGCTGTACTTTGGTGGACATTGAAGGATACTCTAACTGGGGTTGACTGGAAATGCCGTACGGGTATAGTGAGAAATGCATGAAGGTTGTGAGTATTCAGTACATGATTTATCGCTCCTGGATAACGGGAGTTTATAACCTGCATTTCGCCCAATCAAGTTGATATAAATTCCTTGGCCAAGGTGGGATTGTAGGATTGAATAGAGTTTTCAATCACAATCACTGATTTAATCGACGTTGAGTTGAGAGCGAATAATATGGTTGGTTGAATGAGATTGACGTGAATCCATATCTCTGAACCAATCGGGTTTGTATCGATGAAGGGATTATAGTTCCACGGTAACCGTACATGTAAAGGTTTCGTCATTTCCACATGACTTATCCCGTCACATGGATTGCCATGACACATTGCTAGATGTCAATCATGGACGGCGACGTGGGTCGATCGATCTGGGTGAATCGATGATAAACTGAAATGGGGATTTTATTTTATCTTATCCTGATAAGATCAGATAGTGACACCATGACGTTTTCCTTCGTGGGTGGGAGCCTAATGGGTCACACACAAAGTCAAGTACTCGTGTCTTGAATCGGACCTTGTCCAAGTGGGAGAATGTTAGTTATGGTGTGTACAAGGCCCAATAGTTGGACCGGGTTGAGTTATCTTGTGGCTCAAGAAAACCCAAGCCCAATAGGATTATTGTAAACCTATAAATAACTCAATGTAACCCCATAATAAACAAGTTATTATCACTACATTGTCTCAAAGCTCCATCTACAATTAGCTAGCACTAAATTGAGATAGATCATCCCACTGCGAAGTTGTTCGTGATTCAAGAGTAGTCTTGGCGTGTGGATCACCATTGGAGGCCGGACGATTGGACGGCTGTGGAGACGAATGAATAAACGAGAGATTTGCCGTGGAATCCACTTCTATTTCAGTAATCTCTAATCACAGATCTCATCTAAGAAACGAGTAGATCCTGTTTTGAGTTGCCTATTTTTGTATTCCGTTGTGCATGATTTATTGGGCAATTCCTAACAATGCAGGTGGCATTGCTCCTCCATCTTCTGCTGAACATGTTCAACCAATGGCCTTTATTGATTTGTCGAGATTCACTGGTGGAATTACCCTACCCACTGTTCCTCCTGGTGGTGCAAGGGCAAGTCCCTCCTCATCTGCTGCCGCAGTGACCGCCACCTCTAGAGGGCATTTGTACGATCATCGAGAATAGCAACCGCAACAATTGGTATTATCGGGCTGGAAAGAGGATTTTGGAGCTTTAGCAATGTTGGAACATGGGGTAGAGAGGCTAAAAAGCTCCAAATCATCACCTTCTCCAAAATTAACCAAATCGCAAGTCGATTTTGCATTTGATTTTCTTCCTAAGTGGATTTATGAATGTTGTGGTTCTGTTTCACTATCAACTATTGAGCATCCAAAATTTAAGGCATTTCTCAATCAAGTAGGATTGCCTTCAATATCAAGAAAAGACTTTTTGGTTTCTAAATTAGATGCTAAATAAGACTTGGCCAAAGCTTAGTCCGAGGCAAAAATATACGATGCAATGTTTTTTCAAATTGCATTTGATGGCTAGAACTTGAAGGATTATAGTCGAGATGGAGGCGAAAGTTTTGTTTACATTGCTATATATCTTCCCAATGGGACTAGTGTTTTTTGGAGGGCTGTTTTTACCAATGGCAATGTGTAGTCTAAATATACAGAAGAAGTTTTCTGTGAAACGATTGCCGAAATTTGTGGGAATTCATTACACAAATGTGTAGGTATAGTTTCAGACAAGTTTAAGGTATTGAAGAATTTAGAAAATCCGCACCATTCGATGGTTAATCTTTCTTGTCAATATCAAGGGTTTAGTAGTCTTATCAAGGATTTCAACAAGGAGCTTCCATTATTCAACAATGTGACCCAAAATTGTTTAAAACTATCTAATTTCATTAACAATAAGTCTCCAATCCGGCATAGTTACTAGTTGCAGGAATACGGGCAAGCCTGTTTGCTGAGAGTGCTTTTGTGGGGTTATGAAAGGTTCGATTTTGGGTCGTTAACTGAATGGTAGAGGACATATTGGGCTCGGCCCATACTCTTCAATTAGTACTGGTAGATGAATCTTACAAAATGATACTACTTGAGGAGCCAATTTCTAAAGATATCGAGGAAATGAAGAGGATGTAAGGTTTTTTAATCGAATATATGGGCTTATATATGTAATTATTGTGTATTAAATTAAAGGTTATCATATTTGGTTAAGCCCGTTTAAAGTGATCTAATAAGGTTTCGTATATTGGGCTTTTATGCATCAATTAAAGTGTGGGCTTTATATGTGTAGATACTGGGCACAGGGTTCCTAATTCTATGATGGGGTTGAATTAGGTTAACGGACCGTTGTATATATATATATATATATATATACGGTTAAGGTCCCCAGGTCACAAGTGGTTGTTCATTCTTTTCTGACTCTCCATCATCAGAGAGAAATAAAGAGTCGCTTGTTGACTTGGAAGATCACAACCATAGAATTCCAATATTGCAAGCAATGGCTGATTCAGGTACCTTCCGTTTTAGTTTGTGTATATTCTTGATGATCGAACACGATAGATCCGGGTTTATAGAGAAATTATATTCCTACAAGTGGTATCAGAGCCATATTCCGTTGTTGGATTATTGGGAATAAAAATATGGTAATTAAAGTCTCATTTTCGTGATTTGTACACACGATTGTATGTTTGAGTATATGTGATTCTGGCTTCTGCAAATATGGAAATGTGTTGAATCATAAGACAACTCTTCATTCATGATTTACTCTCCAATCATTAACAAAGTTTCTGCTGGTTTTGGGCCATATATGAATTATATATTCATTTGGATTTGGTGTGTGACAGCATATCCCATTGTTCATACATATATAGATTCATACGCGAGTATATATTAGTGATTTTGGCAGCCTAATTTAAAATTCTTTGATAATGAATTTCTAGACGAAGAAATCTGTATTCATGTTGGTATATATACCACTATCGATACATCTATGTGTGTATTAGACTTCAGACCATCTTCGTCACTTTCTGCCACATACTTGCAAATTAATTCAAAAACTAAATTTGGATCTACTCGTTTATCATAATATCAGATTGTTTCTGTATTTTGATTCTCGTTTGGATCTGTATATGTGTATGTATAAACTTCAGGCCATATGTGAACCGTTGTATATATATATATATGTGTATATACATATCGGGACCAATCGGTATTTGAGATCTGGATTTAACAAAAAAAATGGGTTTTTTCGAACTCCGGTCGTCGGCGGTGGTTTCCGTATATCGGCGGTGGTTGCAGCGGCGTATATCGGCGTGGGCGGCTAGGGTTTCGTCGGGTGTGGACGCAGGGACCTCGGGTGGAAATTCGATGGATCCGGGGACACAGGTTGCAATTCGAGGTTTTTAGCACTGCGGTTCAGGTCCCTGAATGTTGTTGGTGCATGTAAGTAAGTCCAGTCAATTCCGTTTAGGCGGTCTCAGTCCCAACGCTTTCAAATCCGTTGATTTCAGTCCCCACCAACTTTCAGACTCGTTGATTTCAGTCCCTGGAGTTTTAAAATAGTTAATTTGAGCCCTACAAGTTATAAGATTAATAATTCAGTCCCTAAAGTTTGGAAATCAGTCCATTTTGGGCCTTTTAAGTTTCGAATTTTGCAATTGAAGTCCCCAAAGCTTTAAAATTAATTAAATTGGTCCTCAAAGTCTTGAATTTTTTAAGTTTGGCCAATAAAATTTTTAAAATTGCAATTTCAGGCCCCTAAAGTTTCAAAATTCTTAATTTTGACCCCCATAGTTCTGAATTATTAACTTATTAGACCCTTAAACTTCCCAAAACGCTTATGTATGCAAAATTGATTATTTTCTTCTCAAATTTTTGGTACTAAGGACTCTTTTGAAGAGGTATAGTATTCGAAAGTGAATTAATTGAAGCAACAAGTTGCCAAAGCAACCTCTATTGTGGAAATTAATCAACTTAGAATATTAAAAGGTATTTGTGAGTGTGTGATTCGTGCGAATATTGACCGACCCAAAGGAAGGTTAATACTTGGCTGAATTACATACGCACCTATGGTGATAATCATGTGGCGATTATTTGGTTTAACGTGTGATCGATAAATCGGTCCAAAGAAAGGTTTATTGATTGACATGTCTTATTGCCGGTGTTTGATCACTACACCAAGAGTGCCACTTACAAATCGATATTTCTATCCAAAGATTAAATATTGATGTTGTGCTAGGCATCTTGTGATGGGCCCTACCACTATTTGAAAATTATTATTTGCATACTAAAAATATCTATGTGAGCCATTTTAATTGTTCTCTATTTAGTTTCAGGTTCTGCTTCTAATATCTCTGCTAACATCAATTCCATTCCAATGCTCAATGGCACGAATTTCAAAGCATGGCAAGAGAACGTCTTGATTGTTCTCGGAGTCATGGATCTGGACCTTGTTCTGCGGGTCGATCAACCTACTGCACTCACTGATAAGAGTACCTCTGATGAAAAGAGGGAGATGGAAAGGTGGGAACGATCGAACCGCATAAGTCTAATGGTCATGAAGCGTGCTATTCCAGAAGCATTTCGGGGCACCATGTCCGATCAGGTGACTACGGCTAAGGGTTTCCTTGACGATCTCGAGAAGAGGTTTGCCAAGAATGAAAAGGCCGAAACTAGTACACTTTTGGCTAACCTTCTCTCAATGAGGTATAAAGGAAAAGGAAACATCCGGGAGTACATTATGTAAATGTCTCACACTGCTTCAAAACTAAGGGCACTCAAGTTGGAGTTATCTGAAAGCTTCTTGGTGCACTTAGTTCTAATATCCCTTCCGGCACAATTCAGCCAATTCAAGGTGAGCTATAACTGTCAAAAGGACCCATGGTCCCTTAATGAGCTCATCTCCCATTGTGTCCAGGAAGAGGAGAGATTGAGGCAAAACAGAACGGAGAGTGCTCACGTGGCCACCACCTCAAAGGACAAAAGGACAAAGAAAAGGAAAACTGATAAGGAAGCTGCGGTTACGGCACCACAGAAGAAGCAGCATAAGGAACCAACTAAGGATGGTTGTTTCTTCTGTGGAGCTGCAGGTCACAGGAAGAAGAATTGCACCAACTATCACTCGTGGCGTGCAAAGAAAGGTGTTCTTCTTAATTTGGTTTGTTCTGAGGTTAATTTAACTTCAGTACCTAGACACACTTGGTGGATTGATTCGGGTGCAACAACTCACATCAGTGTGTCTATGCAGGGCTGCCTGAGTTGCCGAAAACCAAGTGATGGTGAAAGATACATCTACGTTGGCGATGGCAAGACGGTGGAAGTAGAGGCAATAGGAAAATTTAGATTATTGTTGAGGACTGGATTTTATTTGGATCTTGATGAGACATTCGTTGTACCGTCTTTTAGACGAAATTTGATTTCTATTTCTGCTTTAGACAAATTTGGTTATTCTTGTTCATTTGGGAATGGAAAATTTAGTTTGTTTCATGATTCAAAATTGGTTGGTTCCGATTCTCTGTCAGGTTACGATAATCTTTATTTAATTGATACAATTGCCTCCTTTAATGAATCCTTGCATATAAGTACTCGAGGTGTAAAGCATAAATTAATCTGTGAGAATTCGGCCTCATTGTGGCACAAGAGATTAGGTCACATCTCCAAAAGGAGAATTGAGAGACTTGTGTCTGACCAAATTCTCGATTCCCTTGATTTTACGGATTTTGATGTGTGTTAACTGTATAAAGGGAAAACAAACCAATAAAAGGAGATATCAAGCCAATAGGACTTCTGACGTCTTAGAACTTATACACACCGATATTTGTGGACCGTTCCCTATGGCTTCTTGGAATGGTCAACAATATTTCATAACGTTCATAGACGACTTTTCCAGATATGGCTATATATATCTCATTCATGACAAATCACAATCCTTGGACGTGTTCAAACATTTTAAAGCTGAAGTTGAGAACCAACTCAGCAAAAGGATTAAAAGCGTCAGATCTGACCGTGGTGGTGAATACTATGGTAGATATGACGGTTCAGGTGAACAACGTCCAGGGCCATTCGCTAAATTCCTAGAGGAATGCGGTATCGTCCCACAGTACACCATGCCCGGTTCACCCACTATGAATGGTGTTGCTGAGAGACGAAATAGAACGCTTAAGGACATGGTAAGGAGTATGATCACTCATTCTACCTTGCCAGAATCACTCTGGGGAGAAGCATTAAAGACCGCAGCATATATACTCAACAGAGTTCCAACTAAGGCAACAGAAAAACCCAATATAAGCTTTGGACGGGTAAGAAGCCTAGTTTGAAGCACTTACACATTTGGGGGTGTCCAGCTGAGGCAAGGCCTTATAGGCCAAATGAAAAGAAACTGGATGCAAGGACTGTTAGTTGCTATTTTATTGGATATTCTGAACGGTCCAGAGGCTACAAGTTTTATGATCCCACAACTAAGACAATTTTTGAGACATGGAATGCTTGGTTCTTTGAGGATGTTGAGTTTGCGGGGGGAGAAAGGGTTATAGACTTTGTCTTTGAGGAGGAATATGTTGAAATTCCTCCAATTGCCATTGACAATGATCAGGATCAGGTTCCTATCCCTGACATTGTTCAAGAAGCAACTCCGGATCAAGACAATGTCATGTTATCTCCAGGAGAACAAACTCTACAACCTCAAGAACCCATTCCATTAAGAAGATCCACTAGAGAGAGGAGAAGTGCAATTTCAGACAATTATATTGCATTTCTCCAAGAACATGAGGTTGACGTTGGAGTGGTGGAAGATGATCCAATCAACTTCCGTCAAGCCATGGAAAGTTCTAACTCTCAAAAGTGGCTCGATGCCATGAATGAAGAGATAAAGTCTATGAAAGACAACGACGTATGGGACCTCGTTCCATTGCCTGAAGGTGCGAAACCCATTGGTTGCAAATGGATATTTAAGACCAAGAGGGATTCGAAAGGCGATGTAGAGAGGTACAAAGCTCGTCTTGTCGCGAAGGGCTTTACACAGAAAGAAGGCATCGATTATAAAGAGACTTTCTCTCCGGTTTCCTCGAAAGACTCTTTCAGGGTTATAATGGCATTAGTGGCATATTTTGATCTTGAGTTACATCAGATGGATGTTAAGACAGCGTTTCTCAATGGTGACATTATGAGACGATTTATATGGTGCAGCCAGAAAACTTTGTATCAGGTGATGCGAAGCAAATGGTTTGCAAATTAAAGAAATCCATCTATGGACTCAAACAGGCGTCTCGACAATGGTATTACAAATTTCATCAAGTGATCATCTCATTCGGTTTTGAAATGAATCTGGCCGATGATTGTATATACCACAAGTTCAGTGGGAGTAAGTATATCTTTCTGGTTTTATATGTCGATGACATACTGCTTGCCAGCAGTGATGTAGGCTTATTGAACGAAACCAAGAGATTTCTAGCAAAGCATTTTGAGATGAAAGACCTTGGTAACGCCTCTTTTTTATTAGGAATCCAGATACATCAAGATCGCTCTCGGGGTATTCTTGGATTATCACAAAAGAGCTACATCGAAAGGGTACTTAAAAGGTTTGGCATGCAGGATTGTAAACCAGGTGATACCCCTGTGGCTAAAGGAGACAAGTTCAGTTTAAGTCAATGCCCCAAAAATGACTTAGAAATTAAAGAGATGCGGAAGATTCCTTATTCATCAATTTGTAGGAGTCGATGTATGCTCGAGTTTATGCAGCGTCCAGATATTGCGTACATTGTTGGGATGTTAGGGAGGTATTTAAGTAACCCGGGAATGGATCATTAGAAAGCAGCCAAACGGGTCATGCGGTACTTATAGAGAACAAAGGATTACATGCTCACATATAGGAGATCGGATCAGTTGGAGATCGTTGGTTATTCTGACTCCGATTTCGCGAGATGCCAAGATAGTAGGAGATCCACTTCGGGCTATATCTACCTGCTTGCTGGAGGTGCTATCTCCTGGAAGAGTGCTAGCGGAACAACGATAGCTACTTCCACCATGAAAGCGGAGTTTATAGCGTGTTATGAGGCATCAAATCATGGAATATGGCTGCGAAATTTTGTCACTGGGCTGCGTGTTGTAAGTAGTATCGAAAGACCACTTAGGTTATTTTGTGACAATAAATCTGCAGTGCTATATTCCAATAACAATAGGAGCTCAACGAAGTCAAAGTATATAGAGATCAAGTTCCTAGCTGTTAAAGAAAGAGTTCAGAGTGGACGGGTGTCAATAGAGCATATTGGAACAAACTCCATGATTGCGGATCCGTTCACTAAGGGATTGACACCCAAGGTCTTTCACGAGCACACTGCTCACATGGGTGTGATGTCTCTTGAGGGTGTATAGTTTCAGTGGGAGTCTGTTTTTTGTGCTTTTCATATTAGACACATACATTGTCGCTTTACATAAAGTTTATGGATACAGTTATTTCGGTTATAAATTTTTATTTTGTTGTTGTCTCTGAACTCGTTTGAAACGATCTCACTAAGGTATAAAGGTGGACCAGTTGGAAATAGGCATGTTTCAGATCACGTTGCATGAAATTTCCATGCTACACATCCATACTTCATCCATGTCGTTCAATTATATTGGTATATGTGACCATTGATGGGTTTAGTTACCTATCTAAGTGTAACGAAGACCGCTTTGATCCTATATTGATATAATTGATGGACCGGATTGTTTGGGGATGCATTCGGTAATGATAGCAAAAATTCTGAGTACTCATAAGGTTATACAAAATCATAAGGTGACATATATAGCTCAAGTGGGAGATTGTAAGGTTTTTTCAATCGAATATATGGGCTTATATATGTAATTATTGTGTATTAAATTAAAGGCTATCATATTTGGTTAAGCCCGTTTAAAGTGATCTAATAAGGTTTCGTATATTGGGCTTTTATGCATCAATTAAAGTGTGGGCTTTATATGTGTAGATACTAGGCCCAGGGTTCCTAATTCTATGATGGGGTTGAATTAGGTTAACGGGCCGTTGTATATATGTATATATACGGTTATGGTCCCCAGGTTACAAGTGGTTGTTCATCCTTTTCTGACTTTCCATCATCAGAGAGAAATAAAGAGCCGCTTGTTGACTTGGAAGATCACAACCATAGAATTCCAATATTGCAAGCAATGGCTGATTCAGGTACGCTTCCGTTTTGGTTTGTGTATATTCTTGATGATCCAACACGATAGATCCGGGTTTATAGAGAAATTATATTCCTACAGAGGAACCCACATTTTTGGAATGAGTTAGAAGCAGTTCATTCTCTAGTTAAATTAGTGAAGACAATGGCAGAGGAAATCTTGATAAAGTGCAGGAGCTGTGGAGAAAGTGATTGACCGAAGGTTTAGAAGGAATTATCACCCCGCCTGCTACTTTTGTACTAGACCCACTTTATCAAACTCAGGACATGAGTGGAAAATACTTGCCACCATTCAAATTCTTTACAGCCAAACAAGAAAAGGATGTGGACAAGGTAATAACTCAACTCGTATCGAGGGATGAAGCTCACATTGCTCTTATGGAGCTTATGAAATGGAGAATTGAAGGACTCGACCCAGTTTATGCCCAAGCTGTACAAAAGAGACAAAGGGATCCAAGTACAGGGAAGATGAACATGGTTAATCCCCAAAGCAGTAAGCTAGTTTGGGAAACCCACTTAACTGAGTTCAAATCACTTAGAAAGGTTGTCGTTAGGCTTATTTTTCTTCATGCAACTTCGTGTGGATTCAAACGGATTTGGTCTTTGTCCAAAATTGCAAGTGCTCATAGGCATTCACAGGTGGGAATTGATAGGGCTCAAAAGATATTGTTCATTGCTGCTTATTTGAAGATGGAGATAGGGGATTCTAATTCCAAAGGCAAAGATAAGGATGCTGATCAACTCTCTGCCTTGGAAAATGGTGAGGATGATGTGCTCAATGAAGTTTTTGTTGATACATCCTCTATGTAAGTTTTTGGTTGCTCGATTTGTCCTCACGAATATTCAATCTTGTTCTGATTGATATCTGAACTGCATTTACTAGTACAATCTTCATGAAAAGCCTTTGAGGCGTTAATCATCTTTCATCTTGTTATACTTAAAACAAAATGATTGCAATAATATTTTCGTTGTGACTAATTTATATTATTCTACCTATTAGAAGAAGCATTTGATGTTAGGGATTTGTAATTTGTTTGACTGTTGAGTCGAGAATTGCTCCACTTTCTTGGCCAACTACCAGAGAAAATTACCGATGAAGCTGGATAAGCTTCTATCGCATCCATATCTCGGGATCCCATTGAGTGGGTCCCACCTCGGGCGAAGTGGAAGTCGATTCCCAAACTTTGGTGATCATTACACTGGGGAAAAGAGAAAAAAAGTTTCTCAAAGTAAATCCTATTTTTAAGGTAACTTCTTGTTTAAACATTCCAAAGTTTGTGATGTTGATGCATAGTGATTGGATGATGCTTCAAATCATTGCATAAAAGGTTGTTTCAGGACCCAAAGACTGTCCCTATGGAGTAACCATGATATTTTAATGCCAATTTATCGCATTTTTATTGTTATTCCATGTTTATATACGGTACATAAATTTGTCGAGAATCTTAGCTAGTGTTCATCTGTTTATAGATATTCTTCAAAAATTTCTAGTTCCTAGGGAAAATTAGTTAAATCAAAGATTTTCTCACTTATTATTAGTAGTTTGACTTCACTATTTTCTTTTACGATCCAATGCGACCAGCATAAGTGAAAGATGAGATTTTGGGTGAGAGTGTTTGGTTGAAAAGTAGGGAAAAAGTAAGGGGTGTCATAAAGTAATGACTTCTAGAGAAGCTGTACCAAACAAGCCTTTAGTTTCTTGGTTGAGCTACTGTAGATGAAGGGTTCTGTGCTTTGGCCTGATTAAACCCTATCGTCATCAATTTCAAACATCTTTTGTATACATGAAATTATAATACATACAAATGTATCATCTAAAAAAAATGTTGAATCTGAGGGGAGTGGCATCATCATTAGTGTTGTTTTAGTGGAGTATCTTTCCTTTAGTGGGAAATCTTGTTGCATCTTTTCCTAGTATAAATAGATGAATAGATTATAATAGATATAGATAAATAGATTATAATAGATACTGTATAAATGCATGTACACTAAGCACAGCTTTCGACACAAGACGAGACAGGTGTGTCTTTTTTTTTCTCCATGTTTTGCCATAGGATACGTTACATATTACGTAAATCACTTACACAACAGTTCTTGAGTGTCAAAATTTTAAAATGTTCGAATTGCTTGATCGATGACATGTGAATGTGATACATGGTATCCCTCCCACCCACCCTGACACACAATAGAAGGTGAAAAGTGAAAACTGAGAATGAATTCTAAAATCTATGGGGTTTTAAATGAATAGATGTGATCCAATGTCAATTAGTTGGTACTTTATTACTGTCGGATGGGTGTCACCTGCTCCCTCACCAATAGGGGGCTAGTGGGTGTGTGGATACGTGTCGACGATTCGGCATTTGATTACTGACATTTAGATGCGATGAAAGAACGTAGAAAGTAGAATAAATGGAGTGTAGAGTATTAATGCATTGTTGGTTTACTGTTTTTGACTTTAATGTCTTGTGATGAAATTAGTTGACACACAAATTCTTGTCGGCAGGAGAGGGTTTTACTAGAAAGAAAAAGGCTTAATTGACTACTAACCAACTGCTAATCAGTATATATGTCGTATGATTATTAATGATGTAGGAGGACAATTTCATTTTTTTAGAGTCTAAAGTAGATGCGACAGTTAGCCTCTTTAATTTTTTATTTTATTTTATATGTAAATTTTGAACTTTTATTTAAGTTGTGCAAATAATAAATTTTCAACTCTACCATTGGCTGCCTCTTGGAGTGCTTACTGTTAGGCGGCTTGTGGACATTCCCCTTCCGCCCCCACCCCCCAAAAAAAAAACCCCAATGAATTATACTTGTTCGTTTCATGATTTGGGAACTCAGCCGCAATACTTGACCAAATTCTGCATGTTGATTGGAGGGCAGCCGCAACATTTGACAAGATTCTGCATGTTGATTGGAGGGATTTTGCCAATTAGGAACAATTGGGTGAAGTTATCATGAAACGAACAAACCCGATTCTCAAATTTGTTTTTAAAAGGAAAAATTGTAAAGTGAGAATGGCTTGAAAAATGTTTAATACTACTTAGGAAGCAACCATTAATGGTGGGCCGGGCAATCGTACAACGTCGCCCAGAACCTATCACGATTGTGAGTATCATGCTTGTTTCTGATGTACTTGGAATCAACCATACCAACAATAATTTTCACACACAGAGTGAGTGTATACATACAATACACACATACATAAATAAATACAGTGCTAATCTAGTGCACCTTAGACTATGTACAATGACACACTCTAGAATGATCTAACATACCAATTGGGAGTTACTCCACCTGGGTTCAGTGCCACATCAATCATGCTATGCCATAATGTGCACCTTAATATGTATTTGATCAATTTCAGTAGACATAGTTGTTTAGTGCGCCGTTCTTGGACAGTTTGACCCATGTTTTGGCCATATGAGCAAGATATAGTTGATTCGGTGCATTTTAGAGTGATGTGGTACGTCAGTCAAGGTATCACATTAGTCGAGCAAGGACACCACATCAATTGGAGTGTGACGTAGTGTGTACCTAAAGTGCACCAGAGCAGTTTTGATAAGCAAGAGTATCTTACTATCTTCGGTGTAATTTATTTTGACTTAAAATTATTTTTAGTTATGTATCTTCTACACAGGGATGTTAAGGAACACCTGGGTGTCTCGTAGCTCACGGAACACCAGGGGCATTTACGATCCCGGTCGGCTTCCGTTTTGAAATCAGTTAATTTGGCCAGATTCAACACGATGAGGTGGAGCTCTAGTAATTTGAAAAAAAATTTTTAGACACCGTGACGGTCGTCAAAGCTTTTGGCAAAGTTTTGGCAAAAAATTTTGATCGGCCGCCGGCTGCCACAGTGTCCAAAAAAGATTTTCAAATTGTTGGAATTCAGCCTCATCGTGCTGAATCTGGCCAAATTCGGGAATTTCAAAACGAAAATCGGACGAAACCGTAAAAGCTCCAAGTGTTCCTTAAGCTACGGAATACCCGGCTGTTCATAATTCATCCAATCAGGAAAAAAAATCCTAGCAAAATGACCTATGCAGTAACTACTTTTGTGGTAGAGGACAAATGTAGCCAATCAGGTCCACAGATTGACTAGGTCAACGGCGCTGGTGTCCGATATGGTGTCTGTATCTATATTTGATTTATAGTGGACCCATTGGATTTTCAAATCACGTGCTTTGTAAATCTCCCCCATTCTTCTACAATTTTTAATAAATTTTTACACATTTTAATTCATTCTTATCTAAAGTCAAACCAATTATATCTACATATTTTCTGGGACCCACTGTACTACACAAATCTCCACTACTCAATCCCACTAATTCTCTCTCCTATTTCACATCAAAACTCATAAATACTCACCACTAACACCCAGGGAGTAGAATTTGTCCCCCCCTCATGACGTCATAATTCTCCCCACGTAGGGTTGCGCAACCAATCTCCGATTAGCAAATTATTACAAACCAAGGGTAAATTTACATTAGGTTCTGAATTTTTAGGTTCCTCGCAGCAATGTGATTCTAATGAATACAGGAAAATGTTAAGGAACTATCGATAGTTCTTCAATTGAGAAACCATCGTGCCATTTGTGGGTTGATTCGATCTTCGTTTTGAAATTTGGGACCAGATCTAGAATCAGCACTGCGATGGGGAGCTCCAGTAATTTTGAAAATTTTCAGACGACACCGTGGCAGCAGGTCCAAGTTTTAACAATAATTTTAGGCCAAAACAATTGCCAAAACTTTGACTGGCAGCCACGGTGTCACCGTAAAATTTTCAAAATTGCTATAACTCTCCGTCGCAGTGCTGATTCTAGATCTAGTCCTAGATTTCAAAACGGAGATTAAATCGGCCCCAAAAATGCCATCAATTACAACACCATTGACAGTGTTAAATTGGTTCTAAATGAACGTATTTACAAATCTTGAATAATTAGTGTAAGTTTCAAAGAGATTTTTAAAACACAAAATGATATTATATGGGCGGTTCGAAAGCAAAAAAAATATTATAAAAAATAAAAATTTATTAAATTGTTAAAATGAATAATTTAAAATGATAATTTAAAAAATAATTTATCTCATGTTGTGAAGCAAAGTTGTTCGATGAAATATCAACTCCGCGAAATTTTCAAAGTGCACATTCTGATTCAGTTTAACGATGAAAGTCCTTCGCGAAGGATGCAGCCATGGAGTCCTGCCTTGAATAGTCTTCGACCTATGAATCACGGGTTTGATGTATAGAAGAGAAACTTTTGGCCATTTTTTAATTTCTCCCAATGCATGAATCCTCGAAACTGGACTATGAATTTATGTTCTAACGAATAGAGGAATGTCATAATCTAGTTTTCTAATTCTAGCAAAATTTAAATATGATAATAGTATTAGAGTTTTACCCAACGAAGTTTCCACGGAACTAATGTGTTTATCAAAAAGGGAAACATGAAACTTGGCATGATAGAAATTTGAAATGCCTCACTCAAAATAGAAGAAAAATACAAGATAAATAGAAACAGATACAACATTACAGATTTTAATAATTGTTTACAATTATGCAATCTCCTATGCATAAATTACATCAATTATATAATTCAATATTCGTATTCAATATATTTATAATGTTATATCAATTATTTATTGTACATAAATTTAATTGTTCCCGTGCATCGCACGGGTGTAGTCCCGTGCATCGCACGGGTGTAGTACTAGTATGAAATAAATATAATTGATTAAAAATCCGCATAATTCTAACTTGAGAGAATTCTATATGGTATTTTTCTTATTTACTTTTGAATTTGATAATTATTTTCATAGAGAACGTAGAATCTGATTTAATTTCAAACAAAAATTTGGTTAAACTTTTATTTACTTTTTTTTAATGACATATTTATTATTGACCTTTTTTTAGTAAAAGTTGTAGATTAACAATTAAAAATTTGTAGTAGTGAAAATCCACACTTGACCAAAAGGTTAAGAATAAAAATGATTACACCCAAATATTAATTACACATACACACAACTATACGAGGGTCATATATTTCTTAAAAAATGACATGTAAAAAAGAAGGATATTAAATTATGTAATATTTGAAATAAAAATGGGAAATTTTTACTTTTTTCATTTTAAATTAAATAATTAATTTTTTAGTGACAATTTTTAAGTAAAACTCAGATATTAAATAAAATAAAAATAGCATATATATAAAAAGTGAGACTTGATTAAAAAGTTTAGAATAAAAAGACTCAGACAATTAAGTTTATGCATATACACAAATATAATAAGGGTAATGCTTGGTCTAGAAATTTACATATAAAAGCAGAACAATAATGTATTTTTTTGAATCGAATAAAGTGTTAAGATATGTGTGTTTTTCAATAATTTTTCAATACAATTGTGGGTTAAAATCTTAGTTATTTATGTATTCATTATCATATTTATTTATTATATCAACACTAATGTCTCATGTATTCAATATTAAAAGGATAGTTTTAGCACCAATTCTTATTTAATTATTTTTACAAAAATGTTTAGCTGTTTGAAATAGTTATACCCCAATATTATTCAGACATTTATCGTAAATAATATATATATATATATATATATATATATATGTATATATACATATATATTTGTAATTTTAATTCATTTTTTCCTATTTAATTGTGTTTTAATGCAAAGAGCATAAGATCTCAACAATATGTTCCTCGATCTCTCAGGTGGAAATAATTGAAAATGCATTTCCGCAATCTCAATCTATTCTCGTAAATCAAAATCTTTCTTTTAGGAGTCCATTAAGTATAACGAATAGTGGTATTTTAATATTTTGTTAAACTAAAACTGATTTTATTCAATATTTTCATTTTTTTGGGTCGAAGATTTCTATTTGTGACAAAGAAGGGCAATCGAAAAACTCAAAAATGAATGTGGTGTTCAAAAAAATATTTCGAAATTTAGAATGATGTTTGTAATTTACAATATTTATTTGGTTTAGGCCCATGTCGCCACAGTGTCATTTTACCTGTTCAAATTTACTTCCATTTAATGCGTGTTACATTATAACTATTTTGGTTTGATTGTCGTGTAATATTTTTCAACAATGATTTATATCTAATGTGATCAACGCCTAACATATTTTACATTGATTGTCCAGCTACACTTGTTAATCATTTCTATTATAATTGCGTTTAATACCTGCTACTTTAAAAAAATTTATTTTCCTATCTATAAGATGTGACATTTAAAGTGTTTTTATCCCGTGTAATGCACGGATTGGATACTGGTATTAATAAAAGTAATGCCGTGGGCTTGCCGCCCTTGAACCTTTTTGAAAGTAACACTTTAGTCCTGAAACTTTTGGAAAGTTACGATTTGGTCCATGAACTTTTGAGATTTGACGCTTAATTTTAGTCATTTTCTTCAAATGGCCATAATTTTCACTAGGAAACTGTAATTTGGGATCAGGAAAAACTGTGATGATCCTCTTTTAATACTCTTTCACTTTTGCTCAAGAAAAGTTGCTAAAATAACTTTTCACAAAATTACACTGAGGTCCTTCATGTTTGATTTGATTGTGTTTTAGTCTCTACTTCCCATTTTTTTTTCTCTATTTTCATCCAGTTTTGCTCATTTTGACTTTTTGAAACCCTAAACATAACCGTAAAAGAAAATAGATAAAAACAAACATACAAAACAAATAAAAATATGAAAATACATGAAATAGAAGTATTATTTATGTGCTTTTCTAGCACTTATCAATTCAAGAAAAGTGTGATGATCATCTTTTAATGCTCTTTCACTTTTTCTCAAGAAAAATTGCTAAAACAATTTTTCACAAAATTGCACTGGAGGTCCTCTATCTTTGATCTGTTTGCATTTTCGTCCCCGGATCCCATTTTTCGCTCTCTTTTCATCCAATTTGGTTCCTTTTGTTTTTTTTTTTCTATAACCCTAAAAACAACAATAAAAGGAAACACATAAAAAGGAACATATAAAACCAATAAAAATATGAAAATACACGGAATAGGAGAATTATTTAAGTGATTTTCTAGCACTCATCGTGTTTTTTATCTCTTAGTTTTCTGGTTTTTTCTGTTATTTTTCTCTTTTTTCACCGATTAATCCAACATTTCGTCATTTTCTTTTTGTTTCTATTAGTTGCTTCGCCTGCTCCAGTTCTTTTTTGAGCTATGATGGTGAAGAAAGGTAAAGTTTAGTCTAAAACGGGGATACGTGAGTCGCCAGTGATTATTAGCTCGTCATAGACTCCACGCTGTTTGACAACTCTGTAGTCCACTCAGAATCTCCCTAGGAATAGCCCGATTTCATCTTTGTCCCAGGTACCACATGTTTTCTATTTTTAATTTTTTCTCTTTTTCAGTTTCTTGTTATGTTTTTCTCATTACATTTTAAGTTTCTTGAAATTATTGCGTTCGTGTTTGTAATTCTCATTTTTTGTTTCTTTTTGTTTGTAATTCTCATATTCGTTAAATCTCTTTCTCTGTGTTTCTAAAATCCTTTGTTTATCTATTTCTATTGTTATCTACTTTGTGATTTTCACTGTTAACTTATCATCTTTGTTGTTATTTTGTCAAATTTGGTTTTAAACGGGGAACAAAATTTTCAACTAATAACGGCATTGATAAATGTTAATAATATTCACATAAAACTTTAAAAATTAAAATTAAAATATAGAATGAGTTACAACAATAAACTTAGTTAATTTAATTTGACTCGAAATAATTCTATAAAAATTTCGGCAAACTTTTCCCTGTATTTGGTACTAATCTATCCCGTAAATATGCAAGGAATAACTCACGAAAATCCACACAATTTAATTTACTATTCTCCATATAATATTAACTTAATTAGCATTTATACAAGTGCTTTGAACAGGATGAGAATTCATGGCAAAGATTGTGATAATATATCACATTTTGCTCATTGCAAGATTCATCTACTAATATAAACCCCAAATAAAATAACATTAAATATTATAGTTATCAAAATACCCATAGTAAAATAACTCTACTAATATTCATAGAGCTCATAGTTTTTTCTTTAAAATTATTTTACATTCTATTATATGCAATTATAAATTTTGGGAGATGTTAATTATACATCAGTGTGATGTACGTTATTAACAATTAATATGTAAATAATGATTTTTAAATTTTAATTATGAAATATAATCAGTATAGAGACATATTACAAAAATAACAATGTAGTGAGTACAGTTGGACAGACCCTGCACCATATTCCTGCCATGCTAGGAAATACTTATCCTCGTTCCAGTCCATCCTCGTTTACTCTAGGCCTAGCGAGGATGATATAAGAATAACAATAGAATATGAACTTCCATTTTTCGTCCCCGCCCCCGCTCGAAAATTCTCATCCCCATCCATGCCCCATCATGATGGTTTAATCGAAAACTTTTATTTCTACTTTTTAATATATATAATACTGACATTTTATTTCTTCAATAAATATCTTCTAAATATATTAAATACGTATATTAACATATAAATTATTAGGTATAACCTCACTAATTTAAAATATTTGGTATATTAAATATTGAATGATTCGATATAAAATTTAAATTAATTTGGATAAGATAAATAAGTTAAAATATATATGGTTAATACTTAAAATGTATAACCTAATTGATGATACTTGAAAATTAAATAAAACCTCAACTGGTAAAATTCGGTATAAAATAAATAATTCAAAGTAGGTATGATTCTTAATATTTATTTATGAGATATAAATTTAGATAAATATTTAATATAGCCGAAAGCAAGTTAAAATATTCTAATTGAGTCGTGTAATTCCAATAATTGATTGAATTGATAGCTAATTGCTTGGTAAGAATTCTTGGACTTATTCCCTAGCGAAAGCAATAGATTGAATCAAAGAATTATTATATAATTATTGGTTCAAGTAATGTTTAAATAAAAAAAAATCTTTACTATTTGAATACCCATTTTTTGAGTTTGTTACTTTAAAAAAAAAGATAGCAAATCCTTTGAAACACCTTTAATTATTCAAAGAGAAATATTCATGTTTTGTTACCAATTGTAACTCAAAAGAAATATGATAGAAAATACAAAACTATATGAGAATCAAAAGAAAAGCATGTTTTGGAAAAATAATGATACGAAAAAAGTAAATGAAGTTAATTAGAAACTAATGATCAGTCGACTTACTCTACAATAATATGTAACTCCCTAATTTTATGAATCCAAAATCATATAGGTGTTAACTTCACTTTATTTTAAAATACGCAAAACAATAAATTAATTTCGGAAGCACATTTTTCTTTCCCGTAGCAATCAAATTTCTTTTAATTATTTTTCATTTTTTGAAATTTAATGTTAAAGATATTTTATAATTAAAAAGATATCTTCCATGTCCAAAGATGTCTTTCATTTTTAGGGAAAATCTAGTCGAATGTGGCAATCTAATTAACTTTAATTATTGTTTATTTTTTAATTAATACTATTTTTTTTATCGATATTATTAATTTTGATTAATTTTCCCAAATGAAACCATATCAATTTTCTTCCATTGAAACCAAGTCCAATTATATCGTAATACTATTATGAATTTTAATTAATTGTAATATAATTAGTTCTAATTAATTTTTATTTTTAGAAAATTATTTATGAAAACAATTAATTAATTCTGAAATAATTATTTTAATATCTGCACTTTTAGGAATTGTATGAATCTAAATTTGAAGAAATCTTGCAATTTAAAAGATATATTGCAATTTAAAAAATATTTTTTTCATTTTTTTGAGAAAACCCATAGCAATCTAATGATTTTTTTAAAATTAATTATATTTCCCCTTTTAATGTAATTAATTTTGATTAATCTTTGTCAACTGAACTCATGTTCAACTAAATATGAGTAATAGAATTTATTATTTTAATTAATTATAGCATAAATAATTTTAGTTAATTTTTGTGTTTCAGCTAATTATTTCTGAAAAATTAATTATTTTCAAAATAATTTTCTTGATAGCCATAATTTTGAAAATTATATGAATCTAATTTTAAAAATATCTTATAATTGAAAAGAATATATCGAATTTGAAAAATATAGATATAGATTCATTAAAAAAATTGATGTTACACATTTCTTTTAATTTTTATGTAAAAATTTAATGAATTGTAATTTTTTATCATACCAAATTTAAATCTTAGTGAAATTGTTAATTTTAATTAAATTTGATTTATTAGCTAATTATTATTTTTTAAAAATAATGAATTCTTTCTAAAATTAATTAAAGGTTCCAAGTTAAGTTTTAAATTTTGTGTTACACATTTATTTTAAATTTTTTGTAAAAATTTAATGAATTGTAATGTTTCATCACACAAAAATTAATTAAATCTTAGAGAAATTGCTAGTTTTGATTAATTGTTGTTTCTTAGTTTATTATTTATAAAAATGTTTGATTGTTTCTAAAATTAAATAATGATTCCAACCTAATTTTTAAAATTTTTTAATATAAATTGGGGATTGTAGTGGGGGGATTTTTTCTCGAACTTGTGTAAGTTTCTTTTTAGGTTATTTTTGTAAAAGGACCCAAAGTATCGATTTTGTAACAATTCTAACCCCATTCTTTTTTTTTGGTGCCACTACAAGTCCACAATCTTTAATTTTATTTCAGTACAACCCCCCACTAACAGATTCCATCCAATTCAGCCCGTTAAATTTTTCCTTTTGTGCACTAAAGTTTGGGGTCCTAACTTAAAACACTCCTTTATATACTAAAACTTTGGGGTCCTAATTTGAAACTTCCTTTTATTTTACAATTTAAATTTTTAACAATGTGCAATTTAGTCCCAAATCTTTTTAAAATTTATAATTTTAACTTTAATTTTTTACAATTTAATCCCGAATTTTTTAATTTCACAGTTTCAACATTATTTTTGGAAAATTGGTGGAAATGGTCCATAAATTTTACAGCAACTACGAAATTGGTATGAAATAACAAAAGGTAACGTCATATTAATTTCACTGAATTGATTAATTTGATATTAATTTTATTTGGCCTATAATTAATTTTATCAAATTTATTTGATACCGATTAAATAAATTTTATCGACAATTTTTGGCATAATAGAATTTGATCGCATTAATATCATAAATTTCTAAAAAAAATATATTTAGAATTAAACAAATAGACATTTTGATTTCAACCAACAGTTAATAATAGATCCAATCTATAAAGTTTTGGTAGGAATATACCACTATAAAAAATATCTGAATGTAGAAAAGACAAAATTTAAAAAGAATAAAAAATAAACAAAAACCAAACCCCCCACACCGAATCCCTCGTCTAACCCAACCCAACAATATCTACCCTATCAAAGACAATCCAGAGTGCTTCCCCCAGGGTTTTTTGCCTATCGACGAAGTCGCTGACAGATGACAATTTGCTGGTTGTACATCAGCTGGTAAAACCAAGCAACTAGCTAATTACTAATCATCAAATCAGGAGGAAAGCCTCTGATTTGCTGGTATAACCAGAAATTTCAGGCATGGGGGCTTTCCTCTAGTCGGCAACTGGCAAAGTGACAATCATGTTTAGAGTGTTTTTTTCAATTATTTGGTATTTTATTTTATTATTTTTTTACATTCAATATAGTTTTTATAGTGATATATTTCTAGTAAGATTGTATAGAGGTGAAATAATTATGTTTATTATTAACATTTAGGGTGTGTTTGATTGCACATGGTGGAAAAGAAAATATTTTCCCACTTTCATGAAAAAAATTTTCTTGGGGGGGAGATGGATTTTCTTTTCCATGGAAAATGGCCAAAACATGCTTTGAACTATTGTACCTAGAAAATATTTGCCATGGAAAATTTGTCAATCAAACAACCAAGTGAGAAAATTTTTTCCATGATGGGACATTTTCCATGGAAAATGGTGTCAATCAAACACACCCTTAGTTAAAATCGAAATATGCACGCCTCTAATGGTAAGAAATTATTTGTGAAATTGAGATATTAATGCGATCAAATTCTATTATGCTGAAAATTATCGATAAAGGTTATTTAATTTATGTCAAATAAATTCGATAAAATTAATTATACACCAAAGAAAATTAATATCAAATTAATTAATTCGTTGAAATTAATATGATGTAACCTTCTGTTATTTCATACAAATTTCGTAGCAGCTGTAAAATTTATATACCATCTCCGCCAATTTTCCAAAAATAATGTTGAAATTGTGAAATTTAAAAATGCGAGACAAAATTGTACAAAATTAAAGTTAAAACTGTAAAGTTTACAAAGATTTGGGACTAAATTGCATATTGCTAAAAGTTCAAATTATAAAATAAAAGAGCGTTTCAAATCAGGACCCCAAAGTTTTAGTGCATAGAAGAGTGTTTCAAGTCAGGGCCCAAAACTCTAGTGCATAAACGGACAAATTTAACGGCTAAATTAGATGAAATCAGTTAGTGGGGGTTGTAGTGAAACAAAATTAAAAATTGGGGACTTATAGTGGTACAAACAAAGAATGAGGCTGGAATTGTTATAAAATCAATATTTTGACGTCCTTTTGTGAAAATAACCCTTCTTTTTATTTTTGTGTACAAGCTGAATGAATCAAAATTTTGTATCGCACAAAAATTGTATTTTAGCGGGATTATTAATTTTAATTAAATTTTGTTTCTTAGCTAGTTATTTATAAAAATAATTAATTGTTTCTAAAATTAAATAACGGGTTTGGTCTTACTTTTTTTATTTTAATGTTACATCTTTATTTGAATTTTTGTATAAGAACTTAAGCAATAGTAATTTTGTATGGCATAAAAATTAAATCCTTGCGAAAATTGTTAATTTTAAATAGTTTTATTTTTTAAGTACGAAAATCATGAAAAACCTGCCACTTAAAAATTTATTCTAATTCTTGGAGCACCTTTATATTGTTCAACACGTAAACCTATAAATTAAAGGTTTGAAAGTCACCAAAAAAAAGAAAAAAGAAATTTACTGATTCAAAATAAAATTGAAATTTGTGGAAAATATATAATATTTTATCCAGTTAACTAAATTACAACTGATAACAACATAAGCTAATGAGGTAAAAAAAAAATTAAATTTATAATTTATTTTTGATGTTTGTATGTAAAAGTACAAATATGATGAGATTTATTTTATGTATAAGCTGTTAAAATATATGAGATTTATTTCATATATAAGTTATTTTAACTTAATTGGTTTTATTCTGTGTTTGATTTACCCTAAGAATAAATGAATGGAAAATTTCTATTTTAACAAATTGTTTCTATATAAATTGAGTCTATTTTTTTGTAACTACATGAAAGTTTTGATTTAAATGCCATATTAATGTATCTCATCTTCTTCTTTATTCTTTATATTATTCGTATAAATTTTAAAAGATTCCATTTTGTGTAATTATACGAGAACTTGTACTTAAGCACCATATCAATATATAAATTATTATTTTTGAAAATTACATATTTATTGATAAGAAAATTATTAAATTTTAAACATAAAATAAAGCTAATTTTAGTATATATTTGCGAGATAAAAAAATTTAAGCATTATTTTTCATTTAATTTATTCTTAAGATAAATCAAACACATAATAAAATTAAAAACTAAAATAATTTATACATCTGATTATATTTGAATTTTAAGCACAAATATCAATTAAGTGTCGTAACAAATTATAATTTGTTTTTAATCTCATTATGCGAATAATCATTAATCTATATTAATATCAATTTATATTTAAGTTGGATACTAATTTATATATTTGGGGTCAATTTTAATTTTTTAAAAATAAAAATTTATATATTGATAGTATACATATTTTAAAACTCTTATCAAGTCGAAGAAAAATAGAATCACCATTTTTTTTATTTATAGGTAGAAAATGAAAAAAAAAGGAGATAAAATGATAGAGAGCATTTAGATATTATGAAATTGTGTAAAGTATGGTAGAAATAATCAAATAAAATCTATATATATTAATATTAATATATTAGGAAATAAAAAAATAAAAGAAAGTTGGATATGGAGTAGGAAAGAAAAAAATAAAAAAAGAATTTGTATTAAATGGGAAAACTAATTTAAGGCAATAAAAAATATAATAAGAAAAATACTAATTTTCTATATATATAAAATATTCTATATATAAATAGAAGATTATATTAGAAAAATTCAATAAATAAAAAAAATTAATAATATATTTAAGTGGGAAAAATGCAACATATATATATATACACACACACATTATCACTGCCCTTTCTCTAACTACAGGAAAATAGTAAGTAACATGTCGTGTGACGTAATTGAACAGAACAAGCAGCCATGGGCCATGGCCTCCCTGCTTTTGGTTGGTACTTCGCTTTCAATAACAAGTAACAAAATCATCACCAATATTCTTTCACTAATTACGTTTTGTGGGCCCTAATTAGGAAATAATGTTCTTGATCCTATTATTAAAGCCTAGCTACTAAGGGGCCAAGGGGTTTAAGCTTATAGTCATATTGATTAATTTGCGCTAGGTGACTAAATATATCAAAATAAACTACAATCTTCTCGTCTATGATTTGTTTAATTAATTAGGTTGACAAATTTAAAATTGCTTTCGCTTATTTTACTAGTTCCAAATCCATCGTACCTTCCTCATTCTTTTCCTCCCCTTTTCTACCTTTTTCTTGCTGAAGCCAAATGCCAATATATTTTATCTATTGAAGGCTCATGATCTGATGGTCACATGTGTGTATTTTAACATATCCACATGCGATATCAACACGTGTTGATCATTCAATTACATGTGAATATCTTAAAATACCGATATATGGGTACTGAATTGTTTGAGATAAATTGTAATATATACATATATGCATAATATATTCATTGATATATACACGTGTAAAACCTGATGGAATTGAATATTGAATATAATAATATGTATGGCAAGATACGATAATTGGTGTACACAGTCCACCCTTCTAGAAATTGGAGCTAGTGGGAGTATAATTCCAGGACTCTTCTACAAGTACACACAAATTTGTGTGTGGCAAATGCCACACACAAATAGGCGTAGGCCCCCCCGCTTTCAGGGGGGCATTATAATCATTTACATGCTGTGGCCCACACCCTCTATTAGGGTGTGGCAATTGTGTGGTACACACTTTATGTATACCACACTTTGTGTGTACCACAAGTTTTATTCATAATTCCAAGTTCATTAGGTTGCCTACAACAAAAGACATGATACACAAGTTTATCAATAAATATATATACAATTTTAATTTTAATACTTTTGTCTGACAGTAATTAGGCCCCTCCCTCTCTGTCCTCCAACCAACTCTGTGTCTGAATAAAAAGGAATAGTTAAAAACTATAAACATAGACATCATGTCAGCCGTACATTTATACAATTCTACGTGTAAAATATACTCCCTCCGTCTTACATATATAATTTATTTTTTGGTTAGATTATTGCACATATAATTTCATTTCTATATTTAATGGTATTTTTTATATTCCTTTAACCTATATCATTAAAAATATAAATATATTTATGGCTGCTATTTATTTAAATAAGGACATTATAGGAAATTTAAAGCATGATTGGCAACTCATTTTTCAAAATTTTTCCACTTTTTTCCACGTTTTTATGCATTCTTTTTTTACTCTAAATCAATCACATCTACACATCACGTCACATCCACAAATCTCCACCATTAAATTCCACTCATTTTCTCTCTTCCTTTACATTAAAAATCATTAAAAAAACATTCCCAATCACCCTTTTATTTGTAAATTTATTTTTTCAATATCATTTTTAATTCTTTTATAAAAATCAAAGTAGAGTATATATATGAGACGAATGTGATAATAATTATGGAGAGTGAGAAATCAGATTATTCTATCATGTCTCTGAAGAATTTATACATTCACAATTTCCAATCAATTGTATAATTAATTGTACACCCTATTAAAAAAGAATATTGTACACATAGGGTTATGTATCATGTTTGGTAGATTAAAGTAGGAAAGAAATGCCCACTTTAAGATCCACCTATAAATCTATATCTATATATAAAGAAAAACAGCCTTTTTCCCCCCAAACAAATTCCTAATTTTTCCCGCCTATTAAATTTGCCTAATATAAACTTCTATCTATATATAGAATAATTTATTTATATATATATAGAAAATGAGGTTTTTTTCTTATTATATTTTTTATTGTCGTAAATCCGTTTTCCGCTTAAAATAAACTCTCTTTTTATTTTTTCTTTCCTAATCCATATCCAACTCTCTTTTATTTTTTTCCCTAATATATTAATATTAATGTATAGAGATTTTATTTAATTATTTCTACCCTACTTTACCCCATCTCATAATATCTAAATATTATCTCTATCATTTCCTCTCTTTTTTTTATTTTCCACCTTATAAAACATAATAATTTGTGATTCTACTTTGCTCGACTTGATGAAAGCTTTAAAACAAGTATACTATCAATATATAAATTTTTATTTTTTAAAAAAATTAAAATTTACCCCAAATATATAAATTAGTACCAAACTTAAATATAAATTGATATTAATATAGATTAATGACTACTGATGTAATAAGATTAAAAAATTTTGATAATTTGTTACGACACTTAATTGATGTTTCTGCGTAAAATTCAAAAATAAGCTATTTCATTATTTTGCACTTTAACATGCAAACTTCAATAACAAATAACAAATTTAATTTGTTACCTCATTAGCTTCTGTTATTATTAGTTGTAATTTAGTTTATTGGGAAAAGAATTATATATTTTTCTTTCAAATATTACAAATTTCAATTTTTTCAATTTTTTCTTTCAAATCTTCAATTAAAATATATTTATGTGTCGGACAATATAAGGGTGTTCCGAGAATTGGAATGAATTTTTAACTGATTGTTTTTTCATAATTTTTGTATTTAAAAAATAAAATTATTGAAAATTAACCGTTTTTATTAAGATTTAATTTTTATGCCATAAAAAATTACCATTGATTAAATTTTTGCATAAAAATTCAAATAAAGGTTTAACATTAAAATTAAAAAATAAGATCAGAAATAATTAATTATTTTTGGAAATAATTAACTAAGAAACAAAAAATAATTAAAATTAACAATCCTACTAAGATCCAATTTTTTTACACTACAAAATTACGATTCATTAAAGTTTTACACAAAAATTAAAAAAAAAAACTTACCAGCAGCTGGCTAAAGTTTGCGACAAAATTCACTACTATAATCCCCAATGGGTACTAAAAAATTTTAAAATTAGGTTGGATCCAATAATTAATTTTAGAAACAATCAATTATTTTTATAAATAATAAGCTAAAGAATAAAAGTTAATTAAAATTAGCAATTTCTATAAAATTTAATTTTTTGTGTGATGAAAAATTACAATTTATAAAATTTTTACATAAAAATTAAAATAAATATGTAACATGAAAATTAAAAACTTAGCTTGGACCTTTTATTAATTTTAGAAAGAATTTATTATTTTTAAAAATAATAATTAGCTAATGAATGAAAATTAATTAAAATTAGTGATTTCACTAAAATTTAATTTTGATGGGATAAAAAATTAAATTTATTTAATTTTTAAATAAAATGTTAAAATAAATGTATAAGATCAATTTATTGAATATATATTTATATCTTTTAAATTCCAAGATATCTTTTCAATTGTAAGAAAATTTTTTAATTGGATTCATATAATTCTTAAAATTATGGCTATCAAGCCAATTATTTTGGAACTAATTATCTCTTAGAAATAATTAAATTAAATACAAAAATTAACTATGATTATTTAAACTATTATTAATTAAAACAATAAATTCTATTGCCAATATTTAGCTAGACATGGGTTTAGTGGGCAAAGATTGATAAAAATTAATTACATTGTTAAAAGAAAAAATATAATTAATTTAAAAAATGCAAGAAATCATTAAATTGCTGGGGGTTTTCCCTAAAAAATGAAAAAAAACCTTTAAATTGTAATATATCTTTTAAATTACAAGATTTCTTCAAAATTCAATTCATACAATTCTTAAAAGTGATGATATTAAAATAGTTATTTTATAAATAATTAATTCCTTTCATAAATAATTAGCTAAAAATAATAATTAGCTAAAACGAATTCTATTACAATTAATTAAAATTAATACTGTTACAATTAATTAAAATTAATACTACTGTTAAGATTTAATTGGACTTGGTTTAGTAGGCGAAAATTGACAAGGTTTCGTTGGACGAAAATTAATAAAAATTAATTATATTTCCGAAACGGAAAAATGACATTAATTGAAAAATAAATAACGATTAAAATTAATTAGACTTCCATTGTAGACTAGATTTTCCCTAATTTTCCAAAAATAGAAACATAACTTTATTTCAAAAAATGAAAAATAATTAAAATTAATTTCATTGCTACATGAAAGAAAAATATGCTTACGAAATTAATTTATCTTTTTATGTATTTTAACATAAAGTTAAGTTAACACCTATAAGATTTTTTATTCTTAGAATTGGGGTATTACATATTATTGTAAAGTAAGTCGGCCGATACTAAAATGATTATCACAGAAATAATGAATTCTTTTCATAAATAATTAGGTAAAAATAAAATTTAATTAAAAATAATTGTATTATGATTAATTAAAATTTATAATATTGTTACAATTTAATTGGATTTGGTTTCAATTGGCAAAAATTGACACAATTTCGTTGGAAAAAAATTAATCAAAATTAATTATATTGCTAAAGCAGAAATATAACATTAATTAAAATATAAATAATAATTATAATTAGTTACATTTCCATGGTTGGCTAGATTTTCCTAAAAAATGAAAGACATCTTTTTACATGCAAGATATCTTTTTAAAGGGTGATTCGGGTTGATTTTTAATGGTTTTTAAAAATTTTTAATGTAAAGGAGGAGAGAGAATGAGTGGAGTTGAATGGTGGAGATTTATTGATGTGATGTGATGTGATATGTGGGTATGATTGATTTAGGATAAAGAAAGAATGTATAAAAAAGTGGGAAAAAGTGGTAAAATTTTGAAAAAGTAGTTGCGAATCAGGCTTTTAATTGTAAAATATCTTTAAAATTATATTCATACAATTCTTAAAATTACGGTTAAAATACTAATTATTTAGAAATAATAAATTATTTCTATAAAGAATTAGCTAAAAACAAGATTTTGTTAGAATTAATTATACTACAATTAATTACAATTAATTATATTTCTCAGATTTTATTGGATATATTTTCATTGGATAAAAATTGAGATAGTTTTATTAGACGAAAATTAATCAAAACTAATTAAATTGCTAAAAATGGGGAAACATAATTATTTCAAAAAATGAAAATTAATTAGATTGTTACCGGAAAGAAAAATGTGCTTATGGAATTAATTTACCTTTTTATGCATTTTAAAATAAAGTTAAGTTAACGCCTATAAGATTTTTGATTCTTACAATTTGGGTATTATATCTTATTGTAAAGTAATTCGAGTGATCATTAGTCCCTAATTAACTTTATTTACTTTTTCAGTATCATTTTTTTTTGAAAATATGCACTTTTCATTCTCATATGTTTTTGTATTTTCTATGATATTTCTTTTGAGTTATAGGTGACGACAAAATACTAATATTTTTTTGTATAATTACGAGTGTTTCAAAGGATCTACTCCATTTTTTTTATTTTTTTAAATAGCAAGCTCCAAAAATAGGTATTCAAATATTAATGTTTTTTATTTTGATACTACTCGAACCAACAATTATATAATAATTTTTGGTTCAATATATCGCTTTCGCTGGGGAATAAATCTAAGAATTCCTATTAAGCAATTGGCTATCACCTCAATCAATTATTGAAATTATAAGACTCAATTAAAATATTTTAATTGGCTTTCAACTATATTAAATATTTATCTAAATTTCTGTCTCCTAAATAAATATTAAGAATCCTACTTACTTTAATTATTTATTTTATACTGAATTTTTCCTGTTGATGTTTTATTTTATTTTTAAATATAATCAGTTAGATTGTATATTTTAAGTATTAATCACATATATTTCAATTTATTTGTCTTATCCAAATTAATTTAAATGTTATATCAAATCATTCAATATTTAATATGTCGAATATGTTAAATTAGCAAGTTTATACCTAATATGTTAATATATGTGTTTAATATATTTAGAATGTATTTATTAAAGAAATAAAATGTCGAAACAAAAGTTTTGGATTAAACTATCACTATGGCGCATTGACACATATGAGAGTTTTCTAGCGGGGCGGGGACGGGGACGGGGCATGGAAGTTTGTAATTCTTATATCATATGCGTTCAGCCCTGAGTAAATGAGGATGTGTCAGAACGAGGATAAGTGTTTCCCAGCGTGACAAGAACAATTTAGGGTATATCGAACTGTATTGACTACATTGTTGTTTTTATAATATATCTTTATACTTATTATATTTCATAATTAAAATTTAAAAATCATTATTTCCATATTAATTATTAATAACATACATCATACTCATGTATAATAATTAATATCTCTCAAAATTTATAATTGCATATAATAAAATGTAAAATAATTTTAAAGAAAAAATTATGAGCTCTACAAATGTTAGTAGAGTTATTTTAGTATGGTTATTTTAATAACTATAACATTTAATGTCATTTTATTTTGGGTTTACATACGTAGATTAATCTTACAATGAGCAAAACGTAATTAATCTATTATGACAATTGCTGCCATGAATTATCATCACATGCAAAGCACGGGTGTAAATGCTCATTAAGTTACTATTCTATGGAGAATAGCAAATTAAGTTGTGTGAATTTTCGTGAATTGCTCCTTGCATATTTGTACGATGGATTAGGATGAAATATAGGGGAAATTCTACCGAAATTTTTATAGAATTGTTTCAAGTTAAATTCTTTAAGTTTATTGTTGTAACTCATTCTTTATTTTAATTATTTTTTTCGATTTTATGTTAATATTGTTAACATCTATCAATAACGTTATTAGTTGAATATTTTATCTCCCGTGCAATGCACGGGTGAAACAGCTAGTTATAATTAATGGATCATGCCACCATCAACGATGATTTCTCATAAGATAATAGCAGAGTATGTCATCTATATATCTATACTAATATTCGTATTCATACATTGCACGGGATGAAATCAGTCTAAAGAGCACATTTTGTTTTATAGATAGAAAACTAATTTTTTTGATTAATATGCATTGGATGAAAATATAATTGAAATGATAAACAAATATTGTTGGATAATTAAGATAAAACATTTACGACGCATCTCACATTAGATATAAAAATATAGTTGAACAATATTGTACGATAATCAAACTAAAATAGTTATAACGTAATGTATATTAAATTTGAATAGGTAGAATAAAATTGTAGTGGCATGCAGCTAAACCAAATAAATATTATAAATCACAAAAATCATTTTAAATTTTAAATCATTTTTTTAATACCATATTTGTTGTTGAGTTTTCTAGTTGACCTTCTCTGTCGCAAATCAAAATTTCAATCATCAAAAATGAAAATATTGAATAAAATCATTTCTAACGTAGAAAGCAAATCATTAACTCATTAGTCAATCGGCATTGATTTTACAGACGTAATCTTTCTTGAGTCTATACAGTGTGTAACTTCTTGTGCTAGTTAGTATCGATTCATCAATGAAGTTTGAAACCAATTTTGATCACACAACATCCAAGGATGATCAAGCACCATTGAGCGTTCCATAGCTTACAGAACACTCGGCCCGTTTTCAGACACATCCGACATCCGTTTTGAAATTCAGGATTAGATTAAGGTCCAACATGGCGATAGGGAGCTCTAGCAATTTAGAAAAATTTTCCGCAATACCATGGCCGCCCTTGGCAGCCAATCAAAAAATTTGGCTATTTTTTGACCAAAATATAGTAAAAAACTTTGACCGGTGGCCACGGGCTGCAACGGTGTCACCGAAAAATTTTCCAAATTACTGCGGCTCAACATCGCCGTGCTGGGCTATATCTGATCTTGGATTTCAAAACGGATATTGGATGTGCCTGAAAATGGCCTGAGTGTTCCGTAAGCTACGAAATGGTCGATGGTGCCTGAAACTTTCTGCACACCCTAAAGTGAACCAACAATAAATATTAGGCAAAATGGTATATTTTCTAATAGATTATAATGACCATCCCGCTACAACTTAATTACGTGTAAAATCCAACTTTACAATATGAGAAAAAAAATTATTCAGGAAGTGAGTACTACTTATTTATTTTTCACGGAAAAAATAACTTTGAGAAAGCTGTCACTCAAATGTAAAGAACATTATTTACATCTAAATGTGAAAGTCTTACATTAGAATATGCATAGTTAAATTTAATATAGAGGAGTGATTTTATTAGTAATTTTACTTTTCCGGTGAAAAAAAGTGTCTTACTTTTGGATTTTTCGTGGTAGAAATAAGGAAGTTGCATAACTCTCCGCGGCTCTCATTATTATTATCATTGGCATTAATTCAGAAATTTCAATGTTTGATTTCTTCTGTTCTTTGCCTAAAGGCTCTACCAAATGTCGGTTTGACTTCAAAATGATAGAGACAAGCAAAAATCTGGGAAGATTTCCGTAATTCAATTTTTTTATTCACTATCGGGAATTTACTATTTCATTAAAAAAATAAATAAATAAAATTGAGAATTTTCTACTAATATTTAACTCCCCAGGATATTTTAAAGGAATCATTTTAAAATATTCAGAACTTGTCCCAATAAATTTGTATCTATAAAGTAGAGTAAACAGTAGCAACGACATTATGTAATGACCATGGAAAATGACAAGAAAAATATCAGTCACAACAAGTTGCGTGGTCCATTTCTCGATGGGAAAAATCCTCACAGGTGCATAGGAGAGAATTGGAACATGTGCTTAGGAATTTGCCAGACATTGCTAATGATGAGGATGCTGTTTGAATGACTAATTTATTTTTTGTTGTCGTGATTCCTGTTGATTATGAAATTACCTACTGTAGTCCTTAACGGTTTGTGATGAGTGTGTTTTTACACACTTATTTAATCTTCTAAATATGTTAAAAGTTGAGCAAATGGATTGATCTCTACTAAAAAATTTATAAAATTCATCTTTGTATGTGAAAAATCATGTTTAAGATGGAAAGAATGCAAAAAGAGAGAAAAAGGACCAAAAGAGTCAGAAAACTTCAAGATGGGGACCAAAGTGTAACATTTTAAAAGATAAAGGACTTCAAGTGCAATTATTTTGGGACTTTTTGAAAGGAAGTTCCAAAGTTGGGGACCAAAATGTACAAGTTTCATAGTTGGAGGACCTCGGGTGCAATTTCTCTATTTTTGAGCACGAATTGTGGTTGTTGCCTGAGGTTGAGTCACGGGTGTAATCACCCTTAACTATCAGGTTACCGCCGTATCCCCCTTGGGTTATGGCCGTAACGCCCACCTCAGGAGCGGCCTATTTTTTTTTTACTGGGCCTGGGTTATGGCCGTAACCCCTGAAAATCAGCATTTGCTGATTTTGCACGCCAACTCATTTTTTAAACCCAAATTTACCCTTTTCTGTGAGGATATTTTGGGATTTATTCTCCTACAAAGCTTAGAAACATCCTAGGGCAAATTATTATTAGATTAGAGAGGAGAAAAAAAAAAGGGAGAAATAGAGAGAAGAAGTTGGGGTTCCTTGATTCTCGAAGAGGGATTGAAGAAGAAGAAGAAGAAGAAGAAGAAGAAGAAGAAGATCCATTGAAGCTTTATATCTTCATCTTAATGGAGTTTCTACTTCATTGTTCTTGTATGTCCAATTCATTTATCTCTTGTAATGTATCATTTTCATCTTCTCTTCGTTTCTTTTGCATCTATGGGCTAAATACTTTAGTGTTGGGATTCTTAATGTAACTTACTTCACTTAATCAATTCCAATGTTTATTTACTAGATTTTGTGTCATTTATCTCTTGTGTGTTTGTATTTGAGTTACATTGCCTTTCATTTCCTTAGCTATCAAATGATTGTTTGAGAATTGTGTGATCATTGAGAGATGTAATACAATTTGGAAACTACTTACCACCACCCTAGTCTCATAATTGTAGGATATAGAGATATTTTTATCCCCAGGTAATCCTTTGAGTATTTTCACAATGGTTAATGCGATTAGTTGGCTCCAATTGGCGTAGAGATATTGTTGATTAACCATTCGTTAGAACTAGTTTAACACTTGAGAGAGGTAACTTGTAAATGTTGGAAAATCGGATCTAACTTGAAGATAAGTTACTCAAGGCTGGTGCGAATTGCGGAATTGATATAGTGAAGTTAAGTGAAATCTTGAGTCCCGACACTCTCTTCTCTAAATCATTTTCAAAGTATCTTCAACTGCTTGAAACTTGCTTCAGTTGTGTTTTGATTGAGTAGAATATTAATTACGAATCTCCAATCTTGTTATGTTACTTGACATTTCAATCGAGATAAGATTGGTAATTTAGACACTTTTAGTTCAATCCTCGTGGGCACGACAACCCTCTTACTCTTTACTACTTGAATGCGACATCATATACTTGCGGTATGCAATTGAGCGAACAGTTTGATTATGCTTGCTGGTGATTTTCATGGGCTTTAAACATTTTGTTGGAGTCTTAGACTATATAATCATACTTTGTGTTACCTTAGGTTTGCTATGTCTAGTAAAATTGTTGGAGGATTTTATAGTTATAGGCTTTGCGATTTTCCACTAGGTATTTAGATGCAGCTATAGGAGGTTTTACGCCTTGACGGTTTGTTATGCACTTAGGTTAGGAGCGATTACCCTTAGATTTTGAATTGGAACAATAATTTGAAATGTGTTCACACTATTGATTTTCCTAATGAGCTTGTTGATGGTCTTTATGTATTGTTGTTTTACCGTTTTCCTTTTTTTTTTTTTTTAATGTTCCGTAGTTATTTCTTATTTCTAGTTGCCTAATGTTTGGTTCCTCTTTTTATTTTTTAAGATTCAAAGGATTGTTTCCTCTGAAGATGAGAAAGAGGCTCCACACTGTTATGAATTTTTTGAAGGAGGGATTGATGATGATCTTGATACTTCTTGCTCCTTGTCAATCAACTCATCAACCTTAGAAACCTAATGGTGATGATGCTATAGGTGGTTCTGACCAGCATGTTGTAGATTTAAATGATAATGAATAGAATGATGCTTCTACGAGTTGTGTTCATCCTAATTTGTGTAACACTCCTAGTGCCCCTGTCTATGTTTTTTTCCTTGTAGAAGAAGAGAAAAACTAACATGCCTCTAAAAAACATAGAGGTTTAGTTTTCGTTCACTTTATTCTTTTTTGTGTAGTTAACTTTTTTTTCTACATATATTTTAAAATTTTACATTTCTTACAGGAGCAAGGTTATTATAATCATTTGACAATTGTTGAAACCAATCAAGCAATGATATTGGGGAAAATTAAATCTTTAAAGGAGTTTGCAAAAGTTGTCTAATAAGCTTTTTGAGAAGAGTGACTTCAATGCTCATAGGAAGGCTTTGGCAAGAAATGCGATCAGTCAAATGTTCAAACACCATCTTTTCATTTCAATGTCCGTTTTTTTTAAATTTTTTTTAATTCTCCTTATCTTTTCATATTTTTCCTTCTGTGCTAAACTTTCTTTTTTCTCTTTTTTTTACTTGTAGGATTTTAATGACTTTGGAAATCAGTCAAAATTTCACCCATTTGTTGATTTACATGGTAAGGATGTTGGAAATTAAGAGCGGCATGATGTTTCATTATTAATTCTTTTGATGCTGGCAAAAAATGTGAATCTTTCTAATTTTCCTTATGTGAAGTTGTCTAATGTTTTAGATGATCTTGAATGTCAATCTTTTAATTTGGTCGGTGTTTCTAATCCAAAGTCATTTGCTGTTGATGGTATTGAAGCTGATATCTTCTTTGGGGTCGGTATTTGTAGTCTAAAGTTATTTGGTTTTTTATCTAGTGGTATTCTATTTGATGGTGCATGTAGTTACTGGTTAGGCATCTCAAAATTTTACTCTGTCTGGTGTGAATATTCAAAAGTTAGTTCTGAATGTTTGTAGTTCTCATTCTCCAACTGTGAAAGATCCTGATCCGGTTTTGCCATTTTAACTTTTATTTGATAGAATTGACATGAAGGAATCATGTATGAATTTTTACTATTCAACACTTGTCCGAGAAACAATAAAATGCTGTATGTCTAAGGGCTTGTTCTGTACAAATTAAATCTCACTAAATCAAATCTATTTTTTCTCTCTCTCTCGTCATTTTTTAACGATTTATTCATTGATTTGACAATTACTTTATACTTTTTAATATTCCATTTTCAATTTTCAACCACATATTATCCTACCAAATTTAATCTCTGTAGAACGTACGCTAAACTTATTCAAATTCTTTTGCTATCCTCAAAATTAATGAAGCTTCAGTGCTGGATTTTGATGTCCTATGCTTGACTCTCCTTCATTTTCTTGGGCAATATGTCCTTTGGCACTAGGTTCTTGCAAGTTTTTTTAATTATTGTATACATACCGTCCGCACCTTCCACATGCTCCAGCTTGTTTTGGTTCAAGTGTTGATCTATATGTTTTCTCTTTTGGTTGTCCTGGCTTTCTCTTTGTTATTGGTAGTAGGATAACACTTATTTTCAAATCTTCGGGCAAGGTCCATTATGCTTCATCTCCAAGAAGGACGATAGTACTTTTGTATGCTGCAATGCAGGTCTCTTTCTTGTGGTATTCGCAGTAATAGATGTATAGCATTTGGGGTTTTGTACCAATAACTACCAAAGCATGTTGCCTTGAAACCGATTGCAAATGCATGTTCGTGCCTTTAAATCCACTAAGTCCTGTGTGGTTTCATCATCAACTTGGTACAGTGTGTCACTTATTTCAGAAACCTCAATTGCATCAAAGATTAGAAAACGGTGACTAATATAATTTGTAGAGGAATGGAAATTGAAAAATGGGATGGCATAATCAAGTGTCTTTGCTCTCATACAATCTTGTTTGTTTATTCCTAAGACTTTCTCCTTTTGGGTGGCTATTTGAGTGAATTTACTTTTTAGAATTTTTCCTAATCTTGTAGAACCAATCTTGTATTGTGTGCTTAAACTCTCAAGCAACTTTTGGTTGGATATGCTTTTAGTGAAGTTGTAATAGCATTCACAGATTTAATGATGTTTGAGGTCATTGTTGAACATCTATCTTCCCGCATATGTGATCTTGTGAACACCTTATACTCCACTCATTTTTGTTTAATCATCCAACATTAATATACGTATCAATATATTGAATCATCATAGTACGCATAATGAAACATTAAAGATTTAATAAACACTTGATATATCTTTGATTTTTAACAGCCTGCTGAATTTTCTTAACAGCTTTGAACTTTTTGACTTGCTAGCAAATTAACAACTTTAAACTCAATACATTCTTGCGGCTAAACTGAGACCAAGATATACTTAGTTTCTTCTTCAATTTAGCCTCAGAATTTCATGCATAGGCATCCGACATAATTTATAAATTTTTGCCGAAGAATTCAAAATTACAAACACAAATGCAAGTGTTTCAAACTAACAAACACATAAAAAAATCAACAGAAACAACATTTTAATATGTACCAACCCAAGGATCATAACTTTTAGCTCAATTACCAGGTCTTTGTTAATCTTTTTATCAACGCTTATTAGTTCTTTCAACTAGTATTGAAATCCAACAATTGTGTAAGCTCTAAATGCTGCATTGTATGGGTTCACTATGTGTTTAGATTCTTTCCAACACATGTCTTCAAGTTTTTGAGTAAATGAAAGGCGCACTAGCCATACAATGTCCCGTGATATACCATTTCGATTGCATTATGGACGTTATTTGCTTTGCTTGACATGAAGAAAAGGTGTTCCATTTCCCTATATGCCTCCTTGAACCTCCAATGAAACGATTCCCATGAATTATTTGTGTCCAAATCTCCAATCCCAAATGCTAGCGTGTAAATTTTGTCATTTGCGTCTAGTGTCCATGCTGACAATAACACTTCACCATATTTCCTAGTAAGATGTGTAATATCTAGTACTACAATTGGCCTACAATACCTCCATCCCATTCTTGAAGCTCCCATCACCTTGGACATGTATTCAAATCGATTTTCTTGAATCTGTAGAAAGGTTTGTGATGTCCAACTATTTGGGGCCATATGTATCAATAATATATCGGAAATCAGTCTGTATCTTCTTGCCATGTCATTTATAATATCTTTGGGTGTGTATATGTTTTTTGATGATTAATACTTGTGCTTGATGCAATCAGCAACCACACTACTTGTTGCTTATCTATGGCCCTTTAATATAACATCTATGGAGAATTGTGTTTGCCTTATATATATATATTATCTTGAATAAATTTGTCCCCCTATTTTCAATGCTCTCAATCTCCACACGCACTTGTCATCAACACACTTTATCACGTATTCTTTTTTGTTAGATTTTTCGACTTGATATTAGAAGTTGCTCTCTATAGCATAAAATGGCAGTGTCTTCAACAACAGTTCTGAAAATGTTTTTCTTCATTACTGAATGTATGCGGACAGTAGTTATAATATTCAAATCTTGTTTGATGATGTTGTTTAATGATTGAACCATAGTATTGTATGATGTAGATGAAATCTCTTGTATTGTTAGCAAGGTATTTCTCGTCAGCATGCTGTCGGCTGTATCAGTACCTTCTATTTGCAAGACTCGCTGTTAAATGTTGAACTGGATGGTCTAGATGTTTACATTACTGATTGACTCAGTACCTTTATTGGGAAGCTATCTAGTTGGCCGTCCTTCGCTTTTAAGTTCAAGTAGAACGATATATACCAACTTCTTGTTTGTTATCTTAACTAGTGCTAACCCCTCAAATGCCTCGTATTCTATGCTTATACAGTTCTTCCTTCTATTTGTTCTCAAGTCTAACTTTATGATCATTGCTAGGGTTGCGTAGCTACTCTATCTTAGTGCAAGTATACCAAAAGTTTCTCCACAATGATCTACAAAAACTTCTATATCTTCATCCCTGTAGAAATAAATACATTTTACCTTTTCAGCATTAAAATAATTTACATTAGTAAAAACAAATCAGTAAAATAAGATCATTGCAAAGATGCATTACTACTTAACCAACATTCTACTACCGGACAATATCTACATTACTACTCACTCGTCTTCAACCTTTATTGAAGAAAAATTCAGAGATCAAAATATGAGAATATTGTTGTGGAATACAAATTTAAATACTTTAAATCGAACACAAACAAACCTAAAAACATAAAACCTTTTTATTGATTCTAAAAGTTGTTCGAACAAAAATAAAAAAAACACGAGCAACAATTTGAAAAATAAATCTAAATGATTTCACAGATCAAAATTGTATTCTATAATCTCTGTCCAAAATCATCTATCAAACTAATAGATCTTCAAAAATTCTGAAAAGAAGATCAGAAGAAAGGTGAAAAGAAAAAGGAGAGATCTAGGGTTTCTATGTGTATGTTTTGTATGAATGAGATCATAAGGAGCCTTATATGTCTTCAATCCAATGTTCCTCCTTGTGTTCCAAGCCATCCAACGGTCAAAATTGTAACGAGTCAAAAATTAGGCTTGTGGGCTGTACTTGGGCTTCTCAGACTTGGCCTCCAATCTTCAAGTGGTGGGCTTCTTGTTTAAATTTGAATTGGGCCTCTTCTTCAAGCTGGGCTTTGAGCCCATCACCACTTACAATCTCCACCTTGATGGGAGTAAAACTAGCAGGCCACTTCTCAGCATTTTGTAAAAATGAGGCAACAGCAACAGTATCACATTCTTGGATATTTAGAAAATTTAAAGCATCTTTAAAGTTATTGATTGGTATAACCTTTGTACCAGCATCAGCTGCATTAAACTAAGTTGCAATCTTAACAAGATTTACTTCACCCAATTCTACAATATCTCTAATAAACTGAAACATGACATCTATTTGTTTTGATCTACTATGAAAACCATGATTTTTACTAAGATAGAGTGCACTTTGTGAATTAGTGTGTAAATTAAAGCTATTACCAATCAAGTTGATCTTACCAAGCAGTCCTTTAAGCAAGATTCCCCTTTTGACAGCATTTGTGGTAGCCATATGCTTAGTTTATGTAGAGGAAAGAGCCACCACTTTCTGAAGTTCAGATTTCCAGCCAACACAGGTATCATTGAGGGAAAAAAAGTAAGCATAAGTGGATTTTTTGTTATCCAGATTACCGGTAACGTCAGAATCAACAAATCTAGACGGTTTCATGTCTTTTGTTTATGTTTAGCAAAGGGAAAGCCTAAGTTTTTAGTTCATTTTAGGTATCTCAACAAACATTTAAGAGCTTCCCAATGTATTTCACCTGGGTTGCTCATAAATTTACCAAGTGCACTAACACTATAAGCAGTGTCAGGTGTAGAGCATGCCATAAAGAACATAACACAGCCAGGAACATTTGCAAAAGGAACATTTTTCATTCTAGCAATCTCTTCATCAATCTTTGGGGACTGATATGAATAGAGTTTAAGATGACTAGGTAGAGGAAGAGAAATTGGTTTCACATCAATTAAAGAGAATTTTTAAAGTACTTTTCAAATGTAGTTGCTTTGAGAAAGATAGAGTTTACTAGTTTCTCTTCTTCTAGTAATTTGCATACCCAAATTTTTTAGCATTTCCAAGGTTCTTCATTTCAAATTTAGACTTTAGCATATCAATTAAAGCATTAATTTCATCTAAAGAAGAGCCAGCAACTAACATATCATCTATATATAATAAAAGATACATTAAACCTGTTTCACATTTCTTATAATAGAAACATGAGTTATATTCACTTTTCTGAAAGTTTAGGTATTTAACATGTGAATCGAATCTCCTATACCATTGTCTAGGAGCTTGTTTAAGACCACACTGATTTCTTTAGCAAATAGACCTTTTTCTCTTTACCAGGTTCAACAAAGCCTAAATGCTAATTCATGTGGATGATTTCATCCAAATTTCCATATGGAAATGCAGTTTTAACATCTATTTGAATCAAATGCAATAAAATTCGATCAAAATAGACAACAAGACTATGTTGAAAGTGTATTTCATAACAGGGGAAAAAATTTCAGTATAATCATCTTCCTATTTTCGTTTGAAACTTTGGGTAACTAATCTTACCTTAAATCTAATCTCACCTTCTTTAGTTTCACATTCTTTTATCTTAGTTTGCAATAGGTTTCTTATCAGTAGGTAGATTACTTAAAGCCCAAGTTTTATTTTCAGAAGACTGTTCATTTCATCTTGCATGGTTGCAAGCCAAAACTGTGAATCAGGACCACTCACTGCCTCTTCATACGTTTCAGGTTCAGAATGGTCAACTCCTAAGAATAGTAAATCAGTTTCAAAATCTGGATCTGTAAACCTAGCAGGTAGTTTAGTATTTCTTCTTTTCCTATCGCTGGCAAGCTAATAAGTGTTTCAATTCTGTTTGGTTTCAAAAATCGATTCAGAATTATAGTGGATGAAGATGCAGATTGTGAAGGTGAATTAAGATGTGAAGAAGATGTAGATTGTGGAGGTGAATTAAGATGTGAAGAAGATATAGATTGTGGAGGTGAATTAGATTCAAAAGAATTTTTAGAATGTAGGGGTTGCTCCACTCGAATCTGAGTTTTATCGAAGTGATTATCATCACTAAAACTCAATTTAGTTGAGAGAAAATTGGGACTAGTGGACTCTATATCTTTATCATGGAAATAGGGGAATTCATGTTCATTAAAGATCACAGACCTACTGATTGTAACTTTATAACCATCTCTTTATGTTTCCCAAAGTCTATAACCCTTAACACCATCCCCATAACCAATTAAAATGCATTTTAGCTACCTAGGATCTAATTTAGACCCTAAATCAGTCTGTGCATATACAGTGCAGCCAAATGTTCTTAAATGAGTATAATCTGGCGTGTTTCCACTCCAGATTTCCTCCGGAATGCTATATGCAATAGCACTAGATGGACTCCTATTAACCAGGTAACAAGGCATGCTTACAGTTTCTCCCCAAAAAGTATTAGGCAGTCTAGAACTCACTAACATGCATCTAGTTCTCTCAAGTAATGTCCTATTTAATCTCTCAGCAACCCCATTTTGCTGTGGGGTGTAAAGCACTGTTTTGTGTCTTGAAATTCCATTTAAAACAAAAAATTAGTCAAATGAAGAATTACAGAATGCAAGACCATTATCTGTTTTTAAAAATTTGATTTTTAAACCCTTTTGATTTTTAACTAGTGCCTTCCACTTTTAAAAGAAGTGAAAGATTCATCTTTGGTTTTCAAAAGGTAAATCCAAGACTTTCTTGAAAAAGCATCAACTATCAAAAGAAAGAACTTAAAACCTGAAGGTGTATTGACTGGGGAAGGGCCCCACAAGTCAGCATGCAAGTGCTATAAAACTGCAGTTGACTTGTGAGTTCCTTTTCCAAAAGGTGCCATAGTATGTTTACCAAGAACACAGTTTTCACAAAAGGAAAGATTTTTTACAACATCTTTTTCGAAAACTCCATGTTTATGCAATGAATGAAATGCCTTCTCACTAATATGTCCTAATCTTTTATGCCACATATCAATCATGTTAGTGCTTTGTGCAGTGCTCACTAGAGACTTAAACTTATCAGGGACAACAAATCGAACATGTAAACCATTCAGTTAAGGCATCGAACACAATAGTTTCTTTTCTTTAAAGATTTTAGTACAACTAGATTAAGTAAACATATCATGCCCTTCATCATCAAGAATACCAATAGAGATCAAATTTCTTTTAAGATCAGGCACATATCTGGCATTATTTAAAATCAGAAAAGAATTGATGTTTAAATGCAAAGCAATTTTACCAACACCAAGAACAACACAATTCGTATCATTGCCAAGTTTAACAATACCACCGTTCAAGTAATTGAAGTTAGAAAACCAATCTTTCACAGGGTAAACACGAAAACTACAACTAGAATCAAGGACCCAATTATGATCATGCTGAGAAGATGATGCCATAAGAACAACTCAAATATTAATAGCAGGTTCATCATTGTTGTTGTTTTCCCTATTTTTCTCAGCCCTAATCCTCTTATAACAATCCTTGATTAAGTGACCAGGTTTCTTACAATAATTGCAAGTTTTGGTCTTTTCAGAAGGTTTACCCTTTCTTTTATTATCCTTATTTTTACTCTAATTCTGATTTTCTTTCTTATCTTTATTTTGATTCTGATTATTCTTAGAGCTACCGCCTTTCTAAGGCTTAGAGGTGCTAGCAAGGTTCTTAACATACAAAGCTTCTTAAGCTTCTAAATTGGTCTCCAGATCTCTGTTCTTTAAAGTTGTGTGAATAATATCAACAGTTAAAGATTGATCACCATACTCAATAGCATTTTTGATATCTTTATACTTATCACAAAGACCACCAAGTAAGCACACAACTTTTGGGTTATCTGAAAGTGTTTAACCACCATTGGTAAGGTCTAGAGTCAATTGATTAAATCTGTCCATATTATCCTCAAGATCAACAGTTGGATCACACTTGAAATCATAATATTGTTTCCAAGGAAAACATTTATTTGGTAAAGTGGCAGTCAAATATCGGGTTCCAAGTTTAGTTCACGACTCAGAGGCAGCCTTAGTATCTCCTACTTTTCTAAGCACATAATCAAATAAATACAAGTATATAGTACTCCATGCAATTTTATCTTGACAAGCCTTTTTAGATTTTTCAACATCAGCAGCCTAATACCTATCAATGGCCTTAGCATACCTTTATTACGTCATAAAGTAAAGTCACATTTACCAGTACAAATTTCAACATCAGCCTTAGTTGTTGCCATTTGGATAAAAATAAGTATCACAGAAGAAGACTAATGAAGTAATCATAGAAATATATCCACTGGCAGAAAGCAAGGAGTCCAAACTCAACAATATAAACAGAAGAACAACTAATAGAAAATAGAATAAGAAAAACAGAATTAAAGGCTGAATTAAATCTAGGGTTTCAACTTAGATTCTTCCTCAACCCTATTTAACCTTCTCAATCCCTAGTGCAATTCCGTTACCCCTCCAGATTCCGATGTTGTCAAGGGAACTTCGGGCAGTGGAGCAATCGGATTTAGGGCTTCAACGGAGAAAGATTGAAACAGGAAGAAAACCCTAGGACATACAAAGAAACAAAAAGATATTACCCTTTTTGTGGTTGAAAAACCACAAAAAACACCTTAATTAGACGACAAGCGTGGTGAGACCTTCAGACGGGTGTGGAAATCATTGTAACACAACCAAATCTCAATAGAGACTTCAAAACCAAGCCTCCAAATTTTCCAATTTATTTAAGAATGTCCAAGAATAGAGATTAATCTTAGATCTATCTCCGAGATTCAAATTGGACAAGTAAAATCAACAAATAATTGAATTAAAACTAGAAAATCTCAGATCTAAGGATTATAAGAAAGTATTTTTCGGATCCCATTTTTTTTTTGGGTTTTTTCAAAAAGTTTTACAGATCTAAGAATTTGTTTGAAAAGGCGTATAAAGAAAAAACCTTAAATCGTATAAGATTGCTATAATATCACTGTTATGGAATACAAATTTAAACACCTTAAATCGAACACACACAAATCTAAAAACAGAAAGCCTTTTTATTGATTCTAAAATTTGTTCGAACGAAAATAATGAAAACAAGAACAATAGTCGGAAAAATAAATCTAAATGATTTCACGGATCGAAATCGTATTCTATAATCTCTATCTAAAATCACCTATCAAGCTGATAGATCTTCAAAAAATCTAAAAAGAAGATCTAAAGAAAGGTCAAAAGAAAAAGGAGAGACCTAGGGTTTCTATGTGTATGTTCTAAATGAATGAGATCACAAGGAGCCTTATATGTCTTCAATCCAACGTTCCTCCTTGTGTTCCAAGCCATTCAATTGTCAGAATTGTAATGGGTCAAAAACTAGCTTGTGGACTAACCTTGGGCTTCTCAGACTTGGCCTCCAATCTTCATATGGTAGGCTTCTTGTTTAAATTTGAATTCGACATCTTCTTCAAGTTGAGCTTTGAGCCTATCACCGCTTACAATACGTATTGATATTCTTACTTTTTTAGAATATTCGATATGCTACTGTAGTGAATTCAAGCATTTGTTAAAAATGATAGTCATGTGACATAGACAAAGGAAGAAGCATACTCAAGAGAGATTTTTAGAATCTCTTTAACAAAAAGCATAGAAACTTCAGAATGATATACTGAATTTTTCTATTGATTCCTATTTTTACATGTTTCATTATTCATTCATTCATTCTTTCATTTCTTACAACCAGACAACATAAAAATTAGTAAATTTCTTTGATTGGACAGAACTTTTAAAGGTATTGGCTTGACACAAAACCTAACAATATCTATTGATAATAAACCTGTCATGATAAAAAACTTTCTTTGAACTTCATTTTGGCATACAAAAGAAAATGAACATAATACTTGAAACCAAAAGTGAAGTAACTTAATCTTGATTAGAGAAACTACTCAAGCATATAATGTTTTTTGAATACTACTTAACGAGAACCACAATTAGACAATCGTAAAACTGGAAAATGACTTGTGTTCTACACAAAATGCCTAAAAAGCACCTGGTTTGACACAAAACCTAACATTAATCTCCATGTATCATGAACTTCAATTGACAAATTTAAAAATGAAATAGAAGAAGCATAGTCATATATACTAATAGATTCTTATAGTTTTCACCAAATTTGTGATAGATCTCTATATACCTAAACACCAAACTTGTTAATATACTATAGGCTTCAAGTAATTAGAGTTTAGTTAAAATTTTACAATCATACAAATTCAAAAGTCGTAATTTGTCACTTGACTTGACACATAATTTAACAATCTCTCTTAGATAATGAACTTCACTCGATGACAAATTTCATTGTTGCTTCATTTAGCATAAACATTGAAACCAAACATAATAATTCAAACAAAACTGAAGCACGTTATTCTTGATCGATAGAAACTATTCAAGCATGTAATGATTCCCAAAAACTACTTAAGCACAACCACAACACTACAAAAAGTAGTAATTAAGTAGTAATTTTTTCTCCATCTATTAGATTTTTAATTTTTTTTTCCATCCATCACTTCAGTTCATACCATTAAGACAACTGAAAGGAATTCCATTCACGAGTTTAATTTGTACCATCCTAAAAACCACTTCAAATTGCAGTATATTTTCATATTAATGATTTTTTATTAATATTTGAGGTTTTATTTTGTTATTCATTTCATTATTTACTCATTTTTTCATTTCTTACAACTAGCGAACCATAAAACTAAAAACGTATTTGTCTTTGACATAAAAATCCAAAAAAGCACTTTATTTGAGTATACAATCTACTTATCGATGCAATTGTTCAAAAAAATTTGTACTTCAGAAAAACTATAATATTGTCCAATATTAGTACATATTCCAACACATTTTTAAAAATAAAATTACTGAAATTCATTCATTCATAGTTTTCGTTCTTACATTTTTTTTCGTCCAACTTTATCCCAACCTTAATTTTTTTTAACACAAAATAAAAACTTACTATCTAAACTTCAAATACTAAACACTGAACTTCTAAACATAAATAAAGCTTAACTACACCATGAACTAACAAACCAAAAAATAAAAAAATTGAACTTCTTCTTTCACTAGCAAACTTCCATCAAATAGAGGGAAAAGAAACGGACCCATACAATACCATCAACCAACCCAACGGACTAGATTCCTCATTCCACGGCGAAAAGGATTTTGGTAATCTGCTCTTGGCCATTTTGGTCGGTATAATAAAGCAAGACCTTATCAACCACTTCGTTCTCTGATTTCCTGGGGTTGTTCCATGTGACTGTCCTCTTTTTTTTTTTTCAGCATTTTCTTGAGGTCCTTCACTGGGGACTACTTTAGGCGTTCTCAGGCATGATCGCTATCATTTCTTCCATTATATAATCATTCTTCACCGTTTTCTAGTAAATGATCCCTATATAGTTAAGTGTATTTGCAAGAAGATCTTCTACTATTTCCTTATAAAGGATTTGGACGTCTATTTTCCGGTCTATCATAATCCTATTATTGTTCATGCATTTTTTAGCGATATCTTGGTTCACCAATAACTCCACAGATTCCACTTTTCCATTATATTCCCAAATTGTGATGAGAAAGAACCTGTTGCACACACTGACTCTAATACATTTGCTCTGTGAATTTTCCTCTTGGTTGTTCCTTACCAAGCTTTACTTTGAGTGGTCCTGGAAAGTTGGTTTTGGCTAGGGGGTTTAGGAATGGGGAGCAAGGATTTTATACTGATTTGCCTTTTTTTTTGTTCTATGAAGTTTTTTTTTTTTGAGTTTTGATATGAAGGTGAGAAGAAGTTAGGGTTTTGGTGTCCAGGGTTTTGGTGCTTATATAGGCATTATTAGGCTATTTTTCCTTCAATTTTTAAAAATTTTATTCGAAATTCAATCGAGCAACCAGCTGATAGTTACTATCAATTTTTTTGAATATGTACTATCCATAACTATTTCAAATTTCAATTTAATATTAACATTCAACCTATTAACAATTGCTTAATAACAAACAATTATCAGTTATCATTATATTTTTGTATTACGAGAATCCTTTCATGTCCTCGTTGTGAAATGTTTATCATTTTTTCTCGAAATTACTACTAATTAGACCTAGAGATTTAACATTTCTATTAAGAGAATTTATAATTTAATATTTTGGAAGATCCTTTTGTATTTCTCAAAGCATTTTTGTGTTTTTAGGATTATTTATCATTTTATTCATTTTTTGTGATCCAATTTAAGAAATTTTTGCCACCAGTAAAATGAAAAATTAATCTATGTAGCTAAAGTTAATTTTAAATTATGTTTTTGTAGATTCATCGTTCCTCCTTTGCCAGACTGATTTGATCTTCAAAGTAATTTGAAATTCTCATCTAAAATTGCTATGATCTTGTAATAATTAATGATTTGAATTCAAATGTACCTTATAATTTTATTCTTCAATGTTATTTTATCAAAATTTGGCTTTATAATCAGACGTCTTTGGAGATCGCAGTGTAGCATCTTTTCTTGCTTCTATAATTAGGAATTGTGTTTATAGAAATGGGTGGGTAAAGGTGGTTGGAGGTGGGAGAGGTATGGCCTGCTTTGACTTGACCATATTTAATGAATTGTTTATACTATTAAGCATATTTGGTAATTGTTTTTTTCAGTTACATAACCCATCGAATCACTCCATTACTAACATTTTAGATAAAAATCCCTTAAAAGAAAAAGCCAGCCCAAACAAGTGATTACTACTCTATTAGGGCGGCTTTTTGATTATTTGTCCTCTCCCCTCTACGACTGCAATGATTATTAATGCAACATTATTTCACGAAGTTGCTCACTAATTCAAGGATTCTAGGTTATTTCCTCTATGGTTGGAAGAACTACTGAACGGTAACTCATTTCCTCACTATTTGTGACCATAACAAATTTTATGGTGGGTCCAGCATGTACGGCCGTGTCAGCTCGACGGGTGCTAGATCTGCGTAGGTCATCATGGTCATGGATTCTTTCCCATCTAGATCAAATCACTCATCTTACCATTGAACTGGGCCAAGCGCTTGCCTAACTTGAAGTTAGCTCATCCCCTCTGAGGAAATCACATCACATCATGTGAGTCAGTCAAAGCATGTCAGTTAAATTAGTTATTCAGATAGCCCAATACCTCGTACTTTAGTTATACTTTTATTGTACTTTGTCAAAGTCACTTGTAGCACACTTGAGTTAGATTCACAATCATATTTTTAGTTAGTTGAGTTAAATTCACATCCGAATTCAGGTTTTAATAATCCAACTTACCATTCAAAGTCTATAAATATTATGGGATGGCTTCATTTGAAAGAGATAAGTTTCTCTTTCTAAAGAGAAATTTTGGTTATTTACTTTAAGCATCTCACACTCTTACTTTATACTCAACTCATTTGGTTTGGAGTTCATTCCTGACCTTTAGGTCGAACTATTGATTGATTAGGATCTGCAAAAATCCAACATCAACAATTGGTGCTAGAAGAAGGGCCTTCTTGTGAAAGTCAGTCCAGTAACACTCATATTCTTGATCTTACATCCACATCATTTGCTACAAGCAGTGGTTTTTGAAGGAACCAGACCTAATATAGCTCGTGCATTGATAACCTCAGCTCCTTCCCAACCCAGCACTAGGGTTCCTTAGAATGATCAAGTGCTTAGCACTTTGTTTGGAAGCCTAGACCAGCTCTTTTTGAGAATGGAGAAGTTGCAGTAGGGGTTAGACCGTCCGTATGACCAAGACTGTGCGCGATGAGGACTTTGACAATGAGGTGCAATCCTAACCTCAGGATGCCCCCTGGGTCACTGGAAGCTCCGATTACAACATGGCCATACCGCCAGCTCCTCCACTAGAGAGAGTAAAAGCATGTAGTCTGAAAGGCGATGTCCCAAATTGATTTGAGTTATTTGAGGTTGAATGACCTGTAGTTTGAAAGGTGATGTCTCGGAATTAATTTGGGTTATTTAACGCTGAATGACCTGTCTAATCAATCTTTGTCCCTGATAAGCCTACCTCATGATGAGTTCCGACGAGCCTCACGAGAATACTTGACCCTTGGTGAAAACGTAGGTCACCCATATGACAAGGCACTAGGATAGAACCATGTGACCAGCTCAGAAAGGATGAGGAAGAGGTCACCCAGTCCATCCTGTGTCCTAAACAATGCTCAAACCACTGCGACTGGTGGAAGGACAACTTGACCTAAAATCCTCATACAATCTTATTGAGGGTTTAGAAAATCTCTCTACCCATCGGCCAACTCTAGGAGTACCTCCCAGGCCTGGGGGTTTGACTTTAACAAATATAAGGTAAAGATAACCTTGAAGCGTATAGTAGACATGTAGGTACAGTAGTCTGGCTTAATTGATCTGGGCACAGTAAGGCATTCTGTGTTCACCCATGACATATATGCGTTACCTCTGCCAAAAGGCCTGAAGATGCCTTAAACTCCTTGTTAGGGCAGATAGATAGACCTGGTTGCTCATATGGATAGGTATGCATCATGGATGGAATCCAAAGGATGAGCAATGCTGTCATAAGTAAGGCTTTCCCACTCATACTCGAGAATCGGCCACAAGAGTGGCTTTGCCAACTCTCAAAGCATTCAATCGGGGACCTAGACAGAATTTTCCTTTCACTTTATTCTAAACTTCATGGAGTCTCATAAATAAAAGCTATTAGCTAATAACTTGTACAATCTTTGACAAGGGAAAAATGAATTACTCAAGAGCTATCTTGATTGGTCCAACAAGGAGCTCATAAAGACATAGGATATGAGGCGATTCATATGGTTGGCTAGTTGGGACTTGCCAAGCACACTAAGATTTGGTGGTCCTGATACATCAAACCCTTAAAGATATACCATGAAATTTAGATCAGGGTTGAGAACTTCATATCTAAGAGGATGCTGAAGAGACCTATACTGGCCCAAATGAACGGATTTCGATGAAAGAACATGAACTACCTAGGCCTAAGGTGTAATGCCTCGAAATTTTTTTTTCTACGACCTTTAAGCCATAAAATTAATGGCCCAATATGTTAAGGGATCATTTGGGCCATTTTTATGATATGTTGGAGCATAAATGGGAATTATAATTAAGTTTAAAGATTCGCCCACACTCAAAAATGGGATTTATGCATTTTATCATGATTTTAAGTACATATTGAGGCGATTCTTTAATTATCATCACATATTAATTGTGACATATGTTAGAATTATATGATTGGTCAACAACTGGTTTATGACAACTTTCTAGCAATCCGATTGGTCCATTAGTATGTTGTAGTTATCTTAATTAATTGCAAACCTAATTGGATATGCATTCCTATGAGATTTAACTCTATCATAAGGTATTATGCTTATCCCTATTCTTATTTGAGCTAAACTTCTTACCCTATAAATAGAGCCCCTCCCCCATTCATTTTACTCACACCAACAAAGCAAATCACTCTATATTCGCTTTAGTTCTCTCTCCCTTTCCCATAGGTTCATCTTGGAGGTTCTTGCCTTAGCTTAAGTCGAGGTAAGTACAACCTTATTTAGTACGCATTCAGTTAAGTTATGTTATGTTATGGATCCTTTATGTTCAAGTATGTTATAAGTTTCGAGATCAAAGTTTAGTAGCTCTACACGTGAGGACTCATAACCGCCCTAAGAATGCGGGTTTCCTTGTGTCTCTTATGTTACTACACGTGAGGATTCATAACGGCCCTAAGAAGGCGGGTTTCCTTGCGTCTCTTATGTTATATTATGCTATCTCATAGTAATGAGTTTGTATTTACTGAAATTTAATCTCGCATTTCTATATTATGTTTTTTTCAGGTAAGTGCTGGTGGAGGGATCTGGACTTTGGCGTAGCATGGTGGCCGAGCTGATTTTTAATTTTATTTATGCCATTTAGCTATAGTTATTATTTCCGTTCCAAGACAAAATTACGTTTAAAGTTGTGATGATTTTATTGTTCATTATAAATAAAATGGGGTTTCTCCAAATTTTAATAAATTATGCCTCTAAATCTCGGGTGCAAAAGATTCGGCTGTTACAAGTGATATCAGAGCAGGTCAGCCTTTCTGCCGATCAAGAAAAAATTGCTTTCACAGTACTATTCATGAGTACTATTCACGTGGACATTATCACGACTACTATTCACCTAAAAAATTTAATTTTTATTAAAGGCCCACCACTTCCTATTAAGTTTCCAATCTTCTCACCAGGTATTTTCAAGTTATGTTATGACATATTATGTGAATTAATTGAGTAGAGAAGTGTGAGATAGGAATTTATGAAAATAAAGTTAACTTCAGAATAATCACATCCTATGAAATATGTGAATATTAGATATCATGTTAATTAGGAATTCATAATTATGACCTTTTGTGATTTGTTTACATGGGGAAAAATTAGAATACTAGTATAAGTGTTCATGTTAGTCAATATTATACTTTCAAAATCAACAATGAATACTTCGCCAAAACGAATGCTTTATAAGATACTAAGTAGGGCCCCTTTGCTCACTGCTTTTTCAAATTTGTTTGAAAACGAAAAATTGTGGAATCCCTACATCTATACTACCCAATGTTAAGTTTGCTATTGGGAACAGTTGCAAAATTGAATTGGCCTTTGTCACCAAGACATAAATTGTCTGAGCTGGGCTTGGGATTTAAGCGATCCATGTGATCCCCCTCCCTAGCTGGAAGCCCATTCAGTTGCACAGTGTGAAAATTTAGCGAAAACAAAGTAACGGGTTAACCAACAAGAATATACATGTAAGTGTACGCGAATAGGCGTTTCTCGATTTTTATTTTAAAAATCCTGCTTGCGAAAGACTCCTAATAATGGAAACCCTCTATCCCTAAATTTTCAATTTAAAAAAAAAAATTCTATTCTTGAAAATTGTAAATAGAGGAAAACTAATTGCCTGATCACAATTCTATTCAAGGAAATGACCACCCTTAAAAGGACAAAAACAGCAGCGGCAGAAGAGTGAACAATGAAGTAAATAACAATGCCACTAATCAGTTCCAGCAATTCATGGATGCGTTCATGGCTTGGCAGCCAGGCAATAACGGAAATAGTGTGGTAGCCATGGTGGAAGAATTTCGAAAGTTGCAGCCCCTAACCTTCGAGGATGGGCTTGATCCTTTGGTGCCCGAGGATTGGGTGATAGCAATCGAACGGATATTCGACCTTATAGACTGCCCAGCGGCAAGGAAAGTGATGTTTGCTACGTTCGTGTTGCAAAAGGCGGCAAGGCGTTGGTGGGAGGTAACCTCTCCTTCAAAACCAACAGGGTGTACCTGGACACGGGAAGAGTTCAAGGAGTTGTTTCTTTGAAAATACTACTCGACGAACATTCGTAATCAGAAGGAGAGAGAGTTCATTGATCTGAAGCAGGGTGACATGGCCTTGACTGAGTATGAAAGGAAGTTCGACGAGTTTTCACACTTCGCCCCAGGGCAGGTGGATACCGAGCAGAAGTGGGCTAGACGTTATGAGTTCAGTCTGAGCGATGATCTCCGCCAAGCGATGGTAACCTTTGAACTAGCCACCTATGATGAAGTGCTTGCCAAGGCACAACTTGCCAACTTTGGAGAGATCACTAGCGATAGTGACAAGTCGCCACATTAGAAATCCTCAGAGAAGCGTAAGTTGGAAGACTACGAAGTTGAAGGAGTAGAACTTTATGCAAAGAAGAATAGAGAAGAGTTCACTACAAATCGTAAAAGGGACTTTCCCTTGTGCGACAAGTGTTAAAAGCATCACTCTGGAATTTTCCTCCTTGGAACAAATATATGTTTTTGGTGTGGCGAACAAGGACATATGGCCAGAGAATGCCCTAGAAACAAGCAGCAACGTCCAACAGGATCAATGGGAAATGGTCAGCAGAGACAGCCAAGGAACAACCAACAGAGGCAAGGCAATGCGCCAAAGGGATAAACAAGAGTGCATGCACTAGTAGGACAAGAAGAGAATCAGTTCCCTACAGAACATGAGAACTAGTCCTGATTCGATGATATGGAACTAGGTAATTTTCGAGGATAAAAAAGTAGTTAACCGATGCCACCACCACGACCTCGCCGGCGACCCAAAAAATAGATCTGGTGGTCGAAAACCACAAACTAATTTGGTGGTCGAAAGCCACCAGATCTGGTGGTTTTCGATCACCTGATTTGTTTTTGGGGTCGCCGGAGTTTTCGCAGACGTGGTGGTGGTGGTAGCGCTTGGGTGGTGGTGGTGATGAGGAAATTGTGGTGAAGATGGTGACTAATTTGTACTTACTGAAAAGTTATGGATTTGGCTGTAAATATTTTTACTTAATTTAATTAAAATACTATAAATAAAATACTAATATTATTTTTTTGGAAAATAAGTCTAATGCGAACACATGCTACAGTATTGAAACTTTTTTGTAAAAATTATTTAACCATCATGAAATTAATTCAGTAAAATTAATTACGGACGAAATAAGCATCCATAGAAAAAATAAAAGGTAAAATTTAATTAAAATTTGGGACCAAATTATGCACACCAAAATTTTTTACCATTTGAGCTACTTTTTTTTTTATTATTTTGGACTAGAGGCGTAGTTACACGCTTGAAAGATATAGGACTAATTTGCACATTATATTAATTTGGTATTTTCGAATTAAAATTAATTTAACTAATTTAGAATTAAATTAAATTTAATTATTGGTTTTTTCGCAACAGGACCCCAAACTATCGATCAATTATTGGTATTTTCACAACGGGACCCCAAACTATTGGTTAACTATTGGTATTTTCGCAACAGGACCCAAAACTATCGGTTTCACAGGACCCCCCAATCTGTTAGTGAAAATTTAGGACCATTTTACCCTTGCACTAACGGACAAAAAATGCTCATTTTAATGGTGGAAATGACGGTTTCCATCAGAGGGGGGTGCAGTGAAACAAATTTGAAGTTTGGGGTCCCGTGTGGACAAAAAAAAAGAATGGGGTTGGATTTGTTACAAAACTGATAGTTTGGGATCCTTTTGCATAGATAACCTTCTTTTAATTCAATTTGTCGATTTGTTATAGTTTTAATCTTGTTTTCAAGTTTTTATGATTATTGCATTAATTTTGGTCAATTGAATCATTTAAATCTTTAAATTTAAGTTACACACTAGGATTAAAACTCTTGATCCATAATTGCCATTAGATTCTAATTCAAAGTAGCCAATGAATGTCATTTACATTTAATAATAAATCAACTTAGAAGAATTAATTCGACTTTGTGAAATCAATCATCTTATTCAACTCATTCTTCTTGTTCATTTCATATTAACGCTGCATTAAATCCTAAAATCTTGTTTACGATTATCCAATAGTTAGACGTTAAACTAAAGAACTTACTTTAATTTAATATACTTGAGGAAGAATTCGTTAATCGAATCATCTTGATTAATTGGAGTTGATAAATTGAAAAAAGAATAGTATCACGTTACATGGGAAAGATTAACAACAGTTGTTAACACAATCTAACCCGAGAACTAGATATTTCTTACCACTGATTTATTTTATTGTTCTTTTACTTACAATTCTATTTTCAAATTTCATTCAATTTTCACATAAACCCCCTTTTTTCTTGCTCTAATTGATAAAATAAGTAAATTAAATACTATTCCTTGTGGGTTCGACCCTTATTTTCTACTTCTACATTAACCAAGTAAGGAAAATAAAATAAATTTTTGTTTAACACGACAAGGCACTATGTTTTGGCGCTGTTGCCGTGGAACGATTAAGCAATTCAGTTGCGTTGAAAAAAAGTTCTCCATTTTTATGCATAAGACCGATCTGTTGATCAAATTCTTCAAGTTTTTCATCCAGAAATTGAAAAATTCATTTGAAGACGAAGAAGACAAGCAATATAAGAAATGACAGAAAACAGCAACAATCATGGGACTCTTAAACAATTAGCAACCCCCGAGGCTTCTCAACATTTATTGTGTATCATCTTTCTTCACTCTTCTGACCGTAGAAGAAGGTAAGACTTTCGAGCCCAAATCAGGCTTGATACATCTTCTGCCATCGTTTCATGGACGATCACGTGAAGATCCATATCGACCCTTGAAGGAGTTTCATATGCTATGTGATAGCATGAAATCCCTTGCCATTACTGAAGAGCAAAAAGAGCTCCGAGCTTTCCTATTTTCATTAAAGCACTCTACCACGGACTAGTTATATGCCTTGCCATCAGGTTCTATCACTATATGGAATGAAATGAAGAAACTTGTCCTTCAAAAATATTTTCCCACGTCAAAGACTTCGAATATCAGGAAGGATATCTCTGGAGTATGCAAGAACAATGGAAATTGTTATGATCATTGGGATCATTTCAAAGAGGTCATAGCAATTTATCCACATCAACAGATAAGTGAAACCCTCCTAGTGCAGTATTTTTATGAGAGGTTGTGCCAATCGAATAGACACATGGTTGATGCTGCTAGTGGAGGAGCTTTGATGAACAAAACCCCTGCCAAAGTACCAACTCTGATTTCTAACATGGCTGAAAACTCTCAGCAATTCAGTACAGATCGGGAGATGAACGTTTGGAGAGTAGATGAGGTAAATGTTTCTACTATTGAATGTCAAGTTTTTGAACTAATATATCTTCTCAAATAGATTGCTTTAGGAAATAGTCAACAAGTCAAAACATGTGGCATATGTGTAAATCTGGGATATCCTACAGACGCCTTGGCCTATCCGCAAGTGGATAATAATGAATAGTAAATGCAGCAGGCAATTTCCCATTCCAAAGGCAACAGTACAATCCATAACAAGTAAACGCAGTAGCAATTTCCCATTGCCAAGGCAACAGTTCTATCCGAACTCAAACACACATAATGTAGGATGGTGAGATCACCCTGACCTAAACTATGGAGCTAACAAGCCCCTGGATTTCTTCTCTAACAGGCCTCAAGGCCAGTTTCAACCCCAAGGGAATTTCCAACCCCAAGGGCAATATCAGTCGAAACCCAAACTGTTAGGTATATCTCTCAAGGATATGGTAAAAAAATTATCATCTAATGCTGTGAAATTCCAGCAGGACTCGCAATTTAGCATTCAAAGCTCGGAGAATCAGATGAGTTAAATGGAAACTGCCATCAATCGGCTAGAAGCACAACTGAAGGAAAACTTGCCATCCCAATCTGAGGTAAATCCAAAGAACGTGAGTTTCGTAACCTTAAGGAGTGGGAATGAGATTACATACCCATGGAAAGAAGCTTTCAGATTTGAAGATGAAGAAAAAGAGCTTGAAAATGGGCCAGGTCCTAATCCTTCCGTCATTGCTAAATCGATCCTTCCCCCTTATCCTGGTAAATTAGCAAAAACAAACAAGGAAGATAAGGAAAAAAAATGTTGGACACCTTTAGGAAGGTAGAGACTAACATTCCCTTGTTAGATACAATAAAGCAAGTTCCACATTATGATAAATTCTTGAAAGATCTTTGCACTAACAAAAAGAAACTAAGAGAGAATGAAAAGGTAAGAGTAGGGGAAATGGTTTCAGCTTTGTTTCAAGGGAAACTATTTCCAAAATGTAAAGACCCGAGTATGTTCACAATCCCATACACAATTGGTAACACTAAATTAGATCGTGCTTTAATAGATTTATGAGCATTGATTAATTTTATGCCACGATAAATCTATGCTTCTTTAAAATTGACTAAGCTAACTAAAACAAGTTTTATCATTCAACTTGTTGATCGATCTAATGCTTATGCAGATGGAGTAGTTGATGACATCTTAGTACGAGTAAGTGGTTTTGTATTCCCAACCAATTTCTATGTTTTGGACATGAATAATGATCATTCCCTAACTCCACACCTATATTACTTGGAATGCCATTTTTGCGGACTTCCCAAACAATAATTGATGTGAGAAACGGGATTCTAATCATTAAATTTGACAGGGAAAATGTGCAATTTAACATTTATGATACAAGGAAGAGTTTTCGGGCTTAATTGCACCGATGAGCTTCAGATAGTACATTTCGAATCATTGGAACATATTGAAGACAAGGAGATAGAGCTAAGCATAGAATTCCAAAGCACAGTCATGGCATTGAATTCGTTGTTGACTAATTCACAAAGGTATAATGTCAAAACTATTCAGTTGATAGAACCTCTTAACAAATTGCTACCTTCAATTTTGCGAGCACGAGAATTGGAAATAAAACTCCTGCTACCACTTAAAGTACACTTATCTCGTAGATGGTGAAACACTTCCCATGGTGGTTTTGTCTAAATTGATTGCAGTGTAGGAGGAAAAACTAGTTTTGGTCTTGCGCGACCGCGAATAAGTAATTGGATTGACGATTGCAGACATCAAGGGCATAAGCATATCAGTCTGTATGCACAAAATATTGCTTGAAGGAGGAGCACAACCATCCAGACAGGCCCAAAGGAGATTGAATCCACCAATGATAGAGGTAGTGAAGGAGCAGATTCTGAACTTATTAGGAGTAGGTATGATCTACCTATTTTGGATAGTAATTTGATTAGTCCAATTTAGGTGGTACCAAAGAAATCTGGAGTTACGGTGGTCGAAAATAAGGAAGGAGAGCTCGTGTCAACTAGAGCCCAAATTGGATATCGGGTCTGTATTGATTATTGAAAGGTAAATGCTAAAACCTGAAAAGATCATTTTCCCTTTAATTTTATTAATCAAATGCTTGAAAGATTGGATGGACAGACACATTGTTGCTTTCTTGATGATTTTTTGGGGTATTTTAAAATTGCAATAGCCCCAGAAGATCAAGAGAAAACCACGTTTACATGTCCATTTGGCACATTTGCATGCCGATGTATGCCTTTTGGATTGTGTAATGCCCCTGCTACTTTTCAACGTTGTATGATGAGTATTTTCTCAGATTACATCGACAAAATCATTGAAGTATTCACATATGACTTTAGTGTATGGGGAGATTCTTTTGATGCATGCTTAGATAATTTGACATTGATTTTAAAAAAATGCATTGACACTAATCTCATTCTTAACTGGGAAAATGCCATTTTATCATTGAACAAGGGATAGTGTTGGGTCTTGTAGTGTCAAAAAGCGGAATAGTAGTCGATAAATCTAAGGTGGATCTTATTTCTGCATTACCTTACCCCACTAGCGTAAGGGATATTCAATTTTTTCTTGGACATGTAGGATTCTATCGCAAGTTTATCAAAGACTTCTCAAAGATTAGATCGCCTTTATGCAATCTGTTGCAAAAGGATGTCCCATTTGAATTTAATAAACTCAAAGAACGACTTACAACACCGCCAATCATTCATCCACCTGACTGGAGCCTCCCATTCGAGATAATATGTGATGCTAGTGACTACGCTATGGGTGTAGTTTTAGGCAAAAGAGTTAGAAGAGCTGCATATGTAATCGACTATGCTTTACGGATATTGGATTAGTCCCATGCAAACTACACCCCAACTGAGAAAGCTCATTTATTTGTAGTCTTTATTTCAGGAAAGGTTCGATCATATCTTTTGTGGACTAAAGTCATTGCTTTTACAAATCATCCAGCTCGACGAACTTGCTTATAAAGAAGGACGCAAAACCTAGATTCATCCGTTGGATCCTTTTACGTTAGGAATTCGATTTAGACATCAAATATAAATCAAAGGCTGCGAATGTAGTGGCAGACCATCTTAGCTCGATTGTGAGAACGGAAGATGAAACACCATTGCGAGAAGCCTTTTCGGACGAAAGTCTATTTGTTGCTGAGGCAAATTCCCCATCGTTTGCTAATTTGGTTCATTATCTCATATCTAGGTTAATCCCTGCAAGCTTATCAAAGGAAAAATGATACGATACGGACCACACCAATCTCGAATCGATCTCTCAAAGAATCGTCCCCCAACTAGAACCCAACAAAATGATTGGTAACGTCGTAAATCTCTACCCCAACATGGGGAATAGCGTCGACCAAGCTAGAATCTTCGATCTAACGGGTTTTGAACTCCACAATAGTTGACCAAACTATTGATAAGTTCGGGGTGTCCTATGAACCATGATTGTTGGAGGATCACTCAACTCAAAAACAATCTCGACTCAAGGAATGGAGGTGGGGGGAGAGCTCGACCCAACAAAGCTTGAAGCTTCAAATATCAAATATAAAAGCTTGCAATGTTACAAATGAAGCTTATCTCCTACTTATACAACTAAGGCAAAGAGATAATAATAAAATATGTAAAAATCTAGAAAATATCCTGAAAGTACTAATGGCTTACATAAAATTCGGCCGTCTAAATACATGGTACGGTCGTACTTCTTGTTTTGCCCGAATTTTTAGCACTAGCGATCTTTAGAGTTTTGGCCATAACTTTTGATCCCGACATTGGACTGTGCCGATTCAAACTGCATTGGGAAGCAAACTCAATGATCTACAAATCTTCAAGAAATAGTGATCTTCAAATTCGATTTGTATCTCTGTCTAAAATGCTTTCCTTTGAATCAGACTAATCCTCAATTGCTGTTTCATTTGTAGAATCGAACCAAAATTGCACGAAAATGATTGTTTTCGATTCTTTTGCATCAAAACAATGCTCCACACTTGAACTTGATGTTGGAGGGTATCCCAGATCATATCACCCCCTTCCTCTTCAAGTAGATTTGTCCTCGAATCTCCAAAACTGTTGGATGATAATGATCTTTGATGTTGAACTTCAATCCAAATCTAACCCTTACAACTCAAAATACTTATATATAGCTAGTTCAAGTTGAATGACAAAGCACCAACTCAAAAGACTCAAACAACAACAAATTCTTATGACACTTCAAGAAACTCAAGCATCCCTCTAGAATCACTTAAGAACTACTTAAGGTCATATAGATTGTCCCAAGAATCCAAGTCTATCGCAAGAACTCATTACAATAACACAACACAACACAAACACACAAACTAACAGTACAAACTCACACAACAAAAACAATAATAGGCTCTTGAGTAGCTAAAAGAAACTTAAGATTACTTCATGATTCACTCAAGAACTACTTGAGATTAATTAGAACATCTGTAGAATCTCGAGCACACTCAAGAGTACAACACAAGACTTAGCATAATGAATCACAAGAAGTTCCCATTACTTCGCTCATTGCTACTCAACAGAACACAACAAACGCAATGAACTTAACACAATGACATTACATATTAGTTTACACATTGAACTCAACGATCCACGTGCAACTGTCAACTTCTATTCAAGCCGCAACAACAATAGGTATATGAAACCTATAACCTTTATGACATTAAACAATCGTCCGGCAAGACTGAGGCTTCAAACTCAAGCCCAAGTGCAACTCATTACTATAACATTCACACAACACAACTTGCTACACTTGAACTCAAAGCACAACTTTAAGCCAAAATCACAACATACAATACAACTTAATACTAGAACAACTGGCTTCTATAACAAATGAAGCTTACACTTACAACTCAATAATCAAACAACAATACAATACAACACAAAAACATGAAATTACGTGTAGCCAATAAATTTACCAACACTCGTTCATAATATTTATTTATTTTTGTTCATTTTCCTTCTTTTTCATTTTTTTTCAATGGCACCACAGCACACAAATTCTCAAATCAACTACAAGAAACTCAAAATTCCTTCATGAATCCCTCAAGAACTACCCAAGTTCATCATGAATAATTCGAGAATCCCAAGTTAAATTCAAGCACATAAAAACACAAGAAATTGATTCTAGAATTTAGATTCAACAATTAACTCATACCTAAATTTTATAATTCGAAAATAACCTAAATAAATAACATATAGATACAAGATTAAAGGACGATTAGCTCTGATACCAAATCATATGATACGGACGGCGCCGATCTAGAATCGATCTCCCAAAGAATCGTCCCCCAACTAGATCCCAGAAAAATGATCGTTAACGCCAGTAAATCTCGACCCCAACACGGGAATAGCATCGACCAAGCTAGAATCTCTGATCTAATGAGTTTTGAATGCCACAATAACTTATCAGACTATTGATAAGTTTGGGGTGTCCCATGAACCATGATTGCTGGAGGATCGCTAATCTCAACAGCAATCTCGACTTAAGGAATGGAGGTGGGGAGAGAGCTAGACCTAACAAAGCTTGAAGCTTCAAATATCAAATATCAAAGCGTGAAATGTTACAAATGAACCTTATCTCCTACTTATACAACTAAGGCAAAGGAATAATGATCAAATATGTAAAAATCTAGAAAATATCCTAAAAGGACTCCTGGTAGACAGAAAATACGACTGTATAAATACATGGTACAGCTGTACTTGTTGTTTTGTCCGAATTTTCAGCACTGGCGATCGTCAATGTTTTGGCCATAACTTTTGATCCCGATATCGGATTGAGCCCATTCAAATTGCATTGGGAGGTAAACTCAATGATCTAAAAATCTTGAAGAAATAGTGATCTTAAAATTCGATTTGTATCTCGATCTAACATGCTTTCAAATGAGCACCCAATCGTCATTTCGTTTGTAGAATCGAGCCAAAGTTGCATGAAAATGATTGTTTTGGATTCTTTTACACCAAAACAATACTCCACGCTTGAACTTGAAGTTGGAGGGTATCCCGGATCATATCAGAAAATGAGATAAGTTAAAGAGTGAAAGCTAATATTATATATGGGATGACCCATATTTGTAGAAAAGATGTTCAGACCAAATCATTCGAAGATGTGTACCAGAGTCAAAACACCAGTCAATCCTCACATTTTGCCATTCATATGCTTGTGGAAGACATTTCGACAGCGAAGAATAGCTCAGAAGGTACTAGAAAGTGGATCCTGCTGACCAACCCTGTTCAAAGACGCCTATGTCTTCTGCAAATCCTATGACAAGTGTCAGCGATCAGGTAACTTGTCCCAACGAAATCAAATGCGTCAAACTCCTATGATAGTTTTTGAAATTTTTTATGTTTGGGGCATTGATTTCGTGGGACCACTTCCAAATTCATTTGGCCACCCTTATATCTTATTGGCTGCTGACTATGTTTCTAAGTGGGTGGAAGCAAAAGCCATATGAACTAGTGATGCAAAAGTAGTTGAACAATTTGTCAAATTTGATATCTTTAGCAAGTTCGGGATTCCAAGAGCTATGATTAGTGATAGAGGTACGCATTTCTGCAACTGGAGCATTGAGTCTCTATTAAGAAAGTACGAAGTTCTACATCGAGTATCAACTGCATATCACCCTCAAACTAGTAGACAAGCAGATATCTCAAATAGAGAGGTAAAGCTGATTCTCGAAAAGAAAGTCGGTGCAAATCGAAAAGACTGGACCATCCTACTGGTTGATGCTCTTTCGGGACATGGACCGCTTACAAAACGATGATTGGAATGTCACCATACCGATTGGTATTTGGAAAGCCCTGCCATCTATTAGTTGAAATAGAGCATAAAGCATATTGGGCCATCTAATAGTGCAACATGGACTAGGGGTAGTAGGAGATCACAACACGCTTCAACTGCAAGTATTGGAAGAAATTCGGAACGAAGCCTCTGAAAATGCAATTATCTATGAGAATAGGGCAAAGGAATTCAATGACCAACGAATCTCAGAAAAGAGTTTAGCATTGGACAAAAAAGTTCTACTTTTCCATTCCAAACTAAAACTTTTTCAGGTAATCTTCGTTCTAAATAGGTAGGGCCATTTGTTGTCACCAAAATGTTTGCCCATGGTGTAGTTGAGATCAAAAGCATGAGAACGAATAAGGTATTCAAAGTGAATGGGCACCGCCTCAAGCCATCTACGAAGGATTTTATACAGCAAACGTAGAAGTAATTACATTAGAGAGTTAGAAAGAAAATAGCTAATAATGCTATAACTTTGTTGAGCTTACGAGTACAAACAGAAGCGCTTCTTGGGAGGCAACCCAAGTAATTTTTCACTATTATTTTCCCTTTTGATGTTTTCATTATTTTTGTTTTTTTTTTAATTAATTTTTTTAGCTTTATATGTAATGTACAAAGGAATGTATTGTTTTGTAACTGTAAAAAGAAGATATCTAGGTGTTCAGTTATTTGGAAGGTGGTAGAATGGCACACAAATCGGTGATTAGCATTAATTCAATGTTAGTTATTGATAAGTGCGGTGGTTAAAAAAGTAGTGGACAATCAGACAACGCATATTCTCGGATATTGTTGGCAACACGCTCTACAACGCACTCTACCGCACTCTACCTGCATAGTTAATCGTTGGAATAGTGTACAACCAACTATAAAGAGAGATCATTCTTGATAAGAGGCTACAGATGAAAAATCTCTGAACTCCTTTGTGAGGACTTCTTTGTATCAGTAATAAGGTAACCTTCATCTTCATCTTCATCTTATTATTTTTATTTTTATTTTTTTACTTTTCTCATTCTATGGACGAGTGTTATACTTTCTTGTACATATTTCTTTTTCTCATGTTTATGAACTGCGTATTTCAAATTTTATTACTTTTCTTTTTCTTTTCTTCATCATTTTGTGTTAAAATATGGAAGAGTGTGATAATCTGCTGTACATAGAGATTTTGATGGTTTAATCTTACTACTACAATTTTTCTTTTTGTTTCGAGTGTTACGTTAAAAAAAAAAAATTTTGACCCAGCAATTGTAAACAAAGGCCTTACTTTGGAGGCAACCTAAGCATTCTGTTTTCCATTTATTTTGCAAACACTTGAATCATTAATTTATTTTTTTTGCAAAACGGATAAAAAATTCTTGAACATCCACAAATATTACCCATTGCTACCTTTTAATGCTTTGAAAAAGATTTATCACTCCAGGATAACACGTTTAAAAATGTTAATGTAAAAAGGGATGCTTGAGGATATTCGTTGATTGATTGAAGCCAAGGTCCGATTGGGATGGGAAATGCCATCTTTTTGTACTAAATATGCACCAGGTTTAGACAAAAGTAATTTTTCCAAGAAACGAAAAGCAAAAAGAATGAATGTGTGCTATAAATGCGCTAGATGGTCTTATAACTACAGTCGATGGACATTTAACTAAGGTAAATGTTCAGTTAGATTTATGTCCACAAATGGAGAAGATAAAATATGTTTCGTTAAGGATGGCTCGAGTAAGAAATATTTGGATGATATCCATCAAACTTTTGAGATGCATTTAGCGAAATGGTGCAAATCGAACTTGTCAATTTATTGACTTAATTTAAAAAAGAACGAGAACATTATAGTCTTGGCAATTTGACTTTAAAAGACCATGTTTGCTAGTCTATCAGAAAACTGGATGGAAAGCCTGAAAGTTTAGTTGTGTAAGTAATCTGATTTTAGTGATCAGATACGTCTGTGTTATGTTCTATTACTCAGATTTAACAGGTGACAGTTTACTGTTTAATACAAGATGCGTCTGTAAATCGTCATAGCCTAGATGCATCTACGTATGCCAGATGCATCTGAGACGCGATTGCGGAAATTAACAGAATGCAGAAAAGTAAAAAGTAAGAGCACAGAATTTTTAACGCGGATACCTAACTGGGAAAAACCACGTGCTCGTCGTCTACGAGCAAAACTAATCCACTAAATCCAATCAGTTTAAATCTTTACAACAAAGTTAAAGGATAATTTATGCATAAATTAACCAACATCAAGGATAATAGCTAGAAACAGTCCATGTTACTCTCTCCTAGCATGCAATGCGGGCCAACCTCCCGTTGCTATTTAATAGCTCGTTGTAATCGCGATCCCGCAACAGATCTTCACCTCCCATGTTGATCTCCTCGCGTCGTTGGTCGATCTATTAGTGAATGAACTCCACTCGGAGATTTAAATCCCGATCTATGATTGATCAAGGGTTGTTCATGCACTTGGATCAACAAATCAACTTGAAGAACTCATGAACAAAGTGGGAGAGGAGGGCACGTTTCTTGGGAAGTGTGGGGGATGAATTTTTGGCTCCAAATGTGTTACCCTAGCCTCCTCTTGTGTTGGTGCTTTATTGTGACCTGTTGCTTCTTGACCAACACTTCAATTTACCATAAAACTCCAACTCCTACAAGGAATAAAAATACTATTAGTTGTAGGATAAATAAAATAAGGTAAGTATAAAATATAGAATAATAATCGTACCTTATCTTGTATCAAGTTTATATGGAATAGAAGACTTACCAAAAAATCGGATACATCGAATGTGGCCACAAATTAGGGTAATTTTCGTTCCCCACACTTCTAGTGTCCAATGGACTCCTTGTTTATTATAAATACAATTAAACGATGATTATCACATTAAATTAATCAAAGATTATAATAAAAACCTATGTGATAATAAGGTCCAATAAATAAATTCATAGCTAAATTAACTAAATATAAAATTTAATTAATTTAATTACAAATATGGAAAATGGAAAATGCCAACAAATAAACTTAATAGAAATAAAGTTAACAATCTCCCCATTTGGCTTTTTCTATTTTTCCAAAGCACTTGTCATTGATAAATATAGCATTAATGCACATGACAAAATTCTTTCCCCCTAAATGTGTTATCCTTTCCCTCAAATTAGGCACAAGTAAATAATGGATCAAGAGAAAAATAATACATGAGCAACTCAGTCAATTCACACCAAATTTCAAATATGAGATTTACTTATCACTTGGCTTACAACTCCCCCTAAAGCGGACGAGAGAGATAACATATACACTACTCCTATTCTCCATTTTTGGTGAAATAGGAAATTCAAAACCGGTACATACTGCCGTAAACAGAAATTCATGAAAAATTGAAAATTTTTTTGAAATTTAAGAGCGAGATGCATCTAGTACCTGGAGACTCATTTGGTTACTGTCCGCTTCTATAGTGATAGATGCATCTAGGCAGTTTACAATCCACCACGCATTGAAATACGCATGAAGTACAGTGTGTGTGAATCAAACAATCGTAGGTCAATCATACATCACCATCAAATACTTTATAGCTGCCTTGACTTACTGGCTTTTCACTGTAGCGTACTAGCAGACCGATCAAAATCTGTAAAAGTGAGAATTCTCAAGTTCGACTTTGCCGACTTTTTTCAATGAGATGGCATTGTCTTTTGGAGGTGGATATAGCTATGCTCAATCTCCAGAAGTCATCTTTTCAATTTTCCTCCTTTTTATTTCAATGTCAGCTTATTTTTCATCATTTTCAATATTTTTAACAGGGGTATGGACTTGGCTTAGATTAATAGCCTTTTTTTCCACTGACCCTGTCCTTGGAGTTTCGAATCGCGTGCAATGGTAAGAGCAAGATTTTGATCGCAGGTCTACACTCAGATATATAAAGCCTCAATCAGAAACAAAACCTTATAGCATTGACGGTAGTGACTTATTCCATAGGATTGTTCGACTGAAGTGCTGTCAGATTAGTCTGGAACCATGTTGATTGTATGCCAGATGCGTTTTCCTCAGTGTTAGCTTCTAGGACTCAGATTCATCCTACAGTAGCCAAATGATCTACAACCTGTGATACCCACAAAAATGAGAAAATCTACATATCATGCATCAAATGAAAAACAATTGCAGAAATGAAATTGCAAAAAAAAAAAAGCAAATCTTTTTGTTGCTTTTTTCCCTTTTTTGAAAAATGAAATTAAAGCACACAAAAAGTAAATGTTAAGTAAAAAAATAAAGAGGATCTACTTTTGTGAAAGAAGTGGGATCAATGTGGTAAACATGCTCAAAAGGAACAAACTTATTTTCATAAGCTTTCAAATCAACTTTCCTAATCCATACTTGTTTCCCTTTCAAGTTGGTTGCAGTGGTGGAATTTCTCCTATTAGAACACTTGTTTGGCATGCTTTTGGAAAATTTAGGACAACTAAGCTTCTTATGTCTTCTAACCCCACAATAGTAACATGTAGGTATAAACATGCATTGACCACTATTCCCATTTTTATCTTTACCCTTCATTTTGTATGATCTTGCATTATTACTAGATATAAAGGACCTAGATCTAGGTGTAGATTTATGGGGATTATACCTATCATGATAAGACTTAGTTATGCTCAAGGAACGCGAAGTAACAAATTTATCATGACTCGATTTACCATAGTGAAGGCATACATGAGAAGGAGAGTACTTACCTGGAGCGTCGGCTCTCATACGAGTTTGAGTGAAGTTCTTGTTCTTGCCAATAGGACCTTTCGGTTTCTGAGAATAGATAGATGGCCCTTGCTTCTGATTCTGGATCCTAATCTGTGCAGATATATCTGCTCTGACTCTTGATGTGCCAGATGTATCTGGAGTAGGTTCCCGTAGACGTGTCCTGGATGCAGTTCTGTTAGGTAGCACCTGAGTGTGATGGACAACTCCAGTGTTATCTATAGTAGAACGAGTCAGTTTGATCCTTCATTCAGTTTGAGTTTGTTTGGCCCTAAGCATCGTCTTATTTGTTCCGGTCTGGATGTATCTGATCCCAAGCGGTGCAGATGTAGTAAGTTTATTATAGGAGGGGTTAGATGCATCCTGTCCGTTTGGTGATCATTTCCTTTACCACTTTGTTTCATAAAGATAATATGATCACTTGCAATGCCTTTTCCCTTTCCTTCGTAACCAAGACCTGATTTATCATCGGATGATCTTCCATAGCTAAGAATTTCATCTAGTTTGGTTGAGCCAAGAACAAATTGCTTGATCTTCTCTTGAGCTTTGGTCAGCTCATCTCCAAGTCTGGAAATCTCATCATCTTTTTCCTTTTGAGATTGAGCAAAGGCGTGTCTATTAAATTCCAGCATGGTTTGTAGTAGATCTATCTGTTCCTCTACCTTTTCAAACTGTCTTTTCAGTACCTCATATCTCGGGGTAGATGCATCTGCATCAGTACCTGCAAAAGATAAAATTATAGAATCAGCGCCAGATGAAAAAGGAGGTATAATAGGTGCAATCGCCATTTTAGACAACTGGATCTCAGTTTTCTAAAAGTGGACCCGCTCTAATACCAATTAAAAGTTTAGTTGTCTAAGTAATTATATTTTAGTGATCAGATACATCTGTGTTACGTACTGTTACTCATATTTAACAGGTGACAGTTTACTGTTTCATACAAGATGTGTCTGTAAATCGTCATAGCTTAGATGCGTCTACGTATGCCAGATGTGTCTAGGTTGCGACTGTGGAAATTAACAGAATGCAGAAAAGTAAATAGTAAGAACACAGAATTTTTAACGTGGAAACCCAACTGGGAAAAACCACGTGCTCTTCGCCTACGAACAAAACCAATCCACTAAATCCAATCAGTTTAAATCTTGACAACAAAGCTAAAGGGTAATTTACCCATAAATTAACCAACATGAAGGATAATAGCGAGAAACACTCGCTGTTACTCTCTCCTAGCATGTAATGAGAGCCAACCTCCCGTTGCTCTTCAGTAGCTTGTTGTAACTGCGATCCCGCAGCAGATCTTCACCTCCCGTGTTGATCTCATCGCATTGTGGGTTGATCTATTAGTGAACGGACTCCTCCTAGAGATTTGAATCCCGATCTATGATTGATCAAGGGTTGTTCATGCACTTGGATCAACAAATCAACTTGAAGAAGTCATGAACAAAGTAGGAAAGGAGGACACGTTTCTTGAGAAGTGTGCGGGATGAATTTTTTGGCTCCAAATGTGTTACCCTAGCCTGCTTTTGTGTTGATGTTTTATTGTGACCTATTGCTTGTTGACCAAGACTTCAAGTTACCATAAAACTCCAACTCCTATAAGGAATAAGAATACTACTACTTATAGGATAAATAAAATAAGGTAAGTACAAAATATAGAATAATAATCTTACCTTATCTTGTATCAAGTTTATATGGAATAGAAGACTTACCAAAAAACTAGATACATCGAACGTGGCCACAAGTTAGGGTAATTTTTGTTCCTATACGTGCAGTGTCCAATAGACTCCTTGTTTATTATAAACACAATTAAACAATGATTATCACATTAAATTAATCAAAGACTATAATAAAAACCTATGTGATAATAAGGTCCAACAAATAAATTCATAACTAAATTAACTAAATATAAAATTTAATTAATTTAATTACAAATATGGAAAATGGAAAATGCCATCAAATAAACTTTATAGAAATAAAGTTAACAAAGCCTATCCCCGACTCATAGAAGATGACATAAAACTATAGGAAGATGTGAGCTACAGTCACAACTACGTGTACATATTGTCATTTTTTAAAACTATTTTTTTAGTTTTTGTGTCAGTTTTTAGTGTGCATAGTCGACTCTCTTTGGAAGCTACTACTACTGTCATGCTAGGGACTTCAATTAAAAAATTGAAAACCATATGTCTTTTTGGTGGACTCAGTCTGGGAACATCTAGGCTTCTAACGACAGCAATTACAGTTGGAATGACACTTGGAAATTGAAAGATTAGCCTAATATACGGAGGAGGTCTCCGTGGGCTAATAGGAAGTGCCGCTTAAGCTATTGACACGGGAGGATCAACAATGGGAGGCATTATTGTACCACCTTTAAAACATTCGTATGGTAGAACAATCAACATTGAGGCAAATGGTAAAACATTATTTGAATGTTTAACACTAATGATAATGCATTCGAACGCTTTCATCGCATTGCCAGGAGGTTTCAAAACATTGGAACAAATGTTTTGCATAATCTCCTGGGCTGAGTTGTCTCTCAGGCTCAGTCACAGCAACCATGACTCGAGTTACAGCCACAATCACCCAAGCAGCCGTTGAGCAGCGCACGCGCATTAGCAACGAGTGTCCCAAACGTGACTCGAGCAATGCTTGAGTTTCATCCAGATTATTCCAACATTATTTTGATTTCATTTTTACCTAATTTTTACCCCATTGAGACATTACCAGATGCAAAATAGATAATAGACCAATAGATATAAAAATTTTTATAATTTTTTTCTTATAAATCCTTGCCTATAAATCAAGGAAAAAATGAAGAGGAAAGAAACACTAATGTAAAGAGAATTAGATGGCCTTCTTTTCTACTTTCTTCATCAACAAAATTATCTTCTTCATGGTTCTAAGTTCTAGCTTGAAAGTTTTTATGTTTTCATATTCCGGGGGAAGTAAGAATTAAACTAAGTAAACTAAAATTAATCAATGATACTTCGGCCATGAATATGATTAGCGGAGCACTGGTTTCCTAATTTCTACTGTTTTGTATATTATTTGTGTGAGAGAAATTTAATCTCTCATATTTCAGTGGGGATACAAGGCAATTACATCACGAAAAAGTACTTAACCCGCGAATATAATTGGTTAGACATTTCTATCTAGTTCGAGTGGGATGTTGCATTAAACTGACATGTTGTTGTCTTTTTTATCATTTTAGTGACGTTTTATCTATTCTTTCAATTCAATTAGTTGATTTATTATACTTTTAATCTTGTTTTTGTGTTTACAATATTATTGCATTCATTTTGGCCAATTGAATCATTTAAATCTTTAAATTCAAGTTACACTCTAAGATTAGAACTCTTAATCGGTAATTGTCATAGATTCTAATCCAAATTAGCAAATGAATATCATCCATATTTTGTAGTGACCGCAAAATTCTTCTTAAATAAAATATATTTAATTAAATAAAATTTCGAACATGTCGCTACGACCTTACTTATAAAAATTTAAATAGCGCGCGTACGCTCGTCTAGTCGGAATTCATATTATTTATTGTTATATTTAATTATTTATAAAAAAATTATTTATTTTCAAGATTTACAATTGAGGACCAAACTTTAGAAATTATTCGTTTTAGTCCCTAAAGTTTAGGTTTTATTTAATAATGATCCAATACTTACCTTAAGCCAATTATAGAGTCATCTAAGGTTCAATTTCAATTCTTGCGCAACAAGAAAACCCATTTGCAATTGTTACCCTAATTTCCACCTTTAAATACTCATTTTTAAGATCCTCTCAAACCCTAACCCTATAACATCCTCATTGTTCCTCCATTTACACCTTGTAAGAGCAACTAAGAGTTCATTTCCATTCTCATTCCACTCACATTCAAATCTATCAATTGTTTCAAGAGGTAAAATTCTTAACTATTGTCCATTTTTTTTCTTGGTACAATCTACTTCTTATATGTTCTACTTGATTTCTAATTTTCTATTGTATTTCCCAGTCGATTTCTATTGTAGTTAGAATGTATATATACATACATACATACATACATACATACATAGGCGTACACACATATACTATATACTCCTTCACTGTCAACTACGCCTCCACCTATGCCTCCACCGGCACCACCACCTTCCACAGTCGAGCACCACCACGACCTCCACCATCTCCATCATCATCTCCACCCACGGCCTTTACCGTTGTCATCATTAGCCAGAACACACACACACACACATGCATATACATACAAATACATACACACCATAGCCAAAAACGCCATTAATCTCGGCCAAACAACACCAACACCCAAACTTCAACTTCACAACACAAAAATTACACCTACACCTTCCCCAATCTCCCTAGAACACCATAAGATCATTTAATTTCGAAAATTATTAGAGATTCAATCAAATTTTGAAAATGCCCAAAATTTTCCTTAAGTGTTCTTGCTTCGATTTCTCCCTACATACTCGATATTTCTCTCAATTGCGGTGACCACTAGGGTCACCTTTGCCGCCACTCACCTACACCGACAGGTGAGCAATGGCGTCATTTGAGAAAAATACTACCGGTTTTCTTGATTTTGCCAAGTGTGAGAGAGGGACGAGGGAGTCGGGTGAGGGAAAGAAGACCCAGATATGTATGTGTTTCTTTTTAGAATTTGCAAACCAAGTCCCTCTACTTCTTTAATTAGTTTAAGTTGGTCCTTGAGTTTTATTTAATTTAAAATCCTTAACTTCTAATTGCTATAGTTTGACCCTTATATAATATTTTCAAATATGGCCCCTAAAATTAATTATTATATTTAAGAGAGCCCTCAAATTTTATTTAAATTCTAATCCTCAACTTTCAATGGTTGCAATTTAACCCCTAAACTTTTATTTCACTTTTAACCCTTTAATTTCTTATTCCTATTTAAGTTAGCCTTAAACTTTAATTGCATATTAGTCCCTCATGTTTTAAAAATCTTATAATTGAGTCCAAAATATTTTTAGTCCACTTTTATTGCATAATAGACCCTCAAACTATTCGATTCTTTCAAATTGACCCCCAAAGTTTTATATTCTTTCTATTTTGGTCCATAAACTTCTATATTACCTACAAATACTTAATAATAAAGAGTATTAACATAGATTAAATTCTTTATTGACTAGACGAGGCGTATGGAAAGCTAGAGGACTGACTTCTCACCGTTAGTAAGCTCAATACTCGGCTAAGGGTTAAGGTAGATCCCCTTTCTAAAAATTTTCGTTCAAATGTGCACATTTGCAATTAATATTGTTATAAATACTGAATGTAAATGTTATATGATGATAGGCTTTTATAGCCTACTTATAACGTGCTTCCTCGGCACTATGACGATAGGCTCTTAGCCTACTTATGACGTGTTTCAATAGCATTATGATGATAGGCCTTTAGCCTAATATATTATAACGACGTGCTATTAAACACTATGATGACGTGCACGATTAAGAGGGATGATGAACGAACTTGTATTTCATATACGTTCGTATTTTATGTTAAATGATGATTATGTGCCTTTAATTTGTAACATATACTAATTGTTGCGCGCGGGATCTACTGAGTATTTAAAATACTCACGCTTTTCTCTATCCAATGAACAAATTGCAGATTGAGGAAACGGAGGCTTGGCGAGGCGTGGGAATCTCTTAGGCTTCTTCAAATAAATTAGTTTTAATTCCATTGGCAATTGAGTACTTTTAACTGTTGAAGTAATGACTTTTGAATGTTTTGAACTTACTAGTACTTTAATTGGATGTTTTGAGGACTGTGTTGAAACTATCGTGAGACGCTCTATCAACTTTATTAATTTAACTAAATTTCCACATTTTAGTTATTTGTTATTTTTTCGCATTTATTAATATTATTATATTTCATGAAACAGAAAAATAATAATAATAATAATTGTTTTCAAGAAAGAACTAACGTTCCGGGTTCTTACAACTCAGGGCGCTACATATTTAATAGCAAATCAACTTAGATGAATTAATTCGAGTTTGTGAAATCAATCGTCTCATTTAACTCATTCTTCTCGTTTAGTTCATATTAGCATTGCATTAACTCCTAAACCTTGTTTAGGATTATCCAATAGATAGACATTAAATTAAAGGACTTACTTTAATTTAATACACTTGAGGAAGAATTTGTTAATCATATCATCGTGATTAATTGGAGTTGATAAATTGAGAAAATAATAGTGTCATGTTATATGGAAAAGATTGACAAAAGTTTTTACAATCTAACCCGAGAACTAGATATTTCTTTCAATTGATTTATTTCATTGGTTTTTTACTTGCCATTCTATTTTCGAATTTAATTCAATTTTCACATAAACCCCCATTTTCTGTTTTAATTATTAAAAGAACTAAATTAAATACCGTTCTTTGTGGGTTAGACCCCTACTTTCCACTTCTACATTGACTTGTAGTTTTGAAACTGAGTGAGGAATATAAAATAAATTTTGGTGTAACACGGCAATGCACCAACATGGGAGGTTAAAATAGGTAGACGTGAAATCTAGTGAGTGAACAATGCAATAATTGCCTAGTCTTCTCCACACAACCCCCAACCCAACAAGTGGATTCCGACGCCTTTGAATTCACAGATGATGATCCATTAGGGTCCTCCAAGCCCACGCCGATGCTCTGGTTATCATAATGCCGGCCCGTGGAGTAAAAATCCAACGCACATGGGTTGACAATCAAAGTTGTACTAACATCCTATACTGGAAGAAGTTGGACTGAAGCCGACGTGGAAGGCATTACATCGGACGCACCTTGTCATTGACTTAGTGTTGACCTGATCTGCAAGCCTAAAAAATAGACAAGATGATCGTTAAATCCAGAGTGGTGGGAATCCCATGATGCAGAGGTCATTGAAGTCCTTGACCAGGGATTCATCAAATAAGCAAAGTACCCAAAATAGATGGTCGACCCGGCACTAGTAAAGAAGAGCAATCGGAGTTGAAAGTGTGGTATTGACTTTACGGATCTTAACAAAGCTTCTCCGAAAGATATTTTCCACTCCCAAAAGAGTTTAAATGGTAGACACCACGACTGGCCATGCACTATTTAGTTTTATGGGTGCCTACTCTAGTTATAATCAGATCCCCATGTTTGAGCTGGCTGAAAAGCATACCCTTTTCATGACTGACCACGATTTGCATTGCTATAAGATGATGCTGTTTGGACTTACAAAATGCCAAGTGATGTACCAATGTTTGGTAAACTCAATAATTGCATACTACATTGGCATGATGACTGAGGTCCATACATACGACATATTCGTCAAGAGTCTGGTCAACTCTGATCATCTCAGACACTTATCTTAAAAGTTTGGTATGCTCAGAAAGTATATTGATGTAGATTAAGGATCTACGAATAAGAATGGATTACAACTTGGAATAACACCAATTTTATTGAAAGTTAATCGTCCTTCAAAACAATGAGAGCGAAACTTAAATAAACAATGAAAAATCCTAGAAATCCCTAAACGGACATAGAAGGGCCTTATTCTTTCGAACTAAATAGACAACTACTAAAAATATGAAAGGCTAGAGATGGAAAAATTGAAATTGCATTTTCAGGCTTAGGCGGCCTTAAATAGACCTGAAATAGGTGGTCAAAGCAATAGTAGTGAAAGTCGTAGATCGCGTCGTGAAGTTTTCAAGCCCAAAAGTTCCAAAACATCAAGCCCAATGATCACGACGCTCCAAATAGTTCAATGCTATATCTCGTACCACGTTATAACCACGGACTGCATCACATATAATGAAGTTTGATCTAAAAAAGTGCTCATTCAGCATTGGTTTTGAAAAATTACCCTGGTGTGTGGTCAACCAACATAGGATTGAGGTGAATTCAGAAACGATTCTGGCCTTGCTGGACAGGATTAAAGAAGTACAAAGCCTCACAAGATGCATAGTTGCTCTAAACAAATTTGTTTCAAAGTCTACTGACAAGTGCAAACCGTTTGATGGAAGAACTTCGAGTGGACTGAACAATGCCAAAATACTTTTGATAATCTCAAGGCCCAGTTGGCCTCCCCATTAGTCCTGTTCAAAATTAGCCAATGGTGATGTGCTAGCCTTGTATCTAACCATCTCCAAATCAATAGTTAGTTCTGAAAAAACTAGCATAGGCCCTAATCATCTCTTCTCGGAAAATTCACCCCAACTTGTTAGCTCACAAGATCGAAGTTTTGGCTAACTTGCCACTGTAGAAATCTTTATGAAAGCTAAACACGTCGGGTAGATTGATGAAGTGGTCCATAGAATTGCGATAGTTTGACATAGAGTGCCGACTTAGGGTAGTGATTAAGGGACTGGCTTTCTTCAACTTCGTAGCTAAGCTCAGTCCCGCCTACGTAATAGAAAAATAGCTTGAGCCAAAAAATTGGTCTTTATTTGTTGACGACCCCTCCACAATTGCTTGTTCTGGGGCAGGTCTTTTTAGCCCTGAAAATTTTAACCATTTCCCCCATGATAAACAATGACGCAGAGTATGAGGTACTTCTAGACAGCCTAAGGACGGCTAGGGTAAAAAGGGATCCACTGAATGTATCACCATTTTTACTCACAGCTGATCGTTAACCAGGTCTTGGGTAATTATCAAGCTAAGGATGAGAAGATGGCCTCATACATCATACAAAAGATGAAAAACTTTTAGTTAGCATAAATCCAGCAAGTGCCAAGAACGCAGAATATGCAAGTTAGCATTTTGGCTCGGTTGGCAACAAGCAACAGGGTGAGAGTTTAGATTCGATACCAATCCCCCTGGTTGACAGGTCAACTCTACCTCCAACAAATGACGCAATAGACGTCGACCTGATTCCACTTTGAATAGTTGAAATCATCCAACACTTGAGAAAGGAGTGTTTCCCTCGAACCTGAATGAGCTTCGAAAGATAAGGATAAAGCCTGCGAGGCACAATCATTGATGATGTACTATACAAGCGGGCCTACTCACTTTCGCTCCTACGGTGCTTGATAGAGTGAGAAGTAGAATACGATTTGCCAGAGGTCAATGATGGAACATATGGAAATGATGCCAGAGGTCAGTCTATAGCCTTCAAGATCTTAAAGAAGGGCTATTTCTGACCAAACCTCCTGAAGAATATGATAGACTTTGTCAAAAAATTTGATAAATGTCACAGGTTTGCTTCGTTAATCAAAACCCTGCCTGAAGAACAGATAGCAATAATGAGCCCATGGCCATTTTCCAAGTGGGAGATTCATGTAATCGGTCCACTTCCAGCCAGAAGAGGATCACCACGTGTGCCATCATCACCGTGGATTATTTTACTAAGTGAGTAAAGTGGAGGCCATTTTAAAATAACCGAATAGAAAACCATTGACTTAATTTGGAAGTCCATCATCTACCGATTTCGAATCCCTCACTCAAGCGTAACTGACAATGGAAAGCAATTTGATAATGTTTCACTCAGGTCATTTTGTGAGGACCTGAAGATCAAAAAAGTTTATTTCATCCCAAATCACCCATGGACAATGGTCAAGTTGAAGTGGTGAACAAAATCATCAAGCACATCGTGAATCCACGACTTGAAGAACTACAAGAGGACTAGGCTAATAAAGTACCGGGAATATTCTGATCATATCAGACAACTTGTAGCAACTCCATAGGCGAAATACCATTCTCACTTGCCTTCGGGGTTGAAGTCGTTATACATATAGAGATTGGCCTGCCTAACTTTCAGGTAGAATACCATAATTAAAAAACCAACAGCCCCGCTATACTATCTATGTTTACCCAGCTTGAGGAAAAAAGAGTAGATGCAGACCTGAAAAACGCTATCTACAAGCAAAGGAATGCCCAATAACTTTGGAAATCATTTTCACCAAACATGGGCCCCTTCGTCAACAGTCTTTCACCAAACTATTGACTGAACAGAGCCTTAACTAATGGGGCATATGAACTGGAAATGATGAACGAAAAACGACATCAACCCCATGGAATGTCGACTATTTGAAGAGGTGCTAGCAATAATTTATTTTTCTGGTTGATGTAATATGTCTAGTCATTTAGTAGTTCTGTTAGTGATGACGTGGCTGGCCAGATCAATCAGTAGTTATGATCAGTTTGATGCAATCGTCAACACATGAATAAAATTGAACCTTTAAATATGTACGAGTTCAAAAATCAATAGGACATAAGATCCGATCCAAAGCGCCAAAGGCATTAGAAAATTCTAAAGTTAAGTTTCCCAACACGTCGACATGGTTCGACCATGCCCTTTAGGATAGACCTGGACCAAAGATCATTTAAAAACAAGCTGGACTCACAATCCTCTCCAAAGCGACAAAGGCCTTCGAAAATTCCCAAATCAACTTCTTCAACCAGCTCTGCACGATCAGATCATGTCTATCAGGACAGAACTTTACCAAGGAATCATTTAGTCAAATTCATGATTCGGGCCGGAGTGCTAAAAGGCCTCTAAAAATTCCCAAGTCAAGTTCCCCGACCAGGACAGGGTGATCAAGTCATGCCATTAGGATGAACCTTGATCAAGGGAATAGTAAAAAATGAGCCGAGCTCACAACTAAAATTAATATGAAAGAAAAATAAGTAGAATTAACAAGTGAATGATTGCATAATAAGCTCAAGGAGTAAAAAATCAATTATATGCAGGTGCCTAGTCCATGGTTCAATTGAGTCTTCACTTCCACATCCAATTAAACGTAGTGTGTCCTACTTTCTATTCAAATTATTAACCCTAACAATCTCTATTACTTGAATTTTCCCTTAAGTGAAACTAAATAAAAGAATCTCTTTAATTAGTTCTTAGTTTTTGGACGAACTAGAACAAGTTCTCTAGGTTTAAAGCAAAGTTAGCCTTGATAACTAGGAAAATAGATTAATCTAAGCAACAAATTCATAGGCTCGAATTGTTTAACTTAGTTTTTGTTATCCCTAACAATGCACGACCATTAGTTGCCACAAATTGAATTAGAGAAATAAGCAATTGCATATTGAAAAGTAATTCTAGCAAGAGACAACATGAAATTCAACTCAATTGGCCATATTAAAATTAAACTTCGAATTATCATAAACATGTAAAATTCAATAGCACAAATAATTATCTAAGAAAGTAAAAACAATGTTACTAAAGTAAATTGATAGGAGAACACGTTTTGAACATCAAAATCCCCTTGAACTAGGTGGAAGAAGATTTGCCTTTCATGCTTAGATAGATATCATGAACCAGCTTCTTGAATCTTCAATTTTGATGTTTTTCTCTCTAATTGTTTGATCCTATTTCTTGTGGATTTATCCCTTTTTTATTAGCTCATAAAGCCCTTCAAAAGGTTCTAAAATCGTGCCCTGTAAGTCCTCTAAAGATAGCTCAGAACTAAGTCCTAATCGAAAAACGAAATTTTCTCGAGCAGGGGATTGTGGCCGTAAGTACTGTAGTAATGGTCGTAAGTGCTTCTCTGTCCAAAATTCTAACATGTGCGGTCATCAGTATTTTGACTGTAACTTTTTATTCTGATATCTGATTGAGTTTACTCAAAGTGCATTGGAAACTAGATTAAGTATGCTAATATTCTCTTAGTGACTTCCAAATTTCACCTGTATCACTGCCAAAAATGCATTCCTTTTGATCAAATGGCCCCTCGAACTTCAATATGTTGGTAAAATCTCTCCAAATTTGAACCAAATTGGTTACTTCAAGTTCTACTCAATTTTTAACATAGAATTAAACAAAACAGCATAAAGACGAATCTAAATAATAATGAACACGCATTAAAATGAAATTTAAAATAAATTAAACACTCAAACTAAATGCCCATCAAATTTTCCCACACTTAAAACATTGTTCCTCCCCAAACAACGAACAAGAGAAAATAAAAATAAAAGACTCACAAACACATAAGACACTAACACTTAAACATTTGGTTACGCATGAGGCAAACAACTCACCGTTCATTCGATTAAAGTTCTAGTGCAGCTCGCCTAATAAAAAGTTCCCCAAACAATAATCTAATTTGCAAAACATTGATGTTTCAATACATAATCAGCTTGTGAATGTGTGAAACAACGGTTAGCATTCCATTCTCGTCTGGGCATAAAAAAAAAAAGCAATGTTGCGTCAAATCAAAACCCTTCCCAAGCGGTCCAATATATTCTTACACCTCTCGTGAACTCACTTTTATTTTTCACATACCCATAGATCTAAAAGTACACTCGGTTCACCCACAACCACTAACTACTAGCACTACAAAGTCAAATAAAGTATGGTAGGTGTTTTTCATGAATATCTCCTCAATCTCCGAATTTTTTGGACCAAGAGCCTACACTTACTACTTCAAGCCACTGAGTGTTTTCTATTCTAATTCCTCACTTGTGTCCTCACTTTTTTCCCCTGACAGTTCTCTCTTTTTTCGCAATTTTTCTTTTCCTCTTTTATCTATTAGGTAGCTTTTGCACTATTTCTCCATAGAGGTAGCATTCTTCACCGGTAGATCATCATCTAAACAATGGTCATGAGTAGCATAAGATTACTCGGTGGTGACCTTTCACTTTATAAGGGCATTCCTACGATCCCTCTCATCATCTCCATAACAATTTAACTCAAAATTTCATTCTCAGCAATAGGCAGTGTTCAATCCAAACTCTAACATTTAAATTCCATAAACAGAAGACACATTAAAAAAAAAAAAGACCATGAAATCTTAACTCCATCTTGTTATCAATTGACATTGCTAGGTCACTTTGAGCAAAAAATTCAAATAGTCAAGAAATTAGCACCGAAACAAGTAAAAAATGTCTTCAAAAAAGCTCAAATTTTCAGTTATCCCCAAAAAAAATGGAAAATTATCTCATTAAAGTGCTCTAAAGATAGTCTGCGATCCACAGAAAAGAATCACATTTTTTTTTTCAATATTTTCATCTCTTGGGATCCTAATTTCGACTAAGCTACTTCTCGATTTTTTTATTATTTTTATTTTTTTTTGAATAAGTAGCCTTCTCAGGGGTAGCCAAGACACAACAACTAACACAAAACTAACACTTGATACATCACAACATGAATATAAAAACAAAAAAATTTTTTTATCAAACTATCCCTGCCCCATGCTCAAACTTTACAGTGTCACCAATGAAGAACAAAACAATGCAAATAAAGAGGAGGGATTAGAAACTGCATGGGGCAAAAGTTGGGGGTAAATCGGAGCAATCCATGGGCAATGTAGACGGGTCTTAAGCGGAGAAATCATTGTGACTGGGTTTATTAGTTGTACCGCATTCTACCAGGTCCAAATGGGTGCATGTCCTGAGACCAACAATAAAATGAAAATGAATTAAAATGTACTTAATTAATGCAATTCCTAAAATCTAAATGCAGTCGTAGGAACTTCGAAACAAATGAAAATAAAAAGGGATAGAGAGACTGTGTTGCCTCCCATTAAATGCTTATTTAAAATTAATAGCATGACTATATAGTAATCCACTTCATGGAACTAATGAGCCTCTTAACAACTTACCGAGCATACTAAATTTTCCTTTAAATTTCTTCATGTTTGGTGTTGCCCGTCTCATATTCGTACGAATTTCTTTTATTATCCGACTTAAATTCAACTACATAGACTTCGACCACTTGCTCGGACCGAATCACAAAATCAATTGATGATCCATAGGGACATTCATCAATGGCTTCAACTAAATTGATCATCATTTCTTTGTTTTGATGAACTTGACTTTCTTGAACCCATTTATTTATCACCATTGTATAAAGCTTGAGATTCTCCATCTAGAGGTGAAAGAGGTTGTTGAGTCCTATTAGTGGTGGTTCATATTGATCTGTGTAGTTAAATTGCTGATAAATGGAATGGGTCATCCAAGTTGGACACGTCCAAATTTTCTCAATGGGCATTAATAATGATATAGGTGTGTGATTTTCATCGATTTTCATAGAGTCTACCAAGTACATGACATTCAAACATTTTAGTCCTTTGCTCACTAAGGAATTTGCACAGAGCTTGTCTTCATCCTCGAAGTCCCCAAATTCATGGCACCATTCCAGTTAGTGGATACCATGCAAAATAACATAAAAAAATTAATGGTAAAATAAGGATAAATAATAAGAAATAGAAAGTAGTTGGTTAGAACAAACAAATTTAAATTAACCATATCGTTCTGGCAATAGCCCCAAAAATTTGGTCGAGCTGTTACAAGCACCCAAATACTAATACTTTTCCTTACTCAATTTTAAAACAATAAACTATGTAGAAGTGATGAGTATGGTGTCAAACCCATACAGAATGCTAGATTAATCTAAGTATATCGTGGCAACTAATAACAATAGGGGGTTTGTGAATTGAAGATTAAATAAACTAGAATTAATATAAAAGAAAAACAAGCAGAATTAACGAGTGAACGATCAGATAATAAGCTTAAGGGAAATTTTCTTGCTCAGGGTGTTACAGTCGTAAGTATTGGAGTTACAGTCATAAGTGCTTCTCTGTCCAAAATTCCAGTATGCTCCATCTTCAGTATTTTGAGCATAAGTTTTTATTCCCATGTTCGATTCACTTGATTCAAACTCTGTTGGAAACTACATCAATGGGCTACAATTTTCCAAGAATAATGACTTCCAAATTCAACCTATATCACTTCCAAAAATGCATTCCTTTTGTAGTAAATGGAAATTTCTTAAATAAAAAGAAAAATACTTAATTAAATAAAATCTCAAACTTGTCACTACGGTTTCACCTATAGAATTTAATAGCGTATGCTCGTCTAGTCGAGATTTATATTATTTATTATTATATTTAATTATTATAAGAAAATAATTTATAATAATTTATTTTTCGAATTTACGTTTGAGGACTTAACTTTCAAATTTGTTCATTTTAGTCCCTAAAGATTTTTATTTTATTCACTGAAGCCTAATTTATAGTCCAACTTGCTTGTAGAGTCCATTTAATCGAATTAGTAGCCCATTTATGACCCAGTTGTGTCCAATATAGCCCAGTCCAATAAGAAGCCTGTTTAAAGTCGTCTAATTGCATTCTTCCCCTAATTTTCCCCTTTAAATATATTTGTGAAGATTCTTGAAACCCAAGTTCACCCTCATCTCCTATTCCATCCTCCATCAAAACAATCCCTAGAGCAACTTCATCAAATCCTCCATGTTTCACTCTCAACTATCAACACTTCAAATCCCCTCACTCAACTACATTATCGATAGCAAATTGTACACAACATAACACAACACAGCAATGGAGCCATTCAAGTAATACTTCCCCACTACTATTTATCCCCTTTCGAAACATTCAATCACAGACACAAGTCAATCCGTTGCTATTTCTTTCAAGGTATTTACTGTACTTTCTTCAAAGCATTTATTGTATTTTCATTTCACTGTACCACTACCATCCACAATGAACTTCATTTTTCTGCATTTCATAACTAATAGGGGAACTCCATTCCTGTTATTCATTGCAACTCTTACACACAGCAACCTAGCATCAACGGCAACAATAGGGAACAGAATACACATACACGAAGTCAACAAAAACAATACCCCACACAGCAGCAAGTGCTGCCTTCTCTCATCACTCAGCGGCATTCACACACAGTACCAACAGCTCCACCACAACCGCCAACACCAGCAACCATTACAATCAACTAGCCACCACTATCATGCACTTCCAATAATCACAGAAATAACACAGCCTTGAATAAAATACACACGCACGCGGCTCAAACACGCACACACTCATGCACCGATACATACATACAACTTGTACATATACACATCTCACATAAGCACTTCAAAGCCTCCATCTCCACCATCACCACAACTCCCTACAAGCGTTAGAATCAAGAAAAGAGAATAAAACAAGATGATTTGAAGAAAAATTTCCAATTTTTTCCTTGAGCTTCAATCTTCAATTTCATACCCTATCTTCACCATTTCTTGAAATTAAAGCCACTACAAGGACCATCTCTCCCACCACTAGGTTCGCCGGCCGCCACTGCCGGTGGCGCCACCGGCCGCCGCCTGATTTTCCCATTTTTTCTTGTCAGCCGAGCGAGAGAGACGGGAGAGATGGAAAAGCCGAGTGTTTTTTTTTTATTAGAATATTTGCAAGCCAAGTCCCTTGACTCCTTTAGTTAGTTTAAGTTGATCCTTATGTTTTATTTAATTGGTAAATTCGCTAACTTTTAATTGTCACGATTTAACCCTTAAACTATATTTCCAAATTGAGTTCCTCAAATTATTTATTTTATTTAAGTAAGCCTTCAAAATGTATTTAATTCTAAGTCCTTAACTTTCAATTTTTACAATTTGACCCCTAAACTTTTATTTCAATTTTAATACTTCAACTTCTTATTCTTATTTAAATTAACCCCCAAACTTTAATTACATCTAAGCCCTTCATGTTTTAGAAATTTTATAATTGAGTCCAAAATATTTTTCGTTCAATTTATTTCATATTAGGTCCCCAAACTATTCGATTCTTTCAAATTGACCCCAAAATTTTTATAGTCATTCAATTTTGGTCCAAAACTTCTATATTGTTTATAAATAATTAATATTTAAGAGTATTAACATAAATTAAATTCTTTATTGACTAGATGGAGCGTACGAACAACTAAGGGACTGATTCTCATTACTTAGCAGGCTCAAAAATCGAGAGAGACTTAAGGTAGGCTTAAAAGACTCACTTTTATTTATCGCCCATTTATAGTTAATAATCTGTACTATATGAGTGCTTTTAGTATGTAATAGACTTACCTTCGGGCCTAAACTCGCCTTCGGTCCCCGAGGTACCTTTGGGCAAATTACTTGCCTTTGGCCCTAGAGCTACCTTTGGGCCTAGATTTTCCTTTGGGTATTATATTACAGAGTTTTCATACCTATTTGCTTTATATACTTGTATAGATTGATTAATTTGCGTAGAGCCTACTGAGTATTATTGAAATACTCATGCCTTTCATTTTCAACAAATTATAGATGGAGGAGATCGGAGGTGTGGCGACTCGTGGAAGCTCTCCAGGGTTTATTAAATAAGAAATTTCGTTTCTGTTGTTATTTTGGGTAAACTAATGTATTGAAGTATGTCGTTTCAAATGCTTTGAACTATTTAGTATCTTATGTTAAATATTTTGAATTTCTATAGATCGAACAAATATAAGATACTCTAAGTGGTTATTCTTTTAAATAAATTTCCACATCTTAAATCTTTGTCATCTTTTTGCATTTATTAATATTATCATAATAAAAATTGAAATGTTTTAAAGAAAGAACTAATGTTCTGGGTTCTTAGAATTTGGGGCGTTACACCTTTGAATGAAACTAACCCTCAAACTTCGATTTGTTGTGGAATCGCTCCAAATCTGAACCAAATTGGTTATTTTCATGTTGTTCTCGATTCATAACATAGAATTAGAGAAAACAACATAAATACAGATCTAAAGAATAACGAACATACATTAAAACCCAATTTAAAATAAATTAAACACGCAAAACTAAACACATATAAAAAACTAGTCTTAAATACGAACATAATGGTTTCAGGTCTAGTAAGCAAGACCTACCTGGAAGTATCGTGGGCTGGTATCTAGTTTGATTGGTATGCAAAAAAATAAGAACATACAATTTTCTCAGGAAAAACGAAGGGTCAAGTTCATGCATATATAACAAGAGCTGGGTATTTAAATAGAATTCGATAAATAACTACCATAATTTCATATTATAGAATAGAAAGCCTAACCATAGCGCAATGACAAAGGGAGTACTATAGATCAGGTACGAGATGACAGAAGTGCTTGCCAAAAATAAAAAGACGAAATACTAAGACATGACAAAATAGCGAAATAAACTACAATAACATATTGGACTTCAACTACATAATTGAAGGGAAAAATTAGCTCTAGTTGCCTTGATCATCAACCTACTCTTCCTGGTCAATATCCAGGTCCCCATACTCAACCTCCACATGGTGCTTGAGTGATGAAATTGAAACTTCCTACACAGCCGTAGTAGTATCAATATCTTTCTCCAAGAAACCAATATTCAGATCTAGCGTATTCTTGAACTTTCTTCAACAGGTCCTAAAGGCAATCAAATTATTGTTAGTTTGGTTAATCTCATGCTCCTGGGAGTCCTTACCACCCTCTAAGGCCGTAAGTGAGGCCGAACTTGGCCACCTAATCTACTTAGCATCGCTTTTGCTCAATTCGTGCCTTGGGTTTCTTCTCCCTTGTGAGGTTTTTGCTTAAGGCTTGCAAATTGCCCATCTGTTTGAATACTTTGTTCTTCAACTTGTCATTCTTGTTGAGCAGCATATGTTGATGGTCCCTATAGCGGACGATTGTCGAGCATTTAATTATAGTCGTGCATATAATCATTAAGCTTCTAGCCCTAATGTAAAACATAGCTCGTGAAGTGAATAGCCAGTGTTGCCTGCTGCAGCATAATCTGTTTTCCGTCAAGGCTAGTGGCCATTGCCTCATGCTTAGTTGACCACCGCCAGGCAAAGTGGTCAAACACTGTACACGTGGATAGGGAAGAATATCAAGCACGTCAGAGTCCAGAGGAAGATAAGATCTCACATCCCTCAGTGCCTTAGGGACCTTCGATATCCTTGTTCTGATCTAGGCCAATGAACGATGACCTGAGCTCATCAAACATGGCATCGATCGAAGGCGAATCACATGGGAACGTAGTGAATAGGCATGGGTCATGAGGCTTATTTCTTCAAGGAAATGGCCACCGACCCAAATAAAGCCCTCTTAGCATCCCTTGAAGGCAACAATTGACTTACCTTCTTCAAAAGATGCTTGCCACCGGTTGTAGGACACTTCTCCTATAAGGAATCATTTCTCCCCATCTTTTCAAAGTGGACCTTTCTTTTTCTCTTTTTTGAAGAACATAAGAAGACAAACATAAAATTTAGAAAAAAACGATATGGCAAGAGTTGAAAAGGCAAGAGCTAAAACCTAAAACTTAAGAGCTCACCGAGAATCAGATCACTTGTTGAAAGGGGTAGAACTGGGTAAGACCAAGTTTGTGCAAATTCATGTCTGTAATGAAACCTTGGAAGTGTCCCTCGTCCTTTTTGTGCTCTTGAATCGCCTTGCCGTTGCGTTCCATACCCTTGATAGCTTCCAAATCAATTTTCTTTGAAAAAAGAAGAAGTATGAAAAGAGCATATCAATAAAATAACCACAATGGAAGTAAACTTACTCAAGGTACGATAACTAGTCAGAATGATCCCATTGTCCTCATTACAGCTATTCTCACACATCTAACTCCTGGATACCCAGAACCGCTTGTCATTCCAACCCCTCACTGAATAAAGTAGGCCTAGGATAAGGGCCTCACCAATGTTAGGACAAATCATCTTGCAATACCAACCCGACTTTTTGGCTAATTGAGGAAAATGATAGACATAATTGAACTCGTCAATAGTTGGGGTACGAATTGGAGTTGATGCCATAGACTAGCAAACCCAAATATAGTCTTCCAACTATTGGAAACAATCTGTGGCAATACGATATCCTATCCACGAAGGAAGTCAGTGATAGCCAGGGGAAGAGGAAATCTCAAACCCTCCTCAAGCATATACCTATTCACAGCTATACATCTGCACATCGGTTGGTCGAGATGTTCATTAGGTTCCGTTAGTAAGAATTCAACTCGAGAAGGTACGCGAAAAGCGCGATGCTAGTCAGCCAAACTATAATCTGAAATCCTCGATTGCGATGCGCAAAAGCCCACCTAGAATGGATGGGAAAAACTGAGCCCCAGTCGATGCTCTTTTATATATTTGAACTAGCCCTAGCCGATTCTTCACCTTCTCTAGGATCCAGGTCAACATTACCAAGTGCAAGGTCACCTTTCTACACGGTACAGCCCGTCTTGAGCAAAGGAGAACGTACATCATCATCATCCACTCCAGTATCATCTTCCACACTACCTGTGCTCAATCCAGCTCCGACATCTGAGTTCGGATTAACTAGCTCAACATCGACCAGACCTCTTCCTTTAACTCCAAGGACGTCAGACTGATCGGCCCCGGCTCACATACGTATTATGTCTTTGAGGTAGTTATGAGTCCATATGGCCGAACTGAAATAGAACCTTCTTGCTACACTGCATTCACAGAGCTAAGCTGAACTAGTAGCATTGAGTTAACCTGGATCGAACACCAATGTGCAGCACAAGCTATGTGGATCTGAGTTCAGGTTCGCCTTAAATTACATGGCTCCAGGTCTCCTTCCCACCTCATGGAAATCAAAGCCTAGGTCGAGCTGGGATAGCACAAACTCATTCTTTGAATCGGAGCAATCCACTTTGCATAGGTTTAGTCAGAATTCGGTACTGCACAAGACTACACCAGCCCCTACGTCCGAGCTCATACGTTTAAAACCACCAATTGTTTGCACATCAGCTTGAGCAATGCCACAATCCACCTTAATCATGCAACTGCCACCTCGATCTACATTGCTTAATGTCGAATCTGCTTCATTCCCTTATTGGGCTGATAGCCCATCACAGCAAATAAGCCTCTCCAACAATAGGCACACTGTTTCTTTGTCGTTCACTCCTTTTCCCTAAAAATACACCTCACTCAACTTCGATTATACATCCGTTTGAGTAATAGAAAAAAGTTTACCTTGGAAGGTTGTAGTCGAGGTTGAATGATAAGCGTCAAATTTACACTTACTCTATTGTCTTAAACTTGTTGAATTAGTTTTATTTTGATTAAATCGATTTATTTTAGTTTGGTTTTATGTAAACCAACTTGGATGACATGTGATTCAATATCGAAAGAAAAGGAATTTAATTTGCATAAATTTGAAGAACTTTGGGGTGAGAATGCGAAAGAATGGAACATTGAGGACGAATTTTGAGGAGTATAAAGTTTTAATCTGGATTTTACTATTTCACACAAAATTGTAGATATTTTCATCTAGTTTTCAATGCATTTTGAATTACCTCAATCGGACATCAGAAGCAAAAGTTATGACAAAAATATTGAAAGGCTGCCAAGCTGTCAAATTTTGCGTGTGCAAGGACTTCTATTTAGACTAGGATTTTGAAACCAACTAGACTTTCTCCTTGTTCATGATTTTTATGCCTAAAATGCTCTATAAAAGGGGAAATTCTTGGAAAACATAACAGAGTTTAATAATGAGAGATTGAGGCCTTGTTTGATTCACAACAGTTTTTATCAATTTTTTCTCTTTCGTCCTTTTCAACCACATATACATTGATTTTACAATTATTTTATATTTTTTAATACATCATCTCTCATTTTTAATCATATAATCTACACGCAATTCGAGTAATATTAATTTTATTGTGAAGCAGACAAGCCCTGATTAGAGAAAAATGGAGAGAAACACCAAAGAGAAATTTAAGAGGTTAATTCGAAGATTCAAGATTTGAAGATTCGGTGGTGGAGATATCAGTGCAAAGCTTCATCTTTATAATTAATGTCAATAATTCGTTGATGAACTCTATTTATTTTGTTGCTTTTTCTTTTCGTGGGATGAATTTTTAAAGTTTTATTCAGGGCAAACAATGTAGCCTAATTGGGAATCCCTAATTTCATTGTTTTGATTTGAGTTTGTTAATTGATTTATTTCATTGGATCTTTATTGGTATTTTTTCATGCATTTATCTTTCTGGTCAATTGATAAATGATCTATTATTTCTATTTGAAATCAGGAGAGGGCAATCAGAATTAGTTTTTGCAATAAAGATTGTGATTAACCAAGATATATAAATATAATCTTGTTATTCATATAATCACTCTCGATTGAATATGGATGAGATCTACAAGAATTTCTTGTTGTTGAATGCATTTAATTAGGTACTTGCTTTAATTCAATTCACATAGAGATATACGTGGGTTGGCCTAATTAAATAGAATTAATTGACTTTGAGAAAAAAGATTAAATATATTTGTGAAATTCGATTGTTAATCGGATCAATTAATTCCAAGTCATAATTGGTGGAACTAGTGGAACAATTGTGATGAAATTATGAGTCCTAATATTTCCAATCATATGATTTCTCTTTAAATCTCTTGATCATCTCAATATTTTCAAAGGTAATTTTATTTAATTATTCTAGTTTATAATTCCACCAACCACTCATTTTCAACTAAAGTATCCATTCAACATATTTCGGTACTTAATCCAATGCTCGTGGGATAATAATCCGGACTCAACAGGTTTACTTTGCTGCTTATTTGATATTGTATACTTGCGATCACTATTTGAGGCAAACAAACGTTTGGCGCCGTTGCCGGGGACTATTCTTTAATATCAATGTCAATTGAATTCTATAGTGGCCGTGAATTTCCTTAAATAAAAAGACATTTAATTAAATAAAATCTCAAGCGTATCGCTACGACTTCATCTATAGAATTTAATGACATATGCTCGTCTAGTTGAACTTTATATTCCTTATTATTATATTTAATTATTATAAGAAAATAATTTATAAAAATTTATTTATTTTTAAATTTACTTTTGAGGACTAAACTTTTAAATTATTTATTTTAGTCCCCAAAGATTTTTATTTTTCTAAGGCCTAATTTGTCCGACGTAAGTGTAGAGTCCATTAATCCAATAAATAGCCCATTTATGGCTCAATTGTGTTCTAAACCAATAAGAATGCCCTACCCTAATTCTTACTATGGAATACCGTTTAAATGCTCATTGTTGAAATTTTCTCAAACCCTAGCCCCATTAACATCTTCATTTTCCTCCATTGTCATCCTTAAGTTCATCACATCCATTCTCATTCAACAAATCAAGCTAGTTTCAAGAGGTAAGTGTTGGATATTTCCAAAAATAAATCCAAAATAGAAAAGGAAAAACAAACTAATTGAAAATATGGAAAGAGTTTGGTGCTTATGGAACTTTCCAAAATTACAAGTATGGCTTGTAGGCCAAGACTTTCCTTGTCTGTGTGTTTGTCTTTCTTATAAATATGAGTATTATTCTTCTCTCCTATGTACCAACCAAGTATGGGTTGAGAGAAAAATAGTAGTTTAACACTCTAGTTTTGTGGTCTTTGTGGGTAGTACAAAGAATAGCAATTGGTGAGTACGGTAAGACTTTATGTATTTTTCTCTGTAATACTTGGGGGTGACCGGATTTAGAGGAAAAATTGTGAGCCTAGCATCTTGAGAATTTTTTGTAACTCTTTGTGGATTGTAAAAAGAGTAGAAAATGAGGTGTGGTAATGTTCGGGTTATTTTTCCTGTAATACTTCTGGTTGGGGTTGGACAAGTGAAAAGTCTATATGATTGTATAAATTTTTCATATAGTGGAAAGCTTTGACGGTCCACCTGTGGTTTTTCTCCAGTTTTGGAATTTTCCACTTACATCTTGTGTTGCTATTTCCTTGCATATTTATTTCTCCTATTCTTTTGGTATTTTTTAACTTGAAGGAAAGATCTTGGGATAAACGTGAAATCATATTCGAGTTGATTTCCCGACAAGTGGTATCAGAGCGTGGTCCTTCAATGCGGTGGAGCTTAGATCGCAGAGTTCAAAATTGGAAGTGGAGAAATTTGATGGGAAAATCAATGTTCGATTTGTGCCAAGTACAAGTTGGGGATATATTGGTTTAGGTTGGCTATACAAGGATTTGAAAAAAAGGCAACCCCGTGTTCTAAAAAAGTTATTGAAGCTAGTATGGTTGATGATAATTGGGATGATTTAGATTTGATAGTTGCAAGCAGGATACGTGCTCGTCTTGTCAATAATGTTCTTGCAAATATTCGTAGATTATTTGCTATGAAGGAGTTATGGCATGAATTGAGCACGGCGTATCGGGCAAGATGTCTTTCAAATCTACTATACTTGGAAATTGGTGCGGGTACTGAAATTCTCAATAGGATCGACCGTGAACTGGTGGTTATTGGAGTTATAATTGATAAATTGTTTAGATTTATCGGGCTTCTTTCATTGCTTGTTGCTGAAAAGTGGAAGATGTGTAACTTCGTGGAAAAGAAAGTAACTTGTTGCAAGTATGGACAAACTGGTCATGTGAGAAAATATTGTTCAGATGGAGTAGATTCGGCAGTTGCTCAGATCTGGACAATCCGACTCTCGATGTGAGGGCAGCTAAGAAGTAATGTTAGTAGGGTGGTCATCTTTATGGCATGTTGCTAGTTGCCATGATAGAGGATGTGTTACTACTAGCAAGTTTGCACATGGGCATTGGCTGGCATCGATGCAGGGTGCGTGTTTGAAGAAAAGTCGATGGCTGATGAGCTCTCTGGAAAGCCAGCAAGAGAGTTGCACCATAAATTTCAGTAGGTTTTATTTCGACGTTGAGCCGATGAAATTCTTAGAATTTGTGAGTAATTCTAAGTGGTTATACTCTTACAGTGGAGGATGTCAATTCTCCGATTTTGAGAATTGGGACCGTCAAAGTTTGTCAAAGGCTTGCTCGGTAATTTTCCAAGTATTGTGTACAAGATTAAAGAAGAGAAGACGAAAAGTTTTGGGTTTTTTGGCAAGGTGGAGATTGTTGGATATTGCCAAAAATAAATCCAAAACAAAAAAGGAAAAACAAACCAATTGAAAATATGGAAAGAGTTTGGTGCTTATGGAACTTTCCAAAATTACAAGTATGGCTTGTAGGCCAACACTTTCCTTGTCTGTGTGTTTTTCTTTCTTATAAATAGGAGTACTATTCTTCTCTTCTATGTACCAACCAAGTATGGATTGAGAGAAAAATAGTAGTTTAGCACTCTAGTTTTGTGGTCTTTGTGGATAGTACAAAAAATAGCAATTGGTGAGCGCGGTAAGACTTGATGTATTTTTCTCTGTAATACTTGGGGGTAATTAGATTTAGAGGAAAAATTGTGACCCTAGCATCTTGAGAGTTTTCTTGTAACTCTTTGTGGTTTGTCCAAAGAGTAGAAAATTAGGTGTGGTAAAGTTCAGGTTATTTTTCCTGTAATACTTGGGGTTGGGGTTAGGCGAGTGAAAAGTCTATATGATTGTAAAAATTTTTCATATAGTGGAATGCTTTGATGGTCCACCCATGGTTTTTCTCCGGTTTTGGAGTTTTCCACGTACATCTTGTGTTGTTATTTCCTTGCATATATTTTTTTCTCCTATTCTTTTGGTATTTTTCAACTTGAAGGAAAGATCATGGGATAAACGTGAAATCATATTCGAGTTGATTTCCCAATAGTAAGATTTCTTAACCTTTTTATTTGCATCTCTATTCCAATACTTTTTATTTTGTATTATACTCTTTTGATTAGTTGTTAGTCTATTATCATAAGATTCAATCACACAAAGTTACTGGATTATTGCTACTTCACTGCATTTCTTTAAGGTATCTACGTTGCTCTTTTTCACCAGCACCATTGCAATACAAACAGTAGCAGCACAGTAGCTCAACACTGCAACTCACACACACACGGCAACAATGGCCAGTAGAACATATACACACAACCACCATCAACCACCACAACCTCCACTGTCACCTACATTTCACCATCTCCACTCACGCAACAACATAGCCGTGATTACATGCATACATACACATACATTGATGCCATAGCATCTCGGCCATGGAACACTGCCAACATTCAAAACTCAACTTAACAATACAAAAATTATACTTACACCTTCCCCAACCTTCCTAGAACATCATAGAACTGTTTAATTTCGAAAATGATTTGAGATTAGATCGAATTTTGAAATTAGCCAATTTTTTCCTCAACCTTCAAATAACTTCACAACTAGCATCACCTACACCACCGGTGACCTCCACCGCCGCCACTGCCGGAAACCGCTACCATTTTTTCCATTTTTTCGTCCTTCCATGTCGGCCGAGCGCGAGAGAGATGAGAAAGATGGTGAAGCCGGGTGAATTTGTTGTTTCTTTTTGATTTATTAGAATATTTGCAAGCCAAGTCCCTCATCCCCTTTAATTAGTTTAGGTTGGTCTCTGTAGACTATTTAATTTACAAATCCTTAACTTTCAATTATTGTAATTTAACCCAAAAATGTTATTTGTAGATCTAGTCCCCCACTTTAATTATTAGAGCCCCAAAATTTTATTTAATTCTAAGTCTTTAACTTTCACTTGTTGCAATTTGACCCCTAAACTTTTATTTCACTTTTAATCCTTTAATTTCTTATTTTATTTAAGTTAACCCCCAAACTTTAATTCCATCGAAGCCCTCCAAGTTTTTAAAAATCATATAATTGAGTCCAAAATATTTTTAGTTCAATTTTATTGCATATTAGGCCCTCAAACTATTCGATTCTTTCAAATTGGCCCCCCAAACTTGTATATTCTTTCAATTTTGGTTCAAAAACTTCTATATTATTTACAAGTATTTAATATTTAATAGTATTAACATAAATTAAATTTATTATTGATTAGATGAGGCGTACGAATAGCTAGATGACTGATTTTCACTGCTTAGAAGGCCCAAAACTCGTGAGAAACTTAAGGTAGGCTCAAAAGACTCATTTTTACTTATCGCGCATTTATAGTTAATAATCTATACTATATGAGTGCTTTTAGTATGTAATACACTTGCCTTCGGGCCCAAAATTGGTTTCAAGCAAATTACTTACCTTCGGGCCCACAGTTGCTTTCGGGCCTAGAGCTACTTCCGGGTATTATATTCTAGAGTTTGTATATCTATCTTGCCTTATGTACTTGTATAGATTGATTAATTTGCGCAGAGCCTACTGAGTATTATTGAAATACTCACGGCTTTTATTTTTAACAAATTACATATTGAAGAGATCGGAGGTGTGGCGAGTCATGGGAGCTCCCTCGGGATTATTGATAAGAAATTTCATGTCTTTTGTTATTTTAAAAAAAAACTTGATGTATTAAAATATGTCGTTTCAAACGTTTTGGACTATCAGTATTTTATGCTTAATGTTTTAAATTTCTAGAAATCGAACTTATGTACGATACTCTAAAGTGGTTGTCATTTTTTAATGAATTTTGGCACCTTAATTATTTGTTATGTGTCCGTATTTAATATTATTATTATAAAAAAAAATTGAGATAGTTTTAAAGAAAGAACTAATATTCCGGGTTCTTAGAACTCGGGGCGTTACAAATTCTGTCTTAATTTGAATTTTTATTTTTGTTTCTTTTAAATTCTTGGATTTTTTTTAAATCTTGTTTTAGGGTTATTTGGTGTCGTGCCAAGCCAAAGATTTACACCAACTTGACTCGGAGATATATGGTGACTGGTCGTGAAACCCTTTGATTCCATTGAAAAAAAAGAGCCAATGAAGAGTTAATGACTTTATTATTTGACTCGGTGAAATAGAATGAAAGGAAACTTGCTAGTCAAAGAAATGAGACGGGGTTTATTGTGTGATTGTTGTTGATCAACAAATCATGCACTTCGTGATTTTCCTGTTGCACATTTAGTTTCCTGGAAAGATTTAGTGAGTAACTATTGTTGCTCAAATCATGCAACCACTGATTGTCCAGCTATACATTTAGCACCACAATCATATAAGGATGCAATTTATGGGTGGAGTAATGAGTTTCAGGAAAGTGGATTCTCTAGGGATGCCAATCAACTAAGACCCCATTCTCCTACTCATTTTTACACATTTTTATACATTTTTACACACAAATCTCGTGGGACCTACCTGTACTACACAAATCTCCACCATTCAATTCCACTTTTTCTCTCTCCTATATCACATCAAAACACATAAAAACGCATAAAAACACATACCCTAACATGCGCTAAGTACTCTACCAACAATTGTTGTACCAAAAATAGATGACAAGCATGCGAAAGATAAGGAAAGAAATTTATATGAGAAACCCTTAGGTTTCACTCCTGAGGAGGATAAAATTATATATAATTCCCTAGTTTTAACAATTGCTCGAAAATTGATTTTGTGATAAAATAAGATGATGAGGTTGCAGTGATGCGATTCGAGGAACACCCCTACTAGAATCCGGTATAGTGATCAGTAACGCCCGTCAATCTCGACCCCCGACATGGGAATATCGTCGACCAAGTCGAAGCCTTCGATCTCTCGGGTTTTGAATGCCACGGGGGTTGATGAATCGCTCGATAAGTTCCGGTTTGTTCTGTGGTGACCGCAAATTCTTCTTAAATAAAATATATTTAATTAAATAAAATTTCGAACATGTCGCTACGATCTTACTTACAAAAATTTAAATAGCGTACGCTCGTCTAGTCGAAATTCATATTATTTATTGTTATATTTAATTATTTATAAAAATTTATTTATTTTCAAAATTTACAATTGAGGACCAAACTTTAGAAATTATTCGTTTTAGTCCCTAAAGTTTAGTTTTTATTTAATAACGATCCAATACTTACCTTAAACCCAATTTTATGCCCATCTAAGGTCCAATTTTAATGCTTGCCCAACAAGAAAGCCCATTTGCAATTGTTACCCTAATTCCCACCTTTAAATACTCATTTCTAAGGTCCTCTCAAACCCTAGCCCCATTACATCCTCATTATTCCTCCATTTACACCTTGTAAGAGCAACTAAGAGTTCATTTCCATTCTCATTCCACTCTCATTCAAATCAAGCTAGTTTCAATTGGTAAGATTTCTTGACATTTTATTCATATCTCTATTTATTATTTTTAATTATTTAATACTATACTGCTCTAATTAATTGATAGTCTTCTTGTATTGTCCACTTGATTTCTAATAGTAGATAGAACACATACATACATACACGGCCGACCACCCGTCACCGCCATATCGCTACCACATCACCACCATGTCGTCACCACCAGCAACAATAGCCACCATCATCTCAGCAACACACACGCCCACGCATGCTTATATACGTGTATATACATACAAATACATGCACGCCATAGCCAAAAACACCATCAACCCCGGCCATGAACACCACCGACACCCAAAACTCAACTTCAAAATGTAAAAATTATACTTACACCTTCCCCTACCTCCCTAGAACACCATAGAATCATTTAATTTCGGAAATAGTTAAAGATTAGATCGAATTTGTGAAATCCCCAAATTTCTTCCTCCACTTTCAACACCCAATTTCGAACTCAACCTTCTCCATTTCTTCAAATTGAAACCACCACCAGCTTCATCACATTCATCTCCACCAACACCAATAAGCACTCAAACACACACACTCACTCACGCATACATACACGCATATACATACACGCATAGCTCTCGGCCAAGAACATCAACCACGCCCAAAACTCAACTTCAAAACACAAAAATCATACCTACACCTTCCTCTACCTCTATAGAACATCGTATAACCGGTTAATTTTGAAATTGGTTGGAGAATAGATCGAATTTTGAAAATACCCAAGTTTTTCTCTTGAAATACAACCTTCAAATTCGAGCCCAATGCTCATCCTTTTCTTATATTACCACCGCCACTAGATTCACCACCACCATCTTCACCTTCGTCGGCCAAGTCGTCGGCCAAATCGCCGCCAAACCACCGACGGAGAGATAAGCCGTGAGAGTGTAAGAGAGAGTCAGGCGAGAGAGTGATAACGAGAGAAGGGAGAGAGCCGAGTCTTGCAGTTGCTGTTTTAATCCAGAAATTGCAGTCAAGTCCCTCAATTTATTTAATTAGTTTAAGTTGGTCCTTGAGTTTTATTTAATTTCAAATCCCAAGCTTTTGATTCGTATAATTTAACCCCTGAATGTTATTTGCAAGTATAATCTCCCACCTTATTTATTTTATTTAAGTTAGCCCTCAATTTTTATTTAAATTCTAATCCTCAACTTTCAATTGTTACAATTTAACCCCTAAACTTTTATTTCACTTTTAATCCTTTAATTTCTTATTCCTATTTAAGTTAGCCCTTAAACTTTAATTGCATATTAGTCCCTTATGTTTTAAAAATCTTATAATTGAGTCCAAAATATTTTTAGTTCACTTTTATTGCAAATAGGCCCTCAAACTATTCGATTCTTTCAAATTGACCCCCGAAGTTTTATATTCTTTCTATTTTGGTCCGAAAACTTCTATAGTATCTATAGAAACGTAATATTTAAGGATATTCACATAAATTTCACTCCTTATTTGCTAGATGAGGCGCACGAACAGCTAGAGGACTGATTTCTCACCATTAGTAAGCTCAATACTCGGGTACGGGTTAAGGTAGATCCCCTTTCTAAAAAGTTTCTTTCAAACGTACGCATTTGCAATTAATATTATTATAAATACTGCATATAAATGTTATGTGACGATAGGCTTTTATAGCCTACTTATGACGTGGTTCCTCGGCACTATGACGATAGGCTCCTAGCTTACTTACGACGTGTTTCAATAGCATTATGATGATAGGCCTTTAGCGTAATATATTATAATGACGTGCTATTAAACACTATGATGACGTTCACGATTAAGAGGCATGATGAACGAACTTGTATTTTATACCTGTTCCTATTTTATGTAAATGATGATTATGTGCATTTAATTTATAATATATATTAATTGTGGTGCGCGGGATCTACTGATTATTTAAAACCCTCACGATTTTCTCTATCCAATGAACAAATTGCAGATTAAGGAGCCGGAGGCTTGGCGAGGCGTGGGAATCTCTTAGGGACCTTCAAATAAATTAGTTTTAATTCCATTGACAATTGAGTACTCTTAACTGTTAAAGTAATGACTTTTGAATGTTTTGAACTTACTAGTACTTTAATTGGATGTTTTGAGGATTGTGTTGAAACTATCGCGAGACGCTCTATCGACTTTATTAATTTAAATAAATTTCCCCATTTTAGTTATTTTTTATTTTTTTCTGCATTTATTAATATTATTATATTTCAAAAAATAATAAATAAATAAGTGTTTTCAAGGAAGAACAAGCATTCCGGGTTCTTAGAATTCGGGGCACTACATGTTCCAAGAACAATAATTATCAAAGGAGGATCTCTCTACTCTACTCAACAATAATCAAAATTCGAGAAACGGAAACGAGGAGCAAGGCTCGACTCAAGAGAAGCTTCAAAGCTATCTTCAATATCTCATCGAATGTGTGTTACAAAATGAATGGTTCAAGCATATATACAAAGTAACAAAGAACCAAGCTTGTCTGAGAAGACTAAGTAAAATAATACAAAATTATACAAATATCCTAAAGTGTCTAAAAGTGGCCAAAATTCATGCAGAAAGTGATCTACTGTCGTACTTTTTTTCTGTCCAATTTTTCAGCATGTGCAATTTTTAGTGTTTTAGTCATAACGTTTTATCTCGATGTTCGATTGGTCCGATTCAAATTGCGTTAGAAAATAGACTCAACGAGCTACAAATATTCAAGAAAGAATGATCTCCAGATTTGACTTGTATCTCTATCTGATGGTTCCCTTTGAATCAAACGAATCCTTGATCGTCATTTCGTTTGTAGAATTGAACCAAAATTGAGCCAAAGTGATTGTTTTCGATTCGCTTGCCCCAAAAAAATGCTACACACTTGCAATTGATGTTGGAGGGTCACTCGAATCACATGATGTAGTTTTCATAATCCAATTTGAGCTTAAAATTTGGGAGCTTGATTGCAACATAGCCCTAAGCCGATCTTGACAAGTTAAGCATGTCATCTCAATCAATATTTAATGTACCTTTAAGGATCATCATCTAAGAGTCGAGCTCCAAATTATAAAAGAAGTGCTTATTGAGGGAAACCCAATTTGCTTTCTCTTAACTTATTTGCTATTACTTGTGCTTTGTGTGCTAGGTTGTATTTTATTATTATTATGATAATTTTGTGTGTGTGTGTGTCTGAATGCACGATATTTTCATCTTAATTTTTATTTTATCCTAGTGTGTGATCTTTATCCTAGATTTAATCGTCGTCGGATTGATGACTCATTTGTCGGGATGTTCAGTAACTTTTCTTTTCCTCTTCTAGATATTTATTTTAACATTAAGGACAATGTTGGTTTCCAATTTTCAGATGTGGTTTTAAATTTTTGGGCTATTTTCTATTTTTGGGCCTCGTTAATTTTCATTTTTTATATTCTTGTTAAAAAAATTAAAAAAAAATTTGTTTCACTAATCATTGTTGCTCACCAATTATATGAAATTTTTAAAAAAATTATTGTTATTGTTCTATTTTGTATTTTATTTATCTCGTTAAGTAGTGTATCGCCGATGATTATTTTTTTCCATGCAAATTATAAAGGACGAAGGGTGGAATTTTGAACATTACCTGATTTTTTTTTTCGAAATTCCTTGTCACTTATTGGTGCTTGACTTACCTATCTTGAGCACATGTTCATTGTTTGACTTAAATTTATGCTGGAATGTGATCTAGATGCTTTGCTCCCTTATATTACCTGCAATTCATTATTTTAACCCAAAGAAATAGGTAATCTTCCCCAAACCGTAATTTAGGATCAAACTGGCCCAAAGACTAGGTCAGAGCCGATCTTGAGATTTGGAGGCCTTTAAGTGAAATCTTACAAGAGGCCTTTGACACTAAATTTTTTTTTCCTGAAAAAGGTATATACACTAATTTCAAATAAAGATTTTTACTAAATAAAAAATTTTAAATTTACAATAATGATAATATAAATTCTCAAGAGATTAAAATTGGATTCTCTCTAATTAAATAAGTAACAATTCGATTTTTATAAGAAAAAATCACCCTACCAATATGTAGACTTACAAATTTAGTGGCCCTTATATTTAAGGGGCCCTGAGCAACTGTTTAAGTTTTTAATGCTTAGGACCAACTCTGGCTAAGTTTGGGGATGGTAAGATTAGTGACTCTCTATTGGGGGGAACTGTAGTTTGATGTCTTGATGTTTCTACTTTGAATTGAGAGACTTTTGGCCGGCAAGTCTATACTCACACTATCATATGTGCAATTTTTTGGTAGAATTTAGTTTTGGAACCAATTAATAAGCAAAACAAATGAATTCTTGATTGTCATTATGTATTCTTCTTGATTTGGCATTTTTATTTCTCAATTTGTTATCATTGTTTTATTCGCTCTTGTTATTAACATTGCTTTTACTCTTATTCAGTTTCGGATTATAGCTTATTGGTTGACATTCTGGTACTCAGTATCAGTGGAGTCTAAATTCACCTCCCAACGATGGATTCTATCCCATTTGGAGTTGCAATGAATCAGCATTGGCTGATGTTTCGCTTTTCTACTCTTTTGTCTAATCTTTTTGAGTTTTGAGTGCGGGGATATGTGTTTTATTACTCGAATAGGGGGCAATCAACTTCTACACCAAATTGCATGTTTAAGTAAGTAATAAATCTTTACTTGTGAGAATGTAGAGGAGGCATTTCCTAAAAGTTTAAGCTCAATTTGAGGGCTTCAATATCCATTTTGTAGTGGCCTAAATATACTTTTTCGGCCGCGCCCTAATGATATTTTACTAAATTCAATTAGTTTATTATGTCTACAAGTTTTCCTGGCGAGCCTATTCATATGAAATTGCTATATTTCTAATAAAATGTTCTTTCAAAGTGCTAGGTATGTTCAATGAAAATTACCCAAACAAACCACTAACAGTGACATTTGTCTGTCAAGTATTCCATCCAAATAGTAAGATAAAAATGCTTTCATTTTCCAAATAATCCTTGAATTTATTTATTTTTTTATTTAATTATTTAATGTGTTTATGAGACCAGACTTCAAATTACTTTTTGGATTTGATCAATTCATGCAGATGGAATACATGTTTGGACATTCTGCAAAATAAAATATATACTCACATCCATCTAGGTACATAATTATAGCTTTTATGAAGTTGCGTCATTTCTTAAAGACAATGGGTACTTGTGAAAGTTATGAGTTGTCTAATTTACAGATTATTTAGACGTATCTTGATAGTGTTATGTTAAAATGCAATTTGTTCACAGTTACCTCAAGCAAGATATATCTGAGTTGTATTTCGATTGGAGCCTAGCTATATCTGGGATAGAGTAAGAATACGAAAATTTAAACAGAACATCAAACACGCGATTTTAAGGTGGAAAACCCCAATAGGGTAAAAAACCACCCGCCTGCACCTGCAGACAAACAGATTCAGTAGTTGCTAAGAAATTAAACCAGTTACGAGAAATTAAGGATAGCAATACGCATATTACTATCAAACAACTAGAATCAATGACGATCACTCCCTGATCTCTCTTCTAGCTTGTACTGTGAGCCAACATCCCGTTGCTCTTCAAAACTTCGCGTAACTCCTCAATCCAGCCTGGATTTGCGCGGTCCTGCCACCGATCGTCACCTCCCGTGAAGATCTTCTCTTGGTCAAGGCTCCTGTATAGTGAATCCGACTTCCCCTGAAGATTTGACTTGATGAAATCAAATAGTGGACTCGTAGTACAAATGCACTTGTAATTTAGCTTTAAGCACGATATGAATCTTAGGTTACAAATGCATGGGGAAGTCAAGGGATGAACGAGACACGCAAGTTAGTTAGTACTCGATTGCTTTGCTCTATTGCATATGTGTTCATCATCACATTCTAATCCCAATTTCCCTCTATTCAATCATGTGTTAATAGATCGCCTTGCCACCAAAGACTTCCCTTAACACATGAACTCCTCCAAAACAAATAAGAGATAAGTTTGTAAGATAAGAAAAGATAAGATAAGTTATAACCAAATATAAGAATTGAAGTGACCAACTTATCTTAATTTACTTACCAATTTATCTTAGCAGAATTTTAACATAATAGGTAAGTAATAATTCATGTTGGTAGGCGTGTACTCCACACTTCCAAAGTATGAACCCCAATTTGAGTCTATCCAAATCTTACAAGATAATGATATCAATTTGAGTCCATCCAAATGTTTACAAGGTAATCACACTGAATCTAATCAACTCAAGGACTCTTAACAAAATTTAAACTCATCCTATTTATAAACCACATGCTTAAAAATCTATCTAGAACATTTTAAAAATAATTCACGTGATAAAATGAGTTGACAATAATTAAGTCAACTAATAACACACGTTAATAATTAATTAAATTATGCATGATAATATGACAATTAAATCACATGCATGGAAAAATAGAAATGACAATTAACAGTAAATAGCTCAATTAATTAAATCATGTTCATTTAATTAAAAAGCTAACAATCTGCCCCTTTGGCTTTTCTATTTTTCCAAAACATTGTTTTCTAAAAAATTTTGCAAAGTTAACACCAACAAGGATATAAAGAACTCCCCCTAGACAAGTTCTCCCCCTTAGATAAATCAAATGAAGTAACTAGTAACATGAGCACATAAACATAAAAAAGCTAGCTTACTTCCCATTTTAAATTTACTTCTGTTTTAAATTTTTTACTACTCCCCCTTTTTTGAAAAAGGAAAGTCAAATTAAATCTCCATTAGAGCATTATCTAAAAATATTTAAAGCAATAAAAAAAAAGGTCTAGAGAGATAAAATAAAGAAGACATGTGCAGGTATATCTCAGGTGAGTCGCTTCTTCTTCTTTAAGCGAGCTGTGAATCGAGGCTAGATGCTCCCGCCCTCTTCAAACTGGTACCAGATGTACCTGGATCTCCAATGTCGAACCCTCTATTTGTTACCAATAGCTCAAGCAGATACGTCTGCCTTACACTCTGAGCGTTCAGCTCAGCTATATTTATCTCCACTTTAACTCTTTGAATTCCTTATGTAGTCCAAGTATTCAAGAATTTCATATGGTGCGATATTCCTTTCTTTCAAAAATTGATTATCAGTTAGGAAATAAAATATCTCGGAATTAAAGAACAATTGAAATACCACTATTGTTGGGACCAAAACTAACTGATTTGATCTGCAAAAATTTGCCACTTAAGCCCACTGTATACTGCCACGTTTCAGATTAAATGAAAAAAAAATGAAAGTTCACGGAAATTAGGGCTAGATGCATCTAGTGTACCTTACCGAATGAGAGGACTCAAATATATCTAAATGCCTTCATCTTTCATTGTGTTAGATGCATCTGGGCAACGTACAATCCACCACGGCATGGATTGAGTGAGTTACAGTGAGTGTATGATTCGAACAACCATCAGTCAATCACGTAGTGTCAAATACCTTATGGTTGCCCTGACTTATTGGCGTTCACTGTAGTGCACAAGAAGACGGATCTAAATCTAGGAGAGTGCAATCTTCAATATCCAGCTTGCTGACTTTTTCTATAACTAGCATTGTCTTTTGGAATGTGGAAATGGCTACGCACAATCCCCAAAAGCTATCTTTTCAATTCTCACCCTTTCTTTTTAAATTTTTGCTCATTTTTCATAGTATTTCACATTTTCTTCAGTGTCCTTTTTCTTTTGGAAAAGGGTATGAACTTGGTTTGGATTGGCAGCCTTCTTTTCTACTAACCCTGCCCTTGGACAATCAATTGCGTGCAATGCTAATAGCAAGATATAGATCATAGGTCTATACTCAAAACATAGAACCTCAATCAGAAGTGATGACCTTATAGCATTGACAGTAGTGACTTATTCTTCCGGATTGCCCAACTAGGTGCTTTAGATTGATTAGAGGAACATGTTGACCGTCGACTGCCAGATGTATCCTCCTCGCTATTAGCCTAAGCACTTAGATGTCTCCTGCACAGATATGACCTACAGTTAGACTTACTCACAAGCACAGAATAGGATATATTTAACCTATATGCATACAGAAAATGCGAAAAACAAATATAGTAAGGAAAAAAAATGCATGGCAACGCAATATTTTTTTTTGGGTATGATTTGCATGACCCTATTCGGGTGGCAGTGAGACTCCAATTTATTTTCTAAGGTTTTCAAATTAGGCGGTATCGAGGGCCTTAGTAAACAAATCTGCAAGTTGTAGATTAGTCTGTATGTGCTCCAAAGTGATAATCTTTTGTTCCACCAATTCTCGAATGAAGTGGTGTCTAATGTCAATGTGTTTCGTTCTGGAGTGTTGAACTGAGTTCTTTGAGGTGTTGATAGCACTGGTGTTGTCACAGAACATTGTGGCTTGATCAATGGTTATCCCATAATCCACCAACATTTGTTTCATCCAAAGAAGCTGAGTGCAGCAACTGCCAGCTACGATGTATTCTGCTTCGGCTGTAGATAGGGATATGGAGTTCTGTTTCTTACTTAACCACGCCACCAAATTGTTTCCAATATAGAAACAACTACTGGATGTACTCTTTCGGTCATCAATCCCGGCCCAATCAGCATCTGAATATCCTGCAAAATGGGCAGTGGTGTCTTTTGTATACCAAATACCATAGCTTGATACATACCTGATGATTCTTTTAACTGCAGCAAGATGAGACTCTTTTGGCTTAGCTTGATATCTCGCATATACTCCAACACTGAAGGATATATCTGACCTGCTTGCTGTGAGATACAATAGACTTCCAATCATGCTCCTATAGAGGGATGCATCTACGTCTTTACCTGTATCATCCTTTGAAAATTTTAGTGTTGTAGCCATTGGAGTTCTCATTGGCGTAGCATCTTTGAGACCATGTTTCTTAACCAAATTTTGTGCATACTTCGTTTGAGAGATGAAGATTCCGGATGTATCATGCTTTACCAAGCTCGTGGAGCTTGTTTCAAACCGTACACGACCTTTTTGAGTCAGTATACATGATCTGGATGGAATGGATCAGTGAATCCTTATGGCTGTTCCACATCGGCTTCTTTATACAGCACACCGTTTAAGAAAGCACTTTTTACATCCATTTGGTACAAATTGAAATTGACGTAGCAAGCTACTGCTAACAGCCCCTAATGGATTTTAGTCTGGCCACTAGAGCAAATATCTCCTCAAAATCAACGCCTTTGACCTGGGTGTATCCTTGAGCAACAAGTCTTACTTTGCTTCTCACAACTTGACCTTGTTCATGAAAATCCATTTCGTTCCAATTATATTTACATTATCTAGCCGTGGTACCAATTCCCAAACATCGTTCCTCTCGAATTGATTCAATCCGTCGTGTATTGCTCGTACCCAGTTTTTATCTTTTAATGCTTCTTTGACATTCTTTGGCTCAATCTGAGACATGTAGCACATGTTCCCCAGGTAGCACAGGTATCTTTTAATGCTTTTTTGACATTCTTTGGCTCAATCTGAGACATGTAGCACATGTTTTCTAGATAGCTCAGGTTTCCCATCTCAGCAACAAACTTCTTCCGGGTCACCAACCTTTTGGAGGGATCGGAGAGGATGTTATCAATTGGATGGGCTTTTTGGATCCTAGAAGAAGGTCTTTTTGTCAGAATCTCCTGCCGTTCCGTTTCTGCTGGCTGAGATGCACCTGCTTTTGCATGTTCGGCATCAGATGCATCTGAGTGGGCTGTATCTGTATTGATCTGGGTTTTTGCAGAATGCTGTTGTGGCTCAGATCTATCCTGATCCGTTTGTTGAGGAGTCAAATTTTGTGGGAACTCCCACGGGGCAGATCCATCTTCAGTGTTAATGGCTTCCGCCCAAAATTTCAAAGACAATTGTTTGCTATTTAGCATCAGACGAGCCATCTCTTGCAGGGTTCTGTTCTTTCTTTTCAAGACTCCATTTTTTTCGGGGGTCTTTGGAGCTGAGAACTCATGGCTGACTCCGTGTTGTGCACAAAAGTCTGCGAAGTCCGAGTTTTCAAACTCCCTTCCATGGTCACTTCTGATCCTTTTGATCCTTACCTATTCATCGAATTTTTCATTGCTCAATCTCTGAAATAGAACAGTGAAACTATCAAAAGCATAAGACTTTTCATGAATAAACATGACCCAGGTATATCTAGAGAAATCGTTGACACACACGTAGATGTATCTCCTATGTTTTCCTTTTGAATTGGACCCATTAGATCCATATGAATCAACTCAAGCACATGGGAGGTGGTGAGAAACTTACCTGGCTTGTGTTTGCTTCTAATTTGCTTACCCATTTGACAATCACCGCAAACACCGTCGGGAATGTCTTTGATGTTGGGTAGTCCTCTTACTGCTTGAGACTTTGCCAGTTTCACGAGATCATGGTAATTCATGTGCCCCAGTCAATTGTGCCACGACTTCCCTGTCGCACTGAAGTACCTTGCAATAATCCTTAGCAAACATTACAATCAAATTATCATCACATAATTAGGCTACACTAATTAGATTAGTTTTAAAACTAGAAACATAAAGAACATCGTTTAAAGTCGGCAACCCTCTATATTTATAATTCCAGAACCAACTATCTTCCCATTTTTTCCATCGCCAAAGGTTACTACGCTTGTTTTACCTTCTTTAAAATTTGATAGCACGGTTAGTTTACCTGATAGGCAGATGTACCTCGCCGGTGATGTACTAGGTCGACAGATACATCTGGGATTGACCGAGGTTGTTAAGGCTTTCTATGTGGATGACTCTGGACTACTGCCTTTGCTTTCTGAATGTATGCAGATTTCGTTTTGTTGATAGTGACATTCTGCATATGCATGGTTGATATAGATGCATCTGGATTGGGTCTCTTTTGTTGTTCAGGCTGATATCCAGATGCTTTCACAAAGACACTTTTAATGGTGGCACCCTTATTCTTGCCTTCATAGCCAAGACCAGTTTTTAAACTAGTGGGCCGACCAAAGTTTAAGATTTCATCAAGTCTAGCCATACCAAGCACCAGTCGGCTAATTTTCTCTTGAGCTTTTGCAAGCTCATCATTCAATCTGGATACCTCACCATCCTTTTCGAATCGAGGAATGATGACACCTCTTTTATCTTCATTCCTCACTTCGAGCACTGTTTGTAGTAGGTTTATTCGTTCTTCAGCCTTTTGAAGCTGTCTTTTTAGATCTTCAGTGCTCAGACCAGGTGCGTACTATATGGCCCTGATTTTCAGGGTCACTATCATCTGAATCTACATCATTCCAGGTGATATTCGTTGCTTTCTTTCCTTTCTTCTTTAGAGTGTTGGCACACTCAGAAGCGATGTGCCCATATCCCTCACATTATCTACATTGGATGCAATTCTCCTTCTTTTCTTTGAATGAACTTGAGTTTCCCTTGTCATTTGGAGTTTCCTTTCTTCCTCCATTGCTGGTTTTGGTTTTGACCTTGAGATTAGGAGTTCTTGCTCTTCTGTGCATTCTTTAGAAGCTTCTTGAATTTTTTTTGTAAAAAGAGCAGCACTTTCATCCTCATCAGAATACTCAGATGCGTCTGGCTCTGCTTTGTTGGCCTTGAACGCAATTCCAGGCTTCTTATCTTTCTTGCGACGGTTCAGATGTATCTCCAAGGTCATCAATGAACTAACCAGTTCATCAACTCTCATGGTAATGAGATCTTTGCTTTCTTCAATGGCTGATATCTTCAAAGAAGTATAACAAAATACCATTATCACAACCCCAAGATCAAGTAGAAGTAATCTTTAGAATCAAATTTGGGAAGAGAGACTAGAAATCAAAAAAAGGAATGAAAGCAATTTTTTATAAAGTCATGTAGGCAAGTCACAATAGTATACTCAAACCATAACTTTCAATTCAACACAAGTCATCAATGAAATAAAGCTCAATGAGATCTTAAATGCATGCAAAAGTAGAAAAAGTGTAAAACACATGCAATTTTTTGTTAAAACACACAAAAGTAAATGCAAACTAAAATAAAGAGGATCTCATCTTGTGAGAGAAGTGTGATCAATGGGGTAAACAAACTCAATTGGTGTACACTTATTTTCATACGCTTTCAAATCAACCTTTTTAATCCATACTTGTTTCCCCTTCAAGTTGGTTATGGTGGGATAGTTATTCGTGTTGGAAGACTTGTTTTGCACATTTTGACACAATTTGAGGCAATCTGGTTTTTTGTGTCCCCTAATTCCACAATAAAAACAAGTTGACACGTTCTTAAACCGACTACCATTCCCATTTTGATCATTACTCTTTACTTTGTATGATACTAGTTGTAAAGGACCTAAAAGTAGGTGTAAATATATGGGAATTTTGTCTACCATGATATGATTTAGTCATGCTCAATGACTGTGAAATTCCAAATTTGTCACCACCAAATTTATTATAATGAAAGCATGCATGAGAAGAAGAGTACTTACTTGGAGCTCTAGCTCTCCTACGAGTTTGAGTAAAGTTCTTACTTGGACCTCTCGGTTTTTGAGAATTGATAGATGGTCCTTGCTTCGATTCTGGACCCCTAGTCTGTGCAGATGTATCTGCTCCTACTTTTGTTATGCTAGATGCATCTGGAGTAGGCACCCGCAAACGAGTCTTGGGAATAGTTCTGTTGGGCAATGCTTAAGTGTAATATATGACTCCAATGTTATCTGCAATAGCATAAGTCAACTTGATCTTATCTTTTGTCTGAATTCGTTTGGGCCCAAATGGATCTGAGCAATTAACAGATCCTATTGCGGTCGGATCTGAACTAGGCACGATGTATCTGATACTGCAGGAAGCAGCTGTACTAAGTTTACTACTAGATGCAACAGATGTATCATTTTTGCTCCTGGAAGCTGCAGATGCATCTGGAGGCGGAATAACTTCACTGTTACATTTTGTCGACATTTGGTGATCATTTCATTTATCAGTTCGTTTCACAAGGACAATGTGATCACTTGCTGTGCCTTTTCCATTTCTTTTAACCAAGACCCAATTTATCATCAGACAGTCTTCCATAGCTAAGGATCTCGTTCAACCTTGTCGCTCCAATAGTAAGTTCCTTGACTCTTTCCTTTGCATTGTTCAATTCTTCTTCGACTTTTTTCAATTGATCCTCATTTTCTTGTAATATATTCTGAAGGGTCAAGATAGTTTATTCATTGGCAGCTTTCAATTGTCCTTCAGAGTTCAGATCTTGAGAGTCTGATCCATCGTCATCAAGCATGGCTTGCAGATGTTCATTCTCTTCAAGCTGTTTTTTCAGCACATCAGAGTCCAGGCTAGATGTATCTGGACGAGCAGTGTCATATCTGGTACCTGTAGTAGGAAATTTACAGAATCAGTCCCAGAAGAATATAGAGCAGTAAGAGTAATTACCTGATTTTCAGATCTGCTATCGTCTAAGTCTGAGTCGGATGTATATGTAGTTTTCGCTGTGATGGACTCAAATATGTCTGCCTTATCTTTCTCAGATTCGGATTCAGATTATTCTCTTCATCTTTATTTTTTATTTCTTTACTAGTTCCTTCATAAAAATTTCCAATATGTTCCAAGCCTCCGTAGTAACCTTGCAATTTTGGATCAAACAAAAATATTTAGAATCAACGAATCAAATAGAGCATTTAAGCAAATAAAGTTCCAATCACAAGGGTTAAGATTATCAAAACTTTTATTTCTGCCAATTGATTTCCACCAATTGATTTCCCTGTATTCAAATCAATTTTAGGAGTTGAATGGACTTGTTTAAAATTAACACTGCTAGTCGGCATCCATTTATCCTTAATCGGTGATCATACCCGTGGATCTATAGATTGCAAAAATATCTCTATTCTTAACTACCAATATGCATAATTATCACATATAAGTATGAGAGATATATGTAATACAATCAAGTAAGAATCCATAGTTTAGACAACCGGATTTCACTTTCTAGAAGTGAACCCGCTCTGATACCAAGTGAAAGTTATGAGATGTCTCATTTACAGATTACCTAGACGTATCTGGATAGTGTTCTGTTAAAATGCAATTTGTTCACAGTTACCTCAAGCAAGATATATCTGACTTGTATTTCGCTTGGAGCCTAGATATATCTAGGGTAGGGTAAGAATACGGAAATTTAAATAGAACATCAAACACGCGATTTTAAGGTAGAAAACCCCAACAGGGTAAAAACCACCCTGCCTGCACCTACAGACAAACAGATTCACTAGTTGCCAAGAAATTAAACCAGTTACAAGAAATTAAGGATAGCAATACGCATATTACTATCAAACAACTAGAATCAAGGACGATCACTCCCTGATCTCTCTTCTAGCGTGTACTATGAGCCAACATCCCATTGCTCTTCAAAACTTCTTGTAACTCCGCAATCCAGCCTTGATTTGCGCGGTCCTCCCACCGATCGTCACCTCCCGTGAAGATCTTCTCTTGGTCGAGGCTCCTGTGTAGTGAATCCGACTTCTTTCGAAGATTTGACTTGATGAAATCAAGTAGTGGACTTGTAGTACAAATGTGCTTGTAATTTAGCTTTAAGCACGATATGAATCTTAGGTTACAAATGCATGGGGAAGTCAAGGGATGAACGAGACACGCAAGCTAGTTAGTCCTCGATTGCTTTGCTCTATTGCATGTGTGTCCATCATCACATTCTAATCCCACTTTCCCTCTATTTAATCATGTGTTAATTGATCGCCTTGCCACCAAAGACTTTCCTTAACACATGAACTCCTACAAAACAAACAAGAGAAGTTTGTAAGATAAGAAAAGATAAGATAAGTTATAACCAAATATAAGAATTGAAGTGACCAACTTATCTTAATTTACTTACCATTTTATCTTAGTAGAATTTTAACATAATAGGTAAGTAATAATTCTTGTTGGTAGGCGTGCACTCCACACTTCCAAAGTATGAACCCCAATTTGAGTCTATCCAAATCTTACAAGATAATGATATCAATTTGAGTCCATCCAAATCTTTACAAGGTAATCACACTGAATCTAATCAACTCAAGGACTGCTAACAAAATTTAAACTCATCCTATTTATAAACCACATGCTTAAAAATCTATCTAGAACATCTTAAAAATAATTCACGTGATAAAATGAGTTGACAATAATTAAGTCAACTAATAACACACGTTAATAATTAATTCAATTATGCATAATAATATGACAATTAAATCACATGCAGGAAAAATAGAAATGACAATTAACAGTAAATAGCCTAATTAATTAAATCATGTTCATTTAATTAAAAAGCTAACAACTTGTATCTTGGAGAATATGCAGTTAAAAAGTAAAACGAGTTATAAGTCTCCTTTAAATCTTAATGCACACATGTATCTATTGAAGATGAGATTCTAAATAGTGTCTTTGTGTGAATGATGCGGCCATTGTTATGTGACCCGAATCCAAATTCTCATTCGAATTCTGAAGCTACTTGAATGTTCTGGGGAAATAAACAAGAATACAATCGTAGAGTGGCGAGATTGTGAAGAAAAGCTGGACTGCAGATTGACTCTCAAGTGTAATTCTACAATCATTGAAATAATTTAGAGTTTCAAAACTATATCCCTTGATCTTGGATCAGTGATTCTTATGTTTAAATGTTGGATTTGGGACAGGTCTGTATCATCGATCAAGCAATGTGAATTAGATTTGTTGCGTTGATTTGCATTGGAATAAGAGGAAAATAGTTCAAAGGAAGAACTTATCAGTGGCTGCAAGGAAGGTTTCCTCTGCTACTCCAGCAAAATATGTATTACATTTGTCCACAAGAAAAAAGAAACATCTCGACCGCAAACAAATTCTTCATAGAATTTCAAAAAATCCTCACAATTCCTCTCATCTCCTTCCACAATCTCTCGCCAAAGTGAAATTTAAGGTTTCCGCTTTTGAACATTAAGGAAACCCTCTCAATTTCTTGTAGAAAACTATTCTACCTCGTCACATAGCTTCCATCGCCTCAAACAAAATGAAAAATTATGAGCCCACACTACCATCACGACGTATTTCTCGCAACGCTGATGAAAATAGACGACCAATTCATAGCCTTTAATTAATAGAAACTACTTCCGGGCCCCATCGTTCTCCTAGCAATTGGTGAGCTACATGTTGTTCAGGATTAGGGGAAAAGTCGGATGAAAGCATTGTATGGGTGAACAAAATTCATAGATTTTGATATGTAATTTTGTTTTTGGAATGAATATATTGACGTTTTACTAAGGTCTGAGTTTCAATTTTTGCGATGGATGTGTAGGTTAAGTTTTTCTTGTTGACATTCTTATTGGTTTTGTTCTAATTTTTGTACTAAGTCCTCATTATTTGATGATTACAGTAGTAAAGTAGACAAAGAAGAGGATTGGGTACCCTTGGCACCGAAGAATTAAAGCAATACCAATAAGATATTTAGAGGGTGTTAACACCCATACATTAATACATTTTAATGTATTTTTTTCAAATTTAAAATTTGGTCAAACAAATCACATCCATCTATCTCTTTATTTATTAAATCTCCACCATCCAACTCCACTCATTCTCTCTCTTCATACTCATAAAAATACATTAAAACTCATCCGCTAGCACACTTTTAGTGATGACTCTACTCTGAAAGCTTTGAGGTAAAATTAAATCTTAGCTTATGAAATGCCAATTTCTCCTGTATTTTTGCTACTGCAAATGCAAGAATAGAAGATGCACTTTAGGCTATGATTTTGCTTAAAAGCACTGTCTAAAGTCCATGTAGTGACATTTTTCTAATAAATCTGAACATTTTAAACGGTTCCTAGTTAAAGAACCACCACCTTTTCTCAATGTTCTAAAAAATGCAAAGCTATAATAAGCATTGAGCCCAAGCCTTTAGCCTAAGCATGCTTCAGTGCGATGATCCGTGGTAAAAGCGCAATCAATGCGCGATAAAGCACAAGGAGTAACGAAGCGTGGACCCCAAGCTTCAAGCTTAAGCGTGTCTAAACGAGCACCTAAGCAGGCCTTTTAGAACATAGCCTTTACTACTTTAGGCGCGTTTTTAGTACTTACGCTTTAGGCGATGGTCAAAACTAGAATTGCCTAAAGGCTTTTAGCGACGGTTCTCAAGAACCACCGCCTAAAACAAAGATTTAACAAAGAGCAAAAAAGAAACCTTCCTTTCCCATTTTCGCAAACAATCGAGTTCTACATTAGAAATTCACAGATCCGAGGATTTTGAAGTTTTATTTCCTGCAACGGCTGTATTTGGGCTGCTATTAGCAACCTCAAAACAAGGTAATAATCTCATTATCTTCAAGCTTCTCTTAGAATTTGGGGTTTTTGCTTTTAATGTGGATTTTATAAATTGGTGGCTACATTAATGATGTTTGAATGTGAATGGACATTATAAAGCATGGATATTGCAATATAGGTAGTTATAGACATTGATTTTGTCAAAAATGGACAAATTCTCGCTATTGCATATGAACGGCTTTTTTCAAGTTGCTTTTTTTAGGGGGGTCGCCAAGCTTATTGTTGATTATGAAAAGATTGAAAGTTCTTTTTTCTTTGGAGTTTTTCATTAGGTTTCCCTTTTTTGTATTTTTGTAATTATTTTTAAAATTTGTAAATATAATTAAAAGCATAAGGAAAGCTTTTAACTAGGATATACATAAAAATGAGTAATTAAAGGGAAAAATTTTTGCACTCGGCCAATAAAGCGCTACTTGTAGAACTTGCGTATTTCAAAAATCAATTTCTTATCCTTCTATAAATCCACCAGTAGTCGCACTTGTGTGTTGCACTGGGAAAAATAAATGCATAAACACAATTTATTTTTTGTTAATACGAATCAACTTCGTATTTAATAATTAACTTCATAAAAAATGAACACAATTTCACTAATACCTAATTGCAAAAAGTTTACAAATTTTGGAATACTTCTTTGTATACAATGTTCGAAGTTTTATTCATTGGATTCGCATCTTTGTCACAAACCAACATTTTTAATCCTTTCCGGCTCGTTACTCTTGAAATTGTGGCACATAATTGCCCGTGATTAAATACCAATCTCTTCAAGAAAAGCCCAACATTAGACAACGACTGACCTTGACTCTTCTTAATTGTCATAGTATATGAAATCATCGATGGGAATGCATCCGTTGAAATCTAAAAGGCAATCTTGTATGTAAAGGAGTCAATGTCAACCTTGGGATTAACACTATTTGACCTGAATCTTTTCTAGTCAAAACTTGTGCTTCAATAACATGAGAACCCAACTTTGTTATTATCAATCTTGTCCCATTACACAATCCAGCCGCATGATCAATATTTCTCAATAACATGATCGGAACCCCTACTTTCAAGCCCAACTCGTGATTAGGTCCGCTGGAACAATTTATGCCATTCTGGAATTCCGTGGAATGCGATTCTTTAAAAAATCCAAGATTTCTATCTCCTTTACATATTGAGTCTGAGCTCAAATAAGTTTTTCCTTCTAATTTGTTCGTAGACACCATATATTCATTTATCATATCAACGTCATCCAATGTCGGTGCAAGAATTGCTCTCCCCTGCAAATAAGAAACGTCGCCTATATTTTCATTAAATTGCGGATATGTACTGTCAACGATAGACCGAACAAAATCACTTGATCTCGTAATCTAGACATCATCTAGCATCTCTATTTTCGTAATGCCGTCATTATCACCACCGAGGGTGCCATCTCTAATGCTCGACATCCAATCCAAAAAGCCCTTAACTCATCACTTGTACTCATCATTCTGCATGTTCTGTAGCCTCATGTTCTTTGTCAAATGCAATACCTTGCAATGTTACCATAAAGGTGATGAATTTATAGTTGCATGACCTATGTCTTTTCTCGTCCCCTTTGGAACCATTGGCAGTATTTGTGTCTTTTCTCGTCCCCTTTGGAACCACTGGCAGTATTTGTCTAAAATCACCTCCAAATGCTATTGCTTTACCACCAAAAGCTTCCAACATACTGTTAACGTTTGTAAATCCTATCACATCATGCAAAATCCTATCAAATGCTTCAAAACAGTACCTGTCGTGAAATTCATTAATTAGAACCATTGGAAGAACAAAAATATTCCCCTAAAATAATATTTAAATACAACTTTAAAAACCAAAAGAATCTAAAACGCACAGTATAGAAAAGTAAAATTACCCATGCATCATAGGCGCTTCATCCCAAATTATAAGTTTCGTGTTTATCAACATCTCAACTAATTGGCTTCCCTGCTTAATGTAAGTTGATTCTTCAGTTGGATTCAAGGGGATAGCAAATCGTGACTAAGCTGTCCGACCACCGGGCAACAACAAAGAAGCAATGCCCCTCGATGCAACATTCAATACAATATCCCCTGTTGAGCAAACAACTGCCGAGAGTGTTTTCCAAATGAATATCTTTCCGGTACCACCATACGCATATCAGAAAAATACATCCCCTTTCTAGCATCATCAGTAGTCATGATAGTGTCGTATACGTTGCGTTATTTGTCAGTCAAAAGAGAGAAACCAGACTTCTATGCTTAAACACCAAACTTGATTTATCATAACTCATTAGTTATAAGTCTATTGCCAGACAATAATATACCAACATCCGTGGAAATGGGATTGATGGAAACTCACGTAAACGACAACCCTTGGTTCTTAAAACATTTTCAAACTTAAGTAGACAGAGATTCATAAGCTGTTCTTCTTTTAAATCTGAACCTATTAAAAATTTAATAAAAAATTAAAATTTTATATATAATATCATATATAATGTCGGAAACAACAAAAGATGTAAAAATAATTGTACACCATAATGTTTACCTAAATGATGTGCACTAGATCTGTGTCTATGACCTAAATCTTCTGACAAACAAACCCATCATTTCTCCCAAACATATTCCAGACATAATAAACACTCCGATGTCAACATAGTAGCGAATAAACTTCTCAATACATAACAAAAACCCCAATGACTAGCTTCGTGAATACCATCAACGTATTCCTTATCGTTTTCCAACAATCCCCAGGCATAACATGCATCTTGAAAAGTATCATACAACATGCCATCAACCGTTCTAATATCTTCATAGCTAGTCAAACCATGGATTTCTGTTAACAATGTTCTCATATAATACAGGTCCCCCCTGCTTGGATTGATATAAGCCATTCAACTGATTGCAAATAATGTAAGAAATTCAACGTATGTCAAAAGTCTATCGTGCGGGTACATTTCATTTGCTTCTATAAAAGCAGTGAACATGCTTTGCTAAACAGAAGGACGATGTAAAACAATATCAATTGAATCAAACTCAAAGAAGACAACATTCTTCTCATTAGGAAGATGAATTCCCAATCTTTCAACCGGAGGATTCAAGAAGTATGTGTTGTACTTGAACAACCTCCATGCAGCCTCACACGGTGAGATATAATGACAAGCATAACACATTTTAATTTCGTCCACTTCACCTTGACTTCACTTACTATCAACAGTTCTATAAAAGTTCGTAGTGATACGATCATGACCCTTATGCACGTACTTACATAAGTATTTTATCGATTGTGACTGATTACACCACTCGACATTTCTGTGAGAACAATATTTCATTAAAAGATGACGATTATGTGCAACCATATACCTATTGTCAAGTTCCACTTGATTTTTCAAAACAGTGCGACGGTCATCTCTCTGTCTATAAACAGTATATCCATCTTGGTCAAAAATGGTATGATCAGCAAAATCTTTTGAAAAGTGCTTAGTGCAACGATCATCAGACACACATGGAGAATTAGGTCTAGCCAAGCCACATGGACCGTGAATCATAAATCCCTAAACAATATCATAGTATTTAGAATCATCATTCTCATCAGGTATTTCTGCAGAAGTTATCTTATCAATATCCTCAGGGGTCGGATTCTTTTGACTCTGTTCCAAGAAAACCACTATACATGGGGCAATCCACGGTTCTAAAACTCAATAGTTTATTCAACTACAAAAAATAAAAGGAAAATATCACATCAATGAATTAATAAAAAATAAATAAGAAAATTGGAAAACGTGCTAAAAAACTTATAGGATGCTTATTTAAAATAAAATGAATAGTAAAACTCAGTGGCTTTGATCTTCCCGAAAAGATTTTCATATTGTATATCACTCATCCAAACGTCCAATTTCATCTCAAAAATCCTATACAATATATCAGGACGATCTTCAACCATAAATCCTCTACTATCAAGATAACGAATCACCTCTTTCCACTTTGGGTTACATGTAAATGTGATGAACAGATCGGGGTACCCCGTCCATTTGCATATCACCATAGCGTCCTGATAGTACTGTATTAAATATCATGCACCTCTAGCAAAAGAAGATGGCAATATTATTCTCTTCCCATTAGCTATTGGATCTGTATCACCTCTATGAAATGCATCATCCAAATCATTAAAATTTTTGCACCTGAAGTCTTTTTGCTATGTCCGTATATAGTACAATCGATTTGATTCCACCACTGTATAAGCATCAACCAAGAAGTGTTAGAATAATAGTCTTCCAGAGAATAAAATATTCAGCGATTCATTCTCTCTTTCTTGAATTCAGTAGGAAAAAAATTCTCTTATGCTACTTTTTTTGGAACTTCGTTTGACCCCGTCAAAGTCTCGGACAGTGGAATATCTAGCATAAAGCCGTCCTGACCATATAGAAATAAAAATGGATACTGAAGTGAGAAATATGATGCATGCAACTTATTGATATGCCTTAGCAACCCCAAATGGGTCTCCACAATTATGTCTCACTGATCGGGCAAATCATCAAAATGGCCAACCATCAATGTGACAACCTCAGATACTGATGGTATATTATATTGCCTTCCATCCCTAGTTCTTTTCCCAATTAACTTTAACTTAATATCAATTGTGTTGTTCTGTTGCATAGTTTGTCTGACCATTCAGAATGATTTAACCAAAACATTATGCGTATTAGGCATACTCTTAAGATTAGACACAGTCTCACTATGTAACATCAAACCATAAAAATTTCGTCTGTAAAAAAAATATAAATAAAAACTCATTTAAATATATGAAAATAAATTAGTAACAACATTGAATACTAACCAAAGCAATTAAAATGTATATACCTCAGAGCACGAACTCTATTTGATATCTCATAATCCCTGTCATAAATATATAGTTGAGCAAATTTGGGTTTAGATCCTTCGTTAGGCAATAAACAGCCAATGAAATTGTAATTTTTTCCATGTAACCTAAAGGTAGGAGCGGATCTTCCATCATTTAAACTCTATTGATAGTCCTTCCCATGGGCCTAAATGCAACCATCATATTATAAGTCGGATGTTATCTATGAAATGTTTGCTTTTCTCACTTGAATCATACAATAACTCTTTAAAAACTTGCAGGGAGATCTAGCATTTGAGGAAGCCCAATTTTATGTGTCCCACAACATAAAGAAAATTTGGGATTTGTTGTATCTCCATTACGCCTCCCTAATCACTCATCGTACCAAAAAATTGCCCCACATGCTGCACACTTCCAAGAAGGATCTCCAAAATCAACATACTCTATACATTTGACAGCAATCTAATCAGTTAATGATTTGAATTATTTTATCCCTTCAAAGCATATAATAATAATAATAATAATAATAATAATAATAATAATAATAATAATAATAATAAAAGAATACGTAATCGGCTATAACATAAATGAATGGGTCAATCCATTAAGAAATAGCGCATTATGAAAAATAAGAGCAAGATTAATGTTGGGGGGAAAGGCCAAGGGAAAAAGCGCAAGGGGAAAAAGTCATTCTAAAATAATGTATAGCGAAAAAAATATGTCATAAAATTTGGGTATAGATTTTTCATTTTTTTGCCCCTATATTAATTGACACATAGTGTCAATTTTTACTTTTTATATTGTTTCTTTTTTTTCCTCTTTTACCAATAGTTGTGTTTGAACTAATGCCATGCTTTTTTCTTGTCTGCAACTAATTCACAGTAGAATATTGAATCAAATTAGCTTTTGACAAACATGTTGGAATTCATAATTCTACCATATTTAACTAAATAGGCTATGTTTTGTCCAAAAAATAAAAGAAAAATTAAATGCAATGTTATTCCAATCACTCTAAAACATAATTTACTGCTATGGTTTTTTTAACTATTATCATGATTATTTAATTCTAATAATGTGCATTTTTATACTATTTATTAAATAATTAAAGAAATATATAGGACACTTGGCAAGATTTAATTGGACAAGTTTTTGTGGGGCATGAAAAGTTTTGGGGAGGAGGGGTAACTCTGTCAAAATGGGGCTAAATTTAGCCCCATTTTTAGAGAATCCCCCCCCACCCCCTCTCAAATGGGTTTATCCACCCAAATTATATATATTAATTGAGTTTGTTGGGTGAAAATTTCATCAAACATTAATATACGGTAACACAAACCTGACCCGCTGCACAAGCCTAGCATGTGAGGTGCATTTAGTAACCCCAAGCTCTCTTCTCTAACATCCACAAAATATCTGATCCTTACTCTCTTTCTACATCAAAACAATGACAACTCTCTCTCTCTTCCTCACAACACTCTTAAAAAAAAAAAAAAAGAAACAACCAAACTGCACGGATTCTGTTGCATGGTTTTCTCCACACAGCCAACTCTCTCTCCATGTTAACCTACAAAGAAGGCCAAATTATGAAGAAGACACGCGTGCGAAAACCACAAGTCAAGAGATAAGTTTTTTGTTTTGTGCGTTTGACAAAGTGAAATAATTAGATCCATGTGTTTCAAGGCTTGTCCAAGCTGTTTTTTTTTTTTTTTTGCTATTTTTTTTACCTGGAAATTATTTGTGGCTTTTTTGCATTTGATCAAAGTTTTTCAGTTTATAAAAAGCTTTTTTAACCTTCTTTGCTTCGAAAATCCACAAATATTCGAAGATGCACTGTTGTGCAGATTTTTCGCAAATTTTTTGGTTTTTTATAATTTTTTTAATTTAATACTTGTTCTTCGAGGGTTTTTTAGTTTGTATTTCGGCATTTTTTGATTTTTTTATTCTTTATTTTTTTTTGTGAGGGGTTTGCAAGATTATGGCTAATAGCGTGTTAAACTTGAAATTTTTCACAAATTTTTTCTTTTTTCCGATTTTTTTAATTTAATACTTGTTCTTCTGGGGTTATGCTAGATCTGTGCCTAATATTTGCAAAAACATGCTCTTGTGATTTTTTTTTAAATTTGTATTTCGACATTTTTTCAATTTGAGAGATTTTTTTTTTCATCTTTGACTTCTTTTTGTGAGGTTTTTGCAAGATTGATGGCTAATTCTAGGTTAAACTTGAATATTCTTGATTTTTAAAAGTTTTTTGGGAAAAAAATAAATTTTTTTTTGCAGTTTCATAAGTTTTTTTTTTTTTGAATGTTGAATTCTTTTGCTAGGTACATGTTTTTTACATAACCGTAAGTTACATGGGAACAACTATCATGGTAACAACCCCGAACTGTCAAAGCTGCTCCATAGAGCTGTCCACCAAAAGAATATGAAAGAGCTTATTCAGTTTCTCAGCAGCACTTGGCCAACTAGCCTGTCAATGTGAGTTGCAAAAGTTAACATGAAAATGCTTTCTAATGTGCACACTTTGTGCATATTACTTATCAGATGACCCACTTTCTTTGATACTTTTAGATAATTTCGCACACCGCTTTTAACTCTTTTTTTTAAGGGTGAGTCTATCACAAAAAGCATTCCAATTTCATGATAAATACAGGGTTTGAGTTAAGTTAATTTGTTCAACTATTTGATTAGGTCTTTCTTGTTGGTAATATGACATTGTTTACGCGTTGATCATAAGCTTCATTTTTTTTTGAAAGGAAAATGAACGAAAAAGTAGTGAGTTGATAGGAATTGCCTAGACGCAATTGTTGACTTAAGTTAACATTTTTAACTATTTGATTGTTTCTTTCCATATATGGCAATGTTAACGTTTGATCATCATTGTTTTTATACAGGAAAATGAAGAGGAAAGAAGTGGATGACAGTCCATCCCAATCAACAATGTCAAAATAAAAGAAAAAAGACAATATACAACTCACAATGGGTAACATAAGAAACTTCGTTATAGCTTCTATACTCTATGAAACTTCCTAAAAATTAGTAAAAATATAAAAAAATAAAATTTCTTTGCCAAATAGATATCAAAAAATTACATACGTTCCTTTGAAACATTTACCCCCTCATTAGCAGATGTAGGTTGTGGGATTATATGCTGGGAAAACACTATTTTTAGGCTTTTTTCTAGTAGTGCCACCATCCAACCTAACTCTTTTCTTCCTTCCTTTTTTCAATTCATTATTTTCCACATTATTATATGACAATTGTGGCAACTGAACATTGGATGACGTAGAACAAATGACTGTAAAAAAGCAGAAATGTCCGAAATTGATAAGAATTTGAAAACTATTACATTTTGTAATAGAAAATACAAAGTTAAATCATAGTTCTCACCGTTGTTAGTCATGTTACTTAACCAACGGAACTAAATTTTAAGTTAAAAGGTCAGGATAAAATCATAGATAAAAATAAGCCTAAATTTGTTCTAAGTAATGTACAGTTTCATGATTTTTACATCTTATGTTTTCTGATAAATTATTGTTGATCAATAACTAGCAATGTTAAAAAAAGAAAAGTATTTATGGTTTTTGACAAAAGACATAAAATTCTTTTTTGATAAAACTCACCATTGACGACTATATTCATTATCAGGCTTCAAGAAAGGACTAGGCCACCTCAAAAGGTTTGCCTTAAATAACTTTTTCGTAAAATTTATCTTATGATGCATGTAATTTTTCAAAGTAATTACCATGAATAAGTGACTGTCTTGAATTCATCCCAATAATAGTAAAACAACCTAAACCAAGTCTATTACGACGTCCAACTTGCAAATTAATTTGTTGTGAACGTCGAACTTGAAGGGGCTAATTAGCAATTGGAAAAAACAAAAAAAAAAAAAAGAAAAATTTCAAAAATTAATATTCCTTAAAATTATGCCAGATAATAGAAACTTAATAAATAAAACTCACCATTAGTAATATCAACTAAAGGTGTTCTTGAAGATAATACTAGATTAGCAGTATGCTTGACGTTCGTCTAACACTTTCTATATTTTTTCTTGAGCAACTTGCTTGAAGATGAAGTGGAGAAGAATCCACCGATTAAAGAAAATGAAATTCAATAAGTTCATGACAGTAAGACTAGAAGGTTAGCTCTCACTAATCTTTTGCAGAAATTATACTTGTTCAAGTTTTAGGGCAGATAAGTTTGCTGTAAAAATTCAATATAAAAATAAAATTCAGAAATTACCATGATTATGTGATTGTCTTGAATTAATCCCATTAATAGTAAAACAACCCGAACCAAGTCTCTTAACACAGCTTGTACTAATCACAGGACGTCCAACTTCTGAATTAATTTGTTGTGAATATTGAACTTTAAGGGGATCATTAGCACCGATAAAAAACCAAAACAAAAAAAATTAGAAATTAATATTCTAAAATCTATACCAGATAGTAGAAAATAAATAAAACTCACCATTAGTAATATCAACTAAATGTGTCCTTGATGTATGATTGACGTTCGTACTACAACTTTCCATTTTTTTTCTTGAGCAGCATGGTTGCGAATGAAGGCTAGAAGAATCCACTGATTGAAGAAATAAATAAATCAATAGTGAGTCCTACAAATTGATATTTTTTTTTTTTTGGAAAAAAGAAAGCATTTGGTGGACCTTGAGTGTTGTGTTTGATTCTTAAAAAAAAAAAAGGGAAATTGGATTCTTAAAAAAAAAAAGCATTTGGTGCAACCACAATAGTATCAACTTACCTTTTTTCTATGCCGGTTGTCCTTTGTTTCATTTGGTGCTTGACTTGCTAGAAGATTTCATGTTTATAGTATAAGGATTTAGGTAAACATTTGCTAGACATACATGTAGATGAAGATAGTATATGTGATGTTATACTTTGTTTTTGTGTTAGCGATTTAACTTCTCTCGTTTCTACAATCAATGAGCATATGTCTAAGTCATCTATAATGACACAAAAAGGGCAATGAAGAGACTGTTATTAATAGGTGATAGGGAGATTCAAATTCAGTAAAATAAATAAATGCAAAATTTAATGAAGTGAAGAATTTTGAAGATAAAACATAATTATTCATTAAATGATCCGGCCTATGAACTACAGGCTTTTTTTATATTTACTAATTGAATGTTCTTCAATTAGTTAAAGGATTCGACTTTATTAATTTTTACATTTTATATAAAAAGTGTATTATAAATATATAGAAAAATATTTAATATTTCTTGCCATATGAAATATGTAGAAAAACTAATACTTTAGCCCCCTTTTTACAATCAAAATTGTTGTATTCTTTTCCATCAAACCTACGGTATAATAATCAAAACTAAATTAAATATTGAAACTATTGCATTTAATTTTTTTTTTATGAAAAATGTGGTATTTTTAATTTCTTTTACATTTTCTGATTTTACTTTTTTATTTCGTTTACTTTCTTGATTTTACTTTTTATATGAAAAGTGTAGTATAGATGTATAGAAAAATATTTACTATTTCTTACAATCTTGATTACGTAAAAACTAATACTTGACCTTCTCCCACCCCCACTTTTTTTTAATAAAAATTGTCGTATAATTTTTTTTTTTGAAAATCTATGGTATAATAATCAAAGCTAAATTAAATATTCGAAACTGTCATATTTAATTTTTTTTTAACGAAAAATGTGGAATCTTTTTTACTTCTTTTACTTTTCTGACTTTACTTTTTTATTTTGTTTACTTTTCTAATTTTAATTTTTTATTTCATTTGGGGACTAAAATAAGTAATGGAGGAGAATGGATAGATTGATCTTGAGGATGACAATGGAGGAGAATGGGGCTAGGGTTTAAGCATACTCAAGAAGAGTATTTAAGGGTAAAAGTTAGAATAACATTTGCAAATGGGCCTCTAGATGGGTTTCAAATTGGATTGGTGTATTTGAACTTTAAATTTGGCCTTTAGCAACTAAAAATCTTTGGGGACTAAAAGAAATAAATTTCAAGGTTTGGTCCTCAAAAGTATATTTTGAAAATAAATAAATTTTTATAAATAATTAAATTTAACAATAGATAATATGAATTTCGACTAGACGAGCGTACACTATTTAAATTTTATAAGTAAGGTCGTAGTGACACGTTCTAAATTTTATTTAATTAAGTATATTTTATTTAAGAAGAATTTTCCGGTCACTACAAATGAAGAGGCAAAAAATGGCATCCTATATTTCTATTGCCGTATTAACAATTGGGAGTGAAGACATTGAGCAGGGCATTATTAAAGGGAAAAGATAAGAAAGAGTGCCATTTTGCTGTTGGAAACCATTTGTAAAATAATGCGGGGAACCAAGAAACATAATCATGGGGCATTATTAAACGAAAAGAGAAAAGAATGGGAACACGATCATTGCACTTCTTTTTTCCTTTTTGACTTTAGTTGTGAGAGATGCTGAACGAGGTGCATATATTTAGAAACGAGAATACAAAGAGAATGGACATACAGAGAAGCTAACACATGAGATATAAGAGTGAAAATAAAACACATTAGAGAGAGTTTGTAGAGATACGAAGCTTTCAAGAAGGGAGTGTAATTGAAGAATTTTGCAGAGCAAAGGAAGGGAGAAAATACCGGAGGCAAAACATATATATCAACTCCTTGAAATCCGGTTACGTATTTCTATATTTTCTCTATTGTAATTCTCGTATTTAAATTCATGTGTGGTTAAGTTTTTATACTTGGGACAAGCAATGAATCCTCTTTGTGAAGTCTAATACTACGTTATTGAATTTAATAATATGTGATTGACTTGTCGTTAATTTTATGTTGTTGAACTCATAAATTTATCTTTTTGATCAATTGATAAATTATAAATTGGTTTGTGTCGGATTTGAGAAATGAAAACACAAATCAGATTAAACAACATAAGATACTAATTTATACAAGATTTAGAGATAAACTTGTGGTCAGTGCAATCTTTAGATGAAGTTTCGACGTAACCTATTTGAATTTATTATGCGAATGCATTCTAAAAGGTCGATAACGAATTTATTTAGAGTTAAATAAATTGATGTAATAGAATAGATTTATTTATCATCAACAGAGGTAAATAATTAAATTGGCAAATTCGATTGTTAATGAAAAGAAGATCACTATTAAATCCAATTCGTTTATTGAAGGAATCAAAGTTAGTGAAATTGTGAGTCCCAAGTCTATTAATTCTCTTCATTGTCAATTTAAATATCACAAACATTTAATTCGTATAATTTAGATTTTATTTAGTTTATATATTTAATTTGTAAGTTTTTATGTTTATTAAAAACCAAAAACAACTTTCGATTATTTCTTTCAAATAAAGTATAAAATTGATAATTTTGATAATTAAATCAAGTCTCTATGGGATCGACATTTGGACTCGAAAATCCATTTTTACTACTTGTTCGACCTATAAACTTGCGACAATGATTTTGACACATTCTCAGGCGAACAAGTTTTTGACGCCATTGCCAGAGACTAGATTTAATATCAATACCAATCAATTTTTCTTTTATTTGAATTTTTTATTTCCATTTATTTTATTTATTTATTTTGATCATATTTGCATGCGTAATAGAAAGTTTAGTCCATTAGTTCCCCTCGACCCAGAAATCGAACGAACTATTAGTATAGATTACGTAATGTAAGGTTGGAACGAAAAATGTCCGATAAAACAGATGACCGAAGGATCATTGCAAATCGTCCTTTGAGGGACTATATTATTCCCACAATTGGGGATAACTTCACTTGCTTAGTTCCTCCAGCGATTCCTGCAAACAACTTTGAGATCAAACCAGGAACTATTCAATTAGTTCAGCAAACCGTTCAATTCCATGGCCTACCTGACGAAGATCTATATGAACATATCAGACAATTTTTGGAAATTTGTGGCATGTTCAAAATTAAAGGAGTACCACCTGATGCGATAAAAATAAAAGTTTTTTCATTTTCATTGACAGGAAAAGCAAAAACGTGGTTTTACGCTTTGCCCACAAACTCCGCTACTAGTTGGGATAGTTTGTGCCAAAAATTTTTCAAAAAATTCTTTCCACCGGGTAGAATGCTGGTAGGACAGAAATTTCCTCTTTTAGCCAACGCCATGGGAAATCTATTTCTGAAGGATGGGAACGTTTCAATGATTTATTGAGACATTGTCCAAATCATGGGATACTGGAATGGCTTATAGTACAAACATTCTATAATGGGTTGGGAAACTAAAACAAAAAGCACGCTGACTCAACAGCAGGAGGATCACTGATGGAAAAAACTTTCAATAAAGCATCATCAATTCTAGAGAAAATGGCTGCAAATAGTCATCAGTGGTATTCTTATCGTGCAATGCCTAAACATGCTGGAGTTCATGGAATAGATGTTATCACTGCTCTATCTGCTCAAGTTGCAGCTTTGTCAAAGAAAATTGAACGGTTCACTCTTCCAACGGCCAATATGGTTCAATATCTAGAGGTTGCGAAATTTGTTGGGCAAATCACGCAACTTCAAAATGTCCTATCACGTACTCAAATGGGCCCACTGATGGGCAAGCAATGTTTGTTGGAAGTAGTTAAAGGCCACAATTTGATCCTTACGCTCCTACCTCCAATCCGAGGTGGCAACAACTCCCAAAATTTTCATAGAAAGACAATCAAGCACCAGTGAGACCACCTGGATTCCACCAACCACAGGAAAAGAAGAACTCGCTAGAAGATGTGTTCGCGAAGTACGTGGAGGTCAATAGTAGTTTTATGCAGAAAACCGAGCATACTCTCCAAAAGCAAAATGCTGCAATAAAAAATTTGGAAACTCAAATGGGGCAACTCGCATCAACAGTTGCAGGGCGAGCGCCTGGAAAATTGCCAGCTGATACAGAGACAAATCCTAGATAGGTCAACGTCATTACAACAAGAAGTGGTCTACAACTTCCATAGAGAGAAGTGAGACCAAAGAAGCTAATGAAAAAGAGGAAGAAATGAAGGAGACAAGTACTGGCGAGACGTCTCTTCTAAAAATCCAAAACTGTTAATGCATACATACGTCCTATTCGATTCCCTCAAAGGCTACAAAAGAACAAACTGGATAAACAATTTGGGAAATTTCTTAAAATCTTCAAGAAATTACACATCAACATTCCTTTTGCAGATGCTTTAGCACAAATGCCTAGCTATACAAAAGTCATGAAGGAAAGTCTTTCAAACAAGACAAAGTTGGAAGAGCACGAGACAGTGATGCTCACTAAGGAGTGTAGTTCCATTCTTCAAAAGAAGCTACCTCCCACATTGAAAGATGCAGGGAGTTTCAACATTCCCTACACTATTGGGTTATTCTACTCTGGATTTTCCTTATGTGATTTTGGTGCATGTATCAATCTCATGCCCCTATCTATTTATAGGAAGCTTGGATTGGGAGAATGTAGGCCTACCATCGTGACTTTATAATTGGTAGATCGATCTATAACATATCCTAGAGGAATTATCGAGGATGTGCGAGTAAAGGTTGATAAATTCATTTACCCAGTGGATTTCATTATTTTGGACATGGAGGAGGATAAGGAAATTCCTTTGATTTTCGGAAGACCATTTTTGCGAACTGGAAGAGCCTTGATCGATGTCTACGAAGGCATATTGACACTAAGGGTGGATAAAAATGAGGTAACTTTTAATGTCATAAAGGCATTAAAACATCCTTCTTCTTCTTCCACAGATGCTTGTTTTCAAGAAGACGTCATTGATCAAGCAGTGAAAGAAATTTTTGAAGAAGATCTACCTGTGGAGCTCTTGAGGCATGTATTGTCCGATTAGAGGATACAACAACGGAGAATGAACTACGAGCTGAGATGGCCCTGAACTTGGAAGCATCACCCACTATGACTTATAGAAGAAACTGGATTTACGAGCCTTTGGGTAAAGTTCCCAAAAAGTTCTTGGCATCTATTGATTCTTCCCCCATTCTCGAGTTGAAACCTCTTCCCACTCATCTTAGATATGCATTTTTGGGGGATTCTTCAACTTTGCCAGTGATTATCTCTAATCACTTGGCATAGTTAAAGGAAGAAAAATTGCTTCGAGTTTTGAGAACACACAAGACTATACTAGCATGGACAATTGCTGACATAAAGGGGATTAGTCCCTCGATATGTATGCACAAGATCTTGCTAGAAAAGGGTTCCAAAACATCTATTGAGGGTCAACAAAGATTGAACCCTACACTGAAGGAAGTGGTAAGAGCTGAAATTGTCAAACTCTTAGATGCAGGGATGATTTACCCCATATCTGACAGTGCATGGATAAGGCCTATTCATGTGGTACCAAAGAAAGGGAGAATAACAGTGGTGAAAAATGAAAACAACGAGCTAATCTCAACCAGACCAGTCACTGGTTGGAGGGTTTGCATCGACTACAAGAAGCTCAACAATGCAACAAGGAAAGATCATTTCCCTCTCCCATTCATTGATCAAATGTTGGAACGATGAGCAGGGTATTCACACTACTATTTCCTTGATTGATATTCGGGATCCAATCAAATCCCCATTGCACCCACTGATCAAGAGAAGACAACATTCACATGTTCGTATGGCATGTTTGCTTACAGGAGAATGCCATTTGGGTTGTGTAATGCACCGGCAACATTTCAACGATCCATGATGGCAATCTTCTCGATATGGTGGAAGCGGTTTATAGAGGTGCTCATGGATGACTTCTCAGTTTTCGAGTCATCTTTCGATGAATATCTCAGTCATTTGAGTTTAGTGTTACAACGATGTGAAGAGACAAACCTCGTACTTAACTGGGAGAAATGCCACTTCATGGTAAATGAAGGGATTATCTTGGGCCATCCTATATCAGCAATGGGGATTGAAGTGGACAGAGCTAAAGTGCAAGTAATTGAGAAACTACCTCCACCCACATCCGTCAACGGCATTCGTAGTTTTCTTGGCCATGTAGGTTTCTATAGATGATTTATCAAGGATTTTTCCGCCATCACGAAACCATTGTGCAAGCTTTTGGAGAAAGATTTACCTTTCCATTTCTCTGAGGAATGTCTTGTAGCCTTTAACACTCTAAAGGACAAGCTAATCTCAACACCTATCATCATCGCACCAGATTGGAACTTGCCTTTCGAAATTATGTGTAATGCCAGTGATTATTCTGTTGGGGCAGCTCTGGGCCAAAGGAAATACGAAGGTTTTAGAGTGATCTACTATGCGCGCAAGACTCTCAACACAGCCCAGGTTAACTATGCCACTACGGAGAAGGAACTACTTGCAGTCGTATATGCTTTTGACAAATTCCGAGCATACCTCATTGGGTCGAAACTTGTGATTTACACAGATCATTCTGCTTTAAAGTACTTGTTTGGAAAAAATGATGCCAAGCCGAGGCTTATCCTATGGGTATTGCTTCTACAAGAGTTCGACATTGAAATCCAGGATACGAAAGGAACAGAAAATCAAGTGGCAGATTATTTGTCAAGACTTTGGCAAGGTGTGGAGCCCATAGATGGTGAAATCAATGAGAACTTTCCCGACGAGCAATTGTTTCCAGTTCAAAACACTCATTGGTTCGCCGACTATGTCAACTACCTAGTTGGGGGCGTCATTCCACCTGAATTTTCCTATCAACAAAAGAAAAATTTCTTCCACGACCTTCGTCACTACTATTGGGAAGAACCATTTTTGTACAGGAGAGGATCCGATCAGATTATCAAAAGATGTGTGCCTGATGATGAAATGAGACTCATTCTTGAACGTGCGCATTCATCGCCTTATGGTGGCCATCTGGGACCTGGCAAAACAGCTTCTAAAGTGTTACAAAGTGGATTTTAGTGGCCCACTTTATTCAAAGATGTGTTTTTATTTGTGAAAGGGTGTGACCGTTGCCAACGCACTGGGAACATTTCTTCACTACAGGAGATACCCTGAACAATATTTTGGTTGTTGATATCTTTGATATTTGGGGAATTGATTTCATGGGGCCATTCCCGTCTTCCTACAACAACCACTACATCTTGGTGGCAGTTGATTATGTGTCAAAATGGGTTAAACCTCGTGCTTCGCCAACTAACGATGCCAAGGTGGTGGTGGAGTTTGTTAGGAAGAACATTTTCAAGAGATTTGGAGTACCTCGTGCCATAATCAGTTATGGTGGTACACATTTCAACAATAGACTTTTCAATTCTATCTTGGCTAAGTATGGAGTTCACCATCGAATGGCCACACCTTATCATCCACAAACAAGTGGATAAGTTGAGATATCAAATCAATAGTTGAAAAGGATTTTGGAAACCACTGTTAACTCGTCTCTCACTGATTGGTCAAAGAAATTGGATGATACACTATGGGCATACCGTACTACCTTCAAAACACCTATTGGTATGTCTCCTTACCAATTAGTGTTTGGAAAATCTTGTCATTTACCAGTCGAATTGGAATACAAGGCATACTGGGCAGTGAGACAGTTGAACATGGATATGAAAGCAGTTGGAGAAAAAAGATGTTTGCAACTACATGAATTGGATGAATTTCGGTTAAGTGCATATGAGAATGCGACAATCTACAAAGAACGTACCAAGAAATGGCATGATCATCACATCCAACAATGAGAATTTCGGGTAGGGGACCAAGTTTTACTCTACAACTCTCGTTTGAAGCTATTCCCAGAAAAACTCAAATCAAGATGGTCGGGGCCATTCAAAATCTCACAAGTGGCTCCATATTGAGCTATCGAACTTTCTCACCCGACCAAAGGGACCTCCAAAATTAATGGTCAATGTCTCAAGCACTACATTGAGACCCATTTCTCAAAAGAAAATTCGATTCTGAAGCTGCAGTGATCATCTTAGTTAGGCTCGCGACTATAAACAAGCGTTTTTTGGGAGGCAGCCCAATCTTCTTTCCCTTAATCTCTTTCATTTGATATGTATTGTGTGTGCTTTATTTTATTTTATTTTTATCTTATTTTTATTTTATTTGAGTGTGATTATGAAAATTTATTTAAATTTAGTGTTTTTCTTAAATTGTGTTCTATTTTCGCATTTTATTTTTGTTTAATCTATGTATTCTTTTTAGTATAGTTGTATTAATGCATATGCGAGATATTTCAGGTGGTACCGATGCTAATCATTATCGACTGTAGAGGACCGTTGTAAAAGATGTCAAAAAAAAAAGGGAAAAGCGGAGACAACCAGGCATACACATTTCCTCTAACACCACTCCGACCCATCTTTTCCTCGGATACCACGGACAGCTCACTCACTCGGTCTGGTCAGTGGTTGGCACAGTACCCTCACATGGCCATTAAATCCCACGCAATTATCCATCTCTTCAGACCACACTCAGAATTGCTTGGTTTTATCTCTTAGTATCTACTCTTTCTCACAATTGTTTTAGGTAAATTTCTTCGTCTTCTCCGATACTTTAATTTGATATGGAAGCGTGTTTGTATATATATCTTCTACTTGTGATTGTTGAGTGTGTAATTCAAGTCTTTATACTTTTGTTCTTTTATTTCTTCAATTTCTTCCACTAAAAATGCAATCTACTCTTATAAAAATTTGAAAATACTCCCTTGACTGATTTGAAAATAATCTACTGCCATAGGATAGAGCGGTTGAGAATATTGATGCACCATGGGATGGCTGAGGATATACTTTGGTTAATTGAGGCCAAGGTTCGGATAGGAAGAGAAATTCCAGCCATTTATACCAAACATTTGTCTGGTTAAGGCAAAAGCAGTTTTGCAAAAAGACAAAGAGCAAAAAAAATGAATGTTTGTTATAAGTGTGCTAGATGGACATGTGATACAGGTTTTCATTCACTTGGATTTGCGTACAAAAATAGAGAAGATAAGATAACCTTCATTAAGGATGGCCTGAGTAAAGAGTCGTTGGATGATATTCTACAGACTCTTGAGACGCATCCTTGTGGAACTGTTCAACACGAACTTCCTGGTTTATGGACTCAGTTCAAGAATGAACGAGAACACAATCTTGGGAATCTAACTTTAAAAGACCCTATTTGCTAGTTTTTAAGAAAATTGGATGGGAAGCATATCCCCAACTCAGAAGGTGTTGCAGCCGTTTTTAGACATAAAACCAGAGGAAGATGTGAGCCACAATCACAACTACTTGTTTATATATTTTTTTTGTGTGTGTTTGTTTCAATTATTAGCTTTCTTTGGTGAAGTTGAGTTCTTAGGGCAGCCACTCCCAGCACAGAAGGACCTTCTCATGTACAATTGCAAACCACTGGAATCTTTAGTGGAGAAAACATGGGAGTCATAGTACACTGCTGCTGCAATCGATTTGGGAAGAAAACTCGGGGATATTAAAATCAACATCATCTATGTAGGAGGACTCTGTCGACTGCTAGGATGTGCTATTACAACTGCTTGAGTGCGAGGATCCAGAATTATAGGAGTCACTCTCGACCCTTTATCACAGATCTACGGATTCATAGTCGGCACTGAGGTAAAAGCTAAATCACTGTATGAATGCCTATCACTCGTGATATCATATTCTAATGCATTCATTGCACTTCCGGGAGGTTTCGAAACATTGGAACAAATTTTTAACGTGATCTCTTGGTACCAGTTGAACTTGCATAATAAACCCATTGGTTTGTTAAATGTGAATAATTTTTTCGATGGTTTATTAGCTTTTCTGGATTTTGCAACCGCAAAACAGCTAATTTCTCCCATTTCAAGAAACATGATTTTAATTGCATCTTCCATTGAGGAATTATTGGAGAAATTTCACGCTTATGTACCACAACTTGATCCATCGCAACCTCAAATCAACTGGAGAAAAACCTGCAATAAGCGCAAACGAGACCCAGATGAAATGGATTTAGAGTTGATGTTATAAATGTGGAATGTTATCCTTTGATTTTTAGCAGAATCTATCTGCGATTCTGTTTAGCTTTGTTTTATAGGATTTTAGTATGAACCCAGTTTTTGTGGCACACTCAGGTGATATCTCTCCTTCTCTTTAATGAACATTGAGGACGATGTTTGTTTTAGTTTGGGGGTGGGATTTTGTTGCTGTTATAAAATCATTTGATAATTTTAATTTTCTAGGATGGTAGAGTAAGGGATAATAGACTCTTGAGACGCATCCTGTTTTAGTGAAAACAGTTGCTGATTGTAGGGCTTCTAGCTTAAATCCAGTAATTTTATACTCAAGTGTGGGGGGTCACAAGTTTTATTTTACTTTTGATTTTGTTGTGTAGAATTGGTATGTTGGTCTGCATGCTTGTTGTTTATAGATTGTTGATTACATGTCGAGTGTTGTGTGCATGTGTGTTAGTCATGTTAAATTTATGTTTGATTGTTTTGTGCAAAGTTTTTCAAAATTTTCTGTTTCTCAAGTTGAAATTGTCTTTAAGTCCCGAAGTATACTTTTGAGCTCATTTGACGATCGCTTGTCCATTGGATGTCATGACTCATTGTTGTTGGATTTAAAAGTTTGTTGGTTAGAGTGAAAAAGTGTACTCAAATTCATTCCACCTACTTTCATTTTGAATCACTTTACCATTGTGAGATGAGTGGTGAATTAGACGGTAGAGGATGAGTTAAGTATCGCGATGATTCCATGTATGTTGATTTGCGTGGAGTGTCTTTGATTAGCAAGAAGAAACAAGGTAATGGCTGTTTGCTAGAAATCCAATCCACGTATTAAAAAAAAAAATCAATCAAACTGCATTCATTTCATTGTGCTTCCATTCTGTTGCCTCATTGACTCGGTTTAATAAATTCTTAGAGGTATCTCAATACCTGGTGCCTTGAGTTATGAGCTCGGGAGTCGCCGACCTAAAGCCTGCTATATGGGTCATTGAGAAAGCATGATTGTTTGGGGCATTGCATTGCACGTTTACATTCGTAAAAAAAAAAAAGAAAAGAAAAGGAAAAAGAAGAAAAGAGTGAGAAAATAATAAAAGTAAACATCATGGATTTGGAACTCTAGTCGGTTTGAATTACTTTGGAGTAACTTGTTCGTCAGAGCACTCAAATTTAGGGAGAATCATCACATTGCTTACTATTGATCCTGCCGGTGAAACACGCCTAAAATAAAAAAAAAATTTTAAAAAAAAAGCGATTGAGAGCAACCTTGGGGATGATCCTGTGTGGTTTCAGAGAAAATACATTTGGTGTGACCACGAGAGAGTAAGGATATATTAGACCGTTGAGGGTCGGGTTGCTAACCGCAAAATTTTTTAATCTAAACGGCCATGAGAAATGAAGATTACCAATGGACGAGCCCAAAACTTTTCTGTGTAGTATGAGCTGTGAGTTGATTACAGTTTACTACTTGTATTTATGTATGTTAAGTTGTTTTGAGTCTTTTAGTATGTTTGATTGGTGATTATTTATTTTTGATTGCTTCTGTGTTCTTAACTTTTGTTGTTCGAGGGCAAACAACAGCTTAAGTATGGGAGTATTTGATAGGTTGTATTTTTTATGTATTAATTTCCAAATTTTTAGTGCGTGTTTATTATATTTTTATATATTTTTATTGGTTTTTGCTTACTTTTTGTATTAGGAGTAATGAAAAGGCAAAAAATGGCATCCTATATTTCTATTGCCGTATTAACAATTGAGAGTGAAGACATTGAGTGGAGCATTATTAAAGGAAAAAGATAAGAAATAGTGTCATTTTGCTTTTGGAAACCATTTGTAAAATAATGCGGGGAGCCAAGAAACATAATCATGGGGCATTATTAAAGGAGAAGAGAAAAGAATGAGAACATGATCATTGCACTTTTTCTTTTTTCCCTTTTTGACTTGAGTTTTGGGAGATGCTGAAAGAGGTGCATATATTTAGATACGAGAATGCAAAGAGAAGGGACCTGTAGAGAGTCTAACACATGAGATATAAAAGTGAAAATAAAACACATTAGAGAGAGTTTGTAGAGATACGAAGCTTTCAAGGATGGGGTGTAATTGGAGAATTTTGCAGAGCAAAGGAAGGGAGAAAATACCGAGAGCAAAACATATATATCAACTCCTTGAATCCGGTTATGTATTTCTATATTTTCTCTATTGTAATTCTCGTATTTAAATTCATATGTGGTTAAGTTTTTATACTTGGGACAAGCAATGAGTCCTCTTTGTGAAGTCTAATACTATGTTATTGAATTTAATAATATGTGATTGACTTGTCGTTAATTTTATGTTGTTGAACTCATAAATTTATCTTTTTCATCAATTGATAAATTATAAATTGGTTTGTGTCGGATTTGAGAAATGAAAACACAAATTAGATTAAACAACATAAGACACTAATTTGGACAAGATTTAGAGATAAACTTGTGGTCAATGCAATCTTTAAATGAAGTTTCGACATAACCTATTTGAATTTATTGTGCGAATGCATTCTAAAAGGTTGATAACAAATTTATTTAGAGATAAATAAATTGGCATAATAGAATAGATTTATTTATCATCCAGAGAGGTAAATAATTAAATTGGAAAATTCGATTGTTAATGAAAAGAAGATCACTATTGAATCCAATTCGTTTATTGAAGGAATCAAAGTTGGTGAAATTGTGAGTCCCAAGTCTATTAATTCTCTTCATTGTCAATTTAAATATCGCAAACATTTAATTCGTATAATTTAGATTTTATTTAGTTTATATATTTAATTTGTAAGTTTTTATGTTTATTAAAAACCAAAAAAAACTTTCGATTAGTTCTGTCAAATAAAGTACAAAATTGATAATTTTGGTAATTAAATCAAGTCTCTGTGAAATCAACATTTGGACTAAAAAATCAATTTTTACTACTTGTTCGACCCATGCACTTGCGACAATGATTTGTACACATTCTTATACGAACAGGTATCCCGCATAAAAATTCATAATTATTAAGAACATATAGAAACAGAATCAACAAGCTATATGATTTAAAAATTTATAGAACCTCTGTACTTATTTGTCCAGCACAACTGAATAATGGCCACCAAATTTCCATTCCCTTTGTTCTCGTATTAAGCAACCATAACAGTAGCATAAGGTTTCCACAATGTACACTTCGTGCGATTATTTCCATTAATAAATTCAACTTATCATAATCAGATTATAGTATCACGGCCACTAATTAAAATAAGTAATTAATATAAAAATAAACATAAAGGCATAACATCACAAAATTGAAATAAATTAGACCCTAAGTCCTCAAGCGTTATCTCAACATTGCGGCATTTAGCAGCAAGTAAGTCTTCCATCATCGGTTTATTGGTATGGACAACGTCACCAATCACATCTGTCAACAAATATAAAAAAGGAGGATAAATTGAGTTTTCGTTAAAAAAAAAAAAAGAATCTTATAATTGTATAAGTCAATGTCCATAATGAAATCAATACCACATAGAGCATTCTCTTAAGAATGACCAGCAGTTTTTATGTCATCAAAGGAATGGAAATTGTAAATAGTTTCGGGAAATCTGCTCCAACTTGTTTTGCAGTATAACTTTTTCTTTTCGATCTATTTATCAAATTCCATTATAAGAACACGACCCTTTGCAGAAGTTGGAATTCTGGTACCCAAATGTTATATTAAATACATAGTGTTAGCAAACAATGGTGGTAGAACTTACCTCAATCATAAAGACTGATAAATTTGCTAGAAACTTCTTGTTACTATTGAAACAATGTATTAAACATAGAATAACCTCCATGTCAACAAATAGAAATTCAATACTTGCTCGGAATTGTGTTTGCGCAAGTACACGTCATTTTCTACAGCATCTCACTGGAATATGGAAGTTCATTCTGTTCTTGTTCAAATCTTTGATCAAAGTATAAGTAGAAGACATTTTCCAATAGAAATTGGTAAAGGCGGAAAGGATCTAAATTGGCAGTAAACGCCAAAACTGTAAGGGCAGAGCTTTGAAAATTCTGAATCAAGGTGGTGTGAAAATGTTCGAACTACAAAAGGATTATTTATAGGAAGAAGGAATTGAAGTCACTTGAAAGAAGAGCATGACTATTCCATTAATCCATATGTATTTAATTCGTAATATGGCTGTATTGACTTAATGGCTATATTGTTTCAATACAGAATGATTAATATGGTTGTATTGGCTGTAATGGCTATTTGAATTCAGAATGTATTGACTTAATGGTTGTATTGTTTCTATACACGCATAGAATTTAAGAATTTTCTTGTGTGATTATACCATGATTAATATGTTGTTATTAAAACTGTTTCTAATCAAGAAAGAATGCATGTAATGAAGCAAGATTGGGAAACAAAAAATCAAAAATCAAAATTAAAAGAAAAATTTTTGGGCGGGAAATCATAGTTGTTTTATTTTAGTATAGTTATGATTAGAACCCCCAGTGATTTGAAAAATCTTATAATATCTATTTGGTTAGCCTGTTGAGACCTAAGCAAAGATCATATACTCAGTAGCTATATGTGGTTTATCCTTCATGATTTTGTGGTGTGTGAGACATCTTTTCTCCTTTTTTGTCTTTTACTTTATTTTCTTGAATTTTTTGGGTAACAGAACCTAGGGTGTGTTAGATGGCACATATTTTTCCTAGAAATTGTCAAATCAAGAAATCATTTTCCATGTATTATTGTTTGATTGCAAGTTGGAAAAGAAAATATTTTTCCATAGTACAACCACTTGAAGCATATCTTTAGCTAATTCCATGGAAAATATTTTCTTAAGGGGTATGTGGTTTTTATTTTCCAACTTGCATGAAAAATATTTTCTTTTTCATCTTTGCCAATCAAACACACCCTTATTGTTGGCCAAAATGTTACAGTTTTTCAATTGGAAAATATGACAATATCCATGGAACCTTGGATTGCTGCTTGCGCAGGGCTACTCATATGTCCAATTGTTGTTGGAATCATAGCAATTGGAAACTAGGTAAAGGTGATTGGACTTTGGCCTGCCCATTTTCTTTGGACTTACTACCGTGTGGCAAAGTATGTACGTGCAAGATAAGAAGCTTGTTGCTGAGATAAAGAGAATTGGAATGATGTATATTTCTTGGATTCTAGAAGACTTGGGTCAAATGTGGTTGATCTTTTATTGTTTCTGGATTTTTTCAGGCAGCGACAAAGATTCTTGAACGCAAACTAGTCAGGCTTTGATAACAAATTTCTAGCTTGCAGGGTAGGCACAATAATTCATTCCTAGGTAAATTGTCAAAATCTCACATTGTGTACAATTGTTTGCCACCTTAGTTTCCGTAGTTCACAGTGGTATGTTAGAGCTGGCTCTATTTTTCAGGCTATATCTGCCCAATTAATCTTCTGCAACTATTGGTATGAAAGGTACAAGGTGTAGTGACCGCAAATTTCCTTAAATTAAAATATTTAATTAAAGTAAAATCTCAAACGTGTCGCTACAACTTCACCTATAGAATTAAAACAACGACGCCGCGTCTAGTTAAATTTTATATTATTTACTACTATATTAAATTACTTAAAATAATACTACTAATAATAATAATAATAATAATAATAATAATAATAATAATAATAATAATAATAATAATAATTTATAAAACATTTATTTATTTTCAATTTACATTTGAGGACCAAACTTTAGAAATTATTCGTTTTAATCCCTAAAAATTTAGTTTGTTATTCAATCATGACTTTATATATATACTTTAAACCCAATTATAGGCCCGTTTAAGGTCCCAATTTTATTCTTATACTACAAGAAAGCCCATTTGGAGGGGTGATCCTAGTTTTACCATATTTATACAAGTTTAAGGTTGATTTTAGAACCCTAGCCTCACTACTTTCCCCTCTTTCCACAATTTGTATCTTCAAGTTCATCCCACTCATTCTCATTCAACAATTCAAATCTAACAAGTTTCAAGTGGTAAGATTCTTGATCTTTTATTTATATCTCCATTCAAATCCTTTCTTTTAACTATTATTTAGTTTTACACTCTTTTAATTTAGCATTTCTACACGTAGATAGATTTTATTGCATGTAGTAACTTATTCTTGCCTTCTTCACCGTCAACCACCATCACCACCACAGTCAACCACAGTCACCACTATACAACCACTGTCACTTCCACCATCCACCATCATCTCGGCCCCAAAACACGCACACATGCACACATACACATACACGATACATACACGCCAAAACCAAGCTCGGCCAAAACTTCACCTACGCTCAAAAATCCACTTCACAACACAAAAATCATACTTACACATTCCTCTACCTCTATACAACACCATAGAATCGTTTAATTTCGAAAATTTTTGAAGATTTGATCGAATTTTACACATGCCCAATTTTTGGCCTAAGTGTTCTAGCTTCGATTTCTCCGCCTATACTCAATATTTCTCTCAATTAATGCCACCGATAGCTCCACCTCCCTCAACCTCACCTTCGCCGCCATCCAACGCCGGAAAATACCCTTCATGTGCAGCCGAGAACGAGAGAGCCGAGAGCGAGAAAGGGAGAGTCGGGTGAAAGAGAAGGATCCGAGAGTTGTTTCTGTTTTTTTTTAAATTTATTTGGATATTTGCAAGACAAGCCCCTCGTTTCCTTTACTTGATTTAAGTTGGTCCCCAAGTTTTATTTAATTTACAAATCCTCAACTTTTAATTGTTATAATTTTACCCCTAAATATTATTTGCAAATCTAATCCCCCAATTTAATTATTATATTTAAGTGAGCCCTCAAATTTTATTTAAATTCTAATCCCCAACTTTTAATTGTTGCAATTTGACCTCTAAACTTTTATTTCACTTTTAAATCATTAATTTCTTATTCCTATTTAAGTTAGCCCTTAAACTTTCATTGCATAGTAGTCCCTCATGTTTTAAAAATCTTATAATTGAGTCTAAAATAATTTTTTAGTTCACTTTTATTGCATAATAGGTCCTCAAACTATTCAATACTCTCAAATTGACCCCCCAAAGTTTTATATTCTTTCTATTTTGGTCCACAAACTTCTATATTACTTATAGATACTTAATATTTAAGCGCAGTAACATAAATTAAACTCGTTATTGACTAGACGGGGTGTACGAACAGCTAGAGGACTGATTTTCACCGTTTAGTAGACTCAAAACTCGAGAGATATTTCAGGTAGGTTCAAAAGACTCACTTTTACTTATCGCGCATTTACAGTTAATGATCTGTACTATATGAGTGCCTTTAGGGCCCAGAGTTGCCTTCGGGCAAATTACTTGCCTTCGAGCCTAGAGCTGCCTTCGGGCCCAGAGTTACCTTCTGGTATTATATTACAGAGTTTACATAACTATTTGCCTTATATATTTGTATAGATGATTAACTTGCGCAGAGGCTACTGAGTATTATTTAAATACTCACGCCTTTCATTCTTATTATAGATTGAGGAGTCCGAAGGCGTGACGAGTCATGAAAGCTCTACCTAGGTCATTAAATATGAGATTTCATTTTTGTTGTTATTTTGATAAACTGATGTATTAGATTATGTCATTTTAGACCTTTTTGAACTATTTAGTTCCCTATGTTAGATGCTTTGAATGTCCAGAGATCAAACATTTACAAGATACTCTAAGTGGTTGCTATTTTAAACGAATTTCCACATCTTAACTATTTTTATATATATATTTCCGCATTTTAATTATTTGTGATATTTCCGCATTAAAAAAAATAGTTAAAAAAAAAAACTAACGTTTCGAGTTTTTCAAACTTTGGGCGTTGCACAAGGAAAGTCATGGCTAGCACGAATATGTTCTGATTTTACTTATGATTGGAATTTGTCCTTTTTTATATTAGTTGCGGGGGCTATACCTATCATATTGATAATAAAACTTACTACAATGGTTATTTCAAAATGGTTATTAAGGTGGATTGTAGGATTATTGAGTCATGAACCAAGAATCCGTATTAAATATGAAGAAGTTATTTCAATTTAGAAAAGGAAAAGACGACTACAGGATGTTGAATTTAAGAAGCGATCTACATGAATGGAAATGACTATAAGTGACATTCGGCTTTCTATATTTCATCTTTTTGCTAGTTATTTGATATATATTGTCCTTGTAGACAGAAATGATGTGTGATGCCATAAGTGATGCTTCGCGTAGTGATGAAGCTGAGGACAAAACCGAAGAGTCAACAAACTAGGTATATTCTTGCAGGAATTATAAGTAGATAATTCACTCTCCAAGATAATTAATTTTAATGAGCTTTGTTCAAGCACAAGTTGGAGCACCAGGGTGTTTTCCGGCCACATACGACCTCCGTTTTTAAATCCGAAGCTCGATCTACCTCCAGCATGGCAAGGGGGAGCTCCAGGAATTCGGAAAATTTTCAGCGACACAACAATGGCTGCCAATGGCAGTGAGTCAAAGTTTTTGGCCAAATTTTGGCCAAGTTAATCTAATGTTACTTTTCTTCCCCTTTTATAATGAATGTAGGCTGGGCCTCAGACCGTGGTGTGATTCTCCTATATATATTTTTGTTAGTTGTACGCTTTACCAAGTCTAACATAAGAACAAGTTGCTTGTCTAAATATGCTTTCAAGATGTGAGTTTTCTAGTTTTCTTACTTGTCTAACATGGAGGTGGTATTTCATTCAAGCTTTGCATCTGCTGAGTATGAGGATGGACAAACTAAGGGTACTAGAGGTGCGGTATGAGTCCGATTGATAAATTTCCATCATCGGAGGGGGTCGATTGATCCCTCAAGTGGGAGCTCGATGTGATAGTTACAATTGCTTAACAAACACTAGTTCTAGGTACGAAATTGCATCTTCCTTTGAAAGTTTCTTGAACAAATTTTGTCGCTTGTTCTTGAGAAAGTTATAGTTTTTGGTAAATACTGATACATGGTCCTCATGGAAACCAGCAAATGATAAGGAATTGTGCTTTATTAGTTTGGCCACTTTTGTTAGCTATTTACATTCTCAATTAACTTCTAGAATAAGAAGTATTATAGTTGTTCCAATAAATTCTCGTATGAGATAATGCACACCTCTATTCTTTATAACTTGAAGATTATTTGGAACTTGGAAGTGGCAAATTTAATGTGTGGCAACAACAAAAAGTCTCCCTCATGAGAAAAGCCATGGTCATAAAAGTGGAGGAGGAGAATGTTTGAGGCCATTCAAATCCGCAGAAGATAGGTCCCCCAACCTTCAAAGGATGCACCTTCTGGTTAGTTTTTTACCTCTATCATTTCCTTTCGACATCCTTTGAATATGATACAATGCAAATCCAATATTTATAGCACTTCACAATCTTGTCATCATTTTTCATTTTGCATTTCTCGACATTGTATCTACAAACTTTCCTATATCAAAACCATCTTTTAAATTTTCGCCGTGATATTTTGAGTTTCAATTCAACAAAAATTGAGGTGCTACCCAAATACCCAATAAGCTAGTCATGGATGATGGAGCTGTGGATGTCACAAATTTATTGGGCTGCTAGAAGTGTAAAATTGATCATCTATAAGGCAATCCATGGGTTCAGATTGTATCTAGATGACCGGATATTCAAGAACTGTTAACAGAAGAATTGGGGTGGCTATCCTTCCAGTGGATCAATGGTAGAAGGAAACATCCCAAGGATGGCTATCCTTCCATTGGATCAATGGAAGAAGGAAACATCCCAAATGAATCTCCACGTATGTAAGAAGTTCAACATTTTATGGTAAAAAGGACTTGCAATGCTCTACGATAATCTCCATGTTGGAAAATGGACATGCTTAGAGACAAGTGCTGGGGTTTTAGCATGGAATTATCCCAATTTATTGGTCATGTAGAATTTGTATTTATATTACATATTTGATTGTTGAAGGAACAATTCTTTTTGAATCTTTTGATTATGCATATTTGTTTGAGATGTTGAGTGAATTTTGAGTTTTTCATTCATTGTATGATTATCTACGCTTGTGCAATAAAGTAAGAGTTCGATCAACAAAACCCCAATGTTTGAAAGACAAATAATTTTTCTCCTATAGGATATATACAGTTAAAACAAATAAGGAAAAAGTGAGGAATAATATTTTTGCCAAAATATTACTAGCACTACAAAATTGATTTCAAGAGATTCTTTCAATCCTAATGCTCAATTGCGCGCCCACAAGTGATTCGAGCATTGCTAATTCTTGAATTACATGGATTAGTCAAGACATATTTTCCAAAAAATAAAAAATCAAAAAGCATATCAATCCAAATCAAAATCTATCAATCTCTTGTTTTTCGAATTTATTTTGTAATTCTATTTTAAGTTTGTAATCATATCAATTCAAGTCAAAATCAGAATCTGCGGTCGGATTTCACCACGTATAAGCGGTATACTAGTTTCCCCTAATAGCATTATTTTGTTTCTAGATGGTGCCAATTCTTCAATGTTGCAAGATAGCAGGTGTTTGCTCATAAAAATGGCAATTTTATAATTAGAAACTTAAGGTCAACCAAACATGAGAAGTGGAACCACTTGGTTGACTTTAGAAATGGACATCATTAATTCTTTCAAATGAAACTATTAACGAGCAACATAATCCAGATCATTAATTTGAAATTTTAATTGTTGACAATTCAAAATATCAATGACCGTAGCACTTATTCTTTACGACAAACATTAGCATCATGCATGAAGGTATAATTTAAACTTTTACATTCTTCACAACAAAATTAATGAAAATTGACGACAAAATGTGAAACATTTCCAGTTATTAAAATATACCTTACACAGAGTATAACAAAGATTAAGCAATGATCATCTTTACATCCATTTATTATTTGCTATTTTCTTGGTAATAATAAATAAATTAATAAGAAAATCCATTTAATAACGAAATCCACATCTTCTTTACATCAATCATCCCTATTAGGATCCCTCACAACCGGCATCTGCATCAATTCTGCTTGAATTCGCACAAGATTTCCATCCAAAATCCGATCAAATCTCTTTCTTCACAATCATCTTTACCATTAATTGGCCATATCCAGTTTCAGTTCCAACTTACTTGAGGAAACCACGAATTTGATTGATTTGTCACTGATTTATTACCGATGCAATGACTTCATAGCGAATTTTGGTTACAATCTTTTTTTACCATAAATATTAAGCTAGAAAAGATGTTCTTTTACCATAGTTTTGAGTAGTGGCGTGTTGGGTTTCCGTACCTTGTGTTCGTGTGTTGTGTGTTCCTTCAAAAAAGAAAAGATGTTCTTTCATTTAAAAAAATAAACTTTTAAAAAATCTATCTTATAGATAATATCTATATTGCATAAATCAGATAAAGATATGTGTAAATCGTATATCAAATAAATTACGTCTTTTATAAATCATTTTTTCCTTAATTTAAAAATTTATTGATAAAAATCTTGAAATTCCCATAAAACAACCAATAACTATTGTTTGAAGACTATAACTAATCTATATATTATATAATTTTAGGTTTTAATAAAACAGTTACAATTGAAAAACAGTTAATGAATAAAAAACTATCATACTTTATTAGACCATTCAAATAGTGCCACGTGTGCATATGTTGGCAGTTTTTCTTATCACCAAATTAGTTATAATTATTTGTGCACGTGAAACCATGTTTACTTGAAAAGAATGTCATTCACTTTCCTAAAAATGTGGGTTAACATTACCCTCCTTTTGGAGGGCCAATTTCAATGTTAAAGAATTGAAATTCTTGAAAATTTCACATTCCATATTATTCTATTTATCGAGAGCTTTAATATGAGTATAATATTCATATGTATTTTTTACTATTTTAAAAGTTATTTGTAGTGATAAGTTACTATTTTATAGGTAAATAAGTAATTTTTAAAATAGTAAAAATTATATATCAATATTGTATTCATATCAAAGCTCTCAATGAGTAAAATAATATGAAAAAAAAATTAGTTATTTAAATTTTTAACCCTCCAAATTGACATTCGTAAAGGAGGGTAATGTTCACCATTCTTTTAGGAGAGTGAACAAAATCGATCTCATTTTAACTTCTTTTTTTTTAATAGGGGTCTCATTTTAATTTTATTTTCTAAGTAATTTTTCCAATTTAGCTAATCAACACATTCAAGAACATGGTCAAAATTGAAATGTTTGTCACGCCATTACTATTTTTGTTTGGCTTTATTTGTCATTATGCGCAATTAGCTAAAATTTATCCTTTACATTGTTGTAATACTTATTTTTTAAATTGCTTGCTATAACTTATTTAAAATAGTTATACTAGAAAATAATTATGATATTCAACTAATCTATATTAATCATTACATGGTTAACATTATTATATTACTTAAATAGTTCTAATAAATTAATATAAATCTAAATTATTATAATGCTTAAATTATTTCAATGAAATGTGGATTAACCAATAAAAGTAATTTCACAATATCTCATACAATTTAATTAATTATAAGGTTATTGAATGTTTCAAAGAAAAATTGTAAGATTACTAAACATTGTTATAGTAATTATATTAGTTCAATTAAATATATAGATACACACCTCTAACATTTTATAATTTTATTAAAAGCATCAATATAATAAGGGCAATATCATCATTTATATTATACAAGTTTAACCAACAACTTATTTAAAAAAGAAATTATACTAAGGACGATAACGCCATTTATATAAAATAAATTAAAAATGTTGCTCTTAATTTATAAATTTCCTCACTAATGATATTTAAAACAATTAATAATGTTGCTATTAATGAAAATTTATAAATTTATCAACTTAATTAAAGTACTTTTACATGTTTTGATGTGTACAAACTATTATGGTATTAATTTAAAAAATTATTATTGTATGAATCATTTATTTAAAATTATTTCAGATGCTTTATTAAGTTATGTGTGGTTTAATTGGAAATTATGATTTTTGCCAATGAAATAGTTTTTTTAATTAATAGTGAAAAAAATTCGTTTAAAATATTTTTTTTGATGGAGAATTATAATTTATTTTTACAAAAGGCAAATTTTTGAAATTTATATATGTAATAATTGGTATATTGTGAAATTGTTATAATTATCTGCTTATTTAAAATTATTTTTCTACTGAGAGTAGTTAAAAGATAGATAGCAAATGATTTCAATTGAAAATAATTGAGAAAATTTGTTTGTATATATATTATTTGATAGTTATTTTTATTTTATTTGGAATTAGAAGATTTAGGGAGGGGGAATTGAACCATTAACCTAAGGGACACGAGACCAATCCAAATGCTACTAGATGACATGGGTCATGGCTGTTAAATTTTATTTATAAAGCCAAAAAGAATTTATATTAGTACTTATCACTTAAAGAAAATGATAACTACATAAAAAGATCAAACTGCAAATACACTATTGTCATAATTTGATCGGAATTAGATAATTATTTCATGATAGAATTATGCAAATAAGCAAATAAAAGATTAATGGTTAAAGGTAACTAGGTAATGGATAAAACAATTAGTGAAAATGATTAAAGATGAACTATTAAACTGTAGAAGATGAAACTTAACAAAAATAAAGAAACACGCATTTATACAAAGTTAAAGGTTAACAAAATTCACATATATGAATGGACACTTGCCTTAAAGGTGCGTTTGGTGCTGGCGATAATTGAATATACATGAACAGTGGTAGATTTGTGATGGAAACATAGCTTTTGAATAGGGTGCTCGAATTAGGTATACTATTATCTTCAACAAAATCCCTGATCCAGGCATTTCTCCTCAAGAATTATGAAATCTGCTTAAAAATATTTGAAATAATAAAATTTATTATATTAACTAAAGATCTTAAAAAATTATAATTATAATAAGAGTATACTCATAATGTATATATTCGGAAAAACAAATATTTATAATAACATAGAGTTTTTGAATACTGTGAAACTATGTCTTCGAGATGAAAAAATATGTCCTTAATCCTCTAATCTTTTTATTCTTTTTAAATTAGCATTTAATAGATATGTTCACTATATATTATGTCATTTTTTGTATAATTTTTATTTGTTTTCAATGATACTAAAATTGAATGCCTTCTAACATAATACCATGCTTTTCAATTTAATAAATATTATCAAACAATTTTGAACCGGTCAATTCTGGTTATATTATTTATTTATCAAATTCAGCGTTTAAATGATGCATACAAATCATTTATTATATTTTTTTTCAATTATTTGTTTTGCATTTATGGAGAATTTTAAAATGTAATACATTACGTATTACCTATTTTCGACTTTGTAATAATTAATAGTAGATGGTAATGCGACGAAACTGTAACTGACATTGATACACTAGAAGTGTGAATATTTTGAGAAAATTAAGTAAGCATTTCAATATATAAACTTTCTTTTTTTTTTTAACTCTATATTTAATATATTTTCAATGTTACATGTATTTTATAATTTGTCTTAGGATGGAAGGTAGACTGCACCCTAATTACTCGATCCATGAAAAAGCAAGACTCATTTCTTCTTTGTTTTTTGAACATCGTTATCGTTAGTGTATTTTATGTGGTTGTTTTGAATTATATTTATTTTTAAAATCGACAATTCAACATTGCCTTCACATCGTTTTTAAAATAATAATTTTTAGTTGTATATTGCGTTCATTTGTAATCATTTTTATTTTTTGAATAATTTAATTCATTTAATACATCTTTTCTCTAATGTATTATTTATTCTATATAGGAAGACAAGATTCTGCCATTGGTGGAAATCATGATGGGATAATATCTACCGAAAATAGATAAAATCAATTAAAATATGCTTTTCTTTCAAAGAAAACATGTAATTTTATTTTTGTTATGTAAGTATTGTCATTGAACTATTATTATTATTATTGTTGTTGTTGTTGTTGTTGTTGTTATTGTTGCTGCTATTACTGTTGTTTTTAATTGTTCTAGATATTTTCAAATTGCACGTAGACTGTATATTTTTCACATAGTATTATATTTCAATTTTATTACTTTTACTTATAAATGTGTTTGTAAAATAATTAATCACTTTATTCAAATATAATTTGGATTGAAAATAAATTTTTGATATAGCAAAATAGTTGACATATTTTTAATTAATTTACACTCACTTATAAGATATGTATAATGCATTTTCAATATAAACAGTCCACTAATTAAAAATAATTGCAAATCATATGTAAAATATTTTATTTTTCATTCAATTGACACAATTTTACTCCCGTGCAACGCACGGGTGTGAAAACTAGTAAATGTAAAATTTTATATTTCAACACGAAGAACTAAGGGAAATTGGTGCAAATGATCTAAAAAAGTTTTGTGTAGTGCGAGTTTAGTCCAAAATAAAAAAAGGTTGCACAAATGGTCCAAAAAAAATTATTCGGTGCACATTTGGTCCATTTGGATGGAATCCGTCTATTAAACCATTAGTCAAAATTAAACTTTGCTATTTTTCCATCTTCCCAGGGGACAATTTGGTCATTTCACTTGAGAAAAATTGCAAAAAGTCCGAACCTTCGAGTATTATGAAAATTAAGTCCAAGTTTCAAAAATATATACATTAGTCCCAAATTTTAGTTAAATTGTACAATTTTCCTTTTATTTTTAATGAGTGCTTATTTAATACATAAGTAATTTTGCTGAACTAATTTGACATTGATTAAATAGCTTTTATAAAAAAAAATTTAAGCATAGTAGCATTTGTTCAAATTAATATAATATCCCAACTTTCAAAAATTTTCTTTAGCATTAGCGACGAGCACATTTTGAAGTAAACTGACAATTAATAATAAATACAATTATTGTACCTACATATTAGGAATATATTAATTCAAACAATATATCGAATACAAAGAATTAATAAAATCAAATAAAAATACGAAAAAACAAACAAAAAAATACGAAAATTTTCTATAGCACACACATTTCGATTTTAAACAACAATTAAGAATAAATATAATTATTGTGTTGACATAAAATTTTATTAGGAATATATTATTAAAAAAAAAATATCGAATACAAAGAATTAATAAAATAAAATAAATTTTTTCTCAAAAAAATAATAATAAAATCAAAGGCAAAAAAGAAAAAAATCAAAACCTACAATCCCCCCAGCCCACCTCACCTCCCCCAAAGCACCACCACCACGCTAGTGGTAGTGGCGGCGGTGGTGGTTTTCAAACCACCAGGATCTGGTCACACCAACGCGATCTGGTTAGTGATTTGAAACTACCACATTTATTGGAAGTTTCGAAACCACCAGCTGCTGGTGGATTCGAACCCACCAATAGATCTAGTGATTTCGAAACCACTACAAGATCGAGGTGATGGTGGTTTCCAAACCACCAGATCCTGGTGGTTCGAAAACCACCGCGCCACCACTACCAGCGTGGCGGTGGTGCTTTGGGGGTGGGGTATGGGACTTTTAGTTTTTGATTTTTTTATATGATTTTTTAATTTTTTTTAAGAAAATTTATTTGATTTTATTAATTCTTTGTATTCGATATTTTTTTTGCAATAATATATTTCTAATAAAATTTATGTACACAATAATTACATTTATTGTTAATTTTTGTTTAAAATCAAAATGTACGTGTCTCTAATGCTAAATAAAATTTTTGAACTTTTTCTTTTGCAGTCATATATTCGTAATAAAATTTTTTTGTATGTATAATAATTACATTTATTGTTAACTGTTCGTTAAAATCAAAATATGCGCGCCTAATGCTAAAGGAAATTTTTGAAAGTTGTGATATGATATTAATACGAACAAATGCTACTGTGTTAAAATTTTTGGATAAAAACTATTTAATCAGTGTCAAATTAATTCAATAAAATTAATTATGGGTCAAACAAACACCCATAAAAAAAATAAAAGGTAAAATTACACAATTTAACTAAAATTTAGGACTAAAGTATACATTTTCAAACTTTGGGACTTGATTGTAATAATATCCAAAGATTAGTTCCTTTTGTGCAATTTATCTCAAGTCAAATAACCAAATTGCCCATTGAAAAGATGATAAAGTAGCAAAGTTTGACTTTGACTTTGACTAATGATTTAAATAGACGGATTCCAGTCAAATAGACTAAATGCGAACCAAATAGTTTTTTGGACAATTTGCACTATCCTTTTTATTTCGGACCAAACTCGCACTACACACAACTTTTTTGGACCATTTTCCCCAACTTCCTAAGAACTATTAATAAATTTAATACTATTAGTTTGATAATCTATATCTATAATATTAATATAGAAAAAGAAGGGAACAAAAAATATTTTTGAATCATTTTTTTATTCTTTTCCCGCTCAAACTGATATAGCCAATCAGAATTTAGGAATAAAAAAATGTATAGAAATGATAGTTGCAGATGGCTTAAAAACGGGAAGGAAAAAAATAAAATAAGAAAAGAATCACGAGACTTGAATTCAGATCTTCACGGCCGGTTTTTGGGTTAATCTACTCCAATCACATATGGCTTCCCTTTTGATTTGAAATTACTCGTGATTACATATCTCTTATTTTTTCCATCTAACTAACATAGCTCTAATTTGTGTTCTAAATGAAATTCGTTCTTGCCCTAATTTTTTTTAGATGCGGTATTTGATTTGCTCATATCTATTTTCGGATTAAAGAGATTCATTCCGTCATTTTATTTACAACCGAATTCTTTTCATGTTATTGTATGTATTGATCGCTATCTATTTAATTATGGAATTGGGGTTTTCTTTCCATCATTATAATTCTACTATTCGCTATAGTATTCTTTTCCTGCTATTGTATGCAATTATGCATCGATCGATTCCTATAGATATTAATATTTTGCAGTTGGAGCTTTCGTCGGATTCTCCACAAATACTGTGAGGTATTTGTTCATCTCTATGTTGAATTTTATTATGAGCGATTAGGTTATTAAGTTACTTCTAATTTCGTGTTTCTTTTTTTCCTTTTTTTGGTTTTTGTAATATGCTACTGATGTAGTCAAGAGCATATTGATATCTCTTGCATTGTAGAAAGGTTGTTTCTTTCCTTCATCCCTTCATTGTGTTTTAATGACCATCAATTAAAAATGTCGTTGTGGTGCGAGAGATGTATGTTGAATACTTAATTTGGGTGATATAATTGCTAATGCTTTCCCACTTGTATTGCTTTGCTGAAATTGTTTTATTTTCAATAGTACTCTGTTCATTTTGCTATTGTTGTGCAGGTTACCCTTTGTTTTGTTGAATTGATTTTGAACGTTTCTTTCTTCTTCTTCCGGCAATGGTTGTTTGCTCACTGTTTCCGTTTTTATTTTGTTTTTTTATTTTTTTATTTTTTTGGTATTTTTGTTTCTTATTGTTTTGCATTAGAAATTGCTAATGGCTCCAACCTCGATGCTCCTTGCTGAAATTGTTGGTGATATGCCCAATAATAATTGTGTATTGTACGTGTTATTCGTCTTTGGAATGTTGCTCAAAGGTACCAACCGCATCAAATACTTTCTGTAGATATGGTTTTACAAGATCAAGATGTAAGTCTCGTTAACTTTTCCTTCCTTTTTTTCGTTGAGTCGATTGAGGCAAAAAATATATTTCATTATACATCTAGTCATTTTGTAGTGCGCGCATATCCATGCAACAATTGAGCAGGACTTGTGGCCAAGATTTAGCAATTTTGTTGTGGAGCACGGCTTATATGCATTGAAAAATTTTCGTGTCGAACCCAATGATGTGCTTTTTAAGCCTATCCCACATCCCTTAAGGCTCTTTTTTAAAAAACATACCATTATCAGGCCACGTGAACTTGAGTTATTTCCTAACTTCCCAAGGACCCTCTACAATTTTAAATCCTTCAACCAAGTGATGAGTACGCTTCCTGTCGATACTTCTTATTTGATTGGTAAGTTTGATAGTATTCTTTTTTTTTTTTTTTTGAAGAGTTGTTTTTCCAAATGTTGTTTCATTTTTATTAGTATTTAAATACAAATGTTTGTAGATTATATTGGGGTTTTGCTTCCCAAATAGCCCACAAGACTTGGTTTTAATGCCACCAGCTCAAAATATTTTTCATTTTATTTGACTAATCTCGAGTAAGCAAATCTTTCTTTCATATTACATTTTTTAAATAATTTTGATTTCATTTTATCAAATTTAGAAGTAATTGTATTTGCAATATGAACCGTTTGTCGTGTTGGCTGTGGGAAGCATATGCCAATGAGGTGAGCGAAAAATTTAGCTTCAATTGATTGGGATAAGCCCACAGTTATTGTTTAGTTGTTCGTGTTACATGATTTGGTCCAGCTATTTTTTACTATTATGATATGTTTGATCATTGTAATACATTTGATGTTTTAGAGGAATCCATCTCGATGCAAACATCTTTCCATGTGTTGAAGGTGATTATTGATGAACATCTACTGGAGGATTTCCGTATTAGGCAAAGAAATATTTTTGATGTGTTTAAATTTATTATTGAAGATATTATTCTTATTACAAATCATAATAATTTTTCTAATAGTATTAGTATTATTATAACTAAGAAAAAATTATTTTCATTGTCATTATTAGATTCATGGAAACTTATCAATAGGTTGGACAACCCAGTGGAAATGTTTTGTCTTAGTTTGGAGATGTTGAAACCTTTGGGCCTGTCATTACATTGGGCAAGTTAAAGAGCACTAGGGGGTATTTATTTTATTCTTTAAATTTTTTCTATATTTTTTCCCCCGGTGAATGCCTTGGTCAAACAAATTTTTTTTTACTGATAGCCAAATGGATATTGATTTTACAGGGAAATAGAACGTGTCCTGTCAATGAACAACTGCTATCCCAGCTACCTAGAAAATTCATGCTCTACAAAGTTGGACTCAATTGGTGATGAATTTTTTCGCAGTAGATGCCAAAAGACAACTATGAATCCATTATATAAGTACTGTGCTAAATTATCTGTTAGGCATGATAATGAGTTCACTACTGTTTTTTTGTGGTATGAAGTATGCCAGTTGCTTCTTGCAAAAAATGTGCTGGAGTTGCACGGTTTGATTGATCTGGTATTTTTAATCAAACTTGGCATGGTTTAGTATATGAATTAAGTATTTAAGTGTACAAGATGAATATATATATATATATATATATAAATTTATTGGAAGGTTGATGGAGTACACGTTACACCATGGAAGATAATGCATTTGGTAGGCAGACCTTATTTCTTCAAGATTAGTAATTATGGTTCAAGCATTGGAGTTGGCAGAACTTATATAATAAATTCTTTGTGCAATGATCCGGATATCATTGCGATGCATAAGCCTAATAATGTAGTGGTGGTGCAGGTAATTAGTATACTTGATCCATTTGGTTAATTTTACAGATTGTTTAGAGACTAATCACATGTGTTTTGGGAATGCTATTTTCAAATAGGACCATGATTCAGATTATGATTTGGATCTTATGTTTCCAATCGAGACAATGTTGGACTCAAACCAGGTTTATACCTTCTTGAGTTCAATATTGGCATATAAGGATTTAATTTTCTTTGACCAAATTATTTGGTTTCATCTACTAAATGTCATTCAATTTATTCCATTGTGTGTTAGGCTAATGAGCGTGAAACAATTAATCAAAATAAGAAGCCTACCAACACGCTGTCCTCCAATCATCATGTTGATAGAGATGACAATGCTACTGATAATATACCAACTGCCAATTCCTCCATGAGCTGAAAGGTCGTTACAGTGGAAAAAAAGAAACCCTCCGGATTGGCCTAATCATCTATTCAATTTGCTAGAACAATGATCAATTTTTTATTTTTTTTATTTTTTATTTTTGGAAATACATTTCGAAATTAGGTTGCTATTGATATGGTTCATCTATTTGTTCTAATCTTTATAATTTCTGTTTCGAATCTAGCTTGTTCCAATTATTTGATGTGTAATAACTTTTGGGAGTTTGTTGACATGTTCAATAGTAGTTTTTGCTATTCTTTGTTGTGGTTTGCCTGTGTTCTGTTGGTGCTACTATTGTTGTTCTCATCCATTTTCCCTGTCCTTCTCACTTGTAAAGGTGTTGATGGCTGTTGATGTTAATTTTTCTTCTTTTCCTGATGCTTTGTTTCCCATGCTATTCACATTACACTACCTTTTGATAGTTATCACCAAAGCACCTAAGAAATTTCAGATATTGCTGCTGGTTCCTTTTTGTTTTTCTTTTCGTTATCCCTCTCTCCATTTTTCCTCCACATTTAGTTCATCCTTATCATTCTTTTGCGATCTTTTTCCTTTTTGTTCGGTTTGCTCATCTTCTTCCTCTTTCCTCGCCAAGAAGATACTTCAGTTGGCATATTTCACCACATCCAGTGAAATACCTTCTTCGCCTAATCTTTCTTCTTTTTGTTCCTTTTGTTGGTCATGACCCTCTTATAGCTCTTTGTCTTATCAGTTGACTAGGTAAATACTTCCTTTATTTGGCACATTCACTGTAGTCACTAGCTTACCTGATTTTGGGCATCCACTTTTTTGTTGCCATTAATAATTTATTTATTTATTTTTAAAATACTTATGTAAATGTGATTCAACTCTATTTCAATTGAAAATTATTACTTCTCCGCTAGACTTCAATTGAAAAATAATTCGTCAGTTGGCCGTTCTTATGTTCACCCTCTTTTTGTTGTTGTCCACTTATTTGCTTGTTTTATTTTTTATTTTAGTGCTTCAAATTTTATACAATATTGATTTACATCGAAAAATATTTCTTAAGTCGACACCGATCAGTTTACAGTCCCCTTTCTGATAGTGGTCGTATTTACCTATTTTGGGGTCATCGTCTTGTGTTGCTCTATATTCTTTTAATTGAAGTCAAATTAATTTTCTTAATTAGCAATTAAATTGCAAAATATTTTTTAGTTTACATATTCCAGGTTACAATATCTTTACTCATCACGTATTTAGTTACTTATTTATGTATATTTTCAATTAAGTCTGCTAAATTTTTTACAACTGCTCTTTTTAATCAAAAAATACTTCATAAGGTAATGATCATCTTAAATCAAAAAATAAACATGGTGTCTTATTTCTTCTTTCTCGATATCCAACGTAGTCATTGGGTTCCCTCATTTTGATTCTTCGTTATTTGTAGTCGGTTTATTTGCTTATTTATTTAATTTTGAAATACTTCTGTCGTCCACTTATTTGTGTTTTCCATTTTTTATTTTTGTACCTTAAATTTTATATAATGTTGTTTTTCATCGAAAGATACTTTTTAAGTCCACATCGATTGCTTCATATTCTCCCTTTTTTCCTTATTATATTTAGATATTTGGTGGTGATCTTCTTATCTTCTAGATTTATTGATCATCTTATGTTATTATATTATTATTTATTTATCTTTTATTTTAAGTTAAATAAATTTGCTTCAGTCTAATGAAATTGAATTGCATAATATTTATTGAGCTCGTTTATCTCATTGGCAATATATTTTGTCACGAAGTATTGGCTTATATCATGTTCGGCCTCTTTTTGTTGTTGCCCACTTATTTGCCTTTAATTATCGATTGCTTCATATTCCCCTTTTTTATTGTAATTGTATTTATGTATTTGGTGGTCATTCTCTTATGTTATTATTTATTTATGTTTTAATGTAAGTTATATAAATTTTCTTCAATCTTCTAATGTAGTTGAACTGTAAAATATTTTTTGAGTTCACTTATTTTTTGATATTGAGTTCACCTATTTTCTGATATTGAGTTCACTTAATTTTAATAATTGAATAAAATTTATTATTTCTTGCTTAAACTGTATCCACCAATCAAGAATTGAGAAATAAAAAGCGGGAAAAAAAAGGAAAAAATCAAAGAGAAAATTAAGAAAAATACGATTTTGCTTCATTATTTTTCTTGTTTCCCCTTAAATAAAACATTACCATGGCTATCACAAATCTTTGAATTGGTTTTGGATCAAAGCACCACCGCCAATTTGATTTGAAAGCCCTAATTCATATTTTTAATTGATTTTTTTAATTCAATTATTTGATTCAATCTTATCTAATGATGGAATTTAGATTTTCATTCCACGTTGTAATTCTATTGGCGGTATAATTCTTCTTCTAATGTTGATGGGTTCCTATAAATATATGAGTCTAAGAATCGGAGCTCTCATCGTATCTTCAGCCCAAACAGTAAGATATCACACAATTAAGCTGTTGAAGTTTATCAAATCTTATTGACTCTATATTATTTTGATTGAATTTTTTCTGATTGTATTTCTTTTTATTTTTTCATTTTTCCTTCTGTCTAATTGTGGTTTTTTTTTTGTTTTGGCCTACTGTTGATGGAGTAGAGATCTTAACCAATCTGCAAGCAGATATATTTCCTCTCTTTAATTTTGCTACTGGTGTTAACTCTTTGTCACAATCTGCTTGCATGGTCTTTAATTATTTTTATTAGTATTAATCTCTGGCAATTTGCATTGGTTAGATGATGTATTGAACTTTTATACTATTTTGTTTTTGTGCATATCATTGGTTTGTTTGTATTTAGTTGTCTTTGCGCATCAGTTTGCTCATGTCATATATTGAGATATCTATTTCTCTATTATATAGTATTGCTTATATGGCGGTTCCAATATCGATTCATTATGCTATGATTCAACATCTTCTTTTCATTGTTTTTTGGCCATCTATTATTATCCATTTATGAAGTATTTCGAATGGTGCTTGTGAAGAGATAATTGGAAGTTGTGCAAATGCAATCCGAGGAACATGTGACATTTTTATTCAACTGATGGTAAATGTATCTCTTTTTTTCTTTTTCTAGCCATTCTGCTTGCTCATTAGTTTCATTAGTTGATTAGGCTGCTGTTGGAAAACTTAGCGTGATTTTATTATAAAACGTAATTTTTAGTCACTTTCCCTGTTTATTGTTCTTCTTACATATCTCCTTACATCTCTACTACACTATATATGCTTATTTTTTTACTACACTATTGTATTTTATTGTGTGCTCTTTGCTTATTACTTTTGTGCAGAAGAATTTACTAATGGCACCATCCCCAATGCTCATTGCTGAAATCTGTGGTGATATCCCAAAGAATAAAGCTATATTGGTGCGTGTTATTTGTCTGTGGATTGTTACTCAAAGGTTTCAACCTCATCAAATTCATTCCATAGACATGGATTGTTACTCAAAGGTTTCAACCTCATAAAATTCATCTCCTAACGTTTGCATTATTTTTTCGTTGATTTGAATAAGTTCATGAGGAAACCTTATTTATCAGTTGTTGGATCTTTTGTAGTGCTCACGTATCCATGCAACAATTGAGCCAGATCTACGGCCAAGCTTTTAGGAGTTTAATTGATGAGCATGGCTTATATGCCATGAAAAATTTCTGTGTGGAACCCAATGATATGCTTTTTAAGCCAGATCCCTTTGGATTGTTTTTCAAAAAACAATGATTTTGAAGCCATACGATCTTGATGTGTTCCAACTTTCCGAGAACCCTCTACAAGTTCAAATCTTTCCAGCAAGTAATGAGTGCTGCTCCTGCTGACACAACTTTTTTAATTGGTAAGTTTGACCATTTCCTTTTTTCTTTGGAATTGAGTTTATAATTGTTTTCTTCATTCTTACTAGTGTTTATATCATAATCTTTGTAGATTATATTGGTGTTTTGCTTCCAAGTGAGCCTACAAGATCTGGTGTTAATAATAATACGGGCTCGAAATATTTTTCGTTTCATTTGACTGATCTTGAGTAAGAATATCATTTTTAAATATTACGCTCTTTCAATTTGTACATTTCATTTTACGAATTTTAATAGTAAATGCATTTGTAGAAGGAACCGTATGCCGTGTTGACTGTGGGAAACATATGCCGATAGAGGACGAGAGTACTGCTATGCCTTGTGTAATGTTAAAAAGAATTTTTAGAGTCCAATGCATTTGTGTGCAAATCATTAAGCTAGAAATAGCTAATGTCGCATGGAAATACGTGAAATTTGCTTGAAAAAGATCTTTTGCGTTGTAGAAAATTCCATTGTCTAGCTCATGCATTCGTGTTAAGTTGATAATCCGGAGGAAAACTAACGGCAAAGCAAGATCATAACCCTAGTGCTATTTTCCTCTATTTGTTCACAAACAAAATCCCCATTCTTCATTTTAAGTGCTTAGTTTCTCTTGTTTTAATCTTCTTATTTTGTAATTAGTTTCTTTTATTTCTTTTACCTAGATTCTAAAACACACATCAGCTCATCTATATTTCGGTTAAAGTTAGTGAGACAAATGTCAAAAGCGAACACAGTCCTTTTGTGTTGGACATCCTATTTCATCACTTTACTACTTGTCACGTTCATTTGCGGGATAGCATTGCAACACCTACCTTCCAATGATCTGTATCAAGCTTGCTTAAATATATACCAAACATTCCAACCATGAACGCTATGTCCAGATGTGTACAAACTTGAGCATAGATAAGATTCCTAACTACAGACGTATAAGGAATCTTATGCATTTCTTTAACTTCAAGGTCATTCTTATGGCATTGTTTGAGAGGAAATACAGAGATGTCACCTAGTTTGCCATCTTGCATGCCAAACCTTTTGAGAAACTCATTGATATAGCTCTTTTGTGATAGTCCAAGAATGTCATGAGATCGATCTCATTGTATTCCCACTGCAAAAGCGACGTCACCAAGGATCTTTCATCTCAAAATTCTTCGATAGAAATCATTTGTTTTCGTGCAATATACCTATACATTAGTGGCGAGTAGTATGTCTTCCTCATATAAAAACTAGGAAAATATACTTACTCCCACTGAACTTTTGATACACCCAATCATCAATGACATTTATGTGAAAACCAAATAAGATAATTACTTGATGAAATTTGTGGTACCACTGCGGGGAAGCTTTGTGGTACCATTGCGGGGAAGCTTGCTTGAAACCATAGATGTATTTCTTTAATTTGAAAACCATATTCTTTGGGTCGCCTGACACAAAGTTTTCTAGTAGCATCACATAGATCATTTCATCAATGTCACCATTAAGAAACGCTGTCTTTACATCCATCTGATGTAATCCAAGGTCAAAATGTGCAACAACCATCATAATTGTCCTAAAAGATTGTTTCATAGAAACTGGAGAAAAAGTTTCTTTGTAGTCAATTCCTTCCGTTTGAGTTTAGCCTTTAGCTCCAAGACAAGCCTTATATCTTTCCATATTACCTTTCGAATAACTCATGGTTTTAAATATCCATTTACAACCAATGGGTGTGCATTATGGTAATTGAACAAGATCTCAAACATTATTGTCTTGTATAGACTTATACTCATCATACATGTTATCAATCCACTTTTGAGAGTTTGAACCCTACATATCCTGATGGAAGTTGATTGGATCATCTTCCAACATTCCAATATCTTCCTAAAGTTGTTGAAGAAACACTATATAATCATCCGGAATACCGCTTCTCCTTTCTCTTGTGGATCGCCTTAGTTTTTGAGGTTGTTGAGTTTGTTCTTCTAGAACAATTTCCTCATCCGTAGTGGAGAGTTGTTCAACATTGTCTTGTTGAGGTTCTTGATTCACTTCATCAATGACATGTATAGAATCCTGCACATTCTCAAAAGCGATAGTAGGAATCGAAACCAACTCCTCCTCAAAGGCAATGTCTATAATCTTATTCTTCCTCTGAACTTAACATCCTAAAAAAATGTTGGCACCGCCTCAAAAATTTACCAAAGTGTAGGATCGTAAAACTTATAGCCCCTATACTGCTCAAAATAACCAATAAAGTAGCAGCTAACAATTTTAGATTCCAATTTATTTTCATGTGGCCTATAAGGTTGCACCTCAACTAGATGCCCACAAATGTGAAAATACTTTAAACTAGGCTTTCTGTCCGTCCAAAGCTCATAAGGTATTTTGGCAGCTCCTTTAGTTGGCACTCCATTAAGAATATAAACTAGAGCCTTTGGTGCTTTTCCCCGGAGTGATTCTAGTAAGGTTGAATGACTAATCGTACTCCTTCTGATATCCTTAAGAATCATATTTCGTCTTTCAGCCAAACCACTCATGCTAAGAAATCCTGCCATGGTGTACTATGGGATGATTCTGCATTCCTTTAGGAATTTAGCAAATGTTCCTAGACATTCTTCACCTGAACCGTAATATCTACTGACTACTCACGACAACGGCCATATCTAACATTTTCTATCTTTTCGTTGAGTTGATTAGCAACTTCGGCTTTAAAAGCCTTGAACATGCCCAATGATTGAGATTTCTCATGAATAAGATATAGGTACCCATAACGAAAGTAATCATCTATGAATGATGAGTGACCATCTATGAATGATGTAAAATATTATTGACCATTCCAAGAAGCTATAGGGAATGGTACACAAATGTCTATATGAATCAATTCTAAGATGTCCGAAGTTCTGTTGGAACCTAATCTCTTAGTTTGGTATTTTTTCCCTTGATACAATCAACACAGGCGTGTAAGTCTATAAAGTCAAGGGAATCCAAAATTCTGTCAGATACAAGTCTCTCGATTCTAGGTTTGGAGATATGACCTAAGTGCTTGTGCCATAATGGTGCTGAATTTTCTTTACTTAATTCCCACTTAATACGACGTGATTCCACAGGCAAAGTTTCTTTATATGATACAATACAATTAAGAAAATAAAGGTCATCTCAAGCACATATAAACCTGTACCAATAATTTTTGAATTTAATGAAACACTAACTAATTTTTTCGAAATGAACAATAACTAACTTGTTCAATAAACAAACAAAAATTGAATTTCCTCTAAGAGACGCCGCAAGGAAAGTGTCTTTCAAATGCAAATAATAACCAGTTTCCAACAATATCCTAAATGTACCTATTGCATCAACATCTATCAATTTTCCATCGCCCACAAAGATATGTCTTTCACCATCATTTAGCTTTCGGTAGCGCAGGCAACCATGCATAGAAACACTTATGTGAGTAATAGCACTAGAGTCTAACCATCAAGCGTTTTTAGGAACTAAAGCTAAATTAACCTTAGAATAGGCCAAAGTAACGATTACACCTTCTTTGCACACTGAGAGTGATACTCGGCACAATCTTTCCTCATATGTCCAAATTTCTCACAAAAGCAATAGCCTTTAGTGTCCTTTTACTGTATCTTTTGTGTCAGAGCACCTTCATATTCTTTTATCTTTCTCTTGCCCTTACTTTTAATGGTGCTAGGCTTAGAGGCGCTTCCCTTAAAGACACTTAGGCGAGAACTTTCAGTGACTTCTTGCTTCAACATTTCTGCCTCTTGTACACAATATGAAAAGAGCTCATTCTAAGTCCATTTCTCCTTCGACCAGCTATAACTGGCCTTAAATTAACTAAATTTTGTAGGAAGCAATATTAATGCCAAATGAACGAGCAAGTCATTAGACAAATCGAGCTTCAATGCATTAAGTTTTGAAGCAATGTGAGACATCTACATGATGTACTCCCTAATGCTTCCCTTGCCTTTCTACTTCATTGAAATCAAGCTTTGCAGAAGCATGCTTGTTTTAGGCTTATCGTTTTTCACAAAACGCTTCTCAATTTTAGCAAGGAAATCCTTAGCATTAGTTACTTCTTTAGGTAGTATGCTCCTGATGGTTTCCAGAATGTCTTGCTTAATGATCTTTAGACTCATGCGATTTGAGCAATCCTACTTCTCAAAGTTTATCCCGTTGATAAGTGCAATTTATGCACTTATTTAGCTCTCTTAAACTATGTATTTTTCTTATTTTTAGTCAATTTAATATTTAATTTTGTGATACTTGTTTCTATTTCAGTAAAAACCATGAATTGAAGAAAATATTACAATTTTGAGCCAAATGGGACACCATTCAGAAGTTGAAGCACCCAATCAGAAAAAATAAAATCGGGAACGTGAAGAGAAATCAAATGGGAGCCAGGTCGGAGAAATTTAAAAGTTTGGGGACTCAATTGATCAAAGTGGGAAGTTCAGGACGTGCCCTGCAATTAAACTGTAGGGACTAAATTGGAATCGGGCAAAAGTTGAAACTAGTATAACCATGCGGTCGCATGCGCGACCGCATGCCTTTGCAAAATTAAAACTATGCGACCGCATACGCGGTAGCATGGTTATATCGAGCAGAATTTCGGAAAACTTTCCGAAACTGAATTGGACTCTGATTTTTTGGGCTTTCTTGCATCTATTAATACCGATTTCGACCTAAAAATTGGGGAACGTCAGAGAAGAGGAGAGAACGAAAATTGGAGCAATCAACTTGGAGAAACTTGGAGAAAAAGCCACAATTGAAGATCCAAATTCAGGAGCTCAACATTAACTCGGTTATGGCGTCCTCTTCTCGTTTTTCTTCTATTCTTTACACCATGTTAGGCTAGATTTCTCATAGCGTTAGGGTAGAGATGAAACTTTGATTTTAGTTTGAATCTGGATTGTTAATTTGATGTTTTGTTAATTCTTATGCTAAGATGAATGTTCGGTTTTGAGTTTTCAATATAATTATGCTTTCTTTTACAACTTGTGGCCAAAGTTGATTTGTGCTCGATTATTTGCATTGAGAAATCGTGAATAAATTAGACTCTTGTTGAAAACCACAAAGTCCGATAGGGGATGAGAAGACCCCTATGCTTTGTGCGATGTTTTTATGCAATTCTTGTATTGTAATGCATTTTTATGGCGTTGTTATCATAGAGATATAGTTAACACGTCATATAAATAGGTTGAATTCTACTTGAGAAAGATTATTCAACAAATTTTGCGAATTGAATCGTCAAAACTAACTTTCATTGTCAAATTAATAATCCGGGGGATGACTAATTCAAAAGTGGATTCGAAACCTTAATGCTAGTTTTTCCATATTTGATTTAAAACTATAAAAAATTATTCTTTTAATTTGTTCCAATTTAATTCTTAATTCTTAATTTTAGATTTATCAATTTAATTTAATAATTTAATTTTCGCAAGATTGGAAATTAATTGATCTAAACTTATTCATTTCAGTTAAGGCTAGTTAGAGTGAACGTGGGAATAAATCAGTCCTCGTGGGTACGACATCCAGACTTTAAAAGTCCTCTTTATTATTTATACGATCCGTACACTTGCGGTGTGGATTCATTCGCAAAAAGTTTTTGGCGCCGTTGCCGGGGAACTGTAATTATTTTCTCGTTTAGTTTAGCTAGCACTAATTCGAAATTTATTTATTTGTAATTAATTTTATTGCATTCTTCTTTCACAGTTTCTCTTATTTTCTCTCAGGTTTATGAGAATTACGAGGCTCTATCAACCTCTCGAACTTGATCCAGTGATCGAGCGTACCTTTCGCCAAAGACGTAGAGAAGCTAGAGAAATAGAAAAACAAAAAAAATCAAAAAAAGAAAGCAATGGCGGCCAATGATGAAATTCTGCGAATTAACAATGGTGGAGAACGAGCGGAAGAGGCCGTGGACGAAGATAACATGCTAGTTGGCTATTTTATGACGCCACAGATCATTCAAAGCCAATCCAGCATCGTTTACCTTCCATTTGGGCAGCCCACATTCCAACTGAAGACGGATGTGATCCATCTTTTCTAAAATGGACACCAATTCTATGGATTGCCAGACTATGGATTGCCAGATGAAAACCCACACACGCATGTCTCGCGCTTCTTGGAGATGTGTGAACATTTTAAATATCAGGGCATTTCGGACGACGCCATCCAACTAAGGTCGTTCCCCGCACTCTATAAGACAAGGCTTTGGAGTGGCTTGATTCACAGCCAATTGCCAGTATCACCACATGGAATGACCTAGCTCAAAAGTTCTGCACCAAGTTCTTCCATCCGGCAAAGATTGCCAAGTTGAAGCATGATATTTCTATTTTCCAACAGCATGAGTCGAAATCTTTCGATGAAGCTTGGCAAAGGTTTAAGGGACTACTGAGGAAGTGCTCGCATCATGGGATCAGTAATGGGCAACAAGTACAATACTTCTACACCGGATTGCTTCCCTCATGTAAAAGCTTGGTAGACTCTTCATCAAATGGATCACTCCGCACTAAGACAATTGCTGAAGCTCTTGAGTTGTTTGAAAAGATTGCAAACAGCACGGCGATGTGGGCGTCCGACAGAAGAAATCAGAGCAGAGCATCTGGAGTCTATGAAGCTGATAATTTCACTGCTCTGACCGCGAAAATTGATGCATTGGCTCACCGCATTGCTCAAGTGGATTATGTGCAAGGAGGTCAACGGCAACCCAACAATCCATTTTCCAACACTTATAACCAGGGTTGGCGTAATCACCTAAATTTTGGCTGGGGAGATAATCAAAACAATGGAGCATTCCAAGGACGCCAATACTAGCAACCAGAAAAGAAGCGCTCTAGTGAAGAGGCTTTAGGTCCATTTATGGACAGAACTGAGAAATACATGGATCGCAAAGATCAATTTATAAAGAAAACCGATACCTCCCTCCAAAATCAACAAGCTTTCATTCGTAACCTAGAAACACAAGTTGGGCAACTGGCTAACACTATTTCGGGCCAACCACAAGATGCCTTGCCTAGCAATACTGAGGTGAACCCAAGAGAGCAAGTTCAGGCTATCACTACTAGGAGCGAGGTGCAGCTTCTCGAGATTCATGTCAAAAGGCCTTCAAAAGAACAAGAAAAAGTGATCATTGAGGAAATAGAGCCACGAGAGGAATAAAAGGTGCCAGATGAGTCACAAGTTGAAGAAAATGGGGGCAACTCATTGGAAAGGACAATGGTACCATTAAAACCTTATGTGCCTCCTATACCGTTTCCTCAGAGACTTCAAAAGCATAAGCTGGATAAGAAATTTGCCCGATTTCTTGAAGTTTTCAAGAAACTGCATATCAACATCCCATTTACAGAGGTCTTAGCTCAAATGCCTAGCTATGAAAAGTTCATTAACGAAATTTTGTCAAATAGGAAAAAGCTTGAAGAAAATGAGACGGTGATGCTAATAGAAGGATGCAGCGCTATCCTCCAAAACAAGCTCCCACCCAAACTAAAAGACCCAGGGAGTTTCACTATACCTTGCACTATTGGAGATTCATATTTTGATAAAGCTCTGTGTGATTTAGGTGCAAGCATCAATTTAATGCCATTCTCTGTTTGTAGGAAATTAGGTTTGGGAGAACCAAAACCAACTTCAGTCTCCTTACAGCTAGCAGATCGCTCTATCAAGCATCCAAGGGGAATTATTGAAGATATTCTAGTGAAAGTGAAGAAGTTCATCTTCCCTGTAGATTTTGTTATACTTGACATGGAGGAAGATGGGAATATGCCAGTTATCTTGGGCTGACCATTCCTAGCAACTGGAGGATCGATTATTGATGTGGAAAAAGGACAACTTCGTCTCCGGATGAATGATGAACACATCACCTTTAATGTGTTCAGGGCTATCAAGTTTCCAACCCAATCAGATTCGTGCTTTATGGTGGATGAGGTTGATCAAGCAGTTCGTGGAAAATTTTGGCTGGATTATGCTATAGACCCTTTGGAGGCATCTCTTGTCCATTCCAACTTCATAAACTCCCTCAGCCGGGAAGAGATTGAAGAATGCAAGAGGTACTCGGAAGCACAAGAACTGTATAAACATCAATTTCGTCATGAGAGTCTAGGAGTTGGACCTTCACCACAGCCACCATCTATAGAGCAGCCGCCTATGCTTGAGCTTAAGCCATTACCTTCACACCTACGATATGCCTATCTTGGGGATTCATCTACGCTGCTTATCATCTCTACCTCTTTAAGTCAGCTCGATGAGGAAAAATTACGACAAGTACTTAGAGAGCAAAAAGTAGCTATCGAATGGACAATAACAGGCATTAAGGGAATCAGTCCCACAATTTGTATGCATAAGATCTTAATGGAGGATAACTACAAACCTACAGTCGATGGTCAACGCCGATCGAGCCCCAATATGAAGGAAGTGGTAAGAAAAGAAGTGTTGAAGCTTCTGAACGCAGGGATTATCTACCCAATCTCAAATAGTACTTGGGTGAGCCCAGTGCAAGTTGTGCTGAAGAAAGGGGATATTACGGTGTAGAAGAATGAGGATAATGAGTTGATCCCAATTCGAACAGTCACGGGATGGAGAGTTTGCATTGACTACCGCAAACTCAACGCAGCCACTCGAAAGGATCACTTTCCCTTACCATTCATTGACCAGATGCTAGAAAGACTAGCCGGGTATTCACATTATTGTTTCCTTGACGGTTACTCTGGCTATAATCAAATCCCTATCGCCCCCGAGGATCACGAGATGACCACTTTTACTTTCCCCTATGGGTACATTTGCTTACCGTAGGATGCCATTTGGCCTTTGCAATGCACCTGCCACATTTCAGCGTTGCATGGTGGCTGTCTTCTCTGATATGGTTGACAAATTCATTGAGATTTTCATGGATGACTTCTCTGTATTTAGATCCTCTTTTGATGAATGTTTGAAACATTTAGAGCTCATTCTACAGCGATGCCAAGAAACGAATTTGGTGCTGAATTGGGAAAAGTGCCATTTCATTGTGCAAGAGGGTATTGTATTAGGGCACCGAATCTCAACTGATGGTATTGAGGTGCACAAGGAAAAAATTCAGGTGATTGAGAATTACCACCTCCAACTTCAGTTAAAGGAGTTCGCAGTTTTTTGGATCACGCGGACTTCTATCGGCACTTTATCAAGGATTTCTCTAAAATCACCAAACCACTGTGCAATCTTTTAGTCAAAGATGTCCCATTTTTCTTCTCGGAAGAGTGCTTACTGGCATTCAATGCTTTAAAGGAAAAATTGAGTTCAGCACCAGTGACTGTCGCTCCAGATTGGAGTTTCCCATTTGAGCTCATGTGTGACGCCAGCGACTATGCAGTTGGAGCAGTCTTGGGACAACGGAAGGATAAAATCTTTCAAGTCATATATTACGCTAGCAAAACTCTGACCGATGCATAGTTGAATTATGCAACAACTGAGAAAGAGCTTTTAGCTGTTGTCTTTGCATTTGATAAATTCCGATCCTATCTCATTGGATCGAAAGTAATTGTATACACTGACCACGCTGCATTGAAGTATTTAATGGAGAAGAAGGATGCGAAGCCTAGGTTGATCAGGTGGGTGCTTCTACTTCAAGAGTTTTATTTGGAGATTAGAGATAAGAAATGGAGTGAAAATGTGGTTGCTGACCACTTATCTCGACTTGAGCAACGTAAGGAAGATGAGGAAGTGGGGATCAATTAGTTTTTTCCAGATGAGAAAATGTTCGCTATTGATTCCATGCTGTGGTACGCCGACTATGTTAATTATTGGGCTGGATCAATTCTACCACCGGAGTTTTCAAGTCACCAAAGGAAGAAATTCTTTGTCGACTTGAAGCATTACTTTTGGGAGCATCCAGTTTTGTATCGATGTGGTCCTGATCTGATTATTCACCGGTGTGTGCCAGAGGAAGAAATCCTATGTATTCTTGAGTCATGTCACTCACCTACATATAGAGGGCATTTTGGTCCTTCTAAAACCGCAGCTAAGATCCTGCAATCCGGTTTTTACTAGCCCACTCTTTTTAGAGACGCTTATCGGTTTGTGAAGACATGTGATCGATGCCAGCGGACAGGAAATATCTCGAGAAGGGATGAAATGCCACTGAAGAGCATTATTGAAGTCGAGCTTTTCGATGTTTGAGTAATAGATTTCATGGGTCCATTCCCCTCTTCATTTTCAAATCAATACATCCTGGTGGCAGTAGACTATGTCTCCAAATGGGTGGAAGCAGTTGCTCTGCCCACCAATGATGGTCGAGTGGTCGTGGAGTTTCTCAAAAAGCATATTTTCACCAGATATGGTACTCCGCGTGCTATTATAAGTGATGGGGGTAAGCACTTTTGTAATAAACAGTTCGAATCTCTTTTCACTAAGTACGGCGTTAGACAATGAATTGCTACCCCATATCATCCTCAGACGAGCGGGCACGTGGAAATATCGAATCGAGAGTTGAAGAGGATCCTTGAGGTGACAGTGAGAGCAATTCGAAAAGATTGGTTGAAAAAGTTGGATGATGCACTATGGGCTTGCAGGACATCTTTTAAGACCCCTATAGGCATGTCACCATATCGCCTAGTATTTGGGAAGGCGTGTCATTTGCCTGTGGAGCTGGAGCACAAAGCATATTGGGCAGTGAAGAAGCTGAACTTTGATTTGAAAGTTGCGGGTGAAAGAAGACTCCTTCAACTGAATGAAATGGATGAGTTTCGTTTGGATGCCTATGAGAATGCTAAGTTGTATAGAGAAGACCAAAAAGTGGCATGACCAGCATATTCAGATGAAAAAGTTTGTAGTGGGGCAGCAAGTTCTCCTATTTAATTCTAGACTCAAGCTTTTTCCGGGCAAACTTCGCTTCCTGTGGTCGGGACCCTTCATGGTGACTAAAGGTCTCCCAAACAGGGTTGTTGAGGTGTACCACGAGAATAAGGGCACTTTTAAGGTGAATGGACAGCGGTTGAAGCCATATTGGAGCAGAGATTTTCCAAAAGAAGTCTCGGCCACCTATCTTTCAACACCACCATGAGTTACATTACCAAAGTCGGGCTTGGGACTTTAAACGGAGCGCTTGGTGGGAGGCAACCCATCCTCGCATCCTTTCCTAAGTTTTATTTTCATTTCTAAGTTTAGTTTTGAGTTTAGAGTCAAGTTTTGCATTTTAAGTTTGCATTTTCACATCTTAGTTGTTTTCCATGTAGTTTCATGTTTTTAGAACTAAAAAATCCACAACAATTGTCAAACCCCGTGGTTCATTGATTTTCAAGTTCAAAACAGTTGCAAAATATCATTTGAAATCATTAGTATCATGTCACAATTCACATCATTTTACAAAAAAAAAAAAAACGAACAAACAAACAAAAAAGGGAAGATCGAAAGAAACAGAATGCTGGTAAACCATGCGATCGCACACAAGATCGCATGGCTTGCCAGAAACATAGACGGCGTACAAGATCGCATGGCTTGCCAGAAACATAGATGGGGGTAGGGATGCATGCGATTGCGCACAAGATCACATGGCTTGCCAGAAACATAGAAGGGGGTAGGGATGCATGCGACCGCGCGTGCAGTCGCATGCATTACCAGCTATTTTCACCCCATGCGACCACGCATGCGGCCGCATGGTAGAAACGGGACTTCAAAATCAGATTTTAAAAACACAGACGCGGTATTATTTTCCCTCAATTTTTCAAACGAGAACCCTAATTGCTTTCTTCCCCAAAATTTCACCCTCAAAGACATTAACAATTGATTTTTGAAGAATTCGAACCTCATCCACCGTATCTCCTCGGATTGCGCACTATACTTGGGCAATATTTCGTTATTTTGGTTTGTGTTCGAGTACATAGGCTCGAGTTCCACCGTGTGTGGTTAATCTCTCATCTTCATCATCGATTAAGTGTCTTGCTGTCGAATTTCAAGAACTCAGGTACGGAAATTGCAAGCTTTAACTCATACTGTACCATGGTCGAAATTATAGGGTTTAACTCGAAAATTCTGATCAATTTTATGCTTTAATTGATACTTGTGCTATATTAATGATCGAATTTGAACTAGTTTCTGCGAATATCCCTTCTGTAATTCGCTATTCAGCTTCTTCGTCATTAGGTAGGAAACACAGTGATGAGCTTGAACATTTTTCGCTGTTCACCGAGGTTTCATTTTTTGACTTTGTGTGACACTGGTGAGGAGTATGGGCTCTAGGATCATTTAGTGGATGAATTTAGGCTTTGTTTTGTGAAATTGGTAGCTACATTGCTCGTAATATGTTGACAATCCCTCACAAACTACAACGCACGCCAAGTGTTCGATAAAATGCTTCAACGTAATTTTGAGCTTATTTATATGTTTCTGCTTTATGGCATGATTCTACGTCATTAAATGATCACTTTGGCGTAAAATTACCTTTGATTGATTGAACAAAACATTGAATTAGGCCTTGGCAACAATTGGTGCAGTGACTTGAGTCATGGCCTGACGCCGCCTGAGTCACTACCTGATGTGACTCTAGTCATGGCCTGACGCCGCCGAGCCCGCGTCACTTTCACTTCACCACCTTCATTTTTTGATTCCAAACTTGATAGAACTGCATCAACTTTTGATATATGGTTGCTTTCGACTCGTACTTTATATAGTGTAGGGTTTGTTCCATCTTTGCATCGTTCTGCAATGTTTTTGTGGGCCCCACCTTCAGTTAGTCAATTATTTGAACTTCTCTTGTCTTATGCAATTCTACATAGTGGGGGCTTTTTTATAGGAACCACTTGCTATATCATTATATTTTGAAATTGATTGTGAACTTTTCTTATTGCAGGTACAATGCCTCATACCAAGAACCAGAGTGGGCACGGAGATGATGGAGGGGGATCATCCCGCAATAGAAAGGGCATGGCTATAGAGAGCAGAGCACAGGATAGTGCTACCGCTGAGTTTCCACGTAGTCGGGGTATGAAGGAAGAGCAGACCTTGAAGAAACTATTGAAGAAGAAGGACTCCTACATCGCCGAGCGGGAGGTCACTCTAGGTGATTTTCGGGATACGGTGATTGAAAGACTCATCACCAGAGCCGGATGGGAGCAGGTAGCTGGACCTTCCCAGTTCTATAATGATCTGGTCTGGGAGTTCTACGCAAATTTAAATGACAAGATCGACATTCCCGGGACATCCCACTATCAGGAGACGTGGGTATGAGGCCAGTGGATCACATTCAGCCCGAGATCATTTATACAGCACTTGGCCTCACACATGATGGTATTGAGCCAGTGCCACTGGATGAGGATATTGCTGATGTGGCACGATTCCTATATGGGACAGAGTATACATGGCCACGCCCTACCGGTTTCATCTATGCTGATCTCCTAGACATTTTGAGGGTGCTTTATATCTTCATCTGCACTAACATCGAACCGACCACACATCTTACGACACTGACTGAGGATAGAGCTCGATTGTTGTGCCACTTAGCCCGGGAGAGGAAGATTGATCTTGGGAGCCTCATTTATCAGCTTGTGGTCGACTTTGGATCAGACAGTGGCCGCAAGCTCATCTTCCCGTGCCTTATCTCGAGCATCTGCCTTACTAGTCAGATCCCACTGCACTCTCGGGAGTATACAGTAAAGCCGGCTGCGAGGATCAGCATCAAGACGCTCCAGAGCTCCCACCCACAGAAAGGCGGCAAGAAGTCCGACACGGAGACACACCGCCTGCTCCAGCAGATCACCGCACAGCTTGAGGGTCACAATCAGCGGTTTGATGAGCTTCAGGCGTTTATGCTTCGCATTGAGGAGGGGCATGCCAGTCTCAGTCAGCGTTTGGACCGTTTGGAGTCAGCACAGAGTATCCATCATGATACGATGTTCCCTCCACCTCACGGGACTCAGTAAGGGAGTTTCTGCCTCTTTTGTCTTTGGTATTTGTTTCTTATTGTACTTTTTCTCTTTGCTCTTAATTGCGTACATTGAGGGCAATGTACTCTATTTTGCTAGGGTGGGGGTACTTATGTGTACTTTTGATGCCGTTTGACTTCTGTGCTTACGTGGTGAAAGATTGGAGTTGTACTTCAAATCTTCATATATATTTGATGCCCCATTTGTTATTTTAGCACTCTTCCATCCGGTTTTCTCTATTATGCATTTGCTAGTGGTCACTAAAAAAAATGTTCTTTTATTTGTTATGGTCAAGTTGTGTACCGCTGATGATGAAAAAGTGCCTAATTTCTTTCTAATGAACTTGCAGTTGGATTTGAAACATCACTTGGAAATTTTCAAAATTTTTCTATCACTTATCTGTGCCTGGTTCACTGAAAGAGCACATAGTCCTTGTTTAACTCTCGTTCTTGTTGACTTATCACCTGGATGATGTGTTCCTTTAGCATTACCTATGAGAACCGATTCTACACTTAGAACCAGGTAGTTCTCCCCAACCACCATTTGAGTATCCAACTGGCCTAAATGGTCTAGTTTCGGGGTGATAAGACGTAGTGACCCTATGTTTGAGGGGATTGCTGCTGGAAGTCTTGATATTTCTGCTTTGGGTTGAAGGATTTCTTGCTACCGAGTTGTAACGGCACTGACCAATACTATTATTCTCCCGAAAAAAGAAAAAAAAAAGAAGAAAGAAATCACACATGCATTCATTTTCTTTCGCCTCATTCTCTTGCCTCATTGGTCCGAATGATTAAGTCTAAGGGGTCTTTCAAACTTGGTGCCTTAAGTGACGAGCTCGGGAGTCGCCGACCTAAAGCTCGCTACATAGGTCCTTGAGAAAGCATTATTGTTGGGGCACTACGTTGCATCTTATAGAGTTAGTAAGAAAAAAACGGGGGAAAATCTAGATTAATAGGGGTTTGAAGTGCCGTGAAGCAACTTTGAGGCTAGAAATTTGGAGACTTAAGGCCGAAGTGGATGGAGTGATAGCTGTAATACTTTTCAATATTTAGTCACTCTTCTTGACACCTTGTGTGAAAAAATGCATAGAAAATTTTTGGAAACCACAAGGTAGAAACACCTCCGGAATTGAGAGAAAAGCATTAGAAGCGATTCACGAGTGAGTGAGGATATTCGACCACTTGGGAACACGGGCATGGTTTTTGGTTGAACATTCTTTGGTGATACTTTAACAAGCACTTGAGTTAGGTGATGACTAGCACATACACACTAGATAATCGAGCACTTAGGTAAGTGAATTTTTTTTGGTGATTCTTTTGTTTGTCCAACTTGAGTTTTCACTACCATTTCATTTGCCTGAGGCATATGGTACACGGTTTGACCATAAGTCCTGCTCGTGGTTGGTGATTAGCTACTTTGTTGGTTTTCTTTCTTTAAATTTAGTTTTATTGTTCGAGGATGAACAATTGTTCTAGTTTGGGGGTGTTTGATAAGTGCAATTTATGCACTTATTTAGGTCTCTTAAACTATGTATTTTTCTTATTTTTAGTCAATTTCATATTTAATTTTGTGATATTTGTTTCTATTTCAGTAAAAACTGGGAATTGAAGAACATATTACAATTTTGAGCCAAATGGGACACAATTCAGAAGTTGAAGCACCCATCCGAAGAAACAAAATCGGGAACGTGAAGAGAAATCAAATGGGAGCCAGGTTGGAGAGATTTAAAAGTTTGGGCACTCAATTCATCAAAGTGGGAAGTTCATGCTTGCCCTGCAATTAAACTGTGGGGACTAAATTGGAATTGGGCAAAAGTTGAAACTGGTATAACCATGCAGTCGCACATGCGACCGCATGCCTTTGCAAAATTATAACCATGCGACCGCATGCGCGGTAGCATGGTTATATCGGGCAGAATTTCGGAAAACTTTCCGAAACTGAATTGGACTCTGATTTTTTGGGCTTTCTTGCATCTATTAATACCGATTTCGACCTAAAAATTGGGGAACGTAAGAGAAGAGGAGAGAACAAAAATTGGAGCAATCAACTTGGAGAAACTTGGAGAAAAAGCCACAATTGAAGATCCAAATTCAAGAGCTCAACATTAACTCGGTTATGGCGTCCTCTTCTCGTTTTTCTTCTATTCTTTACAGCATGTTAGGCTAAATTTCTCATAGCGTTAGGGTAGAGATGAAACTTTGATTTTAGTTTGAATCCGGATTGTTAATTTGATGTTTTGTTAATCCGTATACTAAGATGAATGTTCGGTTTTGAGTTTTCAATATAATTATGCTTTCTTTTACAACTTGTGGCCAAAGTTGATCTGTGCTCTATTATTTGCATTGAGAAATCGAGAATAAATTAGACTCTTGTTAAAAACCACAAAGTCCGATAGGGGACCAGAATACCCCTATGCTTCGTGCGATGTTTTTATGCAATTCTTGCGTTGTAATGCATTTTTATGGCGTTGTTATCATAGAGATATAGTTAACACGTCATATAAATAGGTTGAATTCTACTTTAGAAAGATTATTCAACAAATTTTGCGAATTGAATCGTCAAAACTAACTTTCATTGTCAAATTAATAATTCGGGGGATGACTAATTGAAAAGTGGATTCGAAACCTTAATGCTAGTTTTTCCATATTTGATTTAAAACTATAAAAAATCATTCTTTTAATTTGTTCCAATTTAATTCTTAATTCTTAATTTTAGATTTAGCAATTTAATTTAATAATTTAATTTTCGCAAGATTGGAAATTAATTGATCTAAACTTATTCATTTTAGTTAAGGCTAGTTAGAGTTAACGTGGGAATAAATCAGTCCTTGTGGGTACGACATCCAGATTTTAAAAGTCCACTTTATTATTTATACGATCCGTACACTTACGGTGTGGATTCATTTGCAACACTCGTCATCAGGTGCACTTTCATTCGTAAATAGGAGCGGGTTGCTCAATCCTTAGTCCAAGATCTAGATCCATGCAATAGAGAATAATTGATACGTTTTGCCAATCCCTAAAATTAGCTTGATTAAGTATGGAAATAGAACTTAAGCTGGCGGATAGTAGTAGTAGTAGTAGTAGTAGAGGAGGAGGAGTAGTAGTAGTTGCGATGCGATGAGCGATAGCGAGTTGAGTAGTAATGCTTGATAGTAATAGTAGTAGGAGTAGTAGCGCTGATGGGAGCAATAGCGATAGTAGTAGCTTGAGTAACGTGAGAAGCGATGAGTGATGGGACTAGTAGCAGGAGTAGGAGTGGTGGTGGTGGTGGTAATTTTCTTATTATTATTTCTAGATTTATGGCAATTTATCAACCAATTGGACAAGCAAATGGAAGTGTTTCATCATATTCTGGGAATGTTGCAAACTTCAACCGACTATCACATTGGAGAATTTAAAGATCTCGAAGGAGGTATTATTTTCCTTTGCAATACAAAATCAGTGTTATTTTTTAGTTTCGTGAATTCTCAAATGAAATAAATTTTATTCTATAGTCGAACGGGTATTGGTTTTATGGGGAAATAGATTGTGTTCTGATGAGGAACAATTGGTGCTATCCCAGCTGCCCCGATAATTCTTGCGCAAAAAAGGTTGATTCTGTCGGGGATGAACTTTTATGTAGTAAATGCCACAAGACAACTACGAAGCCATTGTATAAATATTGCATGAAATTATCTGTTCAGTATGATAATGAGTTCCTTGCTGTGTTGTTGTAGGAGAGGTATGCCAACTGTTTCTAGGAAAAACTGCTTTGGAGTTACGTAGTTTTGAAGATCAGGTTATTTTTCCTTTTTGTATATTTTAATACCACAAATTTAATCGTTCTTTGATCAAGATAGAGAAGTATATGTTTTATTATTTTTATTTTTTGAGGAGGTTGAGGGAGTGCCAGTTATACCCAATGAGATAATGGACTTAATACGAGAAAGTTACTTCTTCACTATCAGCAATTATGGTCCAAACATTGGAGGTGGGAGAACTTTACCATAATGCAATGATCCAGAGATTCTTGCTATTCATAAGCCTAAAAATGCAGTTGTGGTGGAGGTAATTAATATAGTGGAAATATTTGCATTTTGCTACGATTTTTATAAACACAAATGTCATATTTCGTTTTCGTTTTCATTTTCTATGAATAGGATGATGATTCAGATGATAATTTGGACCTTATGTTTCCAATGGAAACAATCGTGGGGTCGAATCAAGTTTGTATCTTTCTCTATTCAATAGTGACATATATAAATTTTGTGTTCACCAAATCATATAGTTGCATCGTCTTCACCTCGTTGAATTTATTTTATTGCATGTTAGGGTAATGGACAAGAAATGGTTGAAGAAGTTGATGAGATTGCTAACACACCATCTTCCAAGAGTCATATTGCTGAGAATGATAATGCTCCTGGGGATAAAACCAACTACCATGTCTTCCACCAGCAAGAAGCTCAAGTCAGTGAAGAAAGAGAAACCTTAAAGCTTTGTTTATTCATTTACTCATTCTGCAAAAAAATAATCATAGTTTCCTTTTATTTTTTTTAAGTAGTATGTTTCGAATTTGGATGGCTATTCATGCTATTCTTATTTGTTTAGATAATGGTTTTTGCATTTATTGAATGGAATGATTTCGGTAGTTTATTGACATGTTCATTGTTGCCTTCTGTTTTTATTTGTTCATTCTCAAAATTCTTTAACAATTACTTTTCGATACACTCATTCTCAATCGTTACATTACAAATGATATTATTTTTTTATGTTTATCTCCATAAATTTCCTTGTTGAATCTTACATTTTGTCAAACTAGTAAATCTTTGATGTTCTATCTCTTCTTTTCTATTTCTTTTCTTTTTTTTTTTTTAACTAAATTATTGATAGTCACATTCTTAGAGAGGTTCCAACTTCCAAGTTTTTGTAAATGGTAAGGTATGTATATACGCTACAATTTATAATTAAAATTATTTTTCAACTTTTACTTTCAATCATTCATTTCATTGTTTTGATAATTATTTTATTTTTTTAATACTAATTTCCTTCGGTTTCAACAACACAAAGCCAAAAAAGTGTTAAAAATGTTATTTAAAAAACCAAAAATACAAAAAAGAAACATCAATCATTATTTTAGCATGGAAAAAAAATCATTATTTCCTCGAGTCAATGACTCATTGTGAGCTTTTTTCCTGGATTGATGAACAGGATGGATAAGCATTTTGAGTTTCACAAAAATGTAAGGCGAATGAATGTACATGTTATATAATTCATATCATTAGCACTATTCTTGACATTTCAAACGACATTCTTACAAGACTTCTTCCAACACTCACTGCATTTTAAAATTGTAACAGATTGTTTACTCAAGCTTAAAATACTGCTAAATAGTAAATACTTATTTAACCATTTGTTAACCTAATGTTTAAATATATTAACCAATTGCCTTAATGTGATTGAAATTGTGCAACGTGAAATTATTTTTAATAACGGTTGACAAAAGAAATGCATTCACATCAAATAAATAGCTATAGAAACCATAAAAGCATGATTGCATTTATCGAATGGAATAATTCCCTTTTCCTTTTCCATATTCTACTTCTTCATTTGCTGATGTTTGATGGTGCCATCTATTCTTTCTTTTTCCTCTCTTTTTTTGTCATTCTCTTCTTCTTCTTAGAGAAGGCTAATCTATTTTCCCTTCATTTTTGTCCCGCTGTATTTGTTGTGTAAATTTCTTCTTCTTTTTTAGGTCAATAAGACCAGCAGCTAAGATGACCTTTGATGACTGCTGTTGCTTGCGTCATCTTTTTCTTTTTTTTCTTCTTCATCTTACACTTTCCCTTTTCTTCCACTTTTACTTCTTCGTTCTCCTTCTTTTCCTGTCTCCTTTCTTTTTCTTCCTTCTGTTTTTGTTTGTCTTCATGTTTCGATGTTGCTGCTCTTTTGCATAGAAAACCCGGCTTATTGGTTATTTCTCTTCTGCCTAATTATTGATTAATGAGTTGATAAGTGTATTTTACGCGCTTATTTAGGGTCGTTAAATTCCAATTAATTGTGTTTTCTGTTTACTTCGTGCCTAAGTTTTTCAATTTATTGCTAATATAGGAAAAAAATCAGATTTGGAAGACATTGGAGTAAAAAGGGCCAAAAGAAGGGATGAAACACTAAGATAAGGAAAGTTTCCAAGTCCCGGGGACGAGAATGAAATTATGTTAAAGATTTAGGACGAATTTTGACCTATAAAAATGTGGAATTTGGGAAATGCTATTTCTGTATTAATTGTATAAAATTTTGTCTAGTTTCCACAGGATTTTGAATAACCTCAATTGGATGTCGGACGAGAAAGTTATGGCCAAAATAGTCAATACTGCCAGGCTGTCCTATTTTACGCGCGGACGTCTAATGTGACTAGGATTTGGAAACCCATTATACTTGGGCCTTATTCACGACTTTTACCATGAAAAACACTCTATTTAAGGGGATTTTCCAGAGAAAGAAGAAGGAGGGGAGATCATTAGAGAGAATTGAAGCAAAAACAACGCAAGTTGGAGAAGAAATTGAGGAATTCAAGAGATTGAAGGCTTCAACTTAGTTCTCTCAAACCCGGTTATGTATTTTATTTTATTTCTTGTCTTTAGTTTTTATTTCAATTCCATGAGTAGCTAAACCCTTATTACTTGGGACGAATTATGGATCCCAATTGTGAACTTTAATTCTATGTGAATGGATCCAAATTTCTAGTAATTGATTTGTACTAATTCTATGTTGTTGCATTATTTTATTTGCCTTTTTGATCAATTGGCGAATTTATCTATTGATTTATGTTTGATTTGAGAGAGGAGAACATGAATTAGATTTAGGCAATATAGAACACTAATTTAGACAAGATTTAGAGATAAACTTGTGGTTAGTGCGGTCACGTAGGTGGAATTTCGAGGAAATCGATTAGAATTTCTTGTGTGAATGCGTTCATGAAGGTTGATAACAAATTTGCTTAGAGATAGGTAAATTGGCCCGATTGAATAGATTTAATTATCATCGAGAGAGATTGTTATATAATTTAGGAAATTTGATCGTTAGCACAAGTTAATTATTTTGGATCCATGAATATAGGGTTAAGGGGATCGATTGGGTGAAGTAATGAGTCCCAAGTCTTTTAAATACTTGATTTAATCTACAAATCTTTTAATTCTTGCATAATAGATTTAGTGGAGTATCATTCTCTTAGTATTTTTTTTAAATTTAGCATCATTACACCCATTAATTTGATCCATCAAATAAAGTGATAAATTGACAAATTTTGGTACTCAAGACAAGTCCCTGTGGGATCGATACGTGGACTCAAAATCCACTTTACTACTTGTTTGACACCGTACACTTGCGGTTCGCATTTTAACACTCATATTTAAGCGGACAAGTTTTTCGCGCCGTTGCCGGGGACTTCGTAATTGATATCAACACTAGTCAATTATTGCTTTAATTTGATTTATTTTTATTAGTCGTTTAAATTTTACCTGTTTTGTATTGCAGATTTGCATGCTAAATACGAGATCGAACCCATTATTTGAGCTCGTACCTTTTGATCCTGAGATAGAGCGCACATTTCGGCGTACATTAAGAAAAGCAAAAGAAGCTAAGAGAAAACAACAGGGACAGGAGATGGCTGAAGAAGAAGAACGGCGTGTAGCTAACCTCGCTCGTCCATTGAGGGAATATGTCACACCAACAGTTGGGAATAATCTCACTTGCTTGGTTCCCCCTGCGATTCCTGCTAATAACTACGAGATCAAGCCGGGAACCATTCAGCTTCTCCAACAGACGGTACAATTTCATGGGCTGCAGGACGAGGATCCCCATGAGCACATAAGGAGGTTTTTAGAAATCTGTGATATGTTCAAAATTAACGGAGTGCCTCAAGAGGCTATTAAAATGAAGTTATTCTCATTTTCTTTAGCTGGAAAGGCGAGAACATGGTTTTATACTCTACCCGCCAATTCAATTACTAGTTGGGCTAATTTGTGCCAGAAATTCTTTGACAAATTCTTCCCTCCAGGTAGGACGTTAAAAATACGGCGTGAAATAACCTCATTTTCCCAGCACCATGGAGAATCTATATTTGAAGCATGGGAGAGATTCAATGACTTGCTGAGACACTGCCCAAACCATGGCATACCCGACTGGCTTATCGTGCAAACCTTTTATAATGGGTTGAGTGATGAGAACAAAAAGCATGCAGACTCGGCTGCAGGAGGCTCACTCATGGACAAGACATATGACGAAGCATCCTCTATTTTTGAGAAGATGGCTGCAAATAGTTATCAATGGTACTCAGATCGCTCGCTGCCAAAGCATGTTGGAATTACAGAAGTGGATGCTGTGACATCACTCGCAGCGCAAGTGGCAGCTCTTTCCAAGAAATTGGATAATATGACTTTGGCCTACAGCTAATATGGCCCAGTCGAGTGCTATATGTGATATTTGCTGTGCTAACCATGTTACTACAGAGTGCCCCGTGACCCATTCAAATTTACCGATTGATCAACAGGCACTGTTCGCTGGAAATAATCAAAGGCCACCATATGGGCCGTACGCTCAAACGTATAATCCGGGATGGAGGCAACACCCGAACTTCTCTTGGAAGACAACAATGCAGGAACGAGGCCACCTGGATTCAACCAGCCACAGGAAAGGAAAAGCTCGTTGGAAGAAGTATTGGCCAAATACATGGAAGCAAACAACAACTTCATGCAAAAGACCGAGCACACTCTCCAAAACCAAAATGCTGCAATCAAGAATTTGGAGACTCAGGTTGGGCACTTAGCAAATCAAGATGTGGCGCACCCCGGGTACTTTGCCAAGTGATACGGTGACCAACCCAAAGCAAGTCAATGCCATTACCACTAGAAGTGGGTTTCAACTGCCTGAAATAGAAGTAATAAGTAAGGAGGGAGCTGTGCCAGAAATAGTTGAGAATGAGAAGGAAGAACAACAAGAAATAGCCGAGTCATTGGACAACGGATCAAGGGTGGACAAAAATGAGGAAACGAGGCCACATCCAATCAAGGCCTACATTCTCTCGATTCCCTATCCTCAGAGGCTACAGAAGAGTAAATTGGACAAACAGTTTGGGAAATTTCTCGAAGTATTTAAAAAGCTGCACATAAACATTCCATTTGCAGATGCTCTGGCTCAAACGCCACTGTATTTGAAGTTCATGAAGCAGATGTTGTCAAAGAAAAGAAAATTGCGAAACTGTGGCATTGACAGAAGAATGCAGTGCAATCTTGCAGAATAAGCTGCCACCAAAACTAAAAGATCCAGGGAGTTTTTCTATCCCTTGCAATATTGGGAATGTAAATTTTGATAGATCTTTATATGATTTAGGTGCCAGTACAAATTTAATGCCACTGTCTGTTTACAGAAAACTTGGATTAGGCGAGCCAAAGCAGACGACGGTGACATTGCAGCTAGCAGATCGAACAATCAAACGTCCATATGGCATAGTAGAGGATGTCTTGGTAAAAGTGGAAAAATTTATTTTTCCCACAGACTTTATGATAATGGACATTGAAGAGGATATCAGAATGCCGCTCATTCTTGGATGACCATTCCTAGCCACTACACGAGCTCTAATTGATGTGGAAAAAGGAGAGCTAATTTTAAGAGTTGATGAGGAGAAAGTTATATTCAACATTCATAAAGGAAAAAAGAAAGAAGTTCAAAGTGAAAGTTGTGTCGAACTCGAGGCAACTAGAAAAAAGGATGTTGAACCAGACAAGCCCGATCAGAAAGCTCAAAGCAATTTGCATGAAATCTGGATGCCTAAATGGAAGAGGAAAAAGTTGGAAAAGAATTGGGAAGGCAACGTCAATAAAGACAAGACTTCCCAAATCCGTTTCAAACCTCCATGACCATTGTCACAACAGTCGAGCTCGGGACTATAAACAAGCGCTAGGGGGGAGACAACCCACCCGGTACACTCGTTCCAATTTTACATCGATTTTTTTTCACTTTCTTTTGCATTCTTCTTTCCTATTTTCCTATTTTTAATACATGCATCCTAAAATAAATTCCCTTAGCATGTTAATTCTATTAAATTAAAAAAAAAACAAAGAGGTCGCGCGGATCGCGCCTCAGAGAGAGGCGCGACCGGAGAGCCCTAGGGGCGCCGCAGTCGCACAAGGTCACGCTGGCAGTGGCGCGACCAGTGGCTGAGGTCGCGCCAAAGTCGGCCGCTAGTGCGACCACCACGACCCCAAAAAAAAAAAAAAAAAAAATTTACTTTAACAATTAATACAAATAATAATAATAATAATAATAATAATAATAATAATAAAAACAATACACTTGGTCTTAAAACCCATTTCTCTTCTCTAGTTCCACTTTCTCCCACTCCCTTTTTCATTTCTTCTCTCTTTCCTCAACTTCCCCTCCCATAATCACTAGCCATTACCACTTGCATGTGTTAAGAAGCTCATTCCCCAATTGATATTTGTCTTCTCCAAGTGTTCCCCCCCCCCCCCTAACAATCAAACATCTTCCAAGAGGTAAGTGATCAAATCATGTTTTACTTGCATAAATTGATTGATGAATGATTTGAGTTCTTTGCTTGTAATGGGATGTGATTATCCAGTGATTATGGTAATACGTGCTTAGGAATCCTACATATTTCTTGCTATGGGTACTTACACCCTTCAAACTTTCTTGATTCATACCTAGCATGCTAGGTGTTCGATAAATTGTCTAGACCAATGTCCTCTTGTTTTATCCCCATTGCATGCTAGGTGTTTGTTATATTGCTGGAACCAATTCTATTTTTGTCACCACTTTGTTATGAGTTTAGTTACCACGTGAGCTTGGGGGAACACTTTGATATATCCGAGCATCTTTTCGTTTTGCCTGTCCTTGATATACTCCCTCTCTATGTAATCTCATTCCATGTATTTGGTGCTTTATAGGGTCATGACGGATAGGACACGAGACTTGGCTAGGGCAAAGAACGGAAAGAGTGTTGCCACAAGCTCCACCACTTCCAAACGGTCTAGGAGTGACACTAACACATATGAACCATTCATCTTTGAGGAAGCACCGGACCGCTTTGATCTAATCCAAGGACAACGCTTTATTTATGAGCGTATGGTTGATTTGAAAGAAATGGAGTCTCTCGGAGTTAGTGAAATTATCCAATGGAAAAAGTGGGGTCAGTTAGTTGCGAAACCACATACCGTATACCCTAACGTAGTATATGAGTTCTATGCCAATCTCAATCCCAACATCGAGGAGTCGATAGATGAGCTTGCATATCATACCTTTGTTCGTGATGTCTGGGTCTCCTTTAGCCCCGCCGTTATAGCTGAGTATTACTCTGTCTCTTCCACGCTCGGGACACCAGAACTACCACCAATCGATGATGAGTGGGATGCGATCATTCAAGATTGCTTTCGGGATGACAGTTCAAAGAAGTGGGCAAAGCATAAAAAAGTCGGACATGGACAGTTGAGCCTACGGTACAAACTCTTTCATCATATCATATGCCACAACATCGATCCCACCTCTAACTTGACCGACATCTCGCACATTAAACTGGCAATGTTATACCACTTAGCAAATGGTGGCGATATTGATTTTGGCAAAATCATTTTCGACAAAATCGTGGGGATCGGTAAAGATCCAATCGGGAAGCGCCTCATTTTTCCATCTTTGATCTCCGCTCTTTGCAAAAAAGCCAAGGTCCCGATACGCCCTTCTGAAGGAGAAAAGACACAACCACCCATCATTAATCGAGGCACGCTCATGCAATCTAAATCACAAAGTCAACGGTTCAAGGCCCCATCTATACCCCCCGAGGAAGAGAATGACCAAGATGACAAAGTACCTCCTTTGATGAATGAGCACCCAATGGACTCCGAAATGAGACTCGCCCTTGACCATATGCAAACGCAATTACAACAAGACCGAGCATTTAACGAACAACAGTGGCAATGGGTTCGTCATTCTCTACAGCAACAAGAGACGGCTCGGGCCTGAGATCATCAGGAGGTTATGAAGATGTTCGAGTAGCTCCTGCGGCATCACGGGCCATCCGGCCCTTTCAATGGATGATTTGATGGAGATAGCACGCATTGCTCCCAACTACGCCCCCGGTACTATCTTTCCATTTTATTCTTTTGATACATTGGGACAATGTATGTGCTAAAGTTTGGGGGTGTGGCGATGTTTGTGGTTGCGTGTCGTTATGTCTTTTCGTGAATTTACGTTTTACAATTTTTGGTGTGTGTTTAATTATGAGTCGTAATATTTGTGTCGTTTTTCTCTTCTAGTAAAAAAAAAATTGTCTCTGTTTGTCAAGTAGCGTATCTCCGATGATTGTTTCTTTTGTGCAAAAAATTGAAATAGAGCGGCAGTTGGACCTTTAAAACATCACTTAATCCTTTTAACTTTTCATGTCACTTAGTGGTGCACGACTGATCTTATCTGAGCACATGGTCATGGCTTGATTTGGATTTAAGTTTGAATTTGATCAAGATGTTGTGTCCCTCACATTGCCTGTAATGCACAACTCGACTAGTAGACATAGGTAATTTCCCCAAACTGAATTGTAGGACCGAATTAGCTAATAGGCTAAGTTTGGGGGTGGTAAGATTAGTGACTTTATGTTGTGGGAATTGCAATTTGATGCCTTGATGTTTTTGCTCTAAGTTAAAGAATCTTTAGTTGGTGAGTTTGCCCTGACACTGACCAATGCTATCAATCTCCCGAAAAAGAAAAAAAAGAAAAAAAAGAGAAAGATCATTTGCATTCACATCATCTGTGCCCTATTCTCTTGCCTCATTGACTCGAGTGATTAAGTCTGAAGGGTATTTTACCTGGTGCCTTGAGTGACGAGCTCGGGAGTCATCGACCTAAAACTCGCTACACGAGTCTTTGAGAAAGCATTATTGTTGGGGCATTGCATTGCATTACATTCTGCATTTCACAAGAAAAGAAAGAACAAAAAAAAAAGAACAAAAAGAGAAAAGAAAGAAGAATCGGGGATCAAAGATTGATAGGGGTTTGAAGTGTTGGGAAAAAGCTCAAAAGCTAGAGATTTGGAAACTCGGGAGTAAAGATGGATGGACGGATAACGGTAATTCTTTTAACATCCAGTTACTTCTACTTAACATCTTGTGTGGGAAAATACATTCATTTTAGAACACCACATCGAGTGAAACACCTCGGGGAATTGAGAGAAAAGTATAAGGAGTGAACCCTTCGAGCGGGGTGAAAATAATCTTACCACACGGGAAATGGGCATCGTTTTGTATTGTGCATTCTTTGATTAGATTTTGACGTGGATTTGAATCACGGCATGACTAGCACACACATTACAACGTCGTGTGCACGTTAGGTGAATAGCTTGGTGCATGTTTATTCGGTCTAACTGGAGTTCTGTAAGTATTTAATTAACCTGAGGCGAATGGCACATCACTTGACTTGTTTGAGTTTCGCCTGTGGTTAGTGTTTAATGTGTGATTGTTTCTTTGTGTTGCTCTAGTTTCTTGTTCGAGTGCGAACAAGAGTTAAGTTTGGGGGTGTTGATAAGTGCATTTTACGCGCTTATTTAGGGTCGTTAAATTCCAATTAATTGTGTTTTCTATTTATTTCGTGCCTAAGTTTTTCAATTTATTGCTAATATAGGAAAAACAATCAGATTTCGAAGACATTGGAGTAAAAAGGGCCAAAAGAAGGGAAGAAACACTAAGATAAGGAAAGTTTCCAAGTCCCGGGGGCGAGAATGAAATTATGTTAAAGATTGAGGACGAATTTTGACCTATAAAAATGTGGAATTTGGGAAATGCTATTTCTGTATTAATTGTAGAAATTTGTCTAGTTTCCACAGGATTTTGAATAACCTCAATCGGATGTCGGACGAGAAAGTTATGGCCAAAATAGTCAACACTGCCAGGCTGTCCTATTTTACGCGCGGACGTCTAATGTGACTAGGATTTGGAAACCCATTATACTTGGGCCTTATTCACGACTTTGACCATGAAAAACACGCTATTTAAGGGGATTTCCAGAGAAAGAAGAAGGAGGGGAGATCATTAGAGAGAATTGAAGCAAAAACAACGCAAGTTGGAGAAGAAATTGAGGAATTCAAGAGATTGAAGGCTTCAACTTAGTTCTCTCAAACCCGATTATGTATTTTATTTTATTTCTTGTCTTTAGTTTTTATTTCAATTCCATGAGTAGCTAAACCCTTATTACTTGGGACGAATTATGGATCCCAATTGTGAACTTTAATTCTATGTGAATGGATCCAAATTTCTAGTAATTGATTTGTACTAATTCTATGTTGTTGCATTATTTTATTTGCCTTTTTGATCAATTGGGGAATTTATATATTGATTTATGTTTGATTCGAGAGAGGAGAACATGAATTAGATTTAGGCAATATAGAACACTAATTTAGACAAGATTTAGAGATAAACTTGTGGTTAGTGCGGTCACGTAGGTGGAATTTCGAGGAAATCAATTAGAATTTCTTATGTGAATGCGTTCATGAAGGTTGATAACGAATTTGCTTAGAGATAGGTAAATTGGCCCGATTGAATAGATTTAATTATCATCGAGAGAGATAGTTATATAATTTAGGAAATTTGATCGTTAGCACAAGTTAATTATTTTGGATCCATGAATATAGGGTTAAGGGGATCGATTGGGTGAAGTAATGAGTCCCAAGTCTTTTAAATACTTGATTTAATCTACAAATCTTTTAATTCTTGCATAATAGATTTAGTGGAGTATCATTCTCTTAGTATTTTGTTTAAATTTAGCATAATTACACCCATTAATTTGATCCATCAAATAAAGTGATAAATTGACAAATTTTGGTACTCAAGACAAGTCTCTGTGGGATCGATACGTGGACTCAAAATCCACTTTACTACTTGTTTGACACCGTACACTTGCGGTTCGCATTTTAACACTCATATTTAAGCGGACAAGAGTGTAAGTGTTTGTTTATTCTTCTTCCTCTTCACTTAATCTATTTGGCTAAAGCTTGGGCAAATCTTTACATCAGATGATTAGTCCCATTTACCATCAATAAGAGGTTCTTTTTTCCTCTTAGCCGAGATTAACCAAAAACCAGCATTTAAGAAGCAACACTGATGAATTTGATGGAAATGATTGCTAATCTGATGTATTATGGATTAAGACCATTCCCAAAAGTCATCAGGCCAGCGGAGAACATGCCTCCATCCTTATTCTTGAATCAGCCGAACATTCTTAACATGGCTTTGTTGTGTAGTGTTATTGGCTCTTTTTTTTAAAAAAAAACATTATTTTAGAATTTGTATAATTCAATCTTCAATCAAGAAATAAGGGCAGTGTATTATTCCTTCTTTTTCTACATATATACATCCTCTGTAGTCATTGACCTCCCTCAATTTCATGCATTGTGTATTATTCATTCTTTCTCAAAATTGTATATTGATTATGCTTTTACTGCAATGGAAAATTACTGTTCCACTTGATTTCTCGTAGCTTGCTCTTAAAATGCAAAATAGCTCTCTAGATGGCTTTACTTATGTACTAAACTTTTCCATGGTTTATAACTTATTTATTTATTTTCAATTATGTATTTATATTTATCTTTTAATCTAAGTAATTTAAATGTTCTTGCACAATCACTTCAATTGAAAAATGCTTCTTAAGTTGGCTTCTGTCAGGTTTGTGGTCGTCTACATATTAATCTTGGCATTTTTAATATTTTATTTTCTTATTGTAAATTTTACTTATTTTTCTCTTACACCGAAAAACACTTCTTCAGTTGATATCCATCATTTTACGCTCTTCTTTGTGGTTGTCGTCGTATTTACCTAATTGGCGTGGTCATCTGGTTATGTTATTATTTACTTATTTTTTAATTTAAGGTGAATTTTCTATACCTCACTTTTAAATTGAAAAATACTTCAGAAGTTGACTTCCATCTTGAATTTAAAAATGAACATGGTTTGTTATTCCTCTTTTCAGTCTCTACTGTTTATCGGCATTTTATTTACAAATTCATTTTTTTTTTAATATTTAAGTTAAATTGATTGAACTCTCTCTTTAGTTGAAAATTATATATTTGTCCACTTAATTAACTTCCTATAGCTCGCTCTTAAATTGGACAATAATTGTCCACTTGGCTTGACCCATTTACTAAACTTTTTTTTGGTTGTCATTGTATTTGGTTATCATTATTTTAATTTAAGTGATTTAAACTTTTTCCACAATCACTTCAATTGAAAAAATCTTCTTAAGTTGGTTTTTGTTATAAAAGTATAGAAATAATAGAGAGAGTTTAGAGAGAATGAATTCTAAGGAATTCACAGGAATGAATTTCATTAATAACTGAAGCCCTATTTATAGGAAAACTTCAAATGGCATAATCGTAATTACATAATTTCATCAGGGACATAATAGTCATTCACATCAATAGAATAACAATATTTGTTTCCTCGAGTGCCTCATTTGTTATAAAATATTCATAACACTCCCCCTTGAATGACTATTTGTGAAATTGTTTTCTAAACTTGTTTGAAGAAAAACCCAGTGAAAAAAAAAAAACTTCCAAACCGATTGCAGGATAGCTTGGAGTGGTTATATACTGCTTCATCAAAACATTACTCCCCCTGATGTCTATCAGCGGTATAGGAGTATTCACGTGCTGCCTCATTAAAAACCTTGTCAAGGAAACCCAGTGGGAAAAAACTTGATCGAAGGAAAAAGAGTACAGCTACTCCATTTGGTTTCATATCTTGAGGACCGATATCCTTACTTCTGGTAAAGGATTTCAATATCATCATTGTTTGGATCTAAAGCATTGTCTCTATTATAACTTTATCCAATAGATCCACTGTGTCGATTTCTCTTGTCGTCCTCAATATACCATGAATATGCCTCGTTAAAACCTTATTAGGAAAAATCCAGTGGGAAAAATCCTAATGAAGGAAAAATAGTACATTATTCATGTGAATACGCCTTTAATGTTGCCTCATTAAAAACCTTGTTAGGAAAACTCAATGGGATAAAACCTCAGTAAAGGGAAAAAGATTGCAACGCATATTTTATACAAGTATGCTGCAAGCATTTCAAAATCTTTCATAGATTTGTATGAGTATCATATACATTGGTTGATACTCTTCATTCATCTCCACGTGAATGAAATTTTAGATGTTATACAATATCATGTTATATTCGATTGCATATATGCAATCATGACTTGATCTCATTTTCTCACTATATCGAGATATATACCTAAATCTCTTCTGGAAATTTCATATTAGTTGAGATTGGGCTGCCTCATTAAAAACCTTGTTTGAGAAAAACCCTTTTGGGACAAAAACATCAATCAAGGAAAAGAGTGCAGCATATGAATTTCTCAACAATATCAATGTAGATATTTTGAACCGTTGCATGCACTGATACAATAATACATTTGAAACCTCTTCAAGAGTTTCATTCTCATTTCTCATTAAGCCCGTGCATGAACACCTTAATTATAAGGGCATATATTTCAGCATTGGCATTTTCGATGGATTTTAATATCCTCACTATTATTGATAGTATGTAGCGCTATCTTTTCATATTGTGTCGACACTTTCAATCTTATTTCTTTCCCCATATCGACATAACTTATCGAGATATCTCATTATCAATCCTCTTGTAGGATTATACAATATAGTTTATGTCTATATACTCTTCAAGAGTATATGCCTCCGTTATTAAGACCATCTTTTACAATTCCCTTTGATATATATGATTTGGAAACTCTTATAATATCAACATTTCTAACAATATTAACTTATCAAAGCATCCTAATTGATATATGCGATTGTTCATAATCTTTCATGCATCCTTGAACTTCAAGTTCATATTTCAATTGTGAGGATATAGTATGATGCTTTTCACATATCATTTTCAGCTTTTAATACTCCCCCTCATGCTAAGAAAATTTAGAACACTAAAACTCATATATGTTCTCATCATTCAGCTTTAATATGAGAATTTATATAGTTTGCATTCTATTCTTGATATTGGTAATTTATTGGAGGACTTTAAATATTTTGCCATATAATATCTCACTTGTATGCGCATACTCAATCCTTCAGGGATTTATTTAAGCATTGGGATATACATTTACTAGCTTTATCATTAAATCTGAAAATCATGCTCATACCGTAAGCAAATATTTCGTAAATTTCGAATTACGAATCATATACACATGTGACTATCTAGTGGATCCATATCATAATATCTAGTAGTCTACATGGAGGATGAGTGGGCCCATATTTCTCATCCTTTATTCCAGATATATTTGGGATTTATTCCCAATATTGGCTAGTAATGATTTCATCATTTATCGAGAACAATCATTGAAGAATTCTTTTAATTCTTCACTTGAAATATTGATTTCAATAATTGTTTAAACCGAGATGGTCAGTCCGGTTCTGCAAACGAGTATTATTGAACTTTTAGTTCAGTGAATTCTTATATCCATTTCACTAGTATCTGTTTAGTGCTCAACATGATTTATTACTTTCATCATATGTATAGCTCACCGACATATTCCATCATGTTTCGGTAGCATTATTACACATCACTATTCAAGCGTGGAATCTTAGCACATACGCTTCATGTTTCAATACTGTTCCAACGCGGAGCCTTACCTCATACGCATTTATAAATTATCCGGGCACTTACAGTATTCACCATAATAATGGTCCATATATAATAATGGATAATTTGCTCTTAAATCTTCGAAAATACTATCCATCACTACCGATCAAAATCCTAAAAAGGATTTATCGAAGTAGGCTTGAAAGGTTGAGGATGCTAATGAATAAGGGTATCCCACAAGATATCCGATGGTTGATTGAAGCAAAGGTTCGATTATCTGGTGAGGTTTTGATTCCTTCTAAATACATGCTTGGTATGGGTAAAAGTAGTTTTTCAAAGAAACGGAGAGCAAAAAGATTAGGAGGATGCTACAAGTGTGCTCGGTGGACATGTGATACTCGATGTAAATCTGCGGGGTACTTGTCCAGAAACCGAGAAGATAAAATAGCATTCATTAAGGATGGATTGAGTAAAGAGCCTTTGGATGATATTCAACATGCTCTTGAGACACATCCTAGTGGACATGTACAAGGTGAACTGATGGCCTTATGGGCCAAATTCAAAGATGAACAATCACGTTATAGTCTTGAAAAACTTACTTTAGAAGATCCTGTTTGTAAATTTAGTAGAAAAACTTAGTATAATAATTTTCTCATATTAATATAAGGAAGTTCTGTGTAATAACGAAGATCAATGTTTTTCTTGTAATTGTAAATATTGTTTTTCAATTTTTAAGATATATATATATATATATATATATATATTATTTTCAATCAATGATGGTATATGTCATTTCACTAAAATTTTTCTGTCTTTTTCTCTTTCATATTTGTCAAAAAGTAAATAGTACAATCAATTATTGGTTTGAAAATTTTTCTTTAAATAGAGGGATTCATATATCTCTCATGTTCATACATTAAAAGTATAGTGTAAAAAGAGAGATAGGAGTAGAGATGGATATGCAGATTTTAGAATCATCTCATACAAGTCAGCCTTTACCTCGCCAGATTAAAACCATATGTGTTCTTGGTGGCTCCAGACTAGTAGGTCATATCCAATATGTGGATATGGCAGACCAACTTGTAAGGGAGTTAGGAAAACAAAATATCAATATACTATATGGAGGGACTAATAACAAACTATTAAGGAGTCTTATGATGGCCGCACAATCATGGGGGATAAGAGTGTCAAGTGTAATACCTTTTCATCGAATTGGAGAAGCGATGTCGAATTGGAGTTAGAAATGTCATTAGTCCAGCTGGATTGATGCTACAAACACAATCCATCCACGATTGTCTGATGTACATGATGAGCAATAGTGATGCTTTTATTATTCTTCCAGGCGGCTATAACACGCTGGAGGAAATATTCAATATAGCGTCATTTGCACAGTGGAACTTTCATAACAAACCCATAGGTTTGTTGAATATTAATTATTTCTTTGATGGTTTGCTAGCATTTCTAGATCAGGGCGTAGAACATAAATTTATTTCTCGCTCAAATGAGAAATATACTTGTTTCTCGCTAATACTATTCTTTGATCTACTCATCAAGATTCAATCATATGTTCAAAAATCAGTGGAAGCTAAAACCCATCGGTCACAGACCATCGGTGTCAAGCGAAAAAGAGATCCTTTGGATCTTTCATTATGAACCCGAATGTTCGGGGTGGCAGAGTTACGGAGTATTTATACTCTCGAGACGCATCCCTCATTTATGGGTTCAATATGTATTTTCTTTTCGCATTTCTATATTTTATTGCCATCTTTGATATTCTCAATATGTTCCACTTCGGCTGTTTTGTACTTCTTCTGGATTAATAATAATATCATATTGGCCTTATTCAAATACAGAAATCTAGTGATTATGCTTCTTCAAGAGCATTTTATTCTTATATCAATACAGTCTCATATCATTAATGAGATTACTTCATACAATCTCTCCATGCGATATATTTTCTTTGATTTATCAACATGGGATCTATTGAGCATTTTGCTTTCATCTATTTATCCAATGGTAACTTCAGGTACCACTTACTCAATTTTCTCCATCAATATTCAATAGACGTGGAAAGTGAACATTCCTTTATTAAATGCTTCTTTAAGAGCATTTCACATCATATCACAATATACTAATCTCATAATGAGATTTTTCACCACGGTATATTTTCTTTCTCTTTTATCACAATGGGATTCTTTGAGCAATTTCATTTCATCAATACATACAACGGTAAATTCTGGCATCACTTGCTCAAATCCCTTCTTTAATATCAATAGAATATTCATATCGAACATATATATATGAGTTATCCAATTGTGGGGTTTAATCCAACCACATTTGTAATAAGTATTCTAAACGTGTGGTATAACCCACCACATTGGAAAGATACTCAAACTATAAAGTGCATAAATTTAAATTGTAGAAATTAAATTCTCCCCAATAGGTGGTTGAACCTACCACATGGAAATTATCGCAATAAATATAAATTTATAGAATTTAAATTGCGATAATTAAAATGCATAATGATTAACTACTTCTGATGGAGTAGGATCTGCTTTAGTAGAAGGTATCACCCATCACTTAGCATATAAATTGCATAAATATATAAAACCTTCTGTATAGTGATGGTTGAACCCATCATCAGGTAGGAGGTATTGCAGTATTTAAATTGCAGTAAATAAAGTACGAGAATTAAATATTGAACTGCTTCTACGGGAGCAGATTTGTTCTTCTAGAACAAATTCTCATTACTTCTACAAGAGCTCACTTATCCTTTTAGAATAAGTATATTATGTAATTAAACTCTTCGGGAGTTAAAATAATATTCCGATCTTTTAACTCAAATGGACTTCAGGTCGTAATTAATGGATTTAGAATTTTTTCGGGAATATTCTATCCATTTTTCTTTAGTAAACGGCCGGAGGTCGAACGATCGTCTGCTGCCAACCGCTACCAGTTGCCGGCGGCAGTGCCGCCTGGCAGGTGCGTGGCACTACACATATTTCTTTATAAAACATTAATACATACTCGGCTGCTGCCAACCGCTACCAATTGTCGGCGGCACTGGCAAGTGCGTGGCGCTGCACATATCTCTTTATAAAGTTTTGACATTATAAGCATTAATACGTAAATATTCACAAGTCCAAGGACCCTTTTGTAACTTTTTCAAAAGTTGGGGTACTGATTTGTAAATTTTTGAAAGTTTACCTTATCAATATTGGTGTCAAATCGAAGATCTCGTTAAATCGAGTATAATGGAATCGAGAAAATTTGATTTTGATAATGTATGTTCCATATATCTCAAGAAAATGAATGTTATAATTTAATATATTATTATATTATAAAGTAATATAATATAATATAATATATATATATTATATACCTCCCCACTTTGACAGCCCACAACAATATGTTCTTCCTTGGTTAATGCAGACAAAACTCCCTCTACAAACTTTGGATTTTTAACCTGGCCTTGTGGTGTGATGAACATGTACGGAATGTTGAAGGCTTTCTCCACATGACCATTCTCAAATTCTTCTACTGTTATGTGTTTTGTATGTATACTGTATATATATATATATAGGAGTGAAAATGGGATGTGAGATGTGAGAGGTCAAGAGTAGGGAGTGAAATGGGAGCTATAATACAAGGCAGTGTTATAGAGTTACAGAAAAATTTGAACGAGAGAGAGAAAATATCATGTGCTTGATATTTTTGAAAATTGGAGAGAATTTGGCTTATAATTATATAGATTTCGTTAAAAATTGAGTATTTCAAATTGTAATAATCAAGTTTCTGATACAGAAGATCATCTATAAGATGCAACTGTAGAGCATACTCCCTTCTTATTACTCAAAAGGTTAGAGACTCGTGCTGATAACGTGTTATAAAAGTATAGAAATAATAGAGAGAGTTTAGAGAGAATGAATTCTAAGGAATTCACAGGAATGAATTTCATTAATAACTGAAGCCCTATTTATAGGAAAACTTCAAATGGCATAATCGTAATTACATAATTTCATCAGGGACATAATAGTCATTCACATCAATAGAATAACAATATTTGTTCCCTCGAGTGCCTCATTTGTTATAAAATATTCATAACAGTTTTTATGATGTTCAACATCTTTTTGTGGTTGTCTACTTATTTGGCTTTTTTCTTTTATTTTAATACTTCCAATTTTATACATACAACGTTCTTTTACATTGAAAAACACTTCCTGAGTTCATATCCATCACTTTACTCTCTTCTTTCTGATCGTCGTCGTATTTACCTATTTGGCGGCCATTGTCTTGTGTTATTATTTATCTATCTTTTATTCTAAGTTATATAAATTTTCTTCTACCACCAATTACATTGGAAAATGCCTCTAGAGTTGACTACTCCCATTTATAACATCTTTAATTGGCATCTATTTATTTGACTTATTTATTTATAGATCAACGCTGTATTTACCTATTTCGTCACCATGGTCTTATGTTATTATTTATTTATCTTTTATTCTAAGTTAAGTAAATTTTATTCTACCACAAATTAAATTAGAAAATGCTTCTAGAGTTGACTACTCTCATTTATAACATCTTTAATTAGCATCTATTTATTTGACTTATTTATTTATATTTTGAATTTAAGTATTTTAAATTTTCTGTAGGTCTCTTTCAAAGTGAAAAAAACTTTCCAAGTTGACGTCCATCATTTGTAAATAAGTTTATGTGCTACCCAAAAAAAAAAAAACAAAATTCTAACATCCAGAAAAAATAATCAATAATTTTAAATCAAGAAAAACGGATAATATCATTAAAGTATTTCATATTATTGATATCAACTAAAACAATGATGATTATGTCATAAATTTTATGTTGATCATTGTCAATAATTTCTATTCTTATCTGGACGGGATAGTATCAAGGTTTTCCATATTATTAAAATTGCAATCTCTTTACCTGATATATGGAAAAAGATTATATAGAAACTAAATCAAGTTGGAATCCTTTTGAATTATATTTTCCTTCTAAAACGCATTTGTTCTTCAGACCATACCTCTGTTCTTTTGTTTGAAAAACACGAATCATCACAAATCATATTCCTCTCCCTCAGACGAATTATACAAATGATGTCTACTCAGTGTTGTGGGAATAATATGGCTATGCAGAAGTTTTGCCTATTGACATGAACTTACCTATCAGATTACATCTGCAGCGGCTGCTTCTTCGATGTTATTGCTGCTCCGACATTCGTTTTTCAATTATTCCATCAATTGTATATGAAACCATGATTTATAAAGCTGCTTCCAATGTTCTCTAACTACAATAGATTAGTTCATTTAGGTGTTTATCAAATTTCTAGATGCCATTGTTGATTAGGTGACTATTCCAGTATGCCAATTAGGGTGTGTTTGATAGACCTTTTTTTCCGGGAAAAAAAAGTTTTCCATCTTTTTTTTCCTTGCTTTGTTGTTTGATTGACATTCATTTTCCCGGAAAATGTTTTCCAACTTTTCTCGAAATCCGTATTTTTCCTTTTTTTTCCTTGGGGGGGAGGTGGTTTTTGTTTTCCGAGAAAAGTTTGGTACTTTTTTTCTTTTTTTTAATTGACAATTTAATTTAACCATAAAGATAACGAAAATGATCAAATTTCATTAAAAAAACTCAAAAATAAGGAAAATAATATTATTGTCCAACTTTCAAATTAACCCAATCAAATACCTACAACTATCATTTCCCTGGAAAACCTTTTCCCGAAATTCATTTACCCGGAAAATGTTTTCCTTCTAACCATTTTCCGGGTTTGCAATCAAACACACCCTTAGATGATTATTGAAAGATTGCCATTCAAACATGTTTTTCTGAAATTGATGAGAATGAATACTATATATAACCGCATTCAATTACTATAATTATTTTGTACAATGCTGTGCGTTCACTTCTGCTTCAGTTATATAAATTTTTCAGCAAACGAACAACTTATATTGACTATGATAATTAGATATTAGGGGCATTTGAAATATGCAAATGGGCCACTATATCACTCTACTAAACTCACCGTCATAAGTTCATGTTTATTTATTGATTAGAATTGACTACTCTTTGAATAACAAATCACTTTAATGCATTAATTGTTGTGATAATTTTTTGTTGCCTTATTAATTATTGTGATTTCATTTATTAATAAATTTAATTTTTATTTCATTGCATTAAGATGCCATTGAGTATTCCCGATTAATCTAACTTTGAAATGAGGAAATTGACAAAATCAGGGATTATTTCAAGCAGGAGGGGACGGCCTATTGATGAAAATGGTATTTTCTCACAAGTTGCTATAGTTATTTGCCTAATCATTTTGCTTATTTTAATAATAGTTCAATTATGGAAGTTACAAATGATATGCAAACTAAGAGATCAGGTTCTTCTCAAATGGACAATTCTCCCAACGTCACTATGTATGTTGGATTATTTGATGCTTCGAAAACCCGAACGCCATTTTTTCCCATATCAGCAATGGTACTTTGGTTAACCAATTATTTACATACATACATATATATATATATATATCAATTGAATCTTCACTCGTGTGTTTCTTTTAAAACTATTATGATGAGTAAGCATGTGTGAGGCATTCTGTTTTTTCCTTTTGTAAAACATACATTTATGTGATAAAATAATCGTTTCATTTTTTACTTTATGTTTTTTTTTCATTTTTTTTTTTTTTTGTTTTTGTCTATTTGGAATAGTTTTGTGCAATAACTATTGATAGAGTTGGATCAAGCAACATTTTTAACGTTCATGGTCAAAATTCCACGTCAACTCGACGTAAGTATTTTGTTGCAATCGATAATGAGAATTATCAATTTCATAATTCTATAGAATTTTTAGGGTCTTTTTTAATACTTTTGTTTTTAATATTTGTCACTTAATTGTCTATTTATCTCGTGCACGTATTGAAAATGATTAGAAACAATTTTAGTTAAGTTTGAATCATTACCTTATTTTCCTCAATGTTAATATGTCGTTGCTAACATATTAACATTTTTGGTCCACAGTAACATATTTTTTAGTGGTGTCGTTCTATATATTGATTGTATATATTTATCTAATTAGATAAGGATCGTTGTAATATTATAGATATTATTTATATTTTGTTTTTTAATAGCTTTGTTTTATTTTTATTTTATTTTATGTTATAATTTCTTCGTGACACTGTATTTTACAAATATATATATATATATATATATATATATATACTCTTAATAGTTTATTATGGTGTGTTTAAGACGATTAGTATTAATTTGATTGTTTTCTTTGTGACATAGATGTTTGCACGATGATATTTAACATTAATTGTATATATTAACGATGATTTTGCTAATATATTACCTTTTTGGGTCCATAAATGCATTAGAAACAATACGTCACGTTATTGTTGATGGAGTTGGATCAAGTAATGGTGGTAATGGAGGGAATTCCTCGCCTACTCAATGTAAGTATTTTCGTATAATTCATAATGATTGTTATAGTAATTTTACATTATTTGTACAATTTTTTGTTGTACTGATTTTGATTTTGCTTTATCATTGCAACGTGACATTGTATTTTTGCAAAAAAAAAAAAAAGGAAAATTTGTATTTCATCTTTATGAAAAAATGTAGATCAATTGGTCAAAAAAATTGATGCACATATACTTTAATTCAAAATTTTAGTTAAATTGCATAATTTGACCATTTATTTTTTTTATATATTTATTTGATGAGTAATTAATTTTATCAGATTAATTTGATATTAATTCAATACTTTTGATTGAAAATATTCAACGCCATAGTATTTGTTCACATTAATATCGTAATTTTTAAAAAATTTATTTACCAATAAATATACGCACATTTTTATTTTTACCAATAATTAATAATAAATATAATTATTGTACCTATAAAGTTTTGATAGAAATATATCATTGTAAAAAAAATACACGCAATGTAAAGAAATAATAAAATAAAATAAAAAATAAAAATTCCTAAAACATCCAACCCCCCCCCACCCCCCAGTGCCCCTACCTACTCCCCAAACACCCAACGGCATTATGTTGGTGCAATTCATCAAATATGGCGCTGATGTCATCTTCAAAAAACATGAACAGGCTGATGCATCGTCTTTCTGAAACTTCTACCTCTGCTAGTGATCACGAACATCTACAAAAAGAATATGAAAGGTTGGCTTCAAGGCACGCTTTATTAGCGCTTTCCTTAAGGCCCTGTTTGTCCCTAGCATACGAAGATGGACCAGGGTTTTGTAGCAAATACGCCTCCAAGATACAATGAAGCATGTCGTTGTCTGCGCAGTGCACTACCGAAGACAACCCAAACACCAAGGATATCGCACTATCTATACTCAAGCCTTTCATACGATGTCAGCTAGCAAGACAAAGTACAAGGAAAGTTTAGAGAAAATATGCACAATGAACAAGATTTAACGCAAAGAAGTCTTGGAGGAAATGGACCGATATAAATGAACCTTATTTGCTTTTTTTTCCTTTTTTTTCTTCTCGTTTTTTGATTCAGTGATCAATCCATCCATTTATAGATGTTATACACCTTTTACAAAACTCACATCCCTTCTTTAAGTGTCAGAATTCGCCATAATTAATCACCTATACTGAAGAGTTGCAACGCTTTTTCAGCACTTTTTTAAATGTTATAATCTTTTAATAAAAATAAACGCCAATTAATCAAATGGTGTGACTCTTCATAACGGGTATAACCATTCAAATGAGACATTTACTCTCAAATTTGAAAGGGTACAACCTTTCAAATGTGACATTTACTTTCAAATGTGACATTTCTAAATTAAATGACATGTCTTTTCCAATAGATGCAACCTTTGCATCTATCCTATTCAATTTGAAAATAATTCCAACAATCCCCCACCAATTTCAAAATGAATGCAAGTGTTGAAAAAATACTCTCATATAGACAAACCAAACTCGTGCATCAATGAAGGTATCTTACTATTTGAGCCTTTTACCTACAGGAAGCATCTCAAATGATAACCAAAGTGGCATGGTAGGTAAGCTTTGAACCAGCGACTCTATTCAATTAACCGAAGATGCCACACACTCGTTTGAGTATTCTCGTATGTTCATAATCAATGACATGTGAATTCGCTTTGTGTCCATATCTTGGGTTGTTTCATTAATGTTTTAAGTAGCTTGCCAAACCCTAGAGACGACACCATCTCTAACTTTCACACAGGTTGACTTATCAAGAATACCAACATAACTAAAGTATTCCATAGGCATTGCTATATAAGTAAATTAAAAGCTAGGTAGCTTATCCTTCCCTTACGTGGTGCGTATACCAAGCACTTTCCCTTAGGGACAAATATATAGTGCTTGCAATCACTCAAATAATGTACTTTACTCATTGAACCCAAGATCTCGATATTTCTATTATTGTGTCGAGGTTCCATTATTGGTGACTCAGAAAATTGGCTTCTGTCCCTTTCTTATGACATTTGCAACGCCTTATTAAATAACATGTCATAGATATAGATTATTACAATCCATTTTCCACGTATATTTTATGAAAATATACATTAAGAATGATCAAATACTCTTATGACCATGACATATGCTTACCAAACCATTTGCGTCGTAAAGCATTAGAACTTACATTTCTTATTGAAGCTCGTTTAAATACTAATGAGTTGTTTGGTATTGTCCACTTTCAACTTTGACTTGTTTGGAGCATATTCAAATAAACTCCGACCATTGGCAATATTAGTTCTGTGTAATGACACCCCACCATAATTATTATTTATGGATTCTTTACTTGTTTAACTTGAACTTATGTGGACATCTTCAAATTCTTTGAAGACATTAATATTTAAATTTATTCATAACCATCAACCAATTGTCAATGGATGGTTGATACCCCCACCATATCCAATATTTACACTGGTGGAAACATCCCAATAATTTGGATGCTGATCATATTTGAATCCATGATTGATAATACTAATTCAAACTTCTTCAAATGGTTTAATGTTTCAAATGCAATAGACATTTGTAAAACATAAGCGATTCTCCTATTATTTTCCATCAACCTAATCATTATAAATATTAGGTCTCATCATTAGTGGAAATACATGATTTGGGTGTTGAATCTGAATCCTCAATCTCAATCACCTCTATTGGATTTTCTTCTAGCTCGACCTCCAATGGATCTTTATTTGGATACTCCATTGGGACTATATTTACTTACAATTCGATCAAGTCCTTATATGGGTTCTCTACTGGGACTAGCCAGTACGTTTTCCGGACTTCTACGAGCATTGAGCAGAACGTGTCATACATTACTTCTTCTATTGCCATTGAACAATGATCTATAAAGATCAATTTGTTAGTAACAATTTGCCTTTCATCTGAGAATGGGGTTATTAGATGATTCGCAGATTGCAAACTATTTGTCATGTAACCCCAAGCAATGGCTTCATCATGAGCTTGGTTAAATTGTCAAACATGCTTATTAACTAACCCATTTGGATTGGCCACAAACTGCTCGTATGCTGCTATAATTTCTACTACTTGTTTCAATACGAGTCGAAGTTTGAAGAACTCGCCTTATTCATCATGATAAAAAAGAGATAGAACTGTGAACACAATAATCACAAAATTAGTATACTATGCATAGCTTCCAGATGATCCAAACTAAACACTGTTATCTTGCAAGTTTATTCTTGTATATATTATCGTTTCCAGGTCGTCACAAGATGACATCGTGCATCAAATAGAATTAAAGATGCAAGAGTCAATGCACAACATGCACAAGAATGTATAATGCAGAAGTAACATATGTCAAGTAGTTCGGAAACAGGGGTCATGTTTTCTTATACTAATGTATAATGATGGCCGAATATGATGACAGCTAATATAATACAAAAAAAATCAATTTTTTATACAACCTATTTGGTCACACTATGATCAAAATCATTATAGATTGAGTGACTAACAAAATTCCTAGGTCAATATCATCATGATATGTAAGTTGCTAAATTCAACTTAAAATGACAAAAGTATGTATTGTCCTTATGACATGGAGATATCACACGATATTATGCAAATTTTCAATAAGCTAATTTTGACACAATGCAAATATCATTTTCGTGCATATCAATATTCAACACAAGGAAACGAAAAGGACGTGCATGCAGGAATGAAGAAAAAATCTATCTTAAGTTCTAAAAATTATGTTGATTGCTTGCATATAATGTAAAATGATTTCAAATAATTTCTCTTCCAAAATCGATCAATATTGATCAAATTGAACATGAAATCTATCACAACGAAAGCATCGTAGAGAAGAAAAACATGTATATGTATTCTGGTGAAATATAAGTTTCATGGCGAATGACCCGAAGCCAGATCCAAATGCTAGGGACTTAGATTATTCAAATATTGGATCTATAGATATTGTTTTCTGAATGCATCAATATGAAAGTCTTATATGTGCACAGAGAGATGGGCTGAAGAACAAGAAATTTCCTTTTGAACATGAAACCATCAGTCATGAAATATGATCTCCATTAATAAAGATGACGGAACACTTTTGCTAACCATCTCCTATTTATAGAGATGAAACAATATGTATATACATGAATGGTCAACATCATATTTCCAAAGACCATTTCTTATATCATACCAAATACCAAGGTCATTTGACTAGTTTACTTGATCTTTTCCCTACTTCATCTTGACGAGATTTGTTTCTAACGCAAAGTTCAACCCTTTGTCAAAATTAACGTTGGTACTCATGACCATGGTTTCACCATCACCAATTTCATGGTGAACTCACAAATGAGATGAGATAATAATCCATCGCCCATGGTGAACTCCAAATCATATACTTTGGTTCTGATTATGTCAATGTATAAACGAGTTTTGAAAACCTACATCTCATATCCACATATTGCATAACCTCATTGTTAAAATGTGAACCATCACTTTATACAATGAATAAATATGTCACACGATTATATGAATCAAACTAGATGTAAGATCATATAATCTATTTATGTAGAGTATTTTCTTAGTAGAAATTCATGTTTTGACTATGGATGGATCATATAAGACACATATGTCAACATACAACATTTTCGATTAATTCTTTTCAAATCTTACATGGCTCGAGAAACTACTTGCTTATAGTTACCAGGTTATATTATATCATATTTTCCACCATACAAAACAACACATATGTGGTATTCATGAATACCCGATTTTATCTTATATACCAATATATTTCTAAACTTGGCAATGTGCAATTTATCGGTATAAAGATAGAAAGATTAATTCACTTCTCTGTAAATTATTTATTGTATGTCACTTTCCATTCGTCCTTGAGGCCATGGATTGAAGATGAAGATAGTGCCATTAAAATTGAAAATAGCATCTTAAGATTGTTGGTGCAATTCATCAAATTTGGCGCCGATGTCGTCTTCAACAAACATGAACGACCTAATGCACTGTCTTTCCCAAACTTTTACCTTTGCTAGTGATCACGAACATCTACAAAAAGAATATGAAAGGTTGGCTTCAAGGCACACTTTAGTAGCTCTTTCGTTAAGACGCTATTTGCACCCACCATACGGAAAAACTTAAGACGCTATATACCCCCATCATACGGAGAAACACTAGGGTTTGTCAACAAATACGCCTCCAAGATACAATGAAGCCTATCGTTGTCTGTGTAGTACACTACCGAAGACAACTCGAACACCAAGGATATCATACTCAAGCCTTTCATACGATGTCGGTCGACAAGACAAAGGACAAGGAAAGTTTTATGAAAATATGCACAATGACATGCCTTTTCCAATAGATGCAACCTTTGCATCTATCTTATTCAATTTGAAAATAATTCCAACACATTATAGGTGTATTGCAACTAAAAAAAATTATCAAAATAATTTTATATTGGACTTATTTTCCCGTGCAATACACGGGTGACCTAGGGAGAAAATATATGGAAAACTCTGTCCCAAATTTTTAAAAATATTTTACATTTTTTCTCTTGCACAAGGTTCTAAATTATATCTTGAACATATATATTCCCGTGCTAGTAATATAAAATTTATTGACGATAACTCTAAAAAATCCCATATTGTTGATTGCACTTTTCCGGCAATAGATTATAAAATATGGAAAAATTTATACAATATTGAAAACAAATATATGATAAAAACCCAATTATTCATTTTAATTTTAAAAAATGTGAGTAAAAAATATTAAAAAGAATCAACTATCAAATTTTATTTTTAAAGAATCCAATTAACTGTTAACTTTTGAAACTCTATTTTTTATTTTTTAAAATATATATTTATTTATTTATTTGAAATTATGATTTGAATAATTTGATAATTTCAATTAAAAAATTCTACATAAATTAATAATTTGAAAATTTCAATCAAAAAATAAAGTAATAATTTAAAATCTCAATTGAAATCTTACATCGAGAAATCTTGAATTAGAGATTGAAATTAATAATTATGTGGCAAACACTTGTTTTTTAAGTTAGTTCTTGAATTAGAGATTGGAAAATATTGCTTATGTACTTATCAATAGATTTTTAAGGTTAGCCAAACATCGTGTTCCATGGTTATGTAAGTTTTTGACCTCTCTAAAATCACTTTCAATATAGATAATAATCAATTGAGATATTAATTTTGATAAAATTTTACTACCTAAATTAAATCTTTTTAAATACAATTCTGATTTGAACTAAAAGCTTAAATTTCTGACGTATATATAGGTTTAGACATATAGATAGTAGGATTCTATCTCATATATTATTATCTAATTACATTACATATTAACTTTTTTTGGGGGGGGAGGGGGGGTAGGAATTACATTTACATATTTTCTTATTGGTCTAAATAATCTACTATTATTTTATTTTATTTTATTTCATGCCAATTTTAATTAAATGTAAGTTATCAATTTATTGTATTAGTCAGCTATGGTGATAATGACTAGCTTGAATTTTAATCAATCTATATTTAATTTGATAGTAATTTACTTCAAAAATTACATTTTTTAAAGTGCAATTTTGATTTGAACTAAAATCTTTATTAGCGAATCTACATATAGATGGTAGGATTCCATCTCCTATATTATTTAATTTTATATTAACTTAATAGTCTAATTTTAGTAATAAATAAATAAATATCAAAATTACATATTTAATCAATAAAGAATAAATAAGCTTACAAGTAAATAAATGCATAATTTACGTATTTCTGAAATTATATATTTAATAAATAATCATCTGTCGACTCGATCAGAACTTTTTAATTGGCTCTCAACTATGTTAAATATTTAATTAGGATTCTTTCTGTTAAATAAATATAAGAATCCTAACTACTTTAAAGTATTTATTTTATACCAATTTTTGTCAGTTTAGGTTTTATTTAATTTTAAAATCATCAATTAAGTCTTCTATTTTAATTATTACTCACACATATATATATATATATATATATATATCAATTTATTTTTCTTATAGACATCTATATATATGTGTCTATATATAAACTAAGGTCAGTTTCCCGCCAATTTTTTGAATATAAAAATTATTATTTTAAATTTAATGGTTTTTAATTTTTAATATTTTAATCTTTAATCTCTATCTCTATATAAAAAAATATCTATATCTATCTATACTATATATAAAAGTATGAATGGGAGGGGAAACATTTTTGGACCATTATACCCCTAATAGATTTTTATAATTCTTTGTTTGTCCTTTATTAATTATTTTCTTATCATTCTTTAATTGTCCTTATTTATTATTAATAAGTTTTTATAGTTCTTTCATATTCCTTCATAAGTATTCCTTAATTTTGATTCTATGATTTGTTTTTACATAAGATGTGAGTTTCTTATTATTGAGTATTTGGATTTTGGATATTGATTTGGGTTTGGTTAGACATTGGGTTTCGATTGCAGAATTTTCCTTCTTGAATTTACCGATTGCGTCTATTTATAAATTGAAAAGTTATGTTACTGAGTTCCGCTCCTAATTGCTCATCTAGGTATTGTATGTTTTGAATTTATTATAATTACATTTTTTGTACTGCCTGTGGGATATAACCCCGCAACTAAATGAATCCCTTATATTATATTAGTTATTCCTTATTCACATTATTGTTCTCTTCAAATTAAATTTGGTTTCTTGACTTTTGTATTGGATGTGTGGTTGAGAATTTGAAAAAATATATATTAAAAATATAAATAAATTATCAAATCAATATGGTGGTTGAAAAGGATGACTGGATTAGAGGGAGAGAAAAATGGATTTAAATTGATGAAATTTAAGAGACATAGAGCAAGCTAAGGCTTTTGAGAAAAACTCTTTTCCTTTTTGAATTTTTTGTGTTACTTCATGTTATTATGTTTTATGAATATATAATTATTCTAAGCACATTACAATGTAAAAAGAAAAAATGGTTGACACATTACTGTTTTAATTCAATTACATCAATAAGATGAATACTTTTTTTGGTAAATTTGTAATAAGATTTGAATTATATTATATTATCATTGTATCCTTAAAAAAATTATATAATATTATTCACACAAATATCTTACAATTACATATACTCTTTATAGAACCTTATCTACATAAAGAATTTAAAATCACGTGCAACGCACGTGTTTGTAAACTCGTTTATATAAAAAGGAGACTAATTCCACCATTTTTTAAAATTATTTCTAAAATATTTCCCATCCTTTTCTAGCCTCGAGACAGTCCAGTTATTTACTATTTTGTGCCTCCTACTTCCCAGTCTTAATTATTTTTTATTTTTTATTTTTGACAAATTTCAAGCCCCTTCTCTCTCGCAAACTGCCTCTCTCTCAGCTCTTTCCCATCGTCATTTATGGAAATTTTCCAAATCTCTCTAAAAAAATCACTGATTTTGCAATAATTGATAATCATCGCCCGATTTCTACGGCTAATCCTTATCCTTATATATGGAATTTCGCCAAAGATTTACCTGGCAAATGACAATCACTGATTTTTTTATGGAAAATCATAATCACCGACGATTTTGAATATCTACACTGACCCTCTCATTCCTTTCCACCATCCCATGCTTCTTCCGATAATTACTTTTATTTGACTCATTTAAGCTATTTAATTTGTTTTAAGAAAACAATCCTTATGGTATTAGAATTATTATATTATATTATTATACCTTCAATAGTCTCATACTGTGTGTATCTATAAATCTTTCATCCTCATTCGTTCACTCTTCCTCACCGTATTCTGAAAGCTCTTAACGCCAAGGACTTCTTGCCTTTCGAACTCTTTTTTTTTTTTTTCCTTTCCCTACTGCAAGTGTTGGGTTTAATTGATTTATTTTCTTTTGTACCATTCCATTTTTCTGATTTTAGGCATTTGTTTGTACCCTCTTCAGTTAATCAAAGGTATGCATTCATGTTTGGTTTGTTCCATCTGTCTTTTTTTTCTTTTCGACTCTCTAGGTTTAATGATCCGTTTATTTTTACCCGATTTTTTTCAATTAATAAGGCCTCGTTCTCATGCAAATTCATTGGTTGTTCAAAGTATCATGACTTTGTGTTCATGTGCTACTGTTATTTCTTAAAGGAGACATTTTCTTTCTTGGAGTTCAATTGTTTCGTTTAAAGAGTATTTTTATTGAAGTGAAGTCTTTATTCCATACATTCTCCATTTTTTTTGTTTGTACTATATAATTGTCCTTTTCAAGGGATGTGCATCAATTTATGGACTGAGTTCACACTCTCTACATTCAATTTCATCAATGTAATAGTATTTTTGGTATAACACTTTTTTAAAAAAAAAAAAAAAAAATCTTTCTCAACTTCATGTGTTGTGTTTAATTGATTTATAATCATTTTATTTGCTTTAACTCATTTATACCATTCTATTTTTCAAGAAGCTGTTAGTGGTGAGCTTCCAAAAAAGACAATTTTTTTGGTCCGCGTGGTGCGCTTATGGTTCGTTCGTTTCAGGACTGAACTAAGTTAGAGTTGTTCATATGGTGCTTCAAGGAGAAAAATTGTCCATTTTCACATGATTTTTCGAATTTCTGAATTTTTTCTAAAAAAACTTTAAATAAATGCACACAATTGATTTTAGTCAATAGGCAGCTTACCCGCAGAAACAACAATTTGATGCTAAGCGACTATCTCACATTCTACATAATGTATAGGGATCATAGGAACAGATACTACCGAAACAAATTAATGCTGAAGGAAAGCTACTGATACATTCGACAAATTGAATTTGTAACAAGTTACAAATGCTTTGGCTTTTAGAAATTCGAAGAAGAAGCAGTTTTGATCCAACTATATGGAAATCTTTTGCTATCTGATAACTCATAGGGGTTCGTTTTCTCAATTTGTGCAGTCTGATAGGTGATCCAACTTCCGTTCTTTATTTCACCAAATTGTGTTTTCGAAGTTTTTTTCACCATATATTAATAAATTTATGAATGGCTACTCTGAGTATCATGTTAATTGTTTTTGTTTTTTTATCGTGTTAATTGCTGTTTGTTGTGTCGTCAATGTATATTCTTGGTTTATATTCCTTTTTGCAAATACATTGCTAGATCTACATGGAGATTCAAGACAGCCAAAATTTATACTATCTATGACCACAAAAAATAGAATGTCGAGAAGAAAGCCAGCATAAAAGATCTCTAATTAATACCACTAAAAGAATATTAAGCGAGAACAGATGCTCTATCATATGGTCCACCGTAACATTTTCAATGGCAAGATAGTTGGCAAGAAAACCAATTTCTTCCTCTGTTATTCCAAAGGTTAACTTTATTTTTTATTGCAAACCAATTTCCTCCTATGTCATTCCGAAGGTTAAAAACTTTATTCTTGATTGCAATTTAGCATTGTGTACTTAGGCATAGGCATAAATACAACCAACAATAAGGGTGTATATATATAAACATATATGCTTTAGAAGAGGCAACCATCGAAAAATCATACTAAAGAATAACAATAAAGCAATTACTTTTGTTCTGATGTACGCATTTTTGTTAAAATAAGAATTCTTGAACTTAATTGCCAGCACACTTTTTATACAACCAACAATAAGGCACCTCCTTCCTTGAATGTAACTAAAAGTATAATACCTAGGGTATGGCATATGAGACCCTTTATAGATGAGGCACTAATCTTTTACAAATGGGTATAGTAATACCACAAATGAAACAGAAGGATATAAGTACCAATATGAGTATAATTATTGTGTTATGCACTGAATTTCCAATAGCAACTCCATAAAGGCCCAAAAGAGGGTACGATTTAGAAGACATTCTAGATTCTAAGGAAAAATAGAAAATTAAAATTTTTTTAACTATCAAACAGAGTCTTTGTAATTCCTATTAAAGGGCATATTACAAATCTTCTCATCAAAATATTTGGTTCTCAAATTCTCTATGGACTTCAATATGTCCACTTTCTAATAGAAACAAACACATATATATATATATATATATATTTATGGATAAATCTAACTCCGGGAATATAAATTCATATTTGCTCTTTGTTTGTTTAATTGCTAGGTCTATTAGGGTCTTTATATCTATTATAATATTCCCCATCATAGAGTTTATAATCCTAGTGAACGAAAGCTAAGGAGATTTTAACCACTAAAAAATAATCAAAAGAGACAGGACATGTGATGAAGGATGAACGACTCCCAAATTATGCATGTTGAGGAAAGAATAGGAAGAGAAAAAGACTGTGGAGAGGAAGGATGGATAAGTTAGACATCCAGTACATTGAGAAGAGAAATTTAAAAATAAATAAATAAATAAAAAAGAAGAACAGCTAAAAAGGAACTTTCTTTGATACAGGGCCTTGTAACTTTCGTGAAAGGTTGTATTATTTTCACAATGGCGAACCAAATATATAATGATGAAATTTTATGATATTTCTTCGATCAATTTTTTTTTTTTTTTTTTTGGGCTTACATATTCATTTTGTAATATAGATTATACATTATTGCTTTTGTTTTTTGGTTCATTATTCAATTTCTTTACTGAACAAATGAGCAATAATTGCAAATTCTCCTTGGCCAAAGAACATTGTCTATTCTATCACGGTAAATTTGCATACTACAATAACAACCAACCTCTTCCCATTGCCATGGCAACTAATTGCGCTAGAATGCTCCAATATTCCCATTGCTGTGGGAACTAAACTCTGTTATATCCGCCCAAATATATATGTTATGTAATCTCCATGAGAGGATGGAATTATTGGTTAGTCGCTATTTGTAACAAAATGAGCCATTTGCTTGGAATTAAAGGTACACGAGCTTTTTTATTATTGAGAATCTAAGTCCAAGATAATAATGTTGATTTTGTCTTGACGTTTGTATTATAAATTGATCACTTTCTTCTGGTTGATAATATTGTAGGTTGCAATGTTATGGGATCGCACAATCATTCTTCGTGTGACAAGAAGGCCAATGAGGAAAGATGTGAACATGTTGGCATTCCACTATTTCATGGTGTATGTTATTATACAAAGTATAATGTCATTGATTTTTGTTGAACAAAATTGTTTTGTTGCAAAATAATGAATTTTATTATTATTAGATTTGATAAACAAATTAAGATGTTGAAGTCGAATTTTATATTATTGTATATTGATGTTGATTGTGTGAGGTTATATGAGTATTTATAGGGTGTATTCTTTTGAAATGCAAATAAAACTCTGCCAAAATTTTTTATAAGTTTTATTGGCGTTACTTAGATCGTGAGAGCGAATTTTTTCGTATTAAATTTAAGTACTGTTATTGTTATATTATAGATATTTATGGAAATCAACAACCGTTAAAATGCCTTCCCATGCAACGAAAGGTATAAAAGCTAGTTAATTTAAATTTGACATCAAATCATTCAATATTTGATAAAGATAACATAAAATGTATAAGATTTTTTATCAAACACATTAAGAATCCATATAATTTAAATTGTTGAAAATAAAAATCTAAATTTATGGGTTTAAATATATATACATATATATACATTGAATATGTTAAATTGATGAATTTATACCGAGTATGTTAATATGTCTTCAGTATGTTCAAAATGCATGCGTTTATTGAAAAAAGTTAAATCTCATTAATATATATTAAAAAATACAAATAAAAGTCTCTGATTAAACAATCACGATGAAACGCGCACGGGATGAGAATTTTCTACCAGGACCGCGAATGTGATTCTCATCTTATTGCAATTCTTATATCATTCTCATTCGGCCTCAACTAAATGAGAATGTATCGGGAATGCGGATGAGTGTTTCTTGGCGGGGTTGAACGAGATGTTGCGGTCTATTGAATTGTACCCGCTACATTATCATTTATATAATACATCTATATATTGATTATATTTCCTGATCAAAAATTAAAAGTCATTATTCACATCTTCATTGTTAATACCGTGCATTACATGAGGATATAATTAATCTCTCAAAATTTGTAATTACATATAATAGAATGCAACATAATTTTAAAGAGAAAACTATAGGCTCTATGAAAGTCAATTTTTAACTGTGGTTGTTTTGATAACTATAGCATTTAATATTATTTTATTTTTGCATTTATATTGAATAGATTTAGCCTTAAAATGAGCAACACGAGATATACTATCACAATCTTTATCGCAAATTACCATCCCGTACAACACAAATATAAATGCTAGTGTTTTATAAAGCGCACCACTAAAATAGTTTATTTTAACGAACATTTGTGCTTCCCATTTATTGAAAAAAAGACATTACATGAACGATGGTTTTTTTGTAGAAAGAATATAGTAATAGCTAAAAAATAATATCAACAATCCCTGTTCATGTACCCATCCTCCACAATAATACGAGAATACTTACCAAAACTGTTATTAAAATTACTTTCCTTTTTACACTTACATGTTTTCAAGCCATACGTTCTATAATAGAAAGTTGATTTTCCAAGTTCTCTCATTTCTTTCTATTCAAACAACACATACCAGTAAGAAATCTGTTTTATGTAAAACTGGATACCTCACGGAGCTGAAAATTCAAGAAAGAAAATATGCCGTTAAACAGGCCAATGAACTGTGTTCTTACGATCAACAAAATTCTATCATTGACGACTGTCATATTTATACACGCCCAGGGGCCCGACAAATCAATTACAACACTACAGCTATCAACCATTTGTCCAAGCAAGTGGAAAATAATTTCAAGACGAATAATAATTAAAGTGAAAAGTGGAAAGTTCAAGAACAAATGAAGCATACAATGATGGATATATGATTTACAGATGGAAAAGCCTGAGACAGGACCGCTGCATGTCCACCTTCACCAGCCTCGGATATCTAAATCTGAAGATCGTCCAACGACAGTTCATTCGCATTTAACAGTTTCATTTTCTGCAACCAAACAGATGCAGCAAAGTCAGATGCATAAAACCCTTCTCTATTTTTCTTGTCTATAGAACTAGTTTGAACATGAATACATGATTCTTAATTTCTTATACAAGACCCCTTTTTGTGAGGAGGCTGGAGGCACCCCTTCTCCCAATCTTAGCGGGCTGTGTTTTCCAGAATTCGTTCCTCTTTCTTATTTATCTATGTATTTTGTCAAATTATTGGCATGTACTCTGATGTATCTGCGTATTTATGCATGCATACAACTTTTATTGCCTAAATTGTAGATGACAGATTTAAAAGGTATACTCTAACATCATACCAATAGATGAGAATACAAAATCATCTTTCACTGAGAGCTTAGGCTCATATTGAAGCTTGTATTCTTCACTAATGTGTTGACAAAATATGGAGAAAGCATACAAAAATAATCCCATTATCGTCGACTATATTATTCCATGCTGCCAAAAGTTGGGAGCTCATAGAGTTGTACCCTGAGGTGGAGTGGATTATGGAATGAAGTCAGGTACTGACTTACCGTAATAAACTGTGGAGGATCATCAAGACTGGATGAGCCCAGGACTATTTCCCGCTTCAACTTTGTTGTTAGCTTATGACAAGCCCGCAACTGAGGATAAACAATAATCAGCAGACATAGCCGGGGGGGTGGGGGGGGGGGGTGGGGTTTGGTTTGGAGGGGGACATAATACCTCAGATCGTGTTGCCCCACCAACAATGAAAACAAAAATACGTTGACCCATCTGCTTGAAATCACTAGATGCGTGCCTCAAAATTGAATCACTGCAGAGACATTGATTAACTGACACTGGAGCAAAAAAATTATAAAAGAAAAGGCTTACATGTCCTTTTAGGAGTAACAGAATTTTCATAAATGGTTTGTATAGGAACCAGTCCATTACAATAGTCAAATTTATATCACTATGGTAACATATAGAAAAAGGGAAGAGGATGCACCGCTGGTATGTTGGTGCATATACAGTTTACTTGGATGGGCTGAATCAGTTTGGCCTGATTGTCCAGTTTATTGGTTTAACGTTTCCAGAAACAAACAGAATATACATGATTGAACTGGAAACGAAACAGTGAAAAGCAGACCTAGTTCAGTGTACGTTGATCATGTTTTTTAGGTGACCAAAATACAAGTAACAGCGTGTTTCAAAACGCTTTTATAAGAATTCTTTTCTTTTCGATTTTTTTTTTTTTTTGGGAGAAATTGTGATTAGGTAAGAAACATGAAAATAATTTTAATTTTTTGTCCTTATATAGAATGCAGTTGAAAATGAGTATTAAATGAAGTAATTTTTATTTAATCTTTGTCAAACGAGCTCTGAAGACAAATATATTTGATCTTTGTGAAACAAGCTCTAAAGACAAATAAGGGGTCAACGAACATCAATTCTTAGCATATGTCCAGCTCGCTGCTTTCTTTTAAGAAATAATGTTTACAAAGACCTGCAATTTTGGAACATTTTTTGTTCACATGAATTGTCACAAATCATTTTTCCTCCACTTACCCCTGTTATAAGCACATTGCCTATAAACAGCTCGGTAAACGCACTGGCAGATATGTCCTCAATAGAATTTAAGTCCCCCAATCAAATTTTCTCTCTAATCTTGCCACCTTTTTGGAACAAGAGAGAGAACACGATTGCACTGCGTTCTATTTCTTAGCATGTTGCATCCTGGGGTTATATATGAACGCATACAGCATGCAGTGAGTTGGTATACATGTCATAAAGGGTTTGCTGGTAGTAGTGTCAGCAAGAGTGGCCGCTTGGTTGGTGGAAGAAAGCAGTGGTTACCTATTGTGTGTGTGTGCATGGTCTTCCTTTTTTCTCCTTTTATTTATTTCAACTACCAACAACCCCATTTTAGAATTCTAAGAGCTTTTCTGATGCAACTCATTCCAAAAAATCATTTTTCTTCACCATCATTTTCAACCAGTTATTAGCGCGCGTTCTTCTACATGTTTTTACACATTTTTACACATTCTTTCAACTCTACTAATTCTCTCTCATATTTCACATCCACATATCTCGTGGAACCTACCTGTACTACACAAATCTACACCATTCAACTCCACTCATTCTCTCTCCTATATCACATAAAAACACATAAAAATCTATTTTTACACACATCCTAACACCCTATAAGTTGACAATTATTTCTATTCATTTCTAAACCTTTTTCTCTTTTGTCCTCCACCACACATCAACATTTTTCTCTTTTTCTTCTTTCAATAATCTCTATCAAAGAAACACGAAAAACCAATATGAAACATCATACCTTGAATACCCGTCATCAGAGTTTCGGGGACGAGCCCATGTAGCTGTCCGCCTTGATCTCATTGAATGAGGAGCTGGAATCTGATCCATCCTTATCGATGCTGACTGAGAAGTTGCATGGAAAGTTGGACTTGGGTCATTCATACATGGGTAGTCATCCTTTGACAGTTGTGATTTACTTAGTTTCTCAATGAGTTCCTGCAATGCAACCAGAGAATCGGTACAATATTCCACTAATTTGGGGCAGGCAGCAACCCAAAGTATGAAGAGGACATACCAAGCTGTGCATTTGTTCCATACATAATGAACAGAGGCTGATGTAGGACAAATCATATTAGGATTATTCTCTCCTTTTCTTAATTGGATTAGTATTTTTATTTCCTTTTACTATAACTAGATTAACTCCTTATTGAAATGGGATTAGGTATTATTTCCTTTCGCTCAAAATGTGTCTTGACGATCTAATCAAGACTTGTTAGTCATCTCATCTACTGAACCAAATGGAAATCAAGATACAAGCAATAAGGTTAGCACATTAAACATTGGAACAAGTCAACAAACGACCATGGGACCGAGAGAAAATAGCACCCGACCACAGGTCACACAAACAACCACTGATGCCTACGCACAATCAAACCTTAACAAATGCTTTAGGTGTAATCAGCCGGGTCACCTTTCCAATGCTTGCCCAAATAGGCATTTAGTTAATTTGATTGAAGAGGGAGAAGAAGATATCATCATTGAAGAGCTAGAGGAGGATGGGGATTATGATGGGGTTGAAGTCACTGCTTAGGATGAAGGAAAGCCAATTGCTTGCATTGTTCAAAAAATTCTTTTGCCACCAAAGAAAGCAGATGACGGTCAGTGGCTCAGTGCCACGAGATCTTTCGTACTCCTCGCACAATAAAAAGGTGTACAATGTTATTATTGACAGTGGTAGCAATGAGAATGTTATTTCCAAGGCACTTGCAAAAGAACTCAACTTGAAGACAGAACAACATCCCACTCCTTACAAAATTGCTTGGATTAAGAAAGGACCAGAAGTACAAGTAACGGAAGTTTGCAAAGTTCCCTCGTCAATTGGGGAATATTACAAAGATCAGATCACATGTGACATAGTTGACATGGATGCTTGCCACCTCTTGGCAAGACCAAGGCAATTTGACGTTGACACCACCTACAAAGGACGCGACAACACTGTATATTTTGGTGGTATAACAAGAAAATTATTTTGCTGCCTCATCCAAAGCAAACTGAAGGTAGTACCCCTCCTACAAACAAAGGACAATTGTTTACAAGTATATCAGGATCCAAGTTCCTCGAGCAATCAAAGGACCAAAAACTTGTGATGACACTAGGAGTAAAAGGCATAACAGAAGAAATACCAGAGATTCCCAATAAGGTGAAACCAATCCTAACCGAGTTCTCTGATGTAACCCCAACAGAGTTACCACCTATGCGGGACATTCAGCATCACATTCACTTAGTGCAAGCTAGTCTTCCTAATTTACCACACTACAGCATGAGTCCAGCTGAACAAACTGACTTGCAACAAGAGGTCAATGAATTATTAGAAAAACGATTAACACATGAGAGTATGAGTCCTTGTGTAGTTCCTGCTTTACTCACCCCAAAGAAAGATAAAACTTGGCAAATGTGCATAGACAATTGCGCAACTAACAAAATCATGATCAAATATCGATTTTCAATCCCACGATTGAATGACATGCTTGATAGTTTAGGAGCCTCAAAGGTTTTCTCCAAACTAGACTTGCGTAGCGGTATCATCAAATCCGCATACGACCCGGAGACAAACGGAAGACCACTTTCAAAACAGAGAGTGACTTATACGAATGGTTTGTAATGCCATTTGGGTTATGAAATGGCCCAGGCACGTTCATGCACGTCATGCACCAAGTACTTCGACCTTTCTGAAAATTAGTAGTGGCTTACTTTGATGATATTCTTGTACATAGCCAATCTGAAGATGATCACTTACATCTTCGAGAGGTTCTAACAGCTTTAAGGTCTAGCAAGCTTTGTATCAATTTGAAAAAGTGTAGCTTCAGGACTCCGCAACTACTATTTTTGGCGTTTATCGTAGCAGATGGCATCAAAGTGGATAAGACTAAAGTAACGGCAATTCAAGAATGGCCAACTCCTCTACCGTCTGAGAAGTGCAAAGTTTCCATGGTTTAGCTACCTTTTATCGGCTCTTTATCCAGGGATTTAGCTTGATTATGACTCCAATTACCAATTGTTTGAAGGAAAAGTTTCAATGGGTCAAGAATAAGACAAAACCTTTCAACTCATTAAAGATAAGTTACGTAATGCACCTGTATTAGCACTACAAAATGTTTAGAAGATTTTTGAAGTAGAATGCGATGCTTCCGCACAGGACATCAGGGCTGTGCTATCTCAAGAGAGGCAACCTATTGAATATTTATGTGAGAAGACGGGGGAAACACGACAAAGGTGGGTAATGAATGAACTTGAATTCTATGTAGTCATTCGGGCTTTAAAGCATTGGGAACATTACCTAGTGCAAAGAGAGTTGGTCTTATTCACAGATCATCAAGCTTTGAAATTTATCACCTCTCAAAAGACAATGAACCGCATGCATGCACGGTGGATTACATTCTTACAAAAATTTACATTCACACTCAACCATAAATCTAATTAGCAAAATAAAGTAGCAGACGAACTGAGCAAGTGCGCTTCCTTGGTCGCCACCATGCGAGCAGAAATTGTAGGTCTTGATTGTCTGAAAGACACACACAGCGAAGATGATGATTTTGGAAAAGACACAATTGTATCCTTACAGGCTCTAATGGCGATTTTGATATCCACGAGGGGTTTTTATTCAATCAACTCTGTATTCCTCATTCTTCATTAAGGGGATATTTAATTGAGGAACTTCACGCAGGAGGACTCAATGGCCATTATGGCCGGGATAAAACGATCAATCTCATAGAAGAATGTTTCATTTGGCAGCAACTAAAACGAGATGCAACAAAATTTGTTCAACGATGCCCTATCTGTCAACTAGCAAAGGGCCAAGCACAAAATATCAAACTTTATACTCCTTTGCCTATTCCTAAAACGTGGGTATGATTCAGTTTTTGTGGTAGTCGATCGGTTCTCGGTGATGGTTCATTTTATCCCTTGCAAAAAATTACATTTGAGGGTTAGTGAAGTTAAATTAATGCTATACGAAAGCTTATTAGATGTCTGGAAGCTGCTAAGAACTTTGTAGAGCTATTGTAATTGTTTTTGACTAAAGGAACATTTGGTCTGGTTATTACTGTTGGTCAAACAAATCGATGCCCGGTATTGTCAATTTCTCTTAGCCTTTTCGTTTCCAATCTGGTTGCTTCCTCTGTAGATCCCAACATTCTTCCTTCTGATTCTGTCCACACCAAGGCCCCTTTCTTGGTCAATTTCAGCCTGGCTCATATGATCCATCTTTGACCCGAAACCCAAAAGGCGTGTTATGCAGCCCATTATTGATTTTGCTGCTATTTGGCCGGTTAATATCATTAGGACCAATCTCTTTACCTGCCTTGACATTTTTCCCTGCCGAACTTCTGCAAAAACTTCACTCATCGTGGGCAGAGGCTTCTAACCAAGGATTCCACCAAGGTTTTATCTTCATCCCCCTGCCCCTACTTTGTGTGGCATAATTGAGTTTTGGCCCATGTTAGGATTGAAATTTTGTTTATTTTAATTTTTATGTGAAATAGGAGAAACAATAAATGGAGCATAATGGTCGAGATTTGTGCAGTACATATAAGTCTCAAGAGATATATAATGTGATTAATTTGACTAAATTCAAATTTGAAAAAAAAAATATGTGAAAATGTGTACAAATTACAAGCATAACATCTCCTTGGGTTCGAAGATATCAGATGAATTTTCTGGGTCAGACTAAGTTTCTTTGTCTACGTCCCAACATCTTTTGCAATTGGGAGGAGGAGGTGCATCTTCCCAAATGAAGGTTTCTTTGAGCTCAAGAGTCGAAGTCATCACCGTTGAGTCCCCTTGAACTCATTGGATTTATCACTTCCTCACTTTCAGATTTCACCAATAGTAGCCATTATTTGCAAAGATTTTTAATTCTTGGCTCAGATACCATTATGACAATGAGAGGAACAATTATTATTTCCAAATGAATGATTTATACACTAAAGGATCCTAATTATAACACAATAGATGGAATATAATAATTCCATAAAATTTAGAGCAGAAAATGAAGCAAAATATTGTGTTATGCCCCTATTAGCAAAACAATTCTGCTTTGAAATCACAATAGATTTTTTGAAAATGAGGTGTAAATTTGTGTAGTAGATGCGGGTCCTGATACGCAGATGTGATTAGTTTGACAAAATTCTATTCTGAAGTAGAATTAGTTTGCTCCACGAGTTAAGTTAAGCCTAATTTAGTATGCAACCCAGATGAGAATTAAGGAAACATTACGTATGAGTATTTCCACTATTAGATGAATTTCAGGAGTAGTGGGTTAGTTAGGGCAGAGAGAAATGACACTGAGTACTTGATGAAGTTCTAGTTTCAAATTTCTGATGCTACATGTAATTTTGTCAATTTGAGACGCATTGAAATCAACGAGGAAATAACTCTCTCTCTCTCTCTCTCTCTCTCTCTCTCTCTCTCTCACACACACACACCCCACACGAACCACACCACGGGTGAGTTGGTTTCTCAACTCCAATTCTTGCTGTACACGTGCATTGCATTTGGTTTCCAGGTATACATGCATGAGGGAGCTATATGGCCATATCTCAGAGTTCAATTCCTTCAAATAAACAATCATTGTCCTGGTTTCGACCACCTCCAGGATGGATACTGAGATTAGGGTAAGAATTTTTATTCTCAAAATGAACAAATATTAATAAAAGGTCCAACCCTTTTTTTCCATCTTCATAACTTCAATATCACTCTTTTTCACACAAAAAGAGCCCCGGGGGCGGGGGGGAGGGGAGGGGAGGAAAGAAGAGTTTTCCACTGTTCATTGTTTTGAATAAAGGATAATTTTCATGAGTTCTTTTCTAATCATCACCATCTAATCCAAAAATCCTGTTGGAGGAGTTTGGTGGATTCATTTCTCAAACCCTAACATCCATATTCAAATTCTCAGTTTTAATTTCTCTAAATTTTATAAATTATCTGAAAGGTAGAATTCTTGTCATGATACAGGAATTATCATGCAATGTCTAATAATTTTTTGTAATGGGAAATGACAAGTTGAAATAACTATGGTATTTAATAGCATTCGAAAGTCATCAAAGTTCTGTAAGTGAGGACGTAGGTGTGGAAAATAGGTCAATAGTTTATTGGTTCCCGTATTTTACTCGGTTCAGCTTGACCTAAGTTCATATTTGCTCAGCCTTGTGCTTGAACTAAGCCGAAAATGTTTACAACAAGTTTATTAGGGTTGAGCTCATGAAGTTTGCGGGTCGGCTTGTGGACTAGCCCAACGAGGCAATCCGGAGGGTGGCTTGGCTCTAAGAAGGAGCAAATTATCTTTTACTCAGTTTAACACCTAGTTACCCTTTTTCACTCCATTTTTGTCAACGCTAGTAATTTTCATTTTACTTAAATAGTTAGAATCCTTTAATTCTTAATTTAGCATATACATTTTTTTCTTTTCATTATATTGTTCAAATTGAGTGAAAAATAAAAAATCTAAAGTCCATGGGATTGCCAAGGTCCGGCTCAGTTTGCCAAGGTCCGTGGACCATGAGCCGAGTCAAGCTCCTTCTTTGGACACAAGCCGAGCGAGTCCAGCTTGTCTCCCAGATGATCTGAACTTTTGACGGCTACGCCCATTTGCCACCTGGGTTCTTTGTATTTTTTATTTCAGCATAGCATATCGATTGACGCGTAGCCTATTCTTTTCGTTTTTTATACCCTTTTCATAGACGAATTACACATATTTTCACATCTAGGATTTACATATACAACATATATCACTATCAAGTACAACATATATCATGAAATTTCTCAGGATGATGCCACTTTGAATTTGATAAATGCATTGCGTGTGAGGTCCGTGTTCGGATATGTCCTATAGATTTACCCGTTGTTGATTGGAAATTGGAAACAAATATTCGAAAGAAACGATTACTTGATTACAGTATTGAATCAACAGCAACGTATGTTTCATGATGCAGATATACACAAGTCCATCTTACAGTTTAATGTGAACATACCTCTACGATAGGGTAAAAGCGAGATAGTTGCCAAGCCCCTTCTTCACCAGGGCGGTCTTTCCTAGCGGCATGTTTCTTCTGCAATTTCAAATGCAAAAACCTCACACGTCTGCTGCCAGTGCTAATCAAAGATAAATATTAGTTTAAATAAAATACCTTGTGGACGTCAAACTTAAGAGAAAATGGTATAACTGAACTTTTTTGGTCTCCGCTGATGCCTCCAGCAATCTCATATTATAGACAGCATTTGTATCGTCTTGTGGTAATCTTGCCAACTTCACAAGTAAATGCAAGATGTGTATCAAGACAATAATTAAATTATCACAATAACCGGATATAAATTTCCAGAATGACGGTGTAGATGACTACAGAAGCTTGCATTCAGAAGAGTCATGGGATCATTGTAAAAACATGATAGAAGAGGATTAGGTACTCAAGCTTACATAGGAATACAAAAATTTATATGGTTTAAGCTCGTTGTATGAGACTAAGTTTTTTTATCCTCTGAAAGGAAATTACTACTGAGGTCTACAGATCAGAGTTTCTGCCTTAAGGAATCCGAAACAAACGATATCAAATTCCAATCCAGCCAAGCCAATTGTTGAGGATATGAATTAAATAATATAAATTGGAATCGATCTATCAGCTTAACCTTTTACATCAAATGATTCCACAACTCTTAACACGAATTATTGGTTGCGGTTATGGCCTTGGACACATTGATAATAAAACTAACCTCCATGAGTTTTTCAATTTTTCCATCCTCGAACTTCTCAGGATGAGTAGCCGCGTAGATCATCAATAGCCGCAGTTTATTCTCCCGCGTTACATCCTAACAGAAAAATAAATCGCATTACTAGTTACATGCTGTAATCAAATATGATTGGAATATTTGTGCTCAAATAATACCGTCTCACCTCTTTCAGTCTGAGAAAATTGATAAGATCTTTGGTTCCTGCATCTCCAAAAACAAGATCCTGCTCTATTTGCCCGAGTTCTTTAAGCCCCATTTCCCGAATAATTTTGTTGACTTTTCCAGCAATCTAAGCCAGGTAAGCATCATTTACAAAAGGCCAAATTTACTTAATGATTCATCACCAAAAAGATACTGTTCTAAATCATTGCACAATAAAACAAAATATATCCTATTTCTGTAAAATAAATGAATGAATTATTAATACAAAATGAACAATCAATCAATATTTATTTTGCAGCTGATGTTATTGTATAATCAAAATGACTGAAGATGACATTTCCATGTCATTATCTGAACCAAAATTGAATTATCAAAACTCAAAATTCTTCAGTGATCAATTTTGCTCAGCAAAGAATATAAAAAGCCTATGTTGCTCAGACTCTTCACTCGTGTCGGACACTCCGGTATGGGATAAGGGTATGGGATAGGAATTCATAACCATTAAGCTCCAGAGATACTTAATGTCAGTCAACGGCATATATGTCAACACAGAACCATCAAGTCTTTGAGTCTAAGATGCTCTAGTGATTTCCATCATAAACAAATAGAAGTTATGAATATGAGGGACTCACATCAACATGGAGGGAGAGTTTCTCAATTTGTTCACTATATTGTGGCAAAGCTTGAACCATCTTTTGCAAATCCCGAGTAGACAAATTACCAGCATCTCTGTTCAAAATCCAACACCCACTGAGAAAAACTGACAGCAGCCAACAAACAGAAATATACAGCATAAATCTGAAGCTAACAACCAAGATCTGTAACTCCACAGAATAAGTACAAGGACATCTGTTCTGTCTCAAGAACGCAAAACCAGAAATTTATTTACCCACTAACCTATGATCGATCCAGTAAACACCACTGAAGGAAAGAGTAATTAATGCAACTAGTTTAATTGAAATGGAACAGAAAATTACTACACGATATCCAGATACATTTACAAACAAACAAAAAAAGCAAGCCCTTTACATTGGGTCAAAGACTTCATATTACTTTCATGCAACAAAAATTTAGAAATATTATGTCCATCAAATAAATGAAAAGATGCATTAATCTAACACCCAAATTAGGGGCCCACAACATAATCCTATAACTGAATTTCAGCTGACACTTATAATCAAAGACTGTTCATGATGCATAACTCAGGACAACCTTACACCGTGGATTTGTGCAGCTTTGTTTTTTGATACGAAGTTGGTCATCTTCTCATGCAAGCGTTCACTAGCCTGACAAAGCAACCATTGACCAAATAAATTTCATAACTCCTGAAGATCTATAAAGGCATTAAAAAGAATTGTGTGTATTGTGTAATTCACATACATCAGCTATATGTGCATGGCGAAGCTCTAGCCAGATTGGGTCGTGATCTTCCAAAAGGACCTCTTTCTTCTCCGGAAGGCCACCTGTTTTGTTTGGAACCTGAGCAGTATCATTACTCAATAGATTATCTGAGAAGTAATCAAACAACTATGGAACATAAAAAATTAAAGGTCTTACCTCGTGCACATACTTATTTCCTTCCATATTAAGTAAATCATGGCACATGGCATCATATGTCCATTCATGGATGATTGGAGCAATCTACGTGAAAAAAATATGTTAAGCATGATAACTACTTAACTATCAAATTGGCTTTATGCCCTGTACTAACAAATACAACATGACAATAACAACCTGGTCTATGGATCTATCCAGGATGAGCAACTCGCATGTCTCTGACTGAGGGAAGTTCGGAAGGTTTTTGCATTTCATGAGACAATTCCAAACACCAGCAGCAAGTTTCGTGGGAATTAGATCACGAAATGTTGTCATTGTGTTAGGATCAAGGGATTTCGCTGCACGGTAGCGCACTAATGGAAACTCCTGTCAGAGGACAGCATTATGCAATAAGGCAAGCTTTCGGAGACTCTCATAAATATGAATTTGCTGTGTGTCAATAGCTATGCACTTGACTACCTGCAATGATGCAAAGACAGTAGCTATGCGAGTGGCCATCAGATTCAGACATGCATCGCCTTTCCGAGAACTTTCCTCCTCCCCAAAGAGTTCCTCAAGAGCTTTCTCATTATCAGTGATAAAACCCTGTAATTATATTTGTTGCGCCATTAGATGTAACAACAATATTATTAGAATTTTCTGCTAGGCTAAAACCACAAAACAAAATAAGATTCAGATCAGGAAGAAGAGTTAAGCAGAATATGTCATAAGTAATAATAAACACAAGAAGGAAAACTGGTTTGGAAATTGTAAGTTAGAGAATTTAATTGAAATGTAGTGAAATGTGATTAAACTTTGCAATGCCTTGCTTTACATAGACATAAGAATCTCTACTGTTACGCCGCTGAGGAATTGAACTATACTAGAATAGGAAACACATACCCTATTTTATTACGGAATGAACTACAATCTTACTTTAGGGGGAAAAAAGAAGAGGAAAGAAAAATGCAATCCTAATCCCATTCAGGAAAAGAACATCTTATAAATAATTCTATTTGTAATAATTTTAACCCCAGAAAAGGATAATATTAAGAATAATCCCCTTTGTAAGCGGAGTGTGCTACATCATTCTTCCCCCACTCGAAGAAAACTCGAGGTCGAGTTTGTTTTTGGAAGGAGAAAGCTCGCATGGCAGATAGCATTGTTAAATGTCTAATACACCGAATGAAATTAGATGCAATTTTCGTATTTGGAGTTAAGTTGATTTTGTATCTCTACTTCTACTTATAGTCCTATAAGGAATTCAACTTATACTAGAACAGGAAACACAAATGTTGAAATCCTAGTTACCATGATGATTGCAATTTCTTTCCTTAGATTAAGCTTGCCTGGCAAATAGCATTATTAAATGTCTAATATGTCGGAAGTAGATGAAATGTTCATATCCGGTGGTAAATTGATTTTGTATGCTTACTTCTACTTATGGTCCTCTAAGGAATTGAACTTGTTCTAGAATAGGGAGCAGAAATGTTGAAATCCTGTGTACCATGTATACATTATTACCTTACTATTTCTGTAGTTTTTATCATTACCTAGTTTGGGAATTGCTTGAATCGTTGTAATTTTCTTTCCTTAGTTTATTTTTCTTTCCTTGGTAATACCAACTGTATAATTGTAGGCTCGTATACTATTCTCAATCCTTCAATACAAGAAATATTTTACACCCTGTCATTTTCATGATATGAGAGCTCATTCTGATGGAGGTACAAAATCAGTAAGTAGCATAGGGACTGCGTTAATGGAAATGCATAGAGTTACATCTTATATGCAAACATACAAGAGTGGAACTCAAAGACACGTGATGATAAGAGGCCCTTCTACTTGTGTGTCTGTTTTTAAAATGTAAGTGCTGCGCCATTTCACAAATATCAAACCCATTTTCTTATCATTAGCCAAAAATAATCAGCATTTTTGGAACATCAATGGGTCAAAAGTGCAAGCGGTTCTTCCTATACCCTTTGCTCACGTGCAGCAATATCAGTACAATAACAGTAGCTCATAAAAAGAAAAAACCCAGTAGGATAACATACCTGGCTATCTATGGGAAAATACTCCAAGTTCATCTGCAAATTTGAAAACGAAAATGAGAAGAAAACCAAATATAGCACAACGAAATAAAGCTAGAATATCAGAAAAGATTTTGTTGTACATATAACCTCTCTTAAAGCACCAATGCGAGACATAACACCTCTGTCTCTCTTTATGTGACTAACCAATTCCCGGGTTACAGGTGAACTAAAGAAAACAAATGCCCTGATAACAAAAGAAATAAGCAAAGAGAGAGAGAGAAGGGAAAGAATTATATCAGACCCAAAATTAATTCCCTGTTGATTTGAGAAGGCACAAAACACTTGGGCTTACTTTCTGTACAATGGCGATTTCCCAGACATATCAGAAAGGAACATAACAATGCTGCATCCAAAAGAAAAAGATGAGGGCGCCAACAGAGAGATACAAGGACAGAAGAAAAGAGAAAATTTGTTGCGCTTCAATCAAGCCAATTATAAAATAAACCAACTTAATAATCTTTGAAAATTCAAAGTGTGCATGATATGCTTATCTTTATAGGGAAAGAAAGATCAGTAACAAAGAGTAAGACGTTTAACATGTCAGACGTAACAGGAGCTCATCCCAGGATAGGATAAAACTCCATCCCATCTTGTGTGCAAAAAAACCAAGCTGACCCATAGAACGATCTCCCAAGATAGTACTTCTAATCCGTCCAGATATAAAAATCTGTGTCCCGAAAAGAATATTGTCAGATCACCATCCTTCCAAAATACCCATGTTGCACGGACACTTCAACTAAAGTGGCGTGTCCTTGCCCATCGTGTCGGATACCAAAGCTCATCACACACACTATGGCAGCTATTTTTCTTTCTTTAACAATAATAATATGCTTGGTTACCTCAAAGAGATTATAATATAAAATTGTACTCTTAAAAGATTTTATCAATAAAAAGATAATTGAGGCGTTGCCAATGTTTCGTTACCGTTCTTTTCTGAAAAATCGCGTATCATCGCGTCCGAGAAGTCGTGTCAGTGAAACCTAGCAAAGTACCTGAACTTTAACTAAAAATAACATTTTATGCATTTGAGATATATTTGCAACACTTATATTCCTTCTAACTTGAAATTATTTACTCCTTTTTCATCAGGAGAAAGGGTGCAAATTACCATGTGTAGGAAGAACAAAGTTCACAAATATGATGATGACCAAGTAACCCAAAATAAAATTCTTTCATGATAGCATATTTTGTAGGTCCGTGGCTCAAAAACATAGATGTCAGAATATTTACTTGCAAGCAATGGAGCCATCCAAACCATAGTTTTGGCTTGATTTAAAAGAACCAACACTTTTATGCATAGTCTTCTAAAATTGATATTTGAAATTGCTATATCCCTAATCAAAACTTGAACAAGTCTTAATATAATGATAGTTTCAATCAAAATATCTTATCACTAATCTTGGACATAGTTGACTAGAACAGAAAAATTCAACTCATTGAAATGAGGTAAGTGAATAGACATGCACAGAGAGGCAGAGTAGCTCTACTGCAATAATGAACCTCAAAACACACAAAATAATAATGTGTTGATTTAAAATCACCTATAAGTAAACAATTAGAAGGCGAAAAGAGAAGATATAAATTCTATTCAAACGTTACATACAACTTTGCTAAAGGGCCTTTGAGATGCATCTACTTACTGCTTTCAAGATATGTCTATGCAGGGAGATTTCAATTCTAAGAACGAGCCTTTTCAAAACAGACCCAAAAGTACCAGCATAAGGATGTTGAACTAGAAGTTAGGAAGGGAATTACTTCTCTTTAGTAGGCTGGATGAAGTATACAGCATCCATGGTTGGCAGTGGCTGCCTTCGCTTGTATATGTCTTCGACCACTGCAAGCAATGCAAAAATTAGAGTTTCAGTCATAAAATTATCATTGGAAAAGACACATTAGGTCAAAGCTGGTTAAAAATTCAAGCCATTATGATCAGGGGTAGATAAAATCCTGCTCATTTTTTATATGGGTGAATTAAGTTTGGCATTTCAGAAGCATTTAGCAAGGGCTCCTTGTATGGATAAGCTTTGTGCACAAACAACTGAAAACAGAATACTTCCAGAGAGTCCTGGGAATACAACGAAGCTGTCTGTATACTGAAAACTACACAAGATATTCATAATTGATCTCCATTCAGAGTAGTCCAGGCTACCCACCAAGCTATGTTCTTAATGCAAGGACAAGGTTTCTTTCTATGTTTCAGAAATAATAATAATAATAATAATTAATAATTAATAATTAATAATAATAATAATAATAATAATAACAATATAATAACAATAACAATAATAATAAGGGATGGAAAATACTCCTGAAAAGCTAAAAGAAAAACTTAAATGTTAAAAATTAATTCACCAATGATGCCCCGAATCATAACAATAAAGGAACAATTAAATCAATCATCAAAAATGTTGTCGCGGTTCTTTGGAAGTTACCATTTATCCCCATCCCCCAAAAAACAAAAATTGTATATCTTTATATATTTATTTTATATGGAGATGCCATAATCTGGAACAAGATAAACAAATGAAGGACTGCACTTGTAAGCAATGTGTTGAGTATCACTACATGTTACACTGAATCATAAGAAACGTGGTAAAATGCACTTAGAAAATCACAGTAGCAGCAGGAAAGCACAATACCATGCAAAGACAACACGGGGGAAAAAGGCAGATAGATACAGTATTTATTTTTGTCAGACTGGTCTTATATATCTTACATGAAACTCCCTCGTCAGTGATATCTGACATCTTGCATGCATTAGAGATAATTTTAAGAGTAACCTTGTCCATGATGAGTACCTATAGTCAAAATGCAAAAGAGAACATTGGTTTACAAGGAAAGGGAAAACAACCAGCAAGAGAGCGCAACATAAAGTAAAAATTGAATTATGTAGGTCTCCTAAAAAATGTTGTCGTCTGGAGAATGCAGATGGAAGTAGAAGCAATTTCTCTGAATGGGATTAGAGCACGACAGACACAAAAAACCCTTGACAAAACAAGGCTGCATCTGTATCAACAAATGAAAGAGCTTTAATGATTCTTTCTTGAGAATGAAAAAGAAAATCCAAATGGAAAAATCGATTCAAAGATCAATCTGGCTGAAGGACCCCTTATTTGGTGGATGTTAATAGTTGAATATCAGTGGTCAAAACAACCCTTTAATGGAAGCATTAATATTTTTCGACTTAGAACTTGGTCCCAGCCAACTTTATGTAGCGATGACGTCCTCCATTTCTATCATTTTGCTTCTTCAGGCTCCCAAACTTACCTCCTTTTGTTGCGAAAACATGAAACATGTCTCCCTAGTTGTGCATGCATACATAAAAGAGGATGTAGAAAACAGTATATCACCAAGACAGATGCATGGTTAACATTCAGTGTGTGTTTGATCTAGATCTTTTCAGATACCATTTTTTGTTAAACTCGTTAAACCTTACGTTTTATATGACATAGTTAACTTTTTTACACTTTTAGACACTTCCCAACAGCACATTCTGCCAAAGATCAATTTCCATTTGGAAAAATCTGCCAAACAAGAACTTCACTAGATGGTGATTTGATTTTTATGGGTCTAGGGAACTTGCACACATGGGCAATATATCGGAGGATAGCAGAAGGCCATTAGGACCTTTAAGGTAAAAGCAAAGATAAGGAGCTATATGACCAAGACTAGCTCCTTAATGGATTAGGCTTCTTCCTGACTCAGCATTCCCACAGGTAGGACAACCCATGGAAGTCTTCTGAGCCACTGAACCCATCGCACAAACCCAAATTCGAAATATGAAGGATGTGTATACCGAAGAAGCTTTTACCTTCCAACTTGACTTTGAATCCCCTGTTTTGGTTGATCGAAGCATTTCATGTAATAATCCTGCATAATACTCACAGATTAATAATAATAATAATAATAATAATAATAATAATAATAATAATAATAATAATAATAATAAAAAACTTCATAGATCTCAAAAAACAAAAATGGCAAGAGTTTATAAATCTGTAACCACAAAACAGTAATTAATATAAGCAATAAAAGAATAAGACCTCACATTATATATAGTTTTAATTGACAGAGAGTATAGTACCCCACAGTCAAGAAAGCCAGGAAAAAATTAGCATGAGCCATGGATTGATATATGGATAGCACTGCACTTAAATAAGGTGCAGAATAATTCCAACTACATTGGCTACCTTTTCGAAATACCGTGCTAAAATAATATTTATCTAAATTGATAATTTTTTCCAATGTTCCCTGAGTGTCAAAGAAATGTTCCTTTACAATATCTAACAGTATATTTGGTAACTGTATGCCATATCAATCTTATGAACACTAGGGGCATTCATCTACTTAGTGGTTCATAGTTTCCACCCGGGGTGCAATCATGGTAATCCATATTTAGTGGTGCGTGATGATATCTTATCCATAACTTGTGGGAAGATATTTGCACCTCATTTACAGTTATCAAGCTGTAGATTTCACATTATCACCACTACTGAGATTATTTCATTGCTATTTACATGAACAAGTATGAATTTCTCGTCTTGTCTATCATCGCGTTGATCATGGAAACTATTCCTCCTGCATTCACAACTATCATATCCAGAGATTATATACAAACCCTGCTGTATCATAGCTCGTGCTGTCCACCTTTAAACTGCTAATCCTCATAGGTCTATTCCTTCAGCCAAACACTCCCCAACACAAGGTATTACACAAATACACGATCATCATTCACTGAATAATGCTAGGATGTTCTTAAATCATATATTTAGAAGAATATTACACAGAGTAAGTTCTATGTAGTAAAATTGATCAGAACCATGGTACCAGCAAATACGACAAAGAATTAAAACTTAAGAAGACAAAGAACTTCGGTGCATTAGTTAAACAAAGCACGACAACTCCAAAAGTTGATCACAACAACCACATCATTCAACAACATAAACCGTTAAAACATTTCCACTTAATTCAATTGCCTAGATACAGCTGAACTGAGTCCATCAAAATTCAAGTGGCTCCTTATGGATAAAACGTGAAAAGATTGAGAAATTGGACTTACGCTCACGGGTAATTTGACGGAAGTTCTTGTACTCGCTGCCTTGAGAAGACGTGTCCGAATCAGACAACGACATGATTACACGAATACCGTGAAATTTCCCAAACTGTTACTTTATCTTTCTACCCTTTTCTTTTTGCACAAATTGATTGATCAATGAATTCGTGCAAATTCCTTTTATCAAAATTTCTGAATTTCTGATTGTTTGGAGGAGAGACGCCTAGAGAGAATTAGAAATCATTCAAAAATTGAGGTAATATGTAAATATGACGGGTTTCCGCCGGTTCCGTGCGTGTTGACCGTCCACGCCTAATTGTTGAATTTTCTGAACGATAACGCGGAGGGTCTAACCGGGTCGGGCGGGTACAGGTGTCCGCGGTGACGATGAATATATAGTAGAATATAGTGCCCGTTTTTCACTTAAATACCGGCACAAAATCAAAGATAATTGTTTTTTCCACACCCACGCCCCCCCGCCCCCCTCCCCCCAATCTTTGCCTTGTTCTTTTCATAATAAATTTTATCAATTTCTTATCTCTCATTATTTATAATCACTGATTCAATTATTTAATATACTAGTATCACGCCCGTGCGATGCACGGGAACAATTAAATTTATGTACGATAAATAATTGATATAAAATTATAAATATGAAAGTTGAATTATATAATTTATGTAATTTGTGCATAGGAGATTGCATAATTGTAAAAAAATTATTAAAATCTACAATATTGTATATTATAGTCAATGCAAAAATTGCGGAGTAAATTCACAATTGTAAATTATAAAAATTCACGTGTATCGCATAATTGTATCGCATAATTAAGAAGTTTTCAAAACGTGTAACTTTATTTCTAATTACCATGCCTAACATTGCACAGCAATGCTCGTAAAGATTAATTAATTGTAAATGAACCATTGGGAATGAATATATAAAAATTCTTTGATTATCAAAACGTGTCTTTCTCATTGGTATATATCAAATTTATATTGAATATCTTTTTCCTTCTGAAATTGACATTACACACTCTAAATTTTATGATTTTATGCATTCTTTTAGTGATTAGCTGTAATTGCTACTTAATTTTAGCTCTATTGTATAAGAAGTATTATGCTTAATTTTATGTAACTTAAATTTGTAGTAACACCGACAATTTTCCTCATCTATATAATTCATTTGATTTCTTTTCATTTACATAAATTGTATGTTAATTGTAGAATGAAAACCTTTTTATTTGTAATTTTATATACTTAAAAAAGATTAAAAAAAATATGCAATGCAAAATTCAGTTAGTGAGCATATCACATCAGAAGCATTAAAAACAAAAAATATCATTTAATTTTTTTAATTAGAAAAAATATGTTATGTTGGCACTGCCAATAGGGTGTTCACCAAACGTAACACTTCAATTATAATAATATAAGGATTAATAAATTATTATTTTACTTAAAAATAAATAAATTATTCTACATAAATCTAGTTATAATTTTAACTACTCACTATTTGATTTTCAAAAAGAAAAAAGTAAAAAATTCTCACTATTTTTTGATAGACCAATTCACGTAATCAAGCAAAACTATCAAAACCTACAATTTTATCACGATAAAATTAAATAAAAAAATTATTATTTAATATTTTGAATTATAACTTTAAAAAATTAAATTATATATAAAGTCTTTCCAAAATAAATTTTTTCTCATTAGATGTTTGTTTTAGATATTGGTTATTTTTAGTTATATTTTTAATTATTACTAATTAATGTTTGTTTATTCCCAAAACTAATTTTATAATTTTCTTAAAATATTTAATGTATGCCACATTTGCATCTTTGCTTACGGGGCACTTCACAAATTATAATATCTTTATATTATAAAAACTGGAGTGCCACGTTGGCAGTAGTGCCAACGTGGCACTCATTAATATTAAAAAAAATATAAAAATCAATTTTGTAGTTAAAAAAAGGAAATTCTATTTTTGGAAATAAACCAATATTAATTGGTAGATATAAATAGGGAAAATTCTTTAAATATAATTATTTTTTAATGAAACATAAATTTATCATTAAATGTGATAAATAAAATTTAACAAGAAAAAAATAGTTTTCGAAAAACTTTAAATGTAATTTCATTTTTCAAATTTTTAATTAAAAACATTAAATAATAAGTATTTTATTTTCACCGCATTAAAAAAATGTTATAGTTTTAGATAGTTTTGATTGTAATGTGCAATGGATTATTCAAATAGTGGATTATTCTTAAATAAAATAGGGCGTGCTAAAATTATAGTTGAATTTGCATTGAATAATTTATTATTTTTAAATAAAGAGTAATTTATTAATCTTTATCTTTATATTTTGAATTGTTATATTATCATACCATTAATCTTTATATTATAATTTGTGAAATGCCACGTAGGCAAAGATGCAAATGTGGCATATATTAAATATTTTAATAAAATTATAAAATTAGTTTTGGAAATAAACCAACATTAATTAGTAGTAATTACAAATATGACTAAAAATAACCAATATCTAAAACAAACATCTAATGAAAAAAAAATTATGTTGGAAAGACTTTATATATAATTTCATTTTTTTAAAGTTATAATTCAAAATATTAAATAATAATTTTTTTATATTTTATTTAATTTTATCGTGATAAAATTGTAGGTTTTGATATTTTTGCTTGGTAACGTGAATTGGTCTATTAAAAAATAGTGAGAATTTTTTACTTTTTTTATTTTGAAAATCAAATAGTGAGTGGTTAAAATTATAACTAAATTTATGTAGAATAATTTATTTATTTTTAAGTAAAATAGTAATTTATTAATCCTTATATTATTATAATTGAAGTGTCACGTTTGGTGAACACCCTATTGGCAGTGCCAATTTGACATACTATTTCTAATTAAAAAAATTAAATAATATTTTTTGTTTTTAATGCTTCTAATGTGATATGCTCACTAACTGAATTTTGCATTGCATATTTTTTTGCCTTTTCTAAGTATATAAAATTACAAATAAAAAGTTTTTTATTCTACAATTAACATACAGTTTATGTAATTGAAAAGAAATCAAATGAATTATATAGATGAGGAAAATTGTCGGTGTTACTACAAATTTTTAAGTTACATAAAATTAAGTATAATACTTCTTATACAATAAAGCTAAAATTAAGTAGCAATTACAGCTAATCACTAAAAGAATGTATAAAATCATAAAATTTAGAGTGTGTAATGTTCATTTCAGAAGGAAAAAAGGTGTTCAATATAAATTTGATATGTACCAACAAAAAAGATATGTTTTGATAATCAAAGAATTTTTATATATTCATGCCTAATGGTTCATTTACAATTAATTAATTTTCACGAGCATTGTTGTGTAATGCTAGGCACGGTAATTAGAATTAAAGTTACACGTTTTGATAAACTTCTTAATTATGCGATGCACGTGAATTTTTATAATTTACAATTGTGAATTTACTCCGCAATTTTTGCGTTGACTATAATATACAATATTATAGATTTTAATAATTTTTTACAATTATGCAATCTCTTATGCACAAATTAAATAAATTATGTAATTCAACATTCATATTTATACTTTTATATCAATTATTTATCGTGCATAAATTTAATTATTCCAGTGCATCGCACGGGCGTGATACTAGTAAAGATTAATGGTATGATTATATAACAATTCAAAATATAAAGATAAAGATTAATAAATTACTCTTTATTTAAAAATAATAAATTATTCAATGCAAATTCAATTATAATTTTAATACGCCCTATTTTATTTAAGAATAATCCACTGCACATTACAAATCAAAACTATCTAAAACTATAATATTTTTTAATGCGGTGAAAATAAAATACTTATTATTTAATGTTTTTAATTAGAAATTTGAAAAATGAAATTACATTTAAAGTTTTTCGAAAATTATTTTTTTCTTATTAAATTTTATGTATCACATTTAATGATAAATTTATGTTTCATTAAAAAATAATTATATTTAAAGAATTTTCTCTATTTAAATCTACCAATTAATATTGGTTTATTTCCAAAAATAGAATTTTCTTTTTTTCAACTACAATATTGATTTTTATGTTTTTTTAATATTAATGAGTGCCACGTTGGCACTCCTGCCAACGTGGCACTCCAGTTTTTATAATATAAAGATTTTTTTCAAATTTCAACACGTATTTAATAAGTAAATAAAAATAATTAATTTTATCATCAATCAAATATGCTCTATGTATAAAATTATAAGAGACATTTAAACACTTTGTATATATGACAGTGCCATATTTGATATTAATTTTTAAGAATTAATTATTTTTGTTATTTAATTTATTCTATCTTCCATATTTGGTATCGTTTTCCTTATTTTACTTTTTTATATGTATTTTATTTTCTTATATATATTCTAATTTTGAATTAATTTATATAGTTTTTTAATTTTTTTTATATTTAGTATTGCATGCATAAATAAAAATGTAATAAGAGATCAAAGTTATAACTTACAATACCTATTAAATTAATTTAAAAAATAAAATTAACATTTTCTATATATATTTTAATTACATTTTCAATTTTTATTAATAAGAAAAAGATATATATGTGCGTGTGTGTATGTCTTTTTTTTTATTAACGAAAATTGAAGTGCCAATTTGGCACAGTATCACATAAGTAGTGGTTTTCTATTTTAGAATAAAAATATTTTTAAATATTTAAAAAATTATATAAAAGCCTCTTTTTTATGTTTACCATGTTAAAGGGGCAATTTTAGATAGTTTTCATAAGTAATGTGCATTAAGGGTTCAAGTAGTAAGTAATTTTTTTAAGATCAAATAATGAGTAGCTGAATAATTAAATTTATAATGAATAACTAATTAATTAGAAAATGATAACTTTCATGTCCCATTTCATCATGTCGCAACGCACTTAAAAAATAATTGTTAAAATTATCATATAATTATCCCTTCATTTTTTGTTTAAAAAAATTACAAGTATCAAAAATTATTTTTTTTATATTTAATATTGCATACATTAGTGATATTTTAAATTTTTTTCACAATTACTTTGCACAAATTTTTGTAATTGAAAAATCCATGTGTAAAGTTTCATTCTTAAATATTTTGTATAGAAATCTTATCATTTCATACAATATACAATCCACGTTGCATAAATTCCCCAAAACCTAATATTCAAGAATCCGAATTCAAAAATATCGTCGTGACTTAACTACTTAAATGATGTTGATGATAAAAATTTTAATAGAAGTATTTATTTTTGCTCAAATAAGTATTGTCTAAATTTTGATCTGAAATATTTTGTTATTACCTAAAATCATCTAGTACAATATCAATTACAATAACTGGCATGGTATTTTTTTCTTACAAAATAATTTTTTGGATCAAAATTTGTAAGCTATTATTGAAATCTATAATATTATATATTTTTTATTTTTTTATTAATTTTTTATGTAAATAAACCGTCTAATCATCTCGTGCATCGCATGAAGGAAATACTAGTAAGATCAAAGATAATTCTAGTTATATAAATATAATTAATTGTCCATCAACTTAACGTCTCACGATCCGAATGACAACATAATAAGAAGAAGAAATTAAGTGAAATATAATCTTTAAGTTTGAAATTAATAAAATCAAGTAAAATGAAGTTATTTGCAAAAATCACATCGCGAGCAAGGCCTAATTTATGCAAATAATATATCACTCCCGATTGCTCAGATCTTGTGTTAGGAGATCGTCCAGCTTAATTTTTTTATGATGTGATTTTCTAAATTTTAACTCATTACACCTAGACTGTGATAGGATTGAATTTTTTATGAGTTTTTTATGGATTTTATTGTAAAAGATGAGAGAGAATGAATGAAGTCAAATTGTGGAGATTTGTATAGTACATATCAGTCTTATGAAATATGAAGATGTGATTGATTTGACTAAGAGGATGTTAGCGGATGAATTTTAATGTATTTTTATGAGTAGGAAGAGAGAAAATGAGTGGAGTTGGATGGTGGAGATTAAATGAGTAGAGATATATATGGATGTGATTTATTTGACTAAATTTGAAATTTGAAAAGAATACATTAAAATGCATTTATAGATTTGTTTGCTGACACCCTCTAAAAGAAATAATAAATAAAAATGGATTAAAAAATATAAAAAATGGTAAAATTTCCGTCCTATCACACGCCCAGTGTGTAATATATTATACAAAGTCTAAAAGGTAATCTTATCTTATAATATATATAAAGTTGAAGTGTCAACTAGGTAAAATGTCTCGTTTGCAACAAATTTATGATTTTATCCGTTCTTTTAGTGATTAGTTGTAATTGCTACTTAATTTTAGCTCTATTGTATAAGAAGTATTATTGTTAATTTTATGTAACTTAAATTTGTAGTAATACCAATAATTTTCTGCATCTACATAATTCATTTGATTTCTTTTTATTTACGTAAATTGCATTTTAATTTTAGAAAGAAGACCTTTTTTTCTAATTTTATATACTTAGAAAAGAAAAAACGCGTGCAATGCAAAATTCAGTTAATGAGCATATCACATCAGCCGTATTAAAAACAAAAAACATCAATCAACTTTTTTAATTAGAAACAACATGTCATGTTGACACTGCCAATAGGGCATCCGTCAAATGTGGCACTTCAATTATAGTAATATAAAAGGAAATAAATTATTATTTACTTAAAAATTGATAAATTATTAAATATAAATCCAGTTATATTTTTAACTACTCACTTTTTGATTATAAAAAAATAAAAAAATACACACTATTTTTGAATAGTCCAATTATCGTAACCAAGCAAAACTATCAAAATGAAGTTTATTATTATTTTTGAATAGTCCAACAAACATGATGAAAATAAATAAATAATATTTATTATTGTTTAATATTTTGTATTAGAACTTTAAAAAATGAAGTTGTATTTCCCAAAACAATTTTTTTCGCATTAAATATTTTCTTTAAATATTGGTTTATTTTTAATTACGTTTTTAATTACTACTAATTAACGTTGGATTATTTTCAAACTAATTTTATAATTTGTTAAAAATATTTAATGTGTGTCGCGTTGGCATCTTTACCAACGTGGCACTCTAGTTTTTTTAATATAAAGATATATATACATACGTACATATATACATACATATATATATATATATATATATATAAAGGTAAAATTGAGAACCTGTAAAAGGCTCACATTTTCCTGCTTAAAAATTGTCAATTTTTTTTAATATTCCGTAATTAAAATTATGGGGAACAATTAGTGGAATAGTATAATCACCTACAATCAGTGTTCAAAAAGGCAACAAAAGGCGCCACCGAGGGTTAACATGGGAGGAAAAAGCCTCGCATAGCGGAAATGCGTGGAAAAAGGCTATCAACTAAAAAGTTAACCACCTAATGTGCGCCTAAGTGGTTTTAGGCGTGAAAAGGCGCGAGCCTTTTAGTTGGATCAAAGTGTTTTTTTTTAAAGATAATTTATACGTGATTTTTTAAGTTGGGCCAAATTATTAAAAATATATTTTTCACTTATATTCATTATATAATCTAATCATAGGAATTAATAGTATTTTTTGCTAAGTATTTATAGTTTTTAATACTTTAACTACTATATTTTTATTTGAAAATTGAAAAATATATTAAAAAGTTTATATAAAATCTATCAAATATGATTTTTTTTAACTTATTTATCAATCTGGAATAATTAAAATAATAAAAAATTTGAAAACACCTTTCTACGTTTAGGCTTTGCCTAAACTCGCCTAGGCTTCCAAGGCTTGAGGTTTAACGCTGCCGCCTTACCATGCCCCGCGTCTTTTAGAACCTTGCCTACAATAGATCGATATTTTCTGCTCAAACGACTGTATAGTGTAATTACCTGAATTTCTCAAAATGTCTACTGTCAAAAGTCAAAACCCACCCCCTGACAAAATTATATTTTCATAGTGGGTGGATATGGATATGTTTATCCGTTTTCATAATAAATAATTTTATTTTGTTAAATAAGTGTCTTGGGATATAAATGATAAAAAAAATTTTAAGAAAATAATAATTTTTAAATGTATAATTAAAAAGTGAGAAAAAAAATATAAAAATAGAAGAACTATCAAATCAATCAATAAGTGGTTTAAAATGAGAATTGAAAATTTGATTTTTGTTCACAGTCATATCAAACAAGCTCTTAATTATTTACTTAATTCTCGTGTATCGCATGAGAGTAATACTAGTTGATTATATAAATGTGTAGTGGTCATTGTACAGAGCTTGTAATGCGTCACATAGAGTATGTAATTACTGAAATCGAGTTCTCAATATTTTTGCCATAGAATTCATATATAGTGTCCGATTTATGCCCATAATATATGTTTTTCACGTTTCTCAATGAGTCGAGTTCAACCAACCACTTTGCTGCTTAAAATATGACTTTTTAGACATTTTAGCTTGTATTTATTAGGCATCGAAAATTCTTTTAGTTGTGAAAAAGATTTTGCATTTGGCGACGCGCATGAGAAATCTCCCAGTGATACCTAGATTTCTTCTTATTGATTGCCTAGTACAAGTGCATATCTAATTGCTGTAATTAAATCCATTTGGCTGAATTTTCGTAATTTCATCTTTGAAGTTGGTATTTGTGTAAATATCCAAATAATAATGATGTTACTCTTGTATTGACTCACTTGACTTATTTATTAAGGACTTGTTCCATTAATATTACTTTTCATCAAATAAAATTTATTTGTTCTCTTTCATCCTTTTCAACTGCCCATACATCATTTGATAAGGTAAATTTAATGAATGGTCACTGAACTTTCAAGATGTAGCTAGTTACTCACTGAACTTTGAAATGTAATTAAATACTCACTGAATTTTACTTAACGTCATTTATCGATCACTCGTTAACTTAATATTTATTTTATTAGCGTATTGCACCTATTTGACTGACGATATCATACAAGAGACCAATGAGATAAACTGCTGATATAAAAAACTCACTCAAATAGGACGGAAAACTATATAAATAATAAGAAACCCGACATAAGTGTTGTTTGAGACAATTACATTTCTGATAATTTATTTAATTTTTCTCTGATGTAAGTCCCAATAGACGATTTTATTTTGCTAACAATTAGTCTAACTGTCTCTACGAAGAATCTTATTAGTCATATATATGTAATTTTTAAATATATTTAAATATTGAGTTAAAAAGTGATGATTAGTTGACATTCAAAGTTCAGTGAGTATTCGGTTACATTTCAAAGTTCAATGAGTAATTAGTGACATCTTGAAAGTTTGGTGACCATTCATTAAATTTACCCTCATTTGATAAGTTCTTTATATTTTTCAAGGATAAATTACCCCAATGGCCCTCAACCTTTCACTCTATTTGCATTTTGATCCCAACTTTTTTTTTGGGAAACCACAGCCCCAACCTTAAATAATTAGCATCATTAGTCCCTATTGATTTGATTAACATGCAATAGTAGGTTATTCGGTAATTTTATTTTGTTGGTACCAAGGTAATTTGGTGATTTAACATCGACTTTTATCATTTTATTAATCAGTAAAGAGTAAGTCTTCATTTGCAATTGAAAATCTATTATATTGCATTTAAGTACCAAAATTGCTCAAATATTTAACACAAACCCTAGCACCTCCCCTACTCCAAAATTTGCCTTACCCTAACCCTCTCCCACTCCACACCAACAGTAAAAATCAGGGAAAACCTGCTGATTGCCGAAGCAAAAGAAGGAGGTTTTAACACCAAAAAACTGGTGTGTACATTGGTTTTCCAGAGTGTTACTAGAGGAGAAACCCCCTAGTAACGCTGGAATACAGGTCTATTTCCAGCATTGTCATGAGAATTTTCCTAGTGTGTTTACCAGATGAAACCCCCGAAATCACGCATGTTTACCATGAAAGTTTTTTGTTGATTTAATGCTAAAAGACTAACATAAGACCATGCTAGTTTTTTGGCGTCAAAACTAGGGGAATCCTCCCGTTGCCGATCGAAATTCCAATTGCAACTAGAGGGTTTCCCCCAAATTTTTTTTATAGTTAGTATGGGTTTGGGGTAAGGACAAGTTTTGTGGTTTGGGTTTGGGGTAGGTGCTAGGAATTCTATTGGATATTTGAATAACTTATATATTTAAATGTGATATTTATGCTAGATTTTAAATTGCAAATGATGACTCAATCTTCATATTTATTACTAAAATGGTAAACATATATGTTAAATGATAAAATTATCCCTATTTTATTAAAAAAAATGACCCAATAACCTATTATTGTACATTCATCCCGTAAGTAGGGACTAATAGCTCTAATTTTTTAAAAGTAGAGGCTATGGTGCCCAACAAAAAGGTGGTGAACCAAATTGCAAATGGAATGCATATTGGGGACCATTGGTGTAATTTACCCTTTTTAATGCTCATCCTTAAATTTTAAATCACTCATTTAAGAGTAAATTTAATTTCATCAAATTTAATGTGAATTTCAAATTTAAATAGCACATTTAAGAGTAAATTTAATTTCATAAAGTTTAATGTGAATACCGGAAGCCCTAAAAAATACTTTTTCTCCATCATTTTCAACCTTTGGACATCTTTACATCTTTACATGCCATATCATATTATATATATATATATATATATATCTATATATATATATAGAAAGGTGGAGGTGAGAGAGAGACATCATCATTACTATTAGATGTGTCACTCGTGTATTGCACCGAAAAATATGTCCAACATAAAAGTTATTTTGATAGCTATAAAAAATATAAAATAAAAGAACTACAAAATGTAAAATATTTTTAAAAAATTTTGATAGAATTTTCCCTGTATTTGAGACAAATCCATTTTATAAATTCTCACGATAGAACTCAACAAAATCAACATAACATAATTTTAAATTCTATCAAACATTTCAATGTCAAAAGAATTCCAAAACAATAATATTCATTATCGTACAAAACACCAACGCAACTCGAACAATATAAAGGACTTCAATTTTTTTAAAAATAATAATGAATTATTTACACCTGTAATGTGCGATGAGTAAAAAATGTGACGCACCTATACTTTCTCGAATAGTCTCATTCGAAGTCTCTTCCAAATTTTGAAGCTCTTCCACAACCTACCAAAAAAATATATATATTATTATGCATTTCATCAGTTACAAAAAATGGTAGGGAGACTTCAAAATACAATTCTAATCCTTCATAACAAATACTTCTTTTTGTTTTTCCTCTCGCTTGCCAAGGAAAACACCGTTTTTGCTGATATTATTCCTCCATAATAATCTCTTCATTTATAGCAATCTGAGTTTATTATCCCTGTGTCAATCCACCTTGACTTTTCAAATTAGATGTTTAGACATTATTCAAATGTACTAAATCTAAGTTTGAAGATTTTGAGTCCGGAAGGAGCAAAAGGCATTATTTCAGTCAACATATAACAAATTTTGTTGCCAAGAAAGCTCATCATAGTTCTGGGACAGTTAAATCTTTCAAACTGTAAACATCAAATTAGTGAATCATCTTTGGCCTAATATAAAAACAAATAAATGAGTATCACTTCACTATTACTATCACTATCACTACCACTATCATCACTATACTATACTAGATACTATATTATATATAAATATAAAATATATAAATATAAAAAGGGGGAATGGAGTGGAAACTTTTGATTTCTCCCTTTTGCCCCTATTTATTTTTTAATTTCACTTTCACACCTCTATTTACTTAACATTTAATTAATTAATTTTTTTTACTTATTATTGTCAATTAAAATCAATTCATTAAAGTTTGACTTTTCCTCTTCCTTTTAACTTTCACGAAGTCTAGGAACATAATATTTACTAACAATTATCTCAACCTAACTAATATTTTTTTTTGTAATTTTGTATGTTACATTATTTTATATTTTTTTATGTCACAATATATCCTAATGGTCACTCTCCCAAATTAGTCTTCATATTGGATGTATTTAATCCTTTCTAACTCACTTAACATTTAATTTATCATTTGGTAGTTTCGATGGGGTGGGTGCGGGGAAGATGACGGTGAAATAAAAAATTTTCTGAAGTTTGGGACCGATATGTAATTTTAATTGTGCCAATTTACTATTTTTTAAAATAACTATAATTATTAGTGTGTTAGCGTATAAATTAAAATGTACTTTTATGAGTAGGAAGAGAGAGAATTATTGGAGTTGAATGGTAGGGATTTAAAAGTACAATTGATATGTGAATATGATTTGTTTGACCAAATTTAAATTTTGAAAAAAATAAATTGAAATGAATTAAGGGAACTATGCTAACAGGCTCTATAACTATCTATACTATATTAAAAGTGGGAATGTGTGGAAATCTTTTGATTTCCAATAATATCTCCACTAATATTTCATTTAGTCCAAAATGCCATTATTAAATAAATATATTTAATTGTATAAATAATTAATGAGTGACTCTTCATATTACATTAAATAAATTAACCTACAAATATTTTAAATATATTTTTATTTTATTCAATGTAAAAATTATTATTAATAACTAGAAATCTTTTACAGAGTTATATATGTAGTTGTCTGATAATCTTTTGATTTAAAAATATGTCACAAACATTTTTGTAGTCCAATAATTAAAAAAAATAATTACATAACTAATTTTTGAGCGATTTTTAAAATTACTTTGATTTTATTAAATTACAAATATTTCAATATATTACGTATTCTTAAAAATATATATTGATCATTTTTTCCTATAGCATCTTTCACAATTTTCTAATTAGGATGTCATGTTTTTATAGTTTTAAAACTGGATTAATATCATATTTAATCAACTTTAATATATGTGACTAATCTTATTGGAAAAAAAGTTTTTGTAGATTAGATATTTGGATTAACTTGGTGGAAAATTGAGGTACTAATATTTTTACTTAGTGTATAAAATGATCAAAGTGTTATTTAGCTTACACGTATGAGTTGCTAATACTATATTGGTTTAATTTTATAGTTTTTAAAACAAATTAAAGTTAAAACTTAAAAATTCACGATTAAAAAAATCATAATTTTATACAACGTGCAAAGCACGTACTCAAAACTAGTATATATAAAAAGGGGGAATGGAGACTTTTGATTTCTCTCGTTTGCCCCCATTTATTTTTTAATTTCACTTTCATACCTCTATTTAGTCAACAATTAATTAATTAATTTTTTTATTTTTTATTATTATCAATTTTAATCAATTCAGTAAAGTTTGACTTCCCCTCTACCTTTTAACTTTCACGAACTCTAGGAACATAATATTTTACTAAAAATTATCTCAACCTAGCTAAAAAAAATTTTATTGTAATTTTATGTGTTACATTATTTTATATTTTTCTATGTCACAATATATCCTAATGGTCACTCGCCCAAATTAGTCTTCATATTAGATGTATTTGATGTTTTCTGACTCACCTGACATTTAATTTATCATTTGGTGGTTTTGACAGGCGTGGGTGTGGTGAAGATGACAGTGAAATAAAACTTTTCTGAAGTTCGGGACCTACATGTAATTTTAATTGTGCCAATTTACTATTTAAAAAAAATACAAATGGAATGAGCTTCCTCTTTTGTGTTTTCAAAAGTAATGTTTTAAAATAACATATCAAACGTGTTTTACATTCTTTTGAAAAATAGCCACTCAAAAAAGAAAATTGAAAACATTTTGAAAACTAAATACTCAAAATTAAAACACAACAAGAAAGCACCCTTACTATTTGAAAAATATCATGTGTATCCTTCATTGTTTAAATACGACGTACAATGCACATACTCATAGAGCATTGCAAATAAAAAGGGAAAATCAGAAACAACATGCATGCTTTCGAAAAATAAAAATTTATTTTTTTTAAAAAGAAGCATAGTAGCATAAAGCCAAATGTAATTTAAACAAACAAAAACTATAATGATGATAAATATTAAAATGCATATCATAATTTTTTGACAACTTATTTTTTGTTAGGCCAATCTATTATCTATTACTATGTATATAAAAATAGAAATATTTCCCTTCTGTTTTTCGGTCAATTCCTTTTCTTACCTTTATTATATTATCTTTTTTATTTTTTAATACATATTTGTGCCTATCCATTCTCTATTTGCAGATTCTTCAAAATCTATCACTATCTATTTTCCAGATGCCAAATAATTCAAATCCAATCCAAATTATAAGATAAGATACATATAAAAATCACAAAATCTATAATATAGAAACAGAATTGAACAAAAAATGTTTTTTAATCATTTTTTTATTTTTTTTCCCGCTCAAACTGATAGAGCCAATCAGAATTTAAGAATAAAAATATTTATACAAATGACAGCTGTATATATGTTAAATACGATCAGCACAAAAATTAAACAAATATACGAATCACTATCCCTTTTTATCAGTATCTTCCCGAGGAAGTTTTCGACCTCACGATTCTATCCTTGCTTGGTGTCTGATTGGCGTCGATAGGCCACAGATCTTGATTCCTTTCTTCAATTCAGATCTTCATCCCTTCAATTCAGATCTTCATGCGACTTTTCCCTTTTTCATAACAAATAAAACATTACCATGGTTATCTGTAATCTTTCAATTCGTTCCAGATCGAAAACGCACCACCATAAGAATCCTATTAAAGCCCTAATTCATATTTTTAATTGATTTTTTTAACCCAATTATTTGATTCAAACTTATCTAATTATGGAATTCAGATTTTCATTCCATCGTTGTAATTTTATTTGTGGTATAGGTCTTCTTCTAATGTTGATCGGTTCCTATAAATATATGCGTGCCAGTATCAGATCTCCCATCGTATCTTCACAGCAAACAGTAAGTTATCGCACAACTAAGCTCTTGAAGTTTATGAAATCTTATTGACTGTGTATTATTTTGATTGCATTTTTTCTGATTGTATTTTTTTTTTGGATTTTTACTTCGGTTTGATTGTGTTTTTTCCTCAATTTTTTTTGTTTCGATCTAATGTTGATGGAGTGGATATCTTAACCAGTCTGCAAGCAGGTATATTCCCTCTCTTCCGTCTTCAATTTTGCGTTTTTTTCGTTTTTGCTTCGGTCACATAGTTTTCCCCCCTTTTTTTGTGTTTCGATCTAATGTTGTTCGAGTATAGATCCTAACCAGTGTTCAAGAAGGTATATTCCCTCTCTGTCTTCATTCTTTAATTTTGTAGTTTTTTGTATCGTTTTTGCTTCGGTCTGGTGTTATGAAGACATAATATTAATTTGTTGCATATGTCTGTTTTTTTGTTTTTAGGCCATTTTGTTTGCTTATTGGTTTTATTAGTTGATTGGGCTACTGTTTGAAAACTTAGCTTGATTTATTTCTAAACACATATCTGCCTATGTTTTACTACACTTTTGTGCTTTGTTGTTTGTTGTTTGCTTCTTACGTTTGTGCAGAAGAATTTACTAATGGCACCAACACCAATGCTCCTTGCTGCCATCCATGGTGACATCCCAAAGGATAAAGCTATAGTTGTACGTGTTATTCGTCCATGGATTGCTACTCAAAGGTTTCACCCTCATCAAATACGTTCCATTGACATGCTTTTACAAGATGAAGAGGTATATCTCACATCGTTTGCATTATTTTTTCGTTGCTTTGGATAAGTTTATGACCAAACCTTATTTATTAGTTGTTGGATCTTTTGTAGTGTTCCCGTATCCATGCAACAATCGAGCCAGATCTATGGCCAACCTTTAGGTGTTTAATTGATGAGCATGGCTTATATGCCATGAAAAATTTCCGTGTGGAACCCAATGATATGGTTTTTAAGTCAGCCGCCCATTCCTTTAGATTGTTCTTCAAAAAACAAACCATTTTGAAGCATTACGATCTTGATTTGTTCCCTAATTTTTCGAAAACCCTCTACAATTTTAAATCTTTCCACCAACTAATGAATACTATTCCTGCTGACGCAGCTTATTTAATTGGTAAGTTTGACCATTATCTTTTTGTTTTGGAGTTGACTTTATAGTTGTTTCTTCAATCATATTAGTGATTATATCATAATCTTTGTAGATTATATTGGTGTTTTGCTTCCAAGGGAGCTTACAAGGCCTGGTGTTAGTAGTACTACAGGCTCGAAATATTTTTCGTTCCATTTGACTGATCTTGAGTAAGAACATCATTTTTAAATTTTATGTTCTTCCAATATTGTATATTTCGTTTTATGAATTTTAATAATAAATGCATGTGTAGAAGGAACCGTATGTCTTGCTGGCTGTGGGAAACATATGCCGATGAAGCCAGCGACAAACTAGGCAGAATAGATAGGGATAAGCCCATTGTCATATTGCTACAACTTTGTCGGTTAAGGAGAGGTAATGTTCGGATTTAATAATTTAATCATTGAGAATTACATTAACAATTTGGTTTATCTGTTGTCTAATATTATGCTATTTTCTATCACTCTAATACATCGAATGTTTTTAGAGGATTCTATTTCGATTCAAACATCCTTCCATGTTTCAAAGGTGATTATTGGTGAACATCTACCTGAGATTGAGGATTTCCGCATTAGGTAAATAAACATTTAGGACTCACTATTATTGTTGTTATTATTATTATTATTATTATTATTATTATTATTATTATTATTATTATTATTAATTTGTTATTATTATTCCTAGATTTATGGCAATTTATCAACCACTTGGACAAGCAAGTGGAAGTGTTTCATCCGATTCTGGGAATCCTGCAAACTTTGGACCTACCATCACATTGGAGAATTTAAAGATCTCGAAGGAGGTATGAGATCCTTTTGCTATATAAAATCGGTGTTATTTTTTAGTTTCGTGGATTCTTCAGTGAAATAAATTTGATTTTGTAGCCCAAAGGGTATTGGATTTATGGGGAAGTGGATCGTGTTCTGTCAATATGCAATTGGTGCTATCCCAGCTGCCCCGATAATTCTTGTGCAAAGAAGGTGGATTCCATTGGAGATGAATTTTTATGTAGTAAATGCCACAAGACAACTCTGGCTTGATGTATAAATATTGCTTGAAATTATCCATTCAAGACGACAATGAGTTTGTTCTTTGTGTTGTTGTGGGATGAGGTATGCCGTTGCTTCTAAGGAGAAGCGCTTTGGAGTTCTTGATTTGGACAATCAGGTATTTTCCCTTTTTTGTATACTTTAATGCGGCAAATTCAATTGTTCTTTGTTTAAGACATAGAAGTATATGTTTTTATTATTTTTATTTTTTTTGGGAAGGTTGAGGGAGTGCCGGTTACACCCGATGAGATAATGGACTTAGTAGCAAAGAGTTACTTCTTCAAGATTAGTAATTATGGTCTAAGCATTGGAGGAGGCAGAACTTATACAATAAGTTCATTGTGCAATGATCCAGAGATTCTTGCTGTTCATAAGCCTAAAAATGTAGTTATGGTGGAGGTAATTAATATAGTGGAAATACCTACATTTTGTTGTCATTTTTTTAAACCGAATTTTTATATTATGTTTTACATTTTGTGTGAATAGGATGATGATTCGGATGATAATTTGGACCTTATGTTTCCAATGGAAACAACCGTGGGGTCGAATGAGGTTTGTGTGTTTCTCTGTTCAACATTAGAAGTATATATAAGCAATATTGAGTTTACCAAATCATATAGTTGCATCTTCTTCACCTCATTGAATTTATTTTGTTGCATTTTAGGCTAATGGACAACAATCGGTTGAAGAAGTTGATGGGCTTGCTAACACACCATCTTCCAAGCGTTCTCGTGCTATGGATGATGATGCTCCCGAGGATGCGCCAACCTTTGAGTATTCCAGCAGCAAGAAGCTCAAATCAGTGAAGAAAGATAAACCTTGATGGCATTCTTTCTTCATTTGCTCATTTCTAGGAAAAACAATGATAAATGCCTTCTGATATAAGGGTGTTGAATGGGATAAATGCCGGAAAAGAATTCCTTATTCCTAGGTTGTCCTTAACGCCTTCTGATATAAGGTTGCCATTCACTTTTCAGAGGAGACAATTTCCTTTGGTGGTTTGTTATGCTATGACCATCAATAAAAGCCAGGGGCAAACACTTACAAATGTTGGAGTTTTCTTGAGAACGCCGGTCTTCACTCATGGACAGTTGTATGTTGCAGTCTCCCGTGTCACAAATAGGAGGGGTTTGAAATTTGTTATATGTGATGATGAAGGTCGGCCTGCCAACGCAACTACAAATGTCGTGTACAAAGAAGTCTTCCTGAATTTATAGTCCTATTCATATTGATCTTGCCAGGTATATAGTATACATAATTTTATTAGTTGCATAACTTCCTTATTACTCTTTTGTGCTTATATATCGATGCAGTTCTTTTATGCTTACATATTTTTAGTTTTGTGCTATTATATTTGTCTAGGGATAATCTTTTTATCCGGTTGTTCTTGGACTTATATTGGCAACCCAATTATTTTTATCAACGAGGGCATCGATGAAAGTAACCCAATTTTCTTTCTCAATATTCAATTGTATTTGTGGTTGGCAATGAAGAATTATATGTTAACATCGACGGTGTGTCTACCAATTTTTATAGTGTTGAAAGCCATACGATGTGCTTTCATTGAGTCATGCGGTGATCAATTATAATCCAAGGGAAATTATTGTATTCCTATCATTTATTTTTCAACAAAGAATACTCCAATATTTGTGATTTGAAAAACATTGATTGGATTTTGTGTTTGTATATTTGTTATTATTTGAGGTAATATGGCTTGCCTTTTAGTGGGATGTTCTCCACGATTAGTATGTGATTTGAAAAATATTGATTGGATTTTTTGTATACATGTTTCATCGTGTTTACACCTTACACTACATTATTGAACAATGTGAATAAGAAGACAACATATCTCTGATTTACAATTATTCTACCGCCAAGATTAATATACATTGGAAATTCGCTCCCGTGCAACGCACGGGTGAAACAACTAGTATATATAGAAATAGAAGTATTTTCCTTCTATTTTCCCGCCTACTCATTTTCTTATCTTTATTATATTATATATTTTTTATTTTTTTAATCTAGCTATATATAAATTTAAAAGAGCTACTTAGGTAAAGTGCCTAGGTGGCAGTATCATTTTTTGTCTCCTTTTTGAGAATTAATTATTTTTATTATTTAATGTATTCTACTTTTCTTATTTGGTGTTATGTGTTATTTTTCTTATTTTACTCTTTGATATCTTTTCTAAATTTTTAATTAATTTATATTTTTTAATTCTTTTATATTTAGTGTTGCATGAATTAATAAAAATATGATAAGAGATTAAAGTTATAACTTACAATTCCTATTAAATTAATTCTAAAAATGACAATTGACACTTTCTATATACACTTTAATTTGTAGATATTACATTTTAATTAATTATTTTTGAATTATATGTATTCTTTTGTTTAACAAAAATTGAAGTGCCAACTTGGCACAATGGCACGTAACCTGTGGTTTTCTGTTTTAGAATTTTTTTTTACATATTTAAAAAATTAAGAATTTTTTTTCATTTTTACCATGTTAAAATGGTACGTGGTTTTAAATAGTTTTCATGGGTAATGTACATTAAGTGGTTCATATAGTGAATAATTCTTTCAAGATCAAATAATGAGTAGTTAAATAATTAATTATATACTGAATAAGTAATTGATTTGAAAAGAAATAGAAAATGATAACTTTCCAATCCCATTTCATTATTTCACAAGCTGTTGAAAAAAATAATTGTTAAAATTATCATTTAATCATCTCTTTATTTTTCAAATAAATTTTTAATTTTTTATATTTATAATACATGCATTAGTATTTTTTAATTCTTTCTCAATTATTCTGAACAAATTTTTTTTACCGAAAAATTATTATGTAGAGTTTCACCTATAAGTATTTTGTATAGAGATCTTATCTTTTCATACAATACACAATCCACATTGCATAAATTCTCTAACACTTAATATTTCTAAAATTTGTGTTCAAAAAGTCATCATGGCTTAGCTACTAGAATGCCATTGATGATAAAAATTTTAACAAAATTTTTAATATAACTATTTCTTTTTGTTCAAATAAGTATTATTTAAATTTTGATCCCAATTACCTAAAATCATCAATTACAACAATTGATATGAAATTTTTTTATTATAAGATAATGATTTGGATCGAAATTTGTAAATCATTATTGAAATCTATTATATTATATATATTTTGTTTTTTGTTTTTTATTATTATTTTTTATGTAAATAAACTATTTTAATTATCCCGTGCATTGCATGGAGAGATATATGTGCAAGATATAATTTAGAACCGAATGTGTATTTTGCATTCCACAAACTTTTTTTGTGGTGGGTCTGGGTAAGTACGTATCCACCTCAAATCTGCCCAGATTAACCATGAATAAAATAGGGTAGATAATAATGCGTTTTCTCCTTGGGCAATTAAATATTTTGTTCTATAATTTTCAAAACTTTAAAATGAGAAAATGGGGATTATCGAATTAATTTATAATAGGATTTGAGCTCAATCTACGTGCGCTAGAATCAAGCAATGGGAGATTTGTGAAAACCTATTTAAGGGAAAAAAGTGTGAAAAATTGGGTGAAAATAAAGGCGGCAGAAGGAAGCTTTGTTATGGAATCACATAATCTATATCTATATATATAGAAAAGAAGGGAAATTTTAGCTATTTTTTAATTAGATTAATTAGCTTTCCCGCCTAAAATAAAATCCTTTTTTGTCTTTTTATTTTTTCCTTTTTTAATAATTAATTAATAATTAAACTCGAATAATCAATTAACTAATTATTATCTATGTTAAATCTTATCCTCATCAAAATTAGATTTTTTCAATCTCCATTGATTTGAGCTTATCTTCTATGCGTTTTTTGTCTTTTGATTTTTACTTTTTTATAAATTCATAATCAATCCTAACAAAAAAAAATTAATAAATTATTATTTATATTAAATGCTAAATATTAAATCTAAATTTTTTTTCTTGCATAAGTATTGATAATTATTATTTTATTATATCTTCTTAATTTGAATCTAAAGATTTATATTTATGTATAAAATAAGATACTTTTTATAAATAATAAACTACGAAACAAAAATTAATTCTTAAGAAAATAAAATTAATTAAAATTAACAATTTCATTAATATTTGATTATTGTGTGATACAAAATTAGCATTAATTAAATTTTACACAAAATTAAAAGAAAAGTACAACATTAAAATTTAAAATTTTGATTCGATCCACTAATTAATTTTTTAAATAATTAATTATATTTATCAATGTTTAGAAAACCGAACCGGTCAGCAAATTGGATAAGGCAACGGTTCAAGGGTCAAACAGTTGAACCAGGTCGAACCGGGGTCGAACCGTTTTTAATTTAAAAAATTAAAAAATAAATTAAAACCAATGAAATTTTAAAAAATTGGTTGAACCGTTATCGGGTCACCTGTTAAACTGGTTGAACTGGTCGGTTGATCAATTTTTGACCGATTTTCTAATAGTCCGGTTTTCAGCTATAACCGAACCGGATTTTGGACCGGTTCATGGTTGAACTGGCCGGTCCAGTCCAGTTTTCTAAATATTGCTTTTTATAAATAATTAGCTAAGGAATGAAAATTAATCTTAATTAGCAATTTCGCTAAGATTTAATTTTTTTGTGATACAAAATTAAAAGTCACTAAAATTTTATATAAAAATTAAAATGAACTTGTAACGTGATTAGATCGGTCCGTTTACTTAAGTTTAGAAATAATTAATTATTTTCAAAAATAAAATTAGTTAAAAAATGAAAATTAATTAAAATTAGGAAGTTTTTACAATTTCATTTTTGTGTGATTAAAAATTGCAATTCATCAAATTTGTACACAAAAACTAAAAGAAACGTGTAACATTAATTTTTTTAATTAACCATTCAACTGGAACATTAATCCAATATGTTTAATTAATTGAATCTACATTTATATGTTTTAAATTGCAGATATCATTTAGTGGAAATGATTAATGGAAACGGATTTTAATATTGCATTTCAACAGTTATATCTTTTAAGCGGATTTTGGATTAGTTTGGATGGTTTTGTTATTGAATTTAATTAATAGTCAATCAGCTTTAAGAACGGGGTTTTATTATTGTATTTCAACAGTTTATATCAAATTGGAGTTATAGTTCTCATCAATTTTCATGGTTTTTGTTATTTGGCCAACGATTAATAAGTGTCATTAACGGAATTTTTAAAATTGTTAAGATAAATTTGTAGATTCATAGAACTTTCTTCATACTCTTAAATTTATTTTCCTTGGATCATTTAGTTTTTATGGTAATATGTTCATTGTGAAATTAATTATACTTCTTTTGTATGGTTGATTAATATTTTTAGTTTACATAATTTGTTACAATTGTAAAAGTCCAATCAACTTTATAATTTTTTATAAAGTTGATTAATTTGCAATGCAACTATTACTATTCAGAAGTATAAAATAAATTAAATATTAAAGGTAAATTCATGGATTGATCGTACTTTTTTCGCACTATTAATTTTTCTTGTCTTGGATGGCTTATTTTTTGTACCCATATGAAAAATACATTTCAATAGTAGAACATAGTTTCAATCAAAAGAGTGCTGAACTCATTTATTATAACGAAACAATTGTAGTTTCTGCGCACTAGAAAAGTTATATATATATATATATATATATACGATCAATTTTTTAAGTCATTAATACAAATCGACACAATATTTTAAATTATTAAGGTAAATCCATGGATTTGTTGTACTTTTTTCACACTATTAATTTTTTTTTCCTCGGATCATTTAGTTTTTATAACAATATGTTCATTGTGAAAATTAATTATATTTATATGCTTCGTTTGTATGGTTGATTATATTTTTAATTCACATAATTCGTTACAATTGGAAAGTCCAATATACTTTATAATTTTTTCCAATAAATTAATTTGTAATACAACTATTGTTGTTTACAAGTATAAAATAAATTAAAATATGAATCAATCCAATTTGCAACAACTATTCTTTCTTCAAAGTGATAACTTATTTTCTCTCTCACTTTTTTCTCATTCATTTTTTATACCATTAGGTTGAGACGACACAATTTTTAAAATAGTAAGGGTAAATTTATGGATTGATCGTATTTCTTCACATGATTAAATTTTCCTCTTGGATAATTTATTTTTTGTGCCCACATGGAAAATGTTTCTCAATAGTGAAAGAGTTCCAATCAAAAAGTGGCTCACACTATTAAAGTTTTTTTTTTATATAATCAAATTTTTAATTAATTAATAGGAGTCGATACCATATTTTGAATTGTAAAGGTAGGTCAGTGGATTGATTGTACTTTCCTCACACTATTAATTTTTTCCTTGGATCATTCGGTTTTTATGCCAATATGTTCATTGTGAATTATACTTATTTTGTACGGTTGATTAATATTTTTAGTTCACATAATTCATTGCAATTGTAAAAGTCCAATATAGTTTATAATTTTTTCTAATAAATTAATTTGTAATACAACTATTAGTATTTACAAGTATAAAATAAATTAAAATATTAATCGACCCAATTCAATGGATTGTTTTTGGCAACTTTGAACCAATTTTTCTTTCTTCTCACTTGTAAATTATTTTCTCCTTTTTAATTAATTTTTATATCATTAGGATGAGACAACATAATTTTTAAATACTAAAGGTAAATTTGTGGATAGATCGTACTTTTTATGCATTATGAAATTTTTTTTCTTGGATCATTTATTTTTTGTGCCTACATAGAAAATACTTTTCAACAATGGAAGATAATTCTAATAAAAAGGGTGCCGAACTCACTTTGTGTGAAGAAACAATTATAATTTCTTCGCAATAATAATTTTTTTTCCTTTTTTCTTATTATCAATTTTTTAAACCATTAGCATGAGTCGACACAATATTTTAAAATGTTAAGATAAATCCATGGATTGACCGTACTTTCTTCACAATATTAATTTTTTTGCCTTAGCTCATTTAGTTTTTATGCCAATATGTTTATTGTAAAATTAATTATACTTTTTTGTATGGTTGATTAAAATTTTTAATTCACATAATTCGTCACAATTGCAAAATTCCAATAAACTTTTTAATTGTTTTGCAGTAGATTAATTTGTAATGCAATTATTACTATTTGCAAGCATAAAATAAATTAAAATCTGAATTGACCCATTTTGATGGATTATTTATGATAAATTGTTAAAATAATTATTATTTCTTCGTATTGATAATTTTTTTTGTATCATTAATTTTTTTATACTTTTTGGTTGAGTCGACATAATTTTTTAAATTGTAAAGGTCAATTCGTCGATTGATTATACTTTCTTCGCACTTTTTTTTCCGTGGAACATTTATTTTTTGTGCCAAAATATTTACATGTTAACTTCGTAAATTAGTGCCTTATTGGTCTAATTAACACCTTAATCATGAATCAATGTTATTAGTTATGCAAAATTGAAGTAGAAAAGTTAAGAATATGAATTGTATTCTTATTCTAATTGTATCATAATGAATTATTGAATAAATATGTATGGGAAAAAAAGAAATGAGAGATTAAAACTAAAAGTACATATTTATTGGCTTAAATTATCCAAGATTAGATTTAAGTTATAATTATCTAATGAGTACTTACACCATCATCTTTGTGATGGATCGATTTGGAATAAAATAAATTACATTATATTTTAGTATTTTTATTTTTCTAATTCATATAGAGTTATTACAATTTTAAAGTATGAATCAAACCATAATAAGGTAAAGAAATAGGCTTTTAAGTGGTTATTTGTGGTTCTTATATTCTAATTCTTATGATAATACAATATTCAATCAATATATATGGAAAAAAATAGATGTTTGAAAAATTTGCCCCTTGCACAACATACGGGTGAAACAACTAGGGTTTGAATAGGAAGGATATATTGCAGTCTCGAGGGTGACGCATAGGAATGGTTTAAAGTTTGTGATATATGATGACGATTGTCGTCCAACTACCATGACCACAAATGTCATCTATAAAGAAGTGTTTAAACTTATAGTTTCATACTTATTAATCGCATCAGGTATGCTGTTCACTTTTTTTTTTACACAAATCCTTTATGTCATTCATGGCTTGATATGTGAAGTGAAGGATTATATTTATATATTATTGTGTTTGTACTCTTATATTTATCTAGGTATAATGTTTTCATCACAAATTTAGCGGAGTTATACAAATTGATTATATGTACCATTTATGCATTAGGAGATCATCTTGTACCCAGGCCGGAAAAAAATTCGTGGCCCCATCGGCTCCCACCATCAGGGGGTAGTTATGTATTATTCATCTAACCTAACGTGGATACTAAAAAAATGTTTAAAAAATTTGGGTGACGTGGGGCCCTCACACCATGCGGCATGGGTACCGTCTCGATGTGGGGAACAGAGCATTAGCGTATGCATTAGTGGCACTGTGTTTCAAAAAGGTAACTCAACCTACTTAGTGGTCGAAAATTACACTTTTAGTGATTTTTATTGATTATATATGAAATATGATGTTATTTCTAATATTTTTATAGGTTTCTTATGTTAAAGCGCCAATGTTTGTGTAAAAGTAATGTAAGAGATATTCCGTTCATCTAAAATTTATTTATTATTTTCGTACAATTCAATTGTATAATAACACAAACTTTTATATTCTATATGAAAATTATGAATGTGACTTATATTTGAGGATATTCGCCCCTTTTGTCAAAACACGAAGATATTTCTATTTTTTATCTTGTATGTTGTTGTTGACTATTATTGACGATGTTATGATTGGATTGCTTTAATTGTTAATGTTTTTAAGAGTATTGTAAATTAAATTTGTGGTGTTTGGTGACTTTTCCCCCAGTTGTTTGCAGGATGAATTGGTACTAAATGGAGGAAAACTCTGTCAAAATTTTCCAATAATTATTTCATTAGTTATATTAATTAAGTCTATTGTTGCGATTTATTATTTATTTTATTTTTTTGAGATCTTATGTTAATACGATTAATACCTATTAATACTATTATTAGCTAAAAAATTATGCTTCCGTGCAGCGCACAGGTGAAACAGCTAATATTTAGAAAAACAATAGGAGTAATTAGGAAGGAAAATATAAAGAAAATAATTAAAAAATAATTAACGAAGATCACTTGAAACTTTACGGGAGATTATGGGAGCACAGATCACAGGATTGTGCAACTGATTGAAGGAGTAATGATAAAAATTAAATAAATATACAATTAACTAAGTTTGTCTACAATCCAAACATATGTTTATTACAAAATATAATATAATTTTAGTTATGTTTACAAATAATTTAAATCAATACAAATGCTATAAATTGTACTATAACTTTAACAATAGAAAAGATGAAATAATATAAACCTAAATAATATGAATGAGATGGGACTGGAAGCTCGGGTTTGTAGCAATTCTTCTCTTTGATGATTTATGATGGGCGTATACACATGCACAAATATACCGTAAGTGTACGGGTTGTACAAGTAATAAAGTGGACTCAAAGAGTTCGGATATCGATCCCATAGGGATTAGTATTTGAGTCGAGTTACCTATTCTAGTGGAAAGGAAAGCTATACAAAAGAAACACACAATAAAAGGGCGAAGCCTGAGAAACTAATATACAAACACAAAGGAAAATAAAGACATAAAATGGGCATGAAAGAAATAGTTGGGATTCATGATTTCACTAAATAGTAGTCTCGTTAATCCGTTGTTGAACTTAACACATTATCCATCTTCAACGTTAGATCCGGTTTTCCTTATATAGCTAGCTCCTCTCTCGAATGTCAAGTTATCCCTAGTCAATTGGTTCAACCTACAACATTTCTGTGTCAATATGTTACCAATCAATCGCATAGGATCTGTGAAAACAACTCAATGGATTATCTAGGGTTAGGGGTAAATCTCTATCCTCTACAAAGACCGAGGGTGCGTGCTATTTAGTTTAACAAGTGCACTCCTGTCTCTAGGATCCTACACTCATTACAAATTCACACACTTGGTGATCAAGCAAGCTCAATAACAAACACACGTGAGATAAACAATCCAACACAAATCAATTCCAACAACTCAAATGGATTAACTAAACATATAGTAAAATAAATAAAAAAATCCCAACTTACAATAATTAGTTCATGTTTTGATACGACCCCAAGGTCGAGAACCCCTAGACTGGATCCGGTATGATCGAGGACAACCCGAAACTCTCCGGCGAGGAGGAGGATCCCTCGACTCGACTCGATTGCGCCTTCAAATCACGGGGTGAACGCCCACGAAGGTTGATCACGCATTCGATAAGTTCGGGGGCTCCTTAGACGAGATGGCAACGGAGGAGCACGGCTACAACTCAACAAATTGCAATCAAGATCAAGGAAATAAAGGTGGGGAGCAAGGCTACAACCCAAAGAGGAGCAAATGCTACACTCAAAGCTAAAGAGCTTCTTTGAACAAAAGTTATCCTTACAAATGGCCTAAATTCGTTCATATACCTCTAAGACTAAGAAATAATAGTAAAATAATGAAATATCTAAAAAGTAGACACAAAAAGCTAAAGTCGGTCAAAAGTTACGGTAGTAATTCTTGGATTCTGGTCAGTAAATCCGATGATACTGACGTATGAAGGAAAAATACTAGTATAAAACCTTTCTCGCTTCAAATTGGCCAAAGCTGAATCTTCATGATACGGTAGTATGACCAACGTTACGGTAGTATATCTGTATTACTGACGTATATTACGAAGTTATGGCGTAATTTTCTCTCTGAAGATTTACGCCCAAAATCGTCCCAGGGGTTCTGGCCGTGCGAATCGGGATTCTGGCCGTAAAGGTGCAGTTACGACCGTATGAACAAAAGGTTACGGCCGTAATTTTGCTTCTGCAGATTCTTCAGCTTCTTTTCCCGAGCTCGACCCCGTTCTCGACTTCTCGTCTTCGTTTCACGTCCCGGGATGAGTCAAAAGTGAGGGTTCTTCCAGGCATATCCGGCTTTTTCTTGACATCTTCACCTTATCTTACTTCCGTTCAAGCTCGTTTTCGTCTCGACCGGCTTTCTCACGCGTGTTGATGATGTCGAGCTAACCCGGATCATATCATCCTCTCCCTCTTCAAAAGGATTCGACCCGAATCATATGATTCTTCATTGTACCTATACCTCCACCTGGGTCGAATGGAAATGTTGTTTCATCAATCCCAATCACGAAAATATGAAGCCCCGGGATTGGTATGAAACCTCCCTCGAGAATTGGAGTGGCTATCACAAGAACTAAAAGTTGTGTACGTGGCCATCCAATTCTGGACATTAACCTGCAAGAAGAAAATAAGAAAATTGGGGCGGGGGTTGTTAGCAGTTCGAGCCACAAGGAATGGATCCTCATACTCAAGTCGACTTATTTCCTCATCCGCTTCCCTGTCAACATGACTCTCCGTTTCTTCTTCAAGTTCAACCTCTACCTCTTCCTTTTCCTTCTTTCTCCACTCCTCGACCTCGTTTTCTAGCTTCAATCGGTCAAGATTTACTTGCTCCGGGGACAAAGGAGCAAGCTCCATAGTTTCCCCTTTCCACGTGAAGCTATAGCAGTTTCTATAACAATCATGTATCACTTTGAGATCAAACTGCCAAGGCCTTCCGAGCACCAAGTGTGCAACTTCCAATGGCACCACATCACACACCACCATATCCATGTATTGCTCAACATGCAAGGGAACTAGCACTTGTGTATCCACCCTAATTTTTCCCGACTCATGCAACCAATGCAATTCATAGGGGTTGGTGTGGGAATCTAAGCAATTCAATTTCTCCACAAGCAATGTGCTAGCTAAATTTGAGCAACTACCTCCATCAATAATCAAAGTGCAAGGATTACCTCTTATAGAACATCGGATATGAGATAGATTCTCACGTTGTGACATATCATCGCCACTCCGAGCATGTGTTGGAAATTTCCTTGCAAGTAGGGATTCGGGCACTTTGACAACAAATCGATCATCGTCACTTTTGTCCTCTTCATCCACGAATTGGGCTTCTTCCGTTTCGGACTCACTTTCTACCTCCCATTCGTCTTCACTAAAATGGTCCTTCGATTCGGACACTTCGGACGCATAGTGACCTATCCCTTGGCACTTGAAACATTTGATGTCTCGGGTTGGGTGGGTGGTGCTCCCATTTTGCCCTTGCCTTTGTCTTCCACGCTAGGGCTTGCTTTCGGTGTTTCTTTCGTGATTCATTCCTTCCTTTCCACGGTCCTTGGTCTCCCGAATGTCACCCCACTTCGCCTTTTCATAGTTGCTACCACTCCCGGGGTGAGGCTTGTTGGATACTCTCCTTTTTTGTTGTGCCTCTACCTTTTCGGCTTTGTGTAACAACTCTTCAAGGTTCGTATACTCTTGGAGTTCGGTGAGGTTGGCAATCTCCCGGTTCAATCCACCAAGGAACCTAGCCATGGTAGCTTCCTCTTCCTCCACAACATCGGCCCGTGTCATTAATGACTCCATCTCTTGGTAATATTCCTCCACGGTTCTTCCCCCTTGATTTAGAGCTTGTAATCGTTGATGCAAACTCCGGTTATAATGTGAAGGAACAAATCTCTTTTTCATTATGAACTTCAAATCTTCCCAAGACTCAACGGGTAGTCATTATTTCTTCTTCGCCGTCGTAAGTTGCTGCCACCAACTTAACGCATAACCTGTGAACTCCCTAGCCAACAATAGCACCTTCCTAGCTTCCTTAATTCTATGACATTGGAACAAAATGTCAACTCGTCCTTCCCAATCTAGATAGGCATCGGATCCGACTTTCCATGGAGCGGAGGAATTTCAATCTTCACATTTTTCATTTCCTTCGTCCTCATTTCGCCCACGTCGATCTCTTCCCTATCCCTTCTCACATTTATCCGAGGCTCTTCTTCTTCGCCTTCGAATTCACTATCCCGACTTTCTTCACTTCCATTTCCTCCTCTAGGCCGTCGTTGCTCAAGTTCTAGTCTATCAATTCGTCTACCAAGTGCGGCGATAGAGCGATCAAGCTAAGCTTGTATATCTGATTGCTTTCTTGTAATAAGGTTCTCAATTGATCCATCACTTTGAATCTCGACCTTCACCTGTAGTAGAACGAAGACTCGCCATTTTGTGCTTAAGTGTGTGCTAATGTCCTCACGTGTTTCTCACTCGTGTTTGATTCACACAAAAGCTCAATCCCTTCACCAAGCAATACAATCTAATCACAAACTCACACCTAACTACTACAACACTATGACAATCTCAAACAACACAACAACTCAAACACATAGACAATTGGACAATACACTTCACAACTCAAACATAAAAGATAAAACTAAGTGTAGTCAATGACTCACACTCGTTCAACATTGAGTTCATTCTTTGTTTTTTTTTTTTCTCTACTCGTTTTTTTTTTTTTTTTTTTAACAATAACAACACAAACAACACAATAACACTACTACTACACAATACTAAACAAGTTGATGAATTCTAAGCACAACAATCACTTTGCACCAAGAACACCAAGAACACACACTAAAATCCTACAAAGTATAAACTCACAAACAACACTAAATGATCTTGATCAAGCTCCCGCATAAGACAAAGATCAAATAACAACAACAACTACTATTAATCAGATAAAATAATACCAAATCCTTAGAGGCTAGCTCTGATACCAGATGATACGACCCCAAGGTCGAGAACCCCTAGACTGGATCCAGTATGATCGAGGACAACCCGAAACTCTCGTGAGGAGGAGGATCCTCGATGGACTCGACTGCGCCTTCAAATCACGGGGGTGAACGCCACGAAGGTTGATCACGCCTTCGATAAGTTCGGGGGTTCCTTAGACGAGATGGCAACGGAGGAGCACGGCTACAACTCAACAAAATGCAATCAAGATCAAGGAAATAAAGGTGGGGAGCAAGGCTACAACCTAAAGAGGAGCAAAGGCTACACTCAAAGCTAAAGAGCTTCTTTGAACAAAAGTTATCCTTACAAATGGCCTAAATTCGTTCATATACCTCTAAGACTAAGAAATAATAGTAAAATAATGAAATATCTAAAAGTAGACACAAAAAGCTAAAGTCGGTCAAAAGTTACTGGTAGTAATTCTTGGATTCTGGTAGTAAATGGCGATGATACTGACGTATGAAGGAAAAATACGGCCGTATAAAACCTTACCTTCAAATTGGCCAAAGGATCTTCATGATACGGCCGTGATGACCAACGTTATCCCGTATATTACGAGATATTCACGGGTTACGTAATTTTCTCTCACGAAGATTTCTGTCCAAAAGCGTCCCGGGGTTACGGTAAATGCGTGGCGGGAGTTACTGGCCGTAAAGGTGCAGTTACTGGCCGTATGAACAAATGGTTACTGGCCGTAATTTTGCTTCTAGATTCTTGACTTGTTTTCCGAGCTCGACCCGTTCTCGACTTCTCGTCTTCGTTTCACGTCCCGGGATGAGTCAAAAGTGAGGGTTCTTCCAGGCATATCCGGCTTTTTCTTGACGTCTTCACCTTATCTTACTTCCGTTCAAGCTCGTTTCGTCTCGGCCGGCTTTCTCACGCAGCGTGTTGATGATGTCGAGCTAACCGGATCATATCATCCTCTCCTCTTCAAAAGGATTCGACCGAATCATATGATTCTTCATTGTACCTATACCTCCACCTGGTCGAATGGAAATGTTGTTTCATCAATCCCAATCACGAAAATATGAAGCCGGGATTGGTATGAAACCTCCTCGAGAATTGGAGTGGCTATCACAAGAACTAAAGTTGTGTACGTGGCCATCCACCTGGACATTAACCCGCAAGAAGAAAATAAGAAAATTGGGGCGGGGTTGTTAGCTCGAGCCACAAGGAATGGATCCTCATACTCAAGTCGACTTATTTCCTCATCCGCTTCCCTGTCAACATGACTCTCCGCTTTCTTCTTCAAGTTCAACCTCTACCTCTTCCTTTTCCTTCTTTCTCCACTCCTCGACCTCGTTTTCTAGCTTCAATCGGTCAAGATTTACTTGCTCAGGGGACAAAGGAGCAAGCTCCATAGTTTCCCCTTTCCACGTGAAGCTATAGCGCTTTCTATAACAATCATGTATCACTTTGAGATCAAGCGCCAAGGCCTTCCGAGCACCAAGTGTGCAACTTCCAATGGCACCACATCACACACCACCATATCCATGTATTGCTCAACATGCAAGGGAACTAGCACTTGTGTATCCACCCTAATTTTTCCCGACTCATGCAACCAATGCAATTCATAGGGGTTCGGTGTGGGAATCTAAGCAATTCAATTTCTCCACAAGCAATGTGCTAGCTAAATTTGAGCAACTACCTCCATCAATAATCAAAGTGCAAGGATTACCTCTTATAGAACATCGGATATGAGATAGATTCTCACGTTGTGACATATCATCGCCACTCCGAGCATGTGTTGGAAATTTCCTTGCAAGTAGGGATTCGGGCACTTTGACAACAAATCGATCATCGTCACTTTTGTCCTCTTCATCCACGAATTGGGCTTCTTCCGTTTCGGACTCACTTTCTACCTCCCCATTCGTCTTCACTAAAATGGTCCTTCGATTCGGACACTCGGACGCATAGTGACCTATCCCTTGGCACTTGAAACATTTGATGTCTCGGGTTCGGGTGGGTGGTGCTCCCATTTTGCCCTTGCCTTTGTCTTCCACGCTAGGGCTTGCTTTCGGTGTTTCTTTCGGCAGTTCATTCCTTCCTTTCCACGGTCCTTGGTCTCCCCGAATGTCACCCCACTTCGCCTTTTCATAGTTGCTACCACTCCCGGGGTGAGGCTTGTTGGATACTCTCCTTTTTTGTTGTGCCTCTACCTTTTCGGCTTTGTGTAACAACTCTTCAAGGTTCGTATACTCTTGGAGTTCGGTGAGGTTGGCAATCTCCCGGTTCAATCCACCAAGGAACCTAGCCATGGTAGCTTCCTCTTCCTCCACAACATCGGCCCGTGTCATTAATGACTCCATCTCTTGGTAATATTCCTCCACGGTTCTTCCCCCTTGATTTAGAGCTTGTAATCGTTGATGCAAACTCCGGTTATAATGTGAAGGAACAAATCTCTTTTTCATTATGAACTTCAAATCTTCCCAAGACTCAACGGGGTAGTCATTATTTCTTCTTCTGGCCGTCGTAAGTTGCTGCCACCAACTTAACGCATAACCTGTGAACTCCCTAGCCAACAATAGCACCTTCCTAGCTTCCTTAATTCTATGACATTGGAACAAAATGTCAACTCGTCCTTCCCAATCTAGATAGGCATTCGGATCCGACTTTCCATGGAACGGAGGAATTTCAATCTTCACATTTTTCATTTCCCCTTCGTCCTCATTTCGCCCACGTCGATCTCTTCCCCTATCCCTTCTCACATTTATCCGAGGCTCTTCTTCTTCGCCTTCGAATTCACTATCCCGACTTTCTTCACTTCCATTTCCTCCTCTAGGCCGTCGTTGCTCAAGTTCTAGTCTATCAATTCGTCTACCAAGTGCGGCAATAGAGCGATCAACTGAAGCTTGTATATCCTGATTGCTTTCTTGTAATAAGGTTCTCAATTGATCCACTGTCACTGAATCTCGACCTTCACCTGTAGTAGAACGAAGACTCGCCATTTTGTGCTTAAGTGTGTGCTAATGTCCTCACGTGTTTCTCACTCGTGTTTGATTCACACAAAAGCTCAATCCCTTCACCAAGCAATACAATCTAATCACAAACTCACACCTAACTACTACAACACTATGACAATCTCAAACAACACAACAACTCAAACACATAGACAATTGGACAATACACTTCACAACTCAAACATAAAAGATAAAACTAAGTGTAGTCAATGACTCACACTCGTTCAACATTGAGTTCATTCTTTGTTTTTTTTTTTCTCTACTCGTTTTTTTTTTTTTTTAACAATAACAACACAAACAACACAATAACACTACTACTACACAATACTAAACAAGTTGATGAATTCTAAGCACAACAATCACTTTGCACCAAGAACACCAAGAACACACACTAAAATCCTACAAAGTATAAACTCACAAACAACACTAAATGATCTTGATCAAGCTCCCCAGATAAGACAAAGATCAAATAACAACAACAACTACTATTAATCAGATAAAATAATACCAAATCCTTAGAGGCTAGCTCTGATACCAGATGATACGACCCCAAGGTCGAGAACCCCTAGACTGGATCCAGTATGATCGAGGACAACCCGAAACTCTCCGGCGAGGAGGAGGATCCTCGATTTGGACTCGATCGCGCTTTCAAATCACGGGGGTGAACGCCACGAAGGTTGATCACGCCTTCGATAAGTTCGGGGGTTCCTTAGACGAGATGGCAACGGAGGAGCACGGCTACAACTCAACAAATTGCAATCAAGATCAAGGAAATAAAGGTGGGGAGCAAGGCTACAACCCAAAGAGGAGCAAAGGCTACACTCAAAGCTAAAGAGCTTCTTTGGACAAAAGTTATCCTTACAAATGGCCTAAATTCGTTCATATACCTCTAAGACTAAGAAATAATAGTAAAATAATGAAATATCTAAAAAGTAGATACAAAAAGCTAAAGTCGGTCAAAAGTTACGGCCGTAATTCTTGGATTACGGTCAGTAAATCTGATGATACGGACCGTATGAAGGAAAAATACTGGCCGTATAAAACCTTACCTTCAAATTGGCCAAAGCTGGATCTTCATGATCTGGCCGTATGACCAACGTTACGGTAGTATATCTGTATTACGGCCGTATATTACGAGATTCGGCCGTAATTTTCTCTCAAGATTTCGCCCAAAATCGTCCCAGGGTTCTGGCCGTGCGTAGCGGGGTTCTGGCCGTAAAGGTGCAGTTACTGCCGTATGAACAAAAGGTTACTGGCCGTAATTTTGCTTCGCAGATTCTTGACTTGTTTTCCGAGCTCGACCCGTTCTCGACTTCGTCTTCGTTTCACGTCCCGGGATGAGTCAAAAGTGAGGGTTCTTCCAGGCATATCCGGCTTTTTCTTGACATCTTCACCTTATCTTACTTCCGTTCAAGCTCGTTTTCGTCTCGACCGGCTTTCTCACGCCTGTTGATGATGTCGAGCTAACCCGGATCATATCATGTTTGGAAATTAAAGGGAGTAATCCATGCAAATCATAAATATAAGTTAGGAATGGAGATGCACTAACAAATAGAGAACAAACTGCCTTTTTGGTGTTTTAGTTGATTTCTTCACTTCCAAGCCCCATCTCTTGATTTCCTTGTCTTTTCCTCCAAGTTTTGAACCTAAAACAAGCCCTAAACTACTACTAAACTAAGCTACTACTAAAAGATAAGACAAAGGAAAAGGAAAGAGCAAAGAAACAAAAAAGAAGAGGAAAAAAAGAGGAAGAAAAGAGCAATCAAATAAAACCCTAAGCTAAAGAATCATGAGGAGAATTGATGGTTCAAAGGGTATAAAACAAGCCCTCAAAGTCGTGCAAACAAGTCCCCAAAATGTCCCCAAAAAGTGGTGAAGAAAAGGGGTTGAAAAGAGAGGCCGAAATGCGTTTTTTCTGGTTCTGGTGGAATTTACGGCCATACAAATATGATTTACGGCCAACACATTTTTCTACCTGATTTTTTAGCATGCGCAGGTTTCAGTACCTTGGCCATAACTTTTGATCCCGATGTCCACTTGAGTCTATTCAAATTGCGTTGGAAACTAGACTCGATGACTTACAACTCTCTAGTTGATTATGTCTTCCAAATTGACTTGTATCTTTATAAAAAATGCTCCTCTTTTTGTTCATAGTCTTCTTCTAGCCACAACTTTTGATTCGAAACTGAGAATTGAGATCCTTAAAAAGCGCCAGACTTATCATTCCGTGTTCTTCCATGTGACCTCAAGAAACATGGCTGAGAATATCTTCACAAATTTGCACTTGAAGCCCTCCAACTTTTGACTTGTGTCGTTTTGGTCCCCAACTTCTAGTTTCTTTTGGCTTTTTCATCCATTTGGTTCCTTTAACCTCATTTTCCTCCACATTGAGGAATTTGTACTAAAACACAATAAAAACACCCAAATATGAGTAGAAGTCTGCTCTAAATGAAAAATAAAGAGTTATAAATAAGTGTGCAAAATGCACACTTATCAATTTATGCTAATTAGTAGATTTAGAATGAAAAGATGAATTTATGAGTCTAGATGATGAGATTAACAATGATCAAAACTCAAAATAGTGAAATCCATGAATTAGATTGGGCATCAAAACAAAACAAATCTATCTATATCTAAAATCAAATTAAATCTATGTAGATTAGATAAATTAATTAAATATCTAGATTATTGATTATTAAAATAATTAAAATTAAAATAAAATATTATTATATAATTAAAATGACCAGAAAAGGCCCTTATTTTATATGTATAGATATAGATTATAATTAAACAAAATAATTTTTTGCCAATTTGCAACCTGCAAATTTTTTGGAGGCGGTCCGGTTTTGCATGTGTTAGCCCTAAATTCACCACCATAGTGACTCCCCCCACCGTAGCCCCCACCTCGCCGCCGCCGGAAATGGTCGAAAACCGACCACAAAACCCCCAAATCACGTCCCAAACGGCCCCAAACATCACTACGACCAATCTGTGCACTTCCAATCCAATTCTTCCCACCCAAAGCAATGTTTCTACCCCTATTACAAATCCCCCAATTCAATTTTTCACGGGTATTCCCGGATTTCCCACAATCACAACAAATCTTGAAAATCCCCATATTCGGCCTCTCCACAAAATTCTCCCCAATCACTACACTTCGAGTGCTCAAATTGCAGCTGCCACATGCTCTTATGATGCGCCAACTACCTATGAAAGCCAATTTGGACAATCTACTCCGAATAAAAAAACCCCAATTTCATGTGCAAGCCGGAACTTTAGTCATCAATTGCTCCCAAAATCCTCCACATTAATGGCTCAAATTACAGCTGTAGATTGCTCTCATGATGTCTCACATATCCATGAAAGCCAATTTGCAAAATCAAACCCTGCTCAAAGAGCCCCAAATTTGGGTGAAAACCAAACTTCTAGCTCCAAATTGACCACTTCAGAGGCCGAATTAGGCGTTGGTGCAGTTGAAGAAAATGATCAGCATGTCGAGAAGCTCCTCCCTGGAGGGGTCCGTGATCGCCACGCGGGCGGCCTTCCAGGCCATTTCCGGCCCTCCCAACGACATCCCGTGCTTTGTCGTATCCCCAGGAGAGTCAGACTGGTGTCCCGACCGGTCGTACTTATGCTTCGCCCGTTGCTAAGAGGCTTGTTCTATCGGCCGAAGAGCGGGCAATGAGGAATTTTTTTGATTCGTTGTTCGCCCCACCTCAGCAGTCCACCATTGTCTCTAGGCCGCCTCATATGTATCGTGGTCAGCCGATTATCTCTATTTCGGCCGATGAGGAGTCTGAGCTGGCTGCCCCGTTTCGGTTTACTTTGGTGGGTAAGTTTTCGAGGCGTAAGCCCCCTATGCTGGCTGTGTGTAATGTGTTTGATCAGTTTGGCTTTATTGGTGCCTTTACTGTTGGATTACTGGACCGTATGCATATCTTGATCCATCTCACTCATGAGGTGGACTATACTCGCTTATTTTCCCGACCACGTTGGTTTATTAGTGGTTGTGAGATGAAGGTGCTGAATTGGACGGTTGACTTTCATCCTGAGAAGGAAACCCCCATTGTCCCGTCTGGATTTCCTTCCCTTTGTTGCCAGTGCATTTTCGGGCTAAGGAAGTGTTGTACTCCTTAGCAAGGGGTGTGGGCCAGCCGTTGCCTATCGATGAGGCTACAACGGATTTGTTGCGCCCTAGTGAGGCTAGGGTTTGCGTGGAGGTACATTTGGAGAACCAATTGCCCGAGCGTATTTGGATTGAGCGTGGGCCGGGACGTAGCTTCTGGCAGAGTGTTGTCTATGAGCACGTGCCCTCATTCTGTTTTATTTTTTGGCATATCGGCCACTCATCTTCGGACTGTAAGGTTGGTGCTTCCCCAGCGCCGCCTATGGCCACCTCCGGTTCCCCTGCCACTTCTACTCGGCCGGTTGCACGGCCTGTTGTTTCTAGTGCTTCTCATGCCCCCAGATCTCAGCGGGAGATGGGGGGTGCGGTGGTTTCTTATCCGGTCCATCAGTGGAGACCTCGTGTACGGTTCAAGACTCAGCTAGTTACTGCCCCAGTGGGCTCTTCTCCACATATTATATCTGTTGTTCTGCCTGTTACGGTGCCGTTCACGACTGCCCCAGTGACTCCGTTGGTCAGTTCACTAGTTATTGTTGAGTCTGTTGATTCTGGTGATGACTCTGAGGACCAGTTGAGTTTTGCTAGTCGAGGCCCTCTCTCGGTTGATCGGACTGTGTCCTGGGATGATGCTCGTCCCGATGGTTCTTTGGTATCTGCTGGTCCCTTGGTGGGCCCTGTTATTCAGACTGTGGGCCAGAGTGTCCGTGTTCCTTCTCCCTTACATTTGCCCGATTACAATCTTTGGCGTCGATCCGTCGCGACCCACCTGCTCGAGCCCCACTCATTTGGTATTCATAGGCGTCGCTCGGCTGATGATCTCGTCGGGTTGGCGGAGCATGATAAGTATTTTAAAGTGTTTATTTTATAGCCTTAATCGTGTTTAATGTGTCTAGTGAGCTTGATTGTGTTTAATTTTAATAGTTTTCACGAAGAAAAATCGGCATGGATCGGTTGCATGGCAATAAAGGAAGAGAATAGGGCGAATTTACGCGAAATCGAAGAGTTTTGGATCAACATGTGGAACGGATTAAAGTTGGGGGACTAAAATGGCAAATAAGGAAGGATTTTACATGGTATGAACATGGACGGCCGCAAAAGGTCGGGGTGCACCCGCATAGTTGAGAAAAAAGAGCCCACGAATCCTCTCAGAGGACCAAGTCTGCCGCGTCGCAACAAAAGGCGCGGCGGCCGCAGGATCAAGCTCGCGTCGCACCATGCACCGCGTCGCAGGATAAAACTCTTCGCCGCAACTCAGTCGACAACCGACCTATTTCCGGACTTCGTCTCCTACTTGGACTTTACCAAATTCGTGTGCACGGTTTTGAGAGTCCTAAGAAGACCTAATGTGGGTTATAAATACATCCTTTTGAGACATAAAGAGGAGCTTTTGGAGAGTTATTAGAAGGATCAATTGAGAGCAAAAACACACAACCAAGAGCAGAATTCAATGGTTTTTGAAGAGATTGAAGGCAGAAGTTGATGCTTGGTGCAAGATCCACTTTTTCTTCTCAAATTCTTCTTATAAATCCGGTGATGAACTCTTTTATTTTCTTTATTTATTTGCTTTTTAGTATGAACAACTAAATTTATTAGTTGGGATGAACGATGTAATTTAGATCTATGATTTGATTTTAACTCTCAATTTCTGCGCTTGATTGTTATGTGTTGATTTTACTACCCCGTTTAATGCATGATTTACTTGGCCACTAAATCATTGATTTGTGACTTCTAATCAACCGAGAGGTGAGTTAGATATTTAGACCACATAGTAAAATCCGGCAATTCATAAGAGCTAGAGATAGACTTTTATAATTGTTGAGATCCCACGTGACAGGTGGATATTTATATGAATTCCTATGTTCGTTAATGCATTTGATTAAGGGTTACCCAGACTATACATAGAGATATGGTAGTTGACTTAGTTGAATAGGATTAATTTGAACTTGAGAGAGGTAAATTAAATCAATTTCGTGAATTCGATCTAACACAACTTGAGATTAGAAATTGAGAGGAGAAATCAAATAGGACATCTAAAGATAAATCGGGATTCCCAACTTTACTCTCCATTAATTCAACAAACCTTTATAATTTTTGCAATTTATTTTCAAGTACTTTATTATCTTCTTGCTAAAAAACCAATCTTTAATCTTTATATTTTTATTTGCTTTTGTTAAGATTAGTTTGAACCGATATTGAGTAAACTAGTCCTCGTAGGAACGATAATCCGGACTCTAAAAAGGTCCACTTTACTACTTTTGTGGCGATATCGTGCACTTGCGATTATTTTCACAACAGAGCACGAGTCCCAGTTTGAGCCAGTGACTAATAAGCGACAGAAGTAGTGGCGGGCCCGTGCGGCCAAGGTCCAAGTTGCCGCTACTTCCCGTATGCAGGCCCGTAGTCTGTCCAGCTCAGCTTCTTCTTCGCCTCCTCATTCTGTATGTTGATGAGTTTGTTGGTGTGGAATGTTAGGGGTATTCGGAGTTTAGTTACTCGGAGGCGTTTGAAAAAACTCCTCCAGCTGCATGGTGTCTCTTTGCTTGTTCTGATTGAGCCTATGGTCTTGCGCCATGACTTTGATTTTGTTCGTCGTTTCTTGGCCTTTGATCGGGGAGTCCAGAATCAGACGGATCGTATCTGGTGTTTCTAGAGGGAGGGTATTACTGTTGACGTGTTGATTGACCATCCCCAGTTTCTTCACCTCTCTATTCAGGACCCTAGGTGGGCGTATTGTCGCAGTACGCCAAAATTTATTTTATTTCCTTACTCGGTTTCAAAACTACAAATTAATGTAGAAGTGGTAAGTAAGGGTCGAACCCAAGAGGAACGGTGTTTAATCTAGTTGTTCTTATCAATTAATCTAGAAATGGGGGTTTTGTGAAGTTGGATGAAATTTGAAAATAAAATGACAAAATAAAAGAGATGAAAATGCAACAATTGAAGATATATCTAGTTCTCGGGTTCGGTTGTGTCAACATCTTGTGTTTATCTTTCCCATGCAACGTGTACTATCCCTTCTTCAATTTATCAACTCTCAATTAACCAAGAAGCTCTGATTAACGAATTCTTCCTTAAGTGTATTAAATTAAAGTGAGTTCTTTAACTTAACATCTAGCTATTGGATAATCCTAAACAAGTTCTTAAGATTTAATGCAATGCTAGTGTGAAATGAACAAGAAGAATGAGTTGAATTAGATGATCAATTTCACAAACTTGAATTAATACATCTAAGTTGATTTATTAACAAATATGCACGACATTCGTTTGCTCGTGGATTGGAATCTAGTGACAATTACGGATCAAAAGTTCAATCCTAGCACATAACTTGAACTTAAAGATTAATTGATTCAATTGGCCAAAGTGAATGCAATAATCACATAAATTCAAAGCGGGTTTAAAAGCATAACAAATCAACAAATTGAAGTAGAGGAATAGATAAAATGTTAGCAAAGAGTTAGAAAAGATAACAACATGATAATTGAACACAACTTCCTCGAACTAGATAGAGAAGTCTAACTACTCATATTAGCGGGTATCACTTGCTATATGATAGATTATACTTCACTATCTCAAATAATATATAAAAACTATAGAAATCACGTAAATAATGCTAAGATTTAAATAGAGAAGTCTAACTACTCATATATGCGGGTTAAATACTTATAGGCGTAACGCCGTGTATCACCTCTGCAATATATGAGAAATTATCTTTCTCAAACATGAAAAATAAAGAAGAAGAGAAATTAGTGAAGAAATGCTCCGCTAATCATATTCACGGCAAGTATCGTCGATTGATTTTGAACCTATATTTAGGTTCTTACTTCCTTGAATATGAAAAACTAAGAGCTTTCAAGCTAGAACTAAGAACAAATGATGAAGAGAATTTTATTGAGGAGAAAGTTGGAGAGAATCACAAGCTAATTCTCTCTACAAGTTGTGTGATTCAAGCTTGGAAATGCCTCTATTTATAGGCAAAATATTACACCAAAAAATATTAAAAAATCATAAAAGTCTTCCTTCATGAGTCTATTGTGGTGTGCTCAGATTGTTTTATCTCTAAGAAGTCAAGAAAATACCAAAAAATACGTTTTATGGTAGGTGGAGTCCGCTGGTCAAAATCTGCAGCGGCGTCAGGCGTGACTCGAGTCGCCGCGCGCGCTGACTCGAGTCACGCGCGATTCTGCCTAGTCACCGCGCGCGCGGAACGGGGAGGCCAGGGACGGTTGCAGGCGTGACTCGATCACTTGCGGCGGTGACTCGAGTCACTTGCGGCGCTGATCGAGCATGATCGGGCGTGACTCGAGTCACCTGCGGCGCTGACTCGATCACGTGCGGCGGTGACTCGAGTCACCCGAGTCACCCAGAAATTGCACACCAAGTCCCTCAACTTTTGAATGTTGTTCATTTGGGTCCTTCCAAAATTGCATTTTGGTCCTCCAACTTTCTGAAAAGTTTCACTTTGGTCCCCTGACTTTTGAAACGTTGCACTTTGGTCCCCAACAGTTTTGGAAGTGACGCTTTTAGTCCTTTTTCTTCAAACGGCCATAACTTTCACTAGAAACTCGATTTGAGATCCGGAAAAAGTTTGGGAATCCTCTTTTGACGTTCTTCGACTTTGGCACAAGAAAAATTGTAAAAACAACTTTTCATAAAATTGCATCGGAGGTCCTCCATCTTTGATTCGCTTGCCTTTTTGGTCCCGAGTTTCCGTTTTCATTCGATTTTCATCATTTTTGACTCCTTTCGATTCTTTGTGACCCTAAACACCACAATAAAGGAAAAACACATAAAACGGAACATATAACATTAATAAAACACACAAATCGTAAAATAGAAGAGTTATTTAAATGCTTTTCTAGCACTTATCAAACTCCCCACACTTAGATTGTTGTTAAGCCCTCGAACAACAACCATCTGACATAAAACAACACAGTGATTTTACATGAGATAAACAACTTTAAACATTGAAATCCAACTACAGATAGTGACTTGCTTAATAAACATTCTCTAACCATGAAAATTTCACTTCTTCTCAAATACACAATGGCTTGTGAGTGTGTGCAATTAAGGTTATCATCCCATCACTAACTGGAATCAAATGAAAGCTTACGATGTTCTATCCAAATCCTAACCGAAATGGTCAAATATTTCCTTTCATCTCTCGTGATCCCACTCTTATTTTACAATGATTCCCATGGATCCTAAAAATTACTCGATTCACCAAAATCATCAATCAAGAAAAAGAAAAAAGGGCATGACGGTGTTTTATCGCAAATATGTCTTCAATTTAAAGAGTGTTTAGATTAGGCACTTCAAACCATTGAGGAATTTATTTATCTTACTTCACACTTGGGTAACTATCACATTTCTTGCGATTTTCCTTTTTTTTCTCTTTTTTTTTTTTTTTTTTTTTGATGAAGAAGAAGAAAGGTTTTGCAATTTTCTTTTCGACTTTTACCCCACTGGTAGCTTTCACACTACCCCTTTCATTGGAAGCGACCTTCTTCACCCATTCGAGGTGGCTGACTTCACACTCTGAGGTAGGTAGCTCTTTCTGTGGTCCCTCTCTGATTCGAACATAAAAGTAAAATTCATTCTCAAAGATAGGTCAATACTTTTTCCAAACTTTTTAAACTCTGTCAATAAAAGACACATTCACAAAAGCAGATACCATGCGATTATAACTCCACCTTGCTAACAATTGATGTTTCCAGGTTACTTTGAGCAGGACGAATGGATAGAAAAAAGAAAAGAAAAAAGTTAGTTTACTATGGTCTAGAAAGTTAGAAAAAAAAATTAACATTTTCAACCTTCAATTTGTGTTCCGTAGAATGATAGTAAATTACCTTATAAACGTGCTCGTAATTTAGCTACTATGCATAGAGAAGAATGTAACACAACAAATTGATTTTTTTTTCGATCCTGCCAGCTTTAGCTAAATCACTAAATTAAGCTCAATCATATTCAAAAGTTGCTATCTCATGCAAAATTGTAGACACAAAAAAAAAAAAAATCACAAGCAGATCACAATATGCCACTCCCCCACACTTAAATTCTACATTGTCCTCAATGTAGAAATATAGAAAGCATGAAAAAGAGAAGAAATAGAAACTCCCTATGGTAAGCAAATGAGTCGTGCGATTTGGGATGGTGGTTGCACAATGTAGCGCCAGAGGAACAGTCAACAATCCAAGAGTAAGAGACACGCAATCAACATATTTATAGAACAAGAAAAACAACAACTGAATTTTTTTATTTTTATTTTTATTTTTTTGTTTTTTGTTTGTTTGTTTTTTTATTTTTTAATGAAGAAGAGAAATATATACAAAGCCGACTTTGGGAGTTGACAACCCTCAAACATCTTGCAAGAGTATTCACATCAAATTAATGATATGATTCCATCAAGTCCGATCCGCATGGAAACTATCTCAATCAAAGATACTCTCTACAAAAACAGCTTTGACAACCAACCTCAATGAAAGGTCCTCCATATCGCCACATGACACATAGGTATGTTTACCATTCAATAAAGAACAAATTTCACAAGAACCAACAAATGGGAGAACGCTTAGAGCGAACGTCCAACTCGGACACTTCTCAAATGAATGAGACGTAGTTTTACATCTTCTGATGTGTGTTAATGATCACGCCAAAAAGTTGTCGCCAATGGTTAGACCATCGAAGTTTGGTTTCCAATGACGCTTGTCGTTGTTCCAACAAATTATCAAACTCTCTCACAATCGACCAGAGTCGGCAAGCTTTCCCGATAGACTTTTCGCCCTCGCACCTAATCGGTCCATCCTTGAAGAAAATAACATGTCTATATTGTGAATAAGTTTGATTTCGAGTACAATGAGGTCCATCTAATAGCTTTCCACATTTAAAGCAACTCTTAAGGCGCCAGCACGTCGCTTATAGCGTGATCGGGATGATCCCCCAAAGCGATAACGTTCCCAAAGGGCACGCTCATACTTGTCAACAAGTCGAACAATGTGAATCTTGATATCAAGAGACATAGAGAAAGAGTCGAGTACTTGTAGAAGAGCAACAATACGTGGGGGATGCCATAGAAAGAAATGAAAATTCAAGCACTTTGAGGTATTTGCAAAAGACTTGAAAGAAGAAGATTAATAGAAGAGAATACTGGTTCTTTAAGGTCTAATCAAAAGACTACTTAACGCCTTTGGTAGGGATACATAAACCAAAGATATCAAGGTGTTTTTTATTTTTATTTTTTGTTTATTTTTTTGTTTTTTTTTTGTTTTTTTAGTTACGTAACACACGAAAGAAAAAGAAACACTGAAGTAATAAAATTAAAACCATCACAATCAATAAGCATAGTAGATTATCACACTCTTTCATATTTTCAAAGATACTGAAGAAGGAAAAAAAATAAGAAAATTTGAATTACATAATCAATTAATATTAAGAATGCATATATATATACAAAAATATCACACACGTACATACTATAAAAAAAACAAAATAAATAGAAGGAAGAAGAAGATGGTGAAGAAGAAAGAAATTACCTAATCACTGCTAGAAAGAAGTACTCACTGAAAATGAAGATTGTGGTTGTGGTTTCGAGTGGAGAATGATCTCTAATTTATAGTCAAAGTGGGCACTGTTTCAACCGACAATCGTGCATGCAGAGTGTGCCTGAAAGAGTACGTTGGGAGGAGTATCCAAGAAAACGCGCTGACAAATTGTTCATTATCACAATTAATTCTCACGCTATCAAGAACTATTAAGCTAATTGCCGATTTGTGTGCCATCATGTCTCGTCCCAATTAATTGAATCCCAAGATATCTTCTTCCTACAGTTTCAAAGTAATATCTTCCTCAGTACGATAGATAAAAAGTTGGGAAATAAAAACAAAAACAACAAAAATTCAAAATAAAAATTAAAAAAAATAAGAGAAAATGCTTGGGTTGCCTCCCAAGAAGCGCTTTTGTTTAAAGTCGTTAGCTCGACTAATTTTTTTTTTTTTTAAGTTAACTAATAAAAACAACTAAATTGGTTAACCGCTTCCCTAAGAATTCACAAAAACTTAGCGTGAAACAAGCGCCAAAAATTTATTTTATTTCCTTACTGGTTTCAAAACTACAAATTAATGTAGAAGTGGTAAGTAAGGGTCGAACCCAAGAGGAACGGTGTTTAATCTAGTTGTTCTTATCAATTAATCTAGAAATGGGGGTTTTGTGAAGTTGGATGAAATTTGAAAATAAAATGACAAAATAAAAGAGATGAAAAATGCAACAATTGAAGATATATCTAGTTCTCGGGTTGTGTGTCAACATCTTGTGTTTATCTTTCCCATGCAACGGTACTATCCCTTCTTCAATTTATCAACTCTCAAACCAAGAAGCTCGATTAACGAATTCTTCCTTAAGTGTATTAAATTAAAGTGAGTTCTTTAACTTAACATCTAGCTATTGGATAATCCTAAACAAGTTCTTAAGATTTAATGCAATGCTAGTGTGAAATGAACAAGAAGAATGAGTTGAATTAGATGATCAATTTCACAAACTTGAATTAATACATCTAAGTTGATTTATTAACAAATATGCACGATATTAGTTTGCTCATGGATTGGAATCTAGTGACAATTACGGATCAAAAGTTCCAATCCTAGCACATAACTTGAACTTAAAGATTAATTGATTCAATTGGCCAAAGTGAATGCAATAATCACATAAATTCAAAGCAGGGTTTAAAAGCATAACAAATCAACAAATTGAAGTAGAGGAATAGATAAAATGTTAGCAAAGAGTTAGAAAAAGATAACAACATGATAATTGAACACAACTTCCTCGAACCAGATAGAGAAGTCTAACTACTCATATTAGCGGGTATCACCACTATATGATAGATTATACTTCACTATCTCAAATAATATATAAAAACTATAGAAATCACGTAAATAATGCTAAGATTTAAATAGAGAAGTCTAACTACTCATATATGCGTTAAATACTTACGCGTAGCGTGTATCACCTCTGCAATATATGAGAAATTATCTTTCAAACATGAAAAATAAAAAGAAGAAGAGAAATTAGTGAAGAAATGTATTAATCATATTCACCCCAAGTATCGTCGATTGATTTTTCGAACCTATATTTAGGTTCTTACTTCCGCATGAATATGAAAAACTAAGAGCTTTCAAGCTAGAACTAAGAACAAATGATGAAGAGAATTTTATTGAGGAGAAAGTTGGAGAGAATCACAAGCTAATTCTCTCTACAAGTTGTGTGATTCAAGCTTGGAATGCCTCTATTTATAGGCAAAATATTACACCAAAAATATTAAAAAATCATAAAGTCTTCCTTCATGAGTCTATTGTGGTGTGCTCAGATTGTTTTATCTCTAAGAAGTCAAGAAAATACCAAAAATACGTTTTATGGTAGGTGGAGTCCGCTGGTCAAAATCTGCAGCGGCGTCAGGCGTGACTTCGAGTCGCCGCGCGCGCTGACTCGAGTCACGCGCGATTCTGTCCAGTCACCGCGCGCGCGGAACGGGAGGCCAGGACGGTTTGCAGGCGTGACTCGATCACTTGCGGCGGTGACTCGAGTCACTTGCGGCGCTGATCGAGCATGATCGGGCGTGACTCGAGTCGCCTGCGGCGCTGACTCGATCACGTGCGGCGGTGACTGAGTCACCCGAGTCACCCAGAAATTGCACACCAAGTCCCTCAACTTTTGAATGTTGTTCATTTGGGTCCTTCCAAAATTGCATTTTGGTCCTCCAACTTTCTGAAAAGTTTCACTTTGGTCCCCTGACTTTTGAAACGTTGCACTTTGGTCCCCAACAGTTTTGGAAGTGACGCTTTTAGTCCTTTTTCTTCAAACGGCCATAACTTTCACTAGAAACTCGATTTGAGATCCGGGAAAAGTTTGGGAATCCTCTTTGACGTTCTTCGACTTTGGCACAAGAAAAATTGTAAAAACAACTTTTCATAAAATTGCACGGAGGTCCTCCATCTTTGATTCGCTTGCCTTTTGGTCCCGAAGTTTCTCGTTTTCATTCGATTTTCATCATTTTTGACTCTTCGATTCTTTGTGACCCTAAACACCACAATAAAGGAAAAACACATAAAACGGAACATATAACATTAATAAAACACACAAATACGTAAATAGAGAGTTATTTAAATGCTTTCTAGCACTTATCAAACTCCCCACATTAGACCCATTGTTCGCCTCTAACAACAACCATACTGACATAAAACAACACGTTGATTTTACATGAGATAAACAACTTTAAACATTGAAATCCAACTTCTGAGATAGTGACTTGCTTAATAAACATTCTCCCGAACCATGAAAATTTCACTTCTTCTCAAATACACAATGGCTTGTGAGTGTGTGCAATTAAGGTTATCATCCCATCACTAAGCGGAATCAAATGAAAGCTTACGATGTTCTATCCAAATCCTAACCCGAAATGGTCAAATATTTCCTTTCATCTCTCGTGATCCCACTCTTATTTTACAATGATTCCATGGATCCTAAAAATTACCTCGTTCACCAAAATCATCAGCTATTATGCAAAGAAAAAAAAAGGGCATGACAGTGTTTTATCGCATAAATATGTCTTCAATTTAAAGAGTGTTTAGATTAGGCACTTCAAACCATTGAGGGAATTCTATTTATCTTACTTCACACTTGGTAACTATCACATTTCTTTTTCCTTTTTCTTTTTCTTTTTTTTTTTTTTTTTGATGAAGAAGAAAGGTTTTTGCAATTTTCTTCAAACTTTACCCCACGGTAGCTTTCACACTACCCCTTTCATTGAGGCAGCCTTTCTTCACCCATTCGAGGTGACGGCTTCACACTCGGAGGTAGGTAGCTCTTTCTGTGGTCCCTCTCCGATTTCAACATAAAGTAAAATTCATTCTCAAAGATAGGTCAATACTTTTTCCAAACTTTTTAAACTCACAATAAAGACACATTCACAAAAACAGATACCATGCGATTATAACTCCACCTTGCTAACAATTGATGTTTCCAAAGTTACTTTGAGCAGACTAATGGATAGAAAAAGAAAAGAAAAAGTTAGTTTACTATGGTCTAGAAAGTTAGAAAAAAAATTAACATTTTCAACCTTCAATTTGTGTTCCAGAATGATAGTAAATTACCTTATAAACGTTCGTGTAATTTAGCCACTATGCATGTGAGAAGAATGCACACAACAAATTGATTTTTTTCAGGGATCCTAGCTTTAGCTAAATCACGCAAATTAAGCTCAATCATATTCAAAAGTTGCTATCTCATGCAAAATTGTAGACACAAAAAAAAAAAAATCACAAGCAGATCACAATATGCCACTTCACACTTAAATTCCTACATTGTCCTCAATGTAGAAATATAGAAAGCATGAAAAAGAGAAGAAATAAAACTCCCCTATGGTAAGCAAATGCAGTCGCGATTTGGGGATGGTGGTTGCACAATGTGAAGGCGCTGAGAACAGTCCAGTCAACAATCCAAGAGTAAGAGACTCGTAATCAACATATTTATAGAACAAGAAAAACAACAATCAATTTTTATTTTTTTATTTTTATTTTTTTGTTTTGTTTGTTTGTTTTTTTTTTTATTTTTAATGAAGAAGAGAAATATATACAAAGCGACTTTGGGAGTTGACAACCCTCAACATCTTGCAGGTAGTATTCACATCAAATTAATGATATGATTCCATCAAGTCTGATCCGCATGGAAACTATCTCGAATCAAGATACGCCTCTACAAAAAAGCTTTGACAACCAACCTCAATGAAAAGGTCCTCCATATCGCCACATGACACATAGGTATGTTTACCATTCAATAAAGAATGTTTCACAAGAACCAAAAATGGGAGAACGCTTTAGAGCAGAACGCCCAACTCGGACACTTCTCAAATGAATGAGACGAGTTTTACATCTTCGGATGTGTGTTAATGATCACGCTCAAAAGTTGCCGCTCAATGGTTAGACCATCGAGTTTGGTTTCAACAGACGTTGTCGTTGTTCCAACAAATTATCAAACTCTCTCACACCGATTGTGAGTCTGCTTTCTCCGATAGACTTTTCCCTGCACCTAATCGGTCCATCCTTGAAGAAAATAACATGTCTATATTGTGAATAAGTTTGATTTGAGTACAATGAGGTCCATCTAATAGCTTTCCACATTTAAAGCAACTCTTGGCGCGCTTAGCACGTCGTTATGGAGCGGTCGGGATGATCCCCGCCAAAAGCGATAACGCTCCAAAGGGCACGCTCATACTTGTCAACAAGTCGAACAATGTGAATCTTGATATCAAGAGGCATAGAAAGAGTCGTACTTGTAGAAGAGCAACAATACGTAGAGGGGATGCCATAGAAAGAAATGAAAATTCGATTGCACTTTGAGGTATTTTGCAAAAGACTTGAAAGAAGAAGATTAATAGAAGAGAATACGCTTCTTAAGGTCTCTTGAAAAAGACCAGCTTAACGCTTTGGGCGATACATAAACCAAGATTCAAGGTGTTTTTTTTTTTTTTATTTTTTGTTTATTTGTTTTTTTTTGTTTTTTTAGTTACGTAACACACTAAAGAAAAGAAACATCAAGTAATAAAATTAAAACCATCACAATCAATAAGCATAGTAGATTATCACACTCTTTCATATTTTCAAAGATCTTGAAGAAGGAAAAAAATAAGAAAATTTGAATTACATAATCAATTAATATTAAGAAATGTATATATATACAAAAATATCACACACGTACATACTATAAAAAACAAAATAAATAGAAGGAAGAAGAAGATGGTGAAGAAGAAAGAAATTACCTAATCATCACTTTGCTAGAAAGAAGTACTCACCGAAATGAAGATTGTGGTTGTGGTTTTGAGTGGAGAATGATCTCTAATTTATAGTCAAAGTGAGCCTTTGTTCAACCGACAATCGTGCATGCAGTGTCTTGTCAGAAAGAGCATGCGTTGGGAGGAGTATCCAAGAAAACGCGTTGACAAATTGTTCATTATCAATAATTAATTCCTCACACGTTATCGAACTATTGCTAAATTGCCGATTTGTGTGCCATCATGTCTCGTCCCAATTAATTGAATCCCAAGATATCTTCTTCCTCACGTTTCAAAGTAATATCTTCCTCAAGATTTATAGATAAAAAGTTGGGAAATAAAACAAAAACAACAAAATTCAAAATAAAAATTAAAAAAATAAGAGAAAATGCTTGGAGTTTGCCTCCCAAGAAAGCGCTTGTTTAAAGTCGTTAGCTCGACTAATTTTTTTTTTTTAAGTTAACTAATAAAAACAACTAAATTGGTTAACCGTTTCGCAAGAACATGGCGCCAAAAACTTGGCGCTTTGTCATGGGCGCCACCAAATTTATTTTATTTCCTATCGTTTCAAAACTACAAATTAATGTAGAAGTGGTAAGTAAGGTCGAACCCAAGAGAACGGTGTTTAATCTAGTTGTTCTTATCAATTAATCTAGAAATGGGGTTTTGTGAAGTTGGATGAAATTTGAAAATAAAATGACAAAATAAAAGAGATGAAAATGCAACAATTGAAGATATATCTAGTTCTCGGGTTCGGTTGTGTCAACATCTTGTGTTTATCTTTCCCATGCAACGTGTACTATCCCTTCTTCAATTTATCAACTCTCAATTAACCAAGAAGCTCTGACAACTAATTCTTCCTTAAGTGTATTAAATTAAAGTGAGTTCTTTAACTTAACATCTAGCTATTGGATAATCCTAAACAAGTTCTTAAGATTTAATGCAATGCTAGTGTGAAATGAACAAGAAGAATGAGTTGAATTAGATGATCAATTTCACAAACTTGAATTAATACATCTAAGTTGATTTATTAACAAATATGCGCGACATTCGCTTTCTCTGTGGATTGGAATCTAGTGACAATTACGATCAAAAGTTCCAATCCTAGCACATAACTTGAACTTAAAGATTAATTGATTCAATTGGCCAAAGTGAATGCAATAATCACATAAATTCAAAACGGGTTTAAAAGCATAACAAATCAACAAATTGAAGTAGAGGAATAGATAAAATGTTAGCAAAGAGTTAGAAAAGATAACAACATGATAATTGAACACAACTTCCCCCTTCTAGATAAGAGATGAAGTCTAACTACTCATATTAGCGGGTATCACTAATGCTATATGATAGATTATACTTCACTATCTCAAATAATATATAAAAACTATAGAAATCACGTAAATAATGCTAAGATTTTAAATAGAAGTCTAACTACTCATATATGGGTTAACATTTATAAGTGTGCCAGTAGTGTATCACCTTCAAGAATATATGAGAATTATCTTTCTCAAACATGAAAAATAAAAGAAGAAGAGAAATTAGTGAAGAAATGTCTGCTAATCATATTCACTATCAAGTATCGCTGATTGATTTTAGAACCTATATTTAGGTTCTTACTTACCAATATGAAAAACTAAGAGCTTTCAAGCTAGAACTAAGAACAAATGATGAAGAGAATTTTATTGAGGAGAAAGTTGGAGAGAATCACAAGCTAATTCTCTCTACAAGTTGTGTGATTCAAGCTTGGAAATGCCTCTATTTATAGGCAAAATATTACACCAAAAATATTAAAAATCATAAAAGTCTTCCTTCATGAGTCTATTGTGGTGTGCTCAGATTGTTTTATCTCTAAGAAGTCAAGAAAATACCAAAAATACGTTTTATGGTAGGTGGAGTCCGCTGGTCAAAATCTGCAGCGGCGTCAGGCGTGACTCGAGTCGCCGCGCGCGCTGACTCGAGTCACGCGCGATTCTTGCCTAGTCACCGCGCGCGCGGAACGGGAGGCCAGGGACGGTTGCAGGCGTGACTCGATCACTTGCGGCGGTGACTCGAGTCACTTGCGGCGCTGATCCCGAGCATGATCGGGGCGTGGACTGAGTCACCTGCGGCGCTGACTCGATCACGTGCGGCGGTGACTGAGTCACCCGAGTCACCCAGAAATTGCACACCAAGTCCCTCAACTTTTGAATGTTGTTCATTTGGGTCCTTCCAAAATTGCATTTTGGTCCTCCAACTTTCTGAAAAGTTTCACTTTGGTCCCCTGACTTTGAAACGTTGCACTTTGGTCCCCAACAGTTTTGGAAGTGACGCTTTTAGTCCTTTTTCTTCAAACGGCCATAACTTTCACTAGGAAACTGATTTGAGATCCGGAAAAAGTTTGGGAATCCTCTTTTGACGTTCTTCGACTTTGGCACAAGAAAAATTGTAAAACAACTTTTTCATAAAATTGCATCGAGGTCCTCCATCTTTGATTCGCTTTGCCTTTTTGGTCCCGAAGTTCCGCTTTCATTCGATTTTCATCATTTTTGACTCTCTTTCGATTCTTTGTGACCCTAAACACCACAATAAAGGAAAAACACATAAAACGGAACATATAACATTAATAAAACACACAACTACGTAAAATAGAAGAGTTATTTAAATGCTTTTCTAGCACTTATCACTAGGTTTGCTAGGCCTGTTTGTCTGACGTCTGTCTATGCCTCTTGTGATTATGTTGCGCGGAGGGTACTGTGGACCGGGTTGTAGGATATTTCGGCTGATATGGATCGGCCGTGGTTAGTTGGTGGTGACTTTAATGTCATCGCCGCTGAGAGTGAGCGCACTGGCTTCAGTATGAGGGATAGGGGTATTTCGGATTTCCGTAATATGTTGTTGGACTGTGGTCTCTCGGATGTTGGTTTTGTTGGGGAACCGTACACGTGGACTAATCATCGAGTGTGGAAGCGATTGGATAGGCTCTTGATGAATCCTGATGCCGCCAGCTTCTTTCATCAGCTGTCTGTTCGCCATTTGAACAGGCATTGTTCGAATCATTCATCGTTACTTGCTCAGTGGGAGCTATTTCAGCAGTTAGGGCCCCGCCTGTTCCACTTCTTGAATGTTTGGGCCCGCCATCATGATTTTTACTCCTTTGTCTCTCAGAAGTAGTCATACCCCTCCCGTCACACGGGCATGGCTGCTTTGTGGGAGAAATTCTTTCGTTTGGGCCAGGGACTTGGTTGGTGGAATCGGCATGTGTTCGGGAATATCTTTGATCGGGTGCGGGGTGCCGAGTTGGCTGTCGATGAGGCTGAGCGGGTTTTTGATTGTGACCCTTCGCCCGGGCATCGTGAGCAGTTACATCGGGTTCAGGTGGATCTGAACCCCATCTTATCTATTGAGGAGGGATTCTGGCGTCAGAAGTTCGGTGCACGTTGGTTGGCTGAGGGGGACATGAATACCAGATATTTTCACTATTTGGTTCAAGGGCGTCGTATTCGATCTGGTATTATTCCTTCACTTGTCACCACGGAAGATAATGCCCGATTGAACCGGCTCCCCACTCTTGATGATGTTCGCGAGGCTGTGTTCAGTATTGCTGGGGATAGTGTGGCTGGACCTGATGGGTTTACGTCACTTTTCTATAAGCAGTGCTGGGACATTATATCGGAGGACGTCTACAGGGCCGTTATTGATTTCTTTGAGGGAGGTCGGATACCCCGGGGCTTTTCTGCTACTTCTATTGTCCTTCTGCCTAAGAAGGATAGGGCTTGTGCTTTGACGGATTTTCGGCCGATTAGTCTCTTTACGGTTTTCAACAAGATCATCACGAAGCTGTTGAACACCCGCCTCAGTGAGCTGCTGCCTCGTATTATCTCACCCCAGCAGAGTGGTTTTGTTCCGGGGCGTTTGCTTGGGGATAACGTTTTGTTAGCCCAGGAGATGGTACATAGCCTTGATAGGCCGGTTAGAGGGGGCAACATTATCCTCAAGCTCGACATGGCGAAGGCCTATGACCGGATGGATTGGGATTTCTTACTCTCGGTGATGGAGCAGTTTGGTTTTGATCAGTTGTGGGTTGACCAGATCCGACGTTGTATCTCCGGGTGTCATTTTTCGGTCCTGGTCAACGGTCAGTCTGCTGGTTTCTTCCCCTCATCTCGCGGACTACGGCCAGGGAGATCCTATTTCCCTGCTTTGTTTGTGATTGCTATTGATTATTTCTCCAGGTTGCTTACTCATCGGTTTCAGCAGCACTCTTTCATGCAGTTTCTTCATGGGGGCCCGGCTCTTGTCTCCCATCTCTCATTTGCTGATGATATCATCATATTCGCCAATGGTCAGAAGCGGAGTATTCAGCACTTGTCAGCTTGTATCGAGCATTATGAGGGGGCTTCTAGCCAGTTGGTGAATCGAGGGAAGAGTTCTTTGATAGCGCCTCGGCGGGCCTCAGCTGCACAGCTTCATCGATGGCAGACTTTCACGCGGTTCGTGCACAGCCAGCTTCCCGTCACTTATCTTGGTGTTCCCTTGTATAAGGGGGCCCGTCGGATCTTCCTGTTTGATGCCTTGGTGGAGAAGATCCGCGGGTGGATCTCTAGATGGGCCAGTCGCTTGCTATCTACTGGGCCCGCATTACACTCATTCGTTCTGTCCTTTGCTCTATCCCGCTTCACTTGTTTCAGATTCTACAGCCCCCTAAGGCTGTGTTGAAGTGGCTCTGTTCCTTTGGGATTCATGGGAGGGCTCACACCGCTTGCATTGGAAGCGCTGGGGGAGTTGTGTCGTCTCCCGGAGGACGGTTGACTTGGCTTCAGGAGGCCTGATGACATGTTGATTCCTTTTCCCTGAAGCTATGGTGGCGTTTTCGATCTGGGGAGTCTTTGTGGGCTCTCTATATGCATGACAGATATTGTTTGGGACAGCCACCTACGCAGGTTTCGCCTACATATCTTGATTCTGGGGGTTGGCGACGGTTATTGACTGTCCGGGCGATGGCTGAGTCCCACATTGTTTGGCTGCTTGGCTGTGAACGGGTTTTCTTTTGGCATGATTGTTGGATGGGCGATCGCCCCCTAGTTGATATATTCCCTACCCGTAGTCCTTCTCCGGCTCAGGTGCAGGACTTTTTTGACAACACTGGATGGAATCTTGAGCGTCTATTGCAGGTTGTCCCTTATGACCTGGCCCTTCAGATCTATTCCATCCCTCTGGACATCGGGTCCCCCGATAGGATGTTGTGGCGGGATACTTCTTATGGACAATTCACTGCTCGTTCGGCCTGGGAGCTGGTCCGACAGCCTGTTGAGGTCCGTCTAGCCTTTCGGGACCTTTGGTGCCCAGCTATACCTATGACTGTATCTTTTTTCCATTGGCGGTTATTGCAGGGCTTAGTCCCCGTTAACTATGTGATCAGGCAGCGTATTCAGGTGCAGATGCCTTCACGATGCGAGTGTTGCTCGGATGAGGAGACGGCAGAATGTCTTTATTAGCGGTGGTGCGTCTCGAGTTCGAGAGCACTTCTCGCCGATTTTTCATATCCCATCTCCCACCTGACAAAGATCTCGCACCGGGTTCAAAGATTCATATATTCAGGTCGGGCTTTGTCGGTCGGGTCACATTCGCATCATCGTGCCTATTCTTATCCTCTGGCACCTGTGGACAACACGTAATAATGCGAAGTTTAGGGGCATTGTTGTTGATTCGCGGCAGATCATTTGGCGGGTATATCGGGCTATCTCCCTCATGCATGTCGCTGGGTTGTTTCGTCCCTCTCATTGGCGGGGTGATCATGACTTGGCCCCCCATTTTGGCATCATTATTGTTGCTCCACCTCCTCCCCTTCCAGTTCTGGTGTTATGGTGTCGACCGTCTGTGGGATCTTTTAAGATTAACACCGACGGTTGTGTGGTTGATGGTGGAGCTGGCGGGGGTGGGGTGATCCGGGACCACCTTGGGCAGTGCCTTCGGGCCTTTTCTTCTTTCTACGGCACCTGCGCTATTTTAGAGGCCGAGCTCCGTGCTATTCTCGATGGACTGTTGCTGGCACGTTCTCTGGGTGTTGGCCCAGTTTGGGTGGAGGCCGATTCCTATGTCGCTGTTCATTGTATTGTCCGGGGAGGCGGCCCGTGGTTCATTCAGGTTCTTATCCGACGTATTCACCAGCTCCTCTGTACAGACCGAGACTTGGCTACGGATATCTTCCGTGAGGGCAACCAGGTTGCCGACGCACTTGCCTCAGTGGGCTTACTGCAGCAGCGGTACACTGAGTATGAGTCGCACCAGTTGCCGACGCCGACTGGAGCTCTTCTTCAGATGGATCGTCTTGGATTCCCCTCGGTTCGCGGGCTTTCATGACGGTCTACTCTTTTGCATTATTTATTTATTATTTCTTGGACCTTTTATTCATTCTTGTACAGGGAGGTAGTATCTCCTTATTTATTATTTGTTAATTTTTTTATTCTTTATTGTCAGGGAGATAGTATCTCCTCATTTACAGCTTTCCGTATACTTGTTGTCTTTCATTGTTTGGAGGTCAGGTCTAGGCCCCCTCCTTGTATACTTCTCTTTTTATACTAATCAAAAGGTAGGGGGATTCCAAACCCCCACCGGCTAGGCTCGGCGGACGTGTAAAACCGACGTACGAGTCTAGTTGGTGCTTTGATTAAAAAAAAACATAATTATATTTTTAAAATAATAAAAAGTTTAACATAAGTAAAAATATTTGTTTCTGTAGAAAGAAAAGAAATTTAGAACAAAGACTTATAGAAATGATATTTTGTTGTGACAAGAGTTTTACCTTTTGTTATGAAGATAGTAAACATTTTAATTATATTGAGTAATTCAATCATAATTTAAAATTTTGGACATTTTTGTCCATGAGTAATTAATTTTAAATTATGTTATACATGATACATCATTTACATCTATTCTCTATCATAAATCCTTGTAAAATGACAAATTTGACTTCATGCTGCAAAAACTAATAACAAAAAAATCTCACATTATTACTTTTGAGTGGACTTGTTTAATAATAAAGTTTAAATAAGTTAATTTTTTGATTAATTTTTATAAATATGCATCATAGCTTAATGTCACTGCGAATCGATTTGTACGCACCATAATATAAATATCACATAATCAAATTGATAAGTTATAGGAGAAACTTATTGGTAATTGATTTTTTGACTATGGTCGATGTTTATTCAATCCATATATAATATAGAAGTTCGCCTATTTACTCATTAGTTAAGGCATAATCTGTCAAATAATTTATAAATCATCTATAAACCTTGGATCCATCATGAAACCAAGGGAGATCACCCTAGTATCGAAATTAAACTCATTTTTAATTGATACCAGAAACAAAAACATACAAATTAAGAATTAATAATTAACAATAAAATAATATTTTTTAATTCTAAAAATATAAATTTGAGCGGGAAACCGACCTCATTTTATTAATATATAGATATAGATTTGTGCCTATCCATTTTTTTTTTTGCATATTCTTCAAAATTTAACGCTATCTATTTTCTGAATGCCAAATTCAAATCAAATCCAAATTATAAGATAAGATACATATGAAAATCACCAAAATATCACTTTATCTATAATCTTCAATTTCAGCGTTTGTTTTATTATTTAAAGATATTGACTAAATATATCACCATTATTATTTTCCATCCACTACTTATTTACCTATGTGTGATTTTATTGTTTATTTAAATCTTTTTTCAATCTTTTTAATTATTATTATTATTATTATTATTATTATTATTAATATTATTATTATATAAAACAGGAAATATTTGACTTCTCTTCTCCCACCTATTCCTTTTCTTACCGTTACTAGCTGTTTCGCCAATGCATTGCAAAATTTTTCAACTAAATAGCGTATTAATAGATCTTAATAGTATTAACATAACACCTCAAAAAATGAAGTAGATAATAGGTCACAATAATAAATTTAATTCATATAACTAATAAACAATTTGATAAAATTTTTGATAGAATTGCCCCTATATTTCGTTCAAATCCATCCTATAAATATCCAAGAAATAACTCACCAAAATCCACATAATTTAATTTACTATTCTCCGAAAAACCTCAACAATAAAAGCACAACATTGACATTGAATATATGAACAGTCATTTTTTAAATTTGATCATGAATTATATTCAATATATAGATATATTATAGAAAAAGTAATGCAGTTTGAAAGATTCCAACATCCTATTTTTAGCTACCTCACTCGAAGACACTTATCCTCGTCCCTACTACATAACTATGTCACCCTGTGCATTGCATGAGTAAATATGCCCAACATATAGCAATTTCGATAACTTTGAAATAATTAAGAGACAATAAAATGAATAAAATAGTCAAGTAATATATTAAGAGTATTATAAAAATAATGGATTTAAGAGAATAATATAAGAGCTTATGAAAGGATAGAAGAAATAAGATGAGTATTTGGAAAGGAGAATGAGAGATTTTTTTATTGTTGATGAATGAGGGAATGACCCCCTATTTATAGGGTTACAAAATAGTAGCAAATGTGTAAATTACAATACACTTGGGGGTAAAATAGTCATTTACATAATAGATATTATAGGTAGGTATCTAAAGTGGGTATATTTACAACACTCCCCCTTGAATGACTATTTTATTTTATTAAGTGAAAAACAGTAATACTCAAAATCTTAGGGCGTTGCCTCATTAAAACTTTGCGAGTAAAACCCAGTGGGGTAAAACCTGGACAAAAGAAAAAGAGTACAGTGCAACTTTCTCCCCCTCAATTTAATATGACTTGATATCTCTAAATCTACATATCCCAATGTTGTGTACCAATCCTTTAAATATTGGTGTTGGTAGTGCCTTCGTCAATAGGTCTACAAGATTTTCACTGGAACGAATCTGTTGTACATCCATTTCATTACTCTTGCCAAGTTCATGGGTGAAAAAGAACTTTGGTGAAATGTGTTTCGTCCTGTCGCCTTTAGCGAATCCATCCTTTAGTTGAGTTATGCAAATAGTATTGTCCTCGTACATAATGATTGCATTGGCTGTAATAGAGGATAAACCACACTCTTTTCGAATATGCTATATCATCGACTTCAACCATATGCATTCTCGACCTACTTCATATATTGCTATCAGTTCTGCATGGTTTGAAGATATGGCTGTGAGTGTCTATTTGGTCGACCGCCAGGATATTGCAGTTCCTCTGCATGTAAATAGATAACCTGTCTGAGATTTTTGCTGTATGTGGATCAGATAAATATCTTGCAACAGCATAACCAACTAATTCATACTTAATTTTATTTGAGTAAAATAGGGCCATATCTACTGTTCCTCAAAGGTGGCGGAACAGATGTTTGATTCCATTCTAGTGCCTTTATGTAGGAGTAGAACTATATCTTGCCAATAAGTTTATTGCAAATGCTATATCTGGTCTTGTATTATTAGCAAGATATAATAGTGTACCTATCACACTAAGACAAGGGACCCAACACTCATTGGGGTACTTAGTGGGTATGCCTTATCCATATAAAATCGCTAAGGACCTTTTTTTGTATATGTAGATTTGTGTAAGAATATCTCATCTTTTAAATGTTCAATTTGCAAGCAAGGCAAAACTTAGTTATCCCAAGATCTTTCATCTCAAATTCTTCTTTTAAATAATTAACTATTTTTGGAATCTCTTTAGCTATCCCAATAATGATTAAATCATCCATATATACAGCAATAATGACAAATCTAGAAGCTGAGTTTTTTTTATAAAGATGCATAGGCATATAGGATTGTTTTTGTACCCTTCTTTCAGAAGATATTCACTTAGACGATTATACCATATATGTCCGGATTGTTTCAATCCATATAATGATCTCTAAAGTTTTATCGAATAAATTTCACGATCACTCAAATTATTCGCTTTAGGAAACTTCAGTCCTTCAGGGATTTTCATATAGATATCATTGTCAATTATACCGTATAAGTAAGTAGTAACCACATCCATTCGTCTCATATTGAGCTTCTCATGTGTAGTTAAGCTGACAAGATATTGAAAGATGATTGTATCCATTACAGGGGAGTATGTTTCTTCACAATCAATCCCAGGCCTTTGCGAAAATCCCTATGCCACCAGTCGTGCTTTATATCTCACCACTTCATTTTTCTTATTTTGTTTTTGCACGAATACCCATTTGTACCCTGCTGGTTTGACCCCTTTTGGTGTTCGCATTATAGGTCTGGAAAACATTACGTTTTCTAACTAGTCTAGCTCTGTTTGAATGGCATCTTTCCCTTTCAACCAATCATCTCTTTGCCGACATTCATCAACATATTTTGGTTCAACATCTTCAACTTCATTGATTATATCGACTGCTACATTATATGCAAATGCATTATTGACAATTGTTCCTTTTCTATTCCATCTCTTCTTTGTGAAAGCATAGTTCATAGAGAGAGATCTCTTTAATTTTATCATTTTCAAGTACTTGATTGAACCTTCTCAGGAGGTTCTTGCTTGATTGTACCTAATGATTCATTAAGGCCTTCACCTCCTTAATGTCATTATTTTGGGGATTTGCTTCCCTCATTAGCTGGAATATGTGACTTAGTTATTCCTTTGGCATATGTAAAAACTTCTGGTAATCGATCTGCTGCTCCTTGCAAGTAAATTATCTTTTGAACTTCTTGCTCGCATTTCCCAGTGTGAGGATCTAGGTTGCATAATGCTATAGTATTCCATGTCACTTCCTTTTCCAACCTTTTACATGTCACTTCATTTTCCAGCTTTTTATCTCATCTCCCTAAAGGTGGGAATACTGTTTCATCCAACTGACAATCGGCAAAATGTGCATTAAAGATATTGCCTGTTTGGGGTGCAAGATATCTAATTATAGATGGAGATTCAAAACCAATATATATTCCCAACCTTCTTTGAGGCCCCATCTTAGTACGTTGTGGAGGAGTAATGGGTATATATACTACACAACCAAATATCCTTAGATGAGAAATATTAGGCTCTTTTTTCGAGACTAATTGTAATGGAGAGAATTTATTGTTGGATGTTGGGCTTAATCGTACAAGTTCCGCTGCATGCAAAATGGCATATCCCTATGCAGAAAGTGGGAGTTTTGTTCTCATAAGCCATGGCCTGGAAATCAATTGGAGGCTTTCAATAAATGATTCAGCTAGACCATTTTGAGTATGAACATAGGGAACTGATGTTCAACTTTTATTCCAACTGACATACAATAATCATTAAAGGCTTGTGATGTAAATTCACTAGCATTATCCAATCGGATTGTTTTGATTAGATAATCTGGGAAATGTGCTCATAACTTTATAATTTGTTTGAGCAATCTCGCAAATGCCATGTTTCGAGTAGACAACAAGCATATCATGGGACCATCTTGTGGATGCATCTATTAAAACTATGAAATATCTGAATGGTCTACATGAAGGGTGAATGGGTCCACATATATCACCTTATATCCATTCTAGAAATATTGGAGATTCATTTCCGACTTTAGCTAGTGATGGTCTCATCATCAGTTTTCCTTGAGAATATGCAGCACATGAAAATTCACTAGATTGAAGAATCTTTTGGTTTTTCAGAGGATGTCTGCTTGAATTTTCAATTATTCTTCTCATCATTGTCAAGCCAGTGAGACCTAAACGATCACGCCAAATATTAAAATCTTTTGGATTTTCAATCTTCTAGCTAGATGTAACATGCACTTCAATTGTACTAATATTGGTATAGTACAAACCGAAAGAGTATGCAGGCATCTTTTCCAACACGTGTTTCCTTTTGGAAACCATAGTAGGTATATATAGATATTCTATATTATTTTCTTTTACTATCTCAATATGGTACCCATTACTCCGTATGTCTTTAAAACTCAATAGATCCCTTTTTTATTTAGGGGCGAACAAGGCGTTATTGATAATAATTCGTGTTCCCCCTTTCAATATGATATATGCTCTTCCAGAGCCTTCAATAATTGCTGCCGAACTTGATACTGTTATTACATTATTCTTTATCATGGTCAAGCTCGAAAAGTACTTTTTGTTTTTTAATATAGAGTGTGTAGAAGCACTATCTACTAAACAAATTTCTTCATCCATGACCTTTGACAGTCAAGGGGCGACCAATGTCCTTTCTCTTTCAAAAGAAATAATGAATTTTAGAATAGAATATTTTATTTATATATAAAACTAGAGCATAACATTTTACACACATACACGCCAACACTACCACACACATATATTATACATTATTATTTATTATACAAACACACAATACACATTATTATTTTTCATATAGACATATATAGACCGCATTTATTATAATATTTTGAAGGAACATCAATTCTCATTATGTTATTCATAAAAATCTACAATTTCAAGATGTGTTGCACCTGATGGCTCCAAGAGTGGAGTGTCTTCTTTATAGGAGAAGTTTGTCTCAATATTATTTCCTTTCTCCATTTTAGATGCTTGTTATAGATCAATAAGGTGTTTAGCAGTTCGACAAACTTTTGCTCAGTGTCCTTTCATGCTGCATCTATGGCACGAATTATCTGGTTCCTTTGTTCATTCCTTCACATTTCTTTTATAGAGATTTCTCGTTTTTTGACTATGATTATTCACTTTCTTAAATTTTGGGGAATTGTTGTAATTACTTTTATGCCATGAAAAATTTCGTCCTTGGCCACGACCTCGACCTCTGCCTCGGCTAATGCCAAAACTATATCCTTGTCCTTTGTAACCTCGTCTACGGCTTGTAGATGCTATGTTGTTCACTTTAGGCAGCAGTAAAGATCCCGTTGGATGAGATTCACGATTTTTCATTAACAACTCATTATTTTGTTTAGCTACAAGTAAATAAGATATCAACTCTGAATATTTTTTAAAGCCTCGTTCCCTATATTGTTGTTGTGGGACAACATTTGAAGCATGAAAAGTGGAGAACATTTTCTCTAGCATATCATTCTCCGTAATTGTTTCTCCGCATGATTTTAATGTAGAAGTGATTTTGAACATTGCGGAGTTATATTCATTTACTGATTTAAAATCTTGTAGTCTTAAATGTAACCAATTAAAACGAGCCTTGGGTAGGATTACTGTTTTCTGGTGATCATATCTTTCTTTTAAATTGTTCCAGAGTTCCGAAAGATCTTCAATTGTAAGATATTCATTTTTTAGTGCTCCTTCGAGAGTATAACGAAGAAAAATCATAGCATTGACCTTATCCTTTTCTGATATTTCGTTTTCTTCTTTAATTGTGTCCCCCCAGGCCTTTTGCATTTAAATGTATTTTGGCATCAAGAATCCGTGACAGATACTTCTTTCCAGTAATGTTGAGTGCCGCGAATGCTAATTTTGTGATATTTGATGCCATACTATAAAATAATAATAAAAATAAGTTAGAACATCAATTAACTAGACAAAATTATTGCTTTTATATCAACTAACTAGACAAGATAATTGCCGTTGTATGTTTGGTTATTATTAGATTTATAAGAAAAGTAGATTGATATCATGTTGTTTGGTAATAATTAAAGCATGTGTAAAAAAAATAAAAGTTGGGTGGATTAATAGTGATGTTGAAGAAGAAAGAAAAAAATATTCTCTTATCTATCATTTTTTAAGTATGATTAATTACTTATCAAGCATGTGGTAGAATACCATATTAGATACATAAAAAAACATAACACAAAGAGTATAGTTTAGATTTGGTTTCAATTAATTTAATTAATATAAACTACATAAATAGTTAAACCTCCACGAGGTGGCAGTGCCTCCTTTGAGTGTGGTAAATAGTAGTTCACAAAGATGTATGAATTCACACAACTATCCAATTTATGATAGTTGTACTCATCCCGAAAATGGGCATTTCAATATGTAAATTGTAAATAATTAAACTATTTGGTGGCTTAGCCTACCATTTAGTAATTCATAAATAAATTCTTCACCAATAAAAAAAATCTCTTAGACCGTCCCATGTGGTGGTAAAATTATTTGTCTAATATAAAGAATGTGTGTGTGTATTTTTCATTTCGTCGCTCATCCCCCACTTGAATTAAATTATAAGGATTTCTATGTTCTAATACGTACCTTTGTCCGGAATAAGTTGTTATATTACCGTTTGGTTGGGTATATATTCCGGATAGAGCAATCGTGCTGATAACATGTCATAAAAATAATGGATTTAAGAGAATAATATTAGAGTTTATGAAAAGATAGAAGAAATAAGGTGAATATTTGGAAAGGAGAATGAGAGATTTTTTTATTATTGATGAATGGGAGAATGACCCCCTATTTATAGAGTTACAAAATGGTGGCAAATGTGTAAATTACCATACACTTGGGGGTAAAATAGTCATTTACATAGTAGATATTATAGGTAAGTATCCAAAGTGGGCATATTTACAACAAAGAAAGAAATGATTCTCACTGGATATGGTAAATAAACATATAAGGAGTTAACATTCATGTATTATCTTAATTAAGGGAGAAAAGAGTTTCTTTTGTAGCTGCATCTCAAGTAAAATATTGCATAGTTAATGGTAATAATACCCCTTACTAACTGATAATTAGTCTACAGTTAAATTTAAAAGCAAATATGACATGTGGAAAAATTCAGGCCAATCATAGTTTTACACCCCGTGCGATGTACGGAATTCGCTATCTCTAAAATTTTATTTAAAATTTAAAAAATAAAACTATAATTTATACAAATCGGCAATAAAATAATAAAATTATTTATATAGATAAAATAATTATTTTATGTCAGTTCATGCAAAATTTTTTTATAATAATTTCTTATTTTTAAATATTAAATATGGCGCTCTTGCTGTGGAAAGTAAAAGGCAATTCTAAGGCAGATGCATAGATGGGTTGGGAAAGACAACTACGATTTGTGGTACACTTTATTCTATGATGTAGCTGTGAAGGATGGAGCAACAGGGGTGGGAGGCTATATCAAGGATGTTGTTGGTTGTATTGTACTAGCTTATGCGGTTCTTTTGGTCGGTAAACGCGTTTATAAGCATGAGCAACTATTAGGATCAAGATATATTTGGAAAAGTTTGTGAGTGCAAATGTGTTGCCATTACCACGCTAAAGTCAAGACAAACTAAATAAATAGACATTCCAAACTTATGTAACTCATTTGGAAATTTTGGTTAAAGTCTCGAATTTTCCTCTCCAATTTTTTTATCCTTTCCTACCGGCATCTAGGTCAATAATCATCTTCCCATTTATTTCGCAAATATATATTTGTTTTAGAAAAATCCTGTAAAAATTACAGTGAAATCTATTCAATAAAGTAGACATAACCTATATGTGGAGAGATCTTAAAAACATAGCAGCCACATCACAAATTAAAAATACAAATCCATTTAAACTATCAAATCCCCAACTCCATATTATATTAATAATTATAAGTTTAATCTAAACAATCCAAACAGTAATTTAACATTCAATAATTTCATCAACGAATAGTAATAAAGGCTTCTTTTGAAAATTTGAAACATTTATACGAAAGAAAATAACTAACTGAGAACGTGAACTATAATCCTTGAAACTGCAACATATCACAATTAACAATGGGCTGTCAAATAAATAACTACTTGATTAATTTATCCATCTAAAAAAAATTGAATGAAACGAAAAGACATCTCAAACAATTCATTAGAAATCTTTCTATCAATTCATATGATAATGCAATTTCTAAAAATTACTTAATAAAATATTAGTCGTATCAAAACTACTTGGTTAAATATTAATTGTATCAAACAACAAACTTTAGTGAAGGTTGTAATCAAATCATATTCATGACCTATCTGCTTACTTGTCATCTGTAAACCAAGTCCTCCATATGGAATTATTAAATGGTGTTACATTAAAACCTCCTACATTGACTCTATGCATTGTTTCAAAGCCATTTTCAACAATCCACTAATCTGCTCATTTTTCTTAGAATCTACAAATTTTGCAAGGTCGGCAATCAAATTTGTAGGAGCAAAATAACTTATATTGTATTTACAACAATGAATTTTGAATTATCTAATGACACAAAGGTAATTTTGAACGTCTAAGTACCAACAGGGATCACAAATTCTTTAATTATAGACATATTTTCGCTTTCCATGATACCAAAATTGTGTAATAACATAAGCCTATTGGCTAAAACATGAAATTATGCTTCACAAAAGTAACTTGAATTGAAAGCATAAAAGTGAATGCATACCAAGAATCAAAAACGCATAGTGTAAGGGATGGAAGTTTGATACATAGTCCATTGGAAGATTGGTTTGCGTCAAAATACCCAACTTGCCGAATCCCTAGCATAAAAGAGAATTATATCCCGATGATGCCAAAAAAAAAAAAAGAAATTAAAACCATTGATCAAGATCCATCAAGGTCCTTAGCAACAATCGTTTAGAGCAAAAAGAAAAAAAATGCCATGATTGGAAAGAAAAAAGTTTTGAAGGTGGGAAGAATGACGTGAATTGCAAGGGCTGGTTAACGCATGAAGGCGTTGATTTCGGATGGAATGGGGGAAAAATGCATGATACAATTAACAAAATAAAAGTAACAAAAGCTAACTAAGATTTTGGCGAGAAATAAAAATCAAATACAAAATAAAAGGCAGCAAATATATCAATTCGATTAGAACCTATATCAACGAAGTATTTATTGTACTGTTAATATTCTTTATCAAATGATACTCAAGAAAAGAAAGCAAAAAACTTAGTTCACAATTCAAATGCGATGATAAAATTCGTATTGCAATGTGTTATTAAAGTGCATTTTGTACTAAAACATAGCCTTCGAATAAGATTTGTGGTAAATTTTAAATTTTTAAAAAATAAAAATTTATATATTGATACTATACTTATTTTAAAACTCTCATCAAGTGGAACAAAATGGAGTCACCTTTTTTTTTGGATAGAAAATGAGAGAGAGAGGTTGTTAAAGTAGGGTAGAAATAATCAAATCAAATATATATATATATATATATATATTAATTTATTGTTATTAAAAGAATTGGATATGGATTGAGGAAGAAAAAAGAAAAAAAATGAGTTGATTTTGGGAGGGAAAAGGGATTTAAGGCAATTAAAAAAAAGGAGGAAAATTCTTTGTTTTTCTTTATATATAGATAGATATAGATATAGATTATATTATATTTTTTTAGTACATGTTTGTGCCTATCCATTCTCTATTTGCATATTCCTCAAAATCTAATGCTATCTATTTTTCACACGCCAAATAATTCAAATGAAATCCCAATTATAAGATAAGATACGTATAAAAATCACAAAACTATAGCTTTATCTATAATCTTCAATTTCAATGTTTGTTTTATTATTTAAAGATTTTGATTAAATATATCATCTTATTATTTTCCTTCCACTACTGATTTACCTATGTGTGATTTTATTGTTTATTTAAATCTTTTTTTTAATCTTTTTAGCTATTTGTAAATATTGATTTGAGAGATGAATTTTAGCCTTCTTGTGTTTAAATAAGTTTTTATTACGTTAAATAGATACAATGTGTCATTATTATTTTTTGATTACAAAATTATAGCCTTGAATGCAAAATTTAACAATTTTGTATTATCCAACACGTAGAATACGTTAATATGGGGAATTTTTCGAAGTGCATATTTTCTGGTGGGATGGTTTGGTATGACGAGAGGTTAGAGAAGTGGCTAGTAACAACCAAAATCCAAAATTTTCTGTGTATTGTGCAAAAGGTACACTTAATTATGCCAATTATGTTACTATGAAATATAGATCACTCCACGAACCTTTGCAATGAAACGAGATTAGTCATAACGAAGTTTCGATCTCATGTTATAGAAGCTCAGATTTTAGGAGGAAATAATACGGGTCTGAAGGTTTTAATTCCAATGACGATGTTGACTCCGTACGATACTTGACTACCTTTTAGGTTTCAACGAAGACAATTTCCTTTGATGTTATCATGCGCTATGAAAATTAATAAAATTCAAGGTCAGTCGCTCTCGAAGGTGGATGTTTTTTTGAAGAGATCTGTATTTACTTATGGGCAACTGTACGTTGCAATATCACGAGTTATGAAAATGATTGAAGATGTTATGTGATAAAGATGAAAAATTGACACACACAACCACCAATATTGTTGTATATAAGGAAATCTTTCAAAATTCGTAACAGTTTCTGTTAAAATAATAATATTGATTTAGTTTTCTATTGTAGAGTTAATTTGTATTAACTTAAGTTTTGTGCCGTGTAATTAAATATGATTACTCATTAACATAAATAAATTCCTGTGCATCACACGAGAATACACTAATTGTTTACTAAAAAAATAGGTAAAAGACTATTGAAATTATTGGGGTAGTAGTTTTTATATTATTGTGAAATTGTTATTAATGAAGGAACATTAAAGAACTATAAAAACCTAATTATTAATTTGGATAATTAAATAACAACAAGAAAAAAAAAGAAAAAAAAGAATGGAAATCCTGGTTTGTTTTGGATCGAACATCAACAGCAAACCCAGCCAATAAGAGGACAAAAATAGCGAGAAAGTAGAAATTAAAGAAGACGTACATTGAAGACTCACATAAAAGTTTGAAGTAGAACACAAAATAAAGCCAAAAGAAAAAGGAATCACAAAGAAAACTAGTTGACATGACTCAAACTTGCATCAGAAAAACAATATTTGCATCAGAAAAATAATATTTGTAACAGCAATCGTTTAAAATGATAAGTAAATCCATTGAGCTCAAACACATACCATAGCTAGAAAGAGCATAAGAGCATGTAATGTGATGGTGACATTTGATGAGGTTAAGATTCGTGGACTTTTGACCTCGATGATTTGTCATGAAAACAAGATTTGGGTGAAGATTGCCCATTTTTATTAATTCCGGGGTTTCTCTGAATTTGAAAGTTACCACTTAATTAGTAGGTTTCGATTGGGCATTTTTATGCTTTAAAGCCAGTTGACAGACTCCTCTAATACTCCCCTCTTAAAGGGCACCACAAAACCTGCACAAAAGTAAAAAACTAAAAAGTAAACAATCATACACCCTATTGACCATATGCATAAACAATCTAAATCATTAGTCCACGAATTTATTGATTTGGTTTGTTCATATTCGCACTGCATTCAACTTTTTATTCAATCATTTCAAAAATGGAAGAACCTATTTGTAGAAGAAGAATCCTCTCATCAATCAATTTTCACTGCGAAACATTACACCAAACAATCACTAACAATTTAACATTGCAACCCTAACATAATATAGCCAGAACATAATTACAAAATTAAAATGAAAAGTGAAAACTAATAATATGAATAGCAACAAGAAGTTTGATGTATCGATGAAAGTGACGAAAACATTACCTAGCGTGAATGATCTTCACATTGGTTTTACCAGGCTCAGACCAATTGTAAGCTAAAGATCCAATTATACCACTACCCTAAGCACTCCTGTTCAACCAAAACAAATTTACATATTTGGTAGAAATGGAGGTCAATATTTATAACCATGTCCAAAATTCAATCCAAAACCAGTTTGTTGCATAATTTTGGACGAAAGAGAAATTTTTAATTGACAAAATCATAATAAAATTACATGAAAAAATTGGTCATTTAGCATCAAGATTCAAGAATCTTGCCGACGGTACAGAGCCTTGTGTTGGATGACTCATTCCCCAATGGATTCAAACTTTGAGTGGGTGGTGGTGGATTTCGCCATCTATTTCTACTGAAATGTAGAGAATGAGATTCTAACTTATCTTTGAAAGTTACTGAAAAAACTTATAAAAATTAAAAAAACATTTTCAAAAACTTTATTAACACAGCCAAACATACTCTAACAATAAATATCAGTAAGTTTGCTATATAGTGAAAACGCAGTTACAGTATTCTTTAAAAGCAATTTAATTATAAAAATTAGCAATATAAAGTAGGAAGTAAGTAGGGTGATGTGATCCTGGAGTCATCAAGTCCACAGGATGCACTCTGTGTTCCGATTGGGCCAATTACGAGGGCTAGAATGGCTAAACTAAAGATGGCATTGGCAGGATTAATTGAAGAAATATGTCACCAATGTCGAAAGACGTCATTCGGAGGCTCAGGAAGTGAATTGAAGCCTAACGGGGTGGAAAAGATCCACCTATTGATCATTGGAAGCGAGTAGAATCAAGAATGAAGAAACTAGGTTAAAGTACGGCCGTACATTTAATCATACGGCCGGATCTTTTGAAGCCAAAGTGCCAAAAACATGCAAAGAGATTTTTACGGCCATGCGTAACCATGTTTTTACGGCAGTAAAGTGGACTTCACAGATTTGGGGAAGAAAGTTTCAGACACCAAATTACGGCCGTACTTTTGTTTATACAGCCATAAAACTGGATTATACGATCGGAACTCCTATTATACGGCCATAACTAAAGGTCACAGGTTTTGGCAGAAAACTTGTAGAAGGATTTTTACGGCCATAAATATTTTACTTACGGCAGCGCCTTAGAATTTTACGGCCGTAATTTTAGCTGATTAAACCTTTTTGTGACTACTTTTAGGATATTTATTAGTTTTTTATTATTTCCATTTCCTTTGCTTTGTATATGTATGAACAAGTTCATTTGTAAGGTTTTCAACTTTGAAGATAATGAAAGCTTTAGCTTTTCCTCTCGTCTTCATTGGACACCCAAACTTATCGAGATCTTGATCACATCTCGTGGCGTTTACCCTCATTATTTGTTGGTGCTGTTGAGTTGAGTCGAGGGATCCTCCTCCTTGCCGAGAAGTGACGAGTTGCTACCGATCATCTACCGGATATTAGCTTTTCTGGGATTATACTAATCTCATCTTGGTTGCATTAACTCAGTTATAGCATTGTTGACATCATGGGAAAAATGTAAAAATAGATGAAATAGCCTCAAATGATACTTAATGCTAAAATATATGCCAAGGGAGCAGACCCCGCCATTACAGAAATTTGAAGTGCAAGTTCATGCAAGTTGAAACTTATGATCTTAGATTGAATAACCGAACTCAAGCTACAGTCCGGAAGTGGTTTTGTATCTACAACTCCTCAGCCTACATCACTGAAGATTGTTCTGATGTAAGTAACTAGTGCACCAATGCCGAGGAGACAATAAAAGGGTAAACAAGGTTAACCAGCTGCAAGATTTGCCAGGAGAACATTGCAATGAGCATACACAGCAAGATGATCAATGTAACCAATGCAATTGAAATGAACAACTTGTCCCACATGACCAATGTGATTAGTGGGATAATCAGTAAAGAGAGGCACCTTGGCATGATGCTCGTTGCGAGGCAAGACCAATCAAGGAAATCAATACTATACTTGAAAGCTGCTGCTTTTGGGGTCCGATGAGAATGTAGTTGTAACATTTCAAGTCCATTTCAATAAAATTGATATTTTCAATTTCGCTTTCAAGTTTGCAATTAGTTCTCTTTTCGGTGGTACTGCCGATACCCCATCACTAATCACCATTTAAAAGCGAAGGCTTGGGGATGCTCCATAGTTGATTAAATGCAATAATAGTGTAACAGAGGAGTAGGGATTCACATCCTATTCTTGCTACCACGCTGGGTAAACTCACTCAACTAGGGCCATCTCTTGAGGTACATCACATGGACACAAGGAAAATGACTTGAAGTCAACAATGTGAGGTACCTGACACACAATGAGGTAGACGAGTAGGGGCCTCTACCCTATTCCGTTATCGCGCTTAGGTAATCTCAATTGCGGTACTACCCTAAGGCATCTAGCATCAACATGGAAGAGAGCACGTCCTCAGTTGACAATGCGGATGACATGACAGTAAACAAACAACGAGGGAGAGGAGTTCGCACCTCCAACCCACTAGTATGCTAGCTAAGCTTAATATGAAAAGCAACATAAACCCGGCAATGATGAGACTAAGTTACCGTGATGAAAATGCTTGACTGGACCGGATCTGGTTGATCCTCAGGATGCACAAATAAAATTGATTTGAATGAAATCATAGCTCACAATTAATAGTTAGTCATGAAAACTTTCGTTAACAAGATTAGCAGCTTAGATGGCGGTTAGGGAAGCTAGCATCAGAACAGTAAAACATGTAAACACAATACTTAGAAAACAAATCCTTTATTCACCAAACGTTACAAATTGATTGTACCCGCCGCATTGCTAGTCGGCACAAAATAGAGGTCAAGAGAAGGAAAAAATTACAATTCTTGGGAAAGAGAGCTTCAGAGGATCTATTGGTGCTAAAGAGAAGCCACCACCTTGTTCAAAGCCATCCTTGAGGCCTTCAGGAGATAGGATAGTCAAGTCTAGATCTATGTAATGAGCCTAGATTCTTTCAGCCACACATTTCCTGTTGACCGAATAAGCTTTTCTACGAGCTTTTGATAAGCCTTTGAAGTACGAAAAGATTTCTTGAATTCACTGATGCCTCAATCACCATCTACCTCCAGTGTCGCCTCACTTAATCTCGCTTTTCTATAAGCTCCTTGATCATTGCCTTCTTCTTAGAGACCATCTTATCGAACTCAAACGCGACCTTCGAAAACTACTTTTCGGTATCTCTAGCTCAAGCGTCGACAGTTCCGTGCCTCTCTTTCCCTCCTTATGGAGTTGCTCCTTCACACTAAATCATTCCTAAGCCTATCGATATGGGCATCATCCTTTTTCAGACATTGATTTTTCTCCTTTAAGACCCTCACCTTATCAGCCACCTTATCTTCCCAACCCCTACTGAACCAGCTTCGGCACTCGCTTTTGCCTCGGCTATCCTTGTCCTTGCCAGTTGGGCGAGTAGCTTTTCTTTCTCGTTTTCAACGTGATATTATGCTGCACAAATGATAATATGGAGGCAATACATCCGCACGAGTGAAAAGCCCTGCACGAGATACAATCTCTTGAGCATCGGTTACCCCAGTAATCTTTCAAACTCTGGGGTCAACAATTTGAAAGCTTTCCTCGTAGCCTTAGTGGAATAGTTTTACTTCACCCCCAAAATTTCTCCCGGAAGTACCGCGACACTCCCCTTCCATTTGAACTTTGACTTCAAGTTTATGTCAACATCTTAATCCTTGTGGTTCACTAGGCATGGTCCTCTGAATCCATTGGCTATATTGGAGGGGCTCTCAGCAGTTACAATTGGACCTAATGCTGGCCAATCTGGTATAGGCTCCCTCCACCTTTGCCACTTTTATGGCAGATTTCATGAGCTTCGCATCATCGAAGGGAGGCTCCATCATTTTCTTCGAGCTATCATCGGTAGGATGCTTTTTTTCCCTTTTATAACCTCCTAATAGGAGAACATTCAAATTCCACAACAGAGGCCTTTGCAACCTCGGTTTCCACAGCAACGGCCTTTGCAGCCTCAATTTCAATAGTAACATCCTTTACTTTCCGGCTCCCGCAATGACGTTCTTCCATTTGTCGCCTTTTCAACGATAGCGGCCTTTTCATGCACCTCGGTAGGCTTCCCTCTATGGAGGATGGAATTAACCACTACCACCTATTCTTCCTCGTCATTGAGGACAAAAATTGGGATATTGCCAATAATCAGCTCATTTGTTGCGAAGATAAAAGGCATATGAATGGCATTAGAAACTAATATAAGTCACTTAAAAGTCCAAGTAAACACACTTCACACTTACCCATTATCAGATGATGGACTAGACACTTTGGATAGGTAAGATAATGAAGATTCTTCTCCCTCATGTTGGCACATAAAACTTTCTCATAGGCACTTTGTACTTCATGGAGTTGATTCCTAGAAACTATTGAACTTTGCTACAATTTGCCAAATAGACACACAATTAAGGCTAGCAACCGGGAGACTCGCAAGGCTTTGTAGAGTGTAACTTATGTTATATGCCAAATGATTGGCGTACTCTAATGTCTAGAGTTGGATCCCAAGAGCAGAATTTCCACGTCCCATCCTCAAAGAATTTTTTTTTGTGCCAATCCTGAATCTTGTTACGACTCTCGATGGTTGTTCGAAATCCTAGCTTTGTGTGAGACATCAAGGCATTTGTGTGAGACGTCAAGGCATACCACTCTCGCTGATCATTTTTCTAGTAAATGGTAGCAAACTCTTCTAAGGTAATTTCCTGACCAATTCTCTGCCGCCACAAGACAAATGTCAAAGTGGGCTATCCCAACCATTGTGCATCAGCTGTCTATGAGCCAAGTTCTAGAGTCTCGGGATCCCAAGAATCATGAGATAAAGGGGTGGCACAATCCTTAGTTCATGGTGTCAATGTAGATTACCATCATTCCCTGAAACAGATTGCTTATGAGTTGTGAAGGACTGGGGATTGCATAGTAACATTTGCCGGGATGTTTGAGGGGATTACAATAGCGAGCTTTGCTTGTACGACGACACTTCGCACTTGCATCACCTTGGAGCCTTTCATAATACGTCATCTCCTAATCTAGTTAGCCGCCGGCGGTGGCGGGGCGAGAGAGGGGAAGGGCATGGAAGTTCTTGAGGTGTTAATTAGAAGAGGACCCAACCATCAGAATAAGAAACAAGCTTCTTGCCCTTGTGTTCACTACTGACTTCTTCACATTCTTCTTCCATGCTAGATCACTTGACAAAGTGTTCTAAAATGCACAAAGTGCAATATCAAGGTCAAATAGGACTAAAAAGGAGGGGGAAACTCATGTGTAATGGAATGCATACATAATAATTTAACTCTTGCAAAACCCTAAGTTAAAGAATCGTTAATCTACTACTAAGAGCATATGAAGTTTCAGGCCATTCGTGAGTTTTTCGCTTACAAGTACGTATGAGATGGAGAGATGGCCACTGTAAATGACATAAAACCACAAAAAACTATCCAAAATAGCTGGACAAGAAAAATGGAGAAGACATAGGAAACGAGAAATACTTATTTTGAACAAGAAAAAACTTGAGGAAAGTCTAATAGAAAAGAATCGAAGACAATTGTTAATCAACAAAAATAGTCATTGGAGAATGCTACAGATAAAATTGGAATGTTTGAAGAGTTTGAAGAGCATAAGTAACCTCCTTTTGTGATTAAAACCTCATTTATAGGCACAAAAACATGCCGAAGGGGGGTAGTGGGTAGAACATCGTCCACGTCTTTTCGAGGAGCGTGAACATATGTGGGAGTCTCGGAAACACAAGAAGGCTGCAACCGCATTTAGTGCAAGTCGCCGAAATTTCAAAAGACTCGAGCATATTTCATTAATTCTATCACACGGCAATGCAAGGTACAACGATTTGTATCCTCATCAAATCTCTCACATTTGGCAGCCGATTCATACTCCGCAAGCCAGCGAGCCTAGAAACTTTCCCAATATTAGCATTTTTCAACAATTGAACTACCTTCGCATATCAAGTCCTTGTCAATCAATCACTAAATGAGTTGGACTTAGGGGACTTGGACATATGCTTTATGAAGCTTTGCACATAACTTGGGGAACTTCGTCCGACTGAATAAGACTTCAACTTACTTGAAAAATTGCTACTAGGGGACTTCGTCTGGTGAGTTGCTTGACTAACTTCCTTGAAAAATGGATTCATCGAGGCCTTACCTAACTTCCTTAAGGCTTTACTTTATTTGATTCTATGAGAATTAATCCATCGAGGATTTACCTTATACTTGAGGCTTCTCCTAACTTTGCTAAGGCTCTACCTAACTTTTTTTGATGCAGCGATCTACTTCATCGAGGTTTTGTTTGACTCAACATGTATCATGTTATGAACTTAAAGCCTTTACTTCTCATGACTTCACTGTGCTCATTCTTCAAAAAAGCATACCTTTTAACGTTGAACTCATTGCTCAACATAAATAATGAACAAGGACTTGGGAGACTATTATTATATATGGAATTTGCCACCTTCTAATGGCATTTTGGTAAGACCTAATCGGTAATATGAAATCCATAACAAAACCTCAATTGATGACATGGCATCCCACTCAAGCTCAAATTGACTCAACATGACCCGTGAAACTCCGAGGACCCTCACATGGTACCTGTAAAGTGCTACTTGGACATCATTTACTTCGCCCAATAAGTCAGCAAGTAAATCTGCAAACAAGGAAAGAATCTGAGTTGGAGAAAGAAACACATCAAGAGCGATTCTTAGGGAATCAAGTTGAACTATAAGATGATTTTAGAAGATCTTGGGTTTCGATAATGGGAAGGAGTCTTCCAAACTTTTTGGCACTCTATGAATAGGGAAGTAACCTTATGGTGAATGATGCACAAGTTTTTGTAATTGAAACTCTACATCTCTTTACACACACCACCACTTTATCTAACTCCTTCCTCATTATCTCATTGAGCATTGCCCACAAAAATTCTATACCTTTGAAATTGCTTTCCTTCTTCATTGGTAGTGACTTGATAGTCGGAGTACCAATGGTCACCGACCCCTTTTTCTTTGATGATCTTTGTATGTAATAGTTTTGGTTGAGTGTGTAGGCACTATCTATGTGGGATAGGTGTGGATTGGAAGATCTCTTGCTGTACGTATGGCATGATCCAAATCACTCTATTAACAAGCAAATTTTCATAACTAGAGAGCCTATTCCCGAGGTCTTGTCGACATTTTCAACACTACCTGCATTTAAGCCTATCATTAGGACAAACTCTTGGAGGCCAAATCGTATAGTTTTATTTCCAACAATAAACAAAGCTTCTTTATTTTTTATGGCCTTCGCCAACTGCAAGATCAATTGATGCATAAACTGCAATGGCAGTTTGATGTTTTTCAAATTCAAGAATTGCCTAAAACAACTATTCTTTGATTTGGTTTTGTTTGTTCTTTCCAATTCTTGTAAAATTCCCTGACTTTTCTTTTATATCATGCATCGATTATTGGTTGTAGTAGCATGGCATATACCTTGATTGTCAGTTTCATAGCGCCTCTCTATGTCACTGCGATATACAAAACAATTAATTATAACAGTTGTAGCATAGCACTTATAACTTGTGCTTACCAATTTTTAATGCTTGTTGGTCAACTTAAAAGTTTCGTTTATAAACGGTCAAGCTAAATGATTGTTGGATTGATCAAATTTAAATAGGTTGAAATTACTTGTTTTGATGCATGACAGGTTAATCCGTGAAATTTGTAACTTCTTTATTTCATTGGTGATAGGAGCAAAATATAATCTTATCAGATGCAAAAAAGTTGTTGAAAGTAAAAATTGAAGCCATTCTTTTTATATTTTTGGTTCTTTATATTATTAAAACATTAAGTGCTCCCTAGGCAAAGTATCACGTTGGCAGTGCCAATTTGGCAAGTGATTTTATAGGTATTAATTGCTTTTCTTATTTAATTTATTTTACTTTCTTTATTTAATGTTACTTTTCTTATTTTATTTTTTAAATACATTTTTATTTTTAACATTAATTTTAGTTTTCAAAGAATTATATATATATATATATATATATATATATATAAGTGACATGTTGAAATTGAAAATGAACGAAATGCATACATTAATGAAAATGTGATATAAGGTACTACATCAGCACTCGTTGATTGTCACAGTAAAAAATTGTGACTCAAAGGGTGAGTCACAGTTTTTCACAATGAGAATTTCTATCATGGCCCAACTATTGGTCACGATTTACAACCATGGCAAATGGGTTTGGTCATGATTGCTTTCAAGATGTCCAAGTACAATATAGACCCACGTAGTCACAGTTGTAAACCATGACCCCTCCAAAAAGGGTCATGACTTCATGTAATGATTTTAGAAGAGATCACAGTTTATAACTGTGGCTAATAGTAGGAAGCATATAACATATCTAGCTATTTTGTTCCATTTCTAAGTTATTAAACCACCAATTTGACTTGTTCTATATCCCTAGTAAATGTTCATACACAAAATAGTGAATGTCACTAGAAAACTGATGCGAACCTCGTTAGCAGTATAGCCAACGCAACCCGCACAGGATGGCTCCAAACCAGGAAAGCCAAGAATCCGGTAGAAAATGATCGATATACTCGAAAGCCTTCGACTCACTCGAGGAAACGATCGGTATATTAAACCGAACACTGCCGTCGATAGGAGTAGACAACCAACGAGGGATGAATGCCACGTGAAATGATCAGCTTCACGATAAGTTCGGGATTGTTCTTAAAGAACAACATGAGATGATAAAAATCAACTCACACAAGCTTGAGAGCTTTCTTGCATATATGAAACCCAAGTTGTCTTACAAAATGAGTTTTGTGGCAATATATATCCAAAACAAGCTAAGACATCAAGCTTCCCCAAGAAGCTAAAAGGTAGGAAATAATATAATAGTCAAAATATCCAAAAATGGTCAAAAAAATGCGCAGGGGGCAAACGTGCGGCCGCATGCCCCCGACGTGCCCTGCAGTCCGCTCGGCTGAAAATTCAGCATGCGCAGTCTTCAGTATTTTGGCCATAACTTTTGGTCCCGAGGTCCAATTGAGCCGATTCAAATTGAGTTGGACACTAGATTCAATGGCCTACAACTCTTTAGAAGAGATCAACTTCAAAATCCCATTAATGACAAAGATGTGTAGATTTGGACCTCAAAAGACCTTCAAATCTTGATCTTTCTTGTCTCTAACACTTAGGTAGGTGATGTCTTTCACTTCATGAGCTCCCAAGGGATGATTCAAGCAATACGGAGACTTATTGGAAGAACTTTGACATATGTCTTCAACCAAGGTTGTCATGGTTCGACCTAACTTCTTGGCTCGGCTTCGGGTAATCGGCCCGATTGGTAAAAGGAATGTCCCGGTCGTCGTGGGGCCACTTAGATTCATATCATCCCCTCCCTTTACAGGTTCATTCGTCCACGAATCAGTTCCTGCATCAAATGGAGTAAGATCAGAAACGTTAAATGTAGCAGATACATTACACTCACCGGGCAAGTAGAGCTTGTAGGCGTTGTTATTGATCCTTTCAATAACTTGGAATGGCCAATCGCCTCTTGGGAGTAATTTCGACCACCAGAGTTGAGGAAACCTTTCTTTCCTTAGGTGTAACCACACCCAATCCCCCGATTCAAAGATGACTTCTTTTCGCCCATTGTTCATGCGCGTCGAAACTTGTTGATTCCTCTTTTCAATTTGCTTCCTCACCTTCTCATGCATTGATCGAACAAGTTCGGCTTTCGCATTGCCATCCACACTGCCCCTTTCACGCACAGGTAAAGGAATTAAATCCAACGGGGTCAAAGGATTAAAACCATAAACAATTTCAAAAGGCGAAAAATTAGTAGAAGAATGTATGGTACAATTATAAGCAAACTCGGCATATGGCAACCATTCTTCCCACTCCTTCAAGTTCTTACTAATGATAGTGCGTAACAATTGTGATAATGTCCTATTAACTACTTTAGTTTGTCCATCCATTTGGGAGTGACTTGTTGTAGAAAATAATAGTCTCGTTCCTAGTGTACCCCAAAGAGTTTTCCAAAAGTAGCTAACAAATTTGACATCTCTATCGAAATACACTACAACAATTTTTCCAATAAAAGCACGTAAAACATGATTCATTAAGCACATGAACGTGCTCGGTGCATTTGTCAATCCAAACGGCATGACCATCCATTCATATAAGCCTTGCTTTGTTTTAAATGCCGTCTTCCATTCATCCCCTTCCCTCATTCTAACTTGATGATAGCCACTTTTCAAATCTATCTTACTAAATAAAGTAGCACCATGCAAGTCATCCAACATGTCATCTAAACGAGGAATAGGATGTCGATATTTTACCGTAATGTGGTTGATAGCTCGGCAATCAACACACATCCTCCATGACCCATCCTTCTTCGGTACTAATAACACAGGTACTGCACATGGGCTCAAGCTTTCTCGGATATAGCCTTTGCTCATTAGATCCTCCACTTGTCGTTGCAATTCCTTTGTTTCTTCGAGATTGCTTCGATAAGCGGGTCTATTTGGAATAGCAGCTCCGGGCACCAAGTCTATTTGATGTTCAATGCTTCGAATGGGCGGTAAGCCACTTGGTAAATCCTCGGCCAATACATCCTGGAATTCCTGCAAAAGAGAGATAACCAAATTGGGGAGGGATTCTTGGTTAGAGTGGAGCCCAAGGGAAGGCTCTCTATACATCAACAAAATCAATTGTTGACTCTCCACAAGAGCTCTCGAAATTTCTTTCTTTTTGGCAAAGAAACATCCATTTTTCTTTCCCTTTTGTTTGCTTTCACTCTTCTCTTTTTTCCCCACTCCTCTCATGTTCATAGTCGTTTCTCCTTTTGTTTTTTCACTCGATTTTTCCCTCAACTCTCCTACCTGACGCATAATCTTCACTTGATCTTCATGGACTTGCCGTGGAGATAATGGAGCAAGTATAAGGGGAATTCCATTCATCTTGAAGCTATAACGATTTCGGTAGCCATCATGTAACACCCTTCTATCATATTGCCAAGGCCTCCCTAATAATATGTGTGTCGCTTGCATGGGAACTACATCACACATAATCTCATCCGTATACTGACCAATAGATAGAGAAACAAGTACTTGCTTGTTTACCTTCACTTCCCCCGAGTCGTTGAACCATTGCAAACGGTAGGGCTTCGGGTGCTTCAACGTGGGCAATCCCCATTTTTCAACAAAGAGGGTACTAGCCATGTTAGTACAACTTCCCCCATCAATGATGATACTACAAGGCTTCCCACTCCCCAAGGCTCGGGTGTGGAAAATAGTCTCTCTTTGTGGAGCCGTTTCATCAACCTTAGCTTGCTTATTAAGTGATCGCCTTGTCACTAAAGATTCAGGTACCGTTGCTACATATTTCTCATTGGCTTCATCTTCTTTCTCTTCAACAAAGAGCAATTCTTCTTCTTCTTCACTTTCCGTCTCTAGCTCACCATCATCTCGAACTATCATGGTTCGCCGATTGGGACATTCCGAAGCAATGTGTCCTCGGCCTTGACATTTAAAACATTGAATGTCTCGGGTTCGGGTTGGGGGTGTTCCCATCGGCTCTTTCCTTTGTCAATTGTAGCCGGAGATGGTTTAGAAGACGTTTCTCCTCTTCCTTTCCAAGCCAGTTTTTCATCCTTAGCCTCCATCCATTTGGGCTTTCCAAAACTACTTCCTCCGGTTTGTGGTTTGGTATAACTTTTCCTTTTGAGTTGCTTCTCAACCTTAGCCGCTTTATGTACCAATTCTTGTATGTCGGCATAATCATGTAACTCAACAAGATTGGCAATCTCCTTATTCAATCCACTCAAGAACCTAGCCATTGTAGCCTCCTCTTCTTCGACTATATCGGCTCGTGTCATAAGTGATTCCATATCTTGGTAATATTCCTCAACGCTCCGTCCTCCTTGATTTAATGTTTGCAATTTGTTATACAAACTTCGATAGTAATGTGAAGGTACGAATCGTTTTCTCATCAAGGTCTTCAATAGATCCCACGTATCCACGGGATCTTCTAAGTTCCTTCTTCTTGCGGTAGACATTTGCTTCCACCAACTAAGTGCATATCCCGTAAGCTCTTTCACCAATGGAGGAACTTTCTTGCCTTCCGGAATTCGATGAAATTGAAAGATCAATTCTACCTGACTTTCCCAATCCAAGTACAAATCCGGATCGGGTTTTCCTTGGAAAGACGGTACCTCTATTTTCACATTCTTTACATCACTTTCTTCTTCTCGGGGTCTTCCATTTCCTCGACCTCCTCGGCCGCCTCGACCACCTCTACCGCCTCTATACTCCTCCTCAAATTCCTCCTCATAATCCTCACTTCCTTCCCTAGCACCTCTAATGTTCAATCGAGCAACTGTTTCTTCGACATCATTTCTCAACTGTTGACTCAACCGACGCTCCATTGCAACCATAGATGCTTGGAAATCCTCTAGGGTGATAGTTCTATGACCATGCTCTCCTGTTGAACCTTGTTCCGACATAATGTGTCCTTACGTGTATATCTCTCGTGTATATCACACACTCAGCCTTTTCTCGATACTTAGCTCACACACTTGGCCTTTTACCACTCACAATCACTCGATCTCTAATCTCAAAGAACCAACACGAACTAACCCAAGCTAGAACAACTCACGCTTAGCTCAATCCCGATTGGTTGTCAATGAGTTTCTCCCAATACAAACACACTTACAACTCAATAAACACTAATACAATATGGTATATAACAACAACAACTAACAGACTCAACTTGTAACCCTAAGGTTGCACAAGACAAGTTAAAATAATAACTCATTTCACACAAACAAGTAAAACTAAGTGTAGCCTTTGTGATCGACTAACACTCGTTCAACATATAACTTGGAGCCATGTTTTTTTAAAAAAATTTCGGCCCTCGTTTTTTTTAATGTTTTTTTTAACATACACTCACAATTACAACAACAATTCAATACTAGAAAAGAAGTGGATTCTAAGCACAAAATCAATGTGCACCAAGAACACCAGGAACACACACTAAATCCTACAATTCGAAAAACCGAAAATTGACAATCTAAACCGATAAAATCAACAAAAACAACGATATAAGAACTATTAATAAAGGATGGATACCAGATAATTGGATTCGGGCTCTGATACCAGATGATGCAAACCTTGTTAGCAGTATAGCCAACGCAACCCGCACAGGATGGCTCCAAACCAGGAAAGCCAAGAATCCGGTAGAAAATGATCGATATACTCGAAAGCCTTCAACTCACTCGAGGAAACGATCGGTATATTAAACCGAACACCGCCGTCGATAGGAGTAGACAACCAACGAGGGATGAACGCCACGTGAAATGATCAGCTTCACGATAAGTTCGGGATTGTTCTTAAAGAACAACATGAGATGATAAAAATCAACTCACACAAGCTTGAGAGCTTTCTTGCATATATGAAACCCAAGTTGTCTTACAAAATGAGTTTTGTGGCAATATATATCCAAAACAAGCTAAGACATCAAGCTTCCCCAAGAAGCTAAAAGGTAGGAAATAATATAATAGTCAAAATATCCAAAAATGGTCAAAAAAACGCGCAGGGGGCAAACGTGCGGCCGCATGCCCCTGACGTGCCCTGCAGTCCGCTCGGCTGAAAATTCAGCATGCGCAGTCTTCAGTATTTTGTCCATAACTTTTGGTCCCGAGGTCCAATTGAGCCGATTCAAATTGCGTTGGACACTAGACTCAATGGCCTACAACTCTTTAGAAGAGATCAACTTCAAAATCCCATTAATGACAAAGATGTGTAGATTTGGACCTCAAAAGACCTTCAAATCTTGATCTTTCTTGTCTCTAACACTTAGGTAGGTGATGTCTTTCACTTCATGAGCTCCCAAGGGATGATTCAAGCAATACGGAGACTTATTGGAAGAACTTTGACATATGTCTTCAACCAAGGTTGTCATGGTTCGACCTAACTTCTTGGCTCGGCTTCGGGTAATCTGCCCAATTGGTAAAAAGGATGTCCCGGTCGTCGTGGGGCCACTTAGATTCATATCAAAAACCAAGATACAAAATTCCAATATTTCATAATTTAATCATCATTCAAGTATCCAATCATATGAAAATAAAAGAGATAAGTTTTTCTTGTCTCAAACACTTAAATAATAAATTTATCCATTAATTCGTAAACCAAGTTGAGATAATTATTTCATTTCCTTTAGAAGGTACACTTATCATGTGATAAATGAGCCTTCCCCAAAATCTCCCAATCAAGTCACACACTCTTGTTGACCAAGATACATTGGCTCATTCTCCATATTTGGATAGATAGACGCGATAATTACTTTTGCTTCTGGACATTTCAATGGATGAAAGTAAACAATAGTGATAAGTGTGCTTTTTACACAATTATTTATGCCTTTAAATAGATAATTTATCAATTGAATGGGTGGATTTCTAAATTGTATGTGAATATTATTTTTGTAGGTGAATATCCTAAATGTGGAAGAGAACGAGCAAAAAGAGGAGCAAAAATGACATAAAGCATAAAAAATTCAAAAGTTTGAGGGCCAAAACATATAGGTGAAAGTTGGAAAACTAGGAAAAAAACATACGAAAAAAAATAAATTGGAGGATGGTCATCCTCAATTTTAGGACGGTCGTCTTGTTGGCCTTCGGAATTCATAGAACTATGAGTGCGTCCATCCTTCAATTAGAGTGCGGCCATCATTCAATTAGGATGGCCGTCCTCCCCCTCTGGTTAGATTTCCTAGTTTTGTTTGAACTTTGTCTTCCGGAAGGTTTTTGTGCACGATTTTGGGGTTTTTGGAGGTTTTTTTAGACCTATTTAAGGATGAGTTCAACCACAATTGAAGCACCATTTCAAAGAATATAGAAAAAAAAAAGAGAGAAGAAACACCATTGAAGAAGAAGAAAACCAAGATCCAAGATCAAGAACTTGGTGATTCTCTCATGACAATGCGAGGATAATTCTTTTACAACCTAGTTCAAGGGGATGTTGATGTCCAACACTTTGTTTTCTTCACATCTATTTTAGTAACGTGATCTTTACTCTATCTAAAGATTGTTGGATTATTCTATTTTCTAAGATTTGTGACAATTGATATTTTCTTTGATTTGCACTCGTTGATTTGATTATCTATGTCATTTTCCTACGATTAGAATTTCAATCCATAATTGTTGATTTCTCTTATTCAAAAGTAGTGATTAAAGATTGTTAATCTTTAGGAATAATCCAACCTAGGTCAACTCAATCAAGCTTGTGAATTGAGAACCTAGTTTAACCTATTTTCCTAGTTATCAAAGGTAGCTTTGCATTAAATTTAGAGGGTTGTTCTAAGTTGTCCAAAGGCTAAAAACTAATTAAAGAGCTTGTTTTAATTAGTTACAAGTAAGGGAAAATTTGGGTAATGGGGCTTATCATTACTTAGGGTTAATAATTGGAGGAAATAGTATGAGCATGTTGCAATAGGTTTGAGAGATCAAAGTAGGACTCAACTGAACCAAGAACTAGGTGTTTTCTGTTAATTTATTTTCATTCATTATTCTTGTTTTGTGTACTTGAATTAATCAACTATTCTTTGTGGATTCGACCCTCACTCACTGCTTCTACATTAATTTATTGTTTTAAAATCAAGTGAGGCAAAAATATTTTTATTTGATGCTTGCGAAAACTACTAGATCACATGGTAGAAAAACTAGCAACTGTATTTTTTATTTTTCATTTCTCCCCATTTTTTCCCAAAATCTTGAAGTCTTTTTGGTGCTTCTTTCACGTGAGTTAGGGCAGGCTTAATTTGGGGATCGTTGCTTGAAGAAGAAGATGAAGAAATCAGAGAATGGTTGAAGGTGGAGAATAAACAAAGATTGAGCACTTCAATGGGAGAAATCCTATCTTTTATCATGTATTCTTCATTATTTCTTCCACTGGCACTTTATTTGAATTTATGTCATTGATTTCTTGGTTTTTCTTCACTATGAAATAAAGTTGTATAGTGTTGGGATGATTGATGGATCTTATCTTAGTTTAGTTAAATTATATGTTTATTGTATTGAATTTGTTTACCCATTTCATGTGTGGTTGTTATTGAGCTTTCAATCATGTATTTGTTTGATAACGAATATATGTTTAGGGATTTGTATAGCTTTTGAGAGAATTATATACATTTTAGACCATGTAGCCATCACCCTAGGTTCTTATAGGAGATAGAGATATACTCCCAATCATAGGTGACCAATTGAGCTATTTTCACAAAGACTAATACAATTAGTTGGTTTCCAATCGACATGGAGATATAATGACCGATTCAATTAATTCGGGCCAGTTTGATTCTTGAGAAAGACAATTGGCTAATTTAGGAAAATTGGGTCTAACATAGATAATGAGTAATTTGTTGGGCTTATTAAGGAATTAATTAAGTTCGGATTAAATGAAATCATGAATCCCAACTATCTAATTATCCAAGTTCATCCCCATTCACTTCCGTTTTAATTATGTTGTTATTTTCTTTACCTTTTGGTTTAACTCACTCATCTCAAACTAATCCATCGTGTGCATGTTGTCCCTTTGCATTTGACTTCGCGCTAGAATGAGTAACTCTTCGACAAATAACCAATCCTCGTGGGTACGACAACCTGGGTTCAAAAAGTCCACTTTATTACTTGATTATGACCCATGCACTTGCGGTAATTTTATCTTTATTCGCGGATGTGACAAATAGTACTTGACCATTTCAATTTTTGCCATTACAATATTCTTTTCATTCTTCAAATCTCTTAGATGAAAATAACCCTTGTGTGCCTTTATTAGAGATTGTGCATTACTAGTATCACTTGCTAATAAAGTCTCCATCTTTCCCTTTCTCTTCTACTTGTTTCTCAAACTTGCATTGAATTGGACAAAGACAAGATTGTTCATCCTTTCGGTGTTAAGTCTATTACTTTTCTTGGTGTGTATCTACAAAGAAAAATAGGAAAGGAAAAAATGAAGATAAGTTGCATTACTTAGTAGACTTCATAAACTATAATAATAATAATAATAATAATAATTAGCAATTACTTTAATTAGTACTTACTCCTTCAAATGCAGTCCAATTTCTTTCACAACCAGATGAACTTGTTGCCAAACCAAGAATTCTTTTTGCCATTGTCATCAATTTTTTTTTGAGCACCATTGTCATCAGATTTGACGTTTCATTGCCATAGAAGTCACGCCAATTCACTATTAGTAACATAAATAACAAGAAGAAAATTACAGGATTATCATTTAAGCAATGACAAGAAAGAAAAAAGAATAAATTTCACATACCAAGATTATAATTTTCATTGTTTGTTCTCACATCCACTTATTGCTAGCTTTCTTCCAAATGAACCTTTTCTTTGAATGTACATAGGCAACTTGGAATTTATCACATGGTGTTGTATTTGTTCATTAGGAAAGAATTTCTCAATCCAAGCAATTACATTATCTGTCACCATTTGATTATTCTTGATACTTGGATACTTGAAGAAATAAAACAAATTCAATAAATAACCCGTCGTATGAAGTGGACCATCAAGGAGATCCTTGCTTTTTGTATCAATAACATCTAAGATTGGCATGCAGTCAGATTCTTTCTTCAATGTCTTCATCTCGTCCTTTGCCTTTACTAACTCGTCGTAAACAAAACCAATTGAAGGTTTTTCTGCTCTATCTACAAATCTAAGCACTTTCACTAGTGGAGTGAACATTCTTAAATACAACTCTATTAAATTGCAAAAATCATTGGAAACAACAATATCAAATGGTTATTTTCCCTTTTTGCTCTTAGACCATTTTGTGATATGCCATTCATTACTAGTCATCATATTTCTCAACTCTTGTTTCTTATCAAGCTAAACTTTGCAATGGCAAGAAAGATGTGGCAAATCTAGTGACTCCCGGGCTAACTATCTCTCTTTTTGGAAACTTGCTCATCAATGCCAAAGTCTTATGATGTCCATATATGAAAATGGTGACAACTTTTGCCGAAGTTTAGAGATTCCTTCAAGCATAAGGTTTATCGTATGAGTGGCACATGATGTCGAAAAGATGTTAGGCCTATATATTTTTAACAAATATGTTGCAGCCATATTATTGGGAGCACTGTTGGTCACAACTTGAACCACATTTTTAGGCCTAACATTTTCAATACATTCATTGATGTAATCAAATATGTGTTGACCCGTGTGAGCATCGTTAGATGCCTTCTTTGATGAAATGAATGTTGTCCCAAACTTGCAATTCACACACAAATTCTTGATGGTTCTTCTTTTTCTATCAATCCAAGCATCAGTCATAATTGAACGTCCATTATTCTTCCACTCTTCTTCCTACTTTTTTAGAGTATTTTTTGTTCTCTCCACCTTTCTCTCTTCAAAATTGGCTCCCTTAGTTGATATTGGGAAGGAATGTATTGCAAACCATATTGACCAAGAGCTTCAGCAAATTGTTAAAAACTATCATGGTCAATAGCATTAAAAGGAATTCCGGCTTCATAGATCCATCTTGGCAAATATTGATGAATATCTAGTAACCTTTTCTTAGCAATTGCAACATTGACATTTTGTTCTCTTGTCTTCTTACTTACACATATGGTAGTATCATTGACCTTGATAGACCTTGGAAATCGATCCATTGGACCAACATGCCTTTTTCTAGTCGCTATTTCAATAAAACAGTCTTATCATCCTCTTCCTCGGCCATTTCCTCATCAACTATAGGAAAAGTTATAGCCACATCATCCCAAAATCTAGCATCACGCACTAGCCTCTCCACATTTTTAGCCTTATTCCCTTCAAGAGCCTAAACACATTTGGACTTTTGACTATCACTTGCTTTAGAACATGGTTTCACTACTTTCACCTTGATCCCGGCTATGCCGATTTTATACCTATAGATTCCCGCTTTAGTAACTTTATCACATAACATGCATTTCACATTAGTAAAATTATTTGGATCTACTAAGATTGCTGTTTCCTACCCAACATCTCTGGAATCTCTTATCAGGTGGTCAACATTGGAGTTAGATGCTCCATCTTGTTCATTTGGTTCCTACAAAAATTAAGACAATATAAAACAAACATATTAATGATACTTTTACAATTCGAGTGCTGGTGTTGATATATACAACAATAAAAATCCTTGTATAGACAATTGTAGTGGTTATATAAAGTTATAAAAAATTTTTTTTTGTTATTCTTTTTATCATTTGGTTCCTAGAAATTTTTTCCCAAGAATCTCAACTTAATTCATTTGACTAATGCATACAAATATTCAATGGCTTTTTAGTCTTTAGATTCACATATAGATGGCCCAATGCCTTCTTTAGTCTCTAATGCCTTTTCTTCACAAATTCTTCCAAAATAAAAATAAATATTTCTTGAATTTTTAGTTTGTATAGCATGTTACATGTACACTAACCGTTTCCTCATTTACCATTAAAAAAAATAGACAATAACATTCAAAACCTCTATAAAAAATTTTGTCAAACACATTGTAAGCACTAAGCATTATACAAAATAAATTACAATGTACAAGCATAAATTAAAAAGAGTAAAAGACTAACACAATAGCCTCTAAACAATTTTACAAAACCTCAAGAAATTGCACATTATTAAAGTGATGAAGAAAAGAAAAACTTTTACTCCATAAACAAAACCAAAAAAAAAAAAAAAGAAAGGTGAAGAACAAAGAAAAAAGAAAAAAGAAAGAAAACAACTTACCATAGAATATAGATGTTATAGATGCATAGTTTAATGCTTGAAACACTATCACATTCAACTTACATATTTTCGAGATTAGGGAATTTTACTTTCTCTTAGACAATTTCTCCATTCTCTCATATACATATCTAGCTTGGGGTTCTAGGTTTGTGAATTGTGAGTGGTTTACTTTTCAATTTGATTTGATTTTTTAGTTTTTAGTTTTCAATTTCTTTTTTAACTTTTAGTTTTTATTTTTAAATTTGACTTTTGAATTTTTACTCAATTACCCAGTAAAGGTACAGGCCTACAGCGAATAGCCTTTAGTCATTCTAATTTCAATTTTTGATTTTTCTTTTTTCAAAAGAAATAATTAACTGTGATTAAGCCTGCTTCAGCGCCCTTAATCGCGGTCAAGTAGGAGTGAGCCTTTCAGGTTCGGTTCTAGGTATTGCACTACCCGGAACTGAACAAAAAAATTTGATTAATTAAAAAATCAAGCGATTCGGTTCCTTTCAAGTAAGATACCCGTTCGGGTTCCGGTCCATTCGGTTCCGGATATTTTAACATTTATGATTTTGTTGTCAAACTTTCATAAAAATTATAAGACTCTATGATAAATAAGGGAGTAACTTCCGAATACGATACTTTATTTGCCTTAATTTTTGGATATATATGTTCTACAAGTATTCTTTATCACCTATAAATTTAAATTATTGATGAAAGTATTTAGATGACAAGAAATTTGCTATAAAAATGTACGTGAATTAATTTTCAAATTAAAGCTACTTGATTTGGGTTTGGTTTTCTGGTTTTAGAAAGGAATCATTTCGTTTTCGGTTCCTCATTTTTCCGTTCCAGTTCTTAATTTTTTTAGAAGAACCGTTCGGTTCCGATTTTTTCTGTTCGGTTTCGGTTCTATCCGGTGGGTTCTCCTTTTTTTGTCCACCCCTCCGCTCAAGCGCGTTTAATAGGTCAACACACTCCTTTGACCACTTATTCCGTGTTTTTTAACAAAATGGTGAGTGTAAGGGCTACCTCGCTCTTAGGCACTACTTAAACAATAGCTAAGCGTATTTTTAGAACACAAAAAAAAAAATAATAATTAGTAGCAATTTAATTCACATTCTATACCTACTCAAAAAATAATACTGATCCATACAAAAACATAGAGAACTACAAGTAGATAGCTAGAACTACATCTACTCACAAAATACCTTACCACCATGAAACAACAAAAAAAGAGGATGAATTACAATACGTAAAACTAGGTTTACTCATGTCGATAGTCCAAGAAAGCACGGAAATTGGGCTTGCCTTCTAAAGAAGATTGGAAATTAGTAGGGGCTCTAACGTGTTCTGCTTGTATGGTTAGCCACTTTGGTGAATGTAGAACAACGGACCATTGGCCGTAGTTTGATACTCTTCGAATAGAATTTTTTTTTAAATATTTTGAAAGTCACAAACAAACGACTCGTCTTTGATACTTCCCTTGCGTTCAATTTGGTCATGTCAACTATGATATGTTTGTGGCAATGTCCACCGTGCAAGCATTTTTGTGCTCCACTGCACCCCAATCAAAACAAATACCGTCTCCAGAAAGTTTGTATAATCTAGTTGATATATATGTTTAACAAGTCCGTAATATGTCATCTCTACTTCCTTTGGATCTGTCTTTTGAACTGGATACAAAAGTCGTAAAGGCTTTAATTCCAATGCCACTATTTTTCTTTCCATTGTGATGTTGCTCCGATCGTACTCTAGGAAAACATAACCCTTGACTTGATATCTTCCAAACTCTTTGGTAGCAAAATTAGGGTTTTTTGCGAAGCGTGAGAGCCATAACATGACATCGCCCATTCTTAACAATTGAGTAGTGGAAACGAAATATTACTAAGATATAACTAAAGTTTTAGTGAGATATTATAACTAAAGTACTACTAAGAGTGTAAATGGAATAATGATCTCATTTGATACCTAAAGCCTAAAGTCATGATCGAAATTCGAAAGCCCTTTTTTTCTTTTGGATTGGATGGAGGCATCACATTTCCTGTAGTTTTCCAAATGATAAAAAATTTTAATATAATCTAATTGCAAATTACAAATTATGTCATACGAAACTATTGCAATTTCATAAACTTACTTTCGCCATTCATCTATATCTTCGTGTGTTTCAAACACATAACGAGTTCACCTTCTTTCCCTTTCCAAGGGCTTCTTCATAATTAAATTCACCAAATTCATCAATGAAGTATTCACAGAGAGGATTAAAACTTTCAATACCGGGGAGTGCTTTTCTAACACACATGTTGACTCACAAAGAGTTGCTTTGGCTGCAACGATATGCTTTCGATTAATAAATTTTGAACATAATAAGGTGAAGAAAAAGTTTATCTACATAATAGCTCTTCGAAGCTCCTTATGTTAGGAAAAACAATGCCCGAACAATAATGGACAAATTACATAATGACATGCCAATCATGAGACTTACATTGTTTCCAATCATAGGCACTGAAGTTGGCAACCCAGCATAAATTAGAAGTGCAATCTATTGGAATCTTCAATCATGCAAGGTTTTTAGAAACACCTCTCTCTCATGTTTAATAAAAGTGAAAGCTCCAAAGAACATTACACTTTTTCTAGTTTCAGGATCTCTTTGCAACCATAAACTCTTCTTAATCTTCGTTAACCAAAGATCCCTTCGTTCGTTTTGACCATCTTTCGAATGTGTCCTTTATAAGCCTGTGCCTGCAATGTATGCTATGATATTTTTCTCTGCATGGATGACATATATTACCAGGGACGGAGCTACAGTGGTGGCGATCGTCCCCGCGATGTAAATGGTCGTGTGAATCATTTTGTTTGTGTCATTTGCCGAATGTATGAAGATATATACCTAGAATGTGGACAAATTCTCCAAACCTTGGTTTGGCATGTCAATTGGAGTCCTGGTTTGTCCTTTTACGGAAAATGGTCTCAGGTCAGGTTCGAGTAATGTTTGAGGCGTTGTATTTTTTTAACGCTCTCTCTCTTTCTCTCACCATGTGCTATATTTTTTTTTAACTCACACACTTTCTCTCTCTCCTCACTTTTTCAAATTTTATCATTTTATTTTTATTTTTAAAATTTGGCCTTAGGTAATTTAATTTTTGTTAATCTCAAATAATTTATACTAGAATACAACAAAGTGGGAATTTAGAGCCAAGTAAATATAACTTTTTTCATTTCCAAATTTATACAATAATAATAACTTCACTTTGGAAAATAATAAAATTTATGCAATATTTATCAAATTAATTTGGAAAATAACTAATTATTTGGAATATCCATACAATATCCAATATGACACTTTGTATATGTACGAATTCAATCGAAATTAATTAATTTGGTGTAAATTTTGTACTTTGAAAATGTTTAATGATTAGTGTCAAAAAGTGCATAGTTGATATATCATTTACAAGACATTACATATTCATATTCTACAAATTTTGTCATTTGAACAAAAAATATCGAGTTTCTTGTCACAAGTTCAATTTGTATAAATACATGGTCCACAATACAATCAATCAGAGTATGTATTTATGTATGTAATGACAAATTTTATATGTGAAAACTATTGCTTATTGGTGTATTTTTAATGCATTACAAGTGTATGAAGATAAAGGTTGCAAATTGGAAGCAATTTGTGGAAAGTCAAACGTTGCGGTCCAATGTACTGCCTTTAGAGAAACTATGATAACTTTATCTGTAAAACTCATAATTGGGTGATTAATGTTGGGTTGGAAAGTACATTCAAAGCTCTACAATTCATCTGAGACGACCATGTTCTAATTGGACCCAGAACATTGCAAAAAATCATCATGAATGTGCAAGTAATGTTCTTCTCAGGACAGATATCGACTAGCTGGTGGCCTTAGATTTTTTTGATCATACCAGACATTTTATATATTGGATTGGAATGATTCTTGTTGGAGAATGAAAATAAGAGATAAAGCTACCAACTTTATTTTTGTCATTTTCAAGAATTCATAGAACAAGGCCACCAAAATTAGCTTGCAAGATGTGATAAGATCAAAAGGTTGAATAGTCAAATTTGTCGCCTATACAGCTATCGGTATTTTAAGCATATCTCCAACTATGCTTATCAAAAATCATGATAAGTGCTCGAAAACACTTAAATAACTCTTTTATTCTACGTATTTGCATATTTTATTAGTCTTATATGTTCGTTTTTATGTGTTTTTCGTTTATTGTGTTTTTAGAGTCATAAGGAATCAAAAGGAGCCAAAATGGATCGAAAGAGAGAAAAACGGAAACTTGGGAGCAAAATGCAAGCGGACAAAAATGCAAGCGAACAAAAAATGAAGGGCCTCCGATGTAACTTATGAAAAGTTGTTTTTATAATTTTTCTTATCCTAATATGAAAGAACATCAAAAGAGGATTTTCGTACTTTTTTCGGATTCCAAATCAGAGTTTCCTAGTGAAAGTTATGACAATTTGAAGAAAAGGACTAAAAGCGCCAATTTTCAAAACTGTTGAGGACCAAACAGTATGCTGCTGAAACTTTGGCAGATTGCACCAATTTGTGTCTACACTTGTACAACTTGGAGTTTGGTGAGGATTTTGGCCAAATTTGACTCCTTTGAGATAATACAACTTGAGCACACCATAATAAACTCATTGGAGGTCACTTTTATAATTTTTTAATATTTTTTGTTGCAATATCTTGCCTATAAATAGAAGTATTTCTAAGCTCAAAATGCACAACTTTGTAGAGAGAATTAGCTAGTGATTCTCTCCAACTTTCTCTTCAATAAAATTCTTTTCTTCATTTGTTCATAGTTCTAACTTGAAAACTCTTAGTTTCTCATATTCCGGCTGAAGTAAAAACCTAAATTAGGTAACTAATAAAAGGTATTTAACTCGAGTATATGAATGATTAAATTTCTTTATTTATTTCTTAGCATTAATTTACTTATTTTCTATTTTTTGTGTATTACTTGTGATAATGAAGTATAATCTATCATATCGCAGTGGTGATACAAGGCGAACACTCGCTAAAAAGTATGAAACCCACGAATATGAGTAGTTAGACTTCTCTATCTAGTTCGAGGGGGACGTTATGTTTAATTAACATGTTGTTATATTTCCTAACTCTTCAGTAACGTTTAATCTATTCCTCTACTTCAATTTGTTGATTTATTATGGTTATAAACCCATTTTTGAGTTTATATGATTATTGCATTCATTTTGGGCAATTGAATCAATTAATATTTAAATTCAAGTTACATGCTAGGATTGGAACTTTTGATCCGTAATTATCATTAGCTTCTAATCCAAAGTAGCAAATGAATATCGTGGGTATTTGTTAACAAATCAACTTAGATGTGTTAATTTGAGTTTGTTGAATTATTCATCTAATTCAATTCATTATTCTCGTTCATTTCACACTAGCATTGCATTAAATCCTAAAAACTTGTTTAGAGTTATCCAAGAGCTAGATGTTAAGTTAAAGAACTCACTTTAATTTAATACACTTAAAAACGAATTCCTTAATCAGATCGTATTGATTAATTGGAGTTGATAAATTGGAGAAGGAATAGTAACACATTGCGTGGGAAAGATTAACACAAGTTATTGAGATAATCGAACCTCAGAACTAGATATATCTTCATTCAAATTTCACAAAACCCCATTTCTATATTAATTGATAAAAACAACTAGATTAAATACTGTTCCTTTTGGGTTCGACCTTACTTGTCACTTCTACATTAATCTATAGTTTTGAAACCGAGTAAGGAAATAAAATAAATTTGGGTGTACTGCGACAATCACACCAAAATCAGGTGATTCTTGAACCATTGGAAAGTGATAAGTGCGTTTTGTGCACTTATTTAGCGCATGTGAACCCGTAACATTTGTGTTTTTATATTTAATTCCTACTTAATTTGATTCTTTATTGTGTTTTAGGAAAAAATTTGGAATAAAAAGGAGTTTGAGCAAAAATAAAGGAAAAATGATCAAAAGAAAGAAAATGATATCAAAATAAGGAAAGTTTCCAAATTCGGGGACGAGAATGTAAAGATGATAAAGATTGAGGATGAATTTTGACCCAGATAAAAGTGGAATTTCGACGTGGCTATTTCAGAATAAATTGTAGATCTTTTCGTCTATTTTCCATAGGAATTTTAATAATCTCAATCAGACATCGGGAGCAAAAGTTATCACTTAAACGGTAAATTACGACAGTGCTGTATAGTTAACCATGCGACCGCACGCGCGGCAGCATGGTTCAATCGGGCTGAATGCGTCAGATTTTTCCTTTTTCGACATGGGCTCCAATTCTTGGGCTTTCTTGCACCTATAAAAAGCCAAAGTCGACCTAAAATAGGGGGACGATCTGGAGCAGCTTTGGAGAGAAAAGTGAAGGCAAATACGGGTTTCAAGCCTGAGGATTTCACCACAAACACCGAAATTCATCGTCCGGTGATGGAATTCTTCTCCTTTTTCGTATTTCCTAGTTTTAATATGTTAGGCTAAGTTTATTGTTGCGTTGAGGTGTAGATGAACCGTTTTATTTGATTATTATTCATTGATTGTTGAATTGAACCAACAACTTATGTTGGAATTAAGTTTTTAATATTGATCTGTTTTCTTCATATGTTGAGTGCACGCAATTATATGATATTTGTGGTTTAATTTTTGAATTAAGAGATCCAAATTAAACTAGACATATATTAAAAACTGTGGAGTTCGATAGTGAATAGAGATATACCGCTATGCTACATGTGATCTTTGAACGTTTTCATAAATCATTAATGCGTTCTCGCGTATTCATGTTTACCATAGAGATATAGGTAGATTGTGCATGAGAATAGTTTGAATATTACTCGTGTAGTGACCGCAATTCTTTTTAAGTAAAATATATTTAATTAAGTAAAATATATTTAATTTAATAAAAATCTCAAGCGTGTCGCTACAACTTCACCTATAGAATTAAACAGCGTACGCTCGTCTAGTTAAAATTTTATAATACTAACTATTATATTGAATTATTTAAAAAATAATAATTTATAAAATATTTATTTATTTATTTTAAATTTATAAACGAGGACCAAACTTTAGAAATTATTAATTTTAATCCCTAAACTTTAACTTCTGATTCAATTATAATTTAATTTACATTTTAAACCCTATTAGAGGCCCATTTGTAACCCAATTCTATTTCTTACACTCTAAGGAAGCCCATTTAAGAGGGTAACCTAGTTTCTTACCCTACATACATAAGTTAAGGATGTTTTTCAAAAACCTAGCCTCTCTATTCTCCCATCTTCTCCCAAATAGTACCTCCTAAATCATCTTGTTCAATCACATTCAAGAAACCAACTACCATCTAGAGGTAAGATTTCTTGATGTTTTAATTCATATTACTATTTTTATTTTTGTTATTTTAAGTTTGTAATCATCTAGTTGTATTTTCACTTGATTTTATACACAATACATACACAATATAATGATATACACTATACACGCACCACCACCGCTGCCACCACTTCACCGCGCCACCACCGCCACACCACCACCATTTCCACCATCATCATCATCATCTCAACTCAAACACACACACACAATCGCATATACACGCACGTATACATTCACGCCATTACACACACGAACGAGCTCGGCCCAAACATCAACTTCATCCAAAACTCGACTTTAATTCACAAAAATCACACCTACACCTTCCTCTCTGTCCCTAGAACATCGTAGTATAGTTTGATTTCAAAAATTTTCAACGAATCGAACCAATTTTGAAAATACCCAAATTTCTACCTAAGTGTTCAATCCTTGATTTCTCCCTAAATACTCAACCATTTTCCAATCAAAGACCACCACAAGATTCACCATGTTCATCTCCACCTACGCCACCATTTTCGCGACCAAAAACTCGCCGGAGAGCGAGATATAGAGAGAGGACCGAGAGAGACGAGAGAGAGCCGAGAGAGAGTGAGTGTCGGGTGAGGAAGAGAGAGTTAGATCCGAGTCCAAGCCCAACCCATTTAACTTTTCGGATTTTGCACTTCAGTCCCTCAAGTTTCTAAGTTAGTTTAAGTTGGTCCCTATAATTTATTTAATTTTCAAATCCCCAACTTTCAATTGTTACAATTTAATCCCTAAATATTATTTACAGCTTTAATCCCCTATCTTATTTATTATATTTAAATGAGCCCTCAAACTTTATTTAATTTCAAGTCTCTAACTTTCAATTGTTTCAATTTGACCCCTAAACTTTTATTTCACTTTTAATCCTTCAATTTCTTTTTCATATTTAATCTAACTCCCAAAATTTAATTTCATATTAGTCCCTCATGATTTAAAAATGTTATAATTGAGCCCAAAATATTTTTAGTTCACTTTTATTGCATATTGGGTCCTCAAACTATTAAATTCTTTCAAATTGACCCCCCAAACTTTTGTATTCATCCAAATTTGACCCTAAATTTCTATATAATTTATAGATACTTTATATTTAAGGGTATTAATATAAAATAAACTCGTTATTGACTAGACGAGGCGTACGGATAGCTAGAGGACTGACTTTCACCGCTTAGAAAGCTCAAATCTCGAGAGATACTGTGTAGGCTCAAGAAACTCACTTTTACTTATCGCGCAACTGTAGTTAATAATCTGTACTATATGAGTGAGCAAATGTATGTAATTTATGTGATTGCTTGCCTTCGGGCCTAGACTTGCCTTCGGGCCCAGAGTTACCTTCGGGTAAGAGATTTGCCTTCGCCCAGAGAGTTACCTTCGGGTAAGATATTTGCCTTCGCCTAGAGTTACCTTCGGTAAGAGAATTGCCTTCGGCCCAGAGTTACCTTCGGTAAGAGATTTGCCTTCGGGCCCAGAGTTACCTTCGGGTAAAAGATTTCAGAGTTTGCATTACTATTTGCCTTATATATTCGTATAGATTGATTAACTTGCGCTGAGCCTACTGAGTATTGTTTTAATACTCATGCCTTTCATTATTTTATCTTTACTGATTGAGGAGTATGGGGCGTGGCGAGGCATGGAAGTTCCGCTAGGCTTATTAAATAAAAACTTTCATTTCCGCTTATTATTTTAGTATTTGATGTATTGGATCATGTCAATTTAATGCTTTTGAACTATTTAGAAACTTCGTGTTAGAGGTTTTGATCGTTGGTGATCAAATAATTTCAAAAATACCTTAAATGGTTGTTTAGTTAAATGAATTTCCGCATTTTAATTATTTATTATATTTCCGCATTTGATATGAAAAAAAAATGGTTAGTTTTGAAGAAAGATCTAGCTGCCCGAGTTCTTGAACCCGGAGCGTTCTGACTTAGTATCGAGGCGGGTCTACGTTTCAGAGACTTGCACGCTTAGAGTGTTTTCAAAATCCATTTTGAAAATTTTAAGAGTTTTAAGCCTTAAGAACTACCATGGTCGCCGCCACTCCACCAACTCCAAGGTAAAGTGTTTATGGATAAAGATTTTATGTTTATTTTGGATACATGAGATGAAATGTTTTAGAAATGAAGTATTTGTATCGGATAGAGAGAGAAAGAAATCGAGTTTGAGCCTAAGCGTGAAATCTCCAAGTGATTAATAGAGTATAATTTTGAATGTATTGCATGATATTTCTAGTCCTCAAAATTTATTTCGTGATTTTTTTTTAAAGTATTGACTATTGAGTATGGGTATTGTTGCTCTCTTGCCTATATTGAATGGTAATTTGTAATTCTTTGGTGGATTGGGACTTTAGTTAGTGTTTCGCATTGAGATGGGAGTTGTGATGGATTTGCGATTGATTGTAATGGAACTTCAATTCAATGTCATTGGTTAAAATAGGGTCGTAATGGAATGATGGACATGAGTAAGAAGGAATTAGACTGTGCTATGCTAGATATTAGAAATTCTTGAGTGTAAAGAATGAAAGACAAGATGAGTAAATGTATTCACTAATATCGGTAGTGTGTGATACTAACTGATCATGGATATTGTTGATTTGATTTTTGTGCACTCGAGATGAGATTGTTGCGTTGCATTGTTATGAAGTTTTGATGAGATTGTTGCATTACATTGTTATGAAGTTTTAATGCAATAGAAAATGTATATATCTCATCGTCTACATTCGGGTCGCAAATATGCTATTCTATCCTCAAAGTGAAGTTTGTAAGTTTCATATTTGCATGTTATGGTATCCTCAACGGAAAACAATTTGAGATTAAAGATTATAGATTGAGGATAGTTAGTAGAAGCTGTGACTTTAGATTTTTGGATTTTATACTTTGGGCATAAAATGTTAAAGGTTGATTTGAATTGTTTTTAATGTTGAATTTGGAGGACTTGATTAGTGGTGAATCGGTTCAAATTGTATAAATTGAAGTTAAAGGTATTATTTATGAAATTTGGGTGGCATGTTTATATATATATTATGTTGGGAACTTCTAATGACAAAGTTTGACAAATTTTGCTAGATTGAGGTTGGGAGAGATTTTGAAGAATTCATATATAATTTTTTATGAAATGAGTTTTCAAGATAACATATTTGGATTTAGAGGATTAACTATATAAATGTGATTGTGTGATGATTTTGATTTTAAGGATGTAGCTGATTTTGAGAGTGTGATTGATTTTAAAATCTATTTAGATTTTTGGGATTTGAGGATTTGAAATGTGAGGTCAGAGGTTGTACGGTTGGGGGAATTGCCTGAGAAAGGTTTCATCCGACTAAGTGTGTCTCCATGGGAAGCACATGTATTTGTTAAGGAGAAGGATGACAATATGAGGATGTGCATTGATTATAGAGAACTCTACAAGTTGACAATAAAGAATAAGTACCCTACCCAAAGACTGATTTATTTGTTTGATCAGTTGAGAGGTGCTTCGGTTTTCTGGAAGATTGATTTGAAATCAGGGTAACACCAGTTGAAGGTCAAGCCGACAGATATACCTAGGACAGCATTCAGGACACGATATGGGCATTACGAGTTTACAGCGATGCCCTTTAGTCTCATGAATGCACCTACAGTGTTCATAGATTTAATGAATCAAGCTTTTCATCAGGATCTGGACAAGTTCGTCATCGTATTTATTGATGAGGTATTGACATATTCAAGGGATTTTGATCAAAGATGGGGATCGAATAGTTGAGGATTGTACTTGATGCATTGAGGAGATAGTCGCCTTTGAGAACATTCGACCCATACATGATCCAAATGAAAATATTGTTTTTATGCAAACTCACGAAATTACTTATCAAGTTTTCAGTCAAGTTTCACCATCCTTTCCAATTTGATTGACTAGTTATTTTCGAATTTCTTAAGTTGCGTTTGATTCAAAACTACATTTCTTGTTGCGAAAGAAATAGAAATCGATTTCAAAAACATGGTTGACATTGGGAGTATTATTATTATTATTATTATAAGGTTGTGCTATATCATACTTTTATTTGACTTACTTGTTTGGTAAGCAAGAACGCTTTGAGCATAAGTTAATGCAACATTATGAAATTTTCTTTAGCCTTCGATTGAGGATGGAATGTTCTTCTTTTTAATGCTGTTGCGATTCAAATGATATTTCTCATTGCGAGAAGAATGGAAAGAAAATTTTAAAACTTTTACTTTTTCAACACTTGGCTTGTTATGCAAGGAAAATGTGTTAAAGTGTTGATTTTTGGGATTTCGACCTATATTTGTAATCAACCTATCTCTATAAACTCAACAAACAATTCTTGTGAAGAAAGGATTTGACAAAAATTTCGTTTTCTATTTAGATTCCTGAGTTCAATTAATGAATGTTCCATCTATTTTCAACAAAATTAATTCCATTCCTATCAAGCGATAACTATTGTATTGGGTGACGATCACATTTCAAGGGATTTTGATAGTGAAGGATATATTCAGGGAAAATATTTGTGGCTCATATATAGTTGGAACATGACCAGAGTCGTAATGGTTTTGAATTCGAGACTTGAAAATTTTTGGAAGAAAAGAAAGGTTACGATTATGACATTGTTGCCAAATTCCTGGTACTATTTGTAATTCAAACGAATTTACATAGACGACAACGGGGTCCCTTCGACTATTACGGACTAATTATGAGGTATATACTCGATTATTGTTATCTAAGCGATAACATATGTGATATTATTAAGGCTTTGCTATGAGGAGCACAATATGGTATGATCAAAAGGAAATTGATACTTTTAGTTAAGTAGAAATAGTCAGTTGGGGTACAAATCGTAAAGATAATATTGTTTTCAAAAGAGAAGATTACCATGGATTTCGTGACGAGTCTTCCTAGATAACCGAGATGACATGATGCTGTATGGGTGATTGTGGATCGAGTCACGAAATCTGCACACTTTCTACCAGTTAGGATGACTCTCAGCATCGACCAGTTGGCACAGTTATATGTTAGAGAGATTGTTCGACTTCATGGGGTACCTGTGTCCATTGTTTCAGATCGAGATCCGAGATTCACCTCGAGATTTTGGGAGAGTTTACTGACGGCTATGGGCACAAAGCTTAGATTCAGTACCGCTTACCATCCCCAAATCGGATGGTCAATCCGAGCGCATTCATTCTGTGATATTGGAGGATATGTTGAGAGCATGTGTTCTAGACCTGGCCGGGAGTTGGGAAACTCATTTGCCACTTGTAGAGTTTGCTCACAACAACAGCCTTCCAGTGCCACGATTGGGATGGCGCCTTATGAGGCATTGTATGGATGACGGTGTCGATCGCCAATCTATTGGGATGAAGTTGGAGAGAGGAAGATGTTGGGACCGTAAATGGTAGAGAAGACTGCTGAGGCTATAGAGAAGATCGAGTAAGGATCAAAGCCGCTCAAGATAGAGAAGAGCTACACTGATAAGAGGAGAAAGGAATTGAGGTTTGAGATTGGAGAGAAAGTATTTCTCAAAGTGTCTCCAATGAAAGGCACCATACGTTTTGGGAAAAAAGGAAATTGAGACCACGGTTCGTTGGACCGTTTGAGATACTAGAAGAAGTCGGGACAGTAGCTTATCGCTTGGCTTTGCCGCGAGCTTTCATCGGTGCATAATGTATTTCATGTCTCACAGCTTGAGGAAGTATGTCCATGATCCGAGTCATGTGGTGAACTTTCAATCTTTGGATATTCGTATGGATTTGTCATATCAAGAGACACCCGTGACGATTATAGATCGAAAGGTCCATGTCTTGAGGAATAGAAGAGTTCCCCTAGTTAAGATTCTATGGGGTAGTCATGGCAAGGATGAGGCAACATGGGAGAAAGAAGAAGAGATCCTATCCCAATACCCAAACCTCATAGATCAAGGAAGTTTATGTTTTAAGTAAATTTAAATTTCGAGGACGAAATTATTTTAAGAGGGTAAGGTTGTAGTGACCGCAATTCTTTTTAAGTAAAATATATTTAATTAAGTAAAATATATTTAATTTAATAAAAATCTCAAGCGTGTCGCTACAACTTCACCTATAGAATTAAACAGCGTACGCTCGTCTAGTTAAAATTTTATAATACTAACTATTATATTGAATTATTTAAAAAATAATAATTTATAAAATATTTATTTATTTATTTTAAATTTATAAACGAGGACCAAACTTTAGAAATTATTAATTTTAATCCCTAAACTTTAACTTCTGATTCAATTATAATTTAATTTACATTTTAAACCCTATTAGAGGCCCATTTGTAACCCAATTCTATTTCTTACACTCTAAGGAAGCCCATTTAAGAGGGTAACCTAGTTTCTTACCCTACATACATAAGTTAAGGATGTTTTTCAAAAACCTAGCCTCTCTATTCTCCCATCTTCTCCCAAATAGTACCTCCTAAATCATCTTGTTCAATCACATTCAAGAAACCAACTACCATCTAGAGGTAAGATTTCTTGATGTTTTAATTCATATTACTATTTTTATTTTTGTTATTTTAAGTTTGTAATCATCTAGTTGTATTTTCACTTGATTTTATACACAATACATACACAATATAATGATATACACTATACACGCACCACCACCGCTGCCACCACTTCACCAGCGCCACCACCGCCACACCACCACCATTTCCACCATCATCATCATCATCTCAACTCAAACACACACACACAATCGCATATACACGCACGTATACATTCACGCCATTACACACACGAACGAGCTCGCCCAAACATCAACTTCGGCCCAAAACTCGACTTTAATTCACAAAAATCACACCTACACCTTCCTCTACTGTCCCTAGAACATCGTAGTATAGTTTGATTTCAAAAATTTTCAACGAATCGAACCAATTTTGAAAATACCCAAATTTCTACCTAAGTGTTCAATCCTTGATTTCTCCCTAAATACTCAACCATTTTCCAATCAAAGACCACCACAAGATTCACCATGTTCATCTCCACCTACGCCACCATTTTCGCTGACCAAAAACTTCATGAGAGCGAGATATAGAGAGAGGACCGAGAGAGACGAGAGAGAGCCGAGAGAGAGTGAGTGTCGGGTGAGGAAGAGAGAGTTAGATCCGAGTCCAAGCCCAACCCATTTAACTTTTTCGGATTTTGCACTTGATCCCTCAAGTTTCTAAGTTAGTTTAAGTTGGTCCCTATAATTTATTTAATTTTCAAATCCCCAACTTTCAATTGTTACAATTTAATCCCTAAATATTATTTACAGCTTTAATCCCTATCTTATTTATTATATTTAAATGAGCCCTCAAACTTTATTTAATTTCAAGTCTCTAACTTTCAATTGTTTCAATTTGACCCTAAACTTTTATTTCACTTTTTAATCCTTCAATTTCTTTTTCATATTTAATCTAACTCCCAAAATTTAATTTCATATTAGTCCCTCATGATTTAAAAATGTTATAATTGAGCCCAAAATATTTTTAGTTCACTTTTATTGCATATTGGGTCCTCAAACTATTAAATTCTTTCAAATTGACCCCCCAAACTTTTGTATTCATCCAAATTTGACCCTAAATTTCTATATAATTTATAGATACTTTATATTTAAGGGTATTAATATAAAATAAACTCGTTATTGACTAGACGAGGCGTACGGATAGCTAGAGGACTGACTTTCACCGCTTAGAAAGCTCAAATCTCGAGAGATACTTCAGGTAGGCTCAAGAAACTCACTTTTACTTATCGCGCAACTGTAGTTAATAATCTGTACTATATGAGTGAGCAAATGTATGTAATTTATGTGATTGCTTGCCTTCGGGCCTAGACTTGCCTTCGGGCCCAGAGTTACCTTCGGGTAAGAGATTTGCCTTCGGCCCAGAGAGTTACCTTCGGTAAGATATTTGCCTTGGCCTAGAGTTACCTTCGGTAAGAGAATTGCCTTCGCCCAGAGTTACCTTCGGGTAAGAGATTTGCCTTCGGGCCCAGAGTTACCTTCGGGTAAAAGATTTCAGAGTTTGCATTACTATTTGCCTTATATATTCGTATAGATTGATTAACTTGCGCTGAGCCTACTGAGTATTGTTTTAATACTCATGCCTTTCATTATTTTATCTTTTACAGATTGAGGAGTATGGGGGCGTGGCGAGGCATGGAAGTTCCGCTAGGCTTATTAAATAAAAACTTTCATTTCCGCTATTATTTTAGTATTTGATGTATTGGATCATGTCAATTTAATGCTTTTGAACTATTTAGAAACTCGTGTTAGAGGTTTTGATCGTTGGTGATCAAATAATTTCAAAAATACCTTAAATGGTTGTTTAGTTAAATGAATTTCCGCATTTTAATTATTTATTATATTTCCGCATTTGATATGAAAAAAAAAAATGGTTAGTTTTGAAGAAAGATCTAGCGTTCCGAGTTCTTCGAACCCGGGGCGTTACAGCTTGGTATCAGAGCGGGTCTACGTTTCTGTAGACTTGCACAGTTTTAGAGTGTTTTCAAAATCCATTTTGAAAATTTTAAGAGTTTTAAGCCTTAAGAACTACCATGGTCGCCGTCCACTCCACCAACTCCAAGGTAAAGTGTTTATGGATAAAGATTTTATATTTATTTCGGATACATGAGATGAAATGTTTTAGAAATGAAGTATTTGTATCCGGATAGAGAGAGAAAGAAATCGAGTTTGAGCCTAAGCGTGAAATCTCCAAGTGATTAATAGAGTATAATTTTGAATGTATTGCATGATATTTCTAGTCCTCAAAATTTATTTCGTGATTTTTTTAAAGTATTGACTATTGAGTATGGGTATTGTTGCTCTCTCTTGCCTATATTGAATGGTAATTTGTAATTGCTGGTGGATTGGGACTTTAGTTAGTGTTTCGCATTGAGATGGGAGTTGTGATGGATTTGCGATTGATTGTAATGGAACTTCAATTCAATGTCATTGGTTAAAATAGGGTCGTAATGGAATGATGGACATGAGTAAGAAGGAATTAGACCTGTGCTATGCTAGATATTCCGAAATTCTTGAGTGTAAAGAATGAAAGACAAGATGAGTAAATGTATTCACGAATATCGGTAGTGTGTGATACTAACTGATCATGGATATTGTTGATTTGATTTTGTGCACTCGAGATGAGATTGTTGCGTTGCATTGTTATGAAGTTTTGATGAGATTGTTGCATTACATTGTTATGAAGTTTTAATGCAATAGAAAATGTATATATCTCATCGTCTACATTCTGGGTCGCAAATATGCTATTCTATCCTCAAAGTGAAGTTTGTAAGTTTCATATTTGCATGTTATGGTATCCTCAACGGAAAACAATTTGAGATTAAAGATTATAGATTGAGGATAGTTAGTAGAAGCTGTGACTTTAGATTTTTGGATTTTATACTGGGCATAAAATGTTAAAGGTTGATTTGAATTGTTTTTAATGTTGAATTTGGAGGACTTGATTAGTGGTGAATCGGTTCAAATTGTATAAATTGAAGTTAAAGGTATTATTTATGAAATTTGGGTGGCATGTTTATATATATATTATGTTGGGAACTTCTAATGACAAAGTTTGACAAATTTTGCTAGATTGAGGTTGGGAGAGATTTTGAAGAATTCATATATAATTTTTATGAAATGAGTTTTCGTGATAACATATTTGGATTTAGAGGATTAACTATATAAATGTGATTGTGTGATGATTTTGATTTTAAGGATGTAGCGATTTTGAGAGTGTGATTGATTTAAAAATCTATTTAGATTTTTGGGATTTGAGGATTTGAAATGTGAGGTCGAGGTTGTATGCGGTTGGGGAATTGCCTGAGAAAGGTTTCATCCGACTAAGTGTGTCTCCATGGGAAGCACATGTATTTGTTAAGGAGAAGGATGACAATATGAGGATGTGCATTGATTATAGAGAACTCTACAAGTTGACAATAAAGAATAAGTACTCTACCCAAAGACTGACGATTTGTTTGATCACTTGAGAGGTGCTTGGTTTTTACGGAAGATTGATTTGAAATCAGGGTAACACCAGTTGAAGGTCAAGCCGACAGATATACCTAGGACAGCATTCAGGACACGATATGGGCATTACGAGTTTACAGCGATGCCCTTTAGTCTCATGAATGCACCTACAGTGTTCATAGATTTAATGAATCAAGCTTTTCATCAGTATCTGGACAAGTTCGTCATCGTATTTATTGATGAGGTATTGACATATTCAAGGGATTTTGATCAAAGATGGGGATCGGAACAGCTTGAGGATTGTACTTGATGCATTGAGGAGATAGTCGCCTTTGAGAACATTCGACCCATACATGATCCAAATGAAAATATTGTTTTTATGCAAACTCACGAAATTACTTATCAAGTTTTCAGTCAAGTTTCACCATCCTTTCCAATTTGATTGACTAGTTATTTTCGAATTTAACACATACACTTGGCTTGTTATGCAAGGAAAATGTGTTAAAGTGTTGATTGACTAGTTATTTTCGAATTTAACACATCTTTGATTCATCGTTTTGTTTATTTGATACGGTGAATGCTTAGAAAATTTTCCAAAACAAGCAAAGAAGAACCTACTTTAGAATTTTATTTAGTTGAACTTAAATGTTAAACCTATAGGCGATAATAGATTGATTTCGACTTATTGCTTGAATTTAAGAATTGATAGATACCTATTTATTTCATTGTCAAATAGTTGTGAATTCCAAAACCTTGGTAAATCTCATCTGATTAAATCTCGTTGAGACTTTTATGTTTTTTTGTTATTTTCATATAATTTATCATTTCACTTAAAACAATTGATATTTTCTCAACTAGTTAGAAGTGAAACTAAACTTTCAAGATCATTTTTCACTCCTCGTGGGATCGTTCTCGTTACTCACGTTTCAATACTTCAATCGATTCGTGCGCTTGCGAGTATTTAAAATTGATGCAACAAATTTTTGGCACCGTTGCCGGGGAGTGCATTTGAACGATAATTTGGTTCTAGTTAGTTTTATTCTTGACTAGTTATAACTTAGGCCTTTACTTTATTTTGAATTTTCCTTGTGTAATAGTTTGTCTTTTTGTCTTCCAGTTTAAAAATTCACTTGGATTGGTGTAGAACGTTGGAGGAAAAGCTAGTGAAAAAAGCAAAGGGACAACACAACAAAAGTTACATCGGTGCTCGGTGCTTTCCTTCTTTTCTCTTAAAATTTCTTACGTGACTTAAGTGGTATTTTACTTTGTTTTATTTTATTTTCTTGTAATTTTTTTTATAGTAGTCCTATTTGTAGGAGTTGTTTGTTCATCTTAGTAGAATTTTTTTTTCTTGTTGAAAAACCCAAGAAAACATAAAAAAAATAGTAATACTAAAAATATTTTTTGTTGGATTTCTGAATATTTGCAATACTGGAAAGGCTTTGACAACAAGGCTATTAGCACGCCTAAGCCAATTGGCTTTTGACTGGGCCCATTGCGACCTGCCCAATTGTCTGGAAGCCTAACTAGTTGAGCATCATTCAATCTTACAACACTTAAAAAAAATTGTATATATATATATATATATATATATATCATTATAAGATAATAAAATAGCATTAAAAAAATTGTAGTTGCTCTTCATATGCGAGCTTGGGAGCGAGACTCAAATAGCCGTTTGATTAGGAGAAGTTCGTCTTTAAGTAATATTCCAGTAGAGCCATTAATCAACATGGGTGATCATGAAGATAATCAAGAAAACCAAGAAAAAACGCTTCTTAAGTACTTTTCTCCTGTTTCAAGTAATTCTCCATCTTGTATAGTTTTGCCCCAAACCACTGCCACAGATTTTGAACTCAAACCATCAGTAATTCAACTTTTACCATCCTTTTTTGGTTTAGAGAGGGAGGACCCATATATGCACGTGAAGGAATATTTGGAAATATGTTCAACATTTCGTTTTCAAAACTTCTCCGATGAATCGGTTCGAGTTAGACTTTTTCCATTTTCTTTAAAGGATAAAGAGAAAGCCTGGTTAAATGCTTTTCCTGGAAGCACAATTACCACCTGGGATCAAATGGTTAACAAATTCTTGTCAAAATTTTTTCCAATGTCAAAAACTGATCACCTTAGAAGAGAAATTTCTGAATTTTATCAAAAAGAGGGTGAAGAATTTTATGAGTGTTGGGAACGATTCAATGATCTAATTTTAAAATATCCCCATAATAGTTTTGAAACATGGAGACTTGTGAAATATTTTTCTGACTGTTTGACTTCGTCAAATCGTCAAATGATACAATCTATGAATGGGGGAAAATTTTTACATCTACGAGGGCAGGAAGCATGAGAGGCTCTTGAGTCGTTGTTTGTTAATTCTCAACAATGGAATTGTCTTGATTCGAGAGTAAAACCTAATGTACCTAAAAGGGGGGGAATTTATGAGGTGAGAGATGACATAGATATGAAAACCACTTTATCCAATTTGAATAGGAAAGTTGAAGCATTATTTTTGAATCAAAACATGAATAGAACTGAGGTGTGTGCTTTTTGTCAAAATTCATCCCATCATGTTCAATCAGGTCCTCTACTATCTATTCATCAAGAAAGTTTTCCCGAAAAAGCTCATGCACTCACTCTTATGGAAAACCTTCCGACAGTCCATTTTCTTCCACATATAATCAAAATTGGAGAAATTACCCAAATTTTTCATGGAAGCAAAATCAACCTTTGATGAATCATTGAGGGCATCAATTAAACATTCTAAATCAACATCGTGGCCATTTCAATTCAGCCTACCCACAAAATATTCATCAAACTCCTGTACCAGTTCAAAAGAAACCTTCTTTAGAGGATACACTATAGCAGTTCATGCAATCAACCCAACAATCCATTTTAAAACTTGAAACACAAATGGGACAACTTGCAACTGCTGTAGTAGAAAGAGAAAAAGGAAAATTTCCAAGTCAACCTGTTCCTAATCCTAAAGGTCAATATGAGGTAAGTTCGTCGAATTCCAATGAAGAGGTTAAATCAATAACCACTCTTAGGTCAGGGAAAACCATTACGAAACCAGATTACCAACTTCAACTTGAGAAAGAAAGTGACAGCAGTCAAGCTAATAATTCAAAATCTAAAGACTTAGTTGAAAATGACAATCAACCCCCAAGTTTCATTCCAAAAGCTCCATTTCCTCAAAGACTTGTTCCCAAAAATAAAGGTTCACAATATAATGATGTATTGGAGATATTCAAGCAAGTTAGCATTAACATTCCATTCCTCGATACTATAAAACAAGTGCCTGCTTATGCTAAATTCTTGAAAGATCTTTGTACTGTTAAAAGAAAATCCAATGTTCCAAAAAAGGCATTTTTGACTGAACAGGTGAGGTCTATAATCCAATATAGAAAACAAGTCAAGTATAAAGATCTTGGTTGCCCAACAATTTCTTGTGTCATTGGTGAACATATGATAGATCGAGCTTTACTTGATTTAGGAGCTAGTGCGAATCTGTTGCCATATTATGTGTACAAACAACTTGGTTTAGGAGAATTGAAGCCTACCAGCATGACTCTCCAACTTGCAGATAGACCTATCAAAATTCCAAGGGGAATTGTAGAAGACCTTCTAATCAAATTTGATAAATTTTATTTCCCAGTAGACTTCGTTGTTCTTGATACTCAACCGATTAAGAATAAGAATGAAGAAATTCCAATCATTTTGGGTAGAGCATTCTTAGCAACCTCCATTGCAATCATCAACTATTGTAATGGCGTCATGAAATTATTTTTTGGAAATATGACTGTTGAGCTGAATATTTTTAATATTGCAAATAAGTCTCTTGAAATTGATGACTTAGGTGAAGTCAACATGATTGAAAGTGAAACCCAAAATTTTTTCTCTCCAAACTGCTGAACAAGATCATTTTGAAAAATATATGACTTAATTTGGCATGAACATAGATGTTGAAAGTTCAATTAGTAAAGTGAATTCTTCACTAGAATCTACTCCACTAATGGATTGTGATAAATGGAAAACAAAAATTAAGCCCTTTGAAACTTCAAAGTCGAAGAAATCACCTTTTGATCTACTAAGTTGGAATTGAAACCACTACCCAAGACCTTAAAGTATGTGTTCTTAAGACCATCTGAAACTTTACCTGCTATCATAGCCTTTGACTTAGATAATGAACAGGAAGGTAAATTGATAAATGTCCTTAAGGATCATAAAGAAGCTATAGGATGGACAATTTCAGACATTAAGGGTATTAGTCCTTCGGTTTACATGCATAGAATTCATTTGGAAAACAATGTCAAACCTACACGTGAATTTCAAAGACGACTAAATCCCAATATGAAAGAAGTTGTTAGAGCCGAAGTGATAAAACTCTTGGACGTAGGTGTCATTTATCCTATCTCTAAAAGTTCATGGGTTAGTCCGTTTCAAGTTGTTCCTAAGAAATCTGGTATAATAGTAGTGAAGAATGATGTAGATGAGTATGTTCCTACTCCAGTACAAACTGGTTGGCGTGTTTGTATTGACTATAGAAAATTGAATGCTGTCACTAGGAAAGACCATTTTCCACTTCCATTCATCGACCAAATGCTAGAAAGGTTAGCATGTTATGCTTATTATTGTTTCCTTGATGGTTACTCTGGTTACAACCAAATCCTAATTGCAGCCAAAGATCAAGAGAAAACTACTTTCACATGTCTTTTTGGTACATTTTCCTATCGACGCATGCCTTCTGGCTTATGTAATGCACCTGCTACATTTTACCGGTGCATGATGAGCATCTTTTCTGATATGGTACAACGTTATGTGGAAATCTTGATGGATGATTTTCTATGTTCGGGTCTAGTTTTGATGATTGTTTACATCATTTGACTTTAGTCTTGGATAGGTGCAAAGAAAAAAATCTTGTGTTGAATTGGGAAAAATGTCACTATATGGCAAAAAAAGGAATTGTTCTGGGTCATATTGTTTCGAAGAAAGGAATTGAGGTTGACAAATCTAAAATGGATTTGATTTCTAATCTTCCACCTCCACGGATGGTGAAAGAAATTCGATCATTTTTGGGACATGTTGGATTTTATCGTAGGTTTATCAAATATTTTAGCAAAATCTCTAGACCTCTATGTAGCCTTCTTTCAAAAGATGCCCCGTTTGTCTTTGATGATTCTTGTCTCCAAACTTTTGAGAATCTTAAAAATTTGTTGACCTCTGCACCAATCATTAAACCACCCAATTGGAACATTCCTTTTGAAATCATGTGTGATGCATTTGACTATGCTATTGGTGTTGTTCTAGGCCAACGTGTTCATAAGATGCCTTATGTGATTTATTATGCAAGTTAAACTCTCAATGATGCACAACTTAATTACTCCATGACTGAAAAAGAATTGCTTGCTGTTGTATTTGCTCTAGACAGGTTTTGATCTTACTTGATTGGTTCCAAAGTCATAATTTACACATATCACGCTGCTTTAACATACCTTCTCTCAAAGAAAGATGCCAAGCTTAGCTTGATTCGTTGGATTTTGTTATTACAAGAATTTGATTTGGAAATTGAAGATAAGAAAGGTGCTAAAAATGTTGTAGCTGATCACTTGTCTAGGCTAATAGTGGAATATACTGATCAGAGTTTGCCTGTAAAAGAAACCTTCCTAGATGAACAACTGTTATCTGTGTCCTATATACCCTGGTATGCTGATATTGTAATTATCTTGTCACTGGTCGTATGCCCAGTCATTGGAGTCAAAATGATAAAACTAATTTTTGACTGAGGTAAAGAAATTTTTTTTGGGATGATCCATATCTGTTTAAATATTGCCTTGATCAAATCATTAGAAGATGCATACCTGAAAGTGAACAACAAAGTGTGATTTCCTTTTGCCATAACCATGCATGTTGTGGGCATTTTTTGTCAAAGAAAACTCCTGCAAAAATTTTGCAGTGCGGATTTTATTGGCCCACTATTTTCAGAGATACACACTTGTACTATACTTTTTGTGATCAATGCCAAAAGTTAGGAAACATTTCTCGTAGGAATATGATGCCTTTGAATCCAATACTTGTCGTTGAATTATTTGATGTTCGGGTACTTGATTTTATGGGGCCTTTTCCTAATTTTTTTGGTAATTTGTAAGTCCTGTTGCTGTCGATTATGTGTCCAACTAGGTAGAAGCAATTGCATGTAGGACAAATGATAATAAAGTTGTGGTGAAATTTTTGAACGAGAACCATTTTTCTAGATTTGGTACACCGCGTGCTATTATTAGTAATGGTGGAAAACATTTTTGTAATAGGCATTTTGAGCAATTAATGAACAAATATGGCATTACACATAAAGTTTCTAACCCCTATCATCCACAAACAAATGGTCAAACTGAAATTTCAAATAGGGAAATTAAGCGCATCCTTGAAAAACGGTTAATCCTACAAGAAAATATTGGTCTTTAAAACTTTTTGATGCATTGTGGGCTTACCGTACCCCTTTCAAAACCCCTATTGGAATGTCTCCTTATAGACTTGTCTACGGGTTGAGCTACAAAATAGAGCATACTGGGCAATTAAATTTTTGAATTTTTCTCTAAACAAGGCAGGCCATGAAAGGAAACTTCAATTGAATGAGTTAGAGGAACTTAGGAATGATGCTTATGATTGTGCAAAGAATTACAAGGAGAAAATGAAGCTTTTCCATGATAAAAACATTTTGAGAAGATCTTTCTCTCTAGGTCAAAACGTCCTTTTGTTTAACTCTCGCTTGCAACTATTTCCAGAAAAGTTAAGATCTCGATGGTCAAGCCCCTTTTTTTGTTCGTGTTGTCTATCTTCATGGAACAATCGAAAATGAAAATCCAAAAAATGGCTACATTTTCAAAGTCAACGGACAAAGGCTAAAACCATTCCTTGCACTAGAGATATTGGAAATGGAAGAACTTCCTTTGGCAGATCCTACTATTCGGGAGTAGTTCGACCATCCTCAAACGTCCTTGCACCTTCCAGGTGTGATCATTCCTTTACTTTTGTATTCTTGTTTTATTTTATCATAGTTTCTTGCATTTTCATGTATGCATATGCATTAGTATCTAGGAGCATTGTTCGAAATGGAAACATTGAGAATTGTGTTTCTAATAGGTTTAGGGTGATAGTTGAATAAAATGAAAAAAAAAATCTTGCGAATTTGGTATCAATTTTGAAAATTGGATGAGATAGTGATTTTCGAAATTTTAGTACTAACATTATCATTGGCTTTGAATAATATTACACTATATTGATAATTTTACATTCAGAACTCTGTGGTGAATATGGTGAGTGAGATTGGTTGAATCATTGAAGAGAATTTACATGTCAACGGTTAAAAAAAAAAAATTCATGTGATTTTTGAGCCTTATAGTCTTGAAGAAAGCCATTTATTTTGCCTAGATTTTGTCACTTGCAGCATATTCTTTTTACATGAGCTCTTTATTAATGTATAAGTTACAAAAAAACGTAGGAAAAAGTTGCCTAACTTAAAGTGCTTAGAGCTAGCCTTCAAAATCCGGCCCTATTCATCACCAATGTATAGGAGAAGATAATTCAAGGAAGAAGGCTGCCTTTAAGAACATGTGCATGAACTACCTTATATGTGAAAAAAAGAAGAAGAAGGAAAGTTACATATTCATGAGCTCATTGTGATTTTTATAAGTTGTGTGCATGATCCAACTATCTTTATATCTTTCCCGGGGTGAGTGTGAGTTTCCAATCATATTTATATCACTCACTTTATTCTTTTAGCCCAAAATGAGAAAAAAAGAGAGAGAGGAATCAATTTGGATTATTTTCTTGGGAGTACAATTCCTACCAATAGTATAATGTGAGATTTGGGGATTGACATGGTTTTCTTGGAGATGATTTGCTAACTAGTCATACTTACATGAATCCACATAGCTTATACATATGAACTGATAGATGTGGGAGTACTATTTTTCTAAGCCATTGCTAATGGTTGTACTTTTATTTTGATAGTTACTACTTATTCAGTGAATGAAGTGGATGCGAAATATCTCGAAAAGCAAAAGAAAACGAAATAAGTTCTTCAAATTGTTATTTTGCATACTAGTTCTTAGTTTTAGCAATCTTATTTAGCAAACGGCTTGTCATTTGCATTTTCTCCATCTTGGTCTAGTTAGCTTTACTTCTTATTTTGCTCGACGACTAGCAAAATCTTGGTTGGGGTGTGATTAGTGTCAAAAAGTGCATAGTTGATGTATCATTTACAAGACATTACACATTCATATTCTACAAATTTTGTTATTTGAACAAAAATATCGAAGTTTCTTGTCACAAGTTCAATTTGTATAACTACAAGGTCCACAATACAATCAATCAAAGTATGTATTTATATATGTAATGACAAGTTTGATATGTGAAAACCATTGCTTATTGGTGTATTTTTAATGCATTACAAGTGTAAGAAGATAAAGGTTGCAACTTGGAAGCAATTTGTGGAAAGTCAAACATTGCGGTCCAATTTACTGCCTTTAGAGAAACTATGATAACTTTATCTGTAAAACTCGTAATTGGGTTATTAAAGTTGGGTTAGAAAGTACATTCAAAGCTCTACAATTCATCTGAGACGACCATGTTTCAATTGGGCCTAGAACATTGCCAAAAATCATCATGAATGTGCAAGTAATGTTCTTCTCAGGACATATGTCGACTAGTTGGCCGCCTCAGATTGTTCATTTTATACATTGGATTGGGATGATTCTTGTTGGAGAATGAAGATAAGAGATAAATCTACCAACTTTATTTTTGTCATTTTCAAGAATTCATAGAATAAGGCGGCAAAAATCCCCTTGCAAAATGTGATAAGATCAAGAGGTTGAACAGTCAAATTTGCTGCCTGTATAGCTGTCGTATTTTAAGCATATCTCCAGCTATACTTATCAAAAATCTGGTGATTTTTGAACCATTGGAAAGTTAAGGAGAAGGGCTACAAGTCATATTTTATCTCCAAATTCTAAATCTGGACGCAACAGCCCAAAAAATCTCCAACACAATGCAAGCTAGTACATTCTCAGAATAGAAACTGGATAGCTAGGCAGCAGCTAGTGTTTTGGGCATATCTCGGCCTACAAAATTCAAATGGACCTGAAATTTTTACAGCACATAGAAAAACTCAAGTGGGAAGAACTCTTGTGTTTATGACAACTTTAGATTCAATGAGTACAATGACCAAAAGACAGCTGCAAGTTGCATATTTCTGCTGCAAAACAGTGAACAACCAACCAAGTTTATGCATGAACATTGATCAAGTTGCAAGGCTCAAGTGATGTGATTTCCTCTATATAAGGAGCATTCCTTCAGTCAGACATGAACTTTGAGAGACAAAATCCTAGGGGAAAGAGAGAGAAGCTCAGACGAAAGTGAAGGCATTTACATTGAAGAATTCATAGATTACTACTTGAATCTATGCTCAGTTTTATCTTTCTTTGTTTTATTACTTTAGTCATGTTCTAAATATTTTATACTAAGGTTCAGGATGAAACCCTTTTTGACAAGGTAATAGTTTTGGTATCATATGAGTTCCATTTATGTGAAATGTTTGTGGCTCTTACTTGCTCAGTGATTAATTAAAAACGATCTTTCATCTTTAATAGCACGTATTATCGATAGTTAGAATTTAGTTGATTACTACTTGCTTTGATTAAGTCGTTAAAGTAATTATCTTTGATTCATCGTTTTGTTTATTTGATACGGTGAATGCTTAGAAAGTTTTCCAAAACAAGCAAAGAAGAACCTACTTTAGAATTTTATTTAGTTGAGCTTAAATGTTAAACCTATAGGCAATAATAGATTGATTTCGACTTATTGCTTGAATTTAAGAATTAATAGATACCTATTTATGTCATTGTCAAATAGTTGTGAATTCCAAAACCTTAGTAAATCTCATCTGATTAAATCTCGTTGAGACTTTTACGTTTTTTTTTTTATTTTCATCTGATTTATCATTTCACTTGAAACAATTGATATTTTCTCAACTAGTTAGAAGTGAAACTAAACTAGACTACTTTACACTTTCAAAGTCATTTTTGCACTCCTCGTGGGATCGACATCGTTACTCACGTTTCAATACTTCAGTCGATTCGTGCGCTTGCGAGTGTTTAAAATTGACACAACATTTAGTAAGTAAATTTCACTTTAAAATGTCCTATGTTTGTAGAAAAAATTTTGGTGACACTGCCCCCGAACCCACAAGTCTACCCTCATCAATCTTGGATTTCGCCCCCCTCAACTTAAAATTCCTTGCTACGCCACTGTCCATTACATGTCTTACCAAATGACCTTTCTAGTACAAAAAGTCATATAGCAATGACCATCTAGACTATTGCTTCATTTTACTTGGATCTTTAGGATGGCCTCTGCTTTTTTACTTCAAGTCCAATATTTTCGGATGTTTTCTTGTCAAATTATGCCCAGCACTTGTAGCTATTAGATATGGTGTGTACAAGGCCCAATAGTTGGACCGGGTTGAGTTGTCTTGTGGCTCAAGAAACCACAAGCCCAATAGGATTATTGTAAACCTATAAATAGCTCAATGTAGCCCCATAATACACAAGTGATTATTACATAGTCTCTAAACTCTCTCTAGAATTAGCTAGCACTAAATAGGAGAGATATAATCCAACTACGAAGTTGTTCGTGATTCGGGACGAGTTTTGACGTGTGGATCAACGTTGGAGGCCGCACGATTGGATGGTTGTGGAGACGAAACAACCAGAGAGATCTACGCCGTGAAATCCGTTCTATTGGTAATCTCTTGATCAAAAATCTCATCTAAGAGACGACAGGATCCGGTGTTTGGAATTGATTGATTTATTTCCGCTGTGCATGTTTTATAGATCAATTTCTAATAGTGGTATCAGAGCCAACTCGATCTCTTGTTGAGATTTGATTTAATGTTTTATAAAACAATTTAGTTTGATTTATTTGTGACGATGTAATTGCGTTAAAAATTAATTTTGGATCAGATCTACTAATTAATCACGCGAAGAAAAGCAAAAAAAAAGGGGAAGGAGGCGTTTTTGAGCTCGCCGGAAATCGAATCCGCCGCCATTGGTGGCAGCGGCGAGAGTCACCGCTGTCACGGCCTTTGCCGCCGGCTTCTGCAGCGGCAAGTTCGCCACTGCTATTGCAGCAGCCTTTGTTGTGGTGGAGATGCAGCGGCAAGTTCGCCACTGCTATTGCAGCAGCCTTTGCTGTGGTGGAGATGCAGCGGAAAGTTCGCCGCTGCTATTGCAGCAGCCTGCTGCGGTGGAGATGCAGCGGCGAGTTCGCCGCTGTGAGTGGAGGGCAGCGGCGATCGTCGCAGCTGCCCCTGGCGGCAGCGGCTATGGTCGTCGCTGCTACATCGGGATGAATCCGGTGGAACCCTAGTTTCCACAGTGGCGGTCACCAACGAGGATGACGGGGGCCTCGTGTGCAATTTTGGAAATTGCACACCGAGCCCGATCTCATTTAAGTGAATTCCCTTTTCCCGTAAGTTTCAGAAACTTGCAAGTCAGTCCCTGGTTTAAGTTTATTGTGAAAAAAAAGTCCTTGGGTTGAAATTAAGATTTCTAAAATTAATAATAAATTATATTTTTCATTTTTCTTACAAATATTCAACTTTAAATATTTATTTTCAATTTAAAAATTCTTATTTGGGATAAAAGTTGAATATTTGAAATTATAATTTTAGTTTATTTTCCCTAATGTTTTTGCAATATTTTATTAAAGTGTGACTTTAATATAGATGACAAATAAAGTGTTATTTTGTCTAACCCGCCTCCAATAATATTTAATTAATTGGATTAATTATTTATTATTACATATAATCAATTATATTAATTATTTATTTTTACATGGAATTAATTAGATTAATTCATAGAATTTTGTTTTTCCGATTGTTTAAATTGTTTAAACAATACGAGTCGTCACAGTAAATCTAGAAACTAAATTGTTTGCCAATATTGGATATTGTGGATGATTATGGACCAGACCAATGTGATTGGATGAATGTATGGTTTAAATTCTTATTGGTGTTATGGGCCTGCGACCCTGTTAATAATTCGGGGCCTGCGTGCCATTTAATTTTTGGTTTAATTCTGGACCTGCGAGTCCATATGATATGGCGTATGTGCCAACTGGTATTAGATACAAGTTGAAGGAGAGGATAGAGATCATTGGAGTCGCCAATCGAAGGCGAAGCTTCGCCCCTTAGGATTTGACCAACCAATTTTTCCTGGTGGCTCGGGAAAACTGGATAGATACACGTCCATAATCATCCACCAGTTTCATTATGCTTTAAATGTGTGCATGGTTGATGTATGATATTTTGTATAATGTTTGATGAGACCGATCTCCCTTAAAATGATATTAAATTCGCGATTAAATGTTAATCATTGCCTTCCAATGCTACGGTGAAGAAAATTGGATTCTCACAATCGCAGTAAGTTTGTTGAGTGACTCAAGACTACTCGATCGTAGGGAATGTTTTCATCGTTGTGAGACATGTGATGTCTCTGAACATTGGGTCAAATTTAACTAAAATTCATTTCTTGTTTAGTAACTCAAGGAAATTGGATTTTAGAGGCATATCACGCGCATACATAAGATTTATAGGATAATAAGTTATCCGCTTGATGATCCCGGAGTCACATGGAGATGTGATTGATGAATACATCTACCTGAACTTCGGTTAGAGCTTGTTGAGTGACTCAAGGCTCTGATTGAACAATTGGGATCTTGGCCCACTGATAAATTTGAGAAATTTATTTTACTAATGTTGGGGATTATTGATTCAGTGGGAGCATAGTTAACATTATCAAAGTCCATATTTTATTAACTTTAAGCATATAGTAATTACTCTATCTTTATCATTACAGTTAATTGAATCATGGCTGGTCACATGAGTTTGAGGGGCATACTTGATGCTAACAAACTTAATGGGTCGAACTTTAATGACTGGCACCGCAATTTGAGAATTGTTCTCAAACACGAGAAAATTACATATGTTCTTGAAGAACAGTTACCGGAAGCCCCTGCAGCAGATGCAGCGGCGAAAGCAGTGGAGGCATATAATCAACATGTAGATGATGATAACACTGCAGCATGTGTGATGCTTGCAGCGATGTCTCCTGAGTTGCAAAGCAACATGAGGACATGAATGCCCATATAATGATTGCTCATCTCAAGGAGTTGTATGATGAACAGTCCCGCACTGAAAGATATGAGATATCGAAAAAGCTTTTCAGGGCCGTGATGGCAGAAGGATCTTCAGTAAGTGCTCACGTACTGCAGATGATTGGCTACATTGAAAAATTGGAGCAATTAGGTTTTGCCATGGACCATGAGCTAAGTGTTGACTTAGTTCTACAGTCACTCCCAGATAGCTATTCTCAATTTATCATGAATTTCAACATGAACAAAATTGAGGCGACACTCCCGAAACTGTTGAATATGTTGAAAACTACTGAGCCCAATATCGCCAAAACCAATGTGCAAGTGTTGACCATTGAATCCTCTAGAGGGACTAAGAGGAAAGCGAAAAGATCCTTTGTGAAAGGGTCAAAGAAGGGTAAAGCGAAGGCAAAAGTTGCCAAAACAGAGAAAACGAACAAGAACAAGTCTCAGGTTGATGTCGAGTGCTTTTATTGTAAAGGCAAAGGACATTAGAAGAGGAATTGCAAGCTCTACCTTGCTAGCTTGAAGGGAAAGAAGTCTTTTGAAACTTCTGCTTCAGGTATACACTTCATTGAGTTGAACATGACTGCATCTTCAGTCTCTTGGGTATTAGATACCGGATGTGGATCTCATATTTGTATAAATATCACGAGGGACTAAAGAAACGATGAACCATTGCGGAAGGGAGAAGTAAACCTACGCGTTGGAAATGGAGCAAGAGTTGCTACTTTAGCCGTAGGAAATTACTTTTTATCGTTGCATTCGGGCCTTATTTTAGAATTAAAAGAATGTTATTATATTCCCACTATTACCAAAAACATTATTTCTATTTCTTGTTTGGACATGAATGGTTTTATCATTGATATTAAGAATAAACGTTGTTCTATTTATCGTGATAATGTGTTTTATGGTTATGGGAACCTAGATAATGGGATCTATATTCTAAATCTCGAACATTCTATAATGAGCATAGAAAATAAGAGGCGAAAAGTTGATAATAGTATCAACAACTCGTACATGTGGCACTGCAGGCTCGGGCACATCAACGAAAAACGCATCAATAAGTTACATAAGGATGGATACTTTGGGAAAGGGGATTACGAATCCTTCGAAAGATGCGAATCGTGCCTTTTAGGCAAGATGGCCAAATTCCCCTTTCGTGGAAAGGGAGAGAGAGCTGCAGAAAAATTGGAACTCGTACATACCGATGTATGTGGACCAATGACAACAGAAGCTCGAGGAGGTTTTTCCTACTTTATCACATTAACAGATGACCATACTAGATATGGGTTTGTATACTTGATGAAGTTCAAGAATGAAGCACTTGAAAAGTTTAAAGAATTCAAGCAAGAAGTGGAAAAACAAACTGGAAAGAGTATTCTAACACTAAGATCTGATCGAGGTGGAGAATACCTTAAGGGCGAGTTTATGAATTACCTCAAAGAGAATGGGATTCTCTCGTAGTGGACTCCACCATATACACCACAGCACAATGGTGTATCTGAGAGAAGAAACCGCACCTTATTGGATATGGTGCGCTCAATGATGAGTCAAACAAACTTTCCAAAGTCATTCTGGGGACATGCAATTAAAACTGCCTGCTACACACTAAATCGTGCCCCATCTAAATCGGTTGATAAAACACCATACGAGTTATGGACTGGTAAGAGACCAAATCTTTCATACATGAAGGTTTGGGGTTGTAAAGCTTATGTGAAGCGCACAAACTCGGATAAATTGGATGCTAAGTCTGATAAATGCTACTTTGTAGGATATCAAGCAGAAACAGTTGGATATTACTTCTACAATCCCAATGACTTGAAAGTCATCATGTCAAGACACGCTGTTTTCTTGGAAAATGAGTTTATTCGAAAAGAGAACAGTGGGAGCAAAGTAGATCTTGAAGAGGTTCAAGAAACCATGGAACTCGACAACCAATTAGATGAAACAGTAGTTGAGACATCATTGGATGAAGTTGAAACTACTGAAAGGGAGATAACAGCTCCCAAGGGCACACCAGCTCCTCGTAAGTCTAGTAGGATGATGCGTCCTCCTCAGAGATTAGATCTCATGATTACTAATGAAACATTACTAATAGAGGAAGACGAGCCTACCACTTATGAAGAAGCGAAGTCAAGCGTTGACTCTAGAAAATGGCAAGAGGCCATGGAATCCAAAATGAACTCCATGTATGAGAACAAGGTGTGGACCTTGGTGGATCTGCCTAAAGGGGTAAAACTAATAGGTTGTAAATGGGTTTACAAGAAAAAGATCTACATGGATGGTAAGTTTCAAACTTATAAGGCAAGGCTAGTAGCTAAAGGCTATAATCAAAGACAAGGCGTTGACTTTGACGAGACCTTTTCAGCTGTAGCCATGTCTAAATCAATGCGTATTCTACTTGCGAGTGCAGCATACCACGACAATGAGATTTGGCAAATGGGTGTCAAAACCACGTTCCTAAATGGGAATCTCAGTGAGGATGTGTACATGACACAACCGAGGGGTTTTGAGTCAAGTGAGCCACATAGGGTATGCAAGCTACAAAGATCCATATATGGACTTAAGCAAGCATCTCAGAGCTGGAATCTTCGCTTTGATGAGACAATCAAAAGGTTTGATTTCATTCAAAATGAGGATGAGCCGTGTGTATACCAAAAGGGTAGTGGGAATAAGATCGTTTTCCTAATCCTCTATGTGGATGACATACTGATATTAGGAAACGATATTCCAATGTTAAAATCAATGTTAAAATCAGTGAAATCCTGGTTGTCCACAAATTTCTCCATAAAGGATTTGGGAGAGGCAGCATACGTACTTGGGATTAAGATCTATAGAGATAGATCTAGAAGATTTCTTTGCCTATCCCAATCAATGTATATAGACAAGGTCTTGAGAAGATTTAACATGCAAGAGTCGAAGAGAGAACTCTGTCCCATAGGGCATGGGATTAATCTGTCAAAAGATATGTGTCCACAGGCACAAGTTGAGAGAGATCGCATGGATAGGATACGTTATGCATCGGCAATAGGATCCATCATGTATGCGATGCTATGTACGAGACCGGACGTCTCATATGCTCTGAGTGTCACGAGCAGGTTCCAAGCGAATCCTGGAGAAAAACATTGGATTGCGGTTAAGAACATCCTTAAGTACTTGAGAAGAAGTAAGGACATGTTCTTGGTGTATGGAGGAAATGAACTAAGAGTTCAGGGATACACGGATGCTAGTTTCCAATCAGATAAAGACGACTGTAAATCTGAATCTGATTATGTCTTTACCCTCAATGGGGGCGCCGTAAGTTGGAAAAGTTCCAAGCAAGAGACTACAGCCGATTCAACAACGGAAGCCGAATACATAGCTGGTTCAGAAGCAGCAAAGGAAGCGGTCTGGATCAAGAAGTTTGTCACTGAACTTGGAGTTGTTCCTAGCATTGTTGATCCGATACCATTGTATTGTGACAACAATGGAGCCATCACGCAAGTGAAGGAACCGAGGTCTCATCAACGATCCAAACATGTATTGAGGCGATACCATCTCATTAGAGAGATAGTCCAGAGAAATGATATAAAGATACAGCGAGTCCATACTAATGATAACGTGGCTGATCCTTTGACCAAAGCGCTATCGCAGAATAAGCATGATAGTCATGTCTTGTCCATTGGTATAAGATACATGAGTGAATGGATTTAGTTTGGATGTTGGTACTCTTATGTAAGACATTTCGAGTATGATTAATTATTTGTATGCAATTTAAAATGGCAGATCTGTTATATTTATTTGTTGTTCTACTATAACAATTCAAATAATAGAGTCCGTAGAATAAGAGTGGAAAAACTTATTAATCACAAGGTGTTGTGATAGTGAGATGAAAGTTTTTAGCATTTTATTCTTAAATTGTCCCTAGTCTTAGTAATTACAAAATACGGACATTGTTATTGCGGATAGACTGGCATGTGTTGCATCTTCTTCTTGAAGAAGAAGTAACTGATCTCACAAGTTAGAATGTGGAGACATTCAGATGAACACATGGATGCTTTGTTGGTGGAACAAGCGTCTGGATGACCCGCCTAGAGATACTGCATGGATAGTTATCCTTGCGTCAGCAGTTAATCTCTAATGTGCGGTGGTGGAATTGGTCCTTAGACTTGAGAATACCATAGAATCTTATGCACCGATCGTTTTACTTTGGCGGACATTGAAGGATACTCTATCTGGGTTGACTGGAAATGCCGTACGGGTATAGTGAGAAATGCATGAAGGTTGTGAGTATTCAATACAGGATTCATCGCTCCTGGGTAACAGGAGATTATAACCTGCATTTTGCCCAATCAAGTTGATATAAATTCCTTGGCCAATGTGGGATTGTGGGATTGAATGGAGTTTTCAATCACAATCACTGATTTAATCAACGTTGAGTTTGAGAGCGAATAATAAGGTTGGTTGAACGAGATTGACATGAATCCATATCTTTGAACCAATTGGGTTTACATTGATGAAGGGATTATAGTTCCACGGTAACCGTACATATAAAGGTTTCGTCATTTCCACATGACTTATCCCGTCGCATGGATTGCCATGACACATTGCTAGATGTCAATCATGGATGGCGACATGGGTCGATCGATCTGGGTGAATCGATGATAAACTGAAATGGGGATTTTATTTTATCCTATCGTAATAAACTGAAATGGGTCACACACAAAGTCAAGTACTCGTGTCTTGAATTGGACCTTGTCAAAGTGGGAGAATGTTAGATATGGCGTGTACAAGGCCCAATAGTTGGACCGGGTTGAGTTGTCTTGTGGCTCAAGAAACCACAAGCCCAATAGGATTATTGTAAACCTATAAATAGCTCAATGTAGACCCATAATACACAAGTGATTATTACAGAGTCTCTAAACTCTCTCTAGAATTAGCTAGCACTAAATAGGAGAGATATAATCCCACTACTAAGTTGTTCGTGATTCGGGATGAGTTTTGACGTGTGGATCAACGTTGGAGGCCGTACGATTGGACGGTTGTGGAGACCAAACAACAAGAAAGATCTACGCCGTGAAATCCGTTCTATTGGTAATCTCTTAATCACAAATCTCATCTAAGAGACGAGAGGATCCGGTGTTTGGAATTGATTGATTTATTTCCGCTGTGCATGTTTTATAGATCAATTTCTAACAATAGCATTCCTTTCAATTTCAGATCTCAAGAGTCTCTTTGGAGCTAACCTCTCTTCAACACCATCCGAGAGAAAATTGCTTTTGTCCTGCCTAAACTAGTGATTACGAGGTGGAAATCTACGATGGGTGTGATAGCGAATTTTACGAATAACTGGCAACCATTCAAATCTAGTCTCCTAAACACAAATAGGTCATCCAACTAAACATGAACATTGCAACTAGATGAAGTCCCATACATTGTCAAGTTGTGAATTGCCAACAATAACATAGCTTTTAGCGTGAAAGACTCTTGCTTATTTAAGTCAAACCGTGATGCCCCGACTTCTAAGAGCTTGAAATGTTAATTCTTTCTTTAAAATTATATATATATATTTCTTAAAATAATAAATGCAGAAAAATAATAAATCTCCAAATATGTTATAGTATCTTACAACTATTTTAAATATATATATATATATATATATATATAAAGAAATACATTATATTTCTAGCAAATAATAAGTGCGAAAATTTATTTGAAATACTAAATACGTTATAATATCTTATAATTGTTTAATCTCTAACAACTCAAAACATCAAAAATAGCATACTTCATAGTTCAAAATGCAACTCAAAAGAGTGAATGAAAATAAATCTTATTCTAAAATAAAGCTAGATAAGTCACCATGCCTCACTGCTCCACCGACTCCTCATTATGCAAATGGTTAACTAAATAGAGAAAATATGAGTATTTTGAATACTCAATAGACTGGGTGCATAACAGCTGTTATATATTATAATTTAAATGCACAGAATCATCAACATCATAATTAATATGAACAAGTATATAATACAAGTTTGTTCATCATTTCCTCTTTATCGTGCACGTCATTATAGTATTTAAAAGCACGTCGTCATTATCTATTAAACTGAAAGCCTATCATCATAGTGCTAATAAACATGTTGTCATTAGTAATTAGGCTTGAAGCCTCTTGTCATAGTGCTGAGGAAGCACGTCATCATCTAAGATTTACATGCAAGTGATTAGAATAAATACCAATTGTATATGCACATATTTAAAATAGTTTTTTTAGTGATGGAGTCTGTCTCAAATTTTTCCCAAGTTTTGAGCTTAAAGCGCAGGGAAGAAGTCAATCCTCTATTTTGTTCGTAAGCTTCGTCTAGTCAATTAGAAGTTTAATTTATTTTAATAAACTTAAATATTAAGTATTTATAAATAATATTGCAACTTGTAGACTAAAATTGAAAGAATATAAAAGTTTAGAGGTTGATTTGAAAGAATTGAATAGTTTAAGAGCTTAGAGTGTGATAAAATTGAATTAAAAATATTTTGGATTAAATTATAAGGTTTTTAAACTGTGAGAAACTTATGTGCAAATACACTTTAGTGACTAACTTAGATAAGGATGAAAAATTGAAGGATTTTCATTGAAATAATAGTTTAGGGGTTAAATCGTAAGAATTAAATGTTGAGGATCTAGGATTAAAAAAATTTAAGGGCAACTTAAATAACATAAATAAATTGGGGGACTTAAATAGAACTTATAACTTAAGGTTTTAATTGTAATAATTAAACGTAGGGGATCTAATAATTAAATATACTTTAGGGACCTATTTAAATGAAAGAAAGAAATTGAAGGACTTTACTGCAAAAACCGTAATTAAAATATGAATTTGAGGGTAAAATCCCTGAATTTAATCTACCTCCCATTGTACATGGTTATTCAAGGTACAGAGGAGTAGTTTGGGGAAATTGGAAGTGGTGGTGCTGGAGGTGACACCACCGTCGGCTAGTGAAGAAGCTGATGGCTAGTGTGGTGACACTATTGGTAGTTGCAATTGAAGGATTAGGTGGTGATTTTGGAAGATACCGATGGTTATAGCTTGAGAAATTTTTTGGAATTTTCTTCAAATACTCACTTCCTTCGTGTATTTTCTCTTTTCTTCTGGTTCTAAACGGATTCTTGAAAGTATTGTGAGGTGAAGAATGTGGCAATATGTGTTATTTGAAGAAATGGTGCATAGGTGGCTTTGTGTGTGCATTTGGGACTACAAATGAAATTTCAAACTCGTGTTTGTGTTCAAGACGTCATGTGACCATATAACAACTTAATAGAGGGAAAAGAAGAAGATTTATACGTAAAGAAACAATCTTGGCTGCTAAAAGTATATGCGTTGAGTATAGCTGTGAAGATATGTTTGAAGGAGATTTAGAGAAATACTATAGCATAAATGAAAATCAATAGAGTTAGACATTACCTATGAATGTTTTTATTGAAACTTTTGCAAAGTGTTGATAGAGGTAGAGGGATGAAGATGAAACTTTTGATTGTCTTGATTGTATCATGAACTAGGGTTTAGATTGTAGGGGAAAAGTCTCAATAAAGTGTCTAAAGGGGAGCAATTAGGGATTTTGGGTAGGAATATGAGGGATGAAACTTTCTTCTTGGGCAAATGATGGAAGTGGGCTTTTTTGTTGGACAAGAAAATGAAAGTGGACTTTGAATGTGGTTTTAATTGGATTGGATTGCCTTTGGACTTTAATTGAACTTTAAATTGGCCTATAATAACATTCTGCCCTAATTTGAACTTTAAATTGGATCACAAATTGAAATTAGGCCTTCATGAATAAAATCTAAATTTTCATGGCTAAATTGATCAAATTCTAAAGTTTTGGCCAAAATGATAGATAAATTAATTTATCCACTTTACTAATCTCAAATAAATTAATTTAGCCAACTTTAAAGTTAATAATATTAACGAATTTTGTAATCGTTATTAATTTTTCCGTGTTAATCAAATTGTTTGGGGAAATTCTTTTGTTGAAATTTAAAATAAAATTTGGTTTGGCCGCCCAATTGCAAGCCTTAACTCACACACACATGATTTAATTTCCACAACCAACACATGAGAATTATCTCTTTTATTGCCATCTACAATTACCAACAAAATCCAAATCTTAGCATCATCCAGCAAAAATCACCAATGCCAGCTTTGCAGATTTTGCGATCTTCGCTTGAATTTCAAACCAAAACAACCAAATCTCCTGTTCAAAATTCGAACGAAATATGGCATCATCTAATCCAACTTCTACTCCTATAAATACCCCTATTCCTAGCTCAAGATATTCACCATAACAATCATCCTTCAACACACAACAACCCCATTTCCATTCGCTTCACGTAGTATAGTAAAGTCCTAGCTTAAAAGCAGTAGCCTTAACGTAATCATCATCAGAGTCAGTTCAACCAAGTTGCTACACAATCATTCAATAAAACATTCAACTCTCAAATGTGAAAGGAAACTTGAGTCGAAATGTCTACCTCGGAACGCCCTGTAACAACATGTGCTCCTCATTCATCCACCACCATCAGCCACCATCTTATAGAGCTACCGACAAAACACTCGCCGTCAACATCCTTAACTCACACAATCAAGCGCAGTCTATAAACACCATGGCTCATCCACCAACTCATAGACCTCCATAAGCACATTAATTCAAAAAGAAAAAAAAAGAAAAAGAAAGAAAGAAAAAAGAAAGTGGACAAATGTAAAAGCTGCTCCTCAAAGATGTCATCCTTCCTACCATTGGCTAGTGGTGCCAATACCCTTACAGACCCCGGGATTAGCACGGTGAGTGGCGAGTGGTCACTGGAAGTATCTCCCCCTACCTCTGCGTTTTGGAACTTGAACAATAACTATAGTACAGACTATGCATTTGTTTCAATTCAGGGGGTGATTTTGACTTATAATTAAGTCAAATTACACCCTCAGTCCCCTAACTTCTGAAATCTATTTTAAGTTGGCCTCATTTCGAATATTACATAAGTTAGGCCATAGTTTTGTAATTCTTCCAAATTGGTCCCCAAAAACTTTTCAGTTATTTTGCTTCAGCCTTTAAAGTTTTATATCTAATTTATATACCTTAATATTAGATCTAATTATAAGTTTTCTATTTGATTGTAGACGATGTGCACGAACTAAGAAATTAAATGACTCTCCCAACTTAAGCTCAAACTCAAGAAGTGAGGTAGGCTCCCTTACTAAAAACCATTTTCTTTTAAAAATGTGCACATATGTTATTACAATTGCCATTAATTGCATATGACATTAAAAAATGAAGATATGCTTCTTGCCTACTAAAGAGTAAATGATAGGCCTCTAGCATAATTTAAAGAACCAACCGCTATCAAGCACTATGATGACGTGCATGATAAGGGATAAGTGTGTATTTTGTACACTTATTTATATCTTTTTACATTCATTTGGGGAAGACTTCTACTTATAATTATGTATAATTATTGTGTTTTTAGGTACTATTCCTCCTTGTGGAGAAAAACGAGACTAAAAGGAAGAAAAATGACTTAAAGTGTCAAGAAATCCGAAATCGTGGACTAAAATGCAACTATTCCAAAGTTGGAGGACTTCGGGTGCAAATATGTGAATACCTTCTCAGCCACATTTCTTATTCTAACATGGAAGAACATGGAAAATGGAGTCCAACGCTTTTTACGGATCTCAATTCCGAGTTCTGAAACAAAAGATATGGCCAGACGAAAATCAGGGACGAAAAGTGCGAAGAAATCCGAACTTGAGGAGAATTTTTGATGATTATTTAAGTTGAGTTGGAGGAAACACTCAACTAGATAGTTGTAGATCATCGTGTCTAGTTTCCAACGCAACTTGAATCGGCACAATCGGACATCGGGATCAAAAGTTATGGCCAAAATACTGAAACCTGCGCACGCAGAAAAATATGTACGGCCGTAACTTATATTTTACGGTCGTAACTTAAATTGTTACTGCCGTAACTTATCAAAAAATAAGCCAATTTCATGCAAGGAGTTAAATACGGCCGCACCAAGTAATTGTGCTGCCGTAAAATGGGAAATACGACCGTAAAAACAGCAAAACCAGCAGCCTCGAATTTCCCCTACTTTTTCCCGATTCAATCCCTCTTCCTCATCACTTTGAAGGGTCTTTTGGGGACATAAGAACCACGAATTGGGGACCTTTTACACCCTTTTTCCTCCCCCAATTCATATCTTCATCTTTAGTTTAGGTTTAGCTTATGTAACGCCCCGATTTTTAAATATCGAAGAGTTACCACAATGGCCTTTGACTAATTCGAAATGGGGAAAATCGACGCCGAATTTTTTTTTTCTTTTTATAACCCTTTCAGTAATAATACTAACAATAATAATCATATTAGGAATAATAATAATACGGTTCAAAATTCATGCACTTAAATGAAATAATATCAAACAACTTGATATTCAATGTTCATTTTCTAAATAAATAAATTAAACTCCAAACCATATGCGGAAGCTCAAAAATAATATAATACTAAGTTTTGAACGATCATCTAATAAAGAAAACTAGTTTAATATAGCAATTTTGGTGGATGATGTCGCCTCGCCCCACGCCACTTCGCCGGGCTCCCTAATCTGAAAAAAAGTTTAAAACGTTTGGGGTGAGTATAACGTTGTTATACTTAGTGGGGCACAGTAGAAAAACATTTCACCATATCACATATCCACACATGAAATTACAACTAGAGGCAATTAAACTATAGAAAGGTCGAGTGTTGGAAACTCCCGTCCAACGTGGGGGAAAGTCGCTATGACTATCCGAATGGTCCTTATCCATTCCGTGGAAGATGGTACTTATCCATCACATGCATGTCACATAGCAATTATGCCACAAATTATAATAACACGTAAAGAACATGATATGGATTTTAGAGTAAACAATTGCTTCCAAAAATAAAAACATTTGCAAGACGTAAAACAATTTTGCATAAAGTAACCCGTTTTTCATAAAATAAACCCCACCTCAAATTCGTAGTTCTCGTAAATCCCTTGAAAGTAGAGCTGGTGTGATGCTAGCGCCTCTACGGCCTTTCCACGTCATCTAATAAAAGGATTTAAACATATCTTAGTAACTAATTCTTAAAATTGAAGTTTAATAATTTATTCGGGTCTTAAAGTATTTAATTTAAAAGTTATAGGGCCTAATTGATAACTTTAAAAATTGCTTTGAGTGAAATTGAAAGAGAAGCATTGATTTGAGGGTGGAAATTGAAGTTTTAAAACTTAATTTGGACTTGATTGAAAGATAACAGTGATTTAGGGGCTGTTTGGAAGCTAAATTAGAACGGGCTTGACTGCAATTACTATGGGTCAAATGGGAGTCAATTGTAGTAGTTCCAAGATGTTGAGGACTTAGTTGAGCTTTTTATAACTTGATTGGGGCTTAATTGAGAGGATAAGTGACTTTAGGGGACCAATTTAGATGACTACAGAAAGGTGGGGCCAACTTATATTAAATCTCGAGTTTGAGGGACTTGGGTTGCAATTTCAGGGTAAAAATTGGGCTTGGGTCTCCTTCTTCCTTCATTTGGCATACACGAGTTCACAGAGAGATAGAGGGGCCGAGCGTGTCCACCGAGAAGGGAAGAGGGAGTCGACGCCTCGCCGCCGGTGTCGCCGCCACCAAACGCCGCCGCAACAGCCACCGGCAGCAGCGGCGGTGATGGAGGTCAGCTTGGACGAACATCGGGTGTCCCTAATGACCTAATCGGGTCGGCCTTTGGGTCAAAATTCGGCCAAGTTCGAAGTTTCTTGGCCAAAATTCATCAGTGAATCTCGAGTATAGGGTTCCCTTATGTCTGACTATCGATTTAGGATGGAGATACGGAAGGAATTTGGAGTTGTATATGAGCAGCCATGGCCGATTCCTCCTATCGGCATTGCTGAAATTTTCGTCCCTCTTTCCTTCCCTTTTTTTTTTTAAAACCTGATGAGGATGATGAACGGATTCTCGGCTTTGAGTGATGTGTGGCTGTCGGGTTGGATGTTTTCTGTGAGTGGGCTTATGAATGAGGTTATGCATCGGCTGTGTATATTGTGCGTATATGCTTATATTGTTTGGGCATAATGATTTTATGGCAATAGATGCAATTAATCACATGGCAGTGGCAGAATTTTTTGGTTACTATACAAGCAGTAGATGACATAGACCCAATGCTATTGTATAGAAGAGTTGGCGGTGATGAATAGATGCTGTGTTTGTGTGATAATCGGGAGTGTACGTGTATATGCTCCATAATTGCAGTAATTAGAGTTGAGGAAACCAACGACAATAAAACCATGGATAGCCAATTACCTGGTAATGGTTTAATGATTGAGTAGATTGGTTATAGAGCGCTGCTACTGAGAGGTGTCGAAACTACTGGTAGCCTCAACGTTTGGGAGAGGATTTTCCTATTTGAAGATAATGGAGTTTGGGAGGTTTGAGAGATGTAAAATAGGGAATGAGAGACGTGGCGTTGGGAATTTGAATTGGTTAAGGATCCTTTGCAACTGCACATTCACGCTTCATGGTTCCCTGAAGGATAAAATTTGAATTGTATTGGGCTTCCAAATCACTAGTTGGGCTTAGAGCCCAATACGTGGATGTAATGGCCCAATACAAGTTTGAATAGGCATTCGATTTAATATCTGGGTCTAAAGCCCAATAGCGAATTAGAATCGACCCTTAATAAATTTTCTTTTGACCCGACTAAATTATCAAGTTAAAATTTATTTTATTAGACGAGCGCTGAACTTAAATTTCTAAAATTAAAAATGGGAAAGCCGTAACGACACCGAATAATTCTTTAGAGTTAGGAATTAAATGTAGTCGTTACAACCTCCCCCACTTAAAGAAATTTCGTCCTCGAAATTTACACTCACTTAATTTAGAACGTCGTGATACTTGGCTAGAATTTCATCTTCTCTTTCCCAAGTGGCCTCTTCTTTCCCATGTCTACTCCACTGGACTTTGACCAATGGGGTCTCTCTATTCCTCAAAAGCTGAACTTTCCTTTCGAGGATCGCCGTAGGAACTTCCTCGTATGTCAAATCTTTATTCATGTCCAGCGAAGCGTAACTGACGATATGGTTTGGATCGTGGACGTATTTTCTCAGCATCGAGACGTGGAAAACGTTATGTACTGCAGATAGTTCTGGCGGTAGAGCCAATCGATAAGCCACATCACCGACCTCCTCAAGATTTCAAAAGGTCCGATGAATCTAGGCCTTAGCTTTCCTTTCTTTCCAAATCTTATCACCCCCTTCATTGGAGCTACTTTAAGGAAAACTTTCTCACCCACTATGAAGTGTAAGTCATTTAAGTAAACTTATCGGTATAAGATTTACATGCATCTGGCGACCTTCATTCTCCCCTAATCTTATCTATGGCCTCAACAGTTAAGCTCAACTATTTCCGGACCCAAGATTCTCTTTTCACCGACCTCATCCCAATGCACAGGCGATCTGCATTTTCTTCCATAAAGAGCTTCATATGGTGCCATCCCAATGGTAACCTGGTAGCTGTTGTTATACGCAAACTCCACCAACGGTAGGTGCGTTTCCCAATTCCCACCAAGGTCAAGCACGCAAGCTCTTAGCATGTCCTCCACGATCTGTATGGTTCTTTCTGACTGGCCATCTGTTTGCGGGTGATACGCAGTGCTGAACTTCAATCTGGTACCCAAAGCATCTTGTAGGCTTTTCCTGAAATTAGATGTAAACCTGGTATCCCTGTCGGATACTATAGAAACTGGTACCCCGTGTAGTCTCACGATTTCTTTTACATAGATCTGGGCTAACTGATCGAGACTGAAGTTCATCCTTACGTGTAGGAAGTGAGCTGATTTTGTCAAACGATCAACTATTACCCAAATAGCGTGATGACTTTTCACTGTTTTTGGAAGTCCAGTTACAAAATCCATTGTTATGTGTTCCCACTTCCACTCCGGAATCTCGAGCGAGTTTAACAACCACGATGGTCGTTGGTGTTCGGCTTTCACTGGCGACACGTCAGGCATTTCTCGACAAGCGAGCCGATAGATCTTTTCATGTTTCTCCACCAATATAACTTTCGTAGGTCCTGGTACATCTTCGTACCTCCAGGATGCACGGTATAAGGCGAAGTATGGGCTTCTTCAAGAATTTCCTTTCTTAACTCTTCATCTTTCGGTACACACAATCTTCCTTTAAACAAGAGAGTGCCATCAGTGGATACTTCGAAATCCTTTACATTGCTGTGAGTACCGTTCTTTGATCTTACACAAGAACTTGTCATCTTTCTGAGCCTCTTTAATTCTATCCCTGAGCATAGGTCGCACGACCAGCGTGGCTATGGTTGCAGTGGTGCGACATGGGGGAATCACAACTTCGATCTTCAAATTGGCGAAATCTCTGATCAACCGCTCTTGGTGGTCGGTAAAGCGCCAGCCCGACCCCTCGTCTTCTGCTCGGTGTGTGCTCGACATTAGCTTTACCCGGATGGTAAAGGATCGTACAGTCATAGTCTTTAACCAATTCCAACCATCTCCTCTGTCTCATATTCAATTCCTTCTGTGTGAAGAAATATTTGAGACTTTTATGGTCCGTGTATATTTCACATTTACTACCGTATAGATAGTGTCGCCATATCTTTAGAGCGTGAACCACAGCTGCCAGCTCTAAATCGTGTGTCGGGTAGTTCTGCTCATGGGTTTTCAACTGTCTAGAAGCATAGGCGATCACCTTCCCGTGTTGCATCAACAGGCATCCCAAACCTGTTTGGGCGGCGTCACTGTAGATGACAAATCCGTCTGATCCCTCTTGAATAGCTAATACTGGAGCTGATATCAGCTTCTGCTTTAAAGTTTGGAAGCTCTTCTCACATTTATCGGTCCATCGAAATTCTACTCCCTTCTTGGTCAACTGAGTCATCAGTCCAGCTATTTTCGAAAACCCTTCAATGAATCTTCGATAGTAACTGGCCAAACCCAAAAAGCTGCGAATGTCACCAATATTTGCTGGTGTATTCCAATTTGAAACGGCTTCGACCTTGGCTGGGTCGACTTCAATGCCATCGGCAGTTACGACGTGACGCAAGAAACCGGTGCGATCAAGCCAAAACTCGCACTTCTTGAATTTAGCGTATAACTTTTCTTTGTGAAGCGTCTGTATCTGCGTCTTGAGATGCCCCTCATGCCATTTCTTATCCCTCGAGTACACGAGTATGTCATCGATGAAGACTATAACGAACCGGTCGAGATACTGATGGAAAACACGGTTCATTATATCCATAAAGGCAGTGGTGCATTGGTCAACCCAAAAGGCATTACGATGAACTTCGTAATGGCCATAGCGAGTCCTGAATGCCGTCTTAGGTATGTCATTGCCTTGATCTTGAGTTGATGGTAGCCCGAGCCTCAAATCAATCTTGGAAAATACTCGGCACCTCTCAAGCGATCAAATAGATCTTCTATCGCCAGCAGCGGATATTTGTTCTTGGCGTGAGGCTTTTCAATTCCACATGTCGATGCACATCCTCATCGACCCATCTTTCTTCTTCACAAAAACCTGGTGCTCCCCAAGGTGACACACTGGGTCGGATGAACCCCTTGTCAAACAATTCTTGCAGCTGCACTTTCAGTTCTTGGAGTTCCTTCGGTGCCATACGGTATGGTGCCTTGGATACTGGTGCTGCTCCAGGTACCAAGTCAATGGCGAACTCCACATGCCTGTCCGGAGGGACTCCGGGTAATTCATCTGGAAATACGTCCACAAAATCTCGTACGATCGGGACATCCTTTGGGGTTAGCTCAACCGGCGGTGAACTAACCGTACTCACAAGGTATCCCTGGCCAGTACCTTTCCTCAACATCCTCTCCGCTTTCATTGCCGAAACAATTCGGGGTAGAGTTTTGACTTTCGCCCCGAAGAAGGCAAATTCATCTCCTCCCGGCCTCCGGAAAAGTATTTCCCTTTCACGACACTTGATAGTAGCATGATTGCTACTAAGCCAGTCCATTCCCAAAATAACGTCAAAATCCTTCATTTCTAACACATATAGGTCAGCCTCAAGATCTCTTCCATCGATTTCACACTTAACAGCTCTAATTTTCCGTTCAACACTAACCGTTTCTCCTGAGGGAATGCTAACCTCTAAGGCCTCGTTCACGTTTTCACATAAATTTCCAATCTTAGCACGGAAACTAACTGACACGAAAGAATTTGTAGCACCAGAATCAAATAGTACGAGAGCAGGTATATTAAAGATTGATAACATACCCGTGATCACGTCACGGATCTGCTTGCGCCTCGATGCGTGTGAGTGCAAACACTCATTTGTTCCTTTCTTAGCGACTTCAGACCACTTATTCTCGGGGCACTCCCAAGCGAGGTGTCGGCCTTCTTCTTGCGGTAGCATACCCCTTTGCCTACTAAGCACTCCAGTGGTGGTTCCTACCACAATTAAGCGCACGAGGCTTGTTGCTAGCCGTGTTAGCATTGCCCTCATACGGTTTCCTCCAAAGCTTCCCTTCTTATTACGAAATTTTCCCTTGCCTTTGTCTGTCGTCTGTTCCACTTTCTCTTCCCCGATGACTCTCCCGTCTTCGGGGCAGCATCATCCAGCTTGAGCCGCGCAGATATGACATGCGCCTGTTTCAAGACCTGCGAGTAGGAGGTAAAGCCATGGGCTGCTAGTTTTCCCCCTATTTCTGGTCGAAGCCCCCTCTCGAACCTCCTTGCCTTCTTAGCGTCTGTATCCACCAAATGTGGTGCCCAACGCGACATTTGCTCAAACTTTCTCTCGTATTCAACCAGGGACAGGCTTCCTTGCTTGAGATTGGTAAACTCTATCTCCTTCTCATCGCGGAGATCTTGGGGGTAGTACTTTTCCAATAGAGCTTCCTTGAACTGTGCCCATGTCATAGTTTGTAGTTGGGCTGCGGATAATGTGCGCTGGTACGATTCCCACCAATGACCAACATCCTCAATCATTATGAACTCGGCACAGGAGATTTTATGGGCATCTCCGAGCTCCATGTGCTTTAAGATGCGTTCTAAGCCTCGTAACCACTCTTCTGCTACCTGGGGTCCAACCTTTCCATTGAGGGTTGGGGGTTTGTAGCGGCGGAACTCCCCAATGATCTGGCTGGTATTCCCAGCGTTACCCTGTTGGTGCGGATTGTTGTTGTTCTGGTTGTTACGTTGCTAGTTCTGGTTATCATTGTTCTGCGTGTTGATCTCTTGTACCGCTCTAATAAGATCTCGCATAAGGCCAGCTTGTGTATTGCTACGTGACATTTCCCTAACCAACCAAAATAAAAGTTGATTTAGCGTTATCCAACCCGTCACAGAGGAATACCATCTCAGGAGATAATGCACAAAGGACACAATGAACACAAATGGCAATTTTATTATTAACTCAAGTTTCAATATAAAACAAAATAATGGAATCGCATCGCATGTTTGAGATCCCACAACCACAATCTAAAAGAACCAACATAGCATAATCCTGTTAAATGAATTGAATCAATCCTACTGAACTACTAACACCAATCTATGAAATGAATAAATCCCTACTAGCTACTGCCCATAGAGGGCTCTAATTCTTCCAAAGTTTCTTGTAGAAGTCATCATCTGAGTCTGAGTCGACAGGAGGTGCGTCCAGACGTTTGGTTCGCTCCGTGGGCCGAGCAGCTCCCATGGGGTCGTCCTCCGCCAACGCTTGCTCATCGTCGAGCCTCTCGAGCAATCTCTTTGTGAACTCCCTGTAGCAAACGGCTAGGGGAAGATCCCCAAAGACCTCCTGCATTTCCATGAGGACGTCGTGAGCAATCTCGTCCCGGTCATCGTGCAACGCGTCTCTATGAGACGGAGGATGGCGTCAAGCGACGCAGTCGAGTGACCCTTCTTCCTTGCAGTAACCCAAAGTCTCTCCATCTCAAGGATGTGCTGCCTCAGGGTGTAGTTCATCGGCCATACATACTCGTCGTAATCAAGGAATTCTTGCGCATAGGGTCTTCGGCGAATAGACTTCCTAGCGGTCCTCCGACAAGCGGCCATTTCTGTCATACCATTTATGGAAAATGGCCAATTAGGTGACGTTTCTAATTTATTTTAGTCTAAATTCGAGGACTAAGTCGGGAAACATTTTCTCAGTATACATAAGCTAACATCACATGCCCAGGCTCATTTAACGTAGAGAGGTATAAGGTGTCAGGGATACAACTACTTAAAAAAAGAATACATTCGAATACTGCACGGGAACCAGTAACTTTTCACATTCCCATAAAATTTGAGTGCAGTAAGATTCCATAGTTTAACTTCTCATGTTGCATCCAACCTTTTTCTCTCAATCTACAAAATAATGTTTCTTTGAAAATAAATTTCTTTCGTTACCTTTTTGGAGTCGGCGTAGCATGGCGTAACGGGAGCGGGCATCCACCACTTATAGCTTTTAAACTTTTCCAAACTTTTTTAAATAAGAATTTTTCTTTTGCGAGTCTATAGAAAAGTAAACCTTCGCTCTGATACCACACTGTAACGCCCCGATTTTTAAATATCGAAGAGTAACCACAATGGCCTTTGACTAATTCGAAATGGGGAAAATCGACGACGAATTTTTTTTTCTTTTTATAACCCTTTCAGTAATAATACTAACAATAATAATCATATTAGGAATAATAATAATACGGTTCAAAATTCATGCACTTAAATGAAATAATATCAAACAACTTGATATTCAATGTTCATTTTCTAAATAAATAAATTAAACTCTAAACCATATGCGGAAGCTCAAAAATAATATAATACTAAGTTTTGAATGATCATCTAATAAAGAAAACTAGTTTAATATAGCAATTTTGCTGGATGATGTCGCCTCGCCCCACGCCACTTCGCCGGGTTCTCTAATCTGAAAAAAAGTTTAAAACGTTTGGGGTGAGTATAACGTTGTTATACTCAGTGGGGCACAGTAGAAAAACGTTTCACCATATCACATATCCACACATGAAATTACAACTAGAGGCAATTAAACTATAGAAAGGTCGAGTGTTGGAAACTCCCGCCCAACGTGGGGGAAAGTCGCTATGACTATCCGAATGGTCCTTATCCATTCCGTGGAAGATGGTACTTCTCCATCACATGCATGTCACATAGCAATTATGCCACAAATTATAATAACACGTAAAGAACATGATATGGATTTTAGAGTAAACAATTGCTTCCAAAAATAAAAACATTTGCAAGAAGTAAAACAATTTTGCATAAAGTAACCCGTTTTGCATAAAATAAACCCCACCTCAAATTCGTAGTTCCAAGATGTTGAGGACTTAGTTGAGCTTTTTATAACTTGATTGGGGCTTAATTGAGAGGATAAGTGACTTTAGGGGACCAATTTAGATGACTACAGAAAGGTGGGGCCAACTTATATTAAATCTCGAGTTTGAGGGACTTGGGTTGCAATTTCAGCGTCAAAATTGGGCTTGGGTCTCCTTCTTCCTTCATTTGGCATACACGAGTTCACAGAGAGAGAGAGGGGCCGAGCGTGTCCACCGGGAAGGGAAGAGAGAGTCGACGCCTCGCTGCCGGTGTCGCCACCGTCAAACACCGCCGCAACAGCCACCGGCAGCAGCGGCGGTGATGGAGGTCAGCTTGGACGAACATCGGGTGTCCCTAACGACCTAATCGGGTCGGCCTTTGGGTCAAAATTCGGCCAAGTTCGAAGTTTATTGGCCAAAATTCATCAGTGAATCTCGAGTATAGGGTTCCCTTACGTCTGACTATCGATTTAGGATGGAGATACGGAAGGAATTTGGAGTTGTATATGAGCAGCCATGGCCGATTCCTCCTATCGGCATTGCTGAAATTTTCGTCCCTCTTTCTTTCCCTTTTTTTTTAAAAACCTGATGAGGATGATGAACAGATTCTCAGCTTTGAGTGATGTGTGGCTGTCGGGTTGGATGTTTTCTGTGAGTGGGCTTATGAATGAGGTTATGCATCGGCTGTGTATATTGTGCGTATATGCTTATATTGTTTGGGCATAATGATTTTATGGCAATAGATGCAATTAATCACATGGCAGTGGCAGAATTTTTTGGTTACTATACAAACAGTAGATGACATAGACCCAATGCTATTGTATAGAAGAGTTGGCGGTGATGAATAGATGCTGTGTTTGTGTGATAATCGGGAGTGTACGTGTATATGCTCCATAATTGCAGTAATTAGAGTTGAGGAAACCAACGACAATAAAACCATGGATAGCCAATTACCTGGTAATGGTTTGATGATTGAGTAGATTGGTTATAGAGCGCTGCAACTGGGAGGTGTCGAAACTGCTGGTAGCCTCAACGTTTTGGAGAGGATTTTCCTATTTGAAGATAATGGAGTTTGGGAGGTTTGAGAGATGTAAAATAGGGAATGAGAGACGTGGCGTTGGGAATTTGAATTGGTTAAGGATCCTTTGCAACTGCACATTCACGCTTCATGGTTCCCTGAAGGATAAAATTTGAATTGGATTGGGCTTCCAAATCACTAGTTGGGCTTAGAGCCCAATACGTGGATGTAATGGCCCAATACAAGTTTGAATAGGCATTCGATTTAATATCTGGGTCTAAAGCCCAATAGCTAATTAGAATCGGCCCTTAATAAATTTTCTTTTGACACGACTAAATTATCAAGTTAAAATTTATTTTATTAGACGAGCGCTGAACTTAAATTTATAAAATTAAAAATGGGAAAGCCGTAACGACACCGAATAATTCTTTAGAGTTAGGAATTAAATGTAGTCGTTACAGCTTAGGTTTTGTTGCTTTATTGTTCTCTTGTCTTCTTCTTTTCTCTTCTTTCTCTTCTTTAGTTTAGGGGTATTGATTGGGGGTGATTGCTTACAGTGGAAGCAAGGAAATCAAGAGGACATGGAGAAGAAGTGAAGAACAAGACTTTGCTCTACAAAGGGAGATTGTCTTTAATCTTGTTTTGTTCTTTAATTTCTATTTCCTTTGTATTGATTGTATATGTAAAAATGATTTCCTATGCTATGAGCAAGTATTGTAAGTTGGGATTTTTGATTGATATTAATATATGTTTTAGTTAATCCAATGAGTTGCTGGAATTGATTTGTATTGAATTGGTCATGTCTTGTGTGGTTGTTTTTGAGCTATTTCCATGATTTGGTTGATCACCGAATATATGTATTTGCAAGTTGTGTTATTCTTGAAAGAAGGAGCTTCGTCTTGGACCGTAGAAACAACCACCATGGGTTCTTGTAGGGCATAGAAATATCCTCCTAGCCCCATGTGATCCTCCGAGCTACTATCACAATTTTTCATGCAATTGATTGATTTACAATCGACACGGAAATGTAGTAGGTTGGATTAATTGATTAGGGGTAGTTTGACATTCGAAAGAGGAACTACCTATATAAGGAAGTTGGGTCTAACATCGAAGATGAGTAATTTATTAAGTTCAACAATGGATTGACGAAACTAGGTTGATTGAAGTCATGAATCCCCACTATCTCTTTAACCCAAGTTTTATTGCCAATCATGCCCATTTCTTGCTTTGCTTTATTGCTTTCTTACGTTAGATTAGTATAGTTGCTTTTCCTTCTTTTTATTGTGTGTTCTTGTGTATAGTTTTCTCTTTACTAGAATTAGTAACTCAACTACAAATACCTTTCCCTGTGGGATCGATATTCGGACTCCTAGAGACCACTTTATTACTTGTACGGCCCGTACCCTTGCGGAGTATATTTGTGCGTGTATATTACGCCCAACAAGTTTTTGGTGCCATTGCCCGGGATTGGTTCTTTTTGTATTGAGTTTCTCGGTTCTAGTTTTATTTTCTATTGTTGTGTATAACTTTGTTTTTCTTTCATTTATCTTCCAATGGTAGGTTATCCTTCATTTTCTGATAATGTTGAAGATGATGAAGAGAACATGCTATTTGGAAGTTATTTCCCAATGGAGTATTCATATACATATCCGGATCGAACCACTCAAGAGGTCGACCAATCATGCATGTATCAAGAACAATGGGAGCAATCTGTTCCCGCTTCAACCTGTGAGAATTGTGAAGCAATGCATCCAACTTCTATTTGTCCTTTTATCCATTTTGGCTACTCTCCGTTTCAAGCAATCGAGCAAGAAGCTTATGAGCCTCAAGAGAAGAAGCCGGCTTGGGAAGAAGCTTTTGCTAGATCGGCCAACCAACAATTGGAATACCAAGAGCGCATTGATGCAAAAATGGAAAGATTGGTGAACCAAGTTGGCCAACTTACTAAACTTGTTTTGGAGAGTCAACATTTACCTTTGTCAAGGCAAGTAGAGGATGCTATTCAAGAAGTTAAGATTGAGGAGGAGAAAGTTTAGAGCATCACTTCAAAGATATCAATCCACGCTTCACTAATAAATTGGAATGGGTGAAGACTCTTAAGGAATTCACACCGATTATTGAACAAGAAGTTGAAGAGCAAATTGAGGTTGATGAAGTGAAGAGCTTGGAGCAAGTTGAAAAAGTCACTCCCATTGATTTCATCATTGGCCGCGAGGATGAAATCGAGATATACATTGTTGAGTTCGAGCCGGGTGTGATCAAGTCTAGAGACTTTGAATTGGGCACAAGGCTTTGGTGTGTTGTGAGCACACCATGAAGAGAAGTCCCACTTAGCCAATGTGGGAAGAAATCCAAAGCCACATTCTTTGTGGATTGACAAGATGCCCGATGCCAACTTTTTTGTGTCAAGCTAATGACATTAAACAAGCATTTCTTTCCCTTTTACTTCCTACTTGCTTTTTATTGCTTTTAATAATTAGGTTATATTATCAATTTTTTTTGAATGCATAAGCTATTTGATACTTTCTTGAGCTTTACTAGGTAAGCTTGTGCATTCTCTCCCAACACACTTCTTTTTCACTCCAAGTAGGGTGTGTGTGCGCGATAGTTATCTTTAGTGCTCCATCCCTTCAACACTTCACAAAATCTCTTCTCATTGAGTTTTATGGAAGAATTGTTTTAACTCCAAAATCATACTTGATGCTTAAACTTTTCATATCTTCATTGAGTTTTACAATTGTGGAGTTTAGAACAATTAATTTCTAATTTGAGTGTAGTGAAGTTGTTATTGTGGTTGAATGTGCTCATTCCACTACTTTCTCCTTTAGTTTGCATTGGAAGTTGCTTCAACTCCTATTTCTCATTTGATGCTTAATATCTACATGTTTATTGAGCTTTGTTGTCAAGGAGTTGCGAACAACTAGTGTGGAGTTGAGTAGTTCATTAATATTGTTGCATTTGGGAAATTTATTTCTCATATTACTCTCTTCTTGTGATCTCGTAGGACACTCCTTGGCCAAGAGTGTTATTCGACGCCTTGCCTTGTGCTTTTAAGTGCTATCAATACAAGATAGGCATTGTCACAAGTGTGGGGGGTGAAGAATTGGTCCTTTGCGCTACAAAAATGGACACCATGAGTCACGTGCTAAACCGGGGAACTTCCATTATCCCTTTTTCCTTGTTCTTTCACATTGAGGAATATATATGTATGTTAAGTGTGAGGGTGCTTATGTTTATGTGTTGTGTGTTTAGTTTGTTATTATAGGTTTTGTGTTTGTTGTTTTAGTTAGGTTGTTGTGGTTTGTTTTAGTTAGTTGCATGTTCGTTGATTAGTTTGTGTTTATGTTATAGTTTGTGTTTGTTTAGTTAGTTAGTTTGTTGTGTTTAGGTTGTTTATAGGATGTTGTTTGTTGTGTTTACGTGTTTGAGAGTTTCTTTGATGTTAGTTTTATGTATTGTGTGTTTGTTTAGGGTTAGACTTGTATGTTTGTTGTTTTTGGTGCATTGTTTGTTTTTGTGTTTGTTTAGGTTATTTTTAGGTTTGTGAGTTTTTTTTCTAAAGTTTAAATTGCTTTTAACTCACAAAAGATGTTATTTGAGCTTTATTTTGAAAATTGCTTATCCATTTGAAAGTTGTGACTTCTTGTTAATTGGATTTTTAAGTTGTTGTTGTGTTTGGTTGAGAATTGAGCTAGAATACTTCCATTGCCAACCATTTGTGAATCACTTTTACCATTGTGAGGGGTTGAATGAGCCGGTGGATGATTGGTTTGGTAAAGTGAGATTCCATGCATGTTAATTGTGTGGAGTGTCTTCAGTTGACGAGCAGAAACTGGGTAATGACAATTTGCTGGAGATCTATCCATGGAAATAAACGAGAGTAGATATATATAAAACAAAAAAAAAAAAAGAAAAAAGTCTTGGCTTCTTCACTTGCATTTTTTTGTGCCACCATTCTCCTGCCTCATCGCCTCGAGTTATTAAGTTCTTCAGGGTATTCTATACCGGTGCCTTGAGTGACGAGCTCGGGAGTCACCGACTGAAAGCTCCCTACATGGGTTGTTGAGAAAGCATTATTGTTGGGGGCTTTTCTATTTGCATTTGAGAAGCAATAAAAAAAGAAAAGAAACAAAATGTGAGAGGTTGTGAGGATCATGGATTTAGATAGCTAGTTTGGTTTGAATTGCCTAGTAGAAGTTTGTCATTTGCAGCACTCAAAACCAGGAGAATTGTCACTTTACTTGATTTTGATTTTGCCGGTGCAATTTTCCCAAACTTTGAGTCGAAAGAAAAAGAGTGATTGAGAGCAACCAATTTGAATGATCAACGGGTGGATTCGAGAGAAAATGAGCAAGGAGTGATTACGAGAAAGTAAAGACATATTTGATCATTGAGGGTCGGGTTGCTAACCACGCACTTTTTGGATCCAATCGATGATTTGACATGACTACTTGAAGTGGATGAGTTAAAACATTTTTTTGTAGTGGTGTAAATTGTGAGTTAACTTCAATTTTCTGCTTGAGATTTTCGTTGTTGTTGTAGTAGATAGTCTTGCTCGGGACTAGCAAGAGTTCAAGTGTGGGGGTGTGATAAGTGTGTATTTTGAATACTTATTTATATCTTTTTACATTCATTTGGGGCAGACTTCTACTTATAATTATGTATAATTATTGTGTTTTTAGGTACTATTCCTCGTTGTGGAGGAAAACGAGACTAAAAGGAGGAAAAATGACTTAAAGTGTCAAGAAATCCAAAATCATGGACTAAAATGCAACTATTCCAAAGTTGGACGACTTCGGGTGAAAATATGTGAAGATCTTCTCAGCCACATTTCTTATTCTAACATGGAAGAACACGGAATATGGAGTCCAACACTTTTTACGGATCTCAATTCCCAGTTCTGAAACAAAAGATATGGCCAGACGAACACCAGGGACGAAAAGTGCGAAGAAATCCTAACTTGAGGAGCATTTTTGAGGAAGATATAAGTTGAGTTGGAGGAAACAATCAACTAGAGAGTTGTAGATCATCGAGTCTCATTTCCAACGCAACTTGAATCGGCTCAATCGGATATCGGGATCAAACATTATGGCCAAAATACTGAAACCTGCGCATACAGAAAAATATGTACGGCCGTAAATCGTATTTGTACGGCTGTAACTTATATGTTACGGCTGTAACTTATATTGTTACGGCCGTAAATTATCAGAAAATTGGCCAATTTCATGCAGAGAGTTAAATACGGCCGTACCAAGTAATTGTACGGCCGTAAAATGGGAAATACGGCAGTAAAATTGGAAATACGGCCGTAAAAACACCAGAATCTGCAGCCTCGGATTTCCCCTATTTTTTCCCGATTTTATCCCTCTTCCTCATCACTTTGAAGGGTCTTTTGGGGACATAAGAACCACGAACTAGGGACCTTTTGCACCCTTTTTCCTCCCCCAATTCATGTCTTTATCTTTAGTTTAGGTATAGCTTAGGTTTTCTTGCTTTCTTCTTCTCTTTTCTTCTTCTTTTCTCTTCTTTCTCTCTTTTTCCTTTCTACTTTCTTTCTCTTCTTTAGTTTAGGGGTATTGATTGGGGGTGATTGCTTGGAGTTAGAAGTAAGGAAATCCAGAGGACATGGAGAAGAAGTGAAGAACAAGACTTTGCTCCACAAAGGGAGATTGTCTTTAATCTTATTTTGTTCTTTAATTTCTATTTCCTTTATATTGATTGTATATGTATAAATGATTTCCTATACTATGAGCTAGTATTGTAAGTTGCGATTTTTGATTGATATTAATCTATGTTTTAGTTAATCCAATGCGTTGTTGGAATTGATTTGTATTGAATTGCTCATGTCTTGTGTGGTTGTTTTTGAGCTATTTCCATGATTCGGTTGATCACTGGATATATGTATTTGCAAGTTGTGTTATTCTTCGAAAGAAGGAGCTCATCTTGGACCATAGAAACAACCACCATAGGTTCTTGTAGGGGGTAGAAATATACCCCTAACCCCTTGTGATCCTCCGAGCTACTATCACAAATTTTCATGCAATTGATTGATTTACAATCGAGATAGAAATGTAATAGATTGGATTAATTGATTAGGGGTAGTTTGACATTTGAAAGAGGAACTACCTATATAAGGAAGTCGGGTCTAACATCGAAGATGAGCAATTTATTAAGCTCAACAACGGATTGATGAAACTAGGTTGATTGAATTCATGAATCCCAACTATCTCTTTAACCCGAGTTTCATTGCCAATCATGCCCATTTCTTGCTTTGCTTTATTGCTTTCTTAGGTTTGATTAGTATAGTTGTTTTTCCTTCTTTTAATTCTTGTGTATAGTTTTCTCTTTACTAGAATTAGTAACTCAACTACAAATACCTTTCCCCGTGGGATCGATATTCGGATTCCCATAGTCCACTTTATTACTTGTATGACCCGTACACTTGCGGAGTATATTTGTGCGCGTATATTACGCCCAACAATAAGATGTAAATGAACCTATAATTATCCATTTGTAATTTGCGACGTTTAATGCTTACATGCGATGTGATTATATGTATGCTAATATTTTTGAGCAGGGAGTCTATTGAGCATATTTGTACTCATGCTTTCCATTAAATTAACCGTGTTGTAGACTAAGGGGCTGGGGGCATAGCAAACGGCGATGGCTACTAATTGAAGAATTTTAATGAATTTTTGTTGTTTTTGTCTTTTTTTCCTCTCAAAATTACGTATGCTAAGATTGAGTTACTAATTTGGGAATAAAGGTCAAGTTTTATTTACTCTACTATTGTTCCGCTCAAATTACTTGGATTGTCAAACACAATACAATGTCATGGAGTTTTGAGAATTTAAAACTCAGGGCATTACAGCTTGGTATCAGAGCGGGTCTACAATTTTGTAGATTTTCATATATATATATATATATATATATATATATCTGTGTGTGTGTGTATGTGTGTGCGCGTGTCTATGTGTGTGTGTGCAGGCGAACATGCAAATAACACAAACAGCCACTGCCATCGCTCCATTTGTCGGCTCTGAGGTAAATATACGTGGAACTACATTTATGAGTTACATAAGATATTGATTACATCTACAATTAGAGAAATAAGGAGTCGGAGCATAATTGGGATTTTAGTTGATATTATATGATGTTAAGTCGTTGAAATTAGAACGAATACTAGTTATAAACCCCACCTAAATTGGACTTTGTATAAATGGAATAGATAAAACATGAAGGTAGGTTTTGAAGTTTGCAGTTACCTGCACTGTGAGAGGGGAAGCTTCGGAACTATAGTAGACTACATCTATCATTTCCGGTATAAGGAATCTATTAAGCACCTACTTACAGCCTTTCCATATGGCAGACGACTCCAAGCTCGCTGATTCTATATGGCTGTGAAAGACCGTTGGGGAGGAACTTCGGACCTCGAGGTTGTCTGCGATGAATTCATCATGTATTGGGACATCTTTTTGGCAAATAAGTAGTTAGTAAAACGTGAATTGTACCTGCAAAGAGAGTGGGACGTCCTCCTAGAGCTACGTCATACCATTGGTATAACGTGGCTGTCTAGAAAAGTGGTTAAGGCTCTGTCAGGCACTTATGAGGAGTATATTTCTGCTACACCTCTTGAATTACCCCATTTCCACCTATATGAGCTAGAAGACACCCCTACGTCACTAATTAAGCCATTCGAGCCCTAAGGAAGTCAAATGAGTGAAATAGTATGATTGATAGCAACATCATCTAGATGTATTTTGAATTTTATTTAGCCAGTATAGGATTTCATGCATTTTTCCAGTTCAATAGGATTCCATTGTAACCAGATTGAAGGATTATTTCGATATTAATAAAAGAGAAATTTTGGTTGCTTTCATCTCTATGTTGATTACTTTATGATTGTAAAGAGTATACCTATGCCACAAGAGTTATAAAATGTTTTATTTGCTTACGAAGGATGCTTGGATGTGGAAGACTAAGACGAAATATACCCTAGGAAGAGAATGCCCCTAATCAGCCTGACCCGATAGTTCTAATGAAGAACTATCTCCAGGCTATGCAGAATATTGGAAAAAATTGATCACTAGCTGCTACCGCAATGTCTATCGTGGAAAAATTTAGAAAGTATTGCCCACCAACTTTTGATGGTAGGAAGAGCCCTTTAGATGTTTAAGAGCGGCTTGATGACATCGAACAAATCTTCAAGCACATTAGCTACCCAAAGAACCAAAGATTTTGTGCACGGAATTCAAGTTAAAAGGGGAAGCTAGGCACTAGTGGAAGACAAATACAAAAACCAGGAATGCAGAGAGAGGGTAGCTTCCACCTAGGAACAATTTCAGGGGAGACTAAGAGACAAATACTTTCCCCAAGCTCTCCGTGACCACAAGCAAACGGAGTTCATCGACCTAAAACAAATAGATATGGACATAACCGACTATAATAGGATGTTTGACGAGCTTGCTCGTTACGTCTCGCACCTGGTTGATACCAAAGAAAAGAGAGTGCATCGTTTTGAAAGGGACATGCATCCTAAGGTCTGCCATATTGTAAGTGCCTTAGAGTTGCCCACCCATGGGAAAGTTATCCAGATGGCACGACGGTGACATATTTAGGAATTATACCTAGTGGATAAGGAAATAGGAACAACTCAAAGTCTGAGGGTGAAGAGAAAGTGGCAAGGCCCAAATCAGAACCAAAACAAGAGGTCAAATTACGGACCAGCTAAGGATCAGACTTCTGAAGACAACCCAGTGCATTAAGTGAAATAAGTACTACAGAGGCGAATGTTTGAAGGGCAAGGGAGTTTGCTACAAGTGTGAAAAGACGGGCCATATTGCTCCAGAATGCCAATGTGCGCAAGCTAGAAATACCGGGCTAGCCAAGCAGGTAGATGGTGCCAGGAAAATAAATGTCAGAGTGTTCGTAATGGACGCAATTGAGGACTCGGACGCAATAGTAGGTATCCTATCTAATTTATAACCAGTCTTTACTTCGAATGTTATTGACCTCCTATATGATAATAATGTTTGTGGGATAACATGTATATTATCCATTTCGGGTACCCCTATTTATATCCTCATAGAGTCCAGAGCCACATACTTTTTTATCTCGAAATGTGTCTGGCTAAGTTGAACTTGGTAGGAGAGAAAATCGGCAACATACTTAAGATTAGCTTACTATCTAGAAGAACTCTCAATGCGAAGTTGATAGCAAAGGTTATACCAATTGATTTCGATAGAGTAGTCCTAGATGCAGATCAGAACGTTATCTAGATGTACGATTTTGTTATCATTTTGGGCATGGATTGGTTGAGCAGCAACCAATCAGCTATTCTGTGCTACGAATGGGAAGTAGTGTTTTAGAAGGACAGAAATAAGGTATGCATATTTTGTGGATCAAGAATTAAGGCTCTTCCCCACATTGTCTTAGCCTTAAAGGTAGAGAAGATATTGGCTAAAGGTAACCCGCAAGGTTATTTGCTCAGTTTCGCCCCACCAACCTGGTATTCACAGGCGTCGTTCTACTGATGATCTCGTCAGCTTGGCGGCGCATGAGGATCCGTTTGAGCCGGTTACTGGTAGACGATAGAGGAAGCAGTGGGCCCGCACGACCAAAGTCTAGGTTGTTACTACTTCTCGTATGCAGACCCCCAGTTAGTCCAGGTCGGTTACTTCTTCCACCCTCGTTCAATATGTTCATGAGTCTGCTGCTGTGGAATGTTAGGGGTATTCGGAGTTCAGTTACTCGGAGGTGCTTGAAAAACCTCATCAAGATACATAGTGTTTCTGTTCTTGTTATGATTGAGCCTATAACTTTGCGACGTAACTTTGCATTTATTCTTCGGTTCTTGGCCTTTGATCGGGGGGTCCAGAATCAGACTGATCGTATTTGGTGTTTCTGGATGGAGGGTATTACTGTCGATGTTTTGATGGATCATCCCCAGTTTCTGCACCTCTGCGTTCGGGATCCTTGGTTTGCTCGGCCTATTTATATGACGCTTGTCTATGCCTCCTGTGATTATGTTGAGAGGAGGGTGTTGTGGACTAGTTTGCATGATATTTCTGTTGGCATGGATCGCCCCTGGTTGGTTGGTAGTGACTTTAATGTCATCACTGCTGAGAGTGAGCGCACTGGCTTCAGTACGAAGGATTGGGGTATTTCGGATTTCTGTACTATGATGTTGGACTGTGGTCTTTCGGATATTGGGTTCGTTGGGGAGCCTTACATGTGGACTAATCATCAGGTGTGGAAGCGTTTGGAAAGGATCTTGATGAATCCAGATGCCGCCAGTTTCTTTCATCAGTTGTCTGTTAGCCATTTGAACAGGCATTGTTCAGACCATTTACCGTTACTGGTACAGTGGGAGTTGTCTCCTCAGATGGGGCCTCGACCACTTCGTTTCCTTAATGTTTGGGCCCACCATCATGATTTCTAGGCTTTAGTCTCTCAGAAGTGGTCATATCCCTCTCGTCACAAGAGAATGGCTGCTTTGTGGGAGAAATTCTTTCTGTTGCGGCGGGGACTCGGTTGGTGGAATCGGCGTGTGTGTTCGGGAACATCTTTGATTGGGTTCGGGATGCCGAGTTGTCTGTTGATGAGGCTGAGTGGGGTTTTTGATAGCGACCCTTCGCCCAGGCATCGTGGCTTGATTATATCGGGTTGAGCGGACCTAAAGCGTATCTGTCTATTGAGGAGGATTTTGGCGCGAAGCCCGGTAGCGGCGTTAGCGCTGAGGGGCTGTAATACGGATACTTTCATGCTTTGGTCCAGGGGCGTCCTATTCGATCTGGTATTCACTATATCCGGATTTCTGAGGGTGTCGGTTTATCTGATCAGCAGTCAATTCAGAGCTCAGCTGTGGATTTTTTCCAAGGGATGTTGTCCTCCCCGGAGACCCCGCAGCAGTCGCTTCAGCCGAGTATTATTCCTTCACTCGTCACCGAGGATGATAATGCTCGGTTGAACCGGCTGCCTATTATTGATGAGGTTCGTGAGGTTCTTTTCAGTATTGGTGGGGATGGTGTGGCCGGGCCGGATGGGTTTACGTCTTTGTTCTATCGGCGGTGTTGGGATATTATCTCGGAGGACATGTATCAGGCCGTGCTTGACTTCTTCTGATGGGGGGTCAGCTCCCTCGGGGCTTCTTTGCGACTTCTATTGTCTTTCTGCCAAAGAAGGAGGGGCCTTGTTCTTGGACGGATTTTCGGCCTATCGGCCTTTGCACGGTGTTCAACAAGATCATCACGAATCTTTTTAACACCCGCCTCAGTGAGCTTTTACCACGTATTATTTCGCCGCGGCATAGTGGTTTTGTGCCGGGGCGTTTGCTTGGGGATAATATTTTACTTGCCCAGAGATGGTGCATAGCCTTGACAGGCCAGTTAGAGGGGGCAACGTTATGCTGAAGCTTGACATGGCGAAGGCCTATGATCGGATGGATTGGGAATTTTTGCTCTCGGTGATGGAAGAGTTTGGGTTTGACTAGTTGTGGGTTGACAGGATCCGCCGTTGTATCTCTGGGTGCCATTTTTGGTCTTGGTCAACTGCCAGTCTGCTGGTTTCTTTCCTTCGTCTCGGGGACTGCAGCAGGGCGATCCTATCTCCCTTGCGTTATTTGTTATTGCTGCTGATTACTTCTCCCCCCTATTTTTTTCTAGCTTTCAGTAGCACTCTGGCATGCAGTTCATTCACGGGGGCACTACTCTTGTCTCGTATCTCCCATTTTCCGATGATATCATCATATTCGCCAATGGTCAGAAGTAGAACATTCAGCGGCTGTTGGCTTGTATTGAGCATTATGAGGGGGCTTCTGGGCAGTTGGTGAATAGGGGCAAGAGTTCTTTGATTGCACCTCGCCGGGCTTCTACCGTGCAGCTTCATAGATAGCAAACCTTTACGGGCATTGTGCACAGTCAGCTTCCTGTCACTTATCTCGGTGTCCCCTTGTATAAGGGCGCACGTTAGATCTCCCTGTTTGATGAGTTGGTGCAGAAGATCAGTGGGCAAATTTCTGGATGGGCTAGTCGCTCGTTATCTCCTGGGCCCGTATTACGCTCATCCGCTCGGTATTTTCCTCTATGCTGCTCCACTTGTTTCAGATCCTACGGCCTCCTAAGGCTGTGCTGAAGCGACTCTCCAGTTTATTCGTTTGTTTCTTGTGGGACTCTCGGGAGGGTGCCCACAGTTTGCATTGGAGGCGCTGGGGGGAGTTTTGTCGTCCCCCGAAGGAGGGCGGACTTGGCTTCAGGAGGTTGGATGGTCTGGTTGATTCTTTTTCCCATAAGCTTTGGTAGCGCTTTCATTCTCAGGAGTCCCTGTGGGCCCTCTATATGGGTGATCGATATTGTCGGGGACAGCCACCCATACAAGTTCAGCCTGGCTATCTTGATTCTGGGGATTGGCCTCGTTATTGGTGATTAGAGCGACTGCTGTGCCCCGCATTTTCTGGCAGCTTGGATGTGGCCGGGCTTTCTTTTGGCATGATTGTTGGATGGGTGATCTTCCTTTAGTGGATGTGTTTCCTGCTGGCAGTCACTCATCGGCTCGGGTGTAGGACTTTTTTGATGACACCGATTGGGATATTGAGTGTTTATTGCATGTGGTTCCTTTTGACTGGCCCCTCAGATCTTTTTAGATCCCGTTGGATATCGGGTCCCCGGATAGGATGTTGTGGCGTGATACCCCAGATGGGCGGTTCATAGCTCGGTCCGCTTGGGAGTTGATTCGTTAGCGCGTTGAGGTCCAGCCCATATTTCAGGACCTTTGGTGCCTAGCTATACCGGTGACTGTATCTTTCTTTCGTTGGCGGTTGTCGCAGGGCCTCATACCTGTTGACTACGTGATCAGAAGGATATCCACAGATACGTTTATTATGTAAAATATCACTCTATTAAGCTGTGATGAATATTATGACTTCAGATGGTATAATGTATAGAGATTATGGTGGTTGTCCACAGGTGCACCTTAGTTTCATGTCGTATATATTCAAACCTTATGAATGTGTTGATTAAGTTCAAATGCTTGGAATTGTGGTCTAATACATAACGCCTGGTTTTTCATGCCATAATGGTATAGCTGAAAGATGAAATCGTACATACATGGAAGTGGTTAGGTCTATGCTGAGTCATATCCTTATGGATGGATGCTTTACGCACATCTGTTTATATTTTGAATCAGGTTCCCAGTAAGGCGGTTCCAAAGACACCTTTTGAACTATGGCAAGGTTGGAAACCTAGTTTAACATCTCTAAGTTTGGGGTTGTCCGGCTGAGGCTACAATTTATGACCCATGTGAAAAGAAATTGGACTTTAAAATAGTCAGTGGTTACTTTATAAATTACCCAAAAAGTCCAAAGGATATAAGTTTTACTTCCCTAACCATAGTACTAGAATTGTTGAAACCGATAATGCCAGATTCTATGAGAATGGCAAAATCAATGGCAGTAACAAACTTCAAGATGTGATCATTAAGGAAATAAGGGTACCTATCCAACTACCCTTTATTTCGAAAGATATAGGGAATCTCCTTTTGTTGAACAGTTAAACAATAAGGAGCATTCGATAAATGATCAACAACTCCATAAAGAGATTATTGCCAATAAAGATATGGAGAAGCATGAAAGGAGATCGGCTATTTCCAATGATTATATGCTTTACCAAGTAGAATCTCATCGGTGAAGGGACAACTAAAGGCCTAATTTCATATTTATGAGCCATTAACTCTTTAATGCGACAATGAAGTTTCAATTTTTTTCTTATAAAGCGTGACAAGATATCTGAGGGAGCAAAACACATGCACCTTAAATATCTGTCTTTGAAACAAGATGTTAGAAGACGAAAAGGTATTATTGAGCCCCTAATACAATTCTACGTCTACTTCTATTTTCTGTTTTCCATTGTGCACCTTTTATGATTGGATGTATGATAACATGAATCGTCTTCATAAAAAAGACATTATGGGACCATTATGTAATCTCCATTTACAGCCTAATTAAGAAAGTTGTCAATGGTGTGGTACATGGTAGAAACAATGTTGTAGAATGATGTGGGATCGCCATGACTCCCATTGATAATCGAATTAACCAAGGCACTCATGATAATCGACTAAAGAAGAGTTTAGCATATGATGCGTGCCTTATGTATCCTAAATGAAAACACTAATGGATCTTCCTACGGACTAAGTGGGAGACTGTAAGGAAAATAATTTACTTGCCCTACAAATATTTTCCTAACCCGTAATGTGGTCTATATAGGAATCTCATTTTCATTAGGAAACATGCTATTCATGTCCAATTCGATATACTATAGGAGATCTTTTCCAATTATAACTCTACCTTGATGGAAGGTTGAGATTGAATCTTAAACAAATCCGAACTAGAATTGGATCCTCTCTCTACCTATAAATATGATACTTTATTCCATCATAAAGATCAATTATGAATTACCAAATCCAACACACAAGGATTTATAGGCCAAGAGGGAGAAATTGAATCGCTCATTCAAGATCAAATCTCTACAATGAAGGGAGGTATTTCTCTAACTCTCCTCTTTTAATTTCTATGTGATAATCATGATGTTCACGATCTTAGAGTTCATGTAAATAATTGCTATTACATATCGAAGAGTAGGCATATCAGAAATGAGATCCTGACATAAGCGTATTCGAATCCCTACACAATGCATCCCCATGGAAATAAGATGTAACGAGATTTGCGTAACTCATTGTGGAGGAGCAACGTGGCGCAATATATTGCAAGGTTTGTCTCCTGGTGTTTAATTTGTCAGCAAGTCAAGGCTGAACACTAGAAGCTTTTAGGATTGTTGAATCCTTTGGAAATACCAAAGTGGAAATAGAAGAAAATCACCATGGATTTCATGACCGAATTATTGAGATCAGTGAATGGCCACGATGCAATCTGGTTCTCGTGGATAGGTTTACTAAATCTGAAGACTTTTTGGTTTTGCAGACGGCCTTTAATGTAGATCAATTGGCACAGATCTACATTAGGGAGATTGTTCGACTACATGGAATAGCAGTGTCTATCATATCAAATCAAGATTCTAAGTTCACGTTAAGATTTTGAAGGAGCTTACAAATTGCAAGGGGAACTAAGCTAAAGTTTAGTACAACTTATCACCCTCAAATTGATGGACAATCTGAGTGTACTATACAAATCCTAGAGAACATCCTAGGATCTCATCCTCAAGCATCAGTATAGTACACTCACTTGAGTGTTAGCTAGGAAATTATAGAGTTTGTCTACAATAGTAGCTACTCGCCCACTACTGACATGGCCCCTTTCGACGCTTTATACGGACGATGTTGCAAATCACCAGCATATTGGGATGAGGTTGGCAAGAGGAAAATTCTAGGCCAGAGTTAGTGGAGAAAACAGTTGCTGCTATTGAAAAGATTAGATCACGAATAAACCCAGCTCAAGATAGGCAGAAAGCTACGCAGATGTTAGAAGAAAGGACCTAAAATTTCAAGTCGGAGAAAAGGTGTTTCTCGAAGTCGCACCGATGAAAGGTGTGTTGCATTTTGGTAAAAGATGAGAGTTGTAACCACCAAGGCCAAAATTTTAAACTTTCTCAGTAAAACTCGTTACGACTGAACCCATCAAATTGAGATTCGCTTAAAGCCTCTTCTAACAGAATTAAAAAATTATTTAACAATTTAATTGGGTCAAAATTTTATTTAGGGCCATTAAAATTAGTCCATTGGTCTTTAAACCCAACTATTGATTCCATTCCAATTCCCCATTGGGCCAATCCATCCAACTTATCTCCACCTCATTCCTGAAATTTTTGGAAGCCAAATTAGTTTAAAAGGAAAAGATAAGCCTGAATTTTTTTAAAACATTCAAAGGAAATAGAAACGTGGGTTTTCTTGTTGAGAGACCTTCCTCAACTCGATGCCCTCTATCTCACATTTCTCCAAGCTTCCAAACAATCTCAACAACTATTCAACTATCTTATTCTTCACATATTCTCCCAATCATTTACGCAAACCACTATTTGCAAGTTTCTTCCAACTCTCTCTCAAATACGTTGACTGCAAGCCTCTCAAATTCTCACAACTTAGGAAGCTACCTGTTGTTACAACAAGTTTTAGCCGCATATTTCCAGCACCAGTACACCAAAAGGTAACTAGCTTCCCTCCACTTGTATTGAAAATAGTTTACTCGACTGCTACTGGTTAATCTTCTATTTTGTTGCTTGAATTCACCATGTATACTTTAACACAATTCATCACGCACATACTTACACATACACACTACATATATATGAACTCACGGCATGCCCTTTTCGGAACATCTCGAAATTTATTCTATACTATCATCAACCACAATTTACACAAATAGAGCCTCTATTCGTCATAAGCATCCTCATATTATGCTTAAAGAAGGGAAAAAATGGAAAGGAGAATTTCATATTCACGCTGCGAAGCTCGGCCAAATAGGTGAACTCTAATCTTTCCTTTCCCGTATGTTTTTCACTCCAAAACCGATTGTCGAGATTAGTAGAACCTTTAAGTCGAGCGTAATTAGGTTTCTTTGTCGAAAGCCCGAATTAAGCTGGATTTGACACCCAAAAACTCAACCGAGCACTATTTTTCCCCGACATTCCATTGGCTACCATTTCCATGAACACGTTGTCACGTGGCGATACGTCAATGGCACCAACCGCCGATGGAACATTGGCAAACCCCTCGGGAGTAGGTAGTGTTGCCGCCCCTCTGGTCGAGGTCGCTCTGTGAAAATGAGACCATCCTCTTTCAATTTTGGCTCCAAAGTCTGATTTTGACGCTTAACCTAATATATTAGGCCCCAGGTCCCTCAACTTCTAATTTAAATTTAAATTATCCTCGAATTGTTGATGTTTTTGAATTAGTCCCAAGATTTCCTTGTTTAAAACAATATGGCCCAATTAAATTTATAGAATTTGAAGTCAAAGTCCACATGCGCTGATTTAATCATTTATTTCTTTCGATTAATCCCAAATTGAGTCTTAAAAGTTCAACTTTAGTCCCTAAAGTTTGGCTTGATCCTCAAGCTAGTCTCAGTGCACTAATAGGTTCAATTTCAACCCTTCAAGTTTTGATTGAGTTTCAACTTAATCTTAGTTGCCTAATAACTTCAATTTCAACCCTCAAACCGATATTTTCCTTTCAATTAAGCCCAAGTAAACTGTTAAAGTTATCAATTTGGCCCTAAACCTTTCAATAAAACACTTTAAGGCCCAAATAAATTATTAAATACCAATTTTAATGTTAAATACGAAGTTTTATGCTCTAATTGTTCTGCTAGATGACGTTACAAGTCGTAGAGGCATTAGCATCACATCAGCCATAATTTCAAGGATTTTACAGGAATTTTGACTTTGAGGTAGAGTTTACTTTATGCAAAATACTTTATTTTAAGCGACTGTTTACTTTAAATTCATGTCATGTCCTTTACATGTGATTATAATTTCGGTATACTTGCTAATCGACATGCATGTGATGGTGCTCAGTACCATCTTTTATGGCGTGGTGTAAGGGCCATTTAGATGGTCATAAAAATCTTCTCCCATGTTGGACGGAAGTTTCCAACACTCAACTTTTCTATAGTTTGAATGCCTATAGTTATGACTCATGTGCTAGTCTATAATATAGTAAAATGAGTTTACTGTGCCCTACTGAGTGTAATCATGTTATACTCACCCCAACTATTTCAAACTTGTCTTTTAGATTAAGAAGCTCGGGAAGGGGCGTCAACCTTGGGTGACATCATCCACTTAAATTACCATGTTACTTTGGTCCTCTTTTCTTTTTTTTTTTTAATTAGTAAACCATTTAAAAACGTAGTAAGTTGTTATACTTCAGTTTCCACATTTAATTTAGAGGTTTTAATTTGTTTATTTAGAAACCGAATTTTTGTTATCCTATTAATGAATAATGTTTTGTTTCATTTAACTACGTGGATCATATATCTTATTATTATTATTATTATTATTATTATTATTATTATTATTATCATTATTATTATTATTGAATTTTTTATTTAGAAAAATTATCATCAAAATTTCCACATTTTGCTGAAAGTCACAACTATTTTAGTAACACTTCAATATTCAAAATTTGAGGCATTACAGGAACTTAGACCGCTCTATATCGCTCTATGTGAGATTGTGGAAGATGTCGGTAATGTGGATTATCGATTAACCTTGCCATCAGAGCTTTCAGCTATTCATGATGTATTCCACTTTTCACTATTTCAAAAATATACCGCGGATCCAAGCCATAAAGCGAGTTACAATACTATTGAGATCCAAAAGGATTTGACGTATGGAGTGTCCATTGGCAATAGAAAGGTCCACACACTCAAAAATAGAAAGGACCTTTTAGTCAAAGTTTAGTGGGTTAAACATAGTAGAAACATGGCAACTTGGGAGAACAAAGATGAGATTCTAGCAAAATACCTAAACCTCATGCATCTAGTAAGTGAAATTTTTTAGGACGAAATTAATCTAAGAAAGTAAGGTTGTAGCGGCGGCAAATTTTCACAAATAAAATTTTAATATCTGAATAGGGCGTTCTGCGCTATTACTCAATTTATCTAAAATTTTAGTGGCCATCAACAATTAATATACTTTCTAAAATAAATTATTAGGCGGCAATCAAAGTTGTTGTTGTTATTGTTGGGTCTTGTTGGTTGTGGTAGTGGTGGTGGTGTTGTTGTTGTTGTTGTTGTTATTGTTGTTGTTGTCGTCATCATTGTTATTAAGTCCTTAATTTTTACACTTTACTTATCTCAAATAAATTAATTTAAGCAACTTTAAAGTTAGTAATATTAACGAATTTTGTAACCCTTATTAATTTTTCTATATTAACCAAATTGTTTGGGGAAATTCTTTTGTTAAAATTTAAAATCAAACTTTGTTATTCATTCTTAATTAACCAACTCTATTATCATCATCAACCCTACCCAACCCAACAATCGAACCTTTTTATCTAAGCCCAATAACGGTTTTGGCCCAATTGCAAGCCTCAAATCACATACATGTGATTTTATTTCCATAATCAACACGTAAGAATTATCCTTTTTATTATCATCTACAGTTACCAACGAAATCCTTTTTCAAATTTTAAATAGGAACTTAGAATCGTCACACAAAAATCACCAATACGAGCTATGCAGATTTTCATGATCTTGATTTGAATTTCAAGCCATAAAAACCCACTTTCCTTTTCAAAATTCGAACGAAATATGGCATCATCTAATCCATCTTCTACTCCTATAAATACCCTGATTCCCACGTCAAGATATTCATCATAGCAATCAGCCTTCACCATACAACAATCCTATTCTTATGCACTTTATGTAGCATAGTAAATTCCCAGCTCAACAGTAATAGCCTTATCAACGTAATCATCATCAGAGTCAGAGTCAGTTTAACCAAGCTGTTCCACATTCATTAACCTCAAAACTACCTCCAACTTGCAAATGTGAAAGGAAACAAGAGCCAAAATTTTGACCTCGGCAACAGGTAATCCTCACTCACCCACCACTATCGGCCACCACCTCATAAAGCCCCCAACACATACATTTGCTATCACCATCCTCAACTCACACAATCAAGCACACCCTACAAACACCATTGCTTGTCCACTAACTCATCCACCTTTACATGTACCTTCATTCGGAAAAAAAAAAAAGAAAAAGAAAGAAAAGTGAAAGTGGATGAAGATAGAAGCTACTTCACCAACATGCCACCTTTCCCACCATCGGCTGGTGGTGCCAAAGCCACTACAGATGCTGGCTATTGGCACTAGCGAATGACTGGTGGTAGCTAGAAGTATCTTCCATTACCTCTGCATTTTTGAACTAGAATAATAACTACACTATAGGCTACGCATCTATTTCAATTTGGGGGTGATTTTGACTTATAATTAGTCAAATTGCACCCTCAAGGCCCTTAACTTCTTGAATCAATTTTAAATTGGTCCTATTTCAAATATTACATAAGTTAGGCCTTAGTTTTATAATTCTTCAAGTTGGTCCCCAAAAACTTTTCAATTATTTATTTTAGCCCCTAAAGTTTTACTTCTAATTTATATACTTTTTAATATTAGAACTAATTATAATATTTCTATTTAATTTTAGACGGTCGAGCATATAATGCCCCGAGTTCTAAGAATCCGGAACGTTAGTTCTCTCTAAAATATTTCATAATTTTTTAATAATAATAATAATAATAATAATAATAATAATAATAATAATAATAAATGCGGATACATAACAAATAATTAAGATGTGGAAATTCATTTTAAATAGCAAACATATTAGAGTATCTTACATTTGTTCGATCTCTGATGACTCAAAATATTCAACATAAAATGCTAATTAGTTCAAAACATTTGAAATAACACACTTCAATACATTAGGTTTACTTAAAATAACAACGGAAACGAAATTTCTTATTTATCTAGACCTCCAATCTTCTCAATCTATAATTGGTTAAAACGAAAGGTGTGAGTATTTCAAGAAAAACTTAGTAGGCTCTACGTATGTTAATCAATGTATACCAGTATGATATGCGAACTTTATAATATAATACCCGAAGGTAACTCTAGGCCTGAAGGCAACTCTAGGCTCGAAGGCAAGCAATTACATCAACAACATACTAAAAGCACTTATATAATGCAGATGATTAACTATAATTGCGCAAAAGTAAAGTTCAAATTTGAGTTTTTGGGCCTAGCTTAAGTCTCTCTCGAGTTTTGAGCCTAGTAAGCAATAAGAATCAGTCCTGTAGTTGTTCGTATGCACTGTCTAGTCAATAAGGAGTTTAATTTATGTTAATAAGCTTAAATATTAAGTATTAAGTATTTATAGATGTCATAGAAGTTATGGGCCAAAATTGAAAGAATATAAAAGTTTGGGGGTCAATTTGAAAGAATTGAATAGCTTGCAGACCTAATATGCAATAAGTTTGAACAAAAAAATTCTTTGGACTAAATTATAAGATTTTTAAATTGTGAAGGGCTTAGATGCAATTAATGTTTGGGAGCTTACTTAAATAAGAATAAGAAATTAGAGGATTAAAAGTGAAATAAAAGTTTAGGGGTCAAATTGTAAAAATTGAAAGTTAAGGACATAGAATTAAATAAACTTTAGCGGCTCACTTAAATAAAAAATAACTTTGGGGCCTAATATGAAAATATAGTTTATTTAGGGTTAAATTATGGGACTTAAAAGTTAAAGATTTATGATTTAAGTATAATATAGGGGCCAACTTAAATTAAACAACAAAGTGGAGGGACTAGGCTTGCAATTTTTGAATTAATTCATGAATTTGGCATTGTTAGGCTCAGTTCTTCTTTTCCAATGTACAATACCACGCCTTGACTGAAAAATGAAGGAAAAATGGAAGAATATACTTGAGAAAAGTTGGGGAAGGGGAATTGGCTAGCGATTGATAAGTGCTAGAAAAGCACTTAAATCACTCTTATATATTATGTATTGCGTATTTTATTAGTGTTATATGTTTGTTTTTATGTGTTTTCGTTTATTTTTTTTTAGGTCACAAAAAATCAAAAGGAGCAAAACTAAATGAAAGGAGAGCGAAAATGGAAATTAGGGACTAAAACTCAAGTAAATCAAAGATGGAGGACATTCAGTGCAATTTTGCGAAAAGTTATTTTTGCAATATTGCTTGACCAAAAGTGAAAAAGCATCAAAATAGGATTCTTACACTTTTTTTCAGATCCTAGATCGGAGGTTTCTTGTGAAAGTTATAGCCAATTGAAGAAAAGAACTAAAAGCGTCAAATCTCAAATTATTGGGGACCAAATTGAATCTCTCTGAAACATTGGCAGATTGTGGGCATTTTTGTTTAGATTGCTCGTACTTGATTTTAATTTGATTTTTACTTAATTTTTTACCTCTGTTAGATAATACAATTTGAGCACACCACAATAGACTCTTGGAAGGTCGCTTTCATAATTTTTTAATATTTTTTCTTCTAATATTTTGCCTATAAATAGAGGCATTCTAAAGAGAAAATATATAACTTTGTAGAGAGAATTAGCTAGTGATTCCCTCCAACTTTCTCTTCAATAAAATTCTCTACTTCATTTGTTCTTTGTTTTAGCTTGAAAGCTTTTAGTTTCTCATATTCCAGCGGAAGTAAAAATCTAAATTTAGTAACTAATAATCGATCGACGATACTTCGATCATGAATATGATTAGCAGAGTATTTCTTTGCTAGTTTCTCTCTTTCTTTTATTTTTCATGTTTGAGAAAGATAATTTCTCACATATTACAGAGGTGATACAGGGCGAACTCGCTAAAAAGTATTTAACTCGCGTATATGAGTGATTAAATTTCTCTATTTATTTCTTAGCATTTTGTTTACTTGTTTTCTATATTTTTTGTATGTTACTTGTGATAGTGAAGTATAATCTATCATATAGCAGTGGTGATACACGGCAAACATTAGCTAAAAAGTATTTAACCCACGAATATGAGTAGTTAGACTTCTCTATCTAATTCGAGGGGAATGTTGTGTTCAATTAATATATTGTTATCTTTTCTAACTCTTTAGTGACGTTTTATCTATTCCTCTACTTCAATTTTTTGATTTGTTATACTTTGAAACCTATTTTTGAGTTTATATGATTATTGCATTCACTTTGGCCAATTGAATCAGTTAATCTTTAAATTGAAGTTACATGCTAGGATTGGAACTTTTGATCCGTAATTATCATAAGAATATAATCCAAAGTAGCAAATGAATATCGTGTCTATTTATTAACAAATCAACTTAGATGCATTAATTCAAGTTTGTGAAATCATTCATCGAATTCAACTCATTCTTCTAGTTCATTTCACAGTAGCATTGAATTAAATCTTAAGAACTTGTTTAGGGTTATCCAGTAGCCAGATGTTGAGTTAAACATTTTAATTTAATACACTTATGGAAGAATTTGTTAATTTGATCGTCTTGATTAATTGGAGTTGATAAATTGAAGAAGAAATAGTAACACGTTGCATGAAAAAGATTAACAGAAATTATTGACACAACCAAACCCAAGAACTAGATATATCTTCAATTATTTCATTTTATCTCGTTTATTTTACCATTTTGTTTTCAAATTTTATTCAAATTTCACAAAACCCCCATTTATATATTAATTGATAAAAAATAGATTAAACACTGTTCCTCTTGGGGTCGACCCTCACTTGCTACTTCTATATTAATTTGTAATTTTGAAACCGAGTAAGGAAATAAAATAAATTTTGGTATAGTGCGACAACGCACTCAACGACGAAGGTGGTGGTTGTGGTGGTGACTTCGACGGTGGTTTATAATCGAAGAAATGAGGATTATTATTCACGAATTTGGGTGTTGAAGGTTGAGTAAAAATTTGGGCATTTTCAAAATTAGACCTAATGTGTAGTTATTTTCGGAATTAATTAGTTCTATGATGTTCTATGGACGTAGGAGAAGGTATGGGTGTAATTGTTTTGTGGATGTATGTATATGCCATATGTGTGTGTATATATGTGTGTTTATGGGTGTTCTAGTATGTGTTTTGTGCGGTGGCTACTGGTGGTGGCGTGGTGGTGATATGGTGGTGATTGTGGAGGTTGGGAGTGATGGGTGGTGGTGGAGCCATGGATGTACATACTTGTGTGTGTGTGTTCATGTTTGGCTGTTTGAGCTTGCTGTTGTTGTTATTACTGATTGTAGTGTGCACGTGTGTTGAGGTGAGGAAGACATGGTGTATCAAGTGAAAATACAAGTGAAAAACAATTGATTAAGCATTATTGTGTGTGACTGAAACTTAGAACAATAGAATAGAGATAGTGTTAAAATGGAGATACGTTAAGGAATTTACCAATAGATACCTGATTAGTTGTTCTTGTTGGATGTTGAATGAAGATGGAGGAAATCAATGTGAAAATGCTGAAGTGTAGAGGATAGAGTCAGGGGTAAAGTTAGAAAGAATCTCAACTCCATATATTTAAAGAGTATACTAGGGTAAGAATTTTATTAGGGTGTTCTTAATGGGTTAGAGCACAAATGGGCATATAATGGGATTCAAGTTGAATTAAATTACCCCGACACTCAAATTGGACTATAAATTAATTAAATAAAAATCTTTGGGGACTAAAATGAATAAATTTAAAAGTTTGGTCTACAAAAGTAAATTCGAAAAATAAATAAATTTTTATAAATTATTTTATTATAATAATTAAATATAATAATAAATAATATAAAATTCAAATAGAAGAGTGTACACTATTAAATTCTATAGGTGAAGTTGTAGCGATACGCTTGAGATTTTATTTAATTAAATATATTTTATTTAAGAAAAATTTGTGGTCACCACATTGTGCGAACTAAGAAATTAAGGACTCCCCTGGCTTAAGCTCGAACTCAAGAAGTGGGTTGAGCTCCCTCACTAAAAACCATTTTCTTTTTAAAATGTGCGCGTATCTTATTAGCATTGCCATTAATTGCATGTTACATTTAATGATGAAGATAAGCTTCTTGCCTACTAAAGACTAATGATATGCTTCTAGCCTAATTTAAAGAATTGACGTGCTATCAAGCACTATGATAAGTGCTCGAAAAGCACTTAAATAACTCTTCTATTTTATGTATTTGTGTATTTTATTAGTGTTATATGTTCCGTTTTATGTGTTTTTCTTTATTGTGGTGTTTAGGGTCACAAAGAATCAAAAGGAGTGAAAATGGATGAAAATCGAATGAAAACGGAACTTGGGACCGAAATGCAAGCAAATTCAAAGATGGAGGGCCTCCGATGTAATTTTATGAAAAGTTGTTTTTACAATTTTTCTTGTGCCAATATCAAAGAATATCAAAAGAGGATTTCCACATTTTTGTCGGATCCCAAATCGGAGTTTCCTAGTGAAAGTTATGGCCATTTGAAGAGAAAGGACAAAGCGTAAAAAATCAGCAGCTCGAATTTACTGCCGCAGTTCAGTAATTTGACCATAACTTTTGTTACAAACTTCGGATTGACCTGAACTTTATATTTTTGGAAAGGACACTCAGAGGGCTACAACTTTGATGTTGACCTCTTCAAATGATTCGGATCATATCATGGTCAAAAATGGGCAAAAACGAGAGTGATGTGAATGGAGGATTTCTTGGGCTATGTTTTGGTAGAAAATCCATAACTTTCTATTAAAATATCAAAAAAAAAAGAAATTCCAATTGCACAATTCAGCCAAGATGCTTACCTATACCATGATACAATATTTGAATTAATGGAGCAATTTAAGATCATGATTTGGTGGTTACCAATTAGTGGAATCATAATGGAGTAGTTGTACAATTTTTTATTATGTTTTCTTGTGAAATTTTGCCTATCAATAGAGGCATTTGTAAGGAAGGAAATGCACAACTTAGTGGAAGAGAATTAGCTAGTAGTTCTCTCCAACTTTCTCTTCAATAAAATTCTCTTCTTCATTTGTTCTTAGTTTTAGCTTGAAAGATCTTAGTTTAAATAAAGGCTTCAATCGATCAACGATACTTCGGCTGTGAATATGATTAGCGGATCATTTCTTCGATAAGTTTCTCTTTTCCCTTTTATTTCTCTATTTATTTCTTAGCATTTATTTACTTGTTTTCTATATTTTGCGTATAATCTATCATATAGTGGTGGTGATACAAAGCGAACACTCGCTAAAAAGTATGAAACCCCGCAAATATGAGTAGTTAGACTTTTCTATCTAGTTCGAGGGGGACGTTGTGTTCAACTAACATGTGTTATCTTTTCTAACTCTTTAGTAACGTTTTATCTATTCCTCTACTTCAATTTGTTGATTTGTTATGCTTGTAAACCCGTTTTTGAGTTTATTTGATTATTGCATTCGCTTGGGCCAATTGAATCAATCAATCTTTAAATTCAAGTTACTTGCTAGGATTGGAACTTTTGATCCGTAATTATCACTAGATTCCAATCCAAAGTACCAAATGAATATCGTGCGCATTTATTAACAAATCAACTTAGATGTATTAATTCGAGTTTGTGAAATTATTCATCTAATTCAACTCATTCTTCTCGTTCATTTCACACTAGTTTTGCATTAAATCCTAAGAATTTGTTTAGGGTTATCCAATAGCTAGATGTTAAGTTAAAGAACTCACTTTAATTTAATACACTTAAGGAAGAATTCGTTAATCAGAGCTTCTTGGTTAATTGAGAGTTGATAAATTGAAGAAGGAATAGTAACACGTTGCATGGGAAAGATAAATATAAGCTGTTGACACAACCGAACCCGAGAACTAGATATTTTGTACAATTGTTTTATTTCAATCTTTTATTTTGACGTTCAATTTTCTATTTTTATTCAAATATCACAAAACCCCACTTTTTCTATATTAATTGATAAAATCAACTAGATTAAGCAACATTCCTCTTGGGTTCGACCCTTACTTACAACTTCTACATTAATTTGTAGTTTTGAAACCGAGTAAGGAAATAAAATAAATTTTGGTGTACTGCGACAACACGCCCACACTGTGATGATGTGCATGACAAAAAGTAAACGAAATCATGATTATCTATTCGTAATTTTCAAATTTCAATGCTTACATGTAACGTAAATTATATATATGCTAATATTTTTGCACAGGGAGTCTATTGAGTATATTTGTAGTCACGCTTTCCATTAAATTAACTATGTTGCAAACTAAAGGCCTGGCGATGCAGTGAATGGTGGTGGCTACCAATCGAAGAATTTTAATAAATTTTCGTTCTTTTAGTCTTCTTTTTTTCCTTTCGAAATTACCTATGTTGAGATTGAGTTATTAATTTGCGAATAACGTTCAAGTTTTATTTACTCTACTATTGTTCCCCTCAAATTACTTCGAACATCCAGCACAATACAATGTTGTGGCATTCTGGGAATTTAAAACTCAGGGTGTTATAGAATTGCTCCTGACTAAACTACATCTGATTTACCAGATGATGTGTGGGCTTAACTTATTGGTGTTTTTTTGGCTACGTCGTGCTTAATAACAGCTACATGTTATACTATATATGCCCAATGCACACACTTTTCTCTCTCATGGTTTATGGGGCGCTTGGCATTTTCAGCAAGTATAATGATAGGGGAACTGTCACAGCTAGAAAAATCATAGTTTGTTTCACAATCTTCATTCTGATCTGGGAAGTGCTAGGTGTGTTTAAAGTGTTGTGGAGTCCATTCACTTTCTTGCTCAATTTGCAAGTTCTTTCACTGCTACTTAAAACATGCAGTCATCGAATATTAGCACGTCAATCTTATGCATCAATATATTTTAGGTTATGCAGATCTTGCAAAAGCAAAACAATCCCCCTCGCATGAGTGGCATTTCTAGTCACGACTTGATTGATACATATAGATAATTGGGATGATATTTAGGTACACTATAAAAATAAGGGATCTTTGTGTTACTCTTTATAATGTTACGCTTGAAATAAAAAATTATTTAAATTGAAATTAATTTCTAAATTATGGTTTGATTCAAAAAAAAAATTCTAAATTATGGTTTGTAAGTTACAATATTGCACAAATAAGTGCAATCCTCGTCATGCCATTAAATTAGGAAGTTTCTAACATTATAATCGTATGCCATGATTTTAGGAATCATTCAAAATAGCTACATATTTAATCAATGAATAAATGTAATATTTTCTTTAAAAAATTTTGAATATTATAAAAAGAATAGTAAAAAACTTTGTGACTACCTAACTTACAAATTCATTCAACGCTTTGTTCAATAATAATAATGATGATGATGATGATGATGATGATGATGATGATGATGATTCCACTAATTTGGAATAGTTTAACGAATAGATATGTTTCGACCCATTAACAGGAGGTGCATTTGATTCTCTGCTAATTTTAATGGTGATTGAAAAGATTACAATTGTAATCCCACAATTACAAAGACATTTATAGTGATAATTACATTATGTTTAATAAAAAAAATCATTATTCCATTATTACAATTTATTCTATCATTTTCACAAGTTAGTAAAAAAAAACATAACAATTATAATGCAAATTGAACCACATCCTGATGAAAATCCTTAAATTAAGCCCGATTATGAGCATTTAATGCCAACTACGCTAAAAAAAGGATTCCCTCTGTGTGGATTAATTAATTTAAATAATAACGAATACGTACAATCATATGCATATACACATTAATATAAATTCATGAAGGAAAAAAATGACAACTAAGAGTTTTTATCGGGTAAGTTGAGATTAGCTAAACTTGATGGAGCATCCAATGTTTGATCCAACACATGAATTGGCTCATTGGCATAAGCAAATCACCAACCCAGTTGATCTGCCTGCAAGATTTTGCTAAACCGTCAATGGAGACTGCTCTCCCAACAATTATCATCACATTGCCAAATTGATCTTTATTGGAGTGGAACTGAACTTTCAAGAAGTGCATGGTGGTAAAATGAAAAAAGAAAAAGAAATTATAAAAGCAGCCAATAACAAATTTATAAAGTGGCACTCAAATGATAAGAGACCATGTAAATAAAAGTCTAAAAGAAATTATGAAACTAATTAGTTATTTGAGAGTTTGTTTGCTTTGACTTAAAGAAAGAAATTCCAAAGGAAAGAAAATTTAACAAAGTGATATCAAAGAGAAAAAATAAAATAATGAGGAGCGATACATGTTGCAGGGTTTTAGCAAAGAAAGACTTGAAAATTCACTTGGGTGCTCATACAAATCCGGTGTTCCGATCTGCAACTCAAGCTGAAAGTCATTTGCCAACTTCTATGCAAGTTCGTTCCTCATACAAATTCACATGGGGAATTTTTGTGCCATGCCTAGCAAAAAGGAAGCTGGGACAAATATATCATTGCCTTTATATTTACGTCTCAAACACTAGACAACGCCTAACTATTTATGGCAATATATGAATTGTACGCAGCGAATACCAATAACAAGCAACAGTTATTTTCTCAAAAAAGAAACACGTCTACCAAAATAAATAAATAAATCAAATAAAAGCTAAGAAATTGATGCATTATATATCATACTTAAAAGCAACTATGCAACTATGCCAAATCACGAAAAGAAAATAGGAATGCACTTGCCTGCGGCATCTACTGGATGAGTGGTAGTGTGCCGCGATGCACCAAATAATAAATTTACCTCACTTGATTTTTAAAACAATTAATGTAGGAGTGGCAAGTGAGGGTCGAGCCCACAGAAAGTAATTAAATGTGCTAACTGTAACCAGGGGGTGTGGTTTGAGTTTGCAATTGAATTTATAAAAGTAAAGCAAATGCAAAGCAAGTAAAAATGGATAAATGTCAATTAAAGGAAACACCTAGCTCTTGGTTCAGTTGAGTCCTACCTTGATTTCTTTGCAAGAAGTCTTAATTCCATCTCCCAATTATTAACTCTGCGGTAATTAAAAAGCACTGACTACCCAATTCTTCATTAAATGTAACCAATAAAAATAAACTCATTAATTAGTGCTTAATTCCCGTACAACCCAAATAAACTCTTCAAGTTTAACGCGGAAATTGGTCAATAGATCTAGAAGAACGAGTTAAACTAGGCGTCAAATTCACAAGCTTGATTTGATTAACATAGGTTGAATTACCCTAAAGATGCACGATCTCTAGTTGGTACTAATGAATTAGATGGATCAACAATTACGGATTGAAATCCTAATTCTAGCAATATGAAAATAGAATTCAACACAACATACGCAAATTGAATTAAAATCTATTGTCACAAATCAATAACATCAAAATAATCCAACAATGGCTTGATAGAATGAAAAGAAGTCCTAAGATATAAAAAACACCGGTTTGGACATCAATATCCCCAGAACTAGGTAGAGAGAAATTAGCAAATCATCTTCATGTTGAGATCTCATAGTTCTTGGTTTGAATCTTCAATTGTAGCTCTTGAATAATTGATCTCTTCTCTTTGTTTTTCTCTAAAGGTTTATATATGAAGCTCCTTCAATTGTGTGGCTTACTCCTCTATTTATAGGCTCAATTAGGTTTTCAATAGGTCCCAATTTCATGCACAAGAAGCTCCAAAAACTAAACAAGCATAGAAGTTCAATAAAATCAGCGAAAATCCACGTTTTTGGGAGTTACGCCGTAACTATTGGAGTTACGACCGTAACTCACTCCCTGCACAGGACGCGCTCTACAGTATTCCGGCCATAATTTTTTATTCCGATGTTCGATTGACCCGATCCAAGTTGGGTTAGAAACTAGATTCAGAGCACTACAATTCTTTCAAAAATAGTTACTTCAAAATTCAACTTGTATCTTTATCAAAAATTCATCCCTTTTAATAAAACGAATTCTCAAACTTCGTGTCTTTGCTCTTTCCACGCAGGTTCCACTTCTTTCGACTTTTCTTGTTCTTTTGGCTCATTTTCATCCGTTTAAACTCCAACTCTACCCTAAACATTAAATGTAACAAAGAAATATAAAAACAAACTTACAGAACAAATAACATGCAATAACGAACGATATTAGAAAGTTATCAAGGTTCTTTTAAAGCACGTATCAAATTCCTCCACACTTAACTGTTGTTCGTCCTCGAAAAACAAATAAAACAAAAAAAAGTCAAAGCACACAAGATAGAAACACAAATGAACACACGGTTTCACAAAGGACGACCAACTCAGCGTTTACATTCAACTAGAGATACTGACTCGCCTATAAAAATTCTCCCAAGCGATGGCGTTCTTCAAAACACTACTTTTCTAATGCACACTGGCTGTGAGTGTGTGATAATGTTCCATTCTTGTCTGGACACAAACGAAAGCCTAACATTGCCTTACACTGAACCCTAACCTGAGATGCTCAATTATGTCCTTACACCTCTCGTGAATGCACTCTTGCTTTTATATATGCTCCCAAGGATTTTATAGGTGTACTTGGTTCACCAAAAACCACCAATTGTTAGCACCGAAAAGTTAAATAAAGCATAGGCAATGTTTTATCACAAATATTTCCCAAGTTTCAAGCACTTCCGAATCCAAAGCCTAGATTGAACACTTCAAGCTGCTGAGCATTCTTCCTTCTCGCCTCAATTTCTCACTGCGTTTTTATCTTTTTTTTCTTCTTTTCTTCTATTTTTTTCTTTTTTTATTCATTGAAACTCTCTTTCGCAATTTTTATTTTCAACTTTTACCGCATAGGTAGCTCGCACTCTGACCCCTAGAGGTAGCCTTCTTTATCGGTGCACTTGGTAATGGCTCACACCCTCTATGGCATGTAGCTTTTTCCTACAGTCCCTCTCATTATTAACCATCACTCAATCTCAGCATCGGTCAGTGCTCAATCCCTCTAAGCCTAACCTCCTTCAACACAAGATACATTCTTGGAAAACAAAGGGCATGCGATCCTAACTCCACTTTGCTAACAACTTACACTTTTAAGTTATTTTGAGCAAAACATAAAAATCATTCATCAAATAAATTTGGATCACTCAGGCACAAATGTCCTCAACAAAGCTCAACTTTCAGTTTTGTCCATAAAAGAGTGGAAAATAACCTTATTAATGTGCTCAAAAGATTAGCCAATTATGCAAAGAAAAGAGTCGCATCAAAATTTTCTACAAAAATTTAAAATTTTCATCACTTGGGGTCCTTATTCCGGCTTAATCACTCAATTTGAGTTCAAAAAATTTTAAAACTTGCCCCATCATGGATAATAAGACAAAACATACTGAAGCAAGCAAAATTGACACTAAAAACTCAATACACCACACACAAATGAAGTTCCACTCCCCCACACTTGAACTTTACATTGTCCTCAATGCAAATCAAAATAAAGCAATAAAAGAGTAAAAGAACAGAAACTTCCCCGGGGTTAAATGGTGGGTCGGAGACATATGTTGGAGTCACGGGGTCCCAAATGCACTACAACTTGATCGACCAAAGCGCCAAAGGGTGATGGCGATGTCCAATCTTGAAATGAAAAATAAAAGTAAAAATAAAGAAAATACGGAATTTAAATAATCGAAACAAAATAAAAACTCCCATGGGTTGCCTCCCAAGCAGCACCTTTGTTTATAGTCGTTTGCTCGACTGGGCTGTGTGTTAGGCAATTTGGCCCTTCTTAGCTTTTTGCCATTTCGACTCAAGCCAACGAACTTTTACATTGCACGGCTCTGGCTTCTCCCCACATGCTAGCTTAGAAATTTTTTGCACTAAAGGAGTTAGAGCAATAGCCATATAAACTGAGCAAATATCAAGGGGATACTTAGCACGCTCATAAATGTCAAAATACACCCTCTCCCCATCAAATTCATCAAATTCCACGCTAAGACTACCCTCAAACACATCTATCTTAGCCTTTGAAGTATAAAGAAAGGGCCTCCCTAGTATAAGGGGAGTGGTGTTTGGGGAGTGTTCGTTGTTCATGTCAATTATATAGAAATTTGCGGGGAACACCAACCCATTCACTTGTACTAAAACATCCTCAACGAACCCATCCAGATAGGCATTCGTTTGATCAACCAATTGCACAATAACATTCGTTTCCAATAGCATTCGTTTCTTTGAGTTTATTTAGGTGAAGAGACTCATACACAGAACGTAGCATGACGTTGATAGACGCACCTCAATCAATTAAAGCCCTATTAAACCTAGTGTTTCCTATTGTCCATAGGACAGTAAGCATACCTCGATCCTTGCTCTTTATCGGCATCTTTCTCTGGAAAATCACCAAAACGTTCTTACCCATCTTTACCACTTGATTCTTTATTAGCTTCGTCTTGTTTGTACACAAGTCCTTAAGGAGCTTGGCATAGCATGGGATCTGCTTTATTACTTCCAAGAGGGGAATATTCACCTCCACCGTGCTAAATACTTCTAGCATATCTGTAACGCCTTGATTTTCAAATAATCGAAGTGTTATTAAAGTAGCCTTTACAAAGTAGCCTTTACTTAATTGAAATATGAAAATTAACGATAAATTTTTTTCCTCCCTTTTTTTTAAATAACATTTTCAATAATAATAATAATAATAATAATAATAATAATAATAATAATAATAATAATAATAATAATAATAATAAGGTTCAAGGCCCACGTACTTAAATGAAATAATATTTATCTATTTGATAACCAATATTCATTTTCAAAATAAACGAATTGAATCTTCTAAACCAAATGTGGAAGCGCAAGAGTAATATACTGCTAAGTTTTGAGTGATTGTCTAATAAAAGAAAACTAATTTAACATGGGATTGAGTGGATGATATCGCCCCGCTTCACACCGCTTCTCCGAACTCCTCGATCTGAAAAAGACTTTAAAATATTTGGGGTGAGTATAAAGTTGTTATACTCAGTGGCGCACCGTAGAAAAATATTTTTGCCATATCACATACCCATATACAAAATTACAATTAGAGGCAATTAAACTATAGAAAATTCGAATGTTGGAAACTCCCGTCCAACGTGGGGGAAAGTCTATTTGACTATCCGAATGACCCTTAACACCATTCCGTAGAAAAAGATGGTACATGCATGTCATATAGCAAATATACCACAAATTATAATGACAAGTAAAGGACATGATATGGATTTTAAAGTAAACAGTCACTTTTGAAATAAAAATATTTGCAAGAAATAAAACCATTTTGCATAAAGTAAAACCCCACCTCAATTCGAAGTTCCCGTAATTCCTCAAAATTAGGGTTGGTGTGATGCTAGCGCCTCTACGGACTTTTCACGTCGTCTAATAGAAGAAATTAAGCATAAATTTAGTAATTAAATCTTCAAATTGAAGTTTAATAATTTATTCGGCTCTTGTAGTATTTAATTTAAAAGTTTTAGGGCCTAATAGCAAACTTTAAAAGTTACTTTGAGCTTAATTGAAATAACAGTATTGATTTGCAGGTGGAAAGTGAAGCTATTAGTCAACTAGGACTAAATTGAAACTCAATTGAAACTTTAGGGGTTAAAATTTGACTTTTGTAACTTGATTGGGGCTTAATTGAGAGGATTAAGTAAATTGGGACTGATTTAAACTTTGTATAGAACCTGGGGTGTTTGACCACAAAATCATTAAGTCAATTAGAGTCAATTGAGTTAAAGTCTTGATTTTGGGGACTATTTTAAACTGTTTTGAAAGAGATGATAGAAACTAGTGGACCAACTTAAGTAGGAATTTGGACTTGAGGGACTAAGTGCCAAACTTCTCCACATAAGAGTCAAGATTTGACTCCATCCCTCCCAACTCAGATAACACACGATGGAAGCTTTTGGGAGTGGCTCTATATGCATAGAAGGCAGCCGTGAAGTTGTTGAGATCCATCGCCGTCGTTCGCTGCCAGAGGAATCGCTGGTAGGCGGTGGTTGCTAGGTGGTAGCCACAGCTTGACGGAAGGAGCGAGAATAGGGTAAATAGAGATGATTTTTAAAACAAGAATCGGGTGAAATTGAGACTTCCTGACCATGAATTCATCAAGAAATTTCAAGTTTTGGGTTCTACTATACTCAAGTATCGTATTGGCAATGGATTATGGAAGAAATTTGAAGATTGAGTACAAGAAACCATGCCCAGGTACTATTCACAAGTTACTATGCATGCAGTTTTTTTTTTTAACGAAGAGGTTGATGATGATGATGATGATGATGGTGGTGATGATGAAAAGAAGTCAATGAGTGGTTGCATCTATGTTGGAAAATTTCGGCTAAATTGGTCGAGGATGTACTTATGTATATACATGTATACATTTTAATCCAGTTTATAAGGTAGGACTTGGTGTAGGCGTGTGTGCGTGCGTTCACTCTCATTAGCAGATTCATAGTACGGAATTGAATGGTAGGGAAAAAATAGCAGTAGAATCATTACTTCACTTGACACAGCAGATTGCATGGAAATTATTACTAACTGTTAGAAGAGATTGCCTGTTTGTTGCTTGGATTTCTACTGGGGAAACTGTGTGATTGGCTTGCTGTGATGGTGCCGCCGGTGAGTTTGTATGAGATGGAAAACTCTGTGAAATTAGGAGAGTTTTGTTGCGTGAGTGGAAGGAGGTATGGAGGGGCCCTTGAGAGTTATGAAGCAGAGAAAGAAAGACGTGGAAGTTGAGGAAGAATTTTTCAGCAAACAAAATTCATGTTTCATTGGGATTGAAGATTTCTCGATTAAAAGTTATTTAGTTAAGTTTATAAAATCTGATTTAATCTGATTTAATTTGATTTATAATAAATTTTGAGTAAAAAAAGAAAGGTTGCAATAGGTTGGTCCAATACAAATGAGAGTGGGTTTTCAAATTGATAATTGGGCTAAAAGCCCACTGGGTTATAAAACGATGGCCCAATTGGAATTGTAACAGGCATTTGATTTTTACAATTGGGTCTAAAGCCCAACGGGCAATTTTATTGGCCCCAAAAAATTTTCAATCCGATTAAATTATTAAATAATTATTTCCCTTTCTATTAGGCGAGGGTTGCGTAAATTCTCATTTTAATATGTTAAATCGTAACAACGACGTTTCAATTAGAAAATTTAAAATTTTCCGTGGTCGTTACAATATCCTTCTCCTTCTCATTCTCATTTCTATCCGATCTAGCCAACCTGCTGGGAAAAGAGGATGGGGTGATGCAAGATTGAAAAGAAGGATCAGAGTTTGCCTAAGCCGTTGGTGTCATAACCTCCTCCTCCTTCCGCTTCGTTGTCCTTCTCCACAAGAATTGGACCTTGTTTCTTTGGTGTTTCCAGCTCTTTTCCATTTCTGAGTGTAATAGCACTCACGTTCTCCTTGCATGGGTTCATCTCTGGCTGGAATGCAACTTATTTCCCATTTGGGCCTCCAGTCTATTGATTGCAGTTGCCATCTGCCCCACCTGGATTTCCAAATTATGGATACTTGCCCGTGTCTCCTTCTGGAACTGTAGTGTTTGAGGCCAAGGCTTTCACCATATCTTCTAGGGATGCACCGGGGGCTTGGTGTGGCTATGGTCGATTTTGAAACAAGTTTGGGGCCCCATTTGCTCCATAGCTTAAGTTTGGATGATCTTGCCATCCATGATTGTAAGTTGGTGTAAACAGGTTTGATGGTTTCCTTTGGAAAGGAAAACCTTCTCTAGTGCTCACTCCTTCTTGTAGTGCAGGACAAGCATCTGTTGGATGACCTGGATGTGCACAAATCCTGCACGCCTTTACTTGAGGTGTACGACCTATAATAGGCTGTTTCACAATGCTCGTTAGCTCAGAAACTTGATATGCAAGGGAAAAATCGTTTACATCATTTACCCTCCGGATGGGGGTAAAGATTCGAGATGTGCCGACCATTTTAGCTATGAGATCTCGTGCTTGTGTCGTCGTCTTGTCCATTAACGACCCTCCAGTTGATGCATCAACAAGCTTTTTGTCGTCTAGGGTCATTCCATCGCAGAATGCCTGCATCAATAGTTGATCTGGGCTCCCATGGTGTGGGCAACTTTCCACTAGCTTCTTGAATCTTTCCCAGTACTCATAAAGACTCTCCCCCGTGCTCTGTCGGATGCCATTTATCTCTTTCCTTATGATACCGCCCTTGGAAGTTAGAAAGTACTTTTCTAAGAACAACCTCTTCACTTTATTCTAGGTCGTGATTGAGCCAGGTTGTAAACTATACAAACAATCAGTAGCGCCATCCTTCGATGAGAATAGAAATGCCTGAAGCTTCACTTGTTCTTCAATAACACCAGAGGGCCTCATGATTTCGCAAACCATGTGGAATGCGGTCAAGTTTTGAACGGGTCCTCACTAGCCATTCCATGAAACTCCAATAGATCATGGATCAGGCTTAACTTGAGCTCAAATGTTTCTCTAGCCTCTAATGCTGGAAATGTGATGCAGAGGGGTTGTTGGACCACATCTGGTGAGGCCAACTGCCTCAAAGTTTGGTTATTGGCCATTTGAGGTGGTTTTTGTCCTGACTTGTACAAATTTCATTGACTCCTCTCTTCCCCTCGTATCCTTCGCAAGGTTCTTTCAATCTCTGGATCAAACAGAAGAGAAGTACAATTAGAGGATCTGGTTTTGGTCATAAACAATCAAGAAAAAATTTTCCAAAAAGTAATGGAACAAAATAAGAAAAATAAAATGAAACAAAAAAAAATTAAACAAAAAAAAAGATAAAGCTAACACAATTAACTAATTTAACAGCATTGGTCCCCATCAATGGTACCAAAAATTTGGTAGCGTGCCGCGATGCACCTGGGCGTGTTGTCGCAGTACGCCAAAATTTATTTTATTTCTTTACTCGGTTTCAAAACTACAAATTAATGTAGAAGTGGTAAGTAAGGGTCGAACCCAAGAGGAACGGTGTTTGATCTAGTTGTTTTTATCAATTAATACAGAAAAGGGGGTTTTGTGAAGTTGAATGCAATTTGAAAATAAAATTATAAAATAAAAGAGATGAAAATAAAACAATTGAAGATATATCTAGTTCTCGGATTCGGTTGTGTCAACATCTCGTGTTTATCTTTCCCATGCAACGTGTTACCATTCCTTCTTCAATTTATCAACTCTCAATTAACCAAGAAGCTCTGATTAACGAATTCTTCCTTAAGTGTATTAAATTAAAGTGAGTTCTTTAACTTAACATCTGGCTATTGGATAACCCTAAACAAATTCTTAGGATTTAATGCAATGCTAGTGTGAAATGAACGAGAAGAATGAGTTGAATTAGATGAATAATTTCACAAACTCGAATTAATACATCTAAGTTGATTTATTAACAAATATGCACGACATTCGTTTGCTACTGTGGATTGGAATCTAGTGACAATTACGGATCAAAAGTTCCAATCCTAGCACATAACTTGAACTTTAATTGATTCAATTGGCCAAAGTGAATGCAATAATCACATAAATTCAAAACGGGTTTAAAAGCATAACAAATCAACAAATTGAAGTAGAGGAATAGATAAAACGTTAGCAAAAAGTTAGAAAAGATAACAACATGATAATTGAACACAACGTCCCCTCGAACTAGATAGAGAAGTCTAACTACTCATATTAGCGGTATCACCACACGCTATATGATAGATTATACTTCACTATCTCAAGTAATATATACAAACTAGAGAAATCACGCAAATAATGCTAAGAATTAAATGGAGAAGTCTAACTACTCATATATGCGGGTTAAATACTTATAGCAGTAATGGCAGTGTATCACCTACGCAATATATGAGAAATTATCTTTCTCAAACATGAAAAATAAAAGAAGAAGAGAAATTAGTGAAGAAATGCTCAGGTAATCATATTCACGGTCAAGTATCGTCGATTGATTAATCGAACCTAAATTTAGGTTTTTACTTCCGCTGGAATATGAAAAACTAAGAGCTTTCAAGCTAGAACTAAGAACAAATGATGAAGAGAATTTTATTGAGGAGAAAATTGGAGAGAATCACAAGCTAATTCTCTCTACAAGTTGTGTGATTCAAGTTTGGAAATGCCTCTATTTATAGGCAAAATATTACACCAAAAAATATTAAAAAATCATAAAAGTCTTCCTTCATGAGTCTATTGTGGTGTGCTCAAGTTGTTTTATCTCTAAGAAGTCAAGAAAATACCAAAAAAACACGTTTTATGGTAGGTGGAGTCCGCTGGTCAAAATTTGCAGTGGTGTCAGGCGTGACTCGAGTCCTGTGATCGAGTCACCCCGATTGTCAGCGCGCGAACGAGGACCAGGGAGGGTTGCGGCGTGACTCGATCACTTGCGGCGCTGATCGAGCATGATCGGACGTGACTCGAGTCACTTGCGGCGGTGACTCGATCACGTGCGGCGGTGACTCGAGTCACCCGAGTCACCCGGAAAATTGCACACCAAGTCCCTCACCTTTTGAATGTTCTTCATTTTGGTCCTTGACAAATTGCATTTTGGTCCTCCAACTTTTTGAAAAGATTCACTTTGGTCCCCAGACTTTTGCAAAGTTGCACTTTGGTCCCCAACAGTTTTGGCTTTGACGCTTTTAGTCCTTTTTCTTCAAATGGCCATAACTTTCACTAGGAAACTCCTATTTGAGATCTGGAAAAAGTTTGGGAATCCTCTTTTGATGTTCTTCGACTTTTGCACAAGAAAAATTGTAAAAACAACTTTTCATAAAATTGCATCGGAGGTCCTCCATCTTTGATTCGCTTGCTTTTTGGTCTCGAGTTTCCGTTTTCATTCGATTTTCATCCTTTTTGACTCATTTTGATTCTTTGTGACCCTAAACACCACAATAAAGGAAAAACACATAAAACGGAACATATAACATTAATAAAACACACAAACACGTAAAATAGAAGAGTTATTTAAGTGCTTTTCTAGCACTTATCAAAGATCGGTTGAAACAGTGCCCAGTTTGACTATAAATCAAAGATCGTTCTCCACTCGAAATCACAACCACAATCTTAAGTCTCAGTGAGTACTTCTTTCTAGCAGTGATTAGGTAATTTCTTTCTTCTTCACCGTCTTCTTCTTCCTTCTATTTATTTTGTTTTTCTTATAGTATGGACGTGTGTGATATTTTTGTATATATATGTCTGTTCTTAATATTAATTGATCTGGAAAAAGTTTGGGAATCCTCTTTTGATGTTCTTCGACTTTGGCACAAGAAAAATTGTAAAAACAACTTTTCATAAAATTGCATCGGAGGTCCTCCATCTTTGATTCGCTTGCCTTTTTGGTCTCGAGTTTCCGTTTTCATTCGATTTTCATCCTTTTTGACTCCTTTTGATTCTTTGTGACCCTAAACACCACAATAAAGGAAAAACACATAAAACGGAACATATAACATTAATAAAACACACAAACACGTAAAATAGAAGAGTTATTTAAGTGCTTTTCTAGCACTTATCAAACTCCCCCACACTTAGACTGTTGTTCGCCCTCGAACAACAACCATACGACACAAAACAATACAACGATTTTACATGAGATAAACAACTTTATAACATTGAAATCCTTCTACAGATAGTGACTTGCTTAATCAACATTCTCCCGAACCATGACAATTTCACTTCTTCTCAAATACACAATGGCTTGTGAGTGTGTGCATTTAAGGTTATCATCCCATCACTAACTGAACCAAATGAAAGCTACGATGTTCTATCCAAATCGACCGAAGTGGTCAAATATTTCCTTTCATCTCTCGTGATCCCACTCTTATTTTACAATGATTCCCATGGATTCTAAAAATTACTCGATTCACCAAAAATCATCAATCATGCACCGCAAAGAAAAAAAAAAGGGCATGGCGGTGTGTTTTATCGCAAATATGTCTTCAATTTAAAGAGTGTTTAGATTTGGGCACTTCAAACCACTGAGGGAATTTATTTATCAAACTTCACACTTGGGTAACTATCACATTTCTTGCGATTTTCTTTCTTTTTTTTTTTTTTTGAAGAAGAAGACTTTTGCAATTTTCTTTTCAGCTTTTAACCCACAGGTAGCTTTCGCACTACCCTTTTCATTGGAGGCAGCCTTCTTCACCCATTCGAGGTGACGGTTTCACACTCTGAGGCGGGTAGCTCTTTCCTGTGGTCCCTCTCCTTATTTCGAACATAAAAGTAAAATTCATTCTCAGCATAGGTCAATGCTTTTTCCAAACTTTTTAAACTCTGTCAATAAAAGACACATTCACAAAAAATAGATACCATGCGATTATAACTTCGCCTTGCTAACAATTGATGTTTTCATGTTACTTTGAGCAGGACGAATGGATAGAAAGAAGAAAAGAAAAAAAGTTAGTTTACTATGGTCTAGAAAGTTAGAAAAAAAAATCAACATTTTCAACCTTCAATTTGTGTTCCGGAGAATGATAGTAAATTACCTTATAAACGTGCTCAGGTAATTTAGCCAGCTATGCATAAAGAAGAACAGAGCACAACAAATTGATTTTTTTTTTTCGGGATCCTGCAGTTTTAGCTAAATCACGCAAATTAAGCTCAATCATATTCAAAAGTTGCTATCTCATGCAAAATTGCAGACACAAAAAGAAAAAAAATCACAAGCAGATCACAATATGCCACTCCCCCACACTTAAATTCTACATTGTCTCCAATGTAGAAATATAAATACCATGTAAAAGAGAAGAAATGGAAACTCCCCTATGGTAAGCCATGAGTCGTGCCGAGTGGGGATGGTGGTTGCACAATGTAGCGCTTCGTAGGAACAGGTCAACAATCCAAGAGTAACAGACCTGCAATCAACATATTTACAGAACAAGAAAAACAACAGCTGAATTTTTTTTTTTTTGTTGTTTTTTTTTTTTTTTTGATTTTTTTTTTGTTTATTCCAGAGCGTAACACAGATGTATTTCCAGAGTTAAACTCCGTATTCTACCATCTGAAGTTAGCTATTCCACATTCATAACCTTAACTCTAAATCCAATCCATTCGGATCTCTGTTCCTTTTGCTTAATTCCTCTGGCCAATTGATGACAGGCACTTCTATATGCATTTGTGGTACATAAGATTCTAATTTCTCCAATAATTCCTCAATTGATGGTGTAATAAAAATCATTTTCAAAGTATTAGGAGAAATCAGCTTTTGATGAGCTAAAAATCTGAGAAATGCCAATAAACCGTCAAAATTGTTGTCAATGTTTAAAAGACCAATTGGTTTAGAGTGTAGTCTCATCTCGGCCCAAGAAATTATGCAAAAGATTTGTTCCAGAGTTTCGAAACCCCCTGGTATTGCAATGAAAGCATCCGAATACATTATCATTAGTGTTAAGCGTTCAAACAATGATCTAGCATGTACCTCAAAACCAATGGTCTTACCATACGCCTGTTTTAAAGGTGGTACAATAACGCCAACCACTGTAGACCCTCGTACATATGCTGACCGAATTGCACATCCTATTAGCCCACGACAACCTCCTCCGTAGACTAGCTTATACTTTTGATTTCCAAGGAATGTTCCAGCTGTGACTACTGGTGAGAGAAGTGTCGGTTTTCCCATATTGATTCCACCGAAAAGACTTATGGTTGTCAATTTCCTCTTTGAACTCCCAGTTCCGGTAGAAGTAGTAGCCGCCATAGGTTGTCAACTTTGCACACTAAAACCTGACACAAGAACACAAAAAAAAGAACAATTAAAAATAACAATATGTACACGTAGTTGTGATTGTGGCTCACATCTTCCTCTGGTTTTACGTCCAGAAACGGCTTAAACGCCTTCTATGAGTCGGGGATAGGCTTCCCATCCAGTTTTCTTATAGACTGCAAATGTGGTCTTTAAAGTCGATTCCCAAGGCGTATCGTTCTCGTTCCTTTTTGAATTCACTCCACAAATTGAAAAGTTCGATTTGCACCATTCCACTAGGATGCGTCTCAAGAGTTTGATGGATATCATCCAAAGACTCCTTACTCATGCCGTCCTCAATGAAATGTATTTTATCTTCTCGATTCGTGGACACAAATCCAATAGAACGGTTACTTGAGTTGCAGGTCCATCGAGTGCATTTATAAGGCCACCTAGCACATTTATAGCACACATTCATTCTTTTTGCCCTTTGTTTCTTGGCAAAATTACTTTTGCCTAACCCTGGTGCATATTTAGTACTTAAAGCTGGCATTTTACCTCCTAATCGGACCTTTGCTTCAATCAACCAACGAATGTCCTCAGGCATTTCCTTTTCCATCAACATTTTTAACCGTCCCATTCTAGAATAGTAAATCTCTTTCAAAGCATTCAAAGGCAGTGACGGATAATACTTGTGGATTTTGGAAAGTTTGGTATCCATTGAAAATGCAAGAGTTTTGAAGAAGTAGAAGAAAAGAGAATGCTTAGGTTGCCTCCTAAGTAGCGCCTTTGTTTATAGTCGTTGGCTCGACTATAAATTTTTTTTTTTAGTTACGTAACACACGAAAGAAAAAGAAACACTGTAGTAATAAGATTAAAACCATCAAAATCAATAAGCATAGTAGATTATCACACTCTTCCATATTTTCAAAGATATTGAAGAAGGAAAAAAATAAGAAAATTTGAATTACATAATCAATTAATATTAAGAACAGACATATATATACAAAAATATCACACACGTCCATACTATAAGAAAAACAAAATAAATAGAAGGAAGAAGAAGACGGTGAAGAAGAAAGAAATTACCTAATCACTGCTAGAAAGAAGTACTCACTGAGACTTAAGATTGTGGTTGTGATTTCGAGTGGAGAACGATCTTTGATTAATAGTCAACCGGGCAATCGCTTTCAACCGAGCAACCATGCATGTAGAGCGTCTTTGGAAAGAATGCACGTTGGGATGGGCATCCGAGAAAACGCGTTTGACGGATTTGTCATTTATCAATAATTAACCTGCCCATTATCCGTAATTCTCGCTAATCACCGATTTATGGGCCATCATGTCTCTTCCCAAATAATTGAGTCTCGAAATATCGCCCTCCTACAGTAATAAAGCAATATCTTCCTTAATACGTTAGATGAAAAGTAAACAAATTAAAAACAAAAAAAAATACAAATATTAAAAGAAAAATGCTTGGGTTGCCTCCCAAGAAGCGCTTTTGTTTATGGTCGTTAGCTCGACACAGTTCCCATTTGTCAAGTAGGATTCCTCAAATCCATTGCAGCTCCACTTTGTCTTCGATGGCTTCTCCGAGTGTCTTGATTTCTTAACAGTCCTTCTTGAATTCTTCTCCAAATTTTTTTGGCCTCATTTCTTTCCATGGCTTCCTTCTTCAAGATGAGGTAATTGTGCTTTGGCTCAATCTTATGTGGCATGCTAGCTTTGCAATTCAATTTACACATTTCTTTCACAAAAGGATTAGTCGAATTAATTGCAAAGACAGAACAAGTCTTATTAGGGCGCAATGAGCCATCAAAAATATTAAAGTTCGCTTTTTCCTCATCAAATTCCATGGACAGTGTACCCTCATAGACATCAATTTTAGTGCGAGAAGTGTAAAGAAATGGACGTCCCAATATGATAGGTGTAAGGTGAGGTGAATGTTCATCAGCCATATCAAGCACGTAAAAATCAGCAGGGAAAACTAAGCGATTTATTTTGACTAGCACATCTTCTATGACTCCATCTGGGTATGCATTGGTACGATCAGCTAGTTGCACAATTACGTGAGTTTCTTTTAGTTTTCCTAGATTTAGTGAAGCATACAAAGATCTAGGCATGACATTTATGGATGCTCCTAAATCTATAAATGCTTTATCAATATGGTGATTGCCTATGGTGCATGGGACAGTGAACATACCAGGGTCTTTGCATTTTGGAGGCAACTTCTTCTGGAATACCGCTGAAACGGTTTCTCCCATTTTGATCATTTCATTTCCCTTCAATTTCCTCTTGTTAGTGCAAAGATCTTTCAAAAACTTAGCATAGCGTGGGATTTGTTTGATTGCATCTAAAAATGGAATGTTGATTTCAACTCTCTTAAATGTGTCCAAAATTTCTTTTTCCTTGTCATCTTTGTTGGTTTTCGCTAATCTACTAGGGAAAGGGGGAGGAATTGTTTTAGCAATGATATGAGAGTTAGGACTTGCCTCCTTTTCAAGCTTTTCTTCTTTATCTTCATGTGTGGAAACTTCTTTGTGAGGGTTTTCGATCTCTTTTCCACTCCTTAAGGTTATGGCACTAACATTCTTTGGATTTACCTCAGGCTGAGATGGTAACTTCCCTCCAGATTGTGCTTCCAGTCGATTGATGGCAGTTGCCAATTGACTCATCTGGTTTTCCAAATTTTGAATGCTTGATTTGGAATCCTGTTGAAATTTCATAGTGTTAGTTGCTAATGTTTTCACCATATCCTCGAGAGACATACCTGATTGTTGAGGTTTTTGTTGAAATTGCCCTTGGGCTTGGAAATTCCCTTGTTGCTGGAATTGGCCTTGAGGTTTGTTAGGGAAGAATCATGGGGGCTTGTTGTTTCCATAGCTCAGATTGGGGTGGTCTCGCCATCCTGGATTATAGGTGTTTGAGTACGGATTGTATTCTTGTCTTGGGAATGGGAAATTATTTCTTGAGTTCACTTGTTCGTTGTTATCCACTTGTAGAGCAGGACAAGCATCTGCAGGATGTCCTAGATTTGTGCATATGCCACATGCTTTGACTTATGGATTGTTTCCTACAACAATTTGTTTGAGAAGATGTGTTAGTTGAAAGTTGGCTTTCAATATTGGAGTTCACGTACCTCATTTACTCTTGAATGTTCGTTTCGGTGCATCTTGGCTGTTGAGTGTTCTCGGCCATGTTTGAAATCAATGTTCTTACTTGGCGGGGTTTTGTTCATCGAGCTCCTCCACTAGCAAAGCATCAACCATGTTTCGCCTGATTGACATAAGCCTTCATAGAAGTATTGCACTTGGAGGTTTTCAGCGATTTGGTGATGCGGGCAGCTTGCAATGAGCTTTTTGAAACGCTCCCAATACTCATAAAGAGTTTCTCCATTGTTTTGGCGTACTCCAGAGATATCTTTCCTGATATTTGCTGTCTTTGAAGCTGGGAAGTACTTTTCTAGGAAAAGTTGCTTCATTTGATTCCATGTTGTGATGAACCTGGTGGTAAAGTGTACAACCAATCGTGGCGGCATCTTTTAGTGAAAATGGAAAAGCTACGAGCTTGATTTGCTCTTGATGATGCCTGGGGTTTCATGCTATCACACACCACATGAAACTCCTTCAAGTGTCAGACGGATCTTATTTGGATCGTCCATGAAAAGATGGTAGAAGATGTATCAAACCGGATTTCAGCTCGAAAGTTTTACCTTCTTCTACGGTTGGAAAAATTATACACAATGGTTGTTGAGTAACTTCAGGAGTTGCCATTTGTTTAAGAGTTCTTTCATTGTTGTTATCAGCCATTTCTTGTTCCTGTTTTGCTTGTCTGATTCGTCTTCGAATGGATTTCTCGATTTCTGGATCGAAACTTTCGAGAATTCGATTGGTAGATCGGGTATTATGCATACAAGTGAATTTTTTTTTAAAAAAAATTAATTAATAAAAGCAACTAAATTGGTTAACCGTTCCCCGGCAACGGTGCCAAAAACTTGGGCGTGTTGTCGCAGTACGCCAAAATTTATTTTATTTCCTTACTCGATTTCAAAACTACAAATTAATGTAGAAGTGGTAAGTAAGGGTCGAACCCAAGAGGAACGGTGTTTGATCTAGTTGTTTTTATCAATTAATACAGAAAAGGGGGTTTTGTGAAGTTGAATGCAATTTGAAAATAAAATTATAAAATAAAAGAGATGAAAATAAAACAATTGAAGATATATCTAGTTCTCGGGTTCGGTTGTGTCAGCATCTCGTGTTTATCTTTCCCATGCAACGTGTTACTATTCCTTCTTCAATTTATCAACTCTCAATTAACCAAGAAGCTCTGATTAATGAATTCTTCCTTAAGTGTATTAAATTAAAGTGAGTTCTTTAACTTAACATCTAGCTATTGTATAACCCTAAACAAATTCTTAGGATTTAATGCAATGCTAGTGTGAAATGAACGAGAAGAATGAGTTGAATTAGATGAATAATTTCACAAACTCGAATTAATACATCTAAGTTGATTTATTAACAAATATGCACGACATTCGTTTGCTACTGTGGATTGGAATCTAGTGACAATTATGGATCAAAAGTTCCAATCCTAGCACATAACTTGAACTTAAAGATTAATTGATTCAATTGGCCAAAGTGAATGCAATAATCACATAAATTCAAAACGGGTTTAAAAGCATAACAAATCAACAAATTGAAGTAGAGGAATAGATAAAACGTTAGCAAAGAGTTAGAAAAGATAACAACATGATAATTGAACACAACGTCCCCCTCGAACTAGATAGAGAAGTCTAACTACTCATATTAGCCGGTATCACCACTGCTATATGATAGATTATACTTCACTATCTCAAGTAATATATACAAACTAGAGAAATCACGTAAATAATGCTAAGAATTAAATAGAGAAGTCTAACTACTCATATATGCGGGTTAAATACTTATAACGACGTAACGCTAGGTGTATCACCTACGCAATATATGAGAAAGTATCTTCTCAAACATGAAAAATAAAAGAAGAAGAGAAATTAGTGAAGAAATGCTCCGGTAATCATATTCACGGCCGAAGTATCGTCGATTGATTAATCGAACCTAAATTTAGGTTTTTACTTCCGCTGGAATATGAAAAACTAAGAGCTTTCAAGCTAGAACTAAGAACGAATGATGAAGAGAATTTTATTGAGGAGAAAATTGGAGAGAATCACAAGCTAATTCTCTCTACAAGTTGTGTGATTCAAGCTTGGAAATGCCTCTATTTATAGGCAAAATATTACACCAAAAATATTAAAAATCATAAAAGTCTTCCTTCATGAGTCTCTTGTGGTGTGCTCAAGTTGTTTTATCTCTAAGAAGTCAAGAAAATACCTAAAAAAAGTTTTATGGTAGGTGGAGTCCGCTGGTCAAAATCTGCATGGTGTCGCGCGTGACTGAGTCAGTCACGTGATCGAGTCACCGCGATTTCACCTAGTCCGCTGCACGAACGAGAGGACCAGGGACGGTTGCGTGACTCGATCACTTGCGGCGCTGATCGAGCATGATCGACGTGACTCGAGTCACTTGCGGCGCTGACTTCGATCACGTCTGGCGGTGACTCGAGTCACCCGAGTCACCCGGAAATTGCACACCAAGTCCCTCACCTTTTGAATGTTCTTCATTTTGGTCCTTGACAAATTGCATTTTGGTCCTCCAACTTTTTGAAAAGATTCACTTTGGTCCCCAGACTTTTGCAAAGTTGCACTTTGGTCCCCAACAGTTTTGGCTTTGACGCTTTTAGTCATTTTTCTTCAAATGGCCATAACTTTCACTAGGAAACTCCGATTTGAGATCTGGAAGAAGTTTGGGAATCCTCTTTTGATGTTCTTCGACTTTGGCACAAGAAAAATTGTAAAAAAAACTTTTCATAAAATTGCATCGGAGGTCCTCCATCTTTGATTCGCTTGCCTTTTTGGTCTCGAGTTTCCATTTTCATTCGATTTTGATCCTTTTTGACTCCTTTTGATTCTTTGTGACCCTAAAACCATAATAAAGGAAAAACACATAAAACGGAACATATAACATTAATAAAACACACAAACACGTAAAATAGAAGAGTTATTTAAGTGCTTTTCTAGCACTTATCAGCACCAAATAATAAATTTATGTCACTTGATTTTTAAAACAATTAATGTAGGAATGGCAAGTGAGGGTCGAACCCACAGAAAATGGTGATTAAAGTAATTAAACGTGCTGACTGTAAAATATGGGGGGTTTGGAGTTCGCAATTGAATTTATAAAACTAAGGAAAACGCAAAGCAAATAAAAATGGATAAATATCAATCAAAGGAAACACCTAGCTCTCGGTTCAATTGAGTCCTACCTTTACTTCTTCGCAACAAGTCTCAATTCTATCTCCCAATTATTAACTCTGAGGTAATTAAAAAGCTCTAACTGCCCCAATTCTTCCTTAATGTAACCAATTTAAATAAGCTCTTTAATTAGTTCTCAATTCCCGTACGACCTAAAATAAGCTCTTCAAGTTTAATGCGAAAATTGGTAAATGGATCTAGAAGAACGAGTTAAATTAGGTGTCAAATTCACAAGCTCGATTTGATTAACATAGGTTGAATTGGCCTAAGGATGCACGATCTCTAGTTGCTACAAATGAATTAGATAGATCAACAATTATGGATTGAAATCCTAATTCTAGCAACATGACAAATAGAACTCGACACAACGTACGCAAATTGAATTAAAATCTATTGTCACAAATCAATAACATCAAAATAGTCCAACAATCGTTTGATAGAATGAAAACAAGTGCTAAGATATAAAAAACACCAGTTTGGATATCAACATCCCTGGAACTAGGTAGAGGGAGATTAGCCGATCATCTTCATGTTGAGATCTCCAAGTTCTTGATTTGAATCTTCCATTGTGGCTCTTGAATAATGGATCTCTTCTCTTTGTTTCTCTATAAAGGTTGATATATGAAGCTCCCTCAATTGTGTGGCTTACTCCTCTATTTATAGGCTCAATTAGGTCTTCAATAGATCCCAAGTTCGTGCACAAGAAGCCCCAAAAGCTAACCAAGCATAGAAGTCCGATAAAATTCGTGAAAATCTGCATTTTGGGGGTTACGACAGTAACTATTGGAGTTACAGCAGCAACTCAGTCTCTGCATAACATGCGTTCTCTTTAGTATTTCGGCCATAACTTTTTATTCCGATGTTCGATTGAGCCGATTCAAGTTGGGTTGGAAACTAGATTCAGAGGCCTACAATTTTTCAGGAAATAGTGACTTAAAAATTTGACTTATGTTTTTATAAAAAATTCATTCCTTTTAATCAAATGAATTCTCAAGCTTCATTTCTTCGCTCTTTCCACCATGGTTTTACTTCTTTCCACTTTTCTTGATCTTTTTGATTCATTTTCATCCATTGAAGCTCCAACTTGACCGTAAACATAAAATTTAACAAAGAAACATAAAAATGAACTTATAGAGCAAATAACATGCAATAACGAACTATATTAGAAAGTTATCAAGGTGTTTTTAAAGCACCTATCAATGAGACACGAATGGTAAAGATGCATGTGAGAGCCTCTTGATTGAAGTTCCTACTTCTGCACTCTATTCCTTTTGAATTTGTTCATCAATAGGAGTCGGAGCTACTTGAATGACATTAGCTGGTCTTTACACTTCTAATGAAATCAGAAAAGTGTTTAGTGCAGACTATAACACTTTAACATGATTGTTGAGAAAGAATTGACACAAAAACTAAAAAATTTAGATTTATTAACTGGAGTCAAACATTACCAATATTGTCAGAACCAAGATAAAATAAATTGAGACTATGGGTAAGTTTAAGGTAGGAAATTGTTGTGAGATTTTATCGCAAGTGCACGATATCGCCACAAAAGTAGTAAAGTGGACCTTTTTAGAGTCCGGATTATCGATCCCACGAGGACTAGTTTACTCAATAACGGTTCAAACTAATCTTAACAAAAGCAAATAAAAATATAAAGATTAACGATTGGTTTTTTAGCAAGAAGATAATAAAGTACTTGAAAATAAATTGCAAAAATTATAAAGGTTTATTGAATGAATTGAGAGTAAAGTTGGGAATCCCGATTTATCTTTAGAAGTCCTATTTGATTTGTCCTCTCAATTTCTAATCTCAAGTTGTGTTAGATCGAATTCACGAAATTGATTTAATTTACCTCTCTCGAGTTCAAATCAATCCTATTTAATTAAGTCAACTACCATATCTCTATGTATAGTCTGGGTAAGCCTTAATCAAATGCATTAACGAACATAGGAATTCACATATATCCACCTGTCACGTGGGATCACAACAATTATAAAAGTCTATCTCTAGCTCTTATGTAAATTGCCGGATTTTACTACGTGGTCTAAATCTTTAACTTACCTCTCGGTTTGTTAAAATTCACAAATCATTGATTTAGTGGCCAAGTAAATCATGCATTAAACATAGTAGTAAAATCAACACATAAAATAAAAGTACAAGAAATTGAGAGTTAAAATCAAATCATAGATCTAAATTACATCGTTCATCCCAACAAATGGATTAGTTGTTCATACTAAAAAGCGAATAAATAACGAAAATAAAAGAGTTCATCACCGGTTTTAGGCTACGAATCAATAATTGAAAGTAGATCTTGCACCAAGCATCAGCTTTCTTTTGAATCTCCTCCAAAATCCATGTGAATCCCTCGATTGTAGTGTGTTTTTGCCTTCAATTAATCCTTCTAATAACTCCCCAAAAAGCTCTCCAAAAGCTCTATTTATAGCCCCCATTCAGGCTTTAAAAGATGTCCAAAGTCGTGTGGAGAAATAAGGTAGAATCCAATTAGGAAAAGAAGTCCGGAAATTGGCGTGTTGCTGAAGAAAGGGACCTGCGGCCGCACATAGACACCCTGCGGCCGCAGCATGCCTCCCTGTGGCCGCACATGTCCAGCCTGCGGCCGCAGGTCCATTTTTGTGCGGCCGCAGATTTATTCTGCGGCCTACAGAGGGTTTTGTCCGATCTTTTCTCCATTATTGCGGGCGCAACTTGTCTTTTTGCAGGCGCAACGTGTTATACCATAAATACTTCTCCCGTATTTGCAGTTTTTGGTCCTCCAACTTTGGCTCCTTTCATATATTGATCCAAAACTCTTCGATTTCGCTTAAATTCACCATCTTCTCTTCTTTTATTGCAATGCTTTTGATCCATGTTGGTTTTTTCTACAAATAGACAAATTAGACATAATAACTACTCTAAAATACTTATAAAAACTATGAAATAAACACATTTAATATGCTTATCAGAAATACAAAACTTGTCATCTCTTCATATGATCAATGGCGGTAATAGAGTTGGACAAGGACCTGCTATGTTAATATGTTTAATCTACAAAATAAAAATATTATCATGGAAAAATCTGCACAATAAACATGGAAAAGGAGTAGAGTTCATGTATTTCTTGCAACCAAACCCAAAAACAGAGAAAACGATGGCGCAATAAACATGGAAGATAACAACAACCTGCTTATTGGGGCAATATCTCTAACCCTCGACATAGTTTGGAGAAGAGTTCATACATCCTTGAGAAATCCACTACCTGGTAGATTAAAATGGCATAGATAATGTCAATAATTTTCTCAAACACATTTATAGCTCAAAAGATGAAAAAATGCAGAAAGAAATGACTACCAACTCAAAAAATTGGTGATGGGAGATTTATGATTATCAACACCAAAAAATTCCAAAAAATAATTGGAACACTTGGGATGGAAGAGAGGTGAAAACACTGGAAAACTTGGAGGGGAAGAGAATAACAAAGATCTATGCGAATCGCTGGAAGATAACTGCAAGAAGGTAGAAGTTGATGAAATCGAGAAAAGCTGGAGCCGGCCTGTAAATTTGAGATGATAATGGATACTAAATGTTCAGTGCAATTAAAACACAAAATTAACAGATTTCATCGCTTAATCCCAAAAAATAAGAGGAAAGTAGAGTTGGGAGATAATTAGGAGCTATTAATTAGGTGTTTCGAGGTAATTAGGAGTTTTATAATAAGATAATTTGGAAGATTTTGGAGATGATTTGGAAGATTTGTGAGACTTGAAAGATGATTTAGATTAATAGTAACGAGGATAAAGGAGTTGGATTACTATTAGTTAAGAAAAGAATGAATTAATTAAGAAAAAAATTGGGGAGATAATTGACAAAGAGGATTCCAATTGAGATTAGATCCGTAATTAAGAATGAATTAAGAATAAAATAATAATTATTTTATTCAAAAAAAATCAAAGAATGATCGGGAAGCTGGGCTTGTTTTATTAATATACAGATTAGCGCTTATAAATTGATTTGCAGATTTGCTAGAATAAAAGAAAGAATCATACATCTTACACGTTTTTGCTAAAAAGAGAAAGTTGACGAATCGAAAATTATTATTACAGCAATGAATCTGGACTGCATTGTAAATCCTATACAGAATGATTTTCAAACTATAAATATTAGCTATTTTCCCCTTGTTTTCTACAACATACACAACTCGATGGACATATTAGAAAAATAGTGGAATTCCTTTTAATTGATGAGGAAGTAAAGTGATTTCACATTTTGTTTTTCTATATTCTGATTGCACAATCTAACTATTTTTCTTTCGTTCTTTTCTCTAGAGTACACGTCTTCAAGTGACTGTGACACACAATCTGATTAATACTTTTAATGACTACAATAAGATAGAGGCAGCTATAGAATGATTCACTTTATTGTTGTTGCAAACAAGCTATTCTACACGGTAGTAGATCACGAATGAGACTGGAATTAACGAGGTCAACCTTAGGTTACATTGAGAAGAGATTAAAGTTTCCTCTCAGCATTTATAATTTAAGAGATCTCATCTCCCTTTCACGTAATCCTAGCACTGAAAACAGCAATGCTTAGTACACATAAATTGTTTATAAATTTTTTCCTTTGAATTTTTTCGGCATACTCACATTTAAATTATGTTAATCACGCAGATGTGATAGGCAAAATTATAGACATGGATAATAGCTGACTAGCCAAATTTCAATAGCATCGAGATAACTTTACAGAATAATGAGTCAGTATTATTCTGATACATTATGAGTTCTATTTTAAAGTCAAGTCCATTTTGTTTTGGTATTAACTATGTATTCTCTATTACAGAAAAAACTCTATTAAAGCGACTTTATGGGAAAATAAGCCACACACAGTGGTTGACTACGTTACATAAGAAGGACGAGATCCTATTATTGTTGTAGAAATCCAGTTATGCAAAGAAAAGCTCTTTAGGGGTAATGAGACCTTTCTGATGTGTTTTATCATGTTACGTAAGTGTACTAATGCCTATTTTGGTTAATGGAATTTTAGGTTATGTTTCTCTGAGTACTACGTGTTAAACCAGAGTTATAATCAATGAGGAAATCCCAGAAATTATTCGATTCAAGAGTAGGTAATGTCTTCATTTTCAACAGCAGATGAAATTCAAAGTGGAGATCTTCTAGTCAAGAAGTTAGAAGATATTTTGTTAGCCAATAAGGTAACGAATGTATCAAATAATTATATTTTGTCCAAATTGCCCATTTTTAGAAATTAAACTAAATTACTCTTTACTCTTTCAAACAAAGGAATTCTTGATTGTAGCTACAATCATGGATGTGTTGCATGGGGACTGGTCATACTGTGCTTGCAAAAAATGTTCTAAAATTTACACCAACAACCGATGGTTTCAAATGTGCAGATTGTGGCACCATATGTTCTCATGGAGTCACGAAATATAGACTTGGAGTGAAGGTTGTTGATGGTACGAAGGGCATTGTGTTGCTCCTTTCGGACAGTGTTGCCCAAACTTTGGTTGGAAAGATGGGACAAGAAATTAGAGAAAAAATTGGCAAGGTTAATATTATTTTGTTAATAATAGTTGGAAAGACTTTCATGTATATACAAATGATACTAATTTGTACTGTCTTCTTTTTAGAGAAATGAGAATGATAGTACCATTCCTATTGAGATTTAGGACATCATCGGAAAGAAGTGCCGCTTTAAATTTTAGGTAAAACAAGAGCATATTCAACGCATGGATCGAACACATCTGGTGAGGGAATTAATAAATGATGGTGATATGCTTAAAAAGTTACAGGAAAAGTGTTCACGGGATAGCAAAAGATCGAGAAATCTAGATAATTTCCGATGGCAAGGATGACACTTCCATTAACAACAATGACAACAAGGTAATTATGTATCCAAAATATTTGATTTAATGATTAATAATTAATAATACTGTTAGTCGACTACTTTTTTTTTAATCTAATAAATGTTTTTGTTCTTTGTTTCAAAAGCATTCTGATTTCGAGTCCGGGGATAGCTCGGTTAAAGATTGATGATAAAGGAGTTGAAGTAGGAGATTTGGCCTAAATGTCGTCAAAACAAGAAGATAAAGATGAAAGCAGTGAAAGAAAAAAACTAGAGTGGTTTATTTTCCTGATTGATATTTGGCTTTTAAATATTCAATAGAGTATTGAATAAAGATTATACCTTCTCAATAAATTTTATTATGATAAAGTTCTCTATTTTTTTATATTTAATAATTTTCTAATGTTCGGACTTTACACATTCATTTCTATCAAGATAGATTCTTATCACAACAAACTAGTAGAAAACATAAAACAATGTAGTCGACAAAACGATCATCACAGTTTCTAAATAGGCATTCCTTTAACCCCCACCAGTTACTGATGCCTTCTGTTGAGGTTTTAGCCAAGGGTAGGTTAAAGTACTCGATGCCTTTACAATACTACAAACTCAAAAGTTCTAATTTACCGTGGATCATCCCTTAATATCATTTAACAAGCCATTAATCACAAATCGAATACATGAAACATTCATTCATGAAATATTAACCAATCACATATTCTAAATAGTCATTCCCATAATCCCCACCAGTTACTAACACCTTCAAATGAGGTTTTAGCCAAGTGTAGGTTAAAGTACTATACGCCCTTAAGTAGGTAAAAAGTTATAATTTATATCATGTGTGACTATCATCTATGCAGACATTCATCATCCATTCATTAGATAGAAAATATTAATTTATGCAATATAGTTGATACTAAAATAAATAATGAAAACAACAAATATAGAAAAACTTGATTAATTCATTCAATATTCATTCATCAACCACTATTTGATAATTAAATATTTATTCATGCATGCAAACATCAAAACTTAAGGTACTGTTATAGTGACAATTTTTATTCATGTAATAATTAATCTAACATCCGATAAGCATTTAGATTGTTCATTTCTATAATAATCTAAAATAGTAAAATAACTCAAGATAGACATGAATTCTATCTAATTAATAGCATAACTTTAGCTAAAAAATATAGCCTAAATAATTAGCAAAATTATATCAAGGAATAGGTTTGGAAATCAATTTTTTTTTTTTAAATCCTTTTCCTCCATCAAAAGATCAAAATTTAAGGTATCGTTATAATGACAATTTTTATTCATGCAATAGAATTCATGCTATAACTAATCTAACATCCAATAAATATTTAGATTGTTTATTCTATGACAATCTAAAATAGTAAAATAACTAAAGACAAATACTAACTCTCTCTAATTAATAGCATAACTTTAGCTAAAAATTATACCTAAATAATCAACATTTTTATATCAAGGAATAGGTTTGGAAAGTTGTAATAATTGGCACAAAATTTAGCATTTTCCAAATTCTTTTCCACGATTAAAAAAAATCAATTATTTTAATGCAAATGTCCAAAAAAAACTGCAACCTAATACTATTTTCCGATGTCAAATATTTAATCATTGGCCCTAAATAATATAACTCTCTAAATCTAAACACTCTTTTGCTCTTAGAATTTCTCTTCTTGCAAATTCTGCACTCTTTCATATTCTCAGTTTGATACGATCATCATCATCATTCAATAATGACGAAAGGGAGTTCTAGTAAGAGTAGGGTACCTTTAGCGACATTACAAATAATGTTACTTCTACATCAATCAAGAATGGGAATTAAGGTAAGAAATCGAAGATTTTAAACCTAGGTACCACAACACAAACTAATGGAAGTTCTATTTCTTCGGGATCTACCTCAACTTCCATGGCTGAAAGTTTAGGTATCAAAGAGTTTCTTTAGATCGTCCGAAGTTTTTTTTATATTATAATTCTGCCTTTTGTAAATAATTGGTAGGCAAAGAAAGAGATAAGGAGATGGAGCACTTTGTAATGCCTCATCAATTTTCGCTTAATGCAAAGAAAACTTTTTATTCAAATAGTGGATAATTTATGAAGTTTTGTTTATAATCTTTATGGTTTATAAAGTACCTTTACCATGGGATATATCATCATTGTAAAAATGGCATCAAGAAAAAAAAAATGAACATTTACCATAGCAAGATAAAATCGTGGCTAAAAGTAATGATTTGTTATGGCAGCTCTTTTTATTGTGGTCTAAGGCTTATTTGCTACAGCATATAAAGTCGTGGTAAATATTTCGTGATAAAAATCCAATTTTTTTGGGGTGTGGTGTATTCTATCTTTCGTGATCATTAGTCCCTAATTAACTTCATTTACTTTTTCACTAATATTCTTTTTTTCAAAACACTTTTTTATTTTGATTCTCAAAAGCTTTTGAATTTTCTATAATATTTCTTTTGAATTGCAGTTGGTGGAAATTTAAGCTATAATTAGTGAATTGTGGTTGGAGAATCATTTTCACATATTGGCCTTTTTTAAAAAAAATCAATTTTCGATGACATATGGTTGCATATTATAATTTCAAATGTTACAAATTGCATCATATCAATCATGATTTGCAATAAAGATATGAAAACAAATAAATTAAAAATACAGTGTTTACATAAATTTTTTCAAATTCAGCATAGTTGACTTAATTTTTTATTTTTTACAACTCTTCTAATAAGATCTTAAGATTTTCTTTAAGCAAGAAAATTGTGTTATTTATGTATGGACATTAGATTTTATAATAAAAAATTTTAAATTATTTATTTTATACCGAATTTTTTTAGTTTAGATTTTATTTAATTTTTAAAGATCATCGTTTAAATTTTCTATTTTCATTTAAAACGTCTATTTTCATTATTAGTCATATATATTTCAATTTATTTATCTTATTCAAATTAAGTTAAATTTGATATCAAAGTCATTCAATGTTTGTTCAAGATAACATAAAATCTATGAGATTTTTTTTTATCACTGACATTAAGAATCTTATGTAATTTAAATTATTTGAAATAAACATCTAAATTGATGAGTGTAAAAAAATATGTTAGTATACCGAATATGTTATGTTAGTTAGTTTATACCGAATATGTCAATATAAGTATTTAGTATATTCAGAAGGTGTTTATTGGATCCTTATTCAAAAAAAAAAGAAATTCTACAAGTAGCTTCTGTTTATTTGCACCTACTGCTATAAAATCCATTATGCTCAAACAATACACACGCACGCAGCCTTACGCGCATATATGTACAATATATATTCAGCAGAGGTATGACCTCGTTCTTATTCCCACACACAGAATTTATCCAACCGATTTTCCTATACAACGAATCCATAATCATAGCCTAGCATCTGTTCATCATCCTCTACGTGTCTAAAAACAAAAAAAAAGGAGAGAGAGGGATGAAATTTCAGAGATTTGCCAAGAAAGGAATCGGCCATGGCTGCCCAAATTTAAGTTCAAATTTCTTCCATATCTCCCTCCCAAATCGATAGCTGAGCATAGGGGAATCTCATACTTGAATTTTGGTGGCGAATTTTAGGCCGGAAACCTTCGATTCTGCCGGAAATTTGCACCGAGTTTGGGGCGATTGGTTCCATTCTAACTCCCTCCTTCGACGGCGTCCTCTGCCCGGCACAGCGACGACCACTTCGACGGCGATAGGCGGTGTCGGCCGGTGGTGGCGACGCCGAGACCCCGCGTCGGTTGGCTACCGTCGCGATGGAGACGAAGGGAGAGGAGAGTTGTCTTAAGAGGAAGATGAAGCCCAGACAAAGCCCAAACCCGTTTATAAAGCCCAAATCTCGCAAATTTCAGCTCTAGTCCCTTAACTTCTAACTCTTATTCAATTAAGCCCCTAGGTTTATTATCTATTTTCAAATCGTCCAAAACGGTCCCCAAATCTTCCTAATCCTCTCAATTAAGCCCCAATCAAGTTTTAAAATTTCAATTTCAACCCCTATAGTTTCATTTGAGCTTCAAACTAGTCCTAGTCGACCAATTACTCCAATTTCCACCCTCAAATCGATACTTCTCTTTCAATTTAACTCAAAGCAACTTTTAAAGTTTTCAATTAAATACTTTAAGACCCGAATAAATTATTAAATTCAATTTCAATATTTAAATTACTAAGATATGTTTAATCTTCTATTAGACGACGAACAAGGTCTGTAAAGGAGTAGCATCACTTCGACCCTAAATTCGAGGAAAATCTACAAGAATAACAATTCGAGGTGGGGTTTATTTTATGCAAAATGGGTTTATTTTATGCAAAATGGGTTACTTTATGCAAAATTATTTTACTTCTTGCAAATGTTCTTATTTCGAAAGCAATTGTTTACTCTAAACTCCATATCATGTCCTTACGTGCTATTATAATTTGTGGTATAACTGCTATGTGACATGCATGTGATGGAGAAGTACCATCTTCCATGGAATGGATAAGGACCATTCGGATAGTCATAGCAACTTTCCCCCATGTTGGACGGGAGTTTCCAACACTCGACTTTTCTATAGTTTAAATGCCTCTTGTTGTAATTTCATGTGCGGATATGTGATATGATAATATTTTTCTACCGTGCTCCACTGAGTATAACAACGTTATACTCACCCCAAATATTTTTAGACTCTTTTTCAGATTAGGGAGTCAGGCGAAGTGGCGCGAGGCGAGGCGAGGCGACACCATCCATTTAATTATTATGTTAAACTATTTTCTCTTATTAGCAGATCGTTCAAAACGTAGTAGTATATCATTTTTGCGCTTCCGCATATGGTTTAGGAGTTTAATTTATTTATTTAGGAAATGAATATTGATTTTCAAATTGGTTAATATTATTTCATTTTAGTATGTGGATTTTGAACCATATTATTATTATCCTTAATAATAATAATATTATATTATTATTATTGTTATTCCTATTGTTATTATGACTATTATTACTATTATTAATATTATATTACTATTATTATTGTCACTATTAAAAGGGTTTTTTTTTAAAAAAAGAAATTAATTATCATCAATTTTCCGCATTTCGAATAAGTAAAGGCTAATTTAGTAACTCTTCGATATTTAAAAATCGAGGCGTTACAGTGTGCAATGGTAGAGGTACACTTTCACTACCGATAGGTACCGCAAAGCGGTAAAACTTTCATTACTTTCACTTTCACATTTCTTTCGCTTTCACATTACTTTCGGTCGGGCACGCCGGTCCCCCGCGCCCCATTTCCCACTCACCTCTTTCATGACATAGAGGTACACCCATTCTTTCTTAAAACTTGAGATAACTTTCTTTCAAATCTTGCACTTTTCAACCGAAACGTTATTCTTTCAAACCATTGGCCAAACGCGCTCATGGATGCAATGGTTTAATGTTTATGCATGTTTGATCATTGCTTAGCGCGTGTAGTGCTTATACAATATAAAACAAATAGTGCTAAAATCATACATCATTGCAAAGAGGCCACATAAGCACATCAACTCACCTTAACCCATTCATCTTACATGCAACTAAGTAAAGTTTACTTGCCTGGGGTTCTTAGCTTTCTTTCTTTTATGAGTTTGCGAGTGAAGGAGCCTTGGTTGTCACGGTGGCAACGAGCCAATTGATCCTAAATCCGCCATTAACATAAGCAGCCATAAAGTCCTAGGTTAACCATACTTATCCAATGTTTAGGCATTCACAGACAGTCAATTAACATGCATTTAACTTAAATTCTCATTTTCAAAACGTCGGCTTTTACTAAGAAGGGCATAACTCCAACCTTGGAGCACGAAAGCATGTGAATCAAAATTGGTTATCTAACTAACTCCCCTTTCTACGTTATAAATTAAAATCACACCAAAAACTTGACTATAGATGTCGTAACACATTCTTAACTCCAACACAAAATTCTGGACAGATTCTGCTCCTGTAGCCCACCTTTGAAAAATGACTTCAGAATAGAAAAAAAAGGTCGTAAAATCATGAAATTCACACAGAAGGTAAGAAACTCATTTAAGTTTTACATACTTAAATATTAGTTAAAAAAATGCGTTTGGGTCACCAAAAGATTTTTCTCCCGATCAAAAATCTGTTCGCGAGTAGAATCTGTCCACTCTCAGAAAAAGTGTCATAAAAACAGCTATAGGCCTCCAAATGACGTGAAACCAATTTTGTGGTCTAAAGAACTCGTGTAGTTACCCTACCAATTAAAATCACACACAAATTAGGGTCATAGGGATCGCAGCACATCTTCAACTCCGAACACATAAGCTGACCCTATTTACAGTTTGGGCAGGGGGTGTTCAGAATCTTGTTTAACATATGAAACGGTGGAATAAAACCATGAAATTTTTATCAAAATTACAAAACTCATATAAGCCCATCATAGTCAAAAATCAGCTCATAAGGATCACGTTTGGGTAGCTAAAACATTTTTTCTTCTGGCCCAAGACTGCTCTCGGATACCAGTGTCAGCACTCACAAAAATGATACATAACTCATAAATGATGTGAAATCAATTTTAAACGATACGTAACTCATAAAGGTTCACTTTCCAAGTTGAATCACCCAAAAACCCATCTTACACGACCAGTTATGAATGTTTCAATCCAGGCATAATAACTCCCCAAACTGTCCAGCAACTGGTTTGGGTGCAACCTCATTCAAAAATTTAATCAAACACCTTCGTTGCACATATATTTACACAAGAACTCATAAACATAACTTCAATTCTTCAATCAAACAAACTTAAGATCCTCATTCTACTCATCTAGATCAATTTAAAAGTTTCATCTATTATATGCATATGCCCTAATCAAAATCAAAGAAAACACAACCAAAACAACATGGAAAACTCATTGTGTGAATCTCGATTTGGTGTGTGTGTGAGCGTGTATCACAAGAAAATTATCATGTCTTACCTATTCTTCCGTGCTTAGTTCGTTGTGGGGAGAAGAAGCGAGAGAGGGAGAGAGACATGAGAGAACCGGTATGCCAATTGAGGGAGAGAGAGCCGACTCTTGAGTTATATGGTTTTGGTTTGTCTTGTTTGGGTTTCACTTGGTGGACTCAAATTGGGATTATTCTCCTTAATTTACTAAGCATTTGGGCTAAGACAAATAGGTACAATGTTGGGTTTTAATTTAAATAATAGGCTTTAATAAGTTATCCAAATACTTAAAATATCCCAAGACTAAAATATCTAATTCTTAAGAAATAAGCAAATAAATTATAAGCAAATACGAAAAAGGATTTTAAATTCCAACTAGATCAAACGCAAGCGTAAGAACATAACATGTAAACATATTTTCATGAAATTGAACGTTCTAATTGGTACTTTGACCGTGACAACGTCCAAGTCCTTCCACTGCAAAACAAGGTCAACATCGCAACCATTAAAGTCATATATTATGAGTCAAAACAAAAGAACTACAGGTATATTATTATAAATATTCACTTAATTTAATATTCACGCAACAACTCAAGACGGGTGCTACATTAGATGTCACTAATATCTATATATTAATAAAATGAGATTAGTTTCCTGCTCATTCTTTGATTTTTCTGAATAAAGTAATTATTATTTTATTCTTAATTCTTAATTCATTCTTAATTACCGGTCTAATCTCAGTTGGAATCCTCTTTGACAATTATCTCCACCATTCTTTACTTAATTAATTCATTCTTTTCTTAATTAATGGCAATCCAACTCCTTTATCCGCGTTACTATTCATCTAAATCACCTTTCAAATCTTGCAAATCATCTCCAAAATCTTCCAAATTATCTTATTATAAAAACTCCTAATTAGCGTAAAACACCTAATTAATAGCTCCTAATTATCTCCCGAATCTACGTTCCCTTATTTTTTTTGGATTCTCCATTTGAGTATTACTTTACATATTTGTTATTGGCTAATTTTATAATTTAATTTTTATTTTTTCCATTTTACCACAATGCACTACTTGAAACTTCAATTCCACTCCAACGAAGATCAATTTGGCGATGTGATGATAATTGTTGGGAGAGCAGTCTCCATTCGCGGTTCAGCAAAACCTTACATGCAGATCAATTGGGTTGGTGATTTACTTATGCCAATGACCCAATTCATGTGTTGGATCAAATATTTTACGCTTCATCAAGTTTAGCTAATCTCAACTTACACGATAAAAACTCTTAGTCGCCATTTTTTTCTTCCTGTACTTATATTAGGCCTTGTTCTACACAATACAATTTCAAAAAAAAAAAAAATTCTCTCTCCTCCATTTCAACGATACACACAATTACTTTATATTTTTTAATACACTATCTCTCATTTTCAACCATGCAATCTACATGTAATTCGAGTAAATACCAAATTTGTTGTGAATCAAACATACCCTTAATGTGTATGTGCATATGATTGTATGTATTAGTTATTATTTATATTAATTAATCCACCAAGAGGGAATCTTTTTTGAGCTTAGTCGGCATTAAATGCTCATAGTCTGGCCTATTTTGAAAGATTTTCATCAGGATATGGTTCAATTTGCATTACAATTGTGTCCCATGTTAACACTTTTTCTTAATATTATATAATAATATTATTATAAGTTTGGCTATAGGTGCAAACAAATACACAAATAAGTTTACAGATAATACCGGGTAAGAATTTGTGCTTTCACGCATCATATCACTTGAAAAATCTACTCTTATCAAAACCAACCTTTTTATATTAATTTTTATTTAAAGGTTTTATACTTTAACATAGTTATCATATAATACATAGGGAATTAAAACTTAGTTTATATAATTTGAAAACCAACTTTTAAGGAAAAGTTGTTTGTGATGTACTATGTGTCTTACTACTTTATTTAAACTATTGCAATGTTATTTTTTTAAAGTACTTTCAAATTTATATATAAGCTACCTTGGAATGGAGCCCTTAGTTAAAGTCTTTTTTGTTCCCCTATTATTTAAATGTGTTTTATATAAGAGACCTTCTGGGCATTAATTTTATATTATATAATTTTCTTATAATATAAACATATATATTATAAAAGAACTTAATAAGAGTCATTTAATTTAATTTTCTTTAATAAGAAGCTAATTAATATATAAGATCTGTCCGCAGATCCACGAGTTATAAAGTTGTCCTGACTCGCGAGTTATAAGGGTTGGTCAAGGGGTGGACTGTATCAGACTTTAGACCTGTGAGTTGATCCACGACATAATTTTTTTTCTCACCTCAAATTTTTCCTTTAGGAAATGCTGAAGGGGATAACGGTGAGACACTTAATCGTGAACTTATAATTTATGCGTTTAAATAGTTGTCGTTTTCAAATGTCCAAATGTTTTTAGTTATGTTAAACTTTTTATAATTTTAAAAACATAATTATATCTGTGGTTAATAAGGGCTCGTTCGGGGCCGATACATATTAACCTAGACCAGCCCCCCATCCCCTAAAAAAATATTACAGGTTGCAAAATCCACCCACTGATATCTTGAACATATGTTTTCCTGTGCAATACATAGGTGAAAATCCATTGGTCACAAAGTGCCATTGAAGCAAAAATGTTTTAGCACAACTTAAAATTCCGTAAAGTTGCTTGCTTTCTAGTTTTGTTATGATCGTCAACATCATGTATTTATGAAAAATATAGGGGAAATTCTATTAAAAATTTTAAAAATCATTTTTACACCTTTTAGCTTACACATGTTCTTATTTATAACATAGGCATACGGCTTTCCGTGCAACGCACGGGTGGAAACACTAGTATATTTAAAAAGTATAAATAAAAGTTTTCGATTACACATCACGATGGGGCATGGACGGGATGGGAATTTTCTAGCAATGGTAGGGATAGGGAAGGGGCAGTCCCTATCTTATTACAATTCTTATTTTATCTTCGCTCCACCTCAATTAAATGAGAATATGGAGGGAAGAAGGATAAATATTTCCTATCATGGTAGGAATGGCGCAGTGAGGTCATCGAATTGTACCTGCAATATTGTCATTTTTATAATATATCTGTATGTTGATTGTATTTCATAATAACATTTTAAAAATCATTATTCGTATATTCATTGTCAAACCATGCATCATACATGTGTATAGTTAATATCTTCCAAATTTGTAATTAAATACAATAGAATGTAGAATAATTTTAAACAAAAAATTATAAGCCCTACGAAAGTTAGCAGAGTTTTTTGGTGCAGTTATTTTGATAACTATGGTATTTAATTTAATATTATTTTATTTTTACTTTATATTATTATAATCCTTATCACAAATTGTCATCCCACACAATACAGGAGACACTTTATCAAAATTTTTACATAATTCTTTAATAACTTATATCAATTAATTTCAATGCTCTGATCAGTATTCAATTCATTTTTTGGTGGCACTGTTCTCATACTATTAATATTTAACAAAACTCATATTTGTTGAAAATTAGTCTTCGGTGTAATGCACAGGTGAAAAGGCCAATTTTAAATAGATTGGATTAAAATGAGAAGAATAACATGGCCTAAATATACTAAACTATCTAGATTGAAAAGAAAGATCATTGATTTTCTACTTGAGAATATTATTTCTTTTGTTTCACATTATATTCACAATTAAAAAAATTGCTTATTCATATATTCTTATGCTGCAATTTTATTCTATTCTTGCATCGCCTACTTTATCACTACTATATGGAGTTTCTATGTGATATTCAAACGTAAAACATTTGTTCTCCTTTAAGATGCCTTAGAGTGAAGAAAATTCTTCAAAATATGCAAAATCTTTCCTAATCATTTCGTGTAATTTTCAAAAATTGAATCACACAATCGCATTCACTATGGAAAAGCAGCCTACTGGTAAAGGGTATCATCTCCGACTAGAGTGAAGAAAAACTTCTGGCACGCTCGATGGTTGTTGAACATTTCGCCGTCCTATTTCATTAGAAATGTTCAACAACCATTGAGAGTGCCATAAGTTTTTCTTCCCATACGATCTCTGTTAAAAAAATCGAGACCAGATCTAGAACCAGCACGGCGAAGCGAAGTTCGAGTAGTTTTTCAACCACTCATTTGCAAAATATTACATATAACAATCGGCATTTACACTAGATATGCAAAGCAGGAACCAAAATCTGTTGTGTCAATACTGTGTCCCCAAAGTTGTGCCTCTAATTAACATATGCCTTATGGACCACTTATTCCACCTCAGCAAAAGCCCATTAACCCAACTAACGTCTCTACTTCACTACATCAAATGGTGTCATCTCCTCCAAATTCCCTTGAACCGAAAACACCAGTCAGGAAGAACTTCAAGCAATTCAAACTCTTCATCAAATGCCAACCCTCATATGAATTTCAACCCTCAATTCCAATCATCAGGTTTTAGCAGACTCCAATTCAATGTCGGCAAAGAATGAACCTACATCAATTTTGGCCATCGGATTTCAAGGTACCCTAAATTTGCTACTTCTTCTTCTTCTTCTTCTTCTTCTTCTTCTTCTGCTGCTTGGCTTTGTAGCAGTTCAATGTGTTTTGCTCTAGTTTAGACATTTGTCGATTACAATGAAATTAGTAATTAATCAAATTAGCCATTAGAAGATGAATGAATCCTACACAAATTAAAATTCTTCCAACCAATATATTTTAATTAGTATTTGTGTAATAGAGATGAGGTAAACCTGTTGACAAAAAGCATAAGCCAAGAACTTATTTGATGAAAAAGTAAATGCGGGTGGTGGTAGTGGTTTCCCTCAATTCTTGATTTTCTTCATTCCAAGAGTGATGAGTGATATGGCTCAATTATGGTTTACTACAACTTTCTTTTGGAGCAATCCCCGAATCGTCTACTAAGTCTATTTCAGCTTGTTTCATAAAGAATTTCTAAAGTAATTTTTGTAACGAATGCTTTAATGTATGTTTGGGAGACATTGATTAGAAAATAAATTTGCAATTTATGGCTGAAAAGTAAATGGTTGTAGAAACTATAAAATAGTGTTTATATGATGACTTGAGAAAATGTTTGAGAGAAATGATTTATAAAATAAAACGCGGCAAGTGGACAAGTTCTTAAAGTATTAAAGATTAGCAAAATTGAAGCGTGGAATGGATGAAATGCGATGGAAATTTGGAAGCTTATTCAATCATTCTCCGCTTTAAGTAATTACAGAACCATAACATAAAATCCATGCCACACGTTGATATAAACAAGAAGTAAATGGTAGTGGAATTTATTTAGTTCATGAAAAAGTAAATTCCACACATTGGTAGTGATAAATGTTATTGTTTCTTCATGGTTTCCACTTTTTTGTCAACCATGTTTTGATAGTGATAAAAAGTAAATTCCACACATTGGTAGTGATAATGTTGTTGTTCTCTTCTTTAATCTTTATTACTAGATATGAAATTAATAAAAGTGTATGAGCAAGGAAAGCTAGGATTCTAGTTTGCATTAGGAGCTAGTTTTCTATGGGGCCATCAAAAGGGAAAGTTGATGGGAAAAAAGCACTACTAGAAAAAGTGACTTAGAGATCAGTTATTAACTGATGTACAAAAAAAAATCCAATTTGTTAGTGGGTGATGTTAAAGATCTGAAGCTATAGACATTGGTTCTTAACCGATGTTTGAAATTATTATATAAATCCCATATATTATGTAAACCGATGTCTTTACATAAACAGACATCAGGTTTTAGTTGATGTTAAATATTCGGTAGAACCGATGTCCTAAAAATAGAACACATCACTTCGTAGCTGATGTTAAATGCATCATTAGAATAGATGTCACTACTAAAACACACATTAGTTAAGATTGGATGTTAAACGAATAGAACCGATGTCTCAAGCGCATGAGGAAACATATTTTTTTTTGGTTTCACATTAGTTATTATTGATACCTATAGCATCAATTCTGTAATAGCTATCGAAAGCATTATGCAAGCCTATCAAAAATCCAAAACTTGAGCACCAAAAAATTGCAACAAATATCTAAATACCCAGTATTCATAAATCCTAGTACTAAGCAGTAATATAATATGTTAAAAGTTACAATGGACACCCTCATCATCCCAAAGGAAAAATATCCAACACTAATACAATAACAAGCAAATGTCATATTGAGTCGTCCATTAACCAAAACTATACAATAACTAGCATTCTCAACCACGATATCTACGTCAACGCTTGAAGGTAGTCGGCCACGTCAACACGCAATCCAAGATAAGCTCATATCAATTGATAATTTTCAACCGCAATCCATTGGGCCTAGATACCAATTATGAATAAACGATTATACCTTGTTGGAAAATGAAAGTGAGTCGTCACTTATTATATCTTTCATATATCGCATGACATAAAACCCACATTCAACTCCATCAGGTTGTTTGGGTACACCCTACAAGTCATTGGATTTGAAGGATATTATCATACCAAAACAAATATTGTACCCTTAAAAAAAACCAAATATTGTAATCCATACATATTTATTAGAAAGAAAGACTAAAGTTACCGTAAGATGTTTCAAATTTTCTGCCTTGTTAAATCTTCCGTTCAAAGATTGAACATTTTCACAAAGATCACCATTAAATTTTCTCATATGAAGTACCAATATTATTCGAAATTATATTTTTGCGAAGTCTAAAGGACAAGATTGGCACTCACCTTATTACTAAGTCCTCCCATTGTTTGTAGCGCGTTGTTTTTGGCATAGAATCCAACACGTAGATTTCATCCTCATAAATAGTGGTTAAAATCCAATGACCCCTATAATATTATTTACTAGAGTGACATGATGCAAATAACTTAGTACATAAAAACAAATAGAATGCATACCAGGATTGAATGGAATAAGAAATAAACGATCAGCCTTCCCCTCTTTCAATCGATCTACAATATAAGGAATGAATTCCTTTCTCTCACATCGGTAAGTATGTGTGGGGTCGACAAATGCAAAAATATCCAACTCATCTTTCCGCTTCAAAACCTCATGTAGGTGTCTGTGTGAAAAAGAAATCAATGAAGATGTTGGAAGCAAACACTGATCATCTATCAACAATAACTAATTTTTAATAAATTAGTTAATACATAGTTCAAAGGAGGTAGTTACGCCATATATGCAACTCTAATTGCTTGGCGCATCGATACTAATGCATTCACTGAATAAAAGATGATATTATGCATTTACAATTATTCATAAAAGCTTTGCATTCATGTTAACCTTCACTAACTTTTGTATAACCTTCATCTATCTACAATAACTAATTTTTAACAGCACAAATAGTACTAATTAAATGGAGGTACTTACGCCATATATGCCACTATCACTGCTTGCCCGATCGTATTCATTTCTAGGAAATTGATGATATCTTCAGACAACACACAAAGTTTCCTTTCATGGCCAAACACTTCATTACTCAGTATCAATTGTATTGACAGACCAGATTCACGCATTAGAGCTTTAGCATGTTTGTATAGTAACCAACACTGCTTGGGCACCATTGCATGTGGAGTAACAGCTTTAGCAAACACGGATTTATTTACATCAACCTTATTTTTCTTCTTCTGCTTGCAAGTTAATTGAAAATTTGTTATTAGTATACACCCTAAAAAAATTCAGCATCAATATACGAAACTGTTGTGGCATAAAGTAAACTAATAATGCAACTTATAACAAATTATCCCATAAAATAGGCCTAAAATCATAACAACTCGACGATGTTATTTTAAATTTCTTACCGGATTGTGTACTTTCCGAATAACTAGCTCTTTCGGCCAAGCAACATGACTTCCTATAGCATCTTTAACCCGTTCCATCTCTCTCCTCACAGGGATAGGAAGTGGTGCATCCGGCTGAACTGGACCATCCATAGACACTCTAACACACCCAGCCGGCATCGGGACCCCATGAATTTTATCATTAAGTCCTTTACTCTGGTGTACAGTACCAAATGCAACTATATTGTTGATGGTGTCCAATGCTAACTCACACAAGCTATCCTACAGTAATTTTAATTATTATATTGTTGAGACGAACAACGATGCAATTTACATATTATTTTTCACAAAGATATTTACCTTTTCAGAATTTGTGGGAATAATATGGTAATCCACCTTTGGTTGTACCGTTTCACCCTCAGGAATTTGAGAGCTAAGTCCAACTCCGAACGCATAACAACTGATTTTATCTGATAAAGGAGAAATTAGATCTTTGTCCAACTTCATTATCTGACCACCTAATTCTCCTTTTATAAGGGCTTCCAACTAAGCAATCCTGTTTTGAAAAGCCTCTTCAGTCGTCGCTTGTTGTTCCATAAGCAGTTTTTTTGTATCTTCCAATTCTTGAGCTCGCTGCTTATCGCGTGCTAGCAACTCTACCTTGGTAATTCTACTTGTTTTCTGTTTTGGCATCTTAAAGTAAGTAGATGGATTGACGAATCCTCCAACACCCCTTACCCTACCCGAGTGTTTAGGAGTTCCCAAGGCCTAAGTTAGGACATCATCACTTCCAGATATTTCCAGCTCCCCTTTTTTTTCCTGCTCCAACAATAAATCCTAGCAAGACATGGTACATTAAACAATATTAGTGGGTGACATACAAATAACTACACAATAATAATAGCTCACAAACATTACTAAATTAAACAACACTAACTATCTTAGACGCGACTTCTGCATAATCCTCATCTATCTTTCCATCTTTTGGATCACGAGCTGCTTTCAGCATAACAACATGATCAATGACTTCCCCGTCGCTAAACTCTCCCTCTGCACAGATATTAAGCATTTCATCTTACATCAACATCACATAATCAATTAACTATAAATTAGAGAATGCTAGAAAATATAACCAATTCTTCATCTAGCCCGATATATCCTTTTCTGGAAAGTCTATGATGATATTTTCTCTTCTTGACTCGTTCACTTTGTCTTTCATGAATCATCTGCATAAAAACTACCTCACCTTATTGATCCAAATACAATACATAAGAAAAATAACTACACAGGCATAAATTAATTCATCTCACCTTCCATTCTTCACTACTTCGTTGTTTAACAAATTCCTTCCATGGTTTTAATCCAACAAACTTGTACGACTTTGGTGGCTTTCTCAAAGCCTTCTTATTGCCCAAGTAGGGCAGCACATAGTTTTTTGTTAACATTGTCTTGAACCCTCTCCATTTCACGCCGGCCGATGATAAAATTAATTTCTTGCTTTCCGGCGCCACGGTGAATGTATCCTACGAGTAAATAAAATATATAAAACATTTTGTTGCAATTTATCAAAGGAAAAATAGCAAGCATTAGAAGTTTTGAAACAGCATGTAAGAAAATAGAAAAACAAACTGCCACACTGTACTTTTACTTGAATGTCAATCCAAAGCTTGTCTTTTAAGTCACGATCCACTGATGGCCATGAGTTTATGTTGATAGGAACCATTGTTCGTGCTAGCTTCCCAACGTAAGATTGAAGAGTGCATCATACTTTTCCTTTTGGATTCCCCAATTCATTGTACTTGACTTTTAATTTTTTGCCCGATGCTTTCTTTACCAAAACCTTGTGCATTGCAACCACACCTCTCTTTCCTCTATTTGTCCTTGTTGTATTGTTACTGATTGTAGGAGCTGCTGATTTTGTTTCCTCATCTTGATGGGCAGCCACTTTGGTCTCCTCTTCATCCTTCTTCTTGGATTTTTTCCCTTTTGGTGATTTATCCTTGCTCTGACAACCCATTGTGAAGCTTTAATCTATTCACATGAAAAGGTAGCTAACAGTAATAACAATGCAATTATTAATAACGCAAAAGCAAAAGTAGTAAAATCATTAACAGTACTAACAACGCAATGAAACACGCACGATCAATAAAATCAGAAAGGAACAATTATCAAAACCAACAACTAAGTGTTCAACTTCGGCGACAACATAAATAGAAACCTCTACCGTTCTCTACCAGTTCTGAATTGGTCAACCCAAAAACCGTCAACATTGTATCTTTTATAAGTGTCTTCAACTTCATTTTCATCTTCATCACAAGGCAAAGGTATCTCCGCACAAAATGGTTGATGTTCCATGGTGATGTCCCCTAGATCATCTTCAAGCAAACAATCACGATAATCTCGATTTGCTGTCATTTGAACAATTGACCAGTTTGCATCATGTGGGTCTTCTACATAAAAAACTTGTTTTACTTGACCGAGAGAAGCAAATTTGTCTCTCTTATGGCCTTGCCGACGAAGATTTACTAGTGTAAACCCAAACTCTTCTTGTTTAATTCCTTTTTCATTCTCTGCTCATCGACACAAAAACAAGGGAGCTTTGAAAGCCTGATAATCGAGCTCCCATATCTCTTCAATGACCCCATAAAATGTCATATCACTTTCCACTGGATTCTTATCCTTAGCACTAGACACTTGCATCGTCTTCGCCCCTAAGCAAACCCCACTATTTTGTACCACTTTAATATTGTCTCGTTGCCTTGTGAAATATTTAACTCCATTGTACCGATACCCTTCATAAGTGAACACTGTGAAACTCGGTTTTTCAGCCAACCACCTCACTATTTGTGAAACATAATTAGTGCTCTCGTTGATTTAAGCTAAAACCTAAAGTGACAACATCAATTGATTATTAGTGACTGCAAAATGTCTGAAATTGGTTAAAGATATGAACATTAGATCATGTACCTCTGATTGAAACCAATTAGCGAAGCTCCGAGTGTGCTCACTTTGTAGCCATTTCTTACTTTTGTGTTTCCCGGCGTATAGCTCCTCAACAATCCTCTTATGCTTTCTAAGGACATGGGGGAAAAAATCCAGTCAGAAGTTTTAAAATGCATTCACAAGTCAAGAAAAATGGATAACAATGAAAGGCAAAACAGTTAGCTATTCGCACTTACATGATATATGGATCCACTTCGGCGTTATTGAACAACACATGAAGATGTGCCTGGTCTCGCCCTTCTTTATCAAGTGGTTTCAGTTTTGCACTAGAAAGTGGCCCATAGAGCTTATCACTACCCTTAGGGACTCCAATTGCATTACATCCAACACTATACTCCAAGCAGCACTCAACACATCCTTCTCCAATATAACTCTCAGCTATGCAACCCTCAGGATGAAAACGATTCTGAACATACCCTTTAGGCACTTTCATGAAACGCTCAAAAGGGTACATCCATCGATAGAAAACAGGGCCACACAATCGGACTTCTCTAACTAAGTGCACAGTGTGATGTGTCATTATATCAAAAAATGAGGGTGGGAATATTTTTTCTGATCCACATAAAGTCAACACCAAGTCAGATTGAAGTTTATCAAGCTTTGACACATCAACAACTTTGGTGCATAAAGCATTAAAGAAGAGACAAAGCCACATTATGGAAATTCTAATGTGTTTGGGAAGCACCGAACGAATTGCCACCGGAAGCAACTGTTGTATTAATACATGGCAATCATGAGATTTCATCCCATATAATTTCAAATCATCCATGTAGGCCAATTCCTTATGTTTGATGAATGACCATCGGGAACCTTCATATTTAACAGGGAATTACATATTTTAAGCTTCTCTTCCCTAGACAAGGTGTATGGGGCAGCAGGTAAATATGTTCTTCTGTCCCCAATTTTCGGAGCCAAGTCAAGTCTCACACCCATGTCCACCATGTCCAAACGAGCTCCTACACTATCCTTCGTCTTAAAAGGCATGTTTAGTAGTGTACCAATCACGCTTTCACAAACATTCTTCTCAATATGCATCACATCGAGAGTGTGGCGGACATGAAGAAATTTCCAATATTCCAAATCAAAGAAAATTGATTTCTTTTTCCAGCAAGACGACCCGGCAGATTCTTGCTTCTTTTTCTGTTTTCCCTTTCAATACTCAAAGTCAATGTGTCTTTGGCTCTTCAACACTTCCTCTCCGGATAGTGGCGTAGGTGCCACTTCAAACTCTTGTTGATTATTAAAGGCTTTTTTCTGCCTCCGATAAGGATGATGACGTGGTAAATACTTACAGTGGAAGCCGTAAGACATTTTTCTACTGTGAGATAAGTATACAGCGGAAGTGTTCTCCCCGCATATTGGACATGCTTTGTAACCTTTAGTGATACACCCCGACAAATTTCCATAAGCTGGTAATGTAGTGACCGGAAAAATTTTTCTTAAATAAAATATATTTAATTAAATAAAATTTCAAACGTGTCACTACGACCTTACTTATAAAATTAAAATAGTGTACGCTCGTCTAGTCGAAATGCATATTATTTATTGATATATTTAATTATTTACACAAATTTATTTATTTTCAAAATTTACAATTGAGGACCAAAGTTTAGAAATTATTCGTTTTAGTTCATAAAGTCTGGTTTTTATTCAAATACGATCCCATATTTACTTTAAGCCCATTTGAGATGGTAACCCTTTAAACACTCATTTTAGAATCCCCCCTCAAACCCTAGCCTCACTTCACCTTCAAGTTCATTCTCTTCTCATTCAACAACTCAAACTAGTTCCCAAGTGGTAAGATTCTTAACTTTTCATCTTCATTTTCTATTTTTAACTATTGTCCATTTTATTTATCTTGTTACAATTTACTTCTTGTATTTGTTTTCCATTTGATTTTTGTAGAACGTATACATACATATACACGGCCACCTCACCGCCACCGACCACCATCTTCACCGGCCACCACCTCCACCATTTCACCACCACAACACCACCACGAAGCTACCACCACCTTCATTGCACAGTCAACACACACGCACGCATACATATACACGCATATAGATACACACCATAGCCGTTGAGCTCGGCCAAAAACTCACCCATGCCCAAACTTCAACTTCACAACACAAAAATCACACCTACACCTTCCTCTAGCTCTCTAGAACACTATAGAATCGTTTGATTTCGAAAATAATTAAAGATTCGACCCAATTTTGAAGATACCCAAATTTCTTCCTCAACTTTCCACCTTCAATTTCTCCCTATATACTCAATATCTCTTTCGATTAACGCCACCACTAGCTTCACCACCTTCAACTCCACCTTCGCCACCAAAAACCGAGTGAAATGTCGAGAGAGTGAGAGAGCCGAGAGAGAGAGAGAGCCGAGAGAAGAGAGAGCGGGTGAGGAAGATTGTGATGATCCGAGATCCGGCCCAATCCATTCTTAATCCGAAAATTTCAAGACAAGTCCCTCAATTTATTTGAATAGTTTAAGTTGGTCCCCAAGTTTTATTTAATTTCAAATCCCAAGCTTTCAATTATTCTAATTTAACCCCTAAACTATATTTTCAAATCTAGTCCCCCGTTTTATACGTACTAATAACTTAAGTTTCTGTTCCCCTTCCTATTGAAGGCAAACAAATCACAAATCAAACCCCAGCATTCCCAATACTTATAGAGCAAAGATCATATCGAGTATTATAGTTAAAGGCATCACAATTCTTATGACTGGGTGTCAACTCTATCTTTTGTGCAAAGCAAAGCAATAATTTCAACAGCAAAAAGCAGTAATTTCAACAGCAAAAACACAGTAATTTCATCAGCAAAGGACCAATAATTTCAGCAAGGAAAACCCAGTAATTCCAGTACCAAAAACCCAGTAATTTCAGCAGCAAAAACCCAGCAATTTCAGCAGCCAAAACCTAGTAATTTCACTAACAAAAAAAAATAGTCATTTCAGCAGCCAAAACCAAGTAATTCCAGTAGCAAAAACCAAGTAATTTCAGCACCACAAACCGAGCAATTTTAGAAGAAAAAACCTAATAGTTTTAGCAACAAAAAACCAATACTTTCAACAGGAAGTAGCAAAAAAAGTAACAATAGTAGCAAACAAGCAGCAAAAACAGTAGCAAAAATAAAGAAACAAGGCATAGACAATAAAATAGAGGCCAACTATCAAATAACAAGGCAATGACATTTGCTAAAATCAAAGTATTGTGATGGACACTTAAATTTATGTAATTTCATACAATAATGAAACATCAATAGCGTAATCAAATAGAAAATTAGAGATGGATACTTATTCTTTTGAGTTGGTGAACGGCTAGCAACTGTGTAAGACAACAAGAGTGGAACTAGCAACTATCTCTTGTGCAAGAGTCCATTGTGTCGTGAGAGTGAAGGTCCAAAGGCCGAACGCCGTTCGCCATTGTACGAAATTGGGGGAAGAGAACAGAGAGTAGAGACGGCGAGAGGGACAAACGATTGCTACAGTAATCAGGTAAGAGGGACAGATCGAGGGTTGCTGATGTAATTGCCTCTAGCCGATACGAACTTGGGGGAATAATTTATTAGGGTTGAAGAATGAAGAATGAAGAGTGAAGTCGTGAAGCCGCTAGGACCTAAGTTATGTTTTCGAATTTTTTTTTTTGGAAACCGGGTACAAGGGTTCTAGGTCCAATACGAGAACAGGCCCAAAGATTATTAACATCAGTTGTTAACAAAACTGATGTTAAATATTTACAATAAAAATTTGAAAGTATATAATTAACATCAGTTGTTAAAAAATGCGATGTTAAAAACGCATATAATATCGCTATTTTTATGACTGATGTTAAAAATTTATTTTACATCAACTGCCAAAGATACCGATGTAAATAAAGTGATGTCTAAGTTGCTTTTTCTAGTAGTGAACTGATTGTTATATTTATATATGAAGCATTAGAAAAGTGAATATTATACATTTACATTTATATTTGAAGCGTCACAAATGAATAAATTTCAATCCAACAATAAATATCACTTTTTAAAAATAAATTCTATGAAATAATATTACGCATGTCATCACATAAGTTTTAATGTTTACTTGATATTTGCTTCTACCATTTTCTTCTTTTAAGAAGGTAAATTTACGAACATTTTGTTTTCCTATTGAAGGGGGAAAATTAAACCGTGGAGCGTAGATGTGGTGCTAACTTTTGGAGATTAGAAAGTTGGAGCCCATTTTTAATCAATTGCGGAAATGAATAAGACATTTCAGTTTTGGACAAAAGTCAAAAGTGACCTAGTAATTTATGATGTGAAAAATGAAAATAGGACGTAAGTGTTTATCCTTTTTTTTTGATTGTTTTGTGAAGCTATGGAGGATGATAATAATACCAATGGAGAGCACCAATCTCGAAGAAAATTGGATTTCGACAACATTGAGCATGATATTTGTTTTGACACTGCAAGAACAAGGGCAGATTAGGACAATGAAAATAGAGATAAATTTGAATTAATGAATATCCATTCATTCAAAGATTCCTTCAAAGGATATACCAAAAATTGGTATAGAGTTCGAGACAAGAGAAGAAGCTTATAGTTTCTATAATACTTATGCTTGCAAAGTGGGTTTCAACATTCGAAGAAGCACAAAACACAAAGATAGCAATGGAAAAATTATAGATAGAACATTTTGTTGCTCCAGTGAAGGCCATTGTGAAGCGGTTAAGAGACTTTTTAGCATTAAACATCATCTTGTAGAAACAAGATTTGGTTGTCATGCAAGAATGAAGATGACGTGTCGTCAATTTGTAAAATATTGTGTTTTTGATTTTGTTGCTTCTTATACACATGTGATATCAACCCCTAATAAGATTCTCTTACACAGGTCCCAAAGAAGATTGACTGAAACCCAAAAAGCTGAAATAGGCTTAGCAAATGATTTAGGGATCTCTCCAAAAGAAAGTTGTGAATTAATGAGCAGGAGACCGGATGGTCGTGAAAGTCTCGGATTTACTCATGACTATATAAATTATTTACGAACTAAACGAACTACTAAAGTAAAATTATATGAGATTGTGTTCTTGAATATCTACAGAGTATGCAATTACAAGATCCATCATTCTTTTATGCTCTACAGTTAGAGAAGGTTGGAGTAATCACCAATATCTTTTGGACTAATGCACAGATGACAATATCATATGTTAACTTTAATTTTATTAAAGTTATAATTTTCAAATTGGCATTTTTATTTTTCCACATTCATAATTAAATTACTTAGACTTTTATTTGATTAAATAATCGTCTAACTAGTTTTAATGGACATTGGGCTCTTTTTATCACATGTGTTTATCATTCTTATTATGTGATGATCATCTCCTAACCAAGTTGAGCTATCTAAGATGTCCATGTGTTGATGGACCTTTGTACGCGCCTAGAAGAGCCATACGCCTAGGGTCGTGCTGGTCTATGTTTGTCCACTTTGTTTTATGGACTTGGTGATTTTAGGTCTTCTTGTCCAACAAGTCACGTGAAGACACTTTAAATATACAAGGCATTGAAGCGAGCCTGTGACTTTTTTTGAGCCGAAGAATTCAAACCATACAAAGTTTTGAATACAACCACTAAATCGTTTATACAAAGAAAAGCGTCCTTTGCTTCACTCCGTGCATGAAACAATCAAGAAAAGCTTGATCTTGTTTGTGCACAACAACCTTTGATTAAATCATTGGTCAAATCCCCGGAAGGAGTCCAATCACTAATAGATGAGCCCAGAACGTGAGGACATCAACGCATAGCGGTGCAGGTCTATTGCGGGATCACAGTTACAACAAGTTACTGAAGAGCAATAGGACATTGGCTCGTATTACATGCTAGGAAAGAGTAACATGGAATGTTTCTCGGTATTACATGCTAGGAAAGAGCAATAGGGCGTTGGCTCATATTAACCTTTAGCTTTGTTGTAATGATTTAAACTGATTGGATTTAGTGGATTGGTTTTTGTTCGTAGGCGAGCACCTAGTTTTTCATCTTGTGGTGTTTTCCACGGTAAATTCGATGTTTTGTGTTTGATTTTCTATTTTATAGTTTCTGCCTTCTTATCCAGACACATCTGACGTTATTTAAAGTTCAAATAGTCTGTCTGAGTATAAAACTGTATACAATGCTAGACGTAGCTAGGTTGCAAAACGCGATTCCAGTTGCATCTGAATCACTTTATTCAGATTGGTTAGAAAGCTTAAAATTTTCAATTTGCATCGGAGCAGGTTCACTTCTAGTAAGTGAGATCCGGTTATCTAATATGAATGCACTGGCCCCCCCTTAGACCCCCTTTGCTAAATGGATTTAATTATGCCTATTTGAAAATTAGAATGGAGATTTATATCCAATCTATAGATGACCGATGTTGGACTACTATTCTTGATGGTTACACTCCACCCACTTTCACTATTAATGGCGTTGTGTCTGCTAAACTTAGAAGAACTTTTACTTATCCACAACGTATTGCTGCTTCTTATAATTCTAAAGCTCTTAATGCTACTGTTTCACAGGTGGATACAAGTCAATTCAGACTGATCTCCTCATTGAGGATGGCTAAGGAAGCTTGGGATGCCTTGGAAGTTGCAAAAGAAGGGACTACTACGGTTAAGACCTCAAAACTGCAGATGATCATGTAAGAGTTCGATCAATTCATGATAGATGAGCGAGAACACTTCAAAAACTTCTATGCTAGATTAAGTGACCTTATGAACTCGGCTAAGGCTCTTGGTAAACCTTATACCGACGAGGAGATCGTGAAAAAAATCTTTAGATCTTTACCGAAACGATTTCTTGCAAAAGTAATAGCAATTGAAGAAAGCAAAGATCTTACATCTATGAAAGTTAACGAACTTGTAGTTTCCCTAATGACCTATAAGCTACATCTAGTCTGATGGAAAATATGCAAAGAGCCTGGAATTGCATTTAAAGCAAACACTAAGGATCCAGATGCATCTGACAACAATAGTGAAGAACTAGATAAATCTGCCAATATTGTAGATGATGAGACAACGGTTGTCCTTATAAAGGAGTTCAAAAAGTGCCTCAAAAACAGCTCAAACTCATCCAAAAGAAAGAGTAGGAAATACATAAAGTGCGAAGCTAAAGCTCGGAGATGGGCTACCTAAAGCTCATGAGAAGATCAAAGAACTTGTTCTTGGTGCAGCCCGAGTAGATGAAATTCTCTATTATAGAACACCATTAGATAATAAGTTAGGTCTTGGTTACGAAGGAAAGGGAAAAGGCACAGCAAGTGGTCATGTTGTCATTCTGAAACAAAGTAGTAAAGGAAATGATCACCAAAAGGCGACAAAAGGTAGCAGTGAAGCTATTCCACCTCCAGACGCATCTGCAGCTTCCAGGAGTAAACAAGGTATATCTGTTGCCTCTAATGTCAAGTTGAGAACATCTACTCCTCCCGACATCAGATACATCTTGACTGGAAGAGATCAGACAGTGTCTAGGCGGAAACAAATTCAAGCAGAACGAATGATCAAAGTGACTCATGCTACTGTAGATAACATTGGAGTTGTTCATCATACACATGTGTTACCTAACAAAACTATTTCTAGGACTCGTTTGCAGGAACCTACTGCAGATACATCTGGCACTACCAAAGCCAAAGCAGCTACATATGTGCAGACCATGGTCCAGAATCAGAAGAAAAGGCCATCTATCAATTCTTAGAAACCATGAGGTCCTATTAGGAAGAAAAACTTCAGTCAAACTCGTATGAAAGCAAAAGCTCCAGGTAAGTACTCTTCCTCTCATACATTCCTTCACTATGGTAAATCTAGTCATGACAAATTTGTTACCTCAAACTCTGTGAGCATGACTAAGTCTTATCACGATAGGCATAATTCTCATAGATTTACACCAACTTTTAGATCCTTTACGACTCCTGATAATGCAAAATCTATTAAAACAATAAAAGGTAAAGGTAAAAATGGGAATGGTGGTCAATGCATATTTGTGCCTAAGTGTTATCAAGGTGGGATTAGAGGACACAAGAAACCTAATTCTCCCAGATTGTTTAAGAGCATGTAAACCAAGCCTTCGGGAAAAAAAGAGTCCACAACCAAGACCAATTTGAGAGGGGGACAAGCATGGATTGGAAAAGGTGATTTGAAAGTTTATAAAACTAGGTGATTTGAAAGTTTATAAAACGAGGTCTATACCTATTGAGCTTGTTTACCTCATTGATCTTCTATTTAGCTTTTTCCCTTTCACTGCACCAGCAACTGTCTTAAACAACCATTTAAATGTTGTTCTTGTTGCATCATATAATAGCACCACTCCAAAAATAGTAGCTTGTTTGCGATAGTTAACTCCTACCATTTAAATCTTGCTCTAAAGATTTTGGTCGATATATATATGATTACGAAGAAGAGCAAGAATTTTTGCAAGCTTGGCACCAAATGTTTAAGAAGTATTGCCTTCAAGATAATGATTGATTGAAGCGAATGTTTAGTTTCAAGGAAAAGTGGGCACTGTCTATGGTAGGGATACATTTTGTGCAAATATGACTACAACTCAATGTAGTGAAAGCATGAACAACTCTATAAGGGGTTATCTTAGCTACAAACATGATTTACTTAAATTTTTCCATCACTTCCGAAGGTTGATTGAGCAGCGACATTATGAAGAGTTGAATGCTGATTTCAAAGCAAGTAAAAGTGTTGTTTCATTGCCACTTAACATTGCAATTCTAAAAGACGCAGCAAATGTGTATGCCCCACAAGTGTTCAGTGAATTTTAAAATCAAATAGGCAACTCTTACGATTGTCCAATAGTTAATTCGGTTGAGATTAGGGCGGTGAAAGAGTACAAAGTAACCCCTCATGGAAAGCATTCATGCCACACTATTAAATATGACTCAATTAATAGTGCAATACTGTGTATTTGCAAAAAAAATTGATTTTGTTGGTATTTTGTGCTCACACAGTCATAAAATTTTATCTTTTGAGAATATTGTGAAGATCCCCTTAGCGATATATTTTTAGAAGATGGAGGAAAGATGCAAAGTTAGGAACAATCTCAAGACCTATATGCGAAAGTGGTGCAAAAGATAAGGATCCTAAGATAAGTATGGCAGGCGTTATAAAGAATTGTGTAGGCTGCAATCTCAAAGCAACACGAGGGTCTGAAAGTGAAGAACTATACAATAGTTTGATTCATGGTTTTAATAAATGATCTTGATGGAAGTGCATTAACTTAACAATTTCAACCTTCTATTTCAACTATCACATATAACCGCATTGAGAATAATATTCTTGATGGAGTTGCAAGAGTAGTAGGAATTAAGCATAAGGAAAAAGTTATTAGTAGCTCTAAGAGGCTAAAAAGTGCACTTGAGAGAGGTAGGAAAAAGAAAAAGGTTGTTCAAACTCAGCAGGTGTGTTTGTGTAACTTATTTTTTAACGCTAAATCTTTGAATGTGTCATAATTTATTATTATTATTATTATTATTATTATTATTATTAATTTTATTTTTTTCTGGCAGGTTTCACAAAATTCTTTGAAGCTTATACCAACTCGTAATGATAATCAAGTATATTTCCAGTGCTCTAAAATAAATTTCATCTATGTGTATAAAAGTTTCTTTCCTAAGTAATGATCTTGTGCTACAGAATGAATCTCAAGTTGGCATCGAGAATTTTATTACGAGACCAAGTTCTTAAACTACTAGTGTTTCCACCAGTGCGTTGCACGGGGAGGCGTATGCCCAAGATATAACTTAAAACTTGTGTAAGAGAAAAAATGGGAAAGATTTGACCCGTGTGTTGCACGGGATAACAATTAAATGTTAAAGTTATCAAAAGAAAAATGCTAAAAAACTATCTTTACTTTCATAGAGCTTATGTTTTTTTTTTTTTAATTATTCTATATTCTATTATATGTGTTGCGTTTACACGTGCAATATTAAACCGCAAGTGCACGAGCCATACAAGTAATAAAGTGGACTTTGTTAGAGTCTGGATATCGATCCCATGAGGAATGGTATTTGTGATCAAGCTGCTGATTCTAGCGAAGAGAAAAGAAATCAATAAAAACACACAATCAAGTAATTGAAATATAACTAGCTAAATTACACTACAAATGCATGCAACTAAAACTAAAGATATGAATTGGCATTGAAGTGGGAATTAACCAGGGTTAAGAAATAGTCGGGATTCATGATTTCACTCAATCTAGTCTCATCAATCCATTGTTGAACTTAACAATTTATCCATCTTCAATCTTAGATTTGATTTTCCTTATATAGCTAGCTCTTCTCTCGAATGTCAAGTTATCCCTAGTCAATTGATTCAACCTACTACATCTCTTTGTCGATATGTTACTAATCAACCGCATAGGGATCCGTGAAAACAACTCAATGGATCATCTAGGGTTAGGGACATGTCTCTATCCCCTACAAGAACCTGTAATGAATACTCTGAGGTCTAACGTGCACATTCTTCTCTCAAAGTCTGAACATGCCACTAATTCATGCAATCGGTCATCAAGCAATCACATGTAGCAAGCTCAAAAGAATTCACACAAAAGTTGAATAATCAAATACAAATCAATTCCAGCAACTCATTTGGATTAACTAAACTAGATTAAGATTAATCAAAAATCCTAACTTTACAATATTAGTTCATGTTTGGAAATCAAAGTAAATATTCCATACAAATAATAAATAGATACAAGAGATGGAAGTAAACAAGAGCAAAACAAGATTTCTCCCTTTTTAGGCTAGTTCTTGATGTAACTTCCACCTTCGCACCTCTTTCTCTTGATTTGTTCTTTCTACTCCAAGTCTTGAACCCAAAACAAGCCTTAAACTAATACTAAACTAAATTACTACTAAAAGCTAAAACAAAGGAAAAGAAAAGAGGAAAGAAAGAAAAGAAAAGAAAAGAAAAGAGAAGAAGGGAAAAGAGGGAGAAAAAGAATCCTAAGATAAAAATAGAGAAGAGAATTGAGTATTTCAGGGTAAAATAGTGTATAAAATGGCCCCCAATTTATGTCTCAAACCCCCTAAAAAGCTCTTAAAAATTGGTGAAAGAAATGGCATTTTCGGGACTTTTTTGTGAATAAAAAAATGACAGTAAGGCCGTACCAATGTTTCTGCCCAATTTTTCAGCATGCGCAGATTTCAGTATTTTGGCCATAACTTTTGATTCCAATACCCGATTGAGCTGATTCAAATTGCGTTGGAAACTACACTTGTAACGACCACGTTCAATTTTTATCACTTAAAGAATTACACGACGTCGTTACGACCTAACCTATTAAATTTTAGCGCTCATGTAATAGAATAAAATTTTAACTTGATAATCTAATTGGGTCGAATTTTACTAAGGGCCAATAAATTATCCGTTGGGCTAAGTCAAATGCCCGTACAACTAGCCCATTAGACTTGGAGCCATCCTATATCCAATTGGGCCAATTATCTGATTTTAATCCAACCTTATTATTATTATTAGCCAAATCAATTCAATCCCATCTCATCACAATCCAAACCAAACGTGGGCTATGTTGTTAAGAATTCTACCCCATTTTCACTTCCAATTTCTCACGCCTCTCTCTCTCCCTCCCTCATATTCTACTCAACTCTACATGTTTCCCCTCACTACACACGTAAACATAGGAATCCTGTGCAATTCTCCTAGCAACCAACCTTCATAACCAAAGCAGGGAAAACAAACACAACTATACAGTTAATCCATCAAACTTTTCTTCTATCAATCGTATTAGCTTCTATACCTTACTACTTGAATTTTAACCCAAAAAAAAAATCTACAACTAACTTCTGTTAATTGAAACCACTGACATGAATTCATAATGCTTAAACAACACATGCACACAGCCTACACACGCCTGAACGCACAAGATACTCAACTTATACATAACTTCATTCATATGCCATTCACCAAAAATATCCAACCAATTTCCCTACACAACGAATCCATATGTATATTTAATCATAGTCATCATCATCATCGGCCTCTTCGTCAAAAAAAAAAAAGCTGCGTGAATAGTAACCCACGAACAGTACCCGGCCATGGTTGCCCATCTTCAACCTCAATTTTCTTCCATAGTTTGCTACCAAATCAACCATAGAGTGTAGAGGAACCCAACACGTGAACTCAATTCAACGATTTCCAGTCCGTTTGGCCTCGTTTCCATCAGATCTTTGTTCGAAAAATCGGCTTCACTTGGCTGTGGGTCTCAGCCAAATCGCGGTCGTGGTGAGAGTTCGACCCCGCAGCTGCTCCAGCATTCCCCCGGCGGCGGCATCGACTGCCAAGTCGCCTGATTCCCCAATTTTCCCGTGCAGTTGCCGCTGCTATTTCTCCCTCTGTGTTTGTATCGTCTGTGCATATGAATGGAAAAGGGAAGTGCAGAGTTGATTTTCAATTAAGGGATTTTGCAATCCCAATCCCTATACAATCAAGTCCCTTGCAAGTTGGTCCCTAAAGCCAGCTATTCCCTGCAATTGAGTCCAATCAAGTTATAAAAGCTCAAACTAAGTCCCCAACATCTTGGAACTACTTCAACTGACTCCCATTTGACTCATAGTAATTGCAGTCAAGCCCGCAAGTTCTAATTTAGCTTAAAAGAAATCCCTAGATCACTGATTTCTTTCAATCAAGTCCAAATTAAGTTTTAAAAAGTTCAATTCTAACCCCTAAAGTTTCGATCGGGCTTCGAATTAATCCTAGTTGACTAATTACTTCTTTTTCCACCCTCAAATCAATACTTCTCCTTCAATTAAGCTCAAAGTAACTTTTAAAGTTTACTATTAGGCCCTAAAACTTTTAAATTAAATTCGATAAGACCCGAATAAATTATTAAACTTCAATTTTAAGATTTAATTACTAAAGTTATGTTCAATTTCTTCTAATAGACGACGTGAAAGGCCGTAGAGGCGCTAGCATCACAACAGCCCTAATTTCGAGGAATTTACAAGAACAACGGTTGTTTACTTTAAAATCAATATCATGCCCTTTACGTGTTATAATTTGTGGTATTTGCTATGTGACATACATGTGATGGTGTTAAGTACCATCCTCCACGGAATGGTGTTGAGGGCCATTCGGATAGTTATCGCAACTTTCCCTCACATTGGACGGGAGTTTCCAACACTCGACTTTCTACAGTTATCTACCTCTAATTGTAATTTCGTATATGGCTATGTGATATGGTGAAATATTTTTCTACTATGCCCCACTGAGTATAACAACGTTATACTCACTGTAACGCCCAATCTAAACCCCTCGAAATTAGAGTTGCGGAACTAAACTCGACGCTACAATTACATTACACAAAACAACACGGGTGGTGATTTACATTTTTCACACTGTTTGTCATTTACAAAACACAATCAAAACATTGCCCGTGTTCATTTCAAAAGCATAATTACAGGATCTTCAGCATCTTTCTTCTTCCCCACCCACAATCTCTCACGCGTCAATCCCGAGAGGTTTCCCTGCCGTCACCCGAGCTGCGTGTCTGCCCTGACGTACCTATAGTGAGAACATAAAAGAAAACCTGATGAGTCCCAAAGACTCAGTGGGCATATAGCTAGATGCAATGCATGTCACACTCATGTATTGGGCCCAGTTGCTGCTCGAGTGGATACACCGGCGCCAACATAACATAACATATATGGCCCAATTGTCTCAATCCTCATGCGGGCTTCGCCCGTGAGACGGCCAATAGTCTCAATCCTCTTGCGGGGCCTTTTCCCGTGAGACTAGACATAACTTTACATAGGTGTAATCACTTGGTAAGCAACGTTACATTCACACTCTGAGACCATGTTTGCAAGCATAATGAGTACAAATAGCTAACCTTTCCGTCACCTCTACTTCCAGTAACGCTACTCAGGTGACATCAACATACAAGCACATACATAAAACATCAACATCATATATCACATCAAGCATCATATAAACCCTAGGCTCTAGGACATGAGCAAGAAGGGTGACACATAAATCATGCTATACATGGCTACTCAAGTCATAACTATACATCTCAAGAGGTATATATCTAACTTTCTATCTCTACTTACCCTTGGTACAAATCATAGAGCTAATACCCACCTTACTAGAGTGGAAAAGAACCAAGGAGATGATCACTTCTTCACTTCAACCTTCACCAATCACCCAACTCAACAAGACCACAAGCTAGCCCTTGCTTAATCCCAAGTTGAAGACCTTGGATATGGTACAAATGGCTTTTTGGGTGTTTAGGGTCGAGCTCATGCAGAAAACCACCCCAAAAGGCTTCTATTGACCTAAATACCATTCTGCCGACTTACCCGTTACGGCCGTAACTTCCTAAATTACGGTCGTAATTCCATAATACGGCCGTAACCAAACATCATACGGCCGTAACCCCTAGACGATACGGCCGTACTAGGACCCCATACGACCGTAATTCACTCTCTGTAAATGTGGAGCATTCTTCCCTTTGATACTTACGGCCGTAACTATTCCATATTACGGCCGTAACTCATGAGATACGGCCGTATCATGACTTCATACGGCCGTAATTTGCTCTCTGCATCTTGAAGCACATTGCACTGGGCAAACTTACGGTCGTATCATACGACCCTTACTACGGTCAGAAGAACCACTTACGTCAGAATAATGACCTTACGGTCAGAATCGCTTTTTCGCATTTTTCCCCGATGCACCCTTAACGACCCAAAAACCATTCATGACCTCATATACCCCTCGAAACACTTCGAAACACACATAACAACATATGACAACATTGAACATGCAAGCCACACCAAAATGACGTCATCAACATCACATATTCGTACGGAAAACGAACGGGGCGTCACACTCACCCCAAATACTTTTTTTAAACTCTTTTCAGATTAAGGAGTCCGGCGAAGTGGCGCGAGGCAAGGCGACAACATCCACTTAACTACTATGTTAAATTAGTTTTCTTTTATTTGAAAGTCGTTCAAACCTTAGTAGTATATTATTTTTGAGCTTCCGCACATGGTTCAGAAGAGTTAATTTGTTTATTTAGAAAATGAATATTGGTTATCAAATTGATTAATATTATTTCATTTAAGTACATGGATTTTGAACATTATTATTATTATTATTCCTAATATTATCATTATTATTATTATTATTATTATTATTATTATCATTATTATTATTATTGAAAAGGTTATAGGAAAAAAAATTTATCGTAAATTTTCCGCATTTCAAATAAGTAAAGGCTATTTTAGTAACTCTCCGATATTTAAAAATCGGGGCATTACAAAACTCGATTGTCTACAACTCTCTAGTGATTGTTTCCTCCAAATCAACTTGTATCTTTATCAAAATGCTCATCTTTGTGTCATAACCTTCATCTTGCCATAACTTTTGATCCGAAACTTAGAATTGAGATCCGTAAAAAGTGTCGGACTCTACATTCCGTTTTCTTCCATGTGAGCTCAAGAAATGAGGCCAAGAATATCTTCACAAATTTGCATCCGAAGTCCTCCAACTTTGAATTGTTGCGTTTTAGTCCTCGACTTTGGATTTCTTAACACTTTGAGTCCTTTTTGCACCTTTTCACGTCGTTTCCTCCATAATGAGGAATTTGTATCTAAAACACAATAACAACACCTAAATATGAGTGGAAGTCCACACCAAATGAAAAGTAAAGAGACATAAATAAGCGTGCAAAATACAAATTTATCAATATGCGATTAGAAATTTCGAGAGATATTAATTATACAGTCGTACGACGCATGGTATGGACAATGAGTATGTGAATAATGATTTTTAAAGTTTGATTATACAATATAATTAACGTACAGATATATTATAAAAATACTAATATAGTGGGTACAGTTCGAAAGAGCCCAACACCTCGTTCCTACTTCGCTAGGAAACATTTATCATTGTTCCTGCCACATCCCCATTTAATCGATATTGAGTGAGGATGATATAAGAACTACAATAGGATGGGAATTCCCATTCCTTGTCCCCGCCCTGTTGGAAAATTCTCATGCCGTCCACATGGCATCGTGGTCATTTAATCAAAAACTTTTATTTATACTTTTTAATATTTATTAATGAGATCTAATTTTTTTAATAAACAACTTCTAAACATACTAAATATATATATATTAATATATTCGGCATAAACTCACCAATTTAACATATGAGGTATATTAACATTTTTTTAACTCATGAATTTAGATGTTTATTTTAAATAATTTAAAGTATATAGGATTCTTAATATAATTAATAAAAAATCCATAGATTTTATGTTATCTTGATAAAATTTTGAATGTTTTAATATCAAATTTCAATTAATTTGGATAAAACAAATAAATTAAAATATATGTGAATAATACTTATCGTAGACAACGTATCGATGATGTTTAAAATTGACATAAAAATGAACATAATATTGGTCCAAGCACTGAATTAGTTTAAATAATGAAGAAAAATTTATAAGTGATAGAATTTTTCTTTTCTTGAACCATTCTTCCATGCCAACACGCATTTCAATTTTTTTCCTTTAGAGGACTTTACTTCTTCTACTTCCTAATATGAAGAAGAGTTTTGTGAGCAGAAATAAAAAAGAAACGAAACCCAATTTTCCAGGACTTTGTCTTCTTAAAGGGGAAATCAAAAGAAAAAGAAAAACTCAAATTTCATCTATCAATTTCTCTCTTTTAGCTTTTGCATCTATATGTACCTATATATGTCATATTTGATTATTTCTATATCTCCATATTTGTGCTTCTCTCTCTAAATAAACTGTTAACTTTATTTTCGTGTGATAGAAAAGTAGGTTAATAATTGACACTTTTATTTTTCCACGTGAATAATTAAGTTAGTTAAATTTTATGTTTAATTAATTTAATTATGAATTATGAATTTTTTATGAACTTATTATCACATGGAATTTTAGTGTTATCATGATTCTAATTTATTATGTGATAATTCCTTGTTATATATGATGTTCACTAACAAGTGGGAGTCTATTGGGCACTAGAATTGTTAGGGATGAAAATTACCCTAACTAGTGTCCACATTCAATGTATCCGGTTTATGGTAAGAATTCTATTCCATATAAACTTGATACAAGATAAGGTAAGATTATTTTTCCATATTTTGTATTTACCTTATTTTTTTATCCGACAACTAATAAGTTATTTTATTCCTTGTAGGAGTTGGTGTTTTAAGAAAACTAGGTTAGTTGCATGACAAAACAACCAAGTAGTATTAAAACATCACAATAGGGAGGATTACAAAAAACACGTTTGGAGCATTAAAAATCAGCCCCCTATACACTCAAGAAACCTGTCCTTCTCCCGACCCCGTGCATGGATTTTTCAATCTCCAATTGATCAATTTCATGTACACCAACCTTGATTATTTGAAGATCTTGGTCCAAATCTCCAAGAGGAGTCCAACGACTAATAGAAGAGCTCACAACGCAAGGAGATCAACACGGGAGGTGCAGATCCGTTGCGGGATCGCGGTTACAAGAAGCTACTGAGAGTAGCGGGAGCTGTCTCACACTACATGCTAAAAATTAAACAGTGAGTGCTTATTTATTCTTAGATGTTGCTTTATTTATGCGTAAATAAGCCTTTAGCTTCGTTGTAAAGATTTAAACGCTTCAGAAGTTAGTGGATTGGTTTTGCTCGTAGGTGACGAGAATGTGATTTTTTCCCAATTTGGTTTCCACGTTAAAAATTATGTCTTCTTACTGTTTACTTTTCTGCATGCTATTAATTTCCACAGTCTCGACCCAGACGCATTTGGCATACGTAGACGCATCTAGGATATGACGATTTACAGACGCATCTTGTATTAAACAGTAAATTGTCACCTGTTAAACCTGAGTAACAGAACATAACACGGACGTATCTGATCACTAAAATCAGATTACTTAGACAACTATAAACTTTCAATTGGTATCAGAGCGGGTTCGCTTCTAGAAAGTGAGATCTGGTTGTCTAAAATGGATGCACATCCACTTCTTAGATCTCCTTTTTCGTCTGCCATTGATTCTACAAATTCATCTTCTTTAGGCACTGATGTAGATGCATCTACCCTGAGATATGAGGTACAGAAAAGATAGTTTTAAAATGCAGAGGAACAGATAGATCTGCTGCAAACCATGCTAGAATTTAATAGACAGGCCTTTCCTCAATCTCAAAAGGAAAAAGATGACGAGATTTTCAGACTTGGAGATGAACTAATCAAAGCTCAAGAGAAGATCAAGCAACTTGTTCTTGCCACGACCAAACTAGATAAAATTCTTAGCTATGGAAGACCATCCAATGATAAATCAGGTCTTGGCTACCAAGGAAAAGGAAAAAGCACAACAAGTGATCATGTTGTCTTTGTGAAACAAAGTGGTAAAGAAACTGATCACCGAAGGGCAACAAAAGATAGCGGTAAAGCTATTTCGCCTCCAATTGCATTTGTAGCCTCCAGTAGCATACAGGATGTATCTAATCCCACATGTAGTAAACTTACTACATCTGCACCGCTTGGGATCAGATACATCCAGATCGGAACAAATAAGACGATACTTAGGCCCAAACAAACCCAAACTGAAGGAAGGATTAAATTGACTCATGCTACTGTAGATAACACTGGAGTTGTCCATCACACTTAGGTGCTACCTAACAGAAATATATCCAGGACATGTCTGCAGGAACCTATTCCAGATATCTGGCACATCAAAAGTCAGAGCAGATACATCTGTAAAGATTAGGATCCAGAATCAGAAGCAATGACCATCTATCTATTCTCAAAAACCGAGAGGTCCTATTGGAAAGAAGTAGAACTTCACTCAAACTCGTATAAGAGCTGAAGCTCCAGGTAAGTACTCTTCTTTTCATGTATGCCTTCACTATCATAAATCTAGTCATGATAAATTTGTTACTTCACATTCCTTGAGCATGACTAAGTCTTATCATGATAGGTATAATCCCCATAAACCAACACCTAGTTCTAGGTCCTGTACTTCTGGTAATAACGCAAGATCATACAAAATGAATGGTAGGAGTCAAAATGGTAATGTTTATCATTATATGGTTAGACCGACGTGGTATCATTGTGGGATTAGAGGACATAAGAAGCCTAGCTGTCCTAAATTTTCCAAAAGCATGCCAAACAAGTATTCTAATATGAGAAATTCCAGCACTACAACCAACTTGAAAGGGAAACAAGTACGGATTAGGAAAGTTGATTTGAAAGCTTATGAAAATAAGTTTGTTCCTTTTGTGCTTGTTTACCCCGTTGATCCCACTTCTTTCACAAAATGAGATCCACTTTATTTTTTTGCTTAACATTTACCTTTTGTGTGCTTTAATTGCATTTAAAAAAAAGGAAACAAACAACAAAAAGACTTGCTTTTGTCTGCAATTGTTTTTCATTTAATGCATGTTATGTAAAAATTCTCATTTTCGTGGGTGCTACGGGCTGTAGATCATTTGGCTCCTGCAGGATGAATCTAAGTGCTAGAAGCTAACACTGAGGCAGATGCATTTGACATACAATCAACATGCCTCCAAACTAATCTAACAGTACATCAGTAGAACAATCCTATGGAATAAGTCACCACCGTCAATGCTATAAGGTTTTGTTTCTAATTGAGGCTTTATATATCTAAATATAGACCTACGATCAAAATCTTGCTCTTAGCATTGCACGCGATTCAAAAGTCCAAGGGCAGGGTTCGTTGGAAAAGAAGGTGTCAATCTAAGCCAAGTCCATAACCTTATTAAAAATATTGAAAAATGGTGAAAAATGTGCTAACATTGAAATAAAAAGGGGGAGAATTGAAAAGATGACTCCTGGAGATTGAGCGTAGCTATTTCCACCTCCAAATGACAATGCCATCTCATTGGAAAAAAGTGGGCAATGCCGGACTTAAGAATTTGCACTTTTACAGATTTTAATCGGTCTGCTAGTGTGCTACAGTGCAAAGCCAATAAGTCAAGGCAGCTATAAAGTATTTGGTGGTGATGTATGATTGACCAACGATTGTTTGATTCACATACACACACTGTACTTCATGCGTATTTTAATGCGTGGTGGATTGTAAACTGTCCAGATGCAGCTGTCGCTGTGGAAGCGGACAGTACCCAGATGGGTCTACAGGTACTAGATGCATCTCGCTCTTAAATTTTGGGAAATTTCTAAATTTTTAATGAATTTCAATTTACGGCAGTATATACCAGTTTCGACTTTCCTATTTTACCAAAAATGGGGAATAGGAGTACTGTATATGCCATCTCTCTCGTCCACTTTAGGGGGAGTGGTAAGCCAAATGATAAGTAAATCTCATATTTGAAATTTAGTGTAAATTGACTGATTTGCTTGTGTGTTATTTTTATCTTGATCCATTATTTACTTGTGCTTAATTTGAGGGAAAGGACAACACATTTAAGGGGAGAGAATTTTGTCATGTGCATTAATGCTATATTTTTCAATGACTTGTATTTTGGAAAAATAGAAAAAGCCAAAGGGGGAGATTGTTAACTTTATTTTCGTGTGATAGAAAATTAGGTTAATAATTGGCATTTTTATTTTCCCACATGAATAATTAAGCTAGATAAATTTTATGTTTAATTAATTTAATTATGAATTTTTTATGGACTTATTATCACATGGAATTTTAGTGTTATCATGATTTTAATTTATTATGTGATAATTCCTTATTATATATCATGTTTGCTAACAAGTGGGAGTCCATTGGGCACTAGAATTGTTAGGGACAAAAATTACCCTAACTAGTGTCCCCTTTCAAGGTATCCGGTTTATGGTAAGAAATCTATTCCATATAAACTTGATACAAGATAAGGTAAGATTATTTTTTCATATTTTGTATTTACCTTATTTTCTTATCCTACAACTAATAAGTTATTTTATTCCTTATAAGAGTTGGTGTTTTAAGGAAACTAGGTTAGTTGCATGACAAGACAGCCAAGTAGTATTAAAATATCACAATAGGGAGGATTACAAAAACCACGTTTGGAGCATTAAAAATCGGCCTCCTATACACTCAAGAAACGTGTCCTTCTCCCTACCCCGTGCATGGATTTTTCATTCTCCAATTGATCAATTTCATGTACAACAACCTTGATTATTTAAAGATCTTGGTTCAAATCTCCGGGAGGAGTCCAACCACTAATAGAAGAGCCCACAACGCGAGGAGATCAACACGGGAGGTGCAAATCTATTGCGGGATCGCGGTTACAAGAAGCTACTGAGAGCGGCGGGACGCTGGCTCACACTAAATACTAAGAATTAAATAGGGAGTGTTTACTTATTCTTAAATGTTGCTTTATTTATGCGTAAATAAGCCTTTAGCTTCGTTGTAAAGATTTAAACGCTTCGGAAGTTGGTGGGTTGGTTTTGCTCGTAGGCGATGAGCACGTGATTTTTTTCCAGATGAGTTTCCACTTTAAAATTTCTGTGTTCTTACTATTTACTTTTCTGCATTCTGTTAATTTCCGCAATCTCGACCCAGATGCATCTGGCATACGTAGACGCATCTAGGCTATGACGATTTACAGACGCATCTTGTATTAAACAGTAAACTGTCATCTGTTAAATCTGGGTAACAGAACATAACACAGACGTATCTGATCACTAAAATCAGATTACTTAGACAACTATAAACGTTCATAAACATCTAATTGAACTCGATCTCCCAACCAATTAGCAAGAGATTGTTAGCAACAGAAGAGATTTATTGACCAAAAGCCAAGTCAAATAATCATAGGTCAAGGAGAAGGGAAAGGGGAAAAAAAGAAAGGTAAATAGTACAAATACTACATAATTCAACAAAATTAATTCACCACACTACAGACTATCAACAATTGGAAAAACCAATCAATTGAGAATTTCTTGAAAAAATACTATGACACAAGGAATTAATTTTACTAACAAACCTCAATGCAGGTGTAGTCTTATTACCATCTGTAGTCTTATTACCATCAATTTCATAGACTTTATCATCTGCAATTTGTGATGAGGGAAAATAAAAAAAAAAAATTTAAACATTAACTAACAATTTGAGAACCATCTAACAATTAAAAATTTCGTGCCAAGTCACATTATTCATTCACTCCATGAATTTGACCTGTGGGAAAACGTCTAGTTGTAGCCAGTTAGCTTGAAACGCCAGATTTTCTTCCCATTTTGTCAAGATTGGTTGCCCTCTTGTTAGGTTGAGTTTCGCTAGAGTCGAGGGAACCCAAGGACAATCTATCTAAAAGCCTTTCATTTCTGAAAATTAGTTTTCTTTATCGTTAATCTCATAGTGCTTAAATGCAATAAAAATACTCATATTCCTATTTCCACATCTTTTAGGGTAATTCATTGGAAGTCACTTTCCACTGTTTTCTTTTAACAACTTTAGTTATTGACATGTTTCTCCTATATAAATAAAAATAAAAAATAGAAATCAGTACATGCACAAGAATATTCAATCAATTGACCCATCGTGAATACTCATTCAAAAGCACAAAAATCATTGACGAATTTGTGGATATAAAAGCTTGCCAAAATCAGTGAACCTATTCGGAATAACCAATCAAATCCACAAAATCAAAGCAAATGGACAAACCTGCATAGAATTTTGATCTAAAAACACACAAAAAAAAACCTAAAATATTTAAACCCCCAATAAAAATTACAAAGAAGAGAATAACTGCCATAATCCGAATCGGTGAATTTTAGCAATTTATCACTATGAAGCCATTTTGGAAAAGAGTGTTGAATATTCTGTTGTTGGTGCCTAAACATTGTGGAAAACACATTTTATCACAAATGTGATAAAGCCAAAAAGATCTAGGTGAATTTTTCTAATTGGCACGTTGCTATAAGTTCACTAGCTAGGTTAAAAATTAAAGAATAACTCATTTTGGCTGGATCAAGAATTTTATGGTTGACTGAGGTAAAGTACTAAAACTATCGAGAAACAAAATCAAGCCTCCTGGAAGCTCTTAAAAATCCAAAGTTGAAAGAGTCGGAAAAAGACAAACTACCCAGTAAAATGTTAAGAATATGATATCTGGCATTTGCACTTACGAACATTCAACTTAGCATGACTTCTATATTCATTTTAACTTTTTTCTAACTAAAAATTGACTTCTAATACTCGTCAAAGTCAAAGTTCAATATTAAGAAAATATCTCAAATCAATACTCATTATCATCCAACATCTAGTAGTACCACTACTATTCAACCTAGAAACATAGTTTTTAGAATACACTTAATTAATATTAATACCATTCCCTTGGTGGCTCACCAAAGATCAATATGGAAGAGAAAGCTAGGAACTCTTCTTTATTTTCTCATATTGAGTTAGAAAATTTTCATTTCTAGTACTTAAAAAGGATCATCTAATCTATGCCCCAACAGAATTCCTAAATTAATAAGATAAAGCAAAAAGGATGACAACTTTTTATAGTCAATCCCTATCCAATCACTACCTAATTCAATCAATAGATTCAAGAACCCTGATCATAAAACCCCACAATCTAAAACCAAAATCATGAAAATATAAACAAAAAAGCAACTAACTTTTTGCCTTGAATTCTCTCAAGAAGTTTGTCATCCTCAAAAGTCCATCTCTTTATAGCACTTAGAGTTGTGACAATGACATCATCACTTGTAGAAACCGCTTCAAGATTATGCACACCTGTATATTTTGGTGAAAACAACTGTGGAAAAAATATTAAATTCAGAAAAAATGTGGAAATTAATTAAGTTATTGTAAAGAGAATTCTTAACAAAACGAAAGGATATTAATATTGTCCTAGTGTTTAAGAAGTAATAACTTTTGCAAAATACAATTGTTAGTTGACACAGCTGGTCCATGAAAAAGATCTTATCAATTTTCTAGACAATATAAAGATAGAGCAAGACATCATATTAGTGAGGAAGGTGGCAAACTAACCTTTAAGCATTTCCTACATTACTCAATGAAATCTTCAAGATGATGTTGGAGAAGGAAAAATAATCAAGTCAATGTACGAATCCTCGCAGTATGATGTCTTCAATCTGACTTCGCCAAAGAGCAAGAAAGTTTTTTTCCCTTGTTATTATAATTATTCTTTTATGTCTACAACAATTTGACCATAAAATTAAAGATGATTTGTTCAATCTAATTAAATGCAATAGGAAGTTTACATTGAAGTTATGAAAGAATTTGTGAATTAGTAATGATAAAAGATTGTGTGCCACAACAAATATGCAAATAACTCAAACGTCACTCTAAATGATAATCAAATCAAAGAAAGTAAAAAATTAAAGTGTAATTAGTTACCAATTGATTAATGCACAGCATAATTCCACAAGACTTCAATCTTCGAATTGCACAGAGATCTCCTCTGTATAATCTTTGAATCCCACTGATTCAGTTACCGCAAGAGAGAGAGGCCGCAATGCGGAGGTAACTTTAAGAGAAAGAGAAGGGAGAGAATGCGGATTCTCACAGGTATTTATTTGCTTACATACAGATTTTTCCCTACTTTTGCATGATATATTTCGGGAGATATATCGATTCAAAAAAAGATGGAAGAGAGGGGGGATAGCAGGTGAGATATATGGTATGAATTAGATTTGTGATTATCTCAAAGACTCGATCTTGGGAATCAAGAATAAAAAAATAATTATTTAATTTAGAATAACTAAAAAAATGAGAGGCAAAGTGACCTCATTTTATTTATGTATATTTATTTTTATGCTTTTATAGGTTCAACGGTTTAAAGCATAAAGATTGTTAAAACTTTAAGGCCACGGCTAAATGCGTCCACCCACTTTACTTTACACACCCATTTTTTATCATATCCCCATCTTACCCTCGTACCCTTTTCCTTTTTTTTTTAATATGTTCACCCCATTGGGGGCGAACAACCACTGAGGCTGTTCGCCCCAATTGGGGCGAACAGACCAAAAAGCAAAAAAAAATTAATTTTGTACTACTATTTTTTTTTAATTTTTTTTTAATACTTATATTCGATACTAACTCGATAAAATTTATCAAATAAATTTTGCAATTTATCGCTAAAGTGGTTGTAAACAAAAGTAAAAAAATTTTAAAATTACTCGATAAAATAGTTGTAAAAGATTTGATTTTTTTAATAATTATATTAGACAATAAAGTTAATTACTATATCGTCAAAAAAATGTTAAAATTTATCGTCAAATTGGTTGTAAAAAATTTTGAAATTATTTGTCAAAGCGGTTACAAAAATTTGAAAAATTGTATCGATCAACAAAGATAAAAATTATTTATTTTTATTTTTATTTTTTTAAATACTTGTTCGTTGTGAAACATAGCGAACAAGAAAAAGCTTGTTCGCTGTGCACCAAGTGAACAAGCAAACAAGCAAAAGAAAAAGAATAAAAAAGAGAGAGAAAGAGTGTGTGTGGGGTGGGAGAACAAGCAAAAGAAAAAGAATATAAAAAGAGAGAGTGTGTGTGGGGTGGGAGGCGTATAGTAGTCATTTTAATTTTTTTTATTTGGAAATGGGTGCACCCAGCAAAAGGCTTAGAGTCACCCAAACTTTAAACTTGACGGAGACAATCAAGTATTGGGCAACAAAGAAACCAAAGAGCATTGTGGACACTCCTCTATTTTTGTGACATTTAGTTCTTTTTTTTAGTCACTGGTAGATTTTGAACAAGATTTAGAAAAATTTACTACATTATTGATTCTTTTGAAGAAGACTTAGAAGGATTTATTGCATTTAATGATTCTTTTGACCAAGACTTGGATGAATTTCTTACATCATCGATTGTTTTGTATTTTGGTTCCTTTGTGTAGTCGTTAAAATTTTAGGCCCTTATGTAGTTACTGATATTTTGGTTTTCTTACAGTTGCCATTAGTTCATCAAAATAATACATTTGCTTCATTCTGGATCGTCATGAATTAAACTCATTGTGTCATCTTCATCTTGCTTATATTATTCTTATGGGTGAAATCTATTCATTCTTGGGCAATCACTTGCTTTGACTGCTTTTTCGTCTATTTTCAAGAGCGCATCGGTCCAATTGCAATTTCTATTTTCAATCTCAAGAAATTGGTTTCACTTGATATGTGTGGCAATTTCTTGTCTAGTTAACTTCCCTAACCCATTTATACACTTGCAAACTCTTCAAGGTTGGGAAACAATCACAACGAAAATAGAGGAATTGATGCTCAAATAACTCAACTAATAGAATGTTAATTAAACTTCGCAAATGTCAATTTTATTTTATTTTTTTTTTATATTATTGAAAATAAAAGACAAACTTTATTCACTAGTTATCACCCCAAACATGGTACTTTGGCATATGGCGATACAATCCATCCCATAGTTCATAACCAAGGATACAAGAGTGCGAGCACGTGTGCAATCATGCTACATTGCTGTTTGACATATTTACGTACACTACACTAAAGCAAGGGGAGAAGGAAGATAATGTCCCGGTAAACTACTACTAGAGAATTGCTCGGGTTTTCCTTGTGCAGCCCCTCAATTACTTTAGTTGCATCTGTGAATACCCTTTGGAGCAAATGACGTTGGAGCTACCACCATGCCACCACGTTGGTAATTGAAGGATCGTTGTTGCAATTACCTTATTTGGCTTTGTGCATACCATCATGAGGACACGAGCTGCAATGTTTATACAAGGAATTGATTTTTCACCACAGACAAAAAGTAAAATAAGAGTTGAAACAAATTAAGAGCATCGTTGGCCCAATATATAAAGTATAAACTTTTCTCATTTCGCGTCTAATTGATATTAAACTGAAACTTGCTCAAATATAGGAAATCTAAACATGTTTACTATCTTAATTAAGGCTACCAGATAAAAACATGATACCTAGAATGATGAATTTTTATTGATACTTTGGCATTTCTAGAATCAACAATTGTTGCAAAAGGCCACTCAAGTCAATGAATCCTTGGCATGTTTTTAGTCTCCACAAAGGCCATTTGTAGATGAAAATATTAGCAACCATTAATGTATCCCTCAAAGCCAACTAAAAATTATGTAATTTTTGATCTCAATTAAATTCTGCCAATTGAAACTTCAGATACAGAAATTGCCCATCAAAATGCAATTATAATGAATACTTTTCCTTTATCTTTCCTGTTCATCGCTCTCTTCGCCACACTCTCCACTTTACTGTTTGTGTCACTTCCTTCCTAACCCAAATCTCTTTCACCGTTATAGTGTTCAATGGTGGTCCCAACATCAAGCCGCTAGCAAAATCTCTTGACGAACCTCAAAAGTTTCGTGGGCGCCAACAACTGCCGACCAAACAATTTTCAGCCATCTGCGGGTGCCGATCCAACTCGTCCTCATCAAATCTACAATGTCAACTCCAAAATTTTGGGGGTGCAGTGTATTCCAACAACATGTTAGATCTTGCTTCTGGGTTTTTGAATAAGGTGAATAGCATCTGCATTCATGTACACAATTCTTATTTTCTCTTCTTTATGATTCAGTAATGCACTATCGCAGTACGCAAAAATTTATTTTATTTCCTTAATCGATTACAAAATTACAAATTAATGTAGAAGTGATAAGTAAGGGTCGAATCCAAGAGGAATGGTGTTTAATCGACTTGTTTTTATTAATTAATATAGGAATGGGGGTTTTTGTGAATTTTGAAAACAAAACGAAAAAATAAAGGAGATAAAATGAAACAATTAAAGATATATCTAGTTCTCGGGTTTGGTTGTGCCAATAACTCGTATTAACCTTTTCCATGTAACATATTACTATTCCTTCTTCAATTTATCAGCTCCAATTAATCAAGAAGATCAGATTAACGAATTCTTCCTTAAGTGTATTAAATTAAAATGAGTTCTTTAACTTAACATCTAGCTATTGGATAACTCTAAACAAGTTCTTAAGATTTAATGCAATGCTAGTGTGAAATGAACGAGAAGACCGAGTTGAATTAGACGAGTAATTTCAAAAACTTAAATTAATGCATCTAAGTTGATTTGTTAACAAATATGCACGATATTTAGCTGCTACTTTGGATTAGAATCTAATGATAATTATGGATCAAAAGTTCCAATCCTAGCATGTAACTTGAACTTAAAGATTGATTGATTCAATTGGCCAAAGTGAATACAATAATCATATAAACTCAAAAACTTATTTAAAAGCATAATACATCAACAAATTGATGTAGATAAAACATCACTAAAGAGTTAGAAAAAATAATAGCGTTAGAAAAGATAATAACATGTTAATTGAACACATCGTCCCCCTCAAACTAGATAGAGAAGTCTAACTACTAATATTCGCTGGTTAAATACTTTTCAGCGACGTAATTGCCGTGTATCACCACTGCTATATGAAAGATTATACTTCACTATCACAAGTAATATACTAAAAAAATATAGAAAACAAATAAATAAATGCTAAGAAATAGATAGAGAAGTCTAATTACTCATATAAGCGGGTTAAATACTTTTTAGCGAGTTCGCCTTGCATCACCTCTGCAATATATGAGAAATTATCTGTCTCAAATACGAAAAATAAAAGAACGAGAGAAACTAGTGAAGCAATGCTCCGCTAATCATATTCACGGCCGAAGTATCGTCGATTGATTAGTAATTACTTAATTTAGGTTTTTACTTCCGCAAGCATATGAGAAACTAAGAACTTTCAAGGTAGAACTAAGAACAAATGAAGAATAGAATTTTATTGAAGAGAAAGTTGGAGAGAATTACTAGCTAGTTCTCTCTATAAAGTTGTACATTTAAGTTTGAAAATGCTACTATTTATAGGCAAAATATTACAAGAAAAAATATATAAAAGATTATAAAAGTGACCTTCCATGAGTCTATTATGGTGTGCTCAAGTTGTACTATCTCAAAGAGGTCAAAATTAGGTAAAAATCACATTAAAATCACATGGGAGCAATCTAGACGAAAATGCACGCAATCTGCCAATGTTTCAGAGAGATTCAATTTGGTCCCCAACAATTTCAGATTTAGACGCTTTTAGTCCTTTTCTTCAATGGGCTATAACTTTCACTAGGAAGCTTTGATTTGGGATCTGAAAAAAAGTGTGAGAATCCTCTTTTGATACTCTTTGATTTTTGGTCAAGAAAAGTTGCAAAAACAAATTTTCAAAAAATTGCGCCGGAGGTCCTCCATCTTTGATTTGCTTATGTTGTAGTCCCTAGTTTCTACTTTCGCTCTCTTTTTATCTAGTTCGGCTCCTTTTGATTCTTTATAACCTAAGACACAACAATAAAAGAAAACACATAAAAACGAACATATAACACTAATAAAATATGCAAATGTGTAAAATAGAAGAGTTATTTAAGTGTTTTTCTAGCACTTATCAAACTCCCCCACACTTAGACTGTTGTTTGCCCTTGAATAACAGTCGTATGACACAAACAAACACACTGGTTTTACATGAGATAAACAACTTTAAACATTGAAATCCAACTATAGATAGTGACTTGCTTAATAAACATTCTCTTGAGCTATGAAAATTTTACTGCTTTTCAAATACACAACAGCTTGTGAGTGTGTTCAATTAAGCCCGTGTTCTCCTATTAGTTTTAACATATTTTTACATATTTTTATACACAAATCTCATGAGATCTACCTGTACTACACAAATCTCCACTATTCAATTTCGCTCATTCTCTCTCCTATATCACATCAAATCACATAAAAACACACATCCTAACACTCTCTAAGGTTATCATCCCATCGCTATCTAGAAAAAAAATGAAAGCTTACGGTGTTCTATCCGAATCCTGACCCGAAATGGTCAAATATATCCTTTCATCTCTCGTGATTCCACTCTTATTTTACAATATTTCCCATGGTTCCTAAAAATTACTCTGTTCACCAAAAATACCAACTGTTAGCACTGCAAAGTTAAACAAAGCATGGTAGGTGTTTTAGCGCCAATATGTCTTCGATTTTAAGAGTGTTAGATTGAGCACTTGAAACCACTGAGGAAATCTATTTATCTAACTTCGCACTTCGCTAACTACCATATTTCTCTCTCCTCTTTTTAAGAAGGACAAGAAGAAGGGGATTTTGCAAATTTCTTTTCATCTTTTGCCCCACGGTTAGCTTTCGCACTAACCCCATTAATTAGAGGTAGCCTTCTTTACCCATTCGAGGTGACAATTTTTCACTCTCTGAGACAGACAACTCTTTCCCATAGTCCTTCTTATTATTTCAAATATAAAAGTAGAATTTATTCTCAGCATAGGTCAGCGCTCCTTCCAAACTTTTTAAGCTCCGTCAACAAAAGACACATTCACAAAAAATAGTGGCCATGCGATCTTAACTCCACCTTGCTAACAAATGATATTTTCAGGTTAATTTGAGCAGGACAAATGGATAGACAAACATATAGCGCCCATTAGTTTATATGTATTTATGAGTATTTATGAGTTTTGATGTGAAATAGGAGAGAGATGAGTGGGATTGAGTGGTGGAGATTTGTGTAGTACAGTGGGTCCCAAAAAATATGTCGATATAATTGGTTTGACTTTAGATTAAAATGAGTTAAAATGTGTAAAAACTTGTTAAAAGTTGTAAAAGAACGGGCGCATAGTTTATTATGGTCCCAAAAAAAAAAATTCAACATTTTCAACCTTCGATTTTGTTCCAGAAAATGACAGTAAATGACCTTATAAATGTGTTTGAATAAATTAGCCAGTTATGCATAGAAAAAGAATAGAATGCAACAATTTTTTTTTTACTTGAAATACTATAGTTTCAGCTAAGTCGTGCAAATTAAGCTCAATCATATTTGAAAGTTGCTATCTCATGCAAAACTATAGACATAAAAAAAAATTCACAAACATACCACAATATTCCACTCCCACACACTTAATTTCTACATTGTCCGCAATGTAGCATTATAGAAAGCATGAAAAAGATAAGAATTAGAAACTCCCCTTGGGTATGTAGTGAGTCGAGCCTGCTAGTGGTGGTTGTTTTATAATTTAGCACCGCGTATGACCAGTTCAAAAATCCAGGAACAAGAAACCCTGATGCCATAGCCTGTTTGACCCCATCTGTCATTTAAGGCACCCAAGAAGAAATGGTGCAGGTTTGGTCTTGTCCTCGAGCAATACCTCATTACCCTGGCTATGTCACAGCTCAGTTGTTGGCGAGACAACAATGGCCATTCTGTGATCCCAGAGATAGGTTTGATTCATCGACTGAATGAATCTTGCTATAGTCAGTCCCCTACCACCGGGGGTGGTTTTAGTTTGACCTCCAACTCAAGCACCATAATTTCAAGTTTTGAAAACAAGAGATTTGCTACTCAATTTAGATTTAGGCTAAAGAGTTCTTAAGGAAAGAATCTTAGACCTGAGTTTGGAAAGCACCGCTCAAAGCTAAGGTATGTTAACCATTCAATAAAGAACAACCCCGTAAAAACCAACAAATGGGAAAAAGTTTATAGCAGAATGCCCAACTCAGATACTTCTCAAATGAATGAGACGTAATTTTACATCTTCCGATGGGTGCTAGTGATCACGCTCAAAAAGTTGCGGCTCAATGGATAGGCCATCGAGTTTGGTTTCTAATAGACGTTACAGTTGGTCCAACAAATTATCAAACTCTTTCACACTTATTGCGAGCTAGTTGTTTCTCCTGATAGACTTTTCAGCCCTGTACATAATCGGTCTATCCTTGAAGAAAACAACATGTTGATTTCGTGAATGAGTTTGATTTTTAGTACAACGAGGTCCTTCCAATAGGTTTCCACATTTGAAGCAACATTTAAGGCACTTAGCACGTTGTTTGCAACAGAACGCGATGATCCCACCATAAAAACGATGACGTGCCAAAGAGAATGCTCATGTTTATCAACAAGTTGAACAATTTGCATCCTGATCTCAATAGGGGCAGAAAAAGAATCGAGCACTTGCAAAAGAGCAACAATACATATAGGAGATGTCATGGAGAAAAGTTAAAATTCAATTCTTTAAGGTGTATCTAAAAAAGACCAGAGAGAGGAAGGAGAAAGAAAAGAAAATAGTTCTTTAAAGTCTACTGAAAAAGATCAGTTTAACACCTTTGGGTAGGATATAGAAACTAGTATCCAAGGTTTTTTTTGTTTATTAAAAAGCATAACATAGATGTATTTCTAGAGTTAAACTCAGTATTCTACCATCTAAAGTCAGCTATTCCACATTCATAACATTAACTCTAAATCCAATTCATTCGGATCACTTCTCCTTTTGCATAATTCCTCTGACCAATGGATGATAGGCAATTCTACATTCATTTATGGTACATAAGCTTCTGTTTTCTCCAATAATTTCTCAATTGGTGGTGCAATTAAAATCATTTTTTGTGCGTTAGGAAAAATCAGCTTTTGATGAACTAAAAATTCAAGAAACGCCAATCAACCATTGAAATGGTTTTGAACGTTTAAAAGACCAATTGGTTTAGAGTGTAGATTCAACTCGGCCCAAGAAATTAAGCAAAAGATATGTTCAAGAGTTTCAAAACACCCTGGTAATGCGATGAAAACCTTCGAATGCATTATCATTAGTGTTAAGCATTCAAACAATGATCTATTCGTTACCTCAAAGCCGATGGTTTTACCATATGCCTATTTTAAAGGTGGTACAGTATCGCCAACCACTGTTGATCCTCTTATTTGTGCAAATTGAATGACACATCCTATCAGTTCACGGAGACCTCTTCCGTATGTTATCTTACACTTTTGATCTTCAAGTGTCGTTCTAACTTTGACTACAGGTGCTAGAACCGTCGGTTGTCCCAGATTGATTCCACCAAAGAGACTTACGATTGTAAATTTTCTCCTTGAAATCGCAGTTGCAGCGGTTGTAGTAGCCTCCATAGGTTGTCGACTTTGGACACTAAAAACTGACACAAGAACACAAAAATAGTTTAAAGTAAGAATATGTACACGTAGTTGTGGTTGTGGCTCACATCTTTCTCTGGTTTTACATCTAGAAATGGCTTAAATGTCTTCTATGAGTTGGGGATAGGCTTTCCATCCAGTTTTCTTATAGACTGGCAAACAGAGTCTTTTAAAGTCAGATTCCTATGACTATATCGTTCTCATTCCTTTTTAGATTCAGCCCACAAATTGAGAAGTTCGATTTGCACCATTCCACTAGGATGAGTCTCAAGAGTTTGATGGCTATCATCCAAAGACTTCTTACCTATGCCATCCTTAATGAAACATATTTTACCTTCTCGATTTGTGGACACATATCTAATGCAATGGTTACCTGAGTTGGAGGTCCATCGAGTGCACTTATAAGGCTATCTATCACATTTATAGCACACATTCCTTCTTTTTGCTCTTCGTTTCTTGGAAAAATTACTTTTTGCTAACCCTGGTGCATATTTAGTACTAAACGCTTGGCATTTCACCTCCTAATCAGACCTTTGCTTCAATCGACCAACGAATATGCTCAGGCATTTCCTTTTCCATCAACATTTTTAACTGTTCCTACCCCGAGTAATAAATCTCTTTCAAAGCATTCAAGGATAGTGACGGATAATATTTGTGGATTTTGAAAATTTTGAGATCCATTGAAAATTCAAGTGTTTTGGAGAAGCAGAAGAAAAGAGAGTGTACTTAGGCTGCCTCCTAAGTAGCATTTTTATTTATAGTCATTGGCTCGACTATTTTCTTTTAACGTACCACACGATAGAAAAATAAAAATTGAAGTGATAAGATTAAAACCATCAAAATTACTAAGTATAATAGACTATCATACTCTTCCATATTTTCAAACAACTAAAGGAGAAAAAAAATAACAAAATTTGAACTACATAATCAATTAATATGAGGAAAAGACATATATATACAAAAATATCACACACGTCTATGCTATAATAAAAAGGAAAACAAATGAGAAGAACAAGAACAAGAAGAAGAAAAACAAGAACAAGAAGAAAATTATCTAATCACTGCTAGAAAGGAGTACTGACAGAGTGATTGAGATTGTGGTTGTGGTTTCAAGTAGAGAAGTATCTAGAGTTATAGCCAAATGAGCACTGTTTCAACCGACAATCATGCATGTAGAGCGTGCTAGAAAGAGTACATTGGAAGGAGTATCTGAGAAAACGTGTTGACAAATTATCCATTTATCGATAATTCACCCCCACACTTTATCAGTAATTAATGCCAATCACCGATTTGTGCACCATCATGTCTCTTCCTAAATAACTGACTGAGATATCTTTCTTCTATAGTTACAAAGCAATATCTGCTCAGTACGTCAGATAAAAATCTAAGAAATAAACAAAACAAAAATGACAAAAATATCAAAAGAAAAATAAAAGTGAGAAAAAATGCTTGGGTTGCCTCCCAAGAAGCGCTTTTGTTTAAAGTCGTTAGCTCAACTTAGTGATAGCATGATTAGCTCTGACTCTCTAATGTAATTATTCCCATGTTTGTTGTAGAGAATCCTTCGTAGTATGATTTGAGACGGTGCCCATTCATTTTGAATATCTTATTCGTCTTCAAGCTTTTGATTTCAACTGCACCATATGGAAAAATTTCAGTAACAACAAATGGTCCACCCATCTAGAGCGAAGCTTACCTGGGCAGAGTTTTCGTCTGGAATGAAAAAGCAGCACTTTGTGTCCAATACTAAATTCTTTTAGAGATTCGTTGGTCATGGAATGCCTTCGTCTTATTCTTGTAGATCATTACATTTTCATAGGCTTCATTCTGGATTTCTTCTAATTCTTGTAGTTGAAGCCTCATGTGATCTCCTACTTTTCCCCAATCTATGTTGCATTGCTTGATTGCCCAATAAGCTTTGTGCTCTATTTCAACTGGTAGATGACATGGCTTTCCAAACACTAATCGGTATGGTGACATTTCAATCGGTATTTGGTAAGCTGTCTGATATGCCCAAAGAGCGTCATCCAGTAGGATGCTCCAGTCCTTTTGATTAGGATTGACTTTCTTCTCAAAAATGGACTTTACTTCCCTGTTTGTGAGCTCTGCTTGTCCACCCGTCTGGGGGCGATATGGAGTTGATACTCGGTGTAGAACTCCATACTTTCTTAACAAAGATTCAATGCTCCGGTTGCAGAAGTTAGTGCCTCTGTCACTAATCATAGCTCTTGGAATTCCGATCCTGCTAAAGATGCTAGATTTAAAAATTCTGCGACTATTTTAGCATCATTAGTTCGTGTGGCTTTCTCTTCTATGCACTTAGAAACATAGTCAACTACTAATAAGATATAAGAGTGGCCAAATGAATTTGGCAAGGGTCCCATGAAATCAATGCCCTATACATCAAAATTTTCTCAAACTATGATAGGAGTTTGAGGTGTTTGGTTTCGTTGAGACAAGTGACCTGATCGTTGACACCTGTCATAAGATTTACAGAAGATATAAGCGTCTTTGAACAATGTTGGCCAGTAGAATCCACTTTCCAGTATTTTCTAAGCTGTTCTTCGAGGTCCGAAATGTCCTCCACAAGCATATGAATGGAAAAATGTGAGAATTGGCTGGATTCTTACTCTAGTACACATCTCCGAATGATTTGGTCTAAGCATCTTTTCCACAAATATGGGTCATCCCATATGTAGTATTTGGCATTACTCTTTAACTTATGTCATTTTACCTTGGATAAACCTGCAGGGATTAACCTAGATGCGAGATAATTAACCAAATTAGCAAACCAGGAGAAGTTTACATCAAGAACGAATGGAATATCATCTAGAAAGGCTTCTTGCAATGGTGTTTCATTTTCTGTTCTTACAATCCTTCTAAGATGGTCTGCCACAACATTTGCTGCCCTTCATTTATCTTTGATTTCCAAATTGAATTCCTGAAGTAGGAGTTCCAATGAATGAGTCTGGGTTTTGCATCCTTTTTTGTGAACAAGTATCGTAGAGTTGCATGACCGGTAAAAACAATAACTTTAGTTCCTAAAAGATATGATCAAAACTTTTCTAAAGCAAAAAATGATAGATAAAAGTTCTTTCTCAGTTGTAGTGTAGTTTGCTTGGGACTGATTCAATGTTCGTGAAGCATAGCAGATCACAAGTGCAGCTCTTCCAACTCTTTGTCCTAGAATAGCTCTCACAGTGTAATCACTAGCATTGCACATTATTTCAAATGAAAGGTTGTAGTCGGTGGTTGAATGATTGGCGATGTTGTAAGTCGTTCCTTGAGTTCATCAAATGCCTTTTTGCGTTTATCATTAAATTCAAACAGCATATCCTTTTGCAATAGATTGCATAGTGGTGATGCAATCTTTGAGACTCCTTTATAAACCTACTATAGAATCTTGCATATCCAAGAAAAGATCGAATTTCCCACACACTTGTAGGGTAAGGTAATGTAGAAATAATGTCTACCTTTGCTTTATCAACTTCTATTCCTCTTTTTGATACTACATGACCCAACACTATCCCTTGTTCCACCATGAACTGACATTTTTCCCAATTAAGAACGAGGTTAGTGTCAATACATCATTTTAAAATCAGTGTCAAATTGTCCGAGCATGCATCAAAAGTATCTCCCCATACACTGAAGTCATCCATGAATACTTCAATGATTTTTTCAATGTAATCTGAGAAAATACTCATCATACAACGTTGAAAAGTTGTATGGGCATTACATAATCAAAAAGGAATATGCCTGTAAGAAAATGTTCCAAATGGACAAGTAAATGTGGTTTTCTCTGGGTCTTCGGGGGCTATTGCAATTTGAAAGTACCCTGAAAAACCATCAAGAAAGCAGTAATGTGTATGCCAGCCAATGTTTCGAGCATTTGATCAGTAAAAGGAAGGGGAAATGATTTTTTTGGGTTTTAGCATTTACCTTCCGATAATCAATACATACCCGGATCCAGGTTTGTATTCTTGTCGGTACAAGTTGTCCTTCCTTATTTTCGATCACAGTAATTCTGGATTTATTTGGTACTACCTGAACTGGACTAGTCTAATTACTGTTTGAAATGGGATAGATCATACCTGCCCCCAATAGCTTCAGAATCTCTTTCTTCACAACTTCCATCATTGGTGGATTCAATCTCCTTTGGGCCTATCTCGACGGTTGTGTTCCTTCTTCAAGTAATATTCTATGCATGCAGAGTGATGGGCTTATACCCTTGACATCTGCAATCGTCCATCCAATTTCTTTTTTATGATTGCGCAAGACTCGAACGAGTTTTTCCTCCTACACCACAGTTAACTTTGATGAAACTACACAGGGAATGTTTTACTATCTCCAAGATAGGTGTACTTTAAGTGGCTCAGCAGAGGTTTCATTTCCAATTATGATGCATGCACAATTGAAGGTAACAATTTTTTAGGAGATTCTTCCAACTAAATGGTTTTCACATTATACCTCTGTGGATTGGTCATCAACGAATTCAATGCTGCGACTGTGTTTTTCAATTCTGCGCTCAGCTCTATCTCTTTGTCTTCAATATATTCCAGTGATTCACAAAGTGTTGTCTCTAACTCATTTCTGCAACTAAGGTCGAAAACTCTTTCTATATAGGAGTCATGGTGTTAATAGCATAAGCAATGCAAATGTAACTAAGGTGTTTCATTGCATCATAGATGTTAAATTGCACATTTTTCTCGTCAAATTCCATTGTTAGAATCCCATTTCTCACATCTATAATTGTTTGGGAAGTCCACAAAAATGGCCTTCCTAGTAATATAGGTGTGGAGTTAAGGGATTGATCATCATTCATTTCTGAAACATAGAAATCGGTTGGGAATTCTAGACCACCTACTTGTACTAATACGTCCTCAACTACTCCATCTGGATAAGCATTAGAGCGATCGGCAAGTTGAATGATAACATTTGTTTCAGTTAGCTTAGCAATTTTTAAGGAAGCATACGTTGATCGTGGCATAACATTTATCGAGGCTCCCATGTCTATTAAAGCACCGTCTAACTTAGTGATACCGATTGTGCTTGGAATTGTGAACATACCTCGGTCTTTGCATTTTGAAGGTAGTTTTCTTTGAAATAAAGTTGAAGCCATTTCTCCCATTCTGACCCTTTCGTCTCCCCTTAGTTTCTTTTTATTAGTGCAAAGTTCTTTTAAGAATTTGGCATAATGTGGCATTTGTTTGATTGCATCTAACAAAGGAATATTGATTTCTACTCTCCTAAACATGTCAAAAATTTCTTTTTCCTTATCTTCTTTGGTAGTCTTTGCTAATCTACTAGGAAAATGGGGAGGGTTTGATTTAGCAATAACAGGAGGGCTAGGACTTACCTCTTTTTCCATCTCTTCTTCTTTATCTTCATGTGTGGGAATTCCTTTGTGTGGGTTTTCTATCCTTTTTCACTCTTTAAGGTTATAGCACTGACATTCTTTGGATTTACCTCAGGTTGGGATGGTAACTTTCCTCCAGATTGTGCTTGCAGGCGATTGATGGCAATTGCCAACTGACTCGTTTGATTATCCAAGTTTTGAATGCTCGATTTGGAATCCTGTTGGAATTTCACAATGTCAGTTGCTAATGTTTTCACCATATCCTTGATAGACATACCTGATGAATGAGGTTTTTGTTGAAATTGGCCTTGGGGTTGGAAATTCCCTTTACTGTTGGAATTGGCCTTGAGGTTTCTTAAGGAAGACACCTGGGAGTGTTGGTTCCATAACTTAGATTAGGGTGATCTCGCCATCCTGGATTATAGGCGTTTGAGTACGCATTGTACTATTGCATTGGGAATGGGAAAGTGCTTGTTGAATTCACTTGTTCATTGTTATCCACTTGTAGAACAGGACAAGAATCTGTAGGATATCCTAGATTTGTGCATATGCCACATGCTTTGAGTTTTTGATTATTTCCTACAGTAATTTGTTTGAGAAGATGGGTTAGTTCAGAAACTTGGCTTTCAACATTGAAATTACTTACCTCATTTGCTCTTCAAATATTCATTTCCCGATCTGTACTAAATTGTTGAGTGTTTTCGGCCATGTTTGAAATCAATGTTCGTGCTTCAGCAGAAGTTTTGTTCGTCAGAGCTCCTCCACTAGCAGCATCAACCATGTTTCTGTCTGATTGACATAACCTTTAAGAGAAGTATTGCACTAGGAGATTTTCACTGATTTGGTGATGCGGACAACTTCCAATGAGCTTTTTGAAACGCTCTTAATACTCATAAAGAGTCTCTCTATGGTTTTGGCATATTCCAGAGATGTATTTCCTGATATTTGAAGTCCTTGATGCAGGGAAGTACTTATCAAGGAAAAGTTGTTTCATTTCATTCCACGTGGTGATAGATCCTGACGGTAAGGTATATAGCCTAGTCATGGCTGTATCTTTTAGTGAAAATGGAAAAGCCCTGAGCTATTTGCTCTTCAGTGATGCCCGGGGGTTTTATACTATCACACTCCACATGAAATTCTTTCAAGTGTCGATATGGATCTTCACCAGATCGTCCATGAAAAGATGGTAGAAGATGTATCAAACCAAATTTTAGCTCGAAAGTCTTACCTTTTTCTACGGCTGTAAAGGTGATACACAATGGTTGTTGAGTTACTTTGGGAGTTGCCATTTGCTTAAGAGTTCTTTCGTGTTGTTTTCCGCCATTTCTTGTTCTGTTTGTTTTGCTTGTCATCTTCGTCTTCGAATGGATTTCTAGATTTCTGGATCAATTAGTAGATCGAGTATTATGCATATATGTGAAGAAATTTTTTTTAATTAATTAATAAAAGCAACTAAATTGATTAACCATCTCCCGGCCACGGCTGTAACGGCCCCTCTAGTTCCACACATATATACATCATAATGACATCATTTCATACTTAATGTGCACGGTAAAACATTAACATCATGACCTCATGCACACCTTTCATGTCATATAGTGGAAATTAGGGCAACGTTACCATATGCATTACATTTACGATGAGTTTTCTTTTCTTTTCAAACTTTCTTACGTATTTGAAATAACTCTAAGGGTTTTAGCTTACATTTACATAAATCGCAGGATCGTTGGATTCCTTTTCCCTTTCACACATCATCGCCACATCACTCTGGAAGGACTTGTCCCCCTCTCCCAAACACATCACATGATTTGTACCTTCAAAACATAAACATACACGTAATGAGTCGTAAAGACTCAGTGGGGAAATAGATGTGGATGCAAATGTATGACGTAGATGTCACATATTTTCTTTCTTTGGGCCCTGTTGTGAATCATGTGAATACACTGGTGCCATCTTATTTCATTTCATCTTTGGCCCGATCTTTCATTACATTTGGGGCTTAGATCCCCCATTCGGTCATCGCCCAAAGGCTTAACTCACCCACTGGGCTGCCACATAAGGCCATGTCATCATATATGGGGCTTAGATACCCCATTGGACCAACTTAACTTTCGTATTTGGTAAACACATGATAGGAAACCTAGTATACATATGTTTTCATGACATGATCGTGCAAATATTTGCCTCTTTAAGCCTTGGTTTCATTTTCTCATTATCATTGAGACATATCATATATGCAAGGCTTCACAATCATGTATTGGTCATAAATATAAGACATTACACATTCAATACATAGGATATATCACATATAATGGATCATAATGCCAACGCCATTCAAACATATCATATACGTACATAAGCTCACCATCATCAGTTCACGTTATATAGAATGCAAGACTTCAAAATCATAACCTCAACACATACATCGCAATCATATCCTCATCACATACATAAGGGCGTTACCCTCTTTTTCGTAAACATAAGCCGTTACACATGCAATACATTGGTTCCACAGTCACTTTATATAACATATTTTTGTGCCAATGTCATCATATAAGACATTACTTCTTTTTGGTTCATTACATATAAATTAACTTTAACTCTATTTCCTTACTTTTATAGCTCCTTGTAACTAAACAATTCATGGAAGTGAGCATGAAGGATCACATGGGTCACATAAACATGTATATATCATTAACATCTCACAACATAATCATAAAGTAAAGCTAATAGATTCTAGCATGCTTTTTACCTTCATAAACATTATAAACATATCCATTTCTTTATCAATTCAATCAAAAGCATATATTTACCTCCTAACATATGTAAAACATCTATCACCTACCTTAAAACGAGCACAAGCAAGCTTTGAGAACATCTCCTTCCTCCTTCCTTCCTTTCTCCTTCTTTGCTTCTTTGCAGCATATATCAAACATGGAATATATGGACGTATCTTCATAAATATACGATCTAATAAGGTTATGAGAAGCTTAAACATGTCAAAGAGGGGTCTTAGGAGTGTTTTGTGTATGTTGAAACCGAGCTTGGGTGGATATATCTCAAGAAATGGAGAGAAAAGTTTAGAAATACTAATTCTGTCGACTTAAAATTACGGCCGTATCCTTCAAAATTACTGACGTAAGTAACAATATACGGCCGTATCGTTATTCTGTACGGTCGTATCTAGGCCTCTGAAAATTTTCATCCTTTTTCCTTTTTCTGATATTACGACCGTATACTTATAACTTATGATTGTAACACAAACCATACGGTCGTATTCCAACATCATATGATTATATATAGCTCTCTGAAAATTATAAACATCTTGCTTTACATCAAAATTATGGTCGTATACTCATAAATTACGGCCATAAAATGAATCATACGGCCATATTACTTTATCATGCGATCGTATAAAACTCTCTGAAATTTTTCACTTCTTCTCTTCAAAATTTACGGCTGTAACCTCACTTTTACGGCCGCACACCTGAAATTTACGGCCGTAACTTTGCCTCTGCTGAAATCTTCCACACAACATGAATTTGAAGGCCGTATCAGTTCCCGAGGCATCACATATACGTATAAACATACCATAAACGTAACATATACATATTCATCATATCAAAACATATTCATAGCATTTCACATCATATACCAAATCACATACGCATCATATACGAAATTATATACGTATTTGGGACGAATTTGAGTGAGACGTTACAACGACTCCAAAAACTTGATGCACTGTCGCAATACATCAAAATTTATTTATTTATTTCGTTATTCGGTCTAAAACTTACAAATTAATGTAGAAGTGGTAAGTACGGGTCGAACCGAAGAGGAACAGTGTTTAATCTAGTTGTTTTTATCAATTAATATAGGAATTGGGGGTTTTTGTGAATTTTGAAAACAAAATGACAAAATAAATGAGATAAAATGAAACAATTGAATATATATCTTGTTCTCGGGTTTGGTTGTGTCAATAACTCGCATTAATCTTTTTCATGACACGTCTTCCTATTCCTTCTTCAATTTATCAACTCGACTTAATCAAGAAGATCTAATTAACGAATTCTTCTTTAAGTGTATTAAATTAAAGTGAGTTCATTAACTTAACATCTAGTTATTGGATAACCCTAAACAAGTTCTTAGGATTTAATGCAATACTAGTGTGAAATAAACGAGAAGAATGAATTGAATTAGATGAGTAAATTCACAAACTTGAATTAATGCATCTAACTTGATTTGTTAACAAATACGCACGATATTCATTTGCTACTTTGGATTAGAATCTAATGACAATTACAAATCAAAAGTTCCAATCCTAGCATGTAACTTGAATTTAAAGATTGGTAGATTCAATTGGCCAAAGTGAATGCAATAATCATATAAACTCAAAAACGGATTTAAAAGCACAACAAATCAACAAATTGAAGTAGATGAATAGATAAAACGTCACTAAAGAGTTAGAAAAGATGACACCATGTTAATTGAATACAACGTCCCCCCTCAAATTAGATAGAGAAGTCTAACTACTCATATTCGCTAGTTAAATACTTTTTAGCAACGTAATCACCATGTATCACCACTGCTATATGATAGATTACACTTCACTATCACAAGTAACATAAAAAAATATATAGAAAATAAGTAAATAAATGCTAAGAAATAGACAGAGAAGTCTAATTACTCATATACGCGGGTTAAATACTTTTTAGCGAGTTCGTCTTGTATCACCTCTGCAATATATGAGAAATTATCTTTCTCAAGCATAAAAAATAAAAGAAAGAGAGAAACTAGTGAAGCAATGCTCTGCTAATCATATTCATGGCCAAAGTATCGTCGATCGATTAGTAGTTACTTAATTTAAGTTTTTATTTCTCCCAGAATGTGAGAAACTAAAAGCCTTCAAACTAGAATTAAGAACAAATGAAGAAAAGAATTTTTATTGAAGAGAAAGTTGGAGAGAATCATTAGCTAATTCTCTCTTCAAAGTTTTATATTTTAAGATTGGAAATGTCTCTATTTATACTCAAAATGTTGCAAGAAAAAATATTAAAAAATTATAAAAGTGACCTTCCATGAGTCTATTGCGGTGTGGTCAAGTTGTACTATCTCAAAGAGGTCAAAAATTAGGTAAAAATCAAATAAAATCAAGTGAGAGCAATCTAGATGAAAATGCAGGCAATCTTCCAATGTTTCAGAGAGATTCAATTTCGTCCCTAACAATTTCAAATTTGAGGCTTTTAGTCCTTCTCTTCAATTAGCTATAACTTTCACTAGGAAACTTCGATTTGGGATCAGGAAAAAGTGTGAGAATCCTCTTTAGATGCTCTTCCATTTTTGTTCAAGAAAAGTTGCAAAAACAACTTTTCATAAAATTGCACTGAAGGTCCTCCATCTTTGATTTGCTGGCGTTGTAGTCCCTTGTTTCCATTTTCGCTCTCTTTTCATCTAGTTTGGCTCCTTTTGATTCTTCTGACATAAAACACAATAATAAAAGAAAACACATAAAAAAGAACATATAACACTAATAAAATATGCAAATACGTAAAATAGAAATTATTAATAGAAGAGTTATTTAAGTGCTTTTCTAGCACTTATCATTCAGCTAATGTGATTACTGTTGACAGAGAATCTTGCCAGGCTATTCGAAATTACAACCGAGCAAATTTTCTATTTCTTTTCGTATACCCCAGATCTAGATTTGTTATAAAACTTATGATGCTTAATTTTTTTGTTGGTTCATGCGCTCTTTCTACGGCGCTCTCTTTGCAATAACTTTAGGCACAATTTCTTTTCCCTTATTTGAACCGATTATATGGATTCTCGATTATGAAGCACCACATGGTGTAGAAGAACTTGCGCATGTAACTTGATAATTGAATATTTCTATGTTTCAACTCCTTATTGAAAATTTTCATAGAATTTTGTGAGTGAGATGTTACTTTTTTGGGATGTATATTTATGCAACATGATCTACTGACTCAAATTCATGATAATTTTATTCACAAAAATAGGGTCTTGTATATGATTTTCTTCGGACAAACCTAGGTGGATTATTTTTTCAATTTCAAGCCTAACTCAATGGTTTTTCAGATATAGTGACATCATTTCTCATACCAATATCTACTGTGAGATAATTTTTGTTCGTTCGTTATTTTTCAGTTTGACAAAATGGTTATTTAGATGGATGACTCGATGTTTGACGACATTCCACAATGCACCAGTCCATCGCCAAAGAAAAAGGCGTCTGAAAGTGGTAGCGCAAAGTGGACTAATGAAAATAAAAAATCCTAGTAGGAATATGCGTGGCCCTAGCAAGAAAAGGTTACCACACCAACAACTCGTTTAAAAGGGATGGCTAGAGGCACATTGTTAATCAATTCAACGGTAGGACGAATGAGTACACGGTCAAGTAGATCCAAAACTAATAGGCAGATTTGAAGAAACAATGGGTTATATACAAAAGCAATGTGGTGAAGCAAACTGGTTTCGAATGGACACACGATGGTTGACTAATTGTTATGGATGACAGTTGGTGGAACGAAACCATTAAGGTAATTTTTCTCTTTGTCGCATCGTGGTTGTATTTACTATGTTGAGCATTGAATGGATTTGCTTTACTTTGCATCCCTAATTTTGTCAAGATGTCTTCTCATTATTTAATTACAAAATTGGACCATTGACAACAAATGGATTTTATTGCAAAAGCACTAATCATTCTTGCAAATTATCATCTGCCACAATTTATACAACCCTATTTAATGATCATTAGCGAGAATGAAGATTTACAACATCAATGCGTACCAAAAATTTATTCCTTGAGTTAAATACAAAATAATGATATGAACTTGTCATGTTTCATGCATTCCAACAAAAGGTTGCAAGTAAAGTAAAACAAAACTCGTTCCTCAAATTATTGCCTCACATATCCATAATGTTTACGAGGGGAAACAAGGGTTATTGAGAAATGATTTGCTCCCACAATAGGAAATCTATTAGCATCCGAATTTCCATCCAAAATCCAATAGACCTGCACTTGCTTAATATGAAAAATTAGTAAATGACTAGTACCTTGGCTTAAACAAAGGGTGTTGGTGAAAGTAGCAAATTTTTTTCTTCCCTAGATTGATTATCAAAAATGTTTTTACTTTTTTCCCTATCATTTTTAACTTGTCAATTTGTTGATGTGATATTTTCTACTACAATTGTTACATAGGCATGCCTACTATCACGCTTAATACTATAATCTAACGATATAAATTTTTACAAAATCCTTACAAAAATTAATCGCTCTGAATAGAAAGCAAAGCCAACTACAATTCTTTTTTCATAGTTCTTTTCTCAAAAAGTAGGTTAACTTTTAATCAAGTGATTATACGTCTTAAAAAAATTTTAATGGAAAAAAAGGACAATGCCACAAGTTAAAAATTGGAATTTTCAGCCTATAAAACATCTTTTGCTGCATTTTGCATGAGAATGTTTTTTACCCTTTTTTTTAACAATATCCATCCTTGTGATCGTTAGGGATGTACTTGTTTTATGTTCGCTTAAAAATAGTGTAGTGCAATGCGAAATGACAAGTCTATGGGTCGAACAAGTAGTAAAGTGGATTTGAGTCCACGTATCGATCCTACGGGGATTTGTTTTGAGTACCAAAATTGTCAATTTATCTCTTTATTTGATGAATCAAATCAATTGGTGCAATACAAAATGCGAAGAGAATAATGCTCTACTAAATCTATTATGCAAGAGTTAAAAGAATTGTAGATTGAATCAAAGTATTTAAAAGACATGAGACTCAATACTTCACCCAATTGATTCCCTTAATCTCATGTTCATGGATCAAAAATAATTAACTCGTGCTAACGATGAAATTTCCTAAATTATATATTCTCTCTCTCGATGATAATTAAATCTATTCAATCGGACCAATTTACCTATCTCTAAGTAAATTCGTTATCAACTTTCATAAACGCATTCAAACAAGAAATTCTAATAGGTTTCCTCGAAATTCCACATATGTGATCGCACTAACCACAAGTTTAGCTTTAAATCTTGCTTAAATTAGTGTTCTATGTTGCCTAAATCTAATTCATATTTTCCTCTCTCGAATCAAACATAAACCTATAGATAAATTCACCAATTGATCAGAAAGACAAATAAAATAACCCTACAAACATAGAATTAATACAAATAAATTACTAGAAATTTGGATCCATTCATATAGAATTAAAGTTCACAATTGGAATACATATATCGTCCCAAGTAATAAGGGTTTAGCTACTCATTGAATTGAAATAAAGACTAAAAATAATAAATAAAATAAATACATAATAGGGTTTGAGAGAAATAAAGTTGAAGCCTTCAATCTCTTGAGTTCTTCAATTCCTTCCCCAAACTTGTGTTGTTGTAGCCTCACATCTCTCCAATAATCCAACTCGCTTTTCTTGTATTTTTCTTGCCTAATAGCCCCCAAACATTCTTCTAAAATCCCTAAAAAAGGTGCATAAGAGTCCAACTTAAAAACGGAAACAAAAAAGCAAGTTTTGAACCCGTCTTTCGTCCGCAGGTGCAGGTGCGCCTGCAACCCCCAGGACTGCTGCAAAATTGGTCCCGAATTTCCGACGTCCATAACTTTTGCTAGAAAACTCGGAATTGAGATCTGTAAAAAGTTGGGAGAATCGTCTTTCCAATCTCTTTCAATTGAGCACAAGAAAAGCAACAGAAAATAGTCTTCAAAAATTGCACCTAAGGTCTTCCATATTTTAGAATGCTCCATTTTAGTCCCCGGACTTTTTTTTAGCCATTTTCGTCTTTTTTCACTTTTTTGGCACCCGTAACACAAAATTAAACAAACACAAGTAAAAATACTTTAAACAAAAGAAAACACAATCTAATCATGCCTAAAATGAGAGAATTAACACACAAAAATGTAACCTATCATTTTATCGGTAAACTTGTCTCTTCATTCTACTATGAAATGGAAAGGAAATCAATTTTTACAGGACTTCCAAGTTGGCACATGTTTCTTCTAGATTACTACATAGAAAAGTGTTTCTTGACAATTTATGAAGTTGACACAAGTGATGTTTCGTTGGCCCAAAAACAACACGATATATTTGCTTAAAACATACATTGTGTATGAAATTATTTAAGAGATAAAATGTGTTTTGCTCTCTTGTTGGTAAGTTTGTTTTTGATGTAGCAAGGTTCTAAAAGACTGAAAGGTTATTTGTGTCCATAAAAGAAGCCTGAAATGAAATACTTTAGAGGAAAGGACTTAACTATTTCATTGAGCATGGTTCAGAGTTGTTCGATGGACAAATCGCTGCTGGTGCAACCAAAAGCGGCTAAGCCAGTATTCTCGACATGGCCAAGGTCAATATGCTAGATCGAGGAACAGGAGAAGATATTGAAGACGCAGACGTTAATGTAGATGGCCTTAATGAGAGATCCAACTCTAGTGGTAGGGGTGATCTGATGATTTTTGATACACCTCCAATGTCTACACAGGCGGGGTTTAGTGTTGGTAGTGGTGGCAGCACGGGCAGCAAATGCAAGAGAGACGGAGTTCAATTTAAGGGCAAAGGGAAAAAGAGTTTTGGGATGGCTTTCAAGACAGGTATCGAAGAATGAATTCATTTCAAGAAAACAGACCCACCACCAAAACCGACTGCGCCATCCATTGAAGAATGTGTACAAGCACTTGATTGAGCACGAGACATTCAGGACTTCGATGATTGTGCATAGTGTACCCTCTATTAGGCATTCATTGATAAAGAAGGGAATCATGCATTTTTCATGTCTTTGAAAAATGATGAGGCTAGAACAAGATGGGTAAAAGCATTCTACCATACGACCACTAATCAGAGAGGGTAGCACCATAACTAAATTTTCCTTCTATTTTTTTAGATTATGTAATCGAGTTATTATTAGGGGTAAACCGTTTGTTTTTTTTTATGATGGACTTGTATTCGTATGACTTTTTCATTTCCTGCTTATGTTGGACTCTAGTTACTCGAGTCCTACAATCTCCAACTCGTATGCAGTGTTTCTTGTTGACCCGATTCAACTGTATAATGTTTGTTTGCAGCTATTGTGTACAATTTAAATTGGTAGCTATAATTCCTCGATGTTATTCATTAGCATTCTCTAATATCATCTCAAGTATATACCCATTGGAACATACATATTGTAATACCACAAGTCCAAAAACTTAGACCTGGAGATATTAACCTTCACTTTCTTCAAAATGCGGAAACAATAAATTAACTTGTGAAATTTTTTTTTAAAACTAAAATCCTATAAAAATTTCCACAGAGTTTTCCTCATAACTGGACATAACCGACCTATTAAGAAACTCAGCATCCTCACACAAGATTCAAGAATGTAATTAAATTAAATTTTCCAAAATCCTTTAACTTAGAAAGATATAAATAAATTATAAAGACAAATCCCATATCTAGACTCAAATAACTTCCACCATATCCATTCGTCTAAAATAACAAAAACCATTAAATCATGGGAAACAATTAAAAGAATGAAACAAATGGCTAATAAATAACGATCCTAAGCGGCGGTCTGCCTCCACACGCTTTCCGCGTTCATCTAGCTCTCCTCACTTGCAAAGAGTGGAAGGGTAATTTTGTGTGAGCTAAAGCCTAATAAGTAAACCCCATGCACATGATGCATGCTTATGCGGTGTAAGGTTCAAATTAAACTTTACAATATGTATCCGCTTTAACTTTTCAAACATTCCTCAGGCACTTAAAAGATATTCTTTCTTTCCATCGTAAGCTCACTTGATGTATCACCTAGTCAATCAGATATAGTGGCGATTCTTATTTGGAACAAGATAAAATTTTACCAGTAGTAATACAAAGCGGATAAAATTACTTTCAACTTTCAACTTATCTTTTACTTTAACTTTCACATCAACTTTCCATCAGGTACACTTGGCCCCCCGTGCCCCATTTCCCACTCACACCTTTCATGGCATAGATGGACACCCATTTTTTTCAAAATTTTGGGATATGTAACGCCCCGAGTTCTAAGAACCCGGAACGTTAGTTCTTTCTTCAAAAAAATACTTAAATTCTTTAAACCACAATTTTTTTATATAATACCAATAAATGCGGGCAATTCTTGATGTATCACCTAGTCAATCAAATGCAGTGGGCGATTTTTATTTGGAACAAGATAAAATTTTACCAGTAGTAATACAAAGCGGATAAAATTACATTCAACTTTCAACTTATCTTTTACTTTAACTTTCACAACAACTTTCCATCAGGTACACTTGGCCCCCCGTGCCCCATTTCCCACTCACACCTTTCATGACATAGATGGACACCCATTTTTTTCAAAATTTTGGGATATGTAACGCCCCGAGTTCTAAGAACCCGGAACGTTGGTTCTTTCTTCAAAAAAAAACTTAAATTCTTTAAACCACAATTTTTTTTATATAATACCAATAAATGCGGAAAGATAACAAATAACTAAAATGCAGAAATTATTTTAAAATAGCATCACATTTTAGAATTATCTCACATCTGTTCAATCTCTAATAGTTTCAAACATTTAAAACATTCGAGTGACATACTTAGACATCTTGAGTTCACAAAAGAAATAACGACGGAAACGAAGTTTCTTATTAAATAAACCCTAAAGAGCCTCCACGCCTCGCCAAGCCTCCAACTCCCTAATCTGCAATTTGTTCATTAAATAGAGAAAACATGAGTATTTAAAACACTCAGTAGATCACGCACACAACAATTAATATATATTACAAATTAACAGCGCATAATCACAAAATACGAACAGGTATGAAATACAAGTTCGTTCATCATCCCTCTAAATCGGGCACGTCATCATAGTGTTTAATAGCACGTCGTTGTAAAATATTAGACTAAAAGCCTATCATCATAATGCTATTGAAACACGTCGTAAGTATGCCAAAAGCCTATCGTCATAGTGCCGAGGAAGCACGTCATAAGTAGGCTAAGAGCCTATCGTCATAGTGCCGAGGCGGCACGTCATAAGTAGGCTATGAAAGCCTATCATCACATAACATTTACATGCAGTATTTATAATAATATTAACTGTAAATGCGCACATTTGGAAGAAACTTTTAAGAAAAGGGGATCAACCTTAACCCTTAGCCGAGTATTGAGCTTATTAACGGTGAGAAATCAGTCCTCTAGTTGTCCGTACGCCTCGTCTAGTAAATAATGAGTTTAATTTTTGTTAATACTCTTAAATATTAAGTATCTATAAGTAATATAGAAGTTTGTGGACCAAAATAGAAAGAATATAAAACTTTGGGGGTCAATTTGAAATAATTTAATAGTTGGAGGACCTATTATGCAATAAAAGTGAACTAAAAATATTTTGGGCTCAATTAGAAGATTTTTAAAACATGAGGGACTGATATGCAATTAAAGTTTGGGAGTTAGATTAAATAGGAAAAAGAAATTGACGGTTTAAAAGTGAAATAAAAGTGTAGGGGCCAAATTGCAACAATTGAAAGTTAGGGACTTGAATTTAAATAAAATTTGAGGGCTCATTTAAGTAAAATAAATAAGATGGGGGATTAAATCTGTAAATAAGGTTGAGGGACTAAATTGTAACAATTAGAAGTTTGGGATTTGAAAATTAAATAATTTATAGAGACCAACTTTAAACAAGTATAAAACTCGAGGGACTAGCTTGCAATTTCCGATTTTAAAACGGGTTTTGGGCCGGATCTGGGTCATCATCTTCATCACCCGATTTCTCTCTTCTCTCGGCTCGTTTTCTCTCGCTCGGCTTCCTCTCTTTCTCTCAGTTTTTGGCCGGCAAAATGGTGGCGAAGGTGGAGTTGAAGGTGGTGAAGCTAGTGGTGGCGTCAATTTGAAGAAATATTGAGTATTTTGGGAGAAATTGAAGCTAGAACATTAAAGGAAAACTTTGGGTATTTTCAAAATTCGATCGATTCTTCAAAAATTTTCAAAATTAAACTATACTACGATGTTCTATAGAGGTAGAGGAAGGTGTATGTATAATTTTTGTGTTTTGATGTTGAAGTTTTGGGCGTGGTGATGTTTTGGGCCGTGCTCTATTCATGCGTATATGTATTGCGCGTATATATGCAACTGTGTGTGTGTGTATGTGTGTGTGTGGCGTGAGTTGCTAGATGATGGTGGTGATAACGGCGAGGTGGAGGCATGGCGGTGCGGCGGTGGTGATGGTGGTCGAGGATGTATGTATGCGTGTGTGAACTGTGTGTATGTATATGCGTATTTGTGTGTGTAAAAATCAAATGGACATTACAAGAAGATGATTATAACAAGATAAATAAAATGGAGAATAGTTAAAAAAAAAAGAAAATTAAGATGAAGAGTTGAGAATCTTACCACTTGGAAACTAGTTTGATTTGTTGAATGAGAGGAGAATGAAGTTGAATATGCAAATTGTGGAAAGAAGGGAAGGTAGTGAGGCTAGGGTTTCTAAAATCAATCTTAAACTATATAAATAGTGTAAAATTAGGGTCACGCCTCCAAATGGGTTTTCTTATTGGACAAACATTAAAAGTGGACTTTAGATGGGCCTATAATTGGGTCTAGGGAAAGTATTTGATCGTTATTGAATAAAACTAAACTTTATGAACTAAAACGAATAATTTCTAAAGTTTGGTCCTCAATTGTAAATTTTTGAAAATAAATAAATTTTTTATAAATAATTAAATATACAATAAATAATGTAAATTTTGACTAGACAAGCGTACACGATATAAATTTTATAAGTAAGGTCGTAGCGACACGTTCGAAATTTTATTTAATTAAATATATTTATGTAAGAAAAATATTCCGGTCACTACAACCTTACCCTCTTAAAATAATTTCGTCCTCGAAATTTAAACTTACTTGAAATATAAACTTACTTGATCTATAATATTTGGGTATATGGATAGGATTTCTTCTTCTTTCTCCCATGTTGCCTCATCCTTGCCATGATTTCTCCATTGGATCTTAACTAGGGGAACTCTTCTATTCCTCAAGGCATGGACCTTTCGATCTATGATCGTCACGGGTGTCTCTTGGTATGACAAGTCCTTCTGAATATCCAAAGATTGAAAATTCACCACATGACTTAGATCATGGACATACTTCCTCAACTGTGAGACGTGAAATACATTATGCACCTATGAAAGCTCGGGTGGCAAAGCCAAGCGATAAGCTACTGTCCCAACTTCTTCTAGTATCTCGAACGGTCCAACGAACCGTGGTCTCAACTTCCCTTTCTTCCCAAAACGTATGGTGCCCTTCATTGGAGACACCTTGAGAAATACTTTCTCTCCAATCTCAAACTTCAAGTCCCTTCTCCTCTTGTTACAGAGCTCTTCCGTCTATCTTGAGCAGCCTTTGATCCTTACTCGATCTTCTCTATAGCCTCAACGCTTTCTCTACCATTTCTGGTCCCAACATCTTCCTCTCTCCAACGTCATCCCAATAGATCGGCGATCGGCACCGTCGCCCATACAATGCCTCGTAAGGCGCCATCTCGATCGTAGCCTTAAAACTGTTGTTGTAGGCAAACTCTACAAGTGGCAAATGAGTTTCCCAACTCCCGGCTAAGTCTAAAACACATGCTCTCAACATATCCTCCAATATCTAAATGGTACGCTCAGATTGACCATCCGTCTGGGGATGGTAAGCGGTACTGTATCTGAGCTTTGTGCCCATAGCCGTCTGTAAACTCTCCCAAAATCTCGAAGTAAACCTCAGATCTCGATCTGAAACAATGGACACAGGTACCCCATGAAGTCGAACAATCTCTCTAACATACAATTGTGCTAATTGGCCAATGCTGAGAGTCATCCTAACTCGTAGAAAGTGTGCAGATTTCGTAAGTCGATCCACAATCACCCATACGGCATCATGTCCTCTCGAGGATCTCGGTAGAGCCGTCACGAAATCCATAGTAATCTTCTCCCACTTCCACTTTGGTATCTCCAAGGGATTCAACAATCCCGAAGGCCTCTGATGTTCAGCTTTAACTTGCTGACAGACTAAGCATCTAGCCACAAATCTCGCAATGCAACCTTTCATATTCCTCCACCAAAAGGTATCCCGTAGGTCACAGTAGATCTTCGTTCCACCAAGATGTGCTATATAAGGAGTCGAGTGAGCCTCTATCATAATCTCATCTCTTATCTACTCATTTTTCGGCACACACAAGCGCCCCCTAAACACAAGTGCTTCATTTGAAGCAATCTCAAAGCCTATCCTCTTACCAGTTCCCACCTCCGATCTAATCTTTTCAAGGAACTTATCATTCTTTTGGGCCATTACAATTCGACTTCTAAAGTCTGGTTGGAGAGTTAAGGTTGCTAGCTTGCCCGATCGCCAACTCGGCGAAGCTTGTACTTCGATCTTCAAATTCTGCAAATCCCAAATGATCTGATCTTGCATAGTACCCAATGCAGATATCTGTCCAACACTCTCCCTTTCTGCATCAATACACATCCCAATCCTTGCTTAGAAGCATCACTATAAATGACAAAACCTTCAGTACCATCAGGTATAGTCAACACTAGTGCCGTAACCAATCGACCTTTCAACTCCTCAAAACTCTTTTCACACTGATCGGTCCAATGGAATTTAACACCCTTCTTAGTCAACTGAGTCATGGGACCCGCAATCTTGGGGAAACCCTCAATGAATCGTCGATAGTATTCGGCTAACCCGAGAAAACTCCTTACTTATCCAACATTGGTAGGAGTAGACCAATTCATCACGGCTTCAACTTTGGAAGGATCAACTTTAATGCCCTTGGCCGTTACAATATGACCCAAAAATCCAACTTTTTCTAGCCAAAATTCACACTTCTCGAACTTGGCATAAAGCCTCTCTTTCCTCAACACATCAAGTACAATCCTCAAATGTTCTGCATGCCGATCAGAATCTCTCGAATAGATCAAAATGTCATCGATAAACACGATGACGAACTTATCCAAATACGGATGAAAGAAACGATTCATCAAATCCATGAACACTGCCGGTGCATTCGTGAGACCGAAAGGCATCACTGTAAACTCGTAATGCCCATATCGTGTCCTAAATGCTGTCTTCGATATATGTGTTGGCTTGATCTTCAACTGGTGGTATCCTGACTTCAGGTCAATTGTCGAGAAAATCGAAGCACCCTTCAATTGGTCGAACAAATCCTCAATTCTTGGTAGAAGGTACTTATTCTTTATCGTCAACTTGTTGAGCTCCATATAATCAATGCACATCCTCATACTCCCATCCTTCTTCTTAACGAACAAAATAGGTGCTCCCCAAGGAGATACACTTGGCCGAATGAAGCCTTTCTCAGGCAATTCCTCCAACCGTACAACCTTTGACCTCACATTTCAAATCCTCAAATCCCAAAAATCCAAATAGATTTTAAAATCAATCACACTCTCAAAATCGCGCTACATCCTTAAAATAAAAATCATCATACAATCACATTTTATATAGTTAATCCTCTAAATCCAAATCTGATATCCTCAAAAATCATTTCATAAAAATTATATATGAATTCTTCAAAATCTCTCCCAACTCAATCTAGCAAAATTCGTCAAACTTTGTCATTAGAAGTCCCAACATAATATATATATAAACATAACACCCAAATTTCGTAAATAATACCTTTAACTTCAATTTATACAATTTGAACTGATTCACCACCAATCAAGTCCTCCAAATTCAACATTAAAAACAATTCAAATCAACCTTTAACATTTAATGCTCAGTATAAAACCCAAAAATCTAAAGCCATAGCTTCTACTAACTATCCTCAATCTATAATCTTTAATTTCAAATTGTTTTCCGTTGAGGATACCATAACATACAAGTATGAAACTTACAAACTTCACTTTGAGGATAGAATAGCATATTTATGTAATGCACGATTTATGAGATATATACATTTTCTATTACATTAAAACTTCATAACAATGTAATGCAACAATCTCATTAAAACTTCATAACAATGCAATGCAACAATCTCATCTCGAGTGCACAAAATCAAATCAACAATATCCATGATCAATTAGTATCACACACTACCGATATTCGTGAATACGCTTACTTGCCTTATCTTTTACACTTTTCATTAAAGAATTTCGGTATATCTAGCACAACATAGGTCAATTCCTTCTTAATCGGGTCTATCGTTCCATTACAACCTTTTCTTAACCCATGACATTGAATTGAAGTTCCATTACAGCCCATCACAATCCATTACAACCTTATCTCAACGCATTACACTGACTTGGTGTCCCAATTACCACCAGCAATTACAAATCATCATTCATAGAGGCAATGAGGGAGAATAAATATCCTTACATAGTAGTCAATAAGTGTTTCAAATCATGAAGTCAATTTCGAGGACTAGAAATATTACAAAATATAATTTAATTCATGCTTTACTCACCACATGAACATTTCACCTTAAGTTCAAACTCGGTCTCTTATTCTCTATAAAAAAAAAGTACTTTACTGTTTCTTTTCTGGATATGAAATACCTCAATTCAGATACAACTACTTGCAAAATATTCTAATGCCGTATCAACTTTTAATTCTCGTAAAATCCTTCAAAGAGGCTTTCTTGACTTTAAATAGATACAAACATCCACATAACTTTTAATATTGTATCTATCATAAACTTTTTCTTAAAGTGATTCCGGCATTCGTAAATACTCTTTCTTATTGTAGCTGAAAATTTTCTTGAAACTTTCTTCTTTCATTCTATATCAAAACATAGTTTCTCAAAAGAACTTCGAAACTCAATAAGTCAATCTTTGAAATCTAAAAACTTTCTTTCTTTACCTCGGAGTTGGCGGAGAGACGATGGTCGTGGTAGCTATTAGGACATAAAACTTTTAAATTTTGAAAAGTTTCTTTCGAAAAAATTCTTTAAACAATTTGCAAGTCTACAGAACCGTAGACCCGCTTTGATACCAAGCTGTAACGCCCCGAGTTCTAAGAACCCAAAACGTTAGTTCTTTCTTCAAAAAAACACTTAAATTCTTTAAATCACAATTTTTTTTATATAATACCAATAAATGCGGAAAGATAACAAATAACTAAAATGCAGAAATTATTTTAAAATAGCATAACATTTTAGAATTATCTCACATCTGTTCAATCTCTAATAGTTTCAAACATTTAAAACATTCGAGTGACATACTTAGACATCTTGAGTTCACAAAAGAAATAACGACGGAAACGAAGTTTCTTATTAAATAAACCCTAAAGAGCCTCCACGCCTCACCAAGCCTCCAACTCCCTAATCTGCAATTTGTTCATTAAATAGAGAAAACGTGAGTATTTAAAATACTCAGTAGATCCCGCGCACAATAATTAATATATATTAAAAATTAACAGCACATAATCACAAAATACGAAAAAGTATGAAATACAAGTTCGTTCATCATCCCTCTAAATCGTGCACGTCATCATAGTGTTTAATAGCACATCGTTGTAAAATATTAGGCTAAAAGCCTATCATCATAATGCTATTGAAACACGTCGTAAGTAGGCCAAAAGCCTATCGTCATAGTGCCGAGGAAGCACGTCATAAGTAGGCTAAGAGCCTATCGTCATAGTATCGAGGCGGCACGTCATATGTAGGCTATGAAAGCCTATCATCACATAACATTTACATGCAGTATTTATAACAATATTAATTGTAAATGCGCACATTTGGAAGAAACTTTTAAGAACAGGGGATCTACCTGAACCCTTAGCCGAGTATTGAGCTTACTAACGGTGAGAAATCACCCTCTAAATTGCTCAGACGCCTCGTCTAGTCAATAATGAGTTTAATTTTTGTTAATACTCTTAAATATTAAGTATCTATAAGTAATATAGAAGTTTGTGGACCAAAATAGAAAGAATATAAAACTTTGGGGGTCAATTTGAAATAATTTAATAGTTGGAGGACCTATTATGCAATAAAAGTGAACTAAAAATATTTTGGGCTCAATTAGAAGATTTTTAAAACATGAGGGACTAATATGCAATTAAAGTTTGGGAGTTAGATTAAATAGGAAAAAGAAATTGAAGGTTTAAAAGTGAAATAAAAGTTTAGGGGTCAAATTGCAACAATGGAAAGTTAGGGACTTGAATTTAAATAAAATTTGATGGCTCATTTAAGTAAAATAAATAAGATGGGGGATTAAATCTGTAAATAAGGTTGAGGGACTAAATTGTAACAATTAGAAGTTTGGGATTTGAAAATTAAATAATTTAGAGGGACCAACTTTAAACAAGTATAAAACTCGAGGGACTAGCTTGCAATTTCCGATTTTAAAACGGGTTTTGGGCCGGATCCGGGTCATCATCTTCATCACCCGATTTCTCTCTTCCCTCGGCTTGTTCTCTCTCTCTCGGCTCCCTCTCTTTCTCTCAGTTTTCGGCCGGCAAAATGGTGGCAAAGGTGGAGTTGAAGGTGGTGAAGCTAATGGTGGTGTCAATTTGAAGAAATATTGAGTATTGTGGGAGAAATTGAAGCTAGAACATTAAAGGAAAAATTTGGATATTTTCAAAATTCGATCGATTCTTCAAAAATTTTCGAAATTAAATTATACTACGATGTTCTATATAGGTATACGAAGGTGTAGGTATAATTTATGCGTTTTGATGTTGAAGTTTTGGGCGTGGTGATGTTTTGGGCCGAGCTCTATTCATGGCGTATATGTATTGCGCGTATATATGCAACTGTGTGTGTGTGTGTGTGGCGTGAGTTGCTAGATGATGGTGGTGATAACGGCGAGGTGGAGGCACGGCGGTGCGGCGGTGATGATGGTGGCCGAGGATATATGTATGCATGTATGAAGTGTGTGTATGTATATGCGTATTTGTGTGTGTAAAAATCAAATGGACATTACAAGAAGATGATTATAACAAGATAAATAAAATGGACAATAGTTAAAAAAAAATAGAAAATGAAGATGAAGAGTTGAGAATCTTACCACTTGGAAACTAGTTTGATTTGTTGAATGAGAGGAGAATGAACTTGAATATGCAAATTGTGGAAAGAGGGGAAGGTAGTGAGGCTAGGGTTTGTAAAATCAACCTTAAACTATATAAATAGGGTAAAATTAGGGTCACCCCTCCAAATGCGCTTTCTTATTGGACAAGCATTAAAAGTGGACTTTCGATGGGCCTATAATTGGGTTTAGGGTAGGTATTTGATCATTATTGAATAAAACTAAACTTTATGAACTAAAACGAATAATTTCTAAAGTTTGGTCCTCAATTGTAAAGTTTTGAAAATAAATAAATTTTTTATAAATAATTAAATATACAATAAATAATGTAAATTTCGACTAGACAAGCGTACACGATATAAATTTTATAAGTAAGGTCGTAGCGACACGTTCGAAATTTTATTTAATTAAATATATTTATTTAAGAAGAATTTTTCGGTCACTACAGGATACATACTTTTAAAAAGATTGTATTATCCACACTTTTAACATCAAATATTTAGGTTAAAGAAAAACCTTGACTAGCATGCCTCATGGATGCCATGACATAACAATCATGCATGCTCCAATGTAAAACCGAATATGTTATGTAGATATGAGGTGATGAAAGTATTTAAATCAAATAATTGCACATAGAACACTAAACACATTAATCACATTTTAAATAATCAACTTCACTTGAACTTTGGCGGGGCGGAGGGAGTTTACTTACCTGAAGTCTTTAGTAAATTACTTTGACAAGCAAGTAGAGGTGTCTTTCGCCACTCGCAGGATCAATGTGCCAAAGATCGTAATTTGACATAATTTAGTTTAACCTCAGTCAAGTTAATCCATCAATCCCAACAAAATGAACATAACTCACAAATTAAAGCAAGAAATCATGTATATTTCCAATTTGGTTCAATAAATAACTCATAGAGATACGTCGTTGATTTAAATCACTTTTAAATTATGATTATAGAAGTCATAACAGGCTTTAAACTCTAAAGCACAAAAGCTGTGAAAAATTCTGTTGTGGCAGTATGCTATTATAAAATTATTTAAAATAGCAAACAATATCATATAATTCTGAAATTTATCCCAAAGGTGCAAAACTCACATGGATTTAACATATTTAAAAATTTGCTCATAAGAATCACCTTTAGGACATCAAAACAATTTTTAACTGGGCAAAATCCTACTCTCGGGTGGAATCTGCCCAATCTCACAAGAAGTATCATAAAATCTTCTAGGGGACTTCGAATGATGTCAAATCAATTCTACAGGATAGATAAGTCATAGGGAATCATTCTCCAATTGAATCACCCAGAAATTCGACTTATAATAAAGGTTATGGCATTTCAAAGTGGATAGCAGAAGCTGGAAAATTATGGTTGGCATATAAGGTTGTATTTTCGTTCGGGCAATTCATCAAACACTTTAATGCATAGTGAATATTGACTAGTTTTAATTCTCACATATATCACCACACCATTCCCATAAATTTTCAACAATAAGAAAAACAAGCACAAGACATAATATCACACATAGTCCTTCATTCTACTCGAAATTAATTTCAAAACTATGTATATAAATTACATAGCATACAATTGAACCAAATTGAAAAATCAAATAAATTATTTAATTACAACTATCACAACTTCTATTAAACTGCAATAAGGCTACTCTAGGGCAGAATTAGATGAAAGAATAGAGGAATTACCTTTAAACTTGTGCTGTCTTGAGAGAGAAAATCGAAGGAGATGTGAGGGATCGAGAGGGAGAAGCATAAGGCATAGAGAGAGCGTGAGATAGATTTTGTGTGTGTCTTTGTGCTCAATCCTATTTGTATTGGCTTTTAAGTTGACAAGAATAAGATTTGGGTTTAGAATTTGTGATCTTTATGTGTTTTATTTTGGGCTAAAAAAATAATGGATGTGGTATTGGGTTTTAGAATGGGATTTTTACACTAATACCAATGTTTAAGTTTAAATTTTCAAAAATCAAGTAAATCAAGATTAATTACACAAAAGACGCAAACATTGAGAGAAAATTAGTAAAATACCGAACCCGGCCCAACATCCCATCTAAAACCGATCTAGCGTTGAAAAACACAACGAAAAACACAGAACCAAGATAAAACGAGAGAAGAAAAACAACGAAGAAGAGAATCAGGCAGCCAGATCGTGAGATTCAAGCCACCGCAAGAACACCCGTCGGCGAGTGCAAAGCAACGAAGGACAACACGAATACACTGGTAGCGTCGCAAGGTACGGAGTGCAAAAATACAACTTCAACACAGCATACAAAAAAGACAAATATAGCTAAGGATTATAATCTCACTGGTATTTGATAGATCTGATGGAATTATGTATTAAACATTTGAGTTATTGTTTCTACAACTAAAAATAGTGGAGCATTTTAGCTGTGAAGATTAAAAAAAAGAAAGCGTCTTCATATTTGCTTTTTCTTTTGCTGATGTCTGCGAACTTGAAGCACGAATGTGTGTTTTCCAAAAACAATGTGAACAGTAGGGAGATAAAAGCATTACAATTAATGTGCAATTCATTTAATTATATAACTCATAGAACGTGTTCCGCTTGTATTACATTTGACGTGTAACAAGCATTACAATTAATGTGCAATGCATTTAAATTATATAACTCATAGAATGTGTTCTCCTTGTGTTACATTTGACGTGTAACAGGAACTGATGCTATGATATAAACCATGCAACTACCGAGGGAACCTTCACGCCTTAAACATCTACGTTGTGGTTATCTACAACTAAAAATGGTGGAATCTTTTAGCTGTGAAGATTTTAAAAAAGAGTGATCATATTTGCTTTTCTGTTGCTGATGTTTGGAAACTTGAAGCACTGATGTGTGTTTTCCAAAAACAAAGTGAACAGTAGGGAGATAAAAGCATTACAATTAATGTACAATGCATTTAAATTATATAACTCATAAAACGTGTTCTCCTTGTATTACATTTGACGTGTAACAAGCATCACAATTAATGTCCAATGCATTTAAATTATATAACTCATAGAATGTGTTCTCCTTGTATTACATTTGACGTGTAACAGGATCTGATGCTATGATATAAATCGTGCAATTGCCGAGGGAATCTTCATACCTTTAGCACCCAACGCAGAAAAGAAGCTTAGGGCAAAAAAAAAACTGAGTTAGTTACGGATCCATTATAAACATTATATTGAACAAAGTGTAAAAATTACTACAGGTTCTTGCATCAAGTCATGTGCTATTTGAAGTCATTGAGGGAATGACATCACAAACAGTTGACATACAAAACAACACTTGCACCTGTAAAAGTTTCCAAGTCGACAAAATACCATATGTTCATGCAATTGCAGTGATTGGAAGTAGATGACTGAATGTTTAGGACTACTGCAGCCAAATGTATACAAAAGAGACATATTTATCAACATACAAAAGGAACATATATCCACTTGGAGATAGGTCCCAATGGGTACTGCCAGAGGATATGGAAACTGTGATTGTTCACCCATCACAAAGCAAGAGACGGAAGACTTGTTGAATCAATGGACAAGTCATTTGATGAACCACAGGTGAAGATGAAGTGTGGGAGATGCGAAGGGTACAACCACAATAGGAGACCATGCAATGCTCCAATTACATCAGACCTGAAACAGAAGGACAATCCGAAATCAATGCAAGAATAGAAGAAAATAAAAAGAATTCGAGATTTAATTTTTAATTAATAAATTCAGCAAAGACATTTTAAGTTTGTTATTTTTCAAGTTATTTTCATTGAATAGATACTAATATTCTATAATATATAATCTATGATATTCATTACTTAAAAAGAAGATGTCTTGAGGTGATTCAATTTTTGTACATGACTTGCGTGTAATCACCAATTACAGGTTGGTTACAAATGTCTTGTAACCAATCATGTCTGAATCGATTACTAGTGAATTACAGATTGCTTATACAGAATCTGTAATACATTTGAAATTTCATACATTCTAAGTAAATGAATACATATTGGCTACTAATGAATTACAGATTGCTTACACAGAATCTGTAATACATTTGAGACTTCATACATTCTGCATAATTGAATACAGATTGGTTACTACTGAATTACAGATTGCTTACGCAGAAACTGTAATACATTTGAGATTTCATACATTCTGCATAGTTGAATAATGTCACCACATAAAGTGAAATAATCAAACGAATTACAAAATTGATTACACGAAATAAACAATTCATAGTGTAATAGACCAATGAATTACAGATCGTCTACATTAGAAATGCCTTGCACAAAAAGTGTAATATAATGATCAATTACACAATTCTTACACACATAATAAGCAAATGTATTAAACCCTACTAAACATATATTAAACCACCAAAAACAAACATCATACCCTCATGTGCGCAACCCAAGTATCAACTAAAGCTTCTTTGGGAAGTTTCTCAAAGTGAATCCTCAAAAGATGATCAGCAAATGCTTTCTTGTCAAGATCAGGATCCATAATCTTGTTCATCTTCAACTCTGCCATCATTAGAACCAAATCATCAATGTATTTTTTTTTTTCGAAATACAGCACATGGGACTACACACGTGTTACACAGTATGTGTAACAAGTTAAGTACAACACACAAAGCTTAAAAAACCCTAAACGAGGGTTTAAGCTTGCAAAAAAAAGTCAGATCTATGAAATAGATGACAAAGAGACCAAAAACAAACTAACAACAACTGATACAAGAAAATAAATTGTACAAAAAATTCAAAACCAAATGCAAAACATCAGCAGCCTTAACCCTTGTTTATTTTTCCAAATAAATAGACAAATTCTTAAAAATAGGGAAAAAAAACTTACATTACAGTGGGATTTTTTTGCTACAATCTTTTGTGACACGGCGATTTTCTCTTAGAAGGTCACTTCGAAGAAGCAACTAAAGGCGAAGAAGACTGTCCACCTAGAGGCGACCGAGTTCGAACCATTTTTACAGCAGAAAGGAAACAAACGAAGAAACAAAACAAACAGAACAACAGAAGCGAGCAAACTGAGAAAGTGTGCTAGAGATGAGACAAGAGACGAGAGCGAAGAAAATGGCTGAGAAAACACCAAGAACGAACCGGGACTGGAAGAAACACCATCAAGAGGAAATAACTGGGCCGGGTTAGATGGACCGGCAATACCGGATTCAAGCAAATAAATTCAAAATACCTGATTTTTGTAAAAGCAAATTTAAAAGCATGATAAAGCCTAATTTCCTCTTTTAGAATTTAGGGTTCAAGAATAGGGTCAAATAAATTGGACCCTAAACTAAAATACACAATTCTAACTTATCATTATTATTTTCTTTTGTTAAATCATACCAGTAAGAAAATTTTAAATTGCTAATAAATTAAACACAAAAGTAAGAACACAGCATTAAAACAGATTTCCATGAAATTAAACATTATATTCTAATTAACACAATGAGCGTGATGGTGGTCGAGTCCCTCCACTGCAAAACAAAACTCGATGTAGTCAATAATAATTATCGTTTTCGATTTATAATATTCAATTCACATATTGTGGCATAAAAAATAAATAACTTAAAAAAAATAAATATACTTAAGTTGACATTTGGTGTTACAATTCCTTACCCCCTAAAAATAAATTTCATCCTCGAAATTTCACCTACTTGAAATGTATACATACTTCGGATAAAATATCCTCCTCTCTTTCTTACATAATATCCTTTGTGCAATCCATACCCGACTGGACTGGGCGTGTTGTCGCAATACGCCAAAATTTATTTTATTTCCTTACTCGGTTTCAAAACTACAAATTAATGTAGAAGTGGTAAGTAAGGGTCGAACCCAAGAGGAACGGTGTTTGATCTAGTTGTTTTTATCAATTAATATAGAAAAGGGGGGTTTTGTGAAGTTGAATGCAATTCGAAAATAAAATTACAAAATAAAAGAGATGAAAATGAAACAATTGAAGATATATCTAGTTCTCGGGTTCGGTTGTGTCAACATCTTGTGTTTATCTTTCCCATGCAACGTGTACTATCCCTTCTTCAATTTATCAACTCTCAATTAACCAAGAAGCTCTGATTAACGAATTCTTCCTTAAGTATATTAAATTAAAGTGAGTTCTTTAACTTAACATCTAACTATTGGATAATCCTAAACAAGTTCTTAGGATTTAATGCAATGCTAGTGTGAAATGAACAAGAAGAATGAGTTGAATTAGATGATCAATTTCACAAACTTGAATTAATACATCTAAGTTGATTTATTAACAAATATACACGACATTTGTTTGCTACTGTGGATTGGAATCTAGTGATAATTACGGATCAAAAGTTCCAATCCTAGCACTTAACTTGAACTTAAAGATTAATTGATTCAATTGGCCAAAGTGAATGCAATAATCACATAAATTCAAAACGGGTTTAAAAGCATAACAAATCAACAAATTGAAGTAGAAGAATAGATAAAACGTTAGCAAAGAGTTAGAAAATATAACAACATGATAATTGAACACAACGTCCCCCTCGAACTAGATAGAGAAGTCTAACTGCTCATATTCGCGGGTTTCATACTTTTTAGCGAGTGTTCGCCTTGTATCACCACTGCTATATGATAGATTATACTTCACTATCACAAGTAATATACACAAAATATAGAAAACAAGTAAATAATGCTAAGAATTAAATAGAGAAATCTAACTACTCATATATGCGGGTTAAATACTTATAACGGCGTAACAGCCGTGTATCACCTCTGCAATATATGAGAAATTATCTTTCTCAAATATGAAAAATAAAATTAGGAAAGAAACTAGAGAAGAAATACTCCGTTAATCATATTCACGGCCGAAGTATCGTCGATTGATTTTTCGAACCTATATTTAGGTTCTTACTTCCGCCGGAATATGAAAAACTAAGAGCTTTCAAGCTACAACTAAGAACAAATGATGAAGAGAAATTTATTGAGAAGAAAGTTGGAGAGAATCACAAGCTAATTCTCTCTACAAAGTTGTGTGATTCAAGCTTGGAAATGCCTCTATTTATAGGCAAAATATTACACCAAAAAATATTAAAAAATCATAAAAGTCTTCCTTCATGAGTCTATTGTGGTGTGCTCAGGTTGTTTTATCTCTAAGAAGTCAAGAAAATACCAAAAACACGCTTTAGGGTAGGTGGAGTCCGCTGGTCAAAATCTGTGGTGTCGGGCGTGATTTCGAGTCGCATACTGACTCGAGTCACGCAGCGATTCTCGCTAGTCACCGCAAAGCGAGGAGGCCAGGGGCGGTTTGAGGGATGACTTTCGGACGGTTTGGCGCTGATCGAGGATGCTCGGGCGTGACTCGAGTCACTTGCGGCCCGACTTCGATCACGTCCGGCGGTGACTCGAGTCACCCGAGTCACCCATAAATTGCACACAAGTCCCTCAACTTTTGAATCTTGTTCATGTTGGTCCTTGACAAATTGCATTGTGGTCCTCCAACTTTTTGAAAAGTTTCACTTTGGTCCCCTGACTTTTGAAAAAGTTGCACTTTGGTCCCCAACAGCTTTGGAAGTGATGCTTTAGTCCTTTTTCTTCAAACGGCCATAACTTTCACTAGGAAACTCCGATTTGCGATCCGGAAAAAGTTTGGGAATCCTCTTTTGATGTTCTTCGACATTGGCACAAGAAAACTGTAAAAACAACTTTTAAGTAAAATTGCATCGGAGGTCCTCCATCTTTTGATTCGCTTGCCTTTTTGGTCCCGAAGTTTGTTATCCGATTTTCATCCATTTTGACTCCTTTTGATTCTTTGTGACCCTAAACACCACAATAAAGGAAAAACACATAAAATGGAACATATAACACTAATAAAACACACAAATACATAAAACAGAAGAGTTATTTAAGTGTTTTTCTAGCACTTATCAAACTCCCCACACTTTAGACTGTTCGCCCTCGAACAACAACCCATATGATACCAAACAACACACTGATTTTACATGAGATAAACAACTTTAAACATTGACATCCAACCACAGATAGTGACTTGCTTAATAAACATTCTCCCGAACCATGAAAATTTCATTTCTTCTCAAATACACAATGGCTTGTGAGTGTGTGCAATTAAGGTTATCATCCCATCACTAACTGGAACCAAATGAAAGCTTACGATGTTCTATCCAAGTCCTGACCCGAAGTGGTCAAATATTTCCTTTCATCTCTCGTGATCCCACTCTTATTTTACAATGATTCCCATGGATCCTAAAAATTACTCAGTTCATCAAAAATCATCAACCGTTAGCACTGCAAAGAAAAAAAAGGGCATGGCAGGTGTTTTATCGCAAATATGTCTTCAATTTAAAGAGTGTTTAGATTTGGGCACTTCAAACCACTGAGGGAATTTATTTATCAAACTTCACACTTGGGTAACTATCACATTTCTTGCGATTTTTTTTTTATTGAGAAGAAAAATTTTGCAATTTTATTTTCAGCTTTTACCCCACAGGTAGCTTTCACACCACCCCTTTCATTGGAGGCAGCCTTCTTCACCCATTCGAGGTGACGGCTTCACACTCTGAGGCAGGTAGCTCTTTCCTGTGGTCCCTCTCCTTATTTCGAACATAAAAGTAAAATTCATTCTGAGTATAGGTCAATGCTTTTTCCAAACTTTTTAAACTCTGTCAATAAAAGACACATTCACAAAAAACAGATACCATGCGATTATAACTCCACCTTGCTAACAATTGATGTTTCCAAGTTACTTTGAGCAGGACGAATGGATAGAAAAAAAAGAAAAGAAAAAGTTAGTTTACTATGGTCTAGAAAGTTAGAGAAAAAAAATCAACATTTTCAACCTTCAATTTGTGTTCCAGAAAATGATAGTAAATTACCTTATAAACGTGCTCAGGTAATTTTAGCCAGCTATGCATAGAGAAGAACATAACACAACAAATTTTATTTTATTTTTTTTTTCGGGATCCTGTAGTTTCAGCTAAGTCACACAAATTAAGCTCAATCATATTCAAAAGTTGCTATCTCATGCAAGATCGTCGACACAAATAAAAAAAAATCACACGCAGACCACAATATGCCACTCCCCCACACTTAAATTCTACATTGTCCCCAATGTAGAAATATAGAAAGCATGAAAAAGAGAAGAAATAGAAACTCCCCTATGGTAAGCCAAGAAGTAGTAGCCGCCATAGGTTGTCGACTTTGCACACTAAAAACTGACACAAGAACAAAAAAACAATTAAAAATAACAATATGTACACGTAGTTGTGATTGTGGCTCACATCTTCCTCTGGTTTTACGTCCAGAAACGGCTTAAACGCCTTCTATGAGTCGGGGATAGGCTTCCCATCCAGTTTTCTTATAGACTGGCAAACAGGGTCTTTTAAAGTCAGATTCCCAAGACTATATCGTTCTCGTTCCTTTTTGAATTCACTCCACAAATTGAGAAGTTCGATTTGCACCATTCCACTAGGATGCGTCTCAAGAGTTTGATGGATATCATCCAAAGACTCCTTACTCATGCCATCCTTAATGAAATGTATTTTATCTTCTCGATTCGTGGACACAAATCCAATAGAGCAGCACTGAGTTGTGTCCATCGAGTGCATTTATAAGGCCACCTAGCACATTTATAGCACACATTCATTCTTTTTGCCCTTCGTTTCTTGGAAAAATTACTTTTGCCTAACCCTGGTGCATATTTAGTACTTAAAGCTGGCATTTCACCTCCTAATCGGACCTTTACTTCAATCAACCAACGAATGTCCTCAGGCATTTCCTTTTCCATCAACATTTTTAACCGTCCCATTCTAGAATAGTAAATCTCTTTCAAAGCATTCAAAGGCAGTGACGGATAATACTTGTGGATTTTGGAAAGTTTGGTATCCATTGAAAATGCAAGAGTTTTGAAGAAGTAGAAGAAAAGAGAATGCTTAGGTTGCCTCCTAAGTAGCGCCTTTGTTTATAGTCGTTGGCTCGACTATAAAATTTTTTTTTTTTTTTTTTAGTTACGTAACACACGAAAGAAAAAGAAACACTGAAGTAATAAGATTAAAACCATCAAAATCAGTAAGCATAGTAGATTATCACACTCTTTCATATTTTCAAAGATATTGAAGAAGGAAAAAAATAAGAAAATTTGAATTACATAATCAATTAATATTAAGAACAGACATATATATACAAAAATATCACACACGTCCATACTATAAGAAAAACGAAATAAATAGAAGGAAGAAGAAGACGGTGAAGAAGAAAGAAATTACCTAATCACTGCTAGAAAGAAGTACTTACTGAGACTTAAGATTATGGTTGTGATTTCGAGTGGAGAACGATCTTTGATTTATAGTCAAACTGGGCACTGTTTCAACCGACAACCATGCATGTAGAGTGTGCTGGAAAGAGTACGTTGGGAGGAGTATCCAAGAAAACGCGTTGACAAATTGTTCATTATCAATAATTAATCCTCACACGTTATCCGTAACTATTGCTAATTGCCGATTTGTGCGCCATCATGTCTCGTCCCAATTAATTGAATCCCAAGATATCTTCTTCCTACAGTTTCAAAGTAATATCTCTCTCAGTACGATAGATAAAAGGTTGGGAAATAAAAACAAAAACAACAAAAATTCAAAAGAAAAATAAAAAATAAGAGAAAATGCTCGGGTTGCCTCCCAAGAAGCGCTTTTGTTTAAAGTCGTTAGCTCGACACAGTTCCCATTTGTCAAGTAGGATTCCTCAAATCCATTGCAGCTCCACGTTGTCTTCGATGGCTTCTCCGAGTGTCTTGATTTCTTAACAGTCCTTCTTGAATTCTTCTCCAAATTTTTTTTGGTCTCATTTCTTTCCATGGCTTCCTTCTTCGAGATGAGGTAATTGTGCTTGTGCTCAATCTTATGTGGCATGCTAGCTTTGCAATTCAATTTACACATTTCTTTCACAAAAGGATTAGTCGAATTAATTGCGAAGACAGAACAAGTCTTATTAGGGCGCAATGAGCCATCAAAAATATTAAAGTTCGCTTTTTCCTCATCAAATTCCATGGACAGTGTACCCTCATAGACATCAATTTTAGTGCGAGAAGTGTAAAGAAATGGACGTCCCAATATGATAGGTGTAAGGTGAGGTGAATGTTCATCAGCCATATCAAGCACGTAAAAATCAGCAGGGAAAACTAAGCCATTTATTTTGACTAGCACATCTTCTATGACTCCATCTGGGTATGCATTGGTACGATCAGCTAGTTGCACAATTACGTGAGTTTCTTTTAGTTTTCCTAGATTTAGTGAAGCATACAAGGATCTAGGTATGACATTTATGGATGCTCCTAAATCTATAAGTGCTTTATCAATATGGTGATTGCCTATGGTGCATGGGACAGTGAACATACCAGGGTCTTTGCATTTTGGAGGCAACTTCTTCTGGAATACCGCTGAAACGGTTTCTCCCATTTTGATCATTTCATTTCCCTTCAATTTCCTCTTATTAGTGCAAAGATCTTTCAAAAACTTAGCATAGCGTGGAATTTGTTTGATTGCATCTAATAATGGAATGTTGATTTCAACTCTCCTAAATGTGCCCAAAATTTCTTTTTCCTTGTCATCTTTGTTGGTTTTCGCTAATCTACTAGGGAAAGGGGAAGGAATTGTTTTAGCAATGATATGAGAGTTAGGACTTGCCTCCTTTTCAAGCTTTTCTTCTTTATCTTCATGTGTGGAAACTTCTTTGTGAGGGTTTTCGATCTCTTTTCCACTCCTTAAGGTTATGGCACTAACATTCTTTGGATTTACCTCAGTGAGATGGTAACTTCCCTCAGTTGTGCTTCAGAGATTGATGGCAATTGCCAATTGACTCATCTGGTTTTCCAAATTTTGAATGCTTGATTTGGAATCTGTTGAAATTTCACAAGTTAGTTGCTAATGTTTTCACCATATCCCCAGAGACATACACGATTGTTGAGGTTTTTGTTGAAATTGCCCTTGGGGTCGGAAATTCCCTTGTTCTTTGGAATTGGCGTTGAGGTTTGTTAGGGGAAGAATCCTGGGGCTTGTTGTTTCCATAGCTCAGTTGGGGTGGTCTCGCCATCTGGATTATAGGTGTTTGAGTACGGATTGTATTCTTGTCTTGGGAATGGGAAATTATTTCTTGAGTTCACTTGTTCGTTGTTATCCACTTGTAGAACAGGACAAGCATCTGTAGGATGTCCTAGATTTGTGCATATGCCACATGCTTTGACTTATGGATTGTTTCCTACAACAATTTGTTTGAGAAGATGTTTTAGTTCGTAAAGTTGGCTTTCAATATTGGAGTTACGCACTCATTTACTCTTGAATGTTCGTTTCCTGTCTGCATCGAATGGTTGAGTGTTCTCACCATGTTTGAAATCAATGTTCTTGCTTCAAATAGGGGTTTTGTTCATCGAGCTCCTCCACTAGCAAAGCATCAACCATGTTTCGCCTGATTGACATAAGCCTTCATAGAAGTATTGCACTAGGAGGTTTTCACCGATTTGGTGATGCGGGCAGCTTGCAATGAGCTTTTTGAAACGCCTCCCAATACTCATAAAGAGTTTCTCCATTGTTTTGGCGCACTGCAGATATCTTTCACGATATTTGTTGTCTTTGAAGTCGGGAAGTACTTTTCTAGGAAAAGTTGCTTCATTTGATTCCATGTTGTGACCGAACCTGGTGGTAAAGTGTACAACCAACTGCTGGCGGCATCTTTTAGTGAAAATGGAAAAGCTACGAGCTTGATTTGCTCTTGATGATGCCTGGGGTTTCATGCTATCACACACCACATGAAACTCCTTCAAGTGTCGATATGGATCTTCACGGATCGTCCATGAAAAGAAGGTAGAAGATGTATCAATCCGCATTTTAGCTCGAAAGTTTTACCTTCTTCTACGGTTGGAAAAGTTATACACAATGGTTGTTGAGTAACCCGGGAGTTGCCATTTGTTTAAGAGTTCTTTCATTGTTGTTATCAGCCATTTCTCGTTCGGTTTGTTTCGATTGTCTTATTCTTCTTCGAATGGATTTCTCGATTTCTGAAACGAAACTTTCAAGAATTCGATTAGTAGATCGGGTATTATGCATATAAGTGAAGAAGAATTTTTTTTTTTTTAAAATTAATTAATAAAAGCAACTAAATTTGTTAACCGTTCCCCGGCAACGGCGCCAAAAACTTGGGCGTGTTGTCGCAGTACGCCAAAATTTATTTTATTTCCTTACTCGGTTTCAAAATTACAAATTAATGTAGAAGTGGTAAGTAAGGGTCGAACCCAAGAGGAACGGTGTTTGATCTAGTTGTTTTTATCAATTAATATAGAAAAGGGGGGTTTTGTGAAGTTGAATGCAATTCGAAAATAAAATTACAAAATAAAAGAGATGAAAATGAAACAATTGAAGATATATCTAGTTCTCGGGTTCGGTTGTGTCAACATCTTGTGTTTATCTTTCCCATGCAACGTGTACTATCCCTTCTTCAATTTATCAACTCTCAATTAACCAAGAAGCTCTGATTAACGAATTCTTCCTTAAGTATATTAAATTAAAGTGAGTTCTTTAACTTAACATCTAGCTATTGGATAATCCTAAACAAGTTCTTAGGATTTAATGCAATGCTAGTGTGAAATGAACAAGAAGAATGATTTGAATTAGATGATCAATTTCACAAACTTGAATTAATACATCTAAGTTGATTTATTAACAAATATGCACGACATTTGTTTGCTACGGTGGATTGGAATCTAGTGATAATTACGGATCAAAAGTTCCAATCCTAGCACTTAACTTGAACTTAAAGATTAATTGATTCAATTGGCCAAAGTGAATGCAATAATCACATAAATTCAAAACGGGTTTAAAAGCATAACAAATCAACAAATTGAAGTAGAGGAATAGATAAAACGTTAGCAAAGAGTTAGAAAAGATAACAACATGATAATTGAACACAACGTCCCCCTCGAACTAGATAGAGAAGTCTAACTACTCATATTCGCGGGTTTCATACTTTTTAGCGAATGTTCGCCTTGTATCACCACTGCTATATGATAGATTATACTTCACTATCACAAGTAATATACACAAAATATAGAAAGCAAGTAAATAATGTTAAGAATTAAATAGAGAAATCTAACTACTCATATATGCGGGTTAAATACTTATAACGGCGTAACCGCCGTGTATCACCTCTGCAATATATGAGAAATTATCTTTCTCAAATATGAAAAATAAAATTAGGAAAGAAACTAGAGAAGAAATACTCCGTTAATCATATTCACGGCCGAAGTATCGTCGATTGATTTTTCGAACCTATATTTAGGTTCTTACTTCCGCCGGAATATGAAAAACTAAGAGCTTTCAAGCTACAACTAAGAACAAATGATGAAGAGAAATTTATTGAGAAGAAAGTTGGAGAGAATCACAAGCTAATTCTCTCTACAAAGTTGTGTGATTCAAGCTTGGAAATGCCTCTATTTATAGGCAAAATATTACACCAAAAAATATTAAAAAATCATAAAAGTCTTCCTTCATGAGTCTATTGTGGTGTGCTCAGGTTGTTTTATCTCTAAGAAGTCAAGAAAATACCAAAAACACGCTTTTAGGGTAGGTGGAGTCCGCTGGTCAAAATCTGCTGTGGTGTCGGCGTGACTCGAGTCACCGCGCGCGCGGAACGAGGAGGCCAGGGACGGTTTCAGGGATGACTCGGACGGTTGCGGCGCTGATCGAGGATGCTCGGGCGTGACTCGAGTCACTTGCGGCGCTGACTCGAGTCACCCGAGTCACCCAGAAATTGCACACAAGTCCCTCAACTTTTGAATCTTGTTCATGTTGGTCCTTGACAAATTGCATTGTGGTCCTCCAACTTTTTGAAAAGTTTCACTTTGGTCCCCTGACTTTTGAAAAGTTGCACTTTAGTCCCCAACAGTTTTGGAAGTGATGCTTTTAGTCCTTTTTCTTCAAACGGCCATAACTTTCACTAGGAAACTCCGATTTGCGATCCGGAAAAAGTTTGGGAATCCTCTTTTGATGTTCTTCGACATTGGCACAAGAAAAATTGTAAAAACAACTTTTCATAAAATTGCATCGGAGGTCCTCCATCTTTGATTCACTTGCCTTTTTGGTCCCGAGTTTCCGTTTTCATCCGATTTTCATCCATTTTGACTCCTTTTGATTCTTTGTGACCCTAAACACCACAATAAAGGAAAAACACATAAAACGGAACATATAACACTAATAAAACACACAAATACATAAAACAGAAGAGTTATTTAAGTGCTTTTCTAGCACTTATCATGGACTTTAATTTCTCACTTTTTTTGGGCATGGATTTTGTACTCTAAGATAGTCATAAATCATCTCTTACATCTTATCCTTTTATGCACTTAATAAACAAACTGCAAAGACGATGTCCACATCACAACATATATAACCATGCCCAATAATGTGTCATATAGTTAGACCTCAAAAGTTTACAAAACATCGCTCATATCCATTGTTCATTTCCATATTACAAATCATACATCCCAAAGTAACTTCAAAATATCATTATAACTATAAAATCAGCACCTATTCCACCATGTCTAATCTCAAAATCAAAACAATTACTCCAACATTTTTAATTTCTAGAACTTCTTCCTACTTCTCCAACCACACAACATTATCCTTGAATCACTGTACTATATTTCTAGTCAGGCTTTTGAAAATAATTTTCTTGAAAAATGAGTAGGATCTTTCATTTATTGGAAATCAAAATTCTATTAGAACTTTTTTGCCGAGTGCTCTTTTCTTTTCTTTTTTTTTAATATTCAAACTCGAAAAGAAACGTAGTCAAGAGTCGCGATTTTTTTCCAAATAAGTAACTCAAATTGAATTTTTGAATCCTGAAACCATGGTCATCGCCATATTTGCATAATACACCAAATGTACTAAAAAAATTCAAAATTCAGTTTCTATTCCTTTCATAATGAGAATAACAAAATCAGATCATAAAATTGTTTAAGAAAATTTGAAAATCGACCACCCGTCGAACTTGGAACATGTTGTAAAAGTACCTCATGTTAAAAATGTTATCATTTGAATCGTGCGTGGTTTGAGTTTTCTCAAAATGAAGTCTCACTCATTCCTCACAAATTCCTCTATAAAGATAATCTCGCATAAAAAAAAATCATAATTTATACTCACTTTCTGAACATGTACTCTCCTAGAATCACGTTGCACAAAATATATTCTGTAAGCAATAAAGCCCAGTTCTCATGTTTCGCAACATAAAATTCTAAAATCAAAATACATCTTAAAATCACATTATTTCCTAGTAATCCAAATCATAACTCCTAAAATCACATTACATCCTCAAAATCAAAATCATCCTAAAATCACCTTCCACAAAATTAATCCTCAAAGTCAAAATTGTATAGCCTCAAATTTTCACTCCCATCAAATTATATATATACTCTCAAGAAGTCAATGGAAGTCAATATGGTGTATTTCCTCAAACTTTCTCATCTAGATATCCCAAATTAATATTTATTACAAGCCAGGTGATGCAGATATTGAACTTTAATTCATGCCACTTGGACTTTCCAATCCCTCATGTTTTCCAACTTTGATAATAATGTAACATATTGAAATCGAAGATCTTATCATTTGTTGACCGTCCGTAGCCGAATAATCTAATGCCCTAGTTTTCACTAATTATCTACAATTTATAGCGTTTAGTCTTCAATTATTTTCCTTTCAAGATACTATATCACACCAATATAAAATTCACAAATTTATTGTAAGGTTAAAACAACATATTGACGAATCCCAAAAACCATAGTCAATAATATACCAATTTGTAAATTTCATCATAAGAATAAAATAGCATTTCAACTCATCAATCTCATCATAAGTGCATAAAATTTAATCAAATTACAAACTCCACGATTAGTTATAATCGCACACTAAGTTATCCTCGTGAATATCTTTAGTCCTTTCATCTTCATCTTCTAGACTTAGTAATCTCGACATACATCAAACCTGATGACTCCATCTTGATGATGTCCATCCAACCATACACACACAAAGTCTGGTTTGGGAAATTCTAATATCTTTCATTTAATTTTGAGGACTGAAAATGAAATTTCTACTTGATAACATTTCAAAAGAAGGCATAAAGTGCAAACTTGAACACTAACTCATACTTTATCATATAAATCATACTTATAGAAAACCATATAATTCTATCACTTCTCATGAAAAAATACTTTATTGTTGCTGGATGTAAAATTTTCTAAAACATTGACATACAAACACTTGTAAAAACGTGCTAATGCTGTATCAAAATCATAAATTTCTTATGGTGAGCACGAATCAAAAAACATCAAGCAGGTAAAATAAAATTATCGGAGCATTGTTTTATTTCAACTAGATATCCCAGCTCATCTTTACCCATCATATTATTACCCCACCCCTCAACCAAGGTGTTATTTGTCAATTGTGCAAAACCTATGTTATAGCCAATATCTTTGTTGTGGTCATATATTTTCAAACTATGAGTTGTGTATTATTGCTGCAAACAATGATTTATTTGTGGTGAGAATTGATTCTCAGCTGTGTCAGCTAAGCAGTAATGGAAAGTAAAGAGAAATCAAGAATCTTTGTACAAAAATCCAATCACCCAGCATGCATTGGAAGATGTCTTATTCAGCAGAAAGTGGGAGTTACCTTGGTACCCATGTTGGTAGGTAGTGCAAATCATCATGAAGACTCCTACAAATTGGCCCACAACAATCAACACATGAATTTGCTGAAATGTAACGATTTGGGATCCCATTTTTTCAAACTTGGAATGAATATTGGTGGCTAAATCACCTACCCTTCAACTTTCAAGTCCCCCATCATTTCAAACTTGAATTAGCTTTTCATGTGTGGCTTTATAAGCATGCAACTACGACAAAAGTGGGAGGCCACATTGATTTATGTTCTTGTAAAAAATATTGCTTCCCTATTTTAGTTTCATTTTAGCACCAAAATGGAGTCACATTTCGGTAGACAACGAGTGATTAGGCGTCTCGTGGAGGATGCTGCAGAATATCTTACGTTTGATGAGGTAGCAATGGCAATAGCATACGATGAGTATATAAGGATAATTACGCGATATCAGGGCAATGAAGAATCGGAGCGAGGATACTAGTTCATTCATTATACCCTAGAAGGAAACCCCCAAAAAATGTAAGAGACATCTGAAAATGAGTGTCAAAAATTATCGTGCACTTTGTAGGTTGTTAGTTACTCACTACGAACTCATACCAACAAGAATTGTACTAGTTGAGGAATTGGAAGGAATGTTTATGTGTGTCGTCATACAAGGGGCGGCTCTGTGGTTTGCACAAGCTCTGTTTGGTCATTCCACTGATACAATTTCAAGATAAGTTGTTGCAGTTAGAACAACAATCTACAAGATGCCTCACGGCTGGATAAGACGACACCTAAATTACAAAGAAGGTGAAGCATTCCATAGACCAACTGAAGAACGACATTATCCTTTCAAGATATATTTTTACAATTTCTTTAGTAAACATATTTGCATTGCAAGTTGACATGCTTCAATGCAACTGCAAGATTGTATTGGCACAATTGATGACACACGCATACCGTGTGTTCCTCCACAAAATGTTCGACCGTCACTTATGGGGCACAAACGAAGTTACACACAAAATGTATTATGCATATGTGACTTTAATCTGTGCTTTACGTATATTGAAGCAGGTTGGAAGAGCTCAATTCATGATGCACGCATGCTAAGGGAATGCATGAGTAGTGATGATTTCCCACACCTTGGGCTGATCAAGTACTATCTCGTTGGCGTTGGATTTCCAAATGTACGTGTGCACTTGGCACCGTACCATGGTCGTGACACCAGGTACTGGCACGAAGAGTTTAGAAACACGATGATTGAAGTGGGACGGAGACCACGGAACACTAACCAGAAGTTTAACTATTTGCATTCTACGCGCAGAATTATCATCGAACGAACATTTGGTATATAGAGAAAAAGGTTCAAAATTTTAAGCTCTATGCCATCATATAACATAGACCATCAAACGGATTTCGTGATAACTATAACAATACTACATAATTATACTCAAAACATCGAACCAAACAATGATCTTATTGACATTGTCGCTGAACATTTGGTAAATGAACCAATTGATTATGATCCCCCTTTTACGGGCTTTTGGGATAGGGATGGTGCGCAATCGGAGGAACGCAGTCAATGGGATGCGCTTCCTCCTTGCTTAGACAAGAAATTGTGGAGCAGTTTGAATGAGACGACACCAACAACTCATTTTCCACATTATTACATAGTAGCGCATTGCATGCTTTAGAATTGATGTACACGTGTCTGTTACTTAATGTACGTCGACATTTGAAATTGATTTAGCCTATGCATATTTCTTTCTAATGTCAATGAAAATTCAATGAAAATTTGGCTTCGAAGGCCAAAGTTTGAGTGGGTAGCATAAATAATTCTACTCACTCATAAATAGTGACTATTATGTAATCAATAATTTGTATTTCCATGATTTGAAATTTCTATTCTATATTGGACAGTTTGCAGTGAAAATTACTTATTGATACAAATATAATAATGACGAGAAAAAAAATCATAGTAGATAAAAGTTCATGGTAAAAGATGGTGCAATATCAGTTGCGACACACTAATTAATTTTTGAAATAATTAATTATTGAACAAATACCTAGCTAAGGAACAAAAATTTGTTTAAATAAGCAATTACATAGATATTTATTTTCGTGCCATAAGACAATAAAAATCATAAAAATGTTATATAAAAATTAAAACAAAATTGTGCCATGATCACATTCGCCCCTTTTCAAAATTTTGAAATAGATAATTATTTTCAAATATAAAATTAGCTAAAATGCAAAATTATTCAAAACTTTAATGTTAAATGTTTGTTTTAATTAAAAAAAAAAGAATTGCAAATTCACTTCCCAGGGATTAAGCAAATTATTGTAGAAATACTAAGCTGAAAATGAAAATTAATTAAGATTAATTATGTTGCAAGTATTAAAGCTATTTACAATGCAAAGATTTAATTGTAGTCGACGACAGTAGATGAAAATTGAAACGATTTCGTTGGATTGTAATTAGTGAAAATTAAATACATATATTGTTGAAGCAGAAAAAATAGAATGAATACAGAAAAATTAATAAAATTTAACTATATTGGAATAGCTTCAAAAGATTTACCTTGACAAATTAACTATCTTTTAAATTACAACACATCTTGTAAATTTGAAAATATCTTTGAAATTAGATTTAAACAAGTCCTATAACTACGCCTATTAAACTAATTGTTTTAGAAATAATTAAATCCCTCTTGCAATAATTTGCTAAAAATGAAAATTAATTAAAATAATGGTATTGAAATTAACTACAATTAATTTTATTGCCAACAATTAGTTGGATAGCGTTTCATTATACAAACATTAATTAAAATTAATTAAATTGCAGAGCGAGGAAAATATGATAAATGGTAAAAAAAATGAATATTAAATAGATTGCTATTGGTTACTTAGATTTTCTCCTGGAAAATTAATGATAACTTTTTTAATGCAATATATCTTTTAAATTACAAGATGTCTTTAATAAACAAGTTTTCAATTTGTGGTTGTTAAGCCTTTCGTTTAAGAAATAATTAACTATTTTTAGATATAATTAGCCAAAAAATAAAATGTAATTGTTTTGAAATTAAAGTAAAATTTATTATATTTCTAAGATTTTAATTGAGACAGTTTCATTTGATGAAAATTGTCATGGTTTGAGTGGAAGGAAATTATCAAAATTATTAGTTATTATATTGCTAAGAGGGGGAATGTATAGTTAATTCAAAATTTCCAAAAATTAAATAAATTGCTACAAGTTGACATAATTTCCTTTAAAAAATGAAAAATATCTTCTATATTGGAAGACGTCTTTCAAATTCCAAGATATTGATAGAATTAGATTTACATGAAAGGAATTTTTATGAAACTTTGCTCATCATTACACATGGGATTGAAACTAATCGATTAAAAAATAAAAGATATTAAAATTAATTACATTATTATGGGTTCGTAAGGGAGATGTCTTTGAATTTATGAAATATATTGACAATTAGATTCATGCCGTTTTGAAAACTACAGATATTAAGCCACTTATTTTAGAAAAGGAACATTATTTTTATAAATAATTAGTTAGAAGCAAAACTAGCCATAATTAAACTGCGAAAATTGACACATTTTGACTCTATAATATATCTATCTCTGTATTGATAATATTTTACAATGAAATATTTAAGTGCATATTCGACATATTTATTGTACAGTTAAGTTCCAATGCCCACGGTTGGAAAAAAATTCGTGGGGTTCAAACGGACCCCACCACCATCAGGGGGCAGTTATGTATTATTCATCTCATCTAATATAGATACAAAAAAAATTTAAAAAAATAAAAAATTTTGACCGGATGACGTGGCACCACGTGAGGGCGCCACGTGGCAAGTTGGCATGCCCACTAGTGGGCAGGTGATCATTGGCCATTTATTGTAATTGAATTTAATAGAATGTACAATTATATTTTTGAAAATAAAATGTTTAAACGCATCGCATGGGTGTATAGGTATATCTTTTGAATTTGTTATTTAATTTAATAGAATGTACAATAATTTCAAATAGAAAAGTACTAGCCGTACAAATGGTAGTAGATTTTTTGAGTGTGATTCTTTGGTAACTACAATATTTACTTTAATATTATTAAATTTTGCAGTTATACGTTCACAATCTGTATCACAAATTGTGTCCTCTGCAATATTGCGAAACTTCTGTCAACATTTTTGTATAATTATTTCAGTATTTTATGCTAATTAAATTTTGCTCTAATCAATGTCTACATTATTTTAAAGCAACTAATCTCATGCTGTTAATATTTATCGAAATTGCTGTTTGTTGGAAAATTAGCCTCTCGTACAATGCAATGGTAAAAAAACCATGGCCATTTTTAGAAGATAAAAATTATCATTGGCTTCACAATGCACGTGAATCCTTGAATTTTTATAAGGGAAGTTTATCAAAGAAGAAATGGAAACAAAGGAGATGGAGACCTGCTCAAAAATTTCTTCCGAGTTATAGGGGTGGTGAATGTACTCGGTCAAACCAAGTATGAACATCAGAAGAAGGAAATGAGTCACGGGGAAGATGGGGCGCGGTTGAAATATTTTCATCGTTGCATTTGCAGTTGGGCAAAGGGATAATGAAATCAAAACCACTTGTGGGACCCATTTTAAATCAAGCAGAGTTCACATGCATGGAAATTGAAGGCTAAACAATGTTGTGGATGAAGGCTGACAAGGGTAGTCTTGGAATAGTCATTTTCAACGATTATAAATAAAAATAGATAGTAGGTGGGTCTTTTGTAGGTAATTTTTGGGTCTACCGGAACCATCACTTAATATAGTGAGTACTGATTCAAACCAATATTGAGAAAGGTTTGAACAACAGCACTGAGTGTGATGTCAAAACCATGAACTGCAAGCACAGTATTTTCCACCCACGAACAATTTCACAAGAAGGCATCTTTCCCCTTCACCATGTCAACTAACTCTGAAAAAAGGCCATACTGAGTTTTACCTCCATCATCTGAACTGTATTTGATGTTTGGTGTACCTCTCGACGGAAGTAACTGTTCTAAAGCAAGGGCACTCTCAATGCTCTACAAACACAAACAAATGGAAGAGATAATGCTGCACTATCCTGTGACAAAAAAATACGTGAACAAAAAATATAAAAATAATAAATAATAAAAAGATTTACACCTTTCACTTGCTCAAGTTGACAACTATTGAATAAAATATGCAATCATAATTTAATGAAGCAACTTAAACATATATGGTTGCTACATAAAGTTGGAAATAATTGCAGCTACCCAGAACATATATATAAAAATTACTCTCCTATTTAGTCATCCATCCAATATGCAATCCTATAATGACAATTCACGTTAAGAAATACATGTACATAACACACACACACACACACACACACACACACACATATATATATATATATATGTATATATGTATATATGTATATTTAAACATGGAATATGTACGACAATACCAAAGTACAGCTCCTGATATATCATAGATAACACATCCATTGCAAAAACTTAATACATGTAAAATAGAATTTACTGTAACAGCCACTGATCTTCACAAATGAAAATACTTCTGGACATAACAACATTGAGTAAATTTAATGAATAGTCACCAAACTTTTAAAATGTTACTAATTTTTCACGGAACTTTGAAATGTAACTGAATACTCACTAAACTTTACTTAATGTCAACTAATAATCACTCTTTAACTCAATAGTTAAATATATTTAAGAATTATGTATATGTGACTAATAACATTCTTTGTAGAGACAATTAGATTAATTGTTGGCAAAATAAATTCATCTATTAGGATTTAAATCAAAGAAAAACTAAATAAACTATCAGAAATGCCACTGTTTGAAACAATGCTTGTGTCGCATTTCTTACTATTTATATAGTTTTTCGTCCTATTGAAGTGAATTTTTTATACCAACAGTTGATCTAGTTGGTCACATGTATAATATCGTCATTCAAATTGGTACAATAAATATTAAGTTAAGGAGTGATCAATAAATGATGTTACGTAAAGTTCAGTGAGTATTTAGTTACATTTCAAAGTTCAGCGAGTAATTAGTTACATGTTGAAACTTCAATGACCATTTATTAAATTTACCCTAACAACATTACCTTATTATCCAGTCATCATTTTCATATTTGTTCAACATGTCTCTGCATCGCCAACTCTCACTTTGATAATTGGTTTTAATGTTCAACAAGACAAGAAATTTAAAATAACAGACAATGGCATATAGACATGTGTTTAACTTTGTCCCAATAGTACAAAGGCACTTCTCTTTCCCAAATCCCAAAAAGGCCAATCAGATTTTCATTATCTACACCTATATGGAAATTGTGTGATAAAAATCATGAATGAAATCAAAAACATACATTATTGAAAAAATATAAAGGAATTATAAAACCACATCAAGTTAAGTTAATTACATTTAACTGAAAACAAATTACCCCAAATCTTAGTGACTTCATTGCTCAATTGTCTGTAATCCAAGTGAACAAAAAAAATATCAAAATACTAGGAATCACACTTAGCTCTAACAATTCCTAAAAGATTATTTATAAAAATATACTACTCAATTGTTAATGCTCATATTGACCAGAGAAAAATCCAACACAAATAGATAAAATTATATCAGATTAAACGAGATAACAAACTTGCCGATGAATAAATTGGGTCTAGGGTCACCATGAAGTTCTCAAACAAAGGAGTTTTCCCAATTCCAGCTTCAGTTTGCCTCTGTTACTAATTTTGACACCTACATTTGAAGGTTTTATTCTTCGCATCATCTGAGTTGGAATCAATGAAGAATTCTTTCGTATTAGACGGGTTGGCCCCCATTGAAAACAAAGATTGTCGTTTCTGTTAGGAATTGCCCAATAGACATGCATAGCGGAATACAAAATAGGCAATTCAAAATCGGATCTACTCATTTCTTAGATGAGATCTGTGATTAGAGATTACCGATATAGAAGCGGATTTCACGGGGAATCTCTCGTTTGTTCTTTCGTCTCCACAGCCGTCCAATCGTCCGGCCTCCAATGGTGATCCACATGTCAAGACTCTTCTTGAATTACGAACACCTTCGTAGTGGGGAGTTCTCTCTAAATCTTAGTGCTAGTTATATTGTAGAGAGAATTAAGAGACAACTAATTGATTAGTTATGGGACAATAGTGGGTTATTTATAGGTTTCTAATAAACCTATTGGGTCTATGATTACTTGAACTCCAAGACAAGTTAACCCGGTCCAACTATTGGGCCTTGTACATACCATAACTAACATTCTCCCACTTGGACAAGGTCCAATTCAAGATGTGAGTACTTGACTTTGTGTGTGACCCATCAGGCTCCCACTCACTATTGCAAACGTCATGGTGTCACTATTTGATCTTATCAAGATAGGATGAAGTGAAATCCCATTTCAATTTATCATCGATTCACCCAGATCGATTGACTAATGCCGTCGTCCATGATTGACATCTAGCAATGTATCATGGCAATCCAAGTGACGGGAAAAGTCATGTGGTAATGACGAAACCCTTACATGTGCGGTTACCGTGGAAGTATAATCCCTTCATCAATATAACTCGATTGGTTTAGAGATATGGATTTGCGTCAATCTCATTCAACCAACCATGTTGTTCGCTCTCAACTCAACGTTGATTAAAACAATGATTGTAATTGAAACTCTTTTCAATCTCACAATCTCACCTTGGCCAAGGATTTTATATCAACTTGATTGGGCGAAATGCAGGTTATAATCTCCCGTTATCCAGGAGTGATGAATCCTTTATTGAATACTCACAACCTTTATGCAACTCTCACTATACCTGCACGGCATTTCCAGTCAACCCATGGTTAGAGTATCCTTCAATGTCCGCCAAAGAAAGCCATCCTTACATAAGGTTCTATGGTATTCTCAAGTCAAAGGACCAATTTCACCCCGCACATTAGAGATCAACTACTGACGCAAGGATAACTATCCACGTAGTATCTCTAGGCGGGTCATCCAGATGCTTGTTCCACTCACGAAGCATCCACGTGTCCATCCAAATGTCTCCACATTCTAACTTGTGAGATCAATTACTTTCTTCTTAAGAAAGAGATGTTACACATGCTAGTCTATCCGTAATAACAATATCTGTGTTTTGTTATTGCTACGACCAGGGATAATTTAAGAATAAGTGCCAAAAACTTTTATCTCACTATCACAACACCTTGTGATTAACAAGTTTTCTCACATTTATTCTACGGACTCCATTATTTTAGTTGTTATGATAAAACAACGTAGATATGTAAAATAATAGATCTGCCATTCAATTGCATCTATCAACTAGGTGTTTACGCACATCAATATCCAATATAGACTGCAACACCATAGTTTTACACAACTAGGTCCAAATACTATTGTATCTAATACACATAGCTTCAATCATGAATATGTTGTGACATCCACTATGTCACGAGATCTTTTGTATTTATCCTTTTATCATTTCGTTGCATTATCTCTTCCAAAGAGACATGCCACCTCTTAGGTTTCCTTCGCTTGTGCGATGGCTCCATTGTTATCTCAATCTCTATTGGATCAACAATGTTAGGAAAGCTTTCAAGTTCAATTAAGAACTTAATGATCTAAGCCGCTTCTCTTGCTACTTCCAAAGTAACTGTGTATTGAATTGCATTCATCTAGAACCTTTCCAGGTGATCATACTATTCTTATGAGTAACTATCTTTCCGAATTGGGATTCATGTATAGTCTTTCTAGACTAAGGATCGACACTTGGGAAATTTTTGAAATCTTCGTTCAGATTCTCCATTACAACATTTATTCAATGCTTCTCAAGCATCTAATAATGTTCGTTGACCAATATTTAATGTTTTCCACATTGTTTTCTCGGAAATTTTCCCCTCCAAAACATGTGAAACATTTGATCTAGTACATAGTATCGCATGAATCTTATCTATGCGACATCTCTCAACCGTGTTCTCCAACGCCTTTTGAGAGTACAGTCCTATCCTTATAGGATAGAGTTCTATCTCGAACTCTTTCAGGAAAAATCTTCTAAAGATTTCGTCTATGTACTTGGATTTAGATAGGCTAAACGTTTTCGTAGATCCTTCTGTATAGATCCTTGTCCCAACATTACATGCAACCGTTTTCTAAATCTGCAATGGAGAAAACCTCGGACCTTCTCTGGAGATATCGTTTTTCTAACAATCCATATCCACATACTGTATTAGAAATACGATTATACTCCCACTAACTTCTTGTACACACTATTTGTACTCATTTATAACAAAATCAAACTATTTGATTGTCTCATCAAAATGAAGTTTTCAGCTCCTCTTGGGTATGCCGACACGCTTGATTTGATCTTATGGATTCAAAACTCTTATGTTGCATCAAATACAACGTGATCAAAATTAAGTTTTTGAAAACCATTTCTCAAACGAGCATCTACGGTAGTTAGAATTCGAATTAATGGAGACACGATTATAGATGTGAATTTTGTTCTCAAATAGAACATTTATCTTTGATTGCAAAATTCACTGTTAATCTTGTCTTGTGAGCATTACGATCCATGTCAACGGGTTCTTTGTAAACTAATTTACAAATTATAGGTCTAACCCATCCTGTAACCAAAATCCACATTTTGATTTTAGTACATGGAGCTCACTTCGAATTCTAGTGTATCTATCTAACTTGACTTTTACCATTTATAAACCACAGCCTTATCATCATTGACTAGCAATACCATATTAATAGCCACAAGATCACATCTTGCTATAGATGAGCCTTTCCACGGTCTATACGGAGCCAATGTGTTATTAAGAACTTTTCTTCTTTACTAGTTTGCACCTCATCAAATGAAGTTTAGCAACTAGTTCATCTAGTCGGTTGATCTCTGTTGTGACTTCTTGAACTCTTTCAAGGTCTATCCGACTCCCACTATCCTTTTAGGAAAAATAATTTCTCAAAGATTAGATCATACTTCGATAAGATGATTCTAATCTTAAAAGTGAGAATAGTGATACTCAATGATATTTTATCTTGAATATCTATCAAGAGATTCCGTCTATGCTTCATCAAAGCGTTATTGCTCAAAACTATTTTGAGTTTTATCTTCCGACCTAGATGGAACGTTATTTAGTGTGTTACTTGCAATCTCTATTGCCCATCTTCAAAACAATTTTGCGGTGAACTGCTAGGTATAATGACAACATCGTATCATATTAATATGAACAATTTCTCTCATTGTATACCATTGAATTAGTCATGTATATTCCCAAATTCACTGAACGAGAATCTCATTCTTCTAATTATATCCTTAAATAATCTCCACTTCGATCATATCGAAACGTGAGAATATTCCCCAAGTAGCTCTCCTCTCTTACTTGAACCCTTTTGAACATTTCAAAATTTTTCATGCTTGTGATCCATCAAGTATAAGATACTATATCTGATATATAGCCCTCTTTGAGCTTGACGACGTTGGAGATGCTATTTTCCGACCTTCTGTACATATCAACCCAATACATCAATATGAATTAGGGTTAACATGTTTTGATGTCGGAATAGGATATAATCATCGTTATACCCTTTTTATTTTCTATTCCAATAATAGACCTTTTAGAAATCCAATATTACTGATCTTATTTCTATAGTTGATTCCATTAAATGATTGTAAACAACTATTGTTCTTGATCTTAATGGATCAACTATTCATGTCCCAACATGAATAGAAATAATGTTCTTCACAAGAACGTGATCAAAATATTTATTCTAAAAACAAAATAAAAAGATAACGAAAATAATAGGTCTTGAATGAAGTCACATTTACTTCATTTCCTACTATGGGTTCTATTACCTTACTTTGCAGTGAATTTTCTTATTTAAATCTTAATCGTATTTAAATAGGGGATCTCCATCTGATATCCAATACCTAAAAGATTTAAATACGGGTTTTGAAAATCTTCTCCAAGATTCTTCTCTTCAAATGGTTATCATTGCCTCACAGTTCTATACCAATATTCTTTGTCTCCATAAAGTACTACTGGCTTTGGATATGTCTTTATATGCTTCAACTGTTAGTTTGATCTCCCAAAATTTTTCTCAAAGTTCCTTTGAGACTTCTTTTGAGCCTCGTTAGGAATTTTAAGATCAAACTTATCACATCAGTGATAGGTATAATAGTTTGAGCATATCAAACAGATTAGTAGGTATTGGGAATCTTATTCACAACAAATTGTGAACTATTTGGCAATGAGAGTTGAACTAAGTCAACACTTGACTTGTTGCCCATCAAGTCTCCAAATAGCATTTCGGATTTTATATCATTCACTACATGAATCAACTTCTTGACATGATCAACAACAATATAAATATCCACACCCACATGCGATATTTACAACTCACAACTGCAAGTATCATACATATAGCATTATGATCATCACATGATCTTTGTAAACTCACATTGTCTTAGCAAGACTATCTTGATAGGATTTTCGGATAATCTGTTTATGACATATATTAACTTATAGGTGAGAATAAATCTCACATATATGACGTTAGTGTAAGAAAGTCCAATGAGTATGACGACACTCAATTCACTTTTCATATTTGAGTACAGTGCTCAAGTAGTTCGGATGAGTTTGTCGGCATCAACTATGCTTTTCAAACTCAAAATATTACTCATAATATAATTAACAGAAATGATAATGGAATAATAATAAATGCAATAAATTTAATCAAATATGGACTTTTATTTAATTAACAATACTCCCACTGAATCAATGATCCCCAACATTGATAGAAAAGAAATTTTCAAAGTTTTTATCAATGGCCTAGGACCCCGTTTGTTCAATTAGAACCTTGAGTTACTCAACAAGCCCTAATTGTCATTCAGGTAGATACACCTATCAATCACATCTCCATGCGACTCCTAAATCATCAAGCAGATAACCATTTACCTTGTACATCTTATGTATTAACTTGACGTGCCTCTAAAATCTATTTCCTTGAGTTACTCAACAAGAAATAAATTTGCATTAAATTCAACCCAATATTCAGAGACATCACATGTCTCACAGTGAAGAATATTTCCTACGATCGAGCAGCCTTTAGTTACTCAACAAACTGACTACGATTGTGGAAATCAAAATTTTCACCGTAACGTTGGAAGGCGTGGATTAACGTTTAATCGTGAATTTAATATTGTTTTTAAGGGGATCAGTCTCATCAATAATATAACGCATAACAATCAACATCAACCATGCAATCATCAAGCATAATAAAACTAGTGGATGATTATGGACGTATATCTATCTAGTTTTCCCGAGCCAAGAGAAAAACTAGTTGGTCAATTCCTAAGGGACAATGTCTTCGTCCTTCGTTGGTTAACTCCGGTGATCTCCATCTTCTGCTCCAACTGGTATCCGATACTAGTTGACACATACGCCGTATCACATAGACTTGCAGGTCCGAAATTAAATTAAAAATTAATTGGCACGTAGGCCCAAATTAATAATAGGCACGCAGGCCCCCAACATGAAACAAAGAATAAAACCATGCATTCATCCAATCACATTGGTCTAGTCCATAATCATCCACGATATCTAATATTAACAAATTATATCAATTTCCAGATTTGGGTAATAATATTATTTGGCTAAACATTTTAAACCCATAAAGGTACGAACCAAACGAATATTAATTAGTTAATCATATTAACTAATTAATAACTCATCAATTAAAAATATATAATTAATAATCTAATTAATTATTTAATTTTATCATGAGGAGGGAATTTAGAAAATAACTCTTTATTTTCCCAATCATATCAAAATTTAATTAGTTAATCACATTAACTAATTAATTACATATTAATAAAATTTTTATGATTAATCAAATTAATCAATTAATTTTATTAATAAAAGGGGACTCACAAAATAACTCTTTATTTTGTGAATTACTTTGGTCTGGTCCAAAATTATTCACAATATCCAATATTGATAAACAGTCCAGTTTCTAGATTTATTGTGACGACTCGTATCGTTTAAACAATTTAAACAATCGGAAAAACAAAATACCATGAATTAATCCAATTAATTCCATGAAAAATTAAATAATAAATAATTAATCTAATTAATTAAATATTATTCAAGACGGGTTAGACAAAATAACACTTTATTTGTCACCTATATTAAAGACACACTTTAATAAAATATTTTATAGAAACACTAGGGGAAAACAAACTAAAATTATAATTTCAAAAATTAAACTTTTATCCCAAATAAGAATTTTAAAATTGAAAATAAATGCTGAAAGTTGAATAATTGCTAGAAAATTGGAAAATCTAATTTATCATTAATTTTAGAAATTTTATTTTCCCCTCGAGATGTGTTTTCTAACAAAAACTGAAATTAGGGACTAACTCGTAAGTTTCAGAAACTTTCGCGAAAAGGAAATCCCACTTAAATAAGATGGGGGCTCGGTGTGCAATTTCCAAAATTACACAACGGCGACCATCGCCGTTGCCACCAGAGGCAGCGGCGACGGTCGCCGCTCCCCTTCCTTCATAGCGGCAAAGTCACCGCTGCAACTCCTGGCAGCCGAGGCTGCTGTAATAGTAGCAACGAACTTTGCTCATCGCTATCGGCGACCCTAAATCGCAGATCGGCGCATAGTGCGGCATGGCGCGACTCGCCGTTGTCATCCGGCGGCGACGTCAAAGCCGAGCCTTTTTTTCCTTCAGATTTACGGTTGTGCTATGGATTTGAAGAATCATATTCTCAATCCTAGATTTCCTTCATCGACTTCTGTCTTGAATTCACACCGAAACCATGGTTCGACTCATGCAATGGGAATCAGATTCAAAATCTTCAATATTCCAATGCGAACGGTGTATAATTTTTGGTTCGTTTTTAATTTCAAATCAAATTTAGAAAACATTATTTCGAAAATAATTGTAACTAATTACCAAATCAAATTGATATAATAATTATTGTAAATTGAACAATAATCTCAACAAGAAATCGAGTTGGCTCTGATACCACTGTTAGGAATTGCCCAATAGATATGCACAGAGGAATACAAAATAGGCAATTCAAAACCAGATCTACTCGTTTCTTAGATGAGATCTGTGATTAGAGATTACCGATATAGAAGCGGATTTCACGGAAATCTCTCGTTTGTTCTTTCGTCTCCACAGCCGTCCAATCGTCCGGCCTCCAACGGTGATCCACACGTCAAGACTCTTCTTGAATTACGAACACCTTCGTAGTGGGGAGTTCTCTCTAAATCTTAGTGCTAGTTATATTGTAGAGAGAATTAAGAGACAACTAATTGATTAGTTATGGGACAATAGCGGGTTATTTATAGGTTTCTAATAAACCTATTGGGTCTATGATTACTTGAACTCCAAGACAAGTTAACCTGGTCCAACTATTGGGTCTTGTACATACCATAACTAACAGTTTCGCGGGTATGAACAGAGTTTTGGCTAGAGAGATTTTCAGAGAAAAGGCGGGACGGCAGTGCTCGAAGGAGAGACGATGAGACTAGAAGACGAATAAGAAAAAGAAAGGGAATTGATTTTTACATAGAGGATTTGGACGAGATACCGGCGTGTGGAGACGTTGATTGGGTTAATGGGCTTGTGTTGAGGTGGAATAAGTGGTCCATCACGTATCCATAGTCACGCCCACAGAAAAAAAATTTTATTTTTAAAGTTTTTTTAATAATAATTATATTAAGTGTGATGAATAATCCATAACTGCCCCTGATGAATAATCCGATAGTGGGTACGGATCATGGCTGAGTAGTTTGTGGCAGAGTGGTCCATGTTGCATATTTTAATTGTGGCACAACTTCGAACGCACGGTATTGACACAACAGATTTTGGTTTGCAAAACTGTACTATTATTTACAAGAAATTAAAGCATGGATATCCCAAGGTTATGGTTAAATACACCCAATACTTTAATACATGCATCTATATTTTAACAAAATTCCGATCGTGTCCTTGCTTAAAAAAAAAACAAAGACGCTCGCTCAAAGTAGAAGCGAAACATTTGTGAACACCAGGAATGACATTAAGCTCCATATGAAGCGAACCCCAAGGGGTTAAGCCCCATATGGATAATTTTTTTTAAAAAAAATAATAAATAATAGAAAAAGAAAGGAAAAATATCAGACAAAAAATTTTTGTATTATTTTTTTGTTTAAATTTTTTTCAATCACTCAAAGTTTTTTTTTTAATAATTGTATTTAACACTAAGTCTAAATAAAACTAATTACTATATGATATAAAAATTTTGAAATTTCGAAATTAGAGTAGTTACACAAAAAAGAATTTTTGAAATTACTCGTAAAAGCGATTGTAAAAAATTTAATTTTTAATAATTTGACAATAAAGACAATTATTTTATCACAAAAAATTCATCACTAAACTGGTTGCAAAAAACTTAAAGAAATTTCAAAATTAGAAATTTTAATTTCCAATTTTCTTTAAATTTTTTGCAACCACTTTAATGATGAATTTCTAATTTTTTTATGATATAGTAATTAACTAACTTTATCCGGTTAGTGTTAAATACAAGTATTAACAAAAAAATTCAGTTGCTGGAAAAAATATAAAGAAATCTTAAAATTACTCATCAAATGGTTGCAAAAAATGATAACAAAAATTTTTTATTTGTCATTCTTCCTTTCTTTCTTTTCTTTTCTGTTTTTTTTTTCTAAAAATTTAATTGTGTTCGCTCCACATGGAATGAACATACAGTCTGTGTAGGTACATTTCAAAAATTACTCGCTAAAGTGGTTATAAAAAAATTGAACAAAAAAGTGATAGTAAAAATTTTTTGACTAATAATTTCTTTAAAAAACTTAAAAAAATTACTAGTTAAAATGATTGCAAAAAAATTAAATAAAAAACGATAACAAAAAATTTTCAACCGTCATTCTTTCTTTTTTTTTTTAATTTTGTTTGCTCTAGGTCGAGTGAACACACAAATGTGTGTTTGGTCCAGGTGGAGCGACGAGCATGCAATTGTGGGTTCGCTCCATTTGTGTTTTTTTATTTTTTTTATTAAAGGCATAATTGGAAAAATCCGCATGAAATGGGTGCATAAAAAAATTGGCCCGGTACACTTAGCCACGCCCATATCTCAAACAAAGTGGAGGCGGATAAAAGTACCAGGGATTTTCTGTTCCCATCGATGGTTTCTAAGATAGAAACCATCGGCTGACCTGGAAGCCAACGTGGACAGAGCCGGTGCCAAAATTAAAAAGATGTCCAAAGAGAAGGGGCTTCTCGTGCAATAAAGGAAAAAGCTATACAGAGGGGTCTTGGAGAAGCCGCTTCATTTCAAATTAGAAGGCGTGAACGAGGGCTCGTATAGCACGAAGATAGAAAGGGCTTCTCATCGATGGTTTCTTGAGTTCTGACAACCACAAAAAGCTGAACCACCGACATCGACGACCACCGGAGTTCGCGAATCCAGGTTAGTGTCTGTCCGCTTCGAATCTCTTGGGCGATTTGTTGAGTTTTGACCAAGAATGTTAGGGATTTTTGAAATGAATCACGTAATGGGTCTAGCTGGTTATGGGCGTACAGACTCGAATTAGTTCTCGAGTTTGTGCTCAAAAATCCCTATTTCAGATGTTCGATTTTGGCTCTGTTTTCCCCCATTTCTCTGTTTTCACCCATTTTTGGCTCAAAGGTGTGTGGGTGAACACGAATTGGTGTTTATTGGTTTCGTGTGTGGTTTCTGTTGGTTCTCGAAATTTTTTTGGTTTCCCCCATTTATTGGTTTAGTGTGTAGTTTCTGTTGGTCTAGAGGGAATTAAGTTACATTAGTTATTGAATATTACGTGGGTTTTGAATCTTTCTCGTTTCCCTTCAGTAGTTATTCACTAGATTTCAAGATGCTCCAAATTACTGAGGCAATGTCGGGCAACTTGGATTCCAATGATATAGCCGTGTCCGAATCTTCGTCTGAAGAGGAGATGCTCGAAGAAGATATAGAGGAAATCAATGTCAACGCAGGTTGGTCTTTTGTCGGTAGATGGTTGTAATGAAGGCTGAACATTTTGCTCATAATGTTTATTATTAATGTACTGCAGGAAATATTGTTATTGGAAATCCATCTTAATGGAGGCTGATTTTTATTTAGAGTGGCATAAATGTTAGTTTCTAATGTATTGGCTACTTTGGGGTGCTTAAAATAATAGTATGAAGACTAATAACACTCTAAGGATGTTTAAAATGACTTAATTTTTAGCGGCAATGTAACGTATAGCTATCTAATCTTTCTTTCTTTTTTTTGGTTTTTAGTTGTGGAGCTGACAAATGGTGATACTAAGTACTTTCCCAATGTTCTACCTGATCATCTACCATATGTTGGGATGAATTTCACTTCGTGGGAAGAGGCATTGAGATTCTACAATAATTATGCAAAGCTCGCTGGGTTTAGCACGCGTAGACACAGCAGCATCTTAAGCGAAGATGGTACCGGCTATCGATCAAGAACATTTACTTGCTCAAGACAAGGTACAAAAAACCTGAGCTATCAAAAGAAGAGGAAGCATCAGGAAACACGGTCTGGTGTGCGAAAACGGGACAGACTAGATGCTCTTGTTTAGCTAGCTTGACAGTGAAAAGGTTGAAGGATGGGGCCGGGTGGACAGTTTCAGTATTCACGGCCGAGCACTCTCATCCGCTTACTAGTCCCGGGAAAGTGCAGTTTTTGACATCACACAGAAATGTAACTCGGCTCACAGGTGCCTTATGGATCAATTGTCGCAGGCAAATATTCCCACATGCCAACAATTTAGGTTACTTGAGATTGAATGTGGTGGTGCTTCTTCCGTTGGGTGTCAAGAGCAGGATATTAGGAATGTGGAAAGGGAGAAACGGCAGAAGAAATTGGGACACGATGCTGAGACGCTCGTTAAATATTTTGATTGCGAGAAGGAGATGGATGAGAACTTTTATTACAACATCACGACTGATGGAGGGGTATTCGATAGGTGCTTTTGGGCGGATTCTGCTTCACGTAGTGCATATGCACACTTTGGCGATGTTGTAGTGTTCGACACAACCTACAACACGAACACGTATGGTATGATGTTGGCACCTTTCGTTGGGGTAAATCATCACAGACAGACAGTTTTATTCGGATGTGGACTGCTTAGCAATGAGAAGACAGAGTCATTTATCTGGTTATTTTCACGATTTTTAGAAGCCATGCCCAGCGAGCCGCCCCAAAAGTTATTATTACTGAACAAGATCAAGCAATCGGGGGGGCAATTGCTACGGTAACTTCTCCTTCCAATCACAATCGGCGGTAGAGATGATGGCTACAATGGGCCCAGTAGATACAAACAACAAGAAGGGTAATATTTTTCAATTTTGATGTCTATATTAGTAATGCTTGCTTACAAATATTAGTAATGCTTGTTTGCTAAATTTATCTATCGTTAACACTTTTGGTAACGATCATCTTTATGGTTTGTCATCTAGATATGTCCACTTCTTCCCGTGTTAAGGATGGTTTGAGTGTTCAGGATCCAGTCTTAGTGCGTGCGAAGGGCTCTGGGAAGCGTATGAAATCATCGAAGGAGAGGGGTCAGAGTGGGAGAAAATGTGGGCGTTGCCGCAAAGTGGGTCATAATGCAAAAACTTGTCCGGAGATTATTTTAGGGTATGATCATCCGTGCTACACTAATCCACATAATTTGTTTACTTCTTTTGAAATAATAATTAATTAAAATCATTTGTCTGCTTGTTTGTCGCGCAAACCATACTGCAAATCATTAAGTTATGGTGGGATACTTGTTGATCAAATCATATTGCGTATGATGGTTTTTAAAGCCAATTATATTTTTTTGTTGAAGGCAATGCATTATTTCTTGGAAAATAGATCCTATATAGCATATGAGCAATGACTATAGGAAATATATGTTCAATATTAATTTTATCCCAACCGTGTAAGTTGCATTGCCTTAAAATATTTAAAATATGTCCATGATCAAACATTTGCAGACCAAAAAAAGGAAAAAGATGGAGGTGTGTAGATTAGAGTTTCAATGTTGTAATTGATGCTAATTAAAAAGTTGCAACTTTTTTGAAGCAATCGGGGATTAATTGACGAGGAGTACATCCCGGATATATCATATGCCAACACCAGGATTGGAGATGTGGCACTTGCCGATACACTTGTCTCCCAAGGATCTGATAACTACTCTATTCACCCGACGAGTCTCCACGGGGACGTGTTCATAGGGTAGTTAATATTCTTGATGTTTATTTTGTAATCGATGAAACTCGTTATGCTATGAAACTTCTTTTGTATCGCTATAACTAAGTTCTTCCTTTGGGTATTGTAAACTTCTAAGTGCTCCTTTCTTCTTTTTGCCTTCTAGGTCTATGATAGATAGATGTTTGGTACTACTACGACCATGCAAAAACGAATACTTACTCAAAGAATGGTATTTAAGATAAGTTCTTTGGCCGAACCAAATGAAGTCATTTTGGCCTACAAATAATACTAACCAACCATGTATGTCCTCAAACACATGACCAATCGGACACCAAGATGTACTCATCAACGCAAACAAAGTTCCTTCTTTTTTTTTTTAAAGCAAACTCATTTTAACATAAGTTCACATTAAAGTTGATATTACAGAATTTCGACCTATTAAAATGCATCAATACCACCCCAACATTCATGATACTACAACAAAACAATATCAAATCCGACAAATGAACTATAATATTGAACAACATGGTGGTAGCTTGTCCAGCTTGTCCAACTTGTCTAGTTTGTCCATTTTCTCAGCAATGCGTTCAAGTAAGTGATGATCTTCGATGTGAGCATTCCACATTAAAGTGTTCAGATTTTGAGTTTCACTAGGCTTATACTCAACACCTCGAGCATTACTCATTGTCTCGTCAACCAATAAAAGCCATTACATGCCTTCCCGTCCTAGGCAAGAATATGCACACAATCACATTATTAAAGTTGATCGACATTCATAATATAGAAAATATGCATTGACATTGATAAAATCACGATTCCCATCAACAATCCCATCTCCATGAACATACCTTCACATTCAAACATTTCCAAAAATCACGATTAGGATTGAGATGAGTATGTGACGTCTTCAACACCATTGCTGCACCGCAATGACAATTCAAAGACTGAGGGCGCACGGAGCTTGAACTAGAAGAAGCCATCAGTTGAAAGCCTACATGGAATCGGTGGTCGCATTAAAAATCGCAAATACCATCTTAATATTATGTTATCTTTATTCAAAGAGGCTGAAATGAATCAGCATTTCTCATTGCAGATTAAATATTATGTGCATGGGCTGAAATGAATCAGCATTTGTCATTGCAGATTAAATCTGCTCGCAATACCAAATACTACAATTGTTGATAATTGTGATCATGCAGCATTCTGAAACTAATCATAGCACCATTAGCAAATAATGATAAATAGATAGATATATCTCGAACCTATGTAAACCCTAGAAGACGTGCATAAGTTCTACTTTTGACACCAACTGTACATGTTTGTTTGTAAGTGTCGAACAACCTGATGTCAAAGGTCAAGCTCAGGGGGCTAAATGCATATTATTTGAATTTTGCTTTCTCCACACACACTCACGTGTAGATAGGTTTCATTTTTTCCAATCAAAACTCAACAAGTGGGCAATTAAATGAGTAGTGGCGAGACATAACGATGTTTGCCTACTGCAATACCATGTTAAAACAACTTAAAGTTTAAACTAGAACTATTAGAGATAGTGGCATGCATATCATTTCAATATACTCTTCAACAAGAACGAAATGATATACCTTAGAAGGGTACTTTTTGAGCCAACATAAACCCAGAACACTATGCATAGCTCCAAGTGACGGAAGGTAACTAACAATCTTCTCACTTTCAATAACTAATGTAACTTAATTCCCTCAATAAACAGAAACCACACACGAAACAGAAAAAAAATTCCGAGACCCAACGGAAACCACACACGAAACCAATAAACACCAATTCGTGTTCACCCACACACGAAATAATCTGAAATAATCTGAAATAATGATCCTTTGAGCCAAAAATTGGGGAAAATAGAGAAATGGGGGAAAACAGAGCCAAAATCGAACATCTGAAATAGGGATTTTTTGAGCACAAACTCGAGAACCAATTCGAGTCTGTAAGCCCATAACCAGCTAGACCCATTACGTGATTCATTTCAAAAATCCCTAACATTCTTGGTCAAAACTCAACAAATCGCCCAAGAGATTCGAAGCGGACAGACACTAACCTGGATTCGCTGTAACGCCCGCTCTCAAAACATACGTTTATAACCATAACGATTAGCAATGGAAGCTAAATAGCGTTACAAAACCCTTACTCGGTCCAAGCTCATGAGTACTTATTTACACATTTACATCAAAACGTAAGCAAAATACATGATATCATGGCCATTGGACACATGCAAAAGCGGCCTATACAGGATCGGGAGCTTCCTTTGGTTTCCCCTCCACGTCACGTTCTCGAGGATTCCCCTCCATCCCCAAGTCCACGGTCTCGGCTCTGGTCACCTATCACATAACATAACACATCGTGAGCCACGAGGGCCCAATGGGGAGCACAATCATATGCAATGCATGACATATTAAGTAACAATGGGCCGTTAACCATATGTTTATATTGGCGCATTACGTACATTCATACTTTAATTGGCGGACCCCAATCCTTTGTGGGACCTCCATTTGGACCAATTGTCTCAGACCTTTGTGAGACGAACATTATATAAACATTTGGTTGGCAACCCTATTCCTCGTTTTTTTCATGCATGATCATGCTTCAATGTATACACATAAATAAACACATGTAATATCATATGCATATTAACATAAAATGGGTCCATAAACATCAAGGTCCTACAAACCCCCAAATTGAGTATCTATATGCTATACCAACCCTATAGTCATATCTACTCAACCAAAGCATCAACATCATTAATCCTAACTTACCACTTGCCTCTTTACCTATTTATTGCAAACCAACCAATATTAGGGCATGATCTTACCTCAAACACTTTAAGTGCTCTACTACCCACCTTAGGAAGATAGGACCACCAAGGAAAAACTAGGTAGAGGATGGACTTGCTTGCTTCTTCACCTTGCTCCTTAAGAACTTGATTGATCTTCTATACCAACACTTGATCCAAGTATGATATGTGGATGGATTTCTAGAGATGGAGGGCCTTCAAAATGTCTTAGATGTATGCTTGGCTCGAAAATGGGGTTAACCATCAAGAAAAGTGACTTTTTGACCAAAAATCCATATCTGCCGACTTAAAATTACAGTAGTAAATATCACATTACGGTAGTAAATTTCAACGTCGTAGTAACTCAATAAATTACTAGTAACTAGGCACACGAGCGCTTAGGTCCACGCGACCGGTAAAATCGACCCTTTAACCATCATTCACGACTTACGTAACCATAATACTTACAGTAACTATCACATTTACGTAAATCCCAAAATTACTGAGTAAATCCCAGTTTTCTGCATTTCTCTTCCGGCTCATTCTAGGTGACCGTACCTAGTTCCAACATACATGGGGCAACCCAAAACACATCCTAAACATGTCATACCCATCAACACCATCTCACGACATATTCACATCATCACGACCCATTCCCAAAAACACAAACGATAAACATACGAAATCATATAAAATCGTGACGAGATTTTAGCGGGGCGTTACATTCGCGAACTCCGGTGGTCGTCGATGTCGGTGGTTCAGCTTCTTGTGGTTGTCAGAACTCAAGAAACCATCGATGAGAAGCCCTTTCTATCTTCGTGCTATACGAGCCCTCGTTCACGCCTTCTAATTTGAAATGAAGCGGCTTCTCCAAGACCCCTCTGTATAGCTTTTTCCTTTATTGCACGAGAAGCCCCTTCTCTTTGGATATCTTTTTAATTTTGGCACCGGCTCTGTCCACGTTGGCTTCCAGGTCAGCCGATGGTTTCTATCTTAGAAACCATCGATGGGAACAGAAAATCCCTCATAAAAGTACACCCAAAATAACATCTATCGCGAGTGTACCAGAACTTTCGTCCACTTTAAAGGTGCTAATTTCCTCGATTTTTGCGCATATATTTATTTTTCCTCAATTTCGATTCTCCTAGATCTTCCAAAGGGCTGCATACTTCATTTCCTCTCGCGTATTATTATTGTCGGGTAATAGTTTTTCATTTTTATTTATAGTTTTCGACGTGCATAATCGTAATCTATTGATATAATTTCTGATAATTTCTGCTCAATCATCTGGATGACCTATGAACAAAAATTTTGATTTCTTGTATGCTAAGCTAATTATTTCAACATATTTGCTCGATTTCGGAATTCAGTGTTGTTTGTTGAAAATTCGTTGAAAAGGTTACATTTATTCTTCAAATGGTTAGTTAAGATCGATCGGGGAATTTATCGGATTTGCAATTCGTATTACGTTAGAAATGAAAGTAGGGTTTTTGCTGAGTTTTTGTGCTCGCAATTTTTACATATAGCTTAACCGATCATGGATTGCGGAATGGAAAATATATCGATGAAAAATTAGTGAGAGGTTTAGACTTATTTTCTTACAGTTGAAATATGACATCTTGATTGCTGTAAACTCTGTGGCGTGCAATTGCCTGTGAAGTGGTGGCTCCGACTTGAAAGTGTGTATTTTGTAGACACTTAGGGTATGTTCTTTGTAGATTAAATTTGGTGTTGGATATGTGGTTGAAAATTAGAGATGGAGTATTAAAAAATATAAAGTAATTGTCAAATCAATTAATGAATGGTTGAAAATGATGAGAGATAAAAAGTAAATTTAATTTGAATAGAACATACCCGTATTCTTTTGCAAATAAAAGGAGCTTGATGTTTAATAAAGTTAGGTAAAATGTCTTAAAATTAAGGATTTGCCTGATTGCATCATTTGTTATATTTTGCATGACAAGGCTTTTTCATTTCATATGCATCTTCCCCCTTTTCTCTTGGATGATGATTTTTCTCATGCTTTGGTGTGGGTGGCTTTTATTTGGTCATTATTCTTGAAGTTGTGATGATCACGATTGAGCGTATGGTTTTCATAAGTCTCGTCCTTAGACGGAACTGTAATTGTTGAAAATTTACATACTAGTTTTCCAATGTTAGATAGTTTGATTTCGGTTAATAAAAATGCACATGAAACACAGACACATTATGGACTAATAGTTTATTTTGGCTATGAAAATGCATATTAAACATAGACAAATTTAGATAGGTTACATACAGCCTCAACGAGGCTAGTGGTCTATAATTTGGAACAAATAATTAAGGAGAGCAAGCTCAAGCTCATCTTTGTGGATGGGGGAAGTATTTGGAAGACAAAATTAAAAAAAATCATTGTTATTTTAAACCTTGAAGAATTCGAAGACCTGGTGATGCTGTAATTTAATTGGTTCTTGCTGTGATTGACTTTTGAAGTGATGAGAACAGTTTGTTTATATCAGATTATTGCGTTCTTTGTGCAACAAAGTTTGTAACTAAAAATTGAATCTACATAATGATTTTTTTGAGGTGGCTGAATATGATAAATTAGAAGTCGTGAACTTTGAATACACATTTTACGTGAGCTATTATTCTTATTTTCAATTGGCAATTATTGCAAAATCCAGTGGTACTTTCTAAGGGGTTCTTTGCTTAGCTTAGTTGAGTCACCGTGGTTACCCAAAAAGATCAACAAAAAATTGGGGTTGGGCTGCATGCACACATTTACTTCTATTCTCCTCCTTTTAGTAAATTTGTACTACTCTGTCCCTGTAAAGATAGGCAAGTATTCATTGTTTGTCCATTCGCAAAATATAGGTAACCTTCGATATTTGTGTGCATTTAATTTCTTCATTTTCCCATTTACCCATTATACCCTCACTTAATGTTCATTGTTATTAATAAAAAATACATAATCATCATTTAATATAGAAGTATATTTCTAAAAGAGACAACTAAAATTGAACTTTCCAACAATATTACTTACAATTTTTTGATTACGTGCAAGCATGGAACAGACGCTTTTGATGGTTTTAGTGATGCATTTCTATGCTTGCAGTTATTTAGTAGGTATTCCTAGAGATGTTTGATTCGATATAATGTTCCGTCTGGTTATATTATTGCATAATACCTCTGAAGTTGTCATTTTTACAGTTGAATAGTGTTTTCGCTGCTGTTCCTTCACATACTGTGACCTTGTGATTCAGGGAACCAGTAACTGAACAATGCAAGGTGGCAGAGATCCATTCTCTGGTTTTGGCGACCCTTTTGGCAATTTTGGTGGTTTTGATGGATTTGGAAGTCACAGGAGTCTAGTTTCTAGCTTTTTTGGTGGAAGAGATCCATTTGATGACCCTTTTTTTAGACGCCCATTTGGGAGCATGTTTGAACCGAGCTTCTTTGCTCCTACTGGAAGTCCATTTCCGGATATGCATGCTTCTAGGTTTCTTGAACAGCAGCCATCCCAGCCCTATAGGACCAGGGGACCAATAATTGAGGAGTTGAACTCGGACGATGATGAACTAGAAAAGGAAAGGAGAGAGGAGACTAGAGATAATAATCCGAAGAAGCATGCGAGGTCTACAAAAGAACCTCATGTGGAATATCCGGATGATGAAGGTGCTGCAGGTAAATTGTATTTTGTGTTTTTTCTTCACTTGGTTATTTTATCTACTAGTTGTTTTTCCTCCATCTCTTCCTCATCTCTCTTCATTGCTCCTTTCTTCTTCTTCTTCTTCTTCTTCTTCTTCTTCTTCTTTCATTTTTGTATATTTTTTATGCTAATTTATTCATGTTACCTCAGAGAAAAAGAGTAAGCAGATGACTCAAAGAAATGATTTTAACCAGATGCATCCTGTAAGGTCAGAGCCCCAAACACGCAGCTTCACTTTTCAGAGCTCCACTGTGAGTTATGGTGGTGCAAATGGTGCATACTACACTTCAAGCAGAACGAGGAGGAGTGGGAGTGACGGTGTAAGTGCACTTCAAGCCCAATTGCTTTTCTCCCTACATTTCCCAATTGCTTTCCTCCCTACATTTTCTATTGCTTCTTCCATATTGTTTCTTCTCTATCTCAAACATTATCATTATCATCTTCTCCTTTAATATTTTAATTAACAGTTGATGTTTGAAGAATGCAAAGAAGCTGATTCGTCTACTAGACAAGCGACTCATAGGGTCTCAAGGGGGATTCACGACAAAGTATCATCTCCAAATCCTTCTTGCTCGTTATTTATTATTTTGTCCCAATTACATCAGATATGATAAATCTTTATTTTTATCTCTAATATTTGTGGTAAATTCTTTGTGCTGTAGGGCCATTCTGTCGCTCGGAAATTGAATACAGATGGTAGAGTGGACACGATGCAGACCCTACACAATCTTAATGAAGGTAGTTTCTAATTTCTAAAATGGTGGGTGAGTGTGATCCCCAAATTAGTAACTGTTTGTTTTCGTCTCTTAGAGGAACTTATTGGATTTGAGGAAGCATGGAAAGGAAGTGCGAGAAAGCTACCTGGCTTTAATGAGGAATTCTCTGCTCAGAATATTATGGGTAAGGGAATAGACAACCCCTTCAACATTTCTGCTGTTTGGTCGTGCTGCATGTAATTCATTTGTCTCCAAGTTCATTTTTAACCACAAATCCTATGGAGGGTAATTCTATGTGTACACATTTCTTCACAAAGCATTATACATGGCAACGTTCCCTACTTCAAAATCCCACCAATGTCTTGTTCTTCTTCTCTCCCTTCCACTGTTTCTTCTTCTTCGCCTTCCTCCTCTGTGACCCATATTTCTTTCAAGCTATTTTAAGCTGCATTTCGGGGCAGCAGCGAAGGGAACCTCTTTCACCAATATTTCTTTGAAGCTATGTTAAGCTGCATTTCTGGACGGCAGTGAAGGGAACTTTAGTACTGTTCTTTCTTCTTATGTCCTTCAAATTTCTACTCCAGTAAATACACACACACGCACACAAAAAGTTATATATGCATACCACATGAATGAAAATAGAGAGAGAGAGGTGCATTTTTTGTGTTAATGCTCTTCATTTTGAAAAATAATTTTTGATCCCTCTGGATGGCCAATGTACTCCTTTCATTATCTACAGCATTAACTTCTAAAATGTGCACACTAGAGACTGAAAATCAACATTAGAAAATCTTCACACTAAAATCTACATCATACTTCTCTGCTGTCCACCATATTTGAATTGACAAACTCCGTATTAAAACCTACATTTTAGGAAATAAAGGACAAACTGTTGGCTCAGATTTTAGAAATGGTTGGAGATGCTCTACATTTTATTCCCTAAAAACGTATACTCCACAACTGGCTCCTGAGCAGCGGCTGTTAGAGAACCTGTAGCCTTTGAAACCATTCTTGCCTTTGTGGGTCAGAAGAAATTGAACTTGAGGTGTGAGTTCCCATAGGGTTGCCTTCACCTTCTAAGAATTTTGTGTGGCTGAGTAGGTTCTGACGGGCATGCTTTAATTTAGGATTTTGTTTTGAGGGGCAAATCACTAATCGCTATCACTAATCACTCTCACTAATATATAGAAAAGCTTGAGTCAATTGGATACTTTTGTTTTTCCTTTTTCCATTCAACTCTCGCTGTCACATTTAAAAAATAAAAAATAAAAAAATAAAAAAAAGAATCGACATCGTAGGTAAGTCAAAAAGTATGCAATATGGATGTTAAATTAAAGTTCTCAATTTGAAGTTTAATTTTAGCTTACTTTCAAGGGTTAGTTATAAATGTAGAAAGACAAATAATTACCTTAAATCTGGTTTGCAACTGCAGCATTATTCATTTAGTCCTTTCCATGACAATTTGGTGGTCTTTCATTGAGTTAAAGCATTTCATATTTGGTTTCTGAGTTTCTCTGAGTTGAATGTTCCAATGACTCAGACTTTATATGGTGCCTTGTTTTCATCACTCGACTTTAAAATATTTCTTAATCATCAGTCAGCTACACATAGTTATTCTACATAAAATGCTCTCCTGCCCGTTGGCTCTAAATATTGACGACGTGGGACCATTTTCCATCAAATATATCCAAACAAGCACTTTCTGAGGAGACAAATGAAGCATACTGATTAGATTGGTGTTGTGGTCTAATTGTAATGGTTATGCGATTGACATAATTTCTTTCTCAATACGTATATTTTGGATGAGATAAATTACTTGCAAGATTTGGGAGTTGCTAGTTTGGATGGATTTGACAGAAAATTGGGGAGAATGTGTTGGCCACATGGCTAATTTTTCGAGTTGGTGGTAATGGGAGTGTTTGATGGAGGATAAGTTTGTGTAGTTGAGTGATGATTGAGAAACATGTTAAAGTGAGTGATGAAAACAAGAATCTCGGTGCCATTTGAAACATTTAACTCTGTTTCTCCAGATGAGATGTGAATTTGTGACATATCCTTTTGGTGTAAAAAATATGTAGGACGTGGAACCGGTGAACGTCGGGCACTTCCTTCGACTGGACATGGTGGGGTTGGTCATTCTACTCATTCTCAACAGCAGATGGGAAAAATTAAAACAGATAGAAGAAATGGCAGTGGAAGCAGCAATGTAGATCAAGTGAAAAAGAGGCGTTAGGGCGCCCCAGCTAGAGATATCCATCTTTTTTCAAGGCTACATTTAGCGTATGTCTAAATGTGATCTCCCTTTTATGGGTATAAAATAATATGTAGAAGAAAAAATGTCTCGTTTATACTGCTTACCATTGTTGGTGTGATTTTGCTTGCTTGAGGCATTATTGCAGTGTGTCTTCAACCTTAAAAAGAATAACTACTACCTTTGTCAGAGCACTCTTTGCGTGGTTGCTATTTTCCTCTTTTCCTTTTTATAATGAAAATGGTAAAGGGGTTTGAAAAAGCCTTCGTTAGATAAGGCACTAAAAAGTTTTCGTTAGCTCACTTTGTGCGCTGAGTGCCATTGACCTCTGGCATTGTCGTTACTGCTGTCACTTGGTTTCAGTTATTGTTTTTTTTGGTGGGGGTGGGGGAGGAATCGGGGAAGAATGATAAAACAAGAGTACAAAAAGAATGTACAAATCTTGGGTGCAATTTCACATTCTATCAAGAAAATTCACCTCCTAATGACAAATTCTTCCCCGGAGATCACATCAGTGTGTTTGATCCATTTCCTCCTCCCCTTTCCCATTTCCTGTTCTTGCACCCACATGAGCAATATCCAACCCCTTCCCCACAGGCAGATAAACTGACCTCACAATCCTCGACTTTCGATCCACAAAGCTCTGCCACACAAGATCTGAGCCTCCTGCCAACCCCACATTCTTACACACCAAGACCGCCCCCTGTTGCCCTAACTTAGCCACTCTCAGCACTTTAGCATAGCACTCTTGTTGCTCACGATCCACCACAAGAAAATCAATCCCGTCTAGGCTGTCCATGGCCTCATGTGGGTCCCCCACGATGACTTCGACTGACCAACCTAATTTTCGTACAACGTTGTTGTAATCTGATCTTGATTGTTTGTCTGGGACCACGCATATGTGTCTCCCACTCGTGTGGTGGCTAGCCACTGCCAGGCCAATGCTCGTGGCCATGTCTCCACCCTGGCGCCATGTCTCAACTATTAGCTGTGCGTTCCACCCAGCTGCCATGGCCGATACAAGTTCGGCTACACTTGATTCCTTAAAATTTTCACACTGCAAATATAGAAAAACAAACCATTAGAAACTATCACTTCTCATCAGATATCCACATGTGGTACCTTAATATACTGAAAACTTTCATTTTTACATGAAAGCACATATGATTGTAGACATCACATCAGTTGTGGATACATTAAGATACCATATGCGGATATCTCATCAAAATCAAAGAAACTACAACTTAACAAAATTGACAAACAACATGGAAATAAGTAGCTTATAATCAATTGCTTACTGATTTGACAGTGTCAATATAGGCTTTTGAGGCTGTTTCTGGTGACCAAACTAGCTTCATGAGTTCTTATGCTGCTTGTTGAGTTCAGGAGGTTGATGAAAATGGTGGAGAGTTTGTGCCAAAATTGGGTTTTAAATGAGACAGAAAGCAGCGTAGAAATTAATTAATTTTACACGTCAAACCGTTGACATTAATTACTTCAACTAAAATCCAACTTGGAGATTAGAATTACAATGGGTTACGTCTAATTTTTCCCCAGCCGAATAGTTCACCCACTCACACAATTTGTATATCTTTCCTTTGAAGCTGATCATGTGAACTGTATGAGATTCTATTTGATGTAATATTTCAGGCTGATTGATATGTGTAATAAAATTTGATTTTTGATGAAAATGCGACCCAAACATGCATTCGAATTGCACTTTAACCAAAAATAAAATTCTCTCAACTTCGATTCTATCCTATTGAGGCGATTTCCCTTTTATGGAGGATTTTCCACTATCATGTCTTATATTCTAAATCCTCTTTTTGCACTGTGCTTTGTATGATATATATCTATACGCTTTTGTACTGTTGAGCTACAATTGTAATTTGGAATTTGTAATTTGAAAAAGCAAAATAAAAAAATAAAATTATCAACTTAAGCTTTTGAATCTGTAAATCCAAATTCTGACACATTTTGGTGACAAAATTGTCAACATCGTAACAACGTTTTAATGCAGTAATAAAATAAAAGTCGGCTAGAAGAATATTTTTTTGTTAGCCGCGAACGAACTGGGGTATTTTGTAAATTAGGTTACTCGGTGACAACTTTGTAGTTAGATTACTCGGTACTAATAATTAAATAAAAGTTTGGTAATAATAAGGAAAAAAAAAACAATTCTGGCTTAATCAATTACTTGCATATAGTTTTACTTACGTAATGGAAAATTAGAATTGGATATTTGTGTAAGTGTAACGCGTTGATAACGAAAGCTATCCTTATCAATTCTGCAAGAATAATTGTCTGCTATCAATTTGGTTCCTCTAAATAATTATATTTAATTATTTACTCTTTTGCTGTTGTCACAAAATAAGCAACTTGATGGCTTCTATATATATATATATGAAGGTCACAAATTAATAAATAATATGAAATTTTATGTGTAGATAGACAATTTTTATTAGTTTGAAGTAGGGTATTCTAAGAGCATCGCACTAAAAATTTCCCAACAAAACAACTACAGAAGAGCCCATGTTATAACTTATAAGTTATAACAATGAACTACATGCTGCTTAGTTAAAAGTTTTTCTTTTTCTTTTTTTTCTTATGTTGATAATTGTGCATTTTTCCAAAAAAAAAAAAAAAACACTACTTGTAGGTAATATTAATTAATGGTCTACAATAGTTGATGTAATAGATATAGTGAATTTTTTTTTAAGTGAATAAATGACGTCGATTAATTACTATCCAAATTTTCACTAAATCATTATCTCAAGCATTGCATTTATATAATGTAACTTAAAAATATTGTCTTTTTGTATTTACATTTGTCTCATATCGGATTTGCTCTGCTCTCTACGTCGGTACATACCCATGATAACATGGCACCTTCTGGTGGCGTCATGTCATCCTTAATTTTTTGTATTCATATTGGATCGAATGAATTATATAACCCCTGGTGGTGGTGGTCGGTGGAGCCCACAATTTTTTTTTTTCCCACGTGGATGCATATCCACGTGGGGAACAGAGCTTTACTCTGTCTCATATCTCTCGATACTCTTCCACTATGCTCTCTCTTTAGAAAAGTTCACTTTTGCCTCTCAAGATGCTTTATCAAACAACTATAAATGAACGTTTAACCAATTACTTATTTTATGATACACGAAGTGATCATGAAGAGTAATATCTTGCCTGCATGACACAAGTGAAAGTCAACTCTTTTTTTTCATTATATATAGTGATAAAATTATAAAAGCAGACAAGAATTAATTTGACAGAATAATCTGCCACACTTTTAAATGGATCATGGAACATCTATTTATGTAGTACAAGAGGAGTTCTATTCTTGATAACATGAACATATTCCATATCTAGCGATATAAGGAAAATACCATCTCTAAAGATAAAATTGAATATTATTTTAAACACCTACTGATTAGAATATTCAGGAATTCTGTTGGATAAACAAGGCCATGAGCCTTTGCTTGTAGTCCAGTCGGGTGGCTCATTACCAATATTCATTAACGCATAGACAGAAAATCAATCTTATTGTATTGAAGTTGACTATTGATTGGACTATCGAAAATAAATCAACAATATATTTGATTGGACTATCGAAAATAAATCAACAATTAAAGACCAATCTGAATCACATGCAGACAACAAATGAAGGAAAGTTGGACTCTTTAATCCTTTTTTGAGCAAGTGTTGGAGTCCGTTTACAATTTTTCCAAGTTGGGTTTGTTTAAAATCACAGAAATTATAATTATCATCATGAAAAATGCGTGTTAATTATTTTTCTTGGTTTAAACCAATCATTTTTTCTTTTAATAGAATATAGGTCAAGTGTATTGGATTAAAATACGATAGAGTGAAAGCAAATCAGCATTGGCGTCAAACTCATTGGTTGGTACGATTGCCGGCACAAGTACTTTTCAAATAATAAAAATGGATTTTATATTAAAGGGATTTTCAAATGATCTTTTTATGGGTGTAATTGCACGCATCAAGCTTGTCTGTTACAGAATTTTTTGGACAGTAATAATTATTACTTATCGAAAAGTAATTTAATTGGGTGATTAAATTAATATGTAACCTCTACATTCAAAAAAAAAAAAAAATTAATATGTAACCTCTTGATTAAATCTATGAATAATTGCATGTTGTACGTGTAAATTGGCTTGCCTGATTAATGTTCTTCGTAATTATTTATCTTTTTTGTCCAAATTTATTTCCCTTAATAATTTAAGAATTCTCTAATTACTTGTATGAAAGTAATTTAGCGGCGTGCTTAAATTAATTGTGACCGCCTAATTAAATATGTAACACTGTGATTAAATCTATGAATAATTACCCTTTTGTGAAAATCGGTTTTCTTTATTAATGCTCTTCATCATTAATTATCTTCTTCTTTTCAAAATTTATTTCCTTTAATTTAAGAATTTGTGATACGACCCCAGGGTCGAGAACCCCTAGACTGGATCCGGTATGATCGAGGCCAACCCGAAACTCTCCGGCGAGGAGGAGGATCCCTCGACTCGACTCGACTGCGCCTTTAAATCACGGGGGTGAACGCCACGAAGGTTGATCACGCCTTCGATAAGTTCGGGGGTTCCTTAGACGAGATGGCAACGGAGGAGCACGGCTACAACTCAACAAATTGCAATCAAGATCAAGGAAATAAGGGTGGGGAGCAAGGCTACAACCCAAAGAGGAGCAAAGGCTACACTCAAAGCTAAAGAGCTTTTTTGAACAAAAGTTATCTTTACAAATGGCCTAAATCTCGTTCATATACATTCATGACCAAGAAATACTATTAAAATAATGAAATATCTAAAAAGTAGACATAAAAAGCTAAAGTCGGTCAAAAGTTACGGTAGAATTCTTGGATTTACTGGTCAGAACTGATGATACGGCCGTATGAAGGAAAAATACTGGCCGTATAAAACCTTCGCTTCAAATTGGCCAAAGCGGATCTTCATGATACGGCCGATGACCAACGTTACGGCCAGATATCTCAGATACGCCAGATATTCGGTTACTACCGTAATTTGCTCTCTCAAGATTTCGCCAAAATCGTCCCGGGGTTACTACGACGTGAATCGGGTTACTGGCCGTAAAGGTGGGTTACTACCGTATGAACAAAAGGTTACGGCCGTAATTTTGCTTCTGCAGATTCTTCACTTGTTTTCCGAAGCTCGACTCGCTCGACTTCGCCTTCGCTTTCACATCCCGGATGAGTCAAAAGTGAGGGTTCTTCCGGCATATCCGGCTTTTCTTGACATCTTCACCTTATCTTACTCCGCTCAAGCTCGTTGCCTCGACCGGCCAGACGCTGTTGATGATGTCGATCTAACCCGGATCATATCATCCTCTCTCTTCAAAAGGATTCGACCAATCATATGATTCTTCATTGTACCTATACCTCCACCCGGTCGAATGGAAATGTTGTTTCATCAATCCCAATCACAAAAATATGAAGCCCCGGATTGGTATGAAACCTCCTCGAGAATTGGAGTGGCTATCACAAGAACTAAAGTTGTGTACGTGGCCATCCACCTCGACATTAACCCGCAAGAAGAAAATAAGAAAATTGGGGCGGGGTTGTTAGCAATTCGAGCCACAAGGAATGGATCCTCATACTCAAGTCGACTTATTTCCTCATCCGCTTCCCCCGCCAAACATGACTCTCCGCTTCTTCTTCAAGTTCAACCTCTACCTCTTCCTTTTCCTTCTTTCTCCACTCCTCGACCTCGTTTTCTAGCTTCAATCGGGTCAAGATTTACTTGCTTCAGGACAAAGGAGCAAGCTCCATAGTTTCGCCTTTTCCACGTGAAGCTATAGCGCTTCTATAACAATCATGTATCACTTTGAGATCAAACCGCCAAGGCCTTCCGAGCACCAAGTGTGCAACTTCCAATGGCACCACATCACACACCACCATATCCATGTATTGCTCAACATGCAAGGGAACTAGCACTTGTGTATCCACCTAATTTTTCCCGACTCATGCAACCAATGCAATTCATAGGGTTCGGGTGTGGGAATCTAAGCAATTCCAATTTCTCCACAAGCAATGTGCTAGCTAAATTTGAGCAACTACCTCCATCAATAATCAAAGTGCAAGGATTACCTCTTATAGAACATCGGATATGAGATAGATTCTCACGCTAGACATATCATCGCCACTCCGAGCATGTGTTGGAACTTTCCTTGCAAGTAGGGATTCGGCACTTTGACAACAAATCGATCATCGTCACTTTTGTCCTCTTCATCCACGAATTGGGCTTCTTCCGCTTTGACTCACTTTCTACCTCCCCATTCGTCTTCACTAAAAATGGTCCTTCGATTCGGACACTCGGACGATAGTGACCTATCCTTGGCACTTGAAACATTTGATGTCTCGGGTTCGGGTGGGTGGTGCTCCCATTTTGCTCTTGCCTTTGTCTTCCACGCTAGGGCTTGCTTTCGGTGTTTCTTTAGGCGCTTCATTCCTTCCTTTCCACGGTCCTTGGTCTCCCGAATGTCACCCCACTTCGCCTTTTCATAGTTGCTACCACTACCGGGATGAGGCTTGTTGGATACTCTCCTTTTTGTTGTGCCTCTACCTTTCGGCTTTGTGTAACAACTCTTCAAGGTTCAGTATACTCTTGGAGTTCGGTGAGGTTGGCAATCTGGTTCAATCCACCAAGGAACCTAGCCATGGTAGCTTCCTCTTCCTCCACAACATCGGCCCGTGTCATTAATGACTCCATCTCTTGGTAATATTCCTCCACGGTTTTTCCCCCTTGATTTAGAGCTTGTAATCGTTGATGCAAACTCCGGTTATAATGTGAAGGAACAAATCTCTTTTTCATTATGAACTTCAAATCTTCCCAAGACTCAACTGGGAGTCATTATTTCTTCTTCGCCGTCGTAAGTTGTTGCCACCAACTTAACGCATAACCTGTGAACTCCCTAGCCAACAATAGCACCTTCCTAGCTTCCGGAATTCTATGACATTGGAACAAAATGTCAACTCGTCCTTCCCAATCTAGATAGGCATCCGGATCCGACTTTCCATGGAACGGAGGAATTTCAATCTTCACATTTTTCATTTCCCCTTCGCCCTCATTTTGCCCACGCCGATCTCTTCCCTATCTCTTCTCACATTTATCCGAGGCTCTTCTTCTTCGCTTCAATTCACTATCCCGACTTTCTTCACTTCCATTTCCTCCTCTAGGCCGCCGTTGCCCAAGTTCTAGTCTATCAATTCGCCTACCAAGTGCGCGATAGAGCGATCAACTCAAGCTTGTATATCCCGATTGCTTTCTTGTAATAAGGTTCTCAATTGATCCACTGCCATCGAATCTCGACCTTCACCGTAGTAGAACGAAGACTCGCCATTTTGTGCTTAAGTGTGTGCTAATGTCCTCACGTGTTTCTCACTCGTGTTTGATTCACACAAAAGCTCAATCCCTTCACCGAGCAATATAATCTAATCACAAACTCACACCTAACTATTACAACACTATGACAATCTCAAACAACATAACAACTCAAACACATAGACAATGGACAATACACTTCACAACTCAAACATAAAAGATAAAACTAAGTGTAGTCAATGACTCACACTGCTCAACATTGGTTTCATTCTTTGTTTTTTTTTTTTTTTCTACTGCTTTTTTTTTAACAATAACAACACAAACAACACAATAACACTACTACTACACAATACTGAACAAGTTGATGAATTCTAAGCACAACAATCACTTTGCACCAAGAACACCAAGAACACCAAGAACACACACTAAAATCCTACAGAGTATAAACTCACAAACAACACTAAATGACCTTGATCAAGCTCCCGCACAAGACAAAGATCAAATAACAACAACAACTACTACTACTAATCGATAAAATAATACCAAATCCTTAGAGGCTTGCTCGATGCGGATGATACGACCCCAGGTCGAGAACCCCTAGACTGATCCCAGGTATGATCGAGGCCAACCCGAAACTCTCCTGAGGAGGAGGATCCCTCGACTCGACTCACGCCTTTCAAATCACGGGTGAACGCCACGAAGGTTGATCACGCCGATAAGTTCGGGCTTCCTTAGACGAGATGGCAACGGAGGAGCACGGCTACAACTCAACAAATTGCAATTAAGATCAAGGAAATAAGGGTGGGGAGCAAGGCTACAACCCAAAGAGGAGCAAAGGCTACACTCAAAGCTAAAGAGCTTTTTTGAACAAAAGTTATCTTTACAAATGGCCTAAATCTCGTTCATATACATTCATGACCAAGAAATACTATTAAAATAATGAAATATCTAAAAAGTAGACACAAAAAGCTAAAGTCGGTCAAAAGTTACGGTCGTAATTCTTGGATTTACGGCCAGTAACTCGATGATACGGCCAGATGAAGGAAAAATACGGCCGTATAAAACCTTCGCCTTCAAATTGGCTATTTGGATCTTCATGATACGGCCGTATGACCAACGTTACGGCCGTATATCCTGTATTACGGCCGTATATTCTGAAGTTACGGCCGTAATTTGCTCTCAAGATTTACGCCCAAAATCGCCCTGTGGGTTACGGCCAGACGTAATCGGGTTACACCGTAAAGGTCGGGTTACTACCAGGGATGAACAAAAGGTTACGGCCGTAATTTTGCTTCCGCAGATTCTTCACTTGTTTTCCCGAGCTCGACCCCGCTTCGACTTCGTCTTCGCTTTCACCTCCCGGGATGAGTCAAAAGTGAGGGTTCTTCCAGGCATATCCGGCTTTTCTTTACATCTTCACCTTATCTTACTTCCGTTCAAGCTCATTTTCGTCTCGACCGGCTTTCTCACGCGTGTTGATGATGTCGATCTAACCCGGATCATATCATCCTCTCCCTCTAACCAGATGATACGACCCCAGGGTCGAGAACCCCTAGACTGGATCCGGTATGATCGGGGCCAACCCGAAACTCTCCGGCGAGGAGGAGGATCCCTCGACTCGACTCGACTGCGCCTTCAAATCACGGGGGTGAACGCCACGAAGGTTGATCACGCCTTCGATAAGTTCGGGGCTTCCTTAGACGAGATGGCAACGGAGGAGCACGGCTACAACTCAACAAATTGCAATCAAGATCAAGGAAATAAGGGTGGGGAGCAAGGCTACAACCCAAAGAGGAGCAAAGGCTACACTCAAAGCTAAAGAGCTTTTTTGAACAAAAGTTATCTTTACAAATGGCCTAAATCTCGTTCATATACATTCATGACCAAGAAATACTATTAAAATAATGAAATATCTAAAAAGTAGACACAAAAGCTAAAGTCGGTCAAAAGTTACGGCGTAATTCTGATTTACGGTAGTAAATCCGATGATACGGCCGTATGAAGGAAAAATACTACCAGATAAAACCTTCGCTTCAAATTGGCCAAAGCCGATCTTCATGATACGGCCAGTATGACCAACGTTACGGCCGTATATCCTGTATTCTACCGTATATTGGTTACGGCCGTAATTTGCTCTCAAGATTGTCCCAAAATCGTCCCGGGGTTACTAGATGCGGGAATTTACGTCAGAATGTCGGGTTACGGCCGTATGAACAAAAGGTTACTGGCCGTAATTTTGCTTCTGCAGATTCTTGACTTGTTTTCCGAAGCTCGACTCGCTTCGACTTCTCGCCTTCGCTTTCACGTCCGGGATGAGTCAAAAGTGAGGGTTCTTCCAGGCATATCCGGCTTTTCTTTACATCTTCACCTTATCTTACTTCCGTTCAAGCTCGTTTTCGTCTCGACCGGCTTTCTCACGCGTGTTGATGATGTCGATCTAACCCGGATCAGATCAATTTGCTAATTAATATTCTTCAAAATTAATTTAAGAGGTATTGTAAGTTGTAACTTTGATTTCTTATCACATTTTCATTAATAAACGCAATACTAAATATAAAAGAACCAGAAAAAATTATATAAATTCATTCAAAAATTAGAATTAGAATACATATAAAAAAATAAAATCTATAATATAGAAAAAGAATTGAACAAAAAATATTTTTTAATCATTTATTTAATAGTTTTCCCTTTCAAACTGTTGTAGCCAGTCAAAATCTTTATATATTTATATATATATAAGGAGCATTTTTTCCTTCCTAAGCACATCCTTAATTTTTTCCTTCTATTAAATTTGCTTAATATAAACTTCTTTCATACATAGAATAATTTATATATATAGAAAATGAGGCTCTTCTCTTATTATAATAATTTATCTATATTTTATCTTATGATAGTTTTTATTTGTGATTTTATTTTTCTCGACTTGATGAGAGCTTTAAAACAAGTATACTATCAATATATAAATTTTTACTTTTTAAAAAATTAAAATTTAACGCAAATATATAAATTAGTGTTCAACTTAAATATAAATCTATATATATATATATATATAAAGAGCATTTTTCCGCCTAAATGCACCCTCAATTTTTCCTGCCTATTAAATTTTCCTAATATAATCTTTTATCTATAATAGAATAATTTTTATATATATAGAAAATGATGATTTTTTCTTATTATATTTTATATTGCCTTAAATCCGTATTTCCATTTAAAAAAAATCTCTTTTTATTTTTTATTTTTATTTAATCCATATCCAACTTTCTTTATTTTTTCCTCCCTAATATATTAATATTAATGTATATATATTTTATTTTATTATTTCTACCTTACTTTATCCAATTTCATTACATCTAAATATCTTCTCTATCATTTTCTCTCCTTTTTTTCATTTTCTACATATAAAAAAAATTGTCATTCTATTTTGCTCGACTTGATGATAGCTTTAAAATAAGTATACTATTAATACATAAATTTTTATTTTTTGAAAAATTAAAATTTCCCACAAATATATAAATTAGTGTTCAACTTAAATATAAATTAATAATTTGTTACAACACTTAATCGATGTTTGTGTATAAAATTCAAATACAATGAAATGTATAAAATGTTTTAACTTTTAATTCTATTCCATGTTTGATTTACCATGAAAATACAATACAACAAAAAATAATACTTCAATTTGTTTATCTCGCAAATATATGGTAAAGCTAGCTTTATTTTATGTTTAAAACTAGATAATTTTTTTTCCTAATAAATCTTTAATTTGCAAAAATAATAATTTATATATTAATGTAGTACTTAAATACAATTTCTCGTGTAATTACACAAAATCGACAAATATTGTATATTTGTGATAAATTTCAATTTTATTTTGAATCAGTAAATTTCGAAATTTCTTATTTTTTCTTTCAAAGCTTCAATTTATAAGTTTATGTCTTGAAAAATATACGGGTGTTCTAGAAATTAGAATGAATTTTTGACTGATCGTTTTTTCATTATTTTCATATTTAAAAAAATAAAATTATTTAAAATTAACAATTTCCACTAAGATTTAATTTTTATGCCATACAAAATTCCCATTGATTAAATTTTTAAACAAAAATTCAAATAAAGGTTTGACATTAAAATAAAAAAATAAGATCGTAATTGAATTTTAGAAATAATTAATTAATTTATAAATAACTAGCTAACAAACAAAAATTAATTAAAACGTAACTAAGGTTCAATTTTTTTATATATAAAATTAAGATTCATTAAAGTTTTACACAAAAAGAAAAAGAAACTTACCTATAGCTGTCTGAGTGGAGACAAAATCCCACCATTACGATTCCGAATTTGGACTAAAAAATTTAAAAATTAGGTTGGACTCAATAATTAATTTTAGAAACAATCGATCATTTTTATAAATAATTAGTTAAGGAACAAAAATTAATTTAAATGACCAATTTTTGGAAGATTTAATTGTTGTGTGATGAAAAATTACAAGTCATTAAATTTTTACATAAAAATTAAAATAAATGTGTAACATGAAAATTTAAAACTTAGCTTGGACCCTTTAATTAATTTTAAAATGAATGTATTATTTTTTAAAATAATAATTAGCTAATAAATGAAAATTAATTAAAATTGGCGATTTCGCTAAGATTTAATTTTGGTGAGATAAAAAAAGTATAATTCATTTAATGTTTACGTAAAAATTAAAAGGAACGTGCAACATCAATTTTGTTTAATTAATCATTCAATTGTAACATTAATTGATCTTTTAATTAATTGAATCAATATATATATATATATATATATATATATATATATATAAATCTCAAGATATCCTTTCAATTATAAGATATTTTTAAAATTAGATTCATATAATTCTTAAAATTATAGCTATAAAGCAAATTATTTTGGAAATAATTAATTTTTAATTAAATTAAATAAAAAAGTAAATATAATTATTTAAACAATAATTAATTAAAATAATAAATTCCGTTGCTAATATTTTGCTATACATGTGTTCAGTGGATAAGGATTGATCCAAATTAATTACATTCTTAAAGGAAAAAATATAATTAATATAAAAAAATCATTAAATTGATGCGGGTTTTCCTTAAAAAATGATTTTTTTTTTTAATTGTAGTATATCTTTTAAATTATAAGATTTCTTTAAAATTAGATGTATACAATAATTAGCTAAAATGAAAATCAATTAAAACGAATTCTTATACAATTAATTAAAATTAGTAACACTGTTATTATTTAATTGGACTTGGTTTCAATGGGCGAAAATTGACATGATTTCGTTGGATTAAAATTAATCAATTGTATTTTTAACATAGAAAAATAACATTAATTAAAAAATAAATAATAATTAAAATTAATTAGACTACCGTGGTTAGCTAGATTTTTTTCTTAAAAAATGAAAGATATCTTTTGACATGCAAGATATCTTTTTAGTTATAAAATATCTTTAAAATTAGATTCTTACCATTCTTAAAACTGTGGTTAAAAAAAATTAGAAATAATAAATCATTTTTATAAATAATTTCATAAAAACAAGAATTAATTAGAATTAATTATATTACAATTAATTATATTTCTTATATTTAATTGGATATATTTTCATTTGATGAAAATTGAGAGAGTTTTATTAGACGAAAATTAATCAAAATTAATTAAATTACTAAAAAGGGGGAACCATAATTATTTCAAAAATGAAAACTTTTAAAATTAATTAGATTGCTAATGGGAAGAAAAAATATTCTTACGAAATTAATTTAACTTTTCACATATTTTAAAATAAAGTTAAGTTAACACTTATAAGATTCTAGATTCTTAGAATTAGGGTGTTACATCTTATTGCAAAGTAAGTCGACTGATCATTAGTCCATACTTAACTTTATTTACTTTTTTCAGTGTTATGTTTTTTTCAAAACATGCTTTTCTTTTGATTCTCATGTATTTTTGTATTTTCTATAATATTTCTTTGAGTTACTGATGACAAAACATTAATATTTCTTTTTGCGTATTCACATGGGTGTTTCAAAAGATCTTCTCATTTTTTAAGTAACAAGCTCCAAAAGTAGGTTTTCAAATAGTAGTATTTTTTATTTTTTTACTCTAACCAACAATTATATAATAATTCTTTGGTTCAATATGTCGCTTTCGTTAGGGAATAAGTCTAAGAATTCTTGCTAACAATTGGTTATCGACTCAATCAATTATTGGAATTATATGACTCAACTAGAATATTTTAACTGACTTTCAACTATGTTAAATATTTATCTAAGTTTCTATCTCCTAAATAAATATTAAAAATCCCACGTACTTTAAATTATTTATTTTATATCAAATTTTGGCAATTGAGATTTTATTTAATTTTTAAATATCATCAAATAGATTGTATATTTTAAGTATTAATCATATATATTTCAATTTATTTGTCTTATCTAAATTAATTTAAATATTATATTAAATCATTCAATATTTAATATGTCGAATATGTTAAATTAGTAAGTTTATACCTAATATATTAATACACGTGCTTAGTATATTTAAAAAGTATTTATTGAAAAAATAAAATATCGAAATAAAAGTTTTCAATTAAACCATCATGATGGGACATGGATGAGGATGAGAATTTTCTAACGGGCATGGACGAGGAATGGAAGTTTGTAATTCTCATATCATCGTCCCTCGCCCTAGAGTAAATGAGGATGGACCGGAATGAGGATAAGTGTTTCCCGACATTGCAGGAAGCGGGTATTAGGTCATTTCGGACATTACTCACTATATTATTATTTTTATAATATATCTCTATACTCATTATATTTCATAATTAAAACTTAAAAATCATTATTTACATATTAATTGTTAATAACGTACATCATGCTGATGTATAATTAATATCTCTCAAAATTTATAATTGTATATGATAAAATGTAAAACAATTTTAAAGAAAAACAATGAGCTCTACTAATGTTAGTAGAGTTATTTTGATAACTATAATATTTAAGGTTATTTTATTTTGGATTTATATTAGTAGATTTATCTTATGAATAGGCAAAATATTTTATATTATCACAATCATCGCTACAATGATCATCTGCAAAGCACTGTAAATGCTAATTAAGTTGCTATTCTATGAAGAATGGTAGAATTAAGTTGTGTGGATTATCGTAAGTTATTCCTTGCATATTGGTAGGATGGATTACTACGAAATATAAAAGAAACTCTTTCGAAATTTTTATAGAATTGTTTCAAGTTAAATTATTTAAATTTATTATTGTAACTCATTCTTTATTTTAATTATTTTTTTAGATTTTATATTAATATTATTAACATCTATCAATATAGATTATCAGTTGAAAAATTTATCTTAAAATGCAGCCTTAAAATAAACAATAAGACATATGAAAAAATAAAATAAGGAAAATAATACTAAATAAGAAAAATAATATAAATTAAATAATAAAAATAATTAATCACTAAGGCCTTATTCTATCCAGGATAAATTTTATCCCCAACTCTTCCCTCCCTCTTTTCAACCATATACACACTTTTTAATACAATATTAACCATACATTTTATACGGAATACCACGCGGATAACTTTGACCCCCAATCAAACAACCCTTAAAAAAACATTGTCAAATGTGGCCCTATAAATGAAGGCATCCACCGTTGTGCATCCACCGTTGTGCACGCACGTCACTTTGCACTCAACACAAGGCACACTACCTCTGAAACTTCACTCCCATGGCTTCTGCCACCACCATGCCACCAAAGAGGTGCTCACTGACCTCTCTCCGATCATCAAACTATACAAAGACGGCACTGTCGAGAGTGTCTTCGGCTCACCCCACGTTCCTCTATCTCCGACAAACCCCACTGCCGCGCAGCATCCAAAGACATTAACACCTCCCCTGTCATTTCACTTATCTCCCAAAACTCACGGAATCAAATATTAAGCAGAAGCTCCCAAACTTAGTTTACTACCAAGGCGGTGGATTTTGCGGCGAATCCGCCTTCTCATTCTTCCACCACCGTCACATGAACATATTAGCAGCCGAAGCAAAAGCCGTAATCATCTCCCTCGAATACAGGTTGGCCCCGAAAATCCTCTGCCAATAGCATATGCAGATTCCTGTACCGTCCTCCAATGGGTTGCTTCCCACACGATTGACGAAAGCCGCATCGAGAAGGATCCATGGACCATGGCTAATTGACAATGGAGATTTTGGTAAATTGTACTTAGGTGGGGATAGTGCTGGAGGCAATATAGTGCATAACATTCATCTCCGAGCAGGGAAACAAGCTCTGCCTGGAGATCTGAAAATACGTGGTGGATTTCTATCTCATCCTTACTTCTGGGCATCGAAGCCAATTGGGACCGAAACAAAAGAAGAAGTTGAAGGTATGGCTTACAAGATTTGGTTACTAGTGGCTTATCCATCGGCTGCTGGTGGGATTGATAATCCGCCGATTAACCCACTCGTGGACGATGCGCCGAGTTTACCGGAGCTCGGGTGTAAAAGACTTCTGGTTTGTTTGGCGTAGAAGGACGCATTCACGGGGAGAGGAGCTTTTTACGTTGAGAAGGCGAAGAAAAGCGGGTGGAAAGGGGAAGTGGAGATGGTGGTGGTTGAAGGAGAAGATCATTGTTTTCAGATCATTAATTAATTAATCCTGAAACGGACAAGGCCAAACATCTGATCAAGCGTTTGGCTACTTTTGTTTCACAAGGAAATTATATATAATTCAGAAATTTTAAATTTGATGATTGGAATTCATTTCTATATCAACAGAAAAATGTTTAAACTAAAGGCACAGCTTCACACAGGGACCACCTCTGATCATATGTATTTTTCCTTAGAAAAATGTTTAATTCTAGACCATGCTTGTTATCGTAAATTTTGACATTATGTTATGGCATTACTCGCTAGATAAATGATCTGGATATTTATTGACTTTATCATTCAAAAATGGTTTTATTTTTACTTTAGAAAAAATTAAATTGGCATTTACAATCTTCATTAGACTGTCCGATTTTGGAAATGTAAGCTTTCAAATTATATATATTAATATATAGCTTGAATGATCATAGTGATAGAATTATAAAAGCAGAGAAGAATTTGATGGAATAATCAGCCACACTTTTATTGGATCATTTGAATATCTTTATACTAAAATAACTGGGGTGCCACGTTGGCAAAGATGCCAACGTGACACACATTAAATATTTTTAAAAAATTTAAAAATTAGTTTTAGAAATAATTCAACATTAACCAGTAGTAATTAAAAACACAATTAAAAACAAACCAATATTTAAAGCAATCATTTAACGAGAAAAAATTGGTTTCGAAAAGACTTTAAATATAACTTTATTTTTTAAAGTTCTGATTCAAAATATTATGTTAAATAATTTATAATTTAGAACTGAATTTATGTTAAATAATTTATTTATTTTTAAGTAAAATATTAATTTATTAATCTTTATGTTATTATAATTGAAGTGAACCATTTGGCGGACACATTATTGGCAATACCAATATGACACACGGTTTCTAATTAAAAATTAATTGATTGTTTTCATTGTTAATACAATTGATGTGATATGCTCACTAACTGGATTTTGCATTGTACGCATTTTGCCTTTTCTAAGCATATAAAATTAAAAATAAGGTGTTTTTATTTCTACAATTAACATACAGTTTACGTAAATAGAAAGAAATCAAATGAATTATGTAGATACAGAAAACTGTTGGTATTACTACAAATTTAAGTTACATGAAATTAAGCATAATACTTTTTATACAATAGAGTTAAAATTAAGTAGCAATTACAGCTAATCACTAAAAGAACGCATAAAATCATAAAATTAAGAGTCTGTAAAGTCCATTTCAGAAAGAAAAAAGGTGTTTAATATAAATTTGATATGTACCAACAAGAAAGACACGTTTTAATAGTCAAAGAATTTTTATATATTTAATTCCAATGATTCGTTTACAATTAATTAATCTCCATGAGTATTGTTGTGCAATGCTATACACAATAATTAGAATTAAAGTTACACATTTTGAAAAACCTTTTAATTATACGATGCACGTGAATTTTTATAATTTACAATTGTTAATTTACTCAATATTTTTGGTATTGACTATAATATATAATATGATAGATTTCAATAATTATTTATAATTATGCAATCTCATATGCATAAATTACATCAATTATGTAATTCAATATTCATATTCAATATATTTATAATATTATATCAATTATTTATTGGACATAAATTTAATTATTCCCCTACATCACACGGGTGTAGTACTAATCTGTTTATACAATACAAGAGGAGTTCTATTCTTGAATAACATGAACATATTCCATACCTAGCTATAAAAGGAAAATACTATCTCTAGACAAAAAATTGAATATTATTTTAAATACCAACTGATTAGAATATTTTGGAATTCCGTTGGATAGACAAGGCCATGAGCCTTTGCTTGCAGTTGAGTCACGTGGCTTGTTGAGTTATTGATTACACGTGTGCATCCACATATTCCATACCCATCCATCAGCCATCTGTCCAGTCCTTTTTTTACTGTTTACTTACTATTCCTTTCTTTACTTTCTGTTTACTATTTTTTCTTTATGTTACTTGGTGACGTGTTGTCACCCGATTGGCCATTATCCTTTAGTTCTTTTTTCTTTCTCTTCGTCTATAAGCGCTGACGCATATATATCAGCCAAAAATATTATTTTCTCTTTAAGTTGAGTAGTTCAACTGAATAAAAGGAAAAGATAGATTAGAGAGCTTGATCTTGTTTTGGGTAAATTTAACATGGTATCAGAGCTATAGGTTAGCTGAATCGAACAAATGGAGGAAGAAAATCCAAATCAGAACGAGATGGAAGCCAACTCTGTTGGATCTATATCCGGACGAAACACAGCTGAGGCAGATGAGTATAATGAAGATCCATTGAAATTGCAGAGCTCTGACCATCCTGGAGCTTCGTCAGTTACGTTGCCACTCACTGGAACGAATTATTTGAGCTGGAGCCAAGCGATTAAGATGGCACTTGAAGCTAAGAGTAAGCTAGGGTTCATCACTGGACAGTGTGCGAAGCCGACTGCAAATTCCCCAAGCTATAGGCGATGGAAGAAGGTGAATTCTATGATAACCTCTTGGATCCTTAATTCCATTTCGAAAGACATAGTCGATGCCTTCATATATGTTGAGTCAGCACATGAGCTGTAGAAGGAGCTTGAGCAGAGATTTGGGGAGTCCAATGGTCCATTGCTCTATCAAATACAGAGGGAGATTAACTGTCTTAGTCAGGGGAACATGGCTATAGTAGTATACTATACCAAACTTAAGAAGCTTTGGGATGAATACGCATGTTTAGCTCCTATTCCAGTATGCAATTGTGAAAGATGCACATGTGGAGCAGCCAGGGAGCTGGATAACTCTACTGGTTTTAAGAAGTTAATTCAGTTCTTAATGGGGCTGAATGATAGTTATGACCATGTCAGAAACCAAATCCTGGCGATGGATCCCCCTCCCACCGTGAATAAAGCATATTCAATGGTCTTGAGCGTGGAGAAACAAAGAGATGTTCAACATGTTTATATGGAAAATATTGACAATGCCTTCATGAGAAATACATCAAGTTATGGAAAGGGAGGTAGCACTAACAGAGGAGGTGGAGGTAGATGATATGGAAAGGGAAGGGGATATGGAGGCATAGGAAATCAAGAAGACAAATCCAATATGTATTGTACTCATTGTAATATGAGGGGGCATCTTAAGGAAAATTGCTTCAAAATAGTAGGCTATCCTGATTGGTATAAGAAACTAAAGGAGCAGAAAGGGCATAATAGCTATAGCAGGAACACCGCTAATGTGATGGATAGTCCTCTGGATTTGGAACATGACACTGACAAGCTAGAGGAAAGGTGCAAAACACAAGGGACAGACATTTGAAACCTCATTCAGCAGGAAGTTAAGAAGTATATGCAGATGACTATGCATCCTGGAGTTGTAGGAGGAATGGCAAACCTCGCCCTTTTTGGAGAATTTGCAGGTAACAACACTCATGCCTGTCACCATGCTCTGACTATGCCTGATAGATTGGAATTAGGCACTTGGATCATAGATATAGGTGCTAGTAGCCATATGTGCACTGATTTCAACTTACTTGAGAAACCCACAGAGATTCTCCAACGCATTCCTGTATCCCTTCTTGATGGATCTACTAAACTGGTCTCGCATTCGGGTACTGTGATTCTGAACCACAACTTGTATATCTTAGATACACTATATATACCTAGCTTCAAATATAATCTGCTGTCAGTCAGTAAACCATCCCAATCTTCTAAAATCAAGTTCATCTTTTACCCCACTCATTGCTTGCTGCAGGACCTACAGAGTGAAAAGACCATTGCTGTTGGGAGATTATTTGGAAAACTCTATACTGGACAAGAATAGCTTTGTCATTCATGGAACTAAGGTTCCTAACTCCATTGTAATAAACTCTCATACTGTTCCTTGCAATATTTCCAATTCCATTGTTGATGCTGATATTGACTCTGTCTTGGATTGGCATTGCAAACTTGGGCATGCCTCCCATTATACATTGAAACATTTACCTTTTATACCATCCTGTGATTCTGTGGAATATCTGTCTTTGACTAATTGTGATGCCTGTCATAAAGGGAAACAACATAGACTTCCATTCCCACTCAGTTCTATTCAAACTAGGGAGCCTTTCCAGCTCATACATGTGGATGTCTGGGGTCCTTATAAACAACCCTCGCTCACAAGAACACCCTACATGCTTACCATAGTGGATGACTTTACTAGATCCACTTGGAACTTTTTGATGGGGGATAAAACACAAGTAGTCAGCCTGCTCAAGGCATTCATAAACTTTGTGAGCACACAATTTGATAAAAGAATTAAGACCATTAGGAGTGATAATGGGACGGAGTTTACTAATGGGGAATGTCAAGCCCTTTTCCATGATCATGGGATTATCCATCAGAAAAGCTGCATTTATTCTCCTCAGCAAAATGGGATTGTTGAGCGAAAACATAGACATCTCCTTGATATAGCTAGACCCCTAATGTTTCATGCCAATTTACCAAACAAATTTTGGACATTCTCTATTCTCATGGCCACTTACATTATTAACAGACTACCCATCTCCATCATTGACTGGAAAACTCCTAACCAACTCCTCCATGGTCACCAACAAGACTATTCTGTGGTTAAACCTTTTGGGTGCCTATGCTATGCTTCAAATGTTCTCCCTCACAAGGAAAAATTTGATCGTCGAGCTTCTAAATGCATTTTTATAGGCTACAGCCCTGGACAGAAAGGCTTCAAGGTATATGATCTAGAATCCCACCAAATCTTTGTTTCCAGAGATATTAAATTCCTTGAAAAATCGTTTCCTTTCCAAACCAATAAAATCCCCACTCAACAAATGACCACACCTCTACCAATTCCAACCTTTGATGCCACTGATGATGATCTGTCTCCAATAGATAGCAGCCCCCAAACAACATTCAGAGATGACTTCAGAGCTACCTCTCATAATCCTCAGACAAACTCTCCTCTACGACCTGTGTAGAGAGATGTGACAGCCACACAGTCACAATCTATGAGGGAAATTATGGTCCCAAGAAGGAGTATTAGACAGAGAGTTATTCCCAGTTGGACCAAGGATTTTGTTACTACTTTGTCCCCTTCTAACTAGCATTCTGCAGCATGGGTATCCAATCCCTCTTCTCTTTTCCATTCTCCCAAGTATACACCTCCCACATATCCCTATCTTATTTCTCCTCTTTAGCAGTGCATATATGACATTCTTAGCCAATGTATCTGAAATTCAAGAGCCTAAAACTTATCTTGAAGCAAGTCAAAGTAAGGAATGGGTGGTTGCAATGGAGAAGGAATTGGAAGCCTTAGAGCAGAACAATACTTGGGAACTTACTTCTTTGCCACCTGATAAGCACACTATTGGCTCCAAGTGGGTGTATAAAGTCAAAATGAACCCTAATGGTACAGTTGAAAGATTCAAAGGAAGATTAGTTGCTAAAGGGTATAATCAAATCTATGGAATTGATTTTACAGAGAGCTTTTCCCCAGTGGCCAAGCTAGTTACTGTCAGGATATTCCTTGCTGTTGCAACCTTCAGACATTGGGAAATCTACCAGATTGATACCAATAATGCCTTTTTACATGGTTTTTTGGATGAGGAGGTTTACATTACCCCACCAGAGGGATATACCAAGGCTGCACCTGGACAGGTATGCAAGCTAAAAAGGAGTCTTTATGGATTAAAGCAAGCTTCTCGATAGTGGAATTCTGAATTCTATGACAGGTTGCGTGCATATGGTTTTATGCAATCCCAACATGATCACTGTCTGTTCATAAAGAGTACTTCAACATCATTCATAGCCTTGTTGGTATATGTTGATGATGTTTTGGTGACTGGGAGTGATGCACAACTTATTCAAGAAGTGAAGCTGTATCTTGACCAACTCTTTACTATCAAAGATCTGGGATGTGCTAAGTACTTCTTGGGCATTGAGATTGCTAGAGCTATGGAGGGGACTTACCTCAACCAACGTAAGTACATTTTGGATATCTTGAAGGATATTGGACTTATAGGAGCCAAAGATACCACAACCCCTCTGCCCCAAGGGGTGAAACTTTCACAACATAGTAGAGATTATTTGCTTGATGCAGAACCATATCGTCGATTAGTTGGGAGGCTGCTCTATCTCAACCTCACTAGACCAGATATCACCTTTGCGGTTCAGCAACTAAGCCAGTTCGTCAACAAACCCTGTAAGCAACATTGGGATGCAGCCATCCATGTAGTGAAATATCTAAAGGGGTGCCCATCCTTGGGTTTTTTTCCATCTGACTCCTCCTTTGCTTTGGAAGGGTATAGTGATTCAGATTGGGCTTCTTGCCTGGACACCAGAAAATCAATCACAGGTTGCTGCGTTTATCTCGGGAGGACACTTATTTCTTGGAAAACCAAGAAGAAAAATATAGTCTCCAGGTCTTCAACAAAGGCAGAATACAGGAGCCTTGCTGCCACTGTTTGTGAATACAGTGGATTGCCTTTATTTTGCATGATCTGGGAATTACAGTCCCCTCTTCTGTCCCTCTTTGGTGTTACAATAAGGCAGCCTTGCACATCATGGCCAATCCAGTGTTCCATGAATGAACAAAGCACCTCGATATTGACTGCCATGTCGTGAGAAAAAAATACAAAGAAGGTTTTATCTCTCCTCAACACATTTCCTCCAACGAGCAGTTGGCTGATCTTTTTACTAAATCTCTTGGAGTCCCCAACTCTCTGCCCTTCTCTCCAAGTTGGGCTTGATGGACTTCCATCGCGGTCCAATTTGAGGGACGGATGTTGAGTTATTGATTACACGTGTGCATCCACAGTAGCACCCATCCATCAGCCATCTGTCCAGTATTTTTTTTATTGTTTACTTACTATTCCTTTCTTTACTTTCTGTTTACGATTTTTTCTTTATTTTACTTGGTGACGTCTTGGTCACCGATTGGCCATTATCCTTTAGTTCTTTTTTCTTTCTCTTCGTTTGTAAGTGCTGATGCATATATATCAGCCAAAAATATTATTTTCTCTTTAAGTTGAGTAGTTCAGTTGAATAAAAGGAAAAGATAGATTAGAGAGCTTGATCTTGTTTTGGGTGCATTTAACGTGGCTCATTACCAATATTCCTTAACACGTGTAGGCAGAAAGTCAATCTTACAATTGTATTGAAGTTGACTATATTCGATTGGATTATCCAAAATAAATCAACAATTAAGGACCAATTAGAGCAGGGACGGATCGAAATGGGAGTTGGACTACAACGTAGGTGGAGAATTTGGATTAGTATTGAATTGTTCACCAAATCTTAGATATGGTAATTAGGTGTGGTGGATGGCGGACATGTTTTGCAAGCACCGGGTTGGCGGTTCGAAACTTAACGAACACAAGTATAATTCTTTTGTAGTTTTTTTTTTGTTTTAAATTAAACAATTGTTCCCAGCTTCTTGATTTGGTAATTTTTTCAAAAATTTTAGAAATTTTTTAATTTAAAAAATATTATTTTTATATAATCCTACAATGTTAAAAGAGTTAGATAATGTTATCTTCCCATATTATTATTATTATTATTATTATTATTATTATTATTATTATTATTATTTTGCAAATTGTGCATATATTATTTTAGGACATCAAATTTTGTGAAATTTTTGCTATAATTATTAGCATCTGGGTGGAATGTTGAAGTAGGCTAAATTGTTAGTGCTATAAGAAATAAAACAAAACTAATTTTGTAAACCAAATCAATTTAAAATTATCATACACCAAAACAATGAAATCAATTTTTTTTAATATCATGTTAGTGTGCTTCTATTTTTACAAAATCAATCCAACAAATCGTCATTTTTAATAATATTATGTAAATAAGTTCTATAAGGGGAAAAAATAAAATAAAATCTGGGCAGTTGACCCGACCAACTCTCTTACAAAGTCTTCTTCAGTTCAGTTAGGTCCTATAACAAATTCTGGATCCGTCCCTAAATCTGAGTCACATGTAGGAAACAAAAGAAGGAAAGTTGGACTCTTTAATACTTTTTGACCAAGTGTTGGAGTCCATTTATAATTTTTCCAAGTTGGGTTTGTTTAAAATCAAAGAAATTATAATTATCATATACAATAACACAAAAAAATGAGTCTTAATTATTTTTCCCGATTTAAACCAATCATTTTTTGTTTTAATAGAATATAGGTCAAGTGTATTGGATTGGATTGAATACGATGCAGTGAAGGCAAAACAACATTGACGTCAAACTCATTTGTTGGTACCATTGTTGTTACCAGTACTTGTTAATGTTTTTTATAGGAGTACTTTTTAATTTTTAATTTTTTGGAGCCAAACCAATATATCATTTTATTGCATATCAAATCTAACAAACTGGCTCAACAAAAGCAAAATTTGATCAACAAAATTACAATGCAATCCATTCGAATAACAATGTGCGATGAGGGTATGGGCAACCATATTCGCCTCTCGACGAATATGGTTACACGTGCCATTACCCTTATGCGCCAACAAACCTCTAACCTCTTCTAGCACATGCCCGAAAGGGTGGAAAGGCAGCGAAGTCTTCAAATCCGTCACCAGTGTTAGATTATCGGACTCCACCGATCCCAACAGGAGACCATGCCTCCGGACAAATCCGATTCCTTCTAAAATAGCCATCCCTTATGCCAAATATACCAAAGGCTTGCCTTCCATCGTTTGTGCAAAGCAACCAACAACTCTCTTACCATCTCGCACATCACCCCCAACAGCAAACCTATTTTCCCTCTCACACTCGACATCCACATTTAATTTTAGTAGCCCAGCTACATTTTCTCCCACTTTCCATGCACCAGCATCTACGGCTCCTTGGGAAACACAGACTGCTCAATGGCAACCAAGAATTCTTGCACGGAAATGGCTATAGCATGTGGAGAGTGCGACCGTTCTCCATGCACCTGCCTATTGCGTTCAAACTAAAGCATCCACGCCTCGATAACGATCAAATGTACCTGCTGTGAGGAAATGTTCTACCCAATATTGAAAAGGATGTCACCCATTGGAACTCTACCCCAATCGCCTTTAAGAATGTCCCATAACCCCAACACCTTACAAACTGCTTTACCAACCTGGCAAACAAAGAATAAGTGGTGAATTGTTTCAGCTCCGCCATACCATCTACACGCTACCGCCAACTTCAATCCCCTAGATACAAGCTTGAATTTCGTAGGAAGAGCCTCATAAAAGACTCGCCACCAGAAAATCAGAAGCTTTGGTGGCAATTTGATGTTCCAAAACTTCCTCCACCAACTAGACATCGCTCCATTACTACCCCCAAGCTCCACAGGGCAGTGATTGAGTAAGCACCAATACCCACTCTTAACAGTGTAGCAGCCATCCTTTGCAAAATGCCAAATATGTTTATCGGTCCTCCCTGGATAAGGCTGCAGTAAAGACAAGATCGCATCTCTATCGGGTGGGATGAACATACTGGATATCTTGTCCAAATCCCACCCCTCGGAAATGGTTATATGGTCCGCCACTTTGCCCACATTTGGATTAGCAGCAGATGAAGGTCGGAAACAGTACTCGCGAGGCATCTAGGAGTCTCGATAAGCATCCACATTTTGCCTGGCACCAATCCGGCATTGGCTACCCAAATCAATCAACTCTTCCCTCCATAGAATACTCCGCTAAAGAAAGGAAATAGCACCCTTGGGTCTCGTCTCCCCAAACGAGCTACTGCTAAAATACTTCCAACGAAACACCCTCGCCACAAGAGACTTTGAATCATCATAAAGGCGCTAGGCTTGCTTTGCCACCATCACCTAGTTAAATTTTTCAAGATCTTGAAACCCAATACCGCTGCCCTTTGGGAAGCACAACATATCCCATTTCACCCAGTGAATTCTTCGCTTCGAATTATTACCCCCCCTTCCCCCCAACCAAAAGTTACTAATATTGGCTCGGATACTATTAATAATCTAGAGAAGGAGCCGAAACAAGCTCATGTAGTAAGTAGGAAGAGCTTGAACCACTGACTTTATAAGAACTTCCCGGCCTCCAGCGAAAAATAAACCATGTTTCCACCTTTGAAGTCGACGACGAACTTTATCATGCAAAAATGCAAAACTCTGCCACTTCTTGTGACCTATGAGGATATGGGAAAACATAGCACTAAAGTCCCTCGTACCCAGACCAAGCAACTGAACAACATATTCCCGAACGTGCCATGGTACATTAGGACTAAACCGAGTAGCCGATTTTTCCATGTTCATTGGTTGCCCCGACCCTCGCCATAAATATGCAAAACTGAGAGTAAGGCCACAGGGTCACTAGCATTCGCCAGGATGAACACCAAGGCATCATCAACGAAGAAGAGGCGGCTTATCTGCGGGGACGACCGAGCACATTACAATCTCATGATCCTTCCATCCATTTCCACCCTCTTCAATAATCCCGAAAAAGCCTCAGCCACCATAATAAATAAATAACGGGAAAGTAGACAACCTTGTCGGAGTCCATGCGACGCTTTAAAGCTTCCAAAAGTCAGACCATTGAGCAGCACACTAAACATTGGGGAAGAGACACAATTAAGAATGAGATTACACCAATTGCCAAGAAAGCCCATCTGCTTCAGCACCCCGATCAGAAACCCCCATTCTACGTGATCATGTGCCTTACTCATGTCGAGTTTAAGGGCCACAAACCCCTTAGCACCATTGTTGTGCCTAGATAAGGAGTGCGTGCACTCAAATGCCACCATAGCATTATCCGTGATGTGCTGGCCGGCAATAAAAGCACTCTAAGACTCGTCAATGAGGGAGGGGAGAATAACACGGAGCCAGTTGGCTATTGTCTTTGCGATGATCTTATATATAACATTGGTCAAACTGATGGGATGAAAATCTGTTACCACCTCCGCATCTTTCTTCTTTGCAATAAGGACGATACACGTGTGATTAATTGGCTCAAGACTCATACCGGCATTTAGCACACTTAGACATGCTTTAGCGATGACACACCCCAACCAACTCCCAATGCATTTGATAAAAACGTCATGATACCAATCTGCCCCCGACGCTTTGTGAGCCCCCATCGACTTCATCGCCACTACTACTTCTTCCATAGTGAACGGTTCACTCAAATAGTCCACCTGCTCATCCGTTAAGTGTTTTGAAATCCCCATAGTTGATGCATCAATCTGAGCTTCGATTGGTCCACCAGACTAAAAACAATGACAGAAAAAATCAATAAAGGCAGCTGCTATGACCCACGTTTCGTGCACAAGTTATCCATCTAGGCATTTCACCTTTCGAGTCAAGTTCTTCTTTTGCTGCATGGTGGCTTTACGGTGAAAAAATCGTGTATCTTGGTTCCCCTCCTTCAACCAATCCAGTCTCAACCACTGTTTCCAATACCGTTCATTCCTCTCCTCAAGTTGATCAATGACTCCAATTTCCGGATTTCAGCCAAGTGCTTATCCATAGATCTGTTATTATAGAGCGATGCAAGCCTCTCCTTGTGGTTCACCAATTGACTATTCCAACCCCAAAATGAGCAGCATTCCGCTCTATAAAATTGGTCCCACAACGCTTTAGAATACCCCTAACATTCAGCAAAGAAATTCTCTCGCCAAGCCCCCGTGCATGGGTCCTCTATCTATTCTCCACAAACTCTTGATAACCTTCTTCATACACCCAGAAAGACTCGAACCTGAAATGGCGTAAATTTCACGGCTTGCCTCCAAACACCGTGGGGGGGCCAGTCGACAAAAAGATAGGGCGATGGTCACTTCCAAGGAAATCCAAGTGCTGGACATGAGCAGAAAGAAAACTCGAAGCTGTCTGTGTATTCTGCAATACCCTATCCTGTCTAGCTTCAATAAAGTCCAAGCCATGGCGCTTATTCATCCATGTGAAAGTCGGTCCCTTGTACAGGATCTCCTACAATCCGCAGTCCAAAATAACCTCATTAAACTCATCCGTTGTCCATTGAGCACGGTTCGCACCACCCCGCCGAGTAAAGAAGAGATCTCATTGAAATCTCCACCACAAAACCACGGTAAAGAGATCATAGAATTGAGTAGCTGTAACAAATCCCAAGAGAAATGACGCATCTCACGCCGAGGATGACCATGAAATCCAGAACATCTCCAAACGAGCCCCCCACCCGATTTAACATGGATGTCAATGTGCCCATTCGAGTAGGATTGCAAAACAACATCAACTCCCCCATTCCACATCAATATAAGGCCACCACTTCTACCCACAGAGTCGACTACAAAACAGCAACTGAACCCCAATTTATTATTCAAATTACGTGCTTCATGTCCACTTAATCGAGTCTCGGCTAAAAAGACGAGCTCAGGGAAAAATTGTTGGAGATACCCCCGTAGAGCTTGGAATGTGATAGGGTTCCCCACTCCCGGTACATTCCAAAATAAGCAACTCATTGTGTCCGGCGTGCCTCGCAGGGTTCGCCAGTTGATCACAAGAAGAAGAGACATCATCCTAGATCCGGGTCTTTTGAACCTCCTGCAAATCCACCATGTCACTGTCATCACCATGACCCCGCTTAAGATGAGAAAAGACCCGGCTCACCTTAAGCATAGCCCCCGTTGTCGAAAAAGTAGAGATGGCGTCACTACCAGTACCCTTATAAACAACACGTGTGCGCCGTCGCCAAGTCTTATTCCTATGCAGCTTATGGACTGCCCCATGCAAATCCCTACTGTTAGCCACCAACGGTACTTTCCCAACAACCATAGGGATTTCCGCAAATGTCGGGCTATCCACTGCCTCTCCTACCTGCACCTCCGTTAACCCTATCTCTGGTGCTTCCCTCGGCTTCACCGTAGCTTGACCATGTGGCTTAGTGGGGGAAGAGCCAATAGAGTGGAAGGACTCATTCCCACTTTGTGAAGGCTGGGGGTTATTTCCTGACCCCGATGGACTAGAGGGCCCTTGTCCTTTATTACGAGCTTACTCCCTGCTGGCGCCTTAAGACTCTCCCTATACCTATGATTTTCAACCTTTTGTTAAATATTCGAAGCTTCAATCCCACAATCCTCAAAAACATGTTCAAGCATGCCACAAAAGAAACAGAAACCCAGTAACTTCTCGTACTTAATATCAATTTGCGTGAGGACCTCCGTTTGGCCCAACTTCATCTTAATATGCCATCTGAGAGACGGTTAACATCAAGTTCAACCCGAATCCACATAAACACACCAAGGCTAGACCCATCACTACCGCAATCGAGATCAACGAACTTTCTAATGTGGACTCCGATAGTCCGAGCCATATCCGGCCTTAGTTTCAACCCCAATATCCTCAATGAGCGAGAGGACCAACAATGCCTGTTGAAATTCCACGGCTGAGCATGAAGGATATGTGTGCGATCCCCATTTGTCCCCAAATTCAACCAAGAAAAAATCGCCATCTATAAATTTAATCTGCAGATCTGCAGTCAGCTTCCACAAATTCTTCATCTATATAGGAAAACCGTCGTCATCTAACATAGTTTCATCAACAAACTATTTTGGAAAATGCTTACTGCATCGATCATTAACCATACATGGGGGTCCTTTCTCAAAGATCCACATGGACCATGTATCATCAAATCTTTTACAGCAACATAATAATTAGGATCGATTTCCTCATCTAGGATTTTAGCAGAAATTATGGCATCAATATCATTTCCATTCTGCTTGTTTGGATTATGCGGCAACCACAACAGAAGGTTTGCATGTGGCAAACCACGTTTTTAAAGTTATGGTATAGATAGCTGCAAATTTAATAAATAAAATAAATAACAAAATTAACTAAAATAAAGGATAAATAAAATTATAAAAATCAAATGCATCGTATTATTCTGAATTACTTGTTCTTACTGTTCCAAAAACTTTAATTTCTTTAATGTACCTCATAAGCAAATCCAATTTCACTTTGAATATTCTTGATAATATATCGAGTCGATCTTCAGCATTCAATCCCCGTTTTTGCAAATAACGAACAACCTCAGGCCACTTGGGATTACACGTAAAAGTGATAAACAATTGGGAATAGCCACCCCACTTGTATATCGACATGGCATCTTGATAGTTCTGAAACATATACCATGCACTTCCCATATGAAACGATGGTAGACCATGATAGCATACAATTCAAAATGTATTTTAATTCATTCTTTTTGAAATTAAAATTTGGTCAAACAAATTACATCCATATATCTCACCACTCATTAAATCTGCACCATTTAAGTCCACTTATTCTCTCTCTTCCTACTCATAAAAATATATTAAAATTTATCCGCTAACTCTCTTCCCTTGTTTTGAAGGATTTGTCTCACCTCTAGAGACAGCGTCAGTCAGTCATTTGAACATATCACATCGTAACTCTGGCTGATGCAAACGTACATATGTGAGACATGCAGATTCAATCATAGTATACGCCTCAACTAAAAATTGCTGAAACAATCGTCTGGAAAACAAAATATTTGGAGGCTCGTAATATTTCTCTTGGAGGCGAAATACAAAAAATTCTCTCATACTTAACTTCTTCTTCCCAGTGGCTGAATCAATGTCTTCACCTCTATGAAAAATACCCTCTCTAAAGCCATCCCAACCATAAACCAAAGGTAATGGACATTGGAGAGCAGGATAAGAAGTATTGAGGTTAGTTATTCACTTCAACAAACCCGAACGACTTTCTAGAACAATATCTCTGCTTCAAGGATTGGTTTCAAAATCACCAACGTGCAATGCAACAACCTCATCAATGGCAGGCAAATTATATGTCCTCCCATCAAGCGTCCGCTTTCCAATCAACTTCAACTTAACATTCGCTTGGGTTTTAGTGAGAACCCTCTTAGAGTGAAATCTAAATGACCTCACCTGCCAATCATGGTCATGTAACATCTTTTTCAAATTAGCTACAATTCCTTCACGGAATGTACCACCATCCATATCGGAACTGTTCATTGAATTTTATACAAAAAGAATAATAAAAAGCATAAAATTTATAAATTAAAAATACTATATTAAACATACACAATCAAAAAATATTCAGAGAAGAAAACAATTTCAATGTTTATTGAATAGCTTGCAATCTGTTTTGCACTTCGTTTTTTGTGTCATATATATACAACTGACAAAATTTTGGATTGTCTCCAGGAGATGGTAATATGTAATGACCCGAGTTCCAACTACTCGGAATGCCACGTCACCTTTTTAACTAACTTTTGAAAAATAAAAAGCAACGGCAATAAACAGAAACTTAATTTCGCGGAATCTTATTTAAACTTTAAAAATAGCCAATCACAGTTTTAAATCATAATATTTTTAAATAATAAAGCTAAACTTGGGATAGACATGAATAAAAGTTTAGACATGAATAAATCGAGTCTCAAATTAACAATTTAATAAACTTAAAACTTCATAAAGAATCCATCTCCATTCGCCATGTCAATGACTCCTCAGTCTGCACATATGTAATTAAGGAAAACTGTGAGTATTTCATAGAAATACTCAGTAGATCTCGCGCATAAATAATATTTCAAACTATACATCTACACGAATACATGCAATCCAAGTAATCTGATGAACAATTAAGTTCGAGTCTTGTGAACAAGTAATTAAACAAGTTCAAGCCTGATCTTAGTCTGGAGAACGTGTAATTAAACAAGTTCAAGTCTGATCTGATGCATTAAAGCATATAATCTCGTGTCTGGGCTTGATAAGGAAATTCTCTAATTTACATGCTAAATATAGCATATAGTCTCATGGAATGGCAACATATAATAAGAAACAATCATTTAAGCGCATCTTTGAAAAGTAGAAGTCTTGTGGATAGAGACCTACCTCTAGCCTGGGAGTTTGACCCTTAATACTGTAAATCTCTGGGTTGTCACGGCTCCTCTAGTTTTAAAATAATTAAAATAACTCTAATTTGGTTCTTAGGTAAATAAAATCTCAAAAATAAAGGGAATTAATAAAAGTGGGATTTAAATCGAATAAAATAAAAAGTTTAGGGATTTAAATCGCTAAATTTGAAAAGTCGGGGGCTCATTTGCAAAATTAGAGAGTTCTAGGGACTAATTCAAAAGTCAAACCATAGTTGAAGGGCCAAATCTGCAATTGACCAAATTTGAAAACTATTGGACTCGATTGAAAATCGATTAAAACTTCGGGGTCTTAAAATAAATAAAGTATAAGGACTTCATTGGAAGTCAACTGGAAGTCATGGGTTTGGACTGCAGTTGACGGACTTTTAAATTGGAGGACTCAATTGAAAGGACTAAAAATCTTGGGACCATGGAAATAAATAAAATACGAGGACCAACTTAAATAAACTAGGAAAGCTCAGGGACCAGGGGTATAAATAATGGATTAAAAGCTTAGAGAAATTCAGATTCCCTTCTTCCTCATCTCAACTTGACGGAGAATTCAGTGAGAGAAAGAGAGGACTCGGCTACTACTTCTCGTTTTTCTTCGACCATGGTCGTCCGTCGTCGTCGCCGAGAGAAAGGTCGAGAGAAAGAGAGGAAGTGACGAGATGGAGAAGGAATTTGAGAAGCGAGAGAGATCGAGAGCGAGATCGAGCGGTGAAAAGTAAGGAAGGAGAAGCAATGGTAGTGAAGGCGAAGGCGTGACTAGCGGCGATACCGACGGTGGTAGTCGCAGCAAGTCCCCCACACTCTTGCACCTTTACTTCTTCTCTCTCCCTTCTCCTACACTATCGTGTTTACCTCTCAGTAGGGTTTAATGCAATGAAAAATAACGAGAGCTCAACGAGGTTTATATAGGAGCAGTAAAAATATTTAATTAAGGTATGTCTTGTAGCCCAAAACATGCCATAGTGTGTAAAAACCCTAAATTAATTAAGGGAAGTTTGTAGCTGCGCCAAAAAACCTGAAGGAAAAGAATTGGGCCTAGGGTTTGATGATTTTTTTTTTTAATCAAAGCACCAACTAGACTCGTACATTTGTTTTAAGAGTCCGCCGAGCCTAGCCGGTGGGGGTTTGGAATCCCCCTACCTTTTTATTGGCATAAAAACGGAAAATATACAAGGAGAGGGGCATAGACCTAACCTCCAAACAATGAAAGACAATGAGTATACCAAAAGCTGTAAATGAGGAGATACTATCTCCCTCACAATAAGGAATAAATGAATAACAAAATAATAAATAAGGAGGTATTACCTCCCTATACAAGAATGAATAAATAGGCAAAGAATAACAATAAATAAAGAATGCAGTAAAGTATACCGTCACGAAAGCCCGCGAACGGAAGGGAAGCCATGACGATCCATCTGAATGAGAGCTCCAGCCGGTGCCGGCAACTGGTGCGAATCATACTCGGTGTACTGCTGCTGCAGTAAGCCCATTGATGCAAGTGCATCGGCAACTTGGTTGCCTTCACGGAAGATATGAGTTACAAAGTCTCGATCTGTACGGAGGAGCTGGCGAATATGTCGGATAAGAACCTGTAGGAACCACGGGCCGCCTCCCCGAACAATATAATGAACAGCGACAAAGGAGTCGGCCTCCACCCAAACTATACCGACACCCAGAGAACGTGCAAGCAACAATCCATCAAGAATAGCACGGAGCTCGGCCTCCAAAATAGCCCAAGTGCCGTAGAATGAAGGAGAAGGCCCGAAGACACTGCCCGAGATGGTCCCGGATCACCCCACCCCGCCAGGCTCTACCATCAACCACATAACCGTCGGTGTTGATCTTAAAAGATCCCACAGGCGGCCTACTCCAGAACACCAAAACTAGAAGGGGGGAGGTGGAGCAATAATAGTGACGCCAAAAAGCGGCGCCAAGTCAAAATCACCCCGCAAATGAGAGGGATGACCCCACCAACGTGCATGAGGGAGATAGCCCGATATACCCGCCATAAGATTTGCCGAGAATCAGCGAGAATGCCCCGATACTTGCATCATTATGTGCTGTCCACAGGCGGCAGAGGATGAAAATAGGCATGATGATGCGAATGTGACCCCGCCTGACAAACTGACCTGAATGTAGCCAACGCTGAACCCGGTGCTAGATACTGTCAGAGGTGGGCGATGTGAGATGAAAAATCAAGGAAAAGTGTTGACAAACGCGAGACGCAGCCCCACTGCTAATAAAGACATGCTGAAGTGTCTCCTCGTCCAAGCAACACTGGCATTGTGAAGGCATCTGCACATGAATACGCTGCCTGATCACATAGTCAATGGGAATAAGGCCCTGCAATAACCGCCAATGGAAGAACGATACAGTTACAGGTATAGCTGGGCACCAAAGGTCCCGAAATGCCGGCCTAACCTCAATGTCCCGTCGGACCAACTCCCAGGTCGAACGAACAGTGAACAGTCCATCAGAGGTATCGCGCCACAGCATCCTATCGGGGGACCCGATGTCAGAAGGATGGAAGCGGTCTGAAGGGCCAGGTCAGAAGGAACAACCTGCAATAGTCGCTCAAAAGCCCATCCAGTGTCGTCAAAGAAATCCTGCACCGCAGCCGACGAATGACTACGAGCAGGGAATACATCAACCAGGGGACCATCGCCCATCCAACAATCATGCCAAAGGAAAACTCGTCCACAGCCAAGCTGCCAAACAATGCGGGACTCCGCCGTCGCCCGGATTGCCAATAACCGTCGCCAACCCCTAGAATCAAGATAGGCAGGCTGAACTTGCGTCGGTGGCTGTCCCTGACAATATCTATCAAGCATATAGAGGGGCCACAAGGACTCCTGAGAGCGAAAGCGCCACCAAAGCTTCAGGGAAAAAGAGTCGATAATATCATCAAGCCTCCTGAAGCAAATTCCACCCTCCTCTGGGGACGGCACAACTCCCCCAGCACTTCCAATGGAAACGGTGGGCACCCTCTCGAGAATCCCAAAGGAACCGAGCAAACAAACTGGATAGCCGCTTCAGCATAGCCTTAGGGGCTGTAGAATCTGAAACAAGTGAAGCAGCATAGAGCAAAGAACATAGCGGATGGCGTGTCACGGGCCCCAAGAGATAACAATCGATCGGCCCATGAAGAGATCCGCGCGGATCTTCTCCACCAAGTCATCAAACAAGAAAATTCGACGGGCTCCTTATGCAAGGGAACACCAAGATAAGTGAAGGGAAGTGGTGCACGAAAACCCGTAAAAATGCGCCATCGATGAAGCTGCGGTAGAAGCCCGACGGCGTAGCGATCAAAGAGCTCTTTCCCCATTCACCACCTGGCTAGAAACCCTTCATAATGCTCGATACAAGCTAATAAGTCTTTGAATACTCCGCTTGAACATTGGCGAATATGATGATATCATCGGCAAATGAGAGATGGGACACAAGAGTCGGGCCCCATGAAGGAAGCGCATAAAAGAGTCTTCTTGAAAGCGAGAAGTAAGCAACCGGAGAAGTAGTCACCGGCAATCACAAACAAAAAGAGGGGAAATAGGATCTCCCTGCCATAGTCCCGAGGCGAAGGAAAGAAACGGTGACCGGTGTTGACCAGGATCGAAAAGTGACACTCGGAGATACAACGTCGGATCTGTCAACCACAAGCTGATCAAACCCAAACCGCTCCATCACGAGACCAAGAAATCCCAATCCATCCTGTAGTAGGCCTTCGCTATGTCAAGTTTGAGGATAACATTGCCCACTCTAACCGCCTGTCAAGGCTGTGGACCATCTCCTGGGCTAACAAAACGTTATCCCCAAGCAATCACCGGCACAAAGCCACTATCTTTGAGGCGACATAATCTGAGGCGGAAGATCAGCTGGCGGGTGTTCAACGACCGTGATGATCTTGTTAAACACCGTGCAGAGACTAATCGGTCGGAAATCCGTCCAAGCACAACCCCATCCTTCTTAGGCAGAAGGACCCCATCCTTCTTAGGCAGAAGGACAATGGAAGTAGAAGAAAAGCCTCGGGGTAGTCGACCTCCCTCAAAGAAATCAAGAACGGCCCGATAGACGTCCTCCGATATAATATCCCAACACTGCGGATAGAAAAGTGACGTAAACCCATCAGGCCCAGCCACACTATCCCCATCAATACTGAAGACAGCCTCACGAACCTCCTCAAGAATGGGGAGCCGGTTCAACCGAGCATTATCCTCCGTGGTGACGAGTGAAGGAATAATACCAGGCTGAAGCGGCGGTCGTGGTGTCCCTGGAGAGGAAAACGACCCCTGAAAGAAATCCACAGTGGAACTTTGTATGGACTGCTGATAAGAGAAAGCAACAGCCTCAGAAGTCCGAATATAATGAATACCAGATCGAATGCGGCGCCCCTGAACCCCAGCGTGAAAATATCTAGTATTCAAGTCCCCCTCAGCCAACCAACATGCACCGGACTTCTCACGCCAGAATCCCTCCTCAATAGGCAAGATGCGGTTCGGATCGGCTGAACCCGATGTAATCGCTCACTATGCTCGGGCGAAGGGTCACTATTAAAAACCGCTTTCGGCCTCACGACCAACTTCGGCACCACGTACCCGATCAAAGATATTCCCGAACACATGTCGATTCCACCAACCAAGTGCCTGGTGCAACAGAAAAAATTTCTCCCACACAGCAGCCATGCCCGTGTGACGGGAGGGATATGACCACTTCTGGGAGACAAAGGAGTGAAAATCATGATGACGGACACAAACATTCCGGAAGCGGAACGGGCGGGGCCCCAACTACTAAAATAGCTCCCACTGAGCAAGTAACGGAGAATGATCCGAACAATGCCTATTCAAATGGCGAACAGACAGCTGATGAAAGAAACTGGCGGCATCGGGATCCAATCGCTTCCACACCCGATGATTAGTCCACGTGTACGGTTCCCCAACAAAAGCAACATTCGAGAAGAGGGGCCACAAGGACTCCTGAGAGCGAAAGCGCCACCAAAGCTTCAGGGAAAAAGAGTCGATAATATCATCAAGCCTCCTGAAGCAAATTCCACCCTCCTCTGGGGACGGCACAACTCCCCCAGCACTTCCAATGGAAACGGTGGGCACCCTCTCGAGAATCCCAAAGGAACCGAGCAAACAAACTGGATAGCCGCTTCAGCATAGCCTTAGGGGCTGTAGAATCTGAAACAAGTGAAGCAGCATAGAGCAAAGAACAGAGCAGATGAGCGTAATGCGGGCCCCAAGAGATAACAATCGACTGGCCCATGAAGAGATCCGCCCGCGGATCTTCTCCACCAAGTCATCAAACAAGAAAATTCGACGGGCTCCTTATGCAAGGGAACACCAAGATAAGTGAAGGGAAGCTGGCTGTGCACGAAACCCGTAAAAGTCTGCCATCGATGAAGCTGTGCAGTAGAAGCCCGACGAGGCGCGATCAAAGAGCTCTTTCCCCCATTCACCACCTGGCTAGAAACCCCTTCATAATGCTCGATACAAGCTAATAAGTGCTGAATACTCCGCTTCTGAACATTGGCGAATATGATGATATCATCGGCAAATGAGAGATGGGACACAAGAGTCGGGCCCCCATGAAGGAACTGCATAAAAGAGTGCTGCTGAAACCGAGAAGTAAGCAACCGGGAGAAGTAGTCACCAGCAATCACAAACAAAAGAGGGGAAATAGGATCTCCCTGCCATAGTCCCCGAGACGAAGGAAAGAAACGGATGACCGTTGACCAGGATCGAAAAGTGACACTCGGAGATACAACGTCAGATCCTGTCAACCCACAACTGATCAAACCCAAACTGCTCCATCACCGAGACCAAGAAATCCCAATCAATCCTGTAGTAGGCCTTCGCTATGTCAAGTTTGAGGATAACATTGCCCACTCTAACCGGCCTGTCAAGGCTGTGGACCATCTCCTGGGCTAACAAAACGTTATCCCCAAGCAATCACCCCGGCACAAAGCCACTATGCTGGGGCGACATAATACGAGGCAGAAGATCACTGAGGCGGGTGTTCAACAGCTTCGTGATGATCTTGTTAAACACCGTGCAGAGACTAATCGGCCGGAAATCCGTCCAAGCACAACCCCATCCTTCTTAGGCAGAAGGACCCCATCCTTCTTAGGCAGAAGGACAATGGAAGTAGAAGAAAAGCCTCGGGGTAGTCGACCTCCCTCAAAGAAATCAACAACGGCCCGATAGACGTCCTCCGATATAATATCCGAACACTGCGGATAGAAAAGTGACGTAAACCCATCAGGCCCAGCCACACTATCCCCATCAATACTGAAGAGAGCCTCACGAACCTCCTCAAGAATGGGGAGCCGGTTCAACAGAGCATTATCCTCCGTGGTGACGAGTGAAGGAATAATACCAGGCTGAAGCGGCGGTCGTGGTGTCCCTGGAGAGGAAAACAACCCCTGAAAGAAATCCACAGTGGAACTTTGTATGGACTGCTGATCAGAGAAAGCAACAGCCTCAGAAGTCCGAATATAATGAATACCAGATCGAATGCGGCGCCCTGAACCACAGCGTGAAAATATCTAGTATTCAAGTCCCCCTCAGCCAACCAACATGCACCGGACTTCTCACGCCAGAATCCCTCCTCAATAGGCAAGATGCGGTTCAGATCAGCCTGAACCCGATGTAATCGCTCACTATGCTCGGGCGAAGGGTCACTATTAAAAACCCGCTCAGCCTCACCACCGACCAACTTCGGCTGCGTGCCCGATCAAAGATATTCCCGAACACATGTCGATTCCACCAACCAAGTGCCTGGTGCAACAGAAAAAATTTCTCCCACACAGCAGCCATGCCCGTGTGACGGGAGGGATATGACCACTTCTGGGAGACAAAGGAGTGAAAATCATGATGACGGACACAAACATTACGGAAGCGGAACGGGCGGGGCCCCAACTACTAAAATAGCTCCCACTGAGCAAGTAACGGAGAATGATCCGAACAATGCCTATTCAAATGGCGAACAGACAGCTGATGAAAGAAACTGGCGGCATCGGGATCCAATCGCTTCCACACCCGATGATTAGTCCACGTGTACGGTTCCCCAACAAAAGCAACATTCGAGAAGAGGGGCCACAAGGACTCCTGAGAGCGAAAGCGCCACCAAAGCTTCAGGGAAAAAGAGTCGATAATATCATCAAGCCTCCTGAAGCAAATTCCACCCTCCTCTGGGGACGGCACAACTCCCCCAGCACTTCCAATGGAAACGGTGGGCACCCTCTCGAGAATCCCAAAGGAACCGAGCAAACAAACTGGATAGCCCGGCAAAGATAGCCTTAGAAATGTAGAATGCAAACAAGTGAGCGACATAGAGCAAAGAACAGAGCAGATGAGCGTAATGCGGGCCCCAAGAGATAACAATCGACTGGCCCATGAAGAGATCCGCCCGCGGATCTTCTCCACCAAGTCATCAAACAAGAAAATTCGACGGGCTCCTTATGCAAGGGAACACCAAGATAAGTGAAGGGAAGCCTGGCTGTGCACGAAACCCGTAAAAGTCTGCCATCGATGAAGCTGTGCAGTAGAAGCCCGACGAGGCGCGATCAAAGAGCTCTTTCCCCCATTCACCACCTGGCTAGAAACCCCTTCATAATGCTCGATACAAGCTAATAAGTGCTGAATACTCCGCTTCTGAACATTGGCGAATATGATGATATCATCGGCAAATGAGAGATGGGACACAAGAGTCGGGCCCCCATGAAGGAACTGCATAAAAGAGTGCTGCTGAAACCGAGAAGTAAGCAACCGGGAGAAGTAGTCACCAGCAATCACAAACAAAAGAGGGGAAATAGGATCTCCCTGCCATAGTCCCCGAGACGAAGGAAAGAAACCAGCTGACTGACCGTTGACCAGGATCGAAAAGTGACACTCGGAGATACAACGTCAGATCCTGTCAACCCACAACTGATCAAACCCAAACTGCTCCATCACCGAGACCAAGAAATCCCAATCCATCCGGTAGTAGGCCTTCGCTATGTCAAGTTTGAGGATAACATTGCCCACTCTAACCGGCCTGTCAAGGCTGTGGACCATCTCCTGGGCTAACAAAACGTTATCCCCAAGCAATCATCCCGGCACAAAGCCACTATGCTGGGGCGACATAATACGAGGCAGAAGATCACTGAGGCGGGTGTTCAACAGCTTCGTGATGATCTTGTTAAACACCGTGCAGAGACTAATCGGCCGGAAATCCGTCCAAGCACAACCCCATCCTTCTTAGGCAGAAGGACCCCATCCTTCTTAGGCAGAAGGACAATGGAAGTAGAAGAAAAGCCTCGGGGTAGTCGACCTCCCTCAAAGAAATCAACAACGGCCCGATAGACGTCCTCCGATATAATATCCGAACACTGCGGATAGAAAAGTGACGTAAACCCATCAGGCCCAGCCACACTATCCCCATCAATACTGAAGAGAGCCTCACGAACCTCCTCAAGAATGGGGAGCCGGTTCAACAGAGCATTATCCTCCGTGGTGACGAGTGAAGGAATAATACCAGGCTGAAGCGGCGGTCGTGGTGTCCCTGGAGAGGAAAACAACCCCTGAAAGAAATCCACAGTGGAACTTTGTATGGACTGCTGATCAGAGAAAGCAACAGCCTCAGAAGTCCGAATATAATGAATACCAGATCGAATGCGGCGCCCCTGAACCACAGCGTGAAAATATCTAGTATTCAAGTCCCCCTCAGCCAACCAACATGCACCGGACTTCTCACGCCAGAATCCCTCCTCAATAGGCAAGATGCGGTTCAGATCAGCCTGAACCCGATGTAATCGCTCACTATGCTCGGGCGAAGGGTCACTATTAAAAACCCGCTCAGCCTCACCGACAGCCAACTCGGCACCACGTACCCGATCAAAGATATTCCCGAACACATGTCGATTCCACCAACCAAGTGCCTGGTGCAACAGAAAAAATTTCTCCCACACAGCAGCCATGCCCGTGTGACGGGAGGGATATGACCACTTCTGGGAGACAAAGGAGTGAAAATCATGATGACGGACACAAACATTCCGGAAGCGGAACGGGCGGGGCCCCAACTACTAAAATAGCTCCCACTGAGCAAGTAACGGAGAATGATCCGAACAATGCCTATTCAAATGGCGAACAGACAGTGATGAAAAGAAACTGGCGGCATCGGGATTCATTAAGAACCTATCCAATCGCTTCCACACCCGATGATTAGTCCACGTGTACGGTTCCCCAACAAAAGCAACATTCGAGAAGAGGGGCCACAAGGACTCCTGAGAGCGAAAGCGCCACCAAAGCTTCAGGGAAAAAGAGTCGATAATATCATCAAGCCTCCTGAAGCAAATTCCACCCTCCTCTGGGGACGGCACAACTCCCCCAGCACTTCCAATGGAAACGGTGGGCACCCTCTCGAGAATCCCAAAGGAACCGAGCAAACAAACTGGATAGCCGCTTGACAAGATAGCCTTAGAGTGTAGAATCTGAAACAAGTGAAGCGGCATAGAGCAAAGAAACGAAGCGGATGGCGTGTCGGGCCCCAAGAGATAACAATCGGCGGCCCATGAAGAGATCCGCCGCGGATCTTCTCCACCAAGTCATCAAACAAGAAAATTCGACGGGCTCCTTATGCAAGGGAACACCAAGATAAGTGAAGGGAAGCTGGCTGTGCACGAAACCCGTAAAAGTCCGCCATCGATGGTGTGCGATTAGAAGCCGACGAGGCGCGATCAAAGAGCTCTTTCCCCCATTCACCACCTGGCTAGAAACCCCTTCATAATGCTCGATACAAACAGGCCTAGCAAACCTAGGGTCCCGAACACAGAGGTGAAGAAACTGGGGGTGATCAATCAACACATCAACAGTAATACCCTCCCTCCAAAAATACCAAATACCATCAGTCTAATTCTGGACACCCCGATCAAAGGCCAAGGAACGACGAATAAATGCAAAGTAACGGTGCAAGACCATAGGCTCAATAAGAACAAGCAAAGAGACACCATGCATCTGGAGGAGTTTTTTCAAACGCCTCCGAGTAACTGAACTCCGAATACCCCTAACATTCCACACCAATAGACTCATCAACATACGGAATGAGGAGGGGATGAAGAAACTAACCTAGACCGACTACGGGTCTGTATACGGGAAGTAGCGGCAACCTGGACCTTTGCCGCACGGGCCCACCGCTTCTTTTGTCATCTACTAGTCACTGGCTCAAACTGGTCCTCGTGCTCTGCCAACCCGATGAGATCATCAGCCGAGCGATGCCTATGAATACCAGGCGAGTGGGGCTCAAGTAGGGTGGACTGCGAGGGGATTGACGCCTCAGCATTGTACTGGCAGTCAGGCAAGGGAGAAGGAACACATACACTCGATCCCACAGTCGGAATAACAGGTGTCACCAAAGGACAAGTAGACAATAGAGGACCATCGGGATGAGCATCATCCCCGGACTCAGCAACAAAACTCAACCAGTCCTCGGAGTCATCACCAGAATCAGCAGAGTCAACAATAATGGGTGAACTAACCAACGGAGTCGCTGGGGCGATCGTGAACGGTACCATAATAGGCAGAACATCAGATATAACAGTCGGAGAAGAGCCCACTGGGGCAGTAACTGGCTGAGTCTGGAACCGTACACGAGGTCTCCACTAACGGACTGGCTCAGAAACCACCGCACCCCCCATCTCCGGCTGAGATCCGGGGACATGAGATGCACTAGAAACAACAGGCCGCGTAACAGGCGGAGTAGAAGCGGCAAGGGGACCAGATGTAATAGTTGGCGGCGCTGGGGGAGCGCCAACCTTGGAATCTGAAGAGGAGTGCCCGATATGCCGACAAGTAGAACAGAACGAGGGCATATGCTCATAAACAATAATCTGCCGAACCTACGCCCCGGCCTACGCTCAATCTAAATATGCTCTGGCAAGTGGTGCTCCAAATGCACCTCCACGCACACCCTAGACTCACTAGGGCGCAATAAATCAGCTGTAGCCTCATCAATATGCAACGGTTGCCCGACAGCCCTGGCTAAAGGATAAAGAACCCCCTTGGCCCGAAAGTGCACTAGCAACAAAGGGAAGGAAATCCATACGGGAACAATCAGGGTTTCTTTCTCTGGGTGAAAATCAACCGTCCACTTGTACACCTTCATCTCACAACTACTAATAAACCAACGCGGTTGGGAGAACAACCGAGTGTAGTCAACCTCGTGAGTCAGATGAATCAAAATATGCATGCGATCAAGCAATCGAACAGTATAAGTACCGACAAAGCCAAACTGATCGAATACATTGCGGATAGCAAGCATGGGGGCTTTCGCCTCGAAAACTTGCCACCAAACTGAAATGAAACGGGGCAGCCAACTCAGACTCCTCAGCTGCTGAAATAGAGATAGCAGGCTCACCACGATGCATGTGAGGCCGTCTAGCAATAATGGCGGACTGGTGAGACGGGCTAAACAATGAATCAAAAGACTTCCTCTTTGCCCGCTCTTCGGCCGACAAAACGGGCCTCTTAGCGACAGCCGAAGCATACGTACGACCGGTCGGAACACCAGTCTGAGTCTCCTGGGGATATGGTAGAGCACATGATGTCGTCGGGAATGCCGGAATCTGCCCGGAAGGCCTCGCGTGGGGCCTATGCGCCGTCTGAGACACTTCCCGATTCGCTGGTGCGTTGCGATCACGAGCCACCACCGAGGGATTCGACTCATGGAGTAGAGCAACTTTGTCAACTGGCCCAACTGCTAATTGAGCCCGGAAAGTGTCCAATTTGGCATGCAAAGTTCGGTTTGTCTCCACAATTGGGGCTTTTTTATTCGGAGTAGATTGTCCAAATTGGCTTTCATGGATAGTTGGCGTCTCATGAGAGAATGTGGCAGCCGTAAATTGAGAACTCGAAGTGGAGTAATTGGGGAGAATTTCGTGGAGAGGCCGAATATGGGGGCTTTCGAAATTTGTTGTGACTGTGGGAAATCCGTGAATACCCATGCCAAATGGAGTTGGGGGATTTGTAATAGGGGTACAAACGTTACTTTGGGTGGGAGGAATTGGATTGGAAGTACTCGAAGAGGTGGTGATGTTGTTTGGGGGCGAAAGGGCCGAATTTTGGGGGTTTTTGGTCGATTTTCCGGCCGATTGGGACGGCGACGAGGGATGACCGGCAGTGCGGGAGGTCGCCGGTGGTGGTGGAGGAGGTGGGTCATGGCCGGAAGTGGCCGGATTCATGGATGGGTTGGAATTCGCCAATGTAGCTCGAAGCATTATTTATGTATTTATTTGTAAAGAAAATCTTTAGGGTTTGATGGTTTTTTTTTTTTTTAGCAAAGCACCAACTAGACTCGTACGTCGGTTTTACGCGTCCGTCGAGCCTTGCCGGTGGGGGTTTGAAATCCCCCTACCTTTTTATTAGCATAAAAAGAAAAGTATACAAGGAGGGGGGCATAGACCTGACCTCCAAACAATGAGAGACAACGAGTATACGGAAAGTTGTAAATGAGGAGATACTATCTCCCTAACAATAACGAAGAAAAGTATAACACAAAAATAAATAAGGAGGTACTACCTCCCTGTACAGAGGAATGAAAAAATGTAAGAATAAAGAAAATATGAAGCAAATGCAAAAAGAAGTACCCTCGCTAGAGGCCACGGACGGAGAGAAAGCCATGTCGATCCATCTGAACGAGAGCTCGAGCAGTGGCCGGCAACTGATGGGGCTCATACTCTGCATATTGCTCCCGCAATAAGCCCTCTGAAGCAAGTGCGTCTGCAACCTGGTTGCCCTCACTAAAGATGTGAGAGACCACATCCCTATCCGGCCGGAGAAGCTGCCGAATACGTCGGAGGAGAACCTGCAGATACCACGGACCGCCTCCCCGAACGATGCAGTGAACAGCAATTGAGGAATCCATCTCAACCCAAATGGCGGCCAGACAAAGAGAACGTGCCAATAGAAGTCCGTCAAGTATGGCACGGAGCTCAGCCTCTAGAATAGCACAGTCCCCATAAAAGGAGTAGAATGCCCGAACACAATGCCCAAGATGGTCCCGGATCACCCCACCCCCTCCAGCTCTACCATCAACCACACAACCATCTGTGTTCACCTTAAAGGAACCCACAGACGGCCGGCGCCAGAACACTATAACAGGAAGGGGGTTAGGAGGACTAGAAATAGAAACCCCAAACCGGGCAGCCAAATCGACGTCACCTCGCCAATGAAGAACACTAAAAACCCCAGCAACATGGAGAAGTGAAATAGCTCTGTAAACGCGCCAAATAATCTGCCTGGAGTCAACAAGAATCCCTCGATACTTCGCATCATTACGTACCGTCCACAGATGCCAAAAAATGAAAATAGGAAGAATGATACGAATGTGACCCCGCCTGAAAAACTGACCGGGAGAACGCCTGCGCTGAACACGGTGCCAGATACTGTCAGCACCAGGGCACTGGATATGGAAAATGCCAGAGAAGTGCTGCCAAACGTGAGACGTAGCCTCACCACTGATGAAAACATGCTGAAGCGTCTCCTCATCAGAACAACACTGGCAACGTGAAGGCATCTGCACATAAATCCACTGCCTAATCACGTGGTCTACGGGCACGAGGCCCTGTAACAACCGCCAATGGAAGAGAGAGACAGTCACGGGGACCACAGGGCACCATAAGTCCCAAAAGACAGGCCGTACACCAATATGCTAGCGTACGATCTCCAAGGCCGAGCGAGCTGTAAAAAGGCCATCAGATGTATCTCGCCACAACATCGTATCGGGGACCGCAGTGGTCCAGTGGGAGAGAAGAAATCCGAACGGCCAGATCAGCAGGAACTGCCTGCAGTAAACGCCCAAAGTCCCAACCAGTGTCATCAAAGAAGTCCTGGACCCGAGCCGAGGAGGACTGCAGATCGGGGAACACAACACTGAGAGGAGCATCGCCCATCCAGCAATCATGCCAGAAAAACACCTGGCTATGACCAAGCTGCCAGAAAATATGGGGCTCCGCGGTCGCCCTGATATCCAATAACCGCTGCCAACCCCGAGAGTCGAGATAGGCGGGCTGAACCTGTGTAGGAGGCTGCCCCTGACAATATCTGTCCCGTAAGTAAATGGCCCAAAGGAAATCCTGAGAACGGAATCGCCACCAAAGCTTCAGGGAAAAAGAATCGACCATATCAGCCAACCTCCTGAAGCCAAGTCCGCCTTCCTCCGGGGGCCGACATAACTCCCCCCAGCATCTCCAATGCAAACGGTGCACACCCTCTGGAGAGTCCCACAAGAAACGAGCAATAAGCTGGATAACCGCTTCAGCACAGCCTTAGGAGGCTGCAAAATCTGAAACAAATGAAGCGGCATAGAGTAGAGTACGGACCGGATGAGCATAATACGGGCCCCAGGAGACAACAATAGACTGGCCCATCCAGAGATCCGCCCATGAATCTTCTGCACCAAGTCATGAAACAAGAGATCCGCCATTCCCATGTGACGAGAGGGATACGACCACTTCTGAGAGACAAAAGACTGGAAATCATGATGACGGGCCCACAAATAAAGGAAACGAAACGGACGGGGCCCCGTCTGCGAAACAACTCCTACTGTACCAATAACGGTGAATGGTCGGAACAATGCCTGTTCAGGTGGCGAACAGACAACTGATGAAAGAAACTGGCGGCATCGGGATTCATCAGGATTCGATCCAAACGCTTCCATACCCAATGATTAGTCCACGTGTAGGGCACCCCAACAAAGCCAACATCCGAGAGACCACAATCTAACAACACATGACAAAAGTCCGAAATACCCCGATCCCTCGTACTAAAGCCAGTGCGCTCACTCTCAGCAGCGATGACATTAAAGTCACCACCTACCAACCAGGGCCGATCCATACCAAAGGAGAGGTCATGCAAACTAGTCCACAATACTCTCCTCTCGACATAATCACAAGAGGCATAGACCGGTGTCAGACAAACAGGCCTAGCAAACCTAGGGTCCCGAACGCCGAGATGTAGGAACTGGGGGTGATCAATCAAAACGTCAACAGTAATACCCTCCCGCCAGAAACACCAAATACGGTCAGTCTGATTCTGGACCCCCCGATAAGAACAAGAATAGAGACACCATGCATCTGGAGGAACTTTTTCTAGTGCCTCCGAGTAACTAAACTCCGAATACCCCTAACATTCCCCACCACCAGACTCATCAACATATGGAACGAGGAGGGGAAGAAGTAACTGACCTGGACTGACTGCGTGTATGCATACGAGAAGAAGCAGCAACCCGAATGTTGGCCTTGCGGGCCCGCTACTTTCGCTGTCTAGGGTTTGATGATTTGGGGCTGCAAACACGAAAATTAGGGTTTAGTTAATTGGGGATGAATTAAAATTAGGGTTAGTAATTTTAGGGCTAGACGTGAATTGGGGAAAAGTTCCTTAAAAAGATCTTTTCCGGCCAAAATGTTCGAGTCGCTACAACCTCTTCTACTTAAAATAATTTTGTACACAAAATTTAGCTTACTTGATTAGCGAGGTCCGGGTATCTAGCGAGAATATCTTCTTCTTTTTCCCTGGTTGCCTCTTCTTTACAGTGTTTACTGCACTAGATCTTAACTAGTGGAACTTCTTTGGTTCTAAGGACTTGAATCTTTCTCTCTAAGATGCGTAAAGGCGTCTCCTCATATGATAAGTTTGGTCGAATGCCAATTGATTGAAGTTCACTGAATGGCTTGGATCATGTACATACTTTCGTAATAGGTAAACATGGAACACATTGTGTACAACTGAGAGTTCTAGAGGCAAAGCTAGACGATAAGCCACGTTCCCCATTTGTTCTAGTATCTTGAATGGACCGATGAATCTAGGTTTCAACTTTCCTCTCTTTCCGAAACGGAAACTCCTCTCATTGGAGCTACTGTAAGAAACACTTTATTACCGATTTGAAATGTTATCTCCTTTCTTCTCTGATCAGCATAACTCTTCTGCCTATCCTTAGTAGCTTTGATTCTCGATCGGACACGATCTATCACTTCTACCGTCTTCTCAATTAATTCTAGTCCCAACACCTTTCTCTCCCCAACTTCGTCCCAATAGATGGGGGAACGACATCGACAACAGTATAGTGCTTCATAAAAAGCCATACCAATGGTGGTCTGAAAGCTGTTATTGTATGCGAACTCCACCAATGGCAAATGGGTTTCCCAACTGCCACGCAAGTCAAGCACACAAGATCTTAGCATATCCTCAATGGGTTGAATAGTTCGCTCAAATTGTCCGTCGGTCTGAGGATGATAAGCTGTACTAATCGTCAATTTGGTACCCATTGCTGTTTGAAGGCTCTTCCAAAATCTTGATGTATACCTCGGATCTTTATCAGTTACTATGGTCACTGGTACTCTGTGGAGTCGGAAGATCTCTCTAATGTATAATTGTGCCGGCTGATCCATACTAAAAGTCATACGAATGGGCAGAAAATGTGCGGATTTCGTAAGTCGATCAATAATGACCCAAATAGCATCGTGCCCCTTACTTGTTTTCAGAAGACTTATGATGAAGTCCATAGTGATTTTTTCCGACTTCCATTCGGGTATCTCCAGTGGATTCAAAAGCATTGATGGCCTTTGATGCTTTGCCTTCACATGCTGGCAAACCATACACTTAGCAACAAACCTAGCGACACTTTTCCTTCATGTTTCTCTACTGAAATGTGCTACGCAAACCTCTGTACATTTTGGTCCCACCAGGATGAGCCACATAAAGGGCAGAATGAGCTTCAGTCATTATCTCGTCTCTGATCTGATCATCCATCGGCACACAAAGGCGACCTTTGAACATAAGCGCTTCGTTTGTTGAAATCTCAAAACCAATCCTCTTCCCAGTACTAACTTTAGATCTAATCTTTTCCAGAAATTGATCGCTCCTCTGAGCAGTGATAATTCGATTTCTCAGGTTTGGCTTAACGGTCAAAGTTGCTAATCTAGCCGGCATTCAGGCCGACGGGGCAATAATTTCAATCCTTAAATTCTCAAAATCTCATACCAGCTAGTCTGGTATAGAGTCTAATGCTGACAACTATCCCATGTTCTTTCTACTCAAAGCATCTACAACTATATTAGCTTTACCCGGATGGTGAAGTATCGTGCAGTCGTAATCTTTTACCAATGCTAACCACCGTCGTTGCCTCATGTTCAGCTCATTCCGGGTGAAGAAGTATTTGAGGCTCTTGTGATCGGTGCAGATCTTACATTTGCTTCTATGTAGATAGTGACGCCAAATCTTTAGAGCCTGCACTACTGTTGCGAGCTCTAAATCGTGGGTTGAGTAATTCTGCTCGTATTGTTTCAACTGCCTGGAAGCATAAGCCACAACTCTCCCCTTCTACATAAGTACACAGCCTAATCCTTGTTTTGATGCATCACAGTAAATGACGAACCCATCTGAGCTGTCAGGAATGGTCAAATCCGGTGCAGTCACTAGCCTGCTCTTCAATTCCTGGAAACTCTGCTCACACTTCTCTGTCCAATTGAATGTCACGCCTGTCCTGGTTAACTGCATTAAGGGTCCTGCTATCTTTGAGAAACTTTCTATGAATCGCCGATAGTACCCAGCCAATCCCAGAAAGCTTCTTACTTCACCAACATTAGCAGGCCTAGACCAATTAATCACTGTCTCCACTTTTGAAGAGTCCACTTCAATTCCCTTGGCTATCACGATGTGGTCGAGGAAACTGGCTCGCTCCAGCCAAAATTCACACTTCTTGAATTTGACATATAATTTGTTCTTCCTTAAAGTGCGTAGCACTGTCCTCAGATACTCCTCGTTTCATCGAGAGTCCTTTGAATAAATTAGTATATCATTAATGAAGACGATGACAAACTTATCCAAGAACTCATGAAAAACTTTGTTCATCAAATCCATGAACACCACTGGGGCATTGGCTAAGTCGAAGGGCATTACCGTAAATTCATAATGCCCACAGCAATGTCTGAATGTCATTTTCGATATATCCATAGGCTTAATCTTCAACTGGTGATAGCCTGACCTCAAATTGATCTTTGAGAAAATAGCAGCTCCTTTCAGCTGATCGAATAGGTCCTCAATTCTTGGGAGAGGATACTTGTTCTTTATCGTCAACTTGTTCAGTTCACGATAGTCTATACATATCCTCATGCTCTCATCCTTCTTCTTTACGAATAGCACTGGGGCACCCCGCGGACATACACTCGGCCGAATAAATCCCATGTCAAGATGCTCCTCCCGTTGGGACCTTCACTCTTGCAACTCTTTGGGTGCCATCCGATATGGGGCTTTAGAGACAGGAGTGGCCCTAGGTACCAAATGAATGCCAAATTCCACTTGCCTCTCTGGTGGGATTCCTGGTAAGTCATCTGGGAACACATCAAGATACTCTCGTACAATAGGCACAAGGTCCGGGGTTAGTCCCTCATTCGATTGCAACTTCTCTGCCCTGATGGCCGAGATAAGACGGGGGATTGCCCTGATCATAGACCCGTAGAATTTGAACTCTTACTCTCCATTTCTGGGAAAATGACCTCCTTCTGATGGAACAGAATGGTTGTATGATTACCACTTAGCCAATCCATTCCTAATATGATATGAAAGTCTTTCATCTTAATTATATATAGGTTTGCTCCCAAAACTAACCCATCAAAATCTATTCGTACTGCTCCAAGTATCATATTAGTATCAATCGTCATCCTGATGGTAAACTAACCTCAAGGACACTATCAGTTTTCTCTTTTCCTAATTCCAGTCGAGTATCACAAGCATCAGATATAAAGGAGTGCGTAGCTCCAGAATCAATTAGAACATATGCAAGAGTGCCAGAGATGGATAGCATACCTCTAATCACGTCATTGTCCTGGCGAGCATCTTCCCGGGTGATTGCAAACACCCTAGCCTTTCCTTTCTTGGCTTTCTCAGTCGGTTTGGCTGGAGCATGGTTCCTGGTTGAAGCAGAGCGGCAATCTAATGCCATGTGACTCGGCTGGCCACACCTGTAGCATACTCCCTTGCCCCAGAGGCACTCCCCACGATGGCATTTCTAGCACTTAGGACATGGTGGGGTAGTTTCCGATGCTTGTCCCCCTATGGACCCATTGTTGGGCTTTTTGTTGGGAGCATTATTTTTATTCTACTTGTTGTCTTGTCACTTTCTTTTCCCCTAATCCTTCGGATAACTCCAGTCCTCAGGCTCGTCATCGGTAAAGCATATGGCCTGCGCTTTCTTCACCATCTCCCGATAAGTTGGTAGTTCATGCCCCGTCACGATTCCACCAATGTCCTTCCGTATACCACGCTCGAAATGTCGAGCCTTCTTGTTTTCGGTGTCCACCAGGTGAGGGGCATACTGGGAAAGTTCTTCAAACTTTCTTTCATAGGCAATGATCTCCATGTCACCCTTGACGAGACGCAAGAATTCTGTCTGCTTCGTATTTCGTAATCCTTGGGGAAAGAATGTTTCTCTAATATGCTCCTTGAAGTTACCCTATGCTACGGCTGCCCGTTGGGCCTCGGTTTTCGATTGCATGGCCGAAGCCCACCATTGCGCTGTCGGACCAAGCAGCATAAACTTGGCACATCCTACTTTCTTATTCTACGGGCATTTTATGTGCTCGAATATGTTCTCCATCTATCACAGCCATTCTTCAACTGCGAGCGGATCCTTGCCGCTGTTGAAGGTAGGAGGGTTGTACCTACGAAATTGCTCAACAGTCGACACAGCTGGTGCAGGTGGTGCTTGCCTTAGCGTTTACACCATTGCTAAAACTCGCTGATAACATCAGATTGTAGCGCAATTACCTTGACAAGACAAAAATTGGTTTATTGCGTTCGAATTATAAGCGTTCAATATAGAGGTACAGGAAGTCATCTCAGTTAGGAAGCAGAGGATAGCATCGATGAAACAAAAATAGGTAATTTTATTGAACTCTCAAATTCCTCGATGAGGGTACATAGATGAAGTTGTAAAACAATAACCAAATCATCAACGACTAACAAAATTTCTCTACTAGTTCATCTATCTTGTCCCTCAATTATCATCAGTGACATAAGACTCTGGTTCTGACACTTCCCCTGGTGCTTCATCTTCATTCCCTTCTTGATCCTCTTCAAGTTCCACTTCAATATCCTCTCCTTGGGGTTCGTACTCGAGCTCCTCTTGAGGTTCCTCCTTTGGGTCCTCTTCTGGCTCTTGCTGCGGTTCAGGCTGAGGCTGAGCTACCCCTTGCTCTCGGTACACAAGCCAGAAGTGTACGAGGGTCTCACAGAATATGTCATAGTTAACTGCTCCCCCTGTGGCACGCCAAGTGTCGTAGAGGATCTTGTTAGCAACTTCTTGATTAATAGGGCTCAAGGTGCTAATCAGGTGGGTGATGGAATGTATATCGTTTGTCTCGAATCCCCACCTGGTAGCGCATGGCCGAACCTCTCGGACACGCTCCACCCAATCATAAGTATTTCCATACAATGGGGCCTTGAGGGTTTGGTAGTCCAAAATAGCATCACCGACGAAATTCGCAATAGTTCTATTGTGTCAAGCCATGTCCTAGTCCAATTACATAAGGTCCAATTAGTTGGGGTTATCATATCTCTCTTAGTTAAATTCAAGGACATAAGGAAAATATTTATTAACAATTATGCTCAAACTCGTTCTTCTCTAATCGGATACAAAATCTTCTCAAAATTCTCTTAAAATTTCTAAGTCTCAAGTATCCGAAAATAATAAGTAAATAAATAACTTGAATCTCTTTGGTTACCATGGAGTTGGCGGAGTAAGGGATGGCGGGTGGGATCTCTTTATTCTAAAAATATCGCTAAAACATTTTCCAAAAAGAAAGAAAATGTTTTTTTGGAAAAGAAAATGATTTTTTTTTTTACCAAAAACAATTTTACAAGTTTACAGAAACGTAGACCCGCTCTGATACCACGTTGTAACAACCCAAGTTCTAACTACTGAGAACGCCACATCACCTTTTTAACTAACTTTTTAAAAATCAAAAGAAACGGTAATAAACAAAAAACTTAATTTCGCGGAATCTTATTTAAACTTTAAAAATAGCCAATCACGGTTTTAAATCATAATATTTTTAAATAATAAAGCAAAACTTGGGATAGATATGAATAAATCGAGTATCAAATTAACAATTTAATAAACTTAAAACTTCATAAAGAATCCATCGCCATTCGCCATGCCAACGACTCCTCAGTTTGCACATATGTAATTAAGGAAAACTGTGAGTATTTCATAGAAATACTCAGTAGATCTCGCGCATAAATAATATTTCAAATTATATATCTACGTGAATACATGGAATTCGAGTAATCTGATCAACAATTAAGTTCAAGTTTGGTGAACAAGCAATTAAACAAGTTCAAGTCTGATCTTAGTCTTGAGAACATGTAATTAAACAAGTTCAAGTCTGATCTGATGCATTAAAGCATATAATCTCATGTCTGGGCTTGATCAAGCAATTCTCTAATTTACATGCTAAACATAGCACATAGACTCATGGAATGGAAACATATAATAAGAAATAATCATTTAAACGCGTCTTTGAAAAATAGAAGTCTTGTGGATAGAGACCTACCTCTAGCCTGGGAGTTTGACCCTTAATACCATAAATCTCTGGGTTGTCGCGTCTCGTCTAGTTCTAAATAATTAAAATAACTCTAATTAAGTTCTTAGGTAAATAAAATCTCAAAAATAAAGGGAATTAATAAAAGTGGGATTTAAATCGAATAAAATACGAAGTTTATGGATTTAAATCGCTAAATTTGAAAAGTCGGGGATTGATTTGCAAAATTAGAGAATTCTAGGGACTAATTCAAAAGTCAAAGCATAGTTGAAGGGCAAAATCTGCAATTGACCAAATTTGAAAACTATTGGACTCGATTGAAAATCGATTAAAACTGGGTCTTAAAATAAATAAAGTATAAGGACTTCATTGGAAGTCAACTGGAAGTCATGGGTTTGGACTGCAGTTGACCGGACTTTTAAATGGGAGGACTCAATTGAAAGGACTAAAAATCTTTGGACCATGGAAATAAATAAAATACGAGGGCCAACTTAAATAAACTAGGAAAGCTCAAGGACCAGGAGTGTAAATAATGGATTAAAAGCTTAGAGAAATTCAGATTCCCTTCTTCCTCATCTCAACTCGACGGAGAATTTAGTGAGAGAAAGAGAGGACTCGGCTACTACTTCTGGTTTTTCTTCGACCATGGCCGCCCATCGTCGCCCCCGAGAGAAAGGTCGAGAGAAAGAGAGGAAGTGACGAGATGGAGAAGGAACTCGAGAAGAGAGAGAGATCGAGAGCCAGACCGAGCGGTGAAAAGCGAGGAAGGATAAGCAACGGCGGTGAAGGCGGAGGCGTGACTAGCGGCGATACCGACAGTGGTAGTCGCAATAAGTCCCCCACACTCTTGCACCTCGACTTCTTCTTCTTCTCCCCTTCTCCTACACTATCGCGTTTACCTCTCAAGTAGGGTTTAATGCAATGAAAAATAACAAGAGCTCAACGAGGTTTATATAGGAGTAGTAAAAAGATTTAATCAAGGTATGTCTTGTAGCCCAAAACATGCCACAATGTGTAAAAACCCTAAATTAATTAAGGGAAGTTTGTAGTTGCCCCCAAAAACGTGGAGGACAAGAATTGGGGTTAGGGTTTGATGATTTGGGGCTGCGAACACGAAAATCAGGGCTTAGTTAATTGGGGATGAATTAAAATTAGGGTTAGTAATTTTAGGGCTAGACGAGAATTGGGGAAAAGTTAGTTAAAACGATCTTTTCCAGCCAAAATTTTCGGTCGCTACATAATAGACTTCCAATCCTATGGTAGGTCTGGCCACATAATCTAAACACTGGTGGAGACCTTCCAGAGTTAACACTCTTATCTATTTTTCCACCCATAGATGTAAAAGAGAACATCATATTGTACATCCGAATATTTTGTTGGAAGTGTTTGACTCTCTCATGTTGACTATATATACAGCCAGTCAACCAACAACGGTGGAGGAACTTGCATAAATGGCAATTGTACCTTTCCATCTAAGCAACAAAGAGAAGACATTGGATTCAGTGAACTGTGTAGTTTATCGATCCTCTCCTCATACCAAAATATGGCAGCACAATGTTGACACATGCAACATGGATTTCCTATGTCAAGATATTCTACAAATTCTATAAAATTAACAATAAAGGAAGAAGTTTACAAAAATAATTATTAAGCACCCATAATGCGAGAATTTTTTTACGTAATGCGTAAAAAACAAACCAAGTATAATTAAATATAACACACATAATATAGCAAGAACATAAAAAAATATTAGCTAAAGTAATAAGAATGCAATGTGAGCTCAAATTGAATAATTTAACTACTATATGAAATATAATAAAAAATAGTTAAGATAAAATACAACATTTTCAAATTCAAAAATAATCATAACGTATTAAGAATTATAAGTAAAGTTTGCTATATGAAAAGTAATTTTAAACTTACTATTGTAGTTCAACTTAAAAAAATTAGAGATCATGTTTGCTTTGACAAATCAAGGAATTTTTTTTTATTTGTCATCCTTTTAAAATATTAAAACTAATGTCAAATTTAAAAGCGACACTGACAATTAAATAAGTAAAGGAATAAAAAATCAAAATAAGAATACATTAAATTTTATAAAAAAATTAAAAAAAAACACAATTGAGATGACATTAATATAATTGTTTGCCATCTTTTTAAAATCTTCAAACTAATTTCAATTTTAAAGAATTTAACCCTTACAATGAAATTAACCATGGAAGAAAATTTAAAATAAGAACCTACCAAAAAATAAAAGGTAAAAAAAAAAAACTAATTTTAATGAGGAAATAACATTATTATTTGCAATCCATTTAAAATATACAATAAAAATTCAATTAACAAACACAACAAAAATAAAATAAAAATATAAAAACTTAAAGGACATAACAAAAAAGTCCAAAGAAAATTTATATCAATTTATTCTTACAGGCTACAATTGATTCCTTAATTGCATGTAGTGGTAAGCCCAAAAAATTAAAAGCCCGATTTAAAGTAACTGCTAAAAAATATAGGAGGAACATAAAAAAATATTAGCTAAAGTAATGAGAATGCAATGTGAGTTCAAATTGAATAATTTCACTACTATATGACATATAATCATAAACAATTAAGATAAAATACAATGTTTTAAAATGTCAAAAATAATCATAAGGTATTAAGAATTATAACTTTAAGTTTACTACATGAAAAGTAATATTAAACTTACTACTATAGTTCAACTTAAAAAATTAGAGATCATGTTTGCTTTGACGAATTAAGGAATTTTTTTATTTGTCATCCTTTTATAATATTAAAACTAATGTCAAATTTAAAAGCGACACTGAAAATTAAATAAGTAAAGGAATAAAAAAAATTAAAATAAGAATACATTAAATTTTCTAAAAAATTAAACAAAAACACACTTCAGATGACATTAATGTAATTGTTTGCAATCTTTTTAAAATCTTCAAACTAATTTTAATTTTAAAGAATTAAACCATAACAATGAAACTTACAATAGAAAAAAAACCTTAAAATAAGAATCTACCGAAAAATAAAAAATTTAAAACAACACTAATTTAAATGAGGAAATAACATCATTATTTGAAATCCCTTTAAAACATACAATAATAATTCAATTAATAAACAAAAAAAAAACATAAAGGACATAACAAAAAGGTCCAAAGAAAATTTATATCAATTTGTTCTTACATGCTACAATTGATTCCTTAATTTCATGCAGTGGTAAGCCTAAAAAATTAAAAACCCAATTTAAATGAAGGGATTTTTACACTAATACAAATGTTTAAGTTTAATTTTTCAAAAATAAGGTAAAAGCATCTTAATCACTCAGTAAACAAAAACATTGAGGGATAATTACTAAAATCCGTTATTTTTGAACCCGGCCGAACATCCCATCTAATAAACCGGTCTGCAGTTGAGAAAATAGAAGACAAAACACAGAACCAACACAGGACTTGAAGAAAACAACGAACAAGGGAATCGCGTAGCTAGATCGTGAGATTCAAGTCACCACAAGAACGCCGCCGGCGAATGCAAAGCAAAGAAGGACAACATGAATACACAGGTACTGTCGAAAGATATGGAGCAAAAACACAACTTCAACACAGGTAAGGGTTATAATCTCACTGGTATTTGACAGATTTTATTGAATTATGTATTAAACAGCTGCGTTGTTGTTATCTACAACTAAAAATAGTAGAACATTTTAGCTATGAAGATTAAAAAAAAAAGAGTTATCATATTTGCTTTTGTTGTTGCCGATGTTTGCGAACTTGAAGCACTGACGTGTCTTTCAAAAACAAAGTGAACAATATGGAAATAAAAGCGTTACAATTAATGTGCAATCCATTTAAATTATATAACCCGTACAATGTGCTGTCCTTGCATTACGTTTGACATGTAACAAGAGCTGATGATATGATATAAACAGATGAACAATTCCTGATCTCAAAAAAGAATGTGCATTACACTTTCATTGTTAGATAACTAGTAATTAGTTTATTACATTTTATGTAAAGTAAATTACATGTATCCATGCTGTAGGAATGGATACACGCACACTATTCCTTAAATATGGTGGATTTTGGAGAGATTTGAACAACTACTTGGGCACAAAGATCACCGGTATTGTTGTACCAGAAAATTGCACATATCAAAATCTCATAGATACTATAGAGGAAAAGTTCAAAATCAATACTGAACTCAAGAGGGCAGAGCTAAAATTTTTTGTTGACAAAAACACAGAACCAATGCAAATTGAAGATGATAGTTCACTGACATTCTATCTGGAGATAAAAGGAAAAGAAAGTATTGCAACAAGCTTCCCACTGTGCTTAGAGATCAATGATGTTGAAATACATGCAGAACAAGTCATGGCAGCAACATCGAGGATAGATCATTCGAAATCATTAACCTCCATATAGATACAAGTGACTCAATTCTTTCCAATTACAAAGTCTAATTAGAGAATGGTGAATTACAAAAAGCTTAAACAGAATTTGTAATTCATTAAACATTAGTAATAGATTATTTGTAATTGATTCATGCATATCACTTTGTAATACAGGAGATTAAATAAGAATAATGACACCAACAATGCCAAGAATAGAACACGTGGCTGAGGAACTATGCATTATGGTACAGACAACAAGGATTACTCCAGTTATAGAAGAATTAAATATCATCACCAAACCTTCCAGTGATGTTATCAAGGAACAAAACCTGTTCTACAACAAAGATATCTTAAAGAAGAGTATTTCCCTCTATGCCATAGCAAACAAATTCCAGTTCAAGATAAAAAGATCTGCTAAGAGAGAGTACGTCTCGGTATGTCCTTGTGAGGAATGTGACTGGATGTTTAAAGCCTCTAGATTACGTAAGACTTACTACTTCAAGATAAGAATGCTCAAGAAGGAACATAAGTGTGGTCTAGATATACTATCAGGGAACCACAAGCAAGCATCAATCTCCATTGTTGGCGAATTGATAAAACACAAATACAGATCAATCAAGACAGTATATAGACCAAATGATATTATAGATGATATGAGGACAACCTATGGACTAAATATACCTTATGAGAAAGCTTGGAGTGGAAGGGAATATGCCTACAAAGAAATGATGGGAGATCCAAAGCAATCATATGCAAAAATCCCATCATATCTGTACATGTTGAAGAAGAATAACCCAGGATCAGTTACAAGACTAGAGATAGACAACAGCAACAAATTTCTATAGATGTTCATGGCATTAGGTCAATAAAACAAAGCATTATTACATATGAGTTATAGATTCTGTGAAATCCATGTGCAATGTATTGCACATCAGTTACCCAGAATGTGAAACAGATTACAATTACAGAGATTAATGCTACTTGAATTTAAAAATATTAATCATTTATCAATACTATTAGGTGCCTCCATAGAAGGATGGAAGTTCTGTAGACCTGTCATTGCAATAGATGTAACATTCTTAATAGGGTGCTTTGGCGGTGTCTTGATAACAACATGCAGACAAGGTGCAAACAACGGCATCTATCTGCTTGTATTTTGTATTGGTTGGTATTGGACATTCTGAAAATGATAACTTTTGTGAATAGTTTTTATCCCATCTCAAAGAATGCTACGCTGAAAAAGATGGACTCTGCATTGTATTGGATAGAGGGAACATCATAAGACGTGTAGTCGAGCTGGTATATCCAAACACATTCCATGGCTTGTGTGTTTATCATATTCTGAAGAACCTAAGGAGAAAATTCCCAAAAAAATCAAAGAACATTCCTATTCCATTCAACCAAGCAGCAAGAGCTTATACAGAAACAGAATTTTAGTACCACATGAAGCAGCTTGATCAGATTGGCAAAGGAATAAGAGAATATCTAGTAAGTTTATGAAAGTACATCAAGCACCAGAACAGTGCAGACAGTGTATTCAAAATGCATTACAGTACGTGTGAAATACGTGTGTAATATGTAAAACATTGAATCTAAAACATTCTGTGTAAATACATTATGCACACATGAATTACACAGAGTATGTAATAGAATATGTACATGAACATTGATTACTGACTGCTACACTTAATGCCTTGTTTATTTGAGCAGCATGACAGTGTGGGGCACGAAAAGTGGACAAGAGCATGGATAACAAGAAACAAATACAACACAATGACATCAAACATAGTGGAAGCTGTTAATTCAGTGGTTAAAGCAGGAAAGAGATTGCCTGTTAAATCACTAATGGAGTTCTTAAGACACACATTGCAACATTGGTTCAACAAAAACCGTGCAACAGCAGAGGGAACCTTCACACCTTTTGCACCTAACGCAAAAAAGAAGCTCAGGGAAAACTCTTATGAATTTTGCTAGAATGAAGGTAAGTTTTATTATGTTGATATGGAAACAATGATACATTTTAAAAAATTCAGAAAGTTGAGTTAGTTACAAATCCATTATAAATATTATATTGAACAAAGTGCAAAAATTAATACAGGTTCTTGCATCAAGCCATGTGTTATTTGAAGTCATTGATGACATGACATCACAAACAATTGATATACAAGAAAACACTTGCACCTGTAAAAGGTTCCAAGTCGACAAAATTCCATGTGCTCATGCAATTGCAGTGATTGGAAGTAGAGGACTGAATGTGTACAACTACTGCATCCAAATGTATACAAAAGAGATATACTTATCAACATACAGAAGGAACATATATCCACTTGGTGATAGATCCCAATGGGTACGCCCGAGGATATGGAAACTGTGATTATTCACCCGCCACAAAGCAAGAGACGTCCTGGAAGGCCTGTTGAATCAAGGCACAAGTCATTTGATGAACCACAAGTGAGGATGAAGTGTGGGAGATGCAAAGGGTACAACCATAACAGGAGATCATGCAATGCTCCAATTACATCAGACCTGAAACAGAAGGACAATCTGAAATCAATGCAAGAATAGAAAAAAGTAAAAGAATTCGAGATTCAATTTTTAATTAATACATTCAACAAAGATATTTTAAATTATGTTATTTTCCAAGATATTTTCATTGAACAAATACTAATACTATATAATATATAATCTATGATATTCATTACTTAAAAAGAAGATGTATTGACGTGATTCAATTTTTGTATATAAGTTGCTAGTAATCACCAGTTACAAATGGGTTACAAATGACTTGTAACCAATCTGTAATACATATTGCTCACTAATGAATTGCAGGTCGTTTACATAGATTGGTTACTATGTATTGATGTCATTCAATTTTTGTACATAAGTTGCTAGTAATCACCAGTTACAGATGGGTTACAAATGAATTGTAACCAATCTGTAATACAGATTGGTCACTAATGAATTGCAGGTTGTTTACACAAATTGGTTACCAGTGAATTACATGTTGCTTACACAGAATCTATAATACATTTGAGGTTTCATACATTCTGCATAGTTGAATAATGTTACAACATACGAATTACAAATTGATTACACCAAAATAAGCAATTTACGGAAATGTATTAAAGCCACCTAAAACAAACACCACACACTCATGTGTGCAACCCAAACATCAACTAAAGCTTCTTTGGGAAGTTTCTCAGCATGAATCCTCAGAAGATGATCAACAAATGCTTTCTTGTCAAGGTCAGGATCCATAATTGTGTTCATCTTCAACTCTGCCATCATTAGAACCAAATCATCGTGTCAATTGAGTTCATTTTTTCAACAGAAATCAGACCAGAGCATGGAACATGGGCTGAAGACCCTCAGCCTTAACACAACGGCTGAAAACAATGCAAAAGTAATACTCTGGGTAGTGTAAAATATCCATGGCAACCTTATACAGAGCCCTCTCCTTATTAGGGCCATTGAAAATACGAGCAGGGTACTGATACTTCTTGAAAAAGGATTCCATCAACCAATCACTTAAGGTGTTGACATGATGTTAAGGTGCATGTTTTGTATTTAATGGTCACCAACTCAAAAGTGATGTGAATTTGATAGAACAGTTAACTCAAGAAGTAACTCCCAACGATCCATTGCCGTCCAACCATGATTCCGGCTAGTTCCGGCCATGACCCGCCGGACCCACCACCACCGCCGCCAAGACCTTGCCGGCCGCCACCGCCGAACACCCACAAACTCCCCCGAAAACCTCCCAAAAATGGCCAAACCCGTCCCAAACATCCAATCCCACACTCCGGCCACTTCCACTCCAATTCCTTCCACCCAAACGTGCGCCTATACACCTCTAGGTCAGCCCCAAACTCAATTTCCCATGGGCATACCGGATTACACACAATCACTTCTAATTTGAAAATTTCCCAATTCGGCCTCTCCACGAAATTCTCCCCAATTACTCCACTGACCGCTCAAATTTCAGCCGCAACAAGCTCTTACCATGCGCCAACTATCCATGAAACCCAATTTGGACCATCTACTACGAATCAAAAGCCCCAATTTCAAGTTCTAACCCAAACTTTCGTGGTCAATTGCTCCCAAAATCCTCCACATTAATGGCTCCAATTACAGATGTAGGTTGCTCTCATGATGCCTCACACATCCATGAAAGCCAATTTGGACAATCTACTCCGGATCTAAAAGCCCCAATTTTGGAGAAAAACCGAACTTTGAACGCCCAATTGAACACTTTCCGGGCAAAATTAGCAGTTGGGCCAGTTGACAAAGTTGCTCTACACACCGAGGCGAACCATGGTGGGCCGCGATCCCAACGCACCGGCGGGGCGGTGTCTCGACCGGGCGTGGGTCCCCACGCGACGCCTTCCGGCGATCCTCGACGCTCCCGATGACCTCTCGTGCTCTGCCTTACCCCCAGGAGACTCAGACCGGTGTTCCGACCGGTCGTACTTATGCTTCTGCTGTCACTAAGAGGCCCGTTTTGTCGGCCGAAGAGCGGGCCACGCGAAAATCGTTTGATGCGTTGTTTAGCCCGTCCCACCAGTCCACCATTGTTGCTCGACAGCCTCACATGCATCGGGGTGAGCCGGCTATCTCTATTTCAGCCGCTGAGGAGACTGAGTTAGCTGCCCCATTTCGTTTCAGTTTGGTGGGTAAGTTCTCGAGGTGCAAGCCCCCTATGCTCGCAGTGCGTAATGCTTTTGATCAGTTTGGTTTCGTTGGTACCTTTACTGTTGGACTGATTGACCGTATGCATATTTTGATTCATCTCACTCACGAGGTGGATTATACTCGGTTGTTCTCCCGGCCACGTTGGTTTGTTAGTGGTTGTGAGATGAAAGTGTTGAAGTGGACGGTTGATTTTCATCCGGAGAAGGAAACGCCGATTGTACCCGTCTGGATTTCCTTCCCTTTATTGCCAGTGCATTTTAGGGCAAAGGAAGTCTTGTATTCTTTGGCTAGGACTGTTGGCCAACCGTTGCACATCGATGAGGCTACAGCAGATTTGTTGCGCCCTAGTGAGGCTAGGGTTTGTGTGGAGGTGCATTTGGAGCACCACCTGCCGGAGCGTATTTGGGTTGACCGTGGGCCGAGGCGTAGCTTCTGGCAGAGCATTATTTATGAGCACGTGCCCTCGTTCTGTTCTATTTGTCGGCACCTCGGCCATTCGTCTTCAGATTGTAAGGCTGGCGCTCCCCCAGCGCCGCCTACTGCCGGATCTGGTCCCCCTACCACTTCTACTCCGCCTGTGATGCGGCCTGTTGTTTCGAGTGCCGCTCTTGCCCCCCGCTCTCAGCCGGAGATGGGAGGTACGATGGTTTCTGAGCCGGTCCGTCAGTGGAGACCTCGTGTACGGTTCCAGACTACGCCAGTTACTGCCCCAGTGGGCCCCTCTCCCCCGACTATATCTGATGTTCCGCCGGTTACGGTCCCGCTCACGACCTCCCCAGTGACTCCTTTGGTCAGTCCGCCCGTTATTGTTGAGTCTTTGGATTCTGGTGCTGATTCCGAGAAACAGTTGAGCTTCGTTGGTCGGGACCCCCTCTCGGGTGATCGGACTCTGTCCGGGGATGATGCTCGTCCCGATGGTTCTCTGTTATCTGCCGGTCCTTCGGTGGGGCCTGTTATTCAGGTTGTGGGACCGAGTGTGCGTGTTGCTTCTCCATTGCCTGACTGCCAGTATAATGCGGAGGCGTCAGTTCCCTCACAGTCCACCCTGCCTGAGCCCCACTCGCCTGGTATTCATAGGCGGCACTCCGCTGATGATCTCGTGGGGTTGGCAGAGCAGGAGGACCAGTTTGAGCCGGTGACTAGTAGACGACAGAAGAAGCGGCGTGCCCGTGCGCCCAAAGTCCAGGTGGCCGCTACTTCCCGTATACAGACCCGTAGTCAGTCCAGGTCAGTTACTTCTTCCCCTCCTCGTTCCCTATGTTGATGAGTCTATTGGTGTGGAATGTTTGGGGTATTCGAAGTTCGGTTACTCGGAGGCGTTTGAAAAAACTCCTCCAGATGCATGGTGTCTCTCTACTTGTTCTTATTGAGCCTATGGTTTTGCGCCGTGACTTTGCATTTATTCGTCGGTCCTTAGCCTTTGATCGGGGGGTTCCGAATCAGACTGATCGTATTTGGTGTTTCTGGAGGGAGGGTATTTCTGTTGATGTGTTGATTGACCACCCCCAGTTTCTGCACCTCTGTGTTCGGGACCCCAGGTTTGCTAGGCCTTTCTGTCTGACGCCTGTCTATGCCTCGTGTGATTATGTCAAGAGGCGGATATTGTGGACTGGGTTGCATGATATTTCTGTTGGTATGGATCGGCCGTGGCTGGTTGGTGGTGACTTTAATGTCATCGCTGCGGAGAGTGAGCGCACTGGCTTCAGTTCGAGGGATAGGGGTATTTCGGATTTCCGTAATATGCTGTTGGACTGTGGTCTCTCGGATGTTGGTTTTGCTGGGGAACCGTACACGTGGACTAATCGTCGGGTGTGGAAGCGATTGGATAGGTTCTTGATGAATCCCGATGCCACCAGTTTCTTTCATCAGTTGTCTGTTCGCCATTTGAACAGGCATTGTTCGGATCATTCCCCGTTACTTGCTCAGTGGGAGCTATCTCCGCAGTTGGGGCCCCGCCCGTTCCGCTTCTTGAATGTTTGGGCCCGCCATCATGATTTTCACTCATTTGTCTCTCAGAAGTGGTCATATCCTTCTCGTCACACGGGAATGGATGCTTTGTGGGAGAAATTCTTTCGGTTGCGCCAGGGACTTGGTTGGTGGAATCGGCATGTGTTCGGGAATATCTTTGATCGGGTGCGGGGTGCCGAGTTGGCTGTCGATGAGGCTGAGCGGGTGTTTGATAGTGCCCCTTCGCTCGGGCATCGTGAGCAGTTACATCGGGTTCAGGCTGATCTGAACCGCGTCTTATCTATTGAGGAGGGATTCTGGCGTCAGAAGTCCGGTGCGCGTTGGTTGGCAGAGGGGGACAGGAATACCAGATACTTTCACTCTTTGGTTCAGGGCGCCGTATTCGATCTGGTATTCATTATATTCGGACTTCTGAGGGTGTTGCTTTATCTGATTAGCAGTCCATACAGAGCTCTGCTGTGGATTTCTTTCAGGGATTGTTGTCCTCTCCGGGGACCCCGCGTCAGCCGCTTCATCCTGGTATTATTCCTTCACTCGTCACCACGGAGGATAATGCCCGGTTGAACCGGCTCCCCACTATTGATGATGTTCGCGGGGCTGTGTTTAGTATTGATGGGGATAGTGTGGCTGGGCCTGATGGGTTTACGTCGCTGTTCTATCAGCAATGTTGGGATATTATATCGGAGGACGTCTATCGGGCCGTTATTGATTTCTTTGAGGGGGGTCAGATACCCCGTGGCTTTTCTGCTACTTCTATTGTCCTTCTGCCTAAGAAGGATGGGGCTTGTGCTTGGACCGATTTTCGGCCGATTAGTCTCTGCACGGTGTTCAACAAGATCATCACAAAGCTGTTGAACTCCCGCCTCAGTGAGCTTCTGCCTCGTATTATCTCGCCCCAGCATAGTGGTTTTGTTCTGGGGCGTTTGCTTGGGGATAACGTTTTGTTAGCCCAGGAGATGGTGCATAGCCTTGACAGGTCGGTTAGAGGGGGCAACGTTATCCTCAAGCTCGACATGGCGAAGGCCTACGACCGGATGGATTGGGATTTCCTGCTCTCGGTGTTAGTGCAGTTTGGATTTGATCAGTTGTGGGTTGACAGGATACGACGTTGTATCTCCGGGTGTCACTTTTCGGTCCTGGTCAACGGTCAGTCTGTTGGTTTCTTCCCCTCGTCTCGGGGACTACGGCAGGGCGATCCTATCTCCTCGGCTTTGTTTGTGCTTGCCGCTGATTACTTCTCCCGGTTGCTCACTCATCGGTTTCAGCAGCACTCTTTCATGCAGTTTATTCATGGGGGCCCCACTCTTGTATCCCATCTCTCGTTTGCAGATGATATCATCATATTCGCCAATGGTCAGAAGCGGAGTATTCAGCATTTGTTAGCTTGTATCGAGCATTACGAGGGGACTTCTGGCCAGTTGGTGAATCGGGGGAAGAGTTCTTTGATAGCACCGCGCGGCTTCGCCGACACTTCATCGATGGCGCACTTTCACGGGTTTCGTACGCGACCTTTCCGCATCTTATCTTGGTGTTCCCTTGTATAAGGGGCCCGTCGGATCTTCTGTTTGATGGCTTGGGAGAAGATCCGCGGGCGGATCTCTGAATGGGCGATCGCTTGTTATCTCCTGGGGCCCGCATTACGCTCATCCGTTCCGTTCTTTCCTCTATGCCGCTTCATTTGTTTCAGATTCTGCAGCCCCCTAAGGCTGTACTGAAGCGGCTATCCAGTTTGTTTGCTCGGTTCCTTTGGGATTCTCGGGAGGGCACCCACCGCTTGCACTGGAAGCGATGGGGGGAGTTGTGTCGTCCTCCGGAGGAGGGTGGACTTGGCTTCAGGCGGCTTGATGACATTGTCGATTCCTTTTCCCTGAAGCTATGGTGGCGGTTTCGATCTCGGGAGTCTTTGTGGGCTATATATATGCATGACAGATATTGTCGGGGACAGCCACCTACGCAGGTCCAGCCTGCCTATCTTGATTCCAGGAGTTGGCGACGGTTATTGGCGACCCGGGCGATGGCTGAATCCCGCATTGTTTGGCAGATTGGCTGTGGACGGGTTTTCTTTTGGCATGATTGCTGGCTGGGCGATCGTCCCCTAGTTGATATCTTCCCTGCCCGTAGTCCTTCTTCGACTCGAGTGCAGGACTTCTTTGACGACACTGGATGGGATCTTGAGCGTCTATTGCAGGTTGTCCCTTCTGACCTGGCCCTTCAGATCTGTTCCGTCCCTCTGGACATCGGGTCCCCCGATAGGATGTTGTGGCGGGATACTTCTGATGGACGGTTCACTGCTCGTTCGGCCTGGGAGTTGGTCCGACAGCACGTTGAGGTCCGGCCGGCATTACGGGACCTTTGGTGTCGGCAAAGCCTATACTGTGGACGGTATCGTTTTTCCATTGTCGGTTATTGCAGGGCCTAGTCCCCGTTGACTATGTGATCAGGCAGCGTATCCATGTGCAGATGCCTTCACGATGCCAGTGTTGCTCGGCCGAGGAGACGCTCCTGCATGTCTTTGTTAGCAGCGGACGCCGCTGGCGTCTCGAAGTTTGGCAAAGACTTCTCGCCGATTTTTCATCTCCGTCTCCTCCTCGACAAAGATCTCGCACAGGGTTGCTGGCGATATTCAGGTCGGGCTTTGTCGCGGGGGACACATTCGCATCATCGTGCCTATATTCATCCTCGCACTTGTGGACAAAGACGTAATGATGCTGGCACCGGGTATTCTCGTTGATTCTCGGCCGATCATATGGCGGGTATATCGGACTATCTCCCTCATGCATGTTGCTGGGCTGTTTCATCCCTCTCAGTGGCGGGGTGATTTTGACTTGGCCCCCCTTTTTGGTGTCACTATTGTTGCTCCCCTCCCCTCCGCTTTGGTGTTACGGCGAGGCCGTCTATGGGATCTTTTAAGATCAACACCGACGGTTGTGTGGTTGATGGTCGAGCTGGCGGGGGTGGGGTGATCCGGGATCATCTTGGGCAGTGTCTTCGGGCCTTTTCCTCTTTCTATGGCACTTGCGCTATTTTAGAGGCCGAGCTCCGGGCTATTCTCGATGGGTTGTTACTTGCTCGTTCTCTGGGTGTCGAGACAGTTTGGGTGGAGGCCGACTCCTATGTCGCTGTTCATTGTATTGTTCGGGGCGGTGGCCCGTGGTTCCTTCAGGTTCTTCTCCGACGTATTCACCAGCTCCTTCGTACTGATCGAGACTTGGTTACGCATATCTTCTGGGAGGGCAACCAGGTTGCCGACGCGCTTGCATCACTGGGCTTACTACAGCAGCGGCACACCGAGTATGAGTCGCACCAGTTGCCGGCACCAGCTGGCGCTCTCCTTCAGATGGATGGTCATGGACTCCCCTCGGTTCGCGGGCTTTCGTGACGGTCTACTATACTTCATTCTTTATTTATTGTTTCTTTGACCATTCATTCATTCTTGTACAGGGAGGTAGTACCTCCTTATTTATTTTCTGTCATTCACTTATTCATCATTGTCAGGGAGATAGTATCTCCTCATTTACAGCTTTTCGTATACTTGTTATCTTTCAGTGTTTGGAGGTCAGGTCTATGCCCCCCTCCTTGTATACTTCTCTTTTTATGCTAATAAAAAGGTAGGGGGATTCCAAACCCCCACCGGCTAGGACTCGGCGGACGCGTAAAACCGACGTACGAGACTAGTTGGTGCTTTGCTTCAAAAAAAAAAAAAAAACCAATCACTTAAGGTTATTTCAGCACAATCCAAAGGGAAACCACGGCCAGAAACAACCACTCTAAAGCCTCGTTCATTACAAGTAAACACAGCAGTTGCATCGTTAATATCAGCATCTTCATGAAGCTGAAATTCAAACAATTTGATGTTAGTGGTATGTGTGAACAAAATAGTAGATTTCTTACCACCAAGTCTAATAGGCTTAGTTTTCATTGATGGAGGCTGAATAACAAGATAGTCTGAAGAAAGAGTATCATCAGAACCAGAGTGGGAAGAACCAAAATGAACAGACTTCGTGGAATCAGATTTTTATCAGATGAAAATTTTTGTAGAGGAGGCGAAACAGACATCTTCAAAGTTTAAGGGAGACAAAAATGGATTTTACAAATCTTTCCTTTCTTCGTACAAATAAAATGAGAGAACAAGATGAAGAATCAAGAAAAAATAATGCCACTTAAATAATGAGAAAACAGTTACCAAGAAGAAATGACGTTTCAGGAGATAAGATGCTTGGAAATTCAAAAAAGAGAAAAATTGACGGCGGTTTTGAATAATTATCTTCTACATTGACAGGGCAGTTAATGATGATAGGATTCAGTTGGTTATCAAAAAATGATAGCTAACAAATCGCTCCTTACAATCCATCTGTAACGCTTCATAAAGTAGCACTGTGAAATGCAACTTATAGGAACACGAACAGTTACAAATTTAATTGTAAAAAACTATTCATAGTATCTTATCAAATAAATTTGATGCTAACAACGGCAACAACAGCAATAATAATATTATAAAAAAAAACACAACCGCAACAACAACAACAACAACAACAACAACAACAACAACAACAACAACAATAATAATAATAATAATAATAATAATAATAATAATTACCATACAATTCAAATGTGTTACATAGGTCATTGCAATTGATGTGAAATAATCAATTACAAATGACCAATGTATGCGCATCACAAAACTTAAAGTGCAGCATGTAGAACTCATGTAAGTAACTAAATAAAACACTATTACAATTAAATAATTGTAGTATATTACAAAATAAAGATGCTTATAAAAATAGAAAGAATCATAGTACACACATTTCCTATTACACATGATATGCAATTTAATTGTAATATGCTTTTCATAAATATTAGAAAAATAATAAAAATATTACATAGATCATCGTTGTAGTAGAAAATATTACAGTTGACCAATTTATGTGCATCATTACATTTAAATTGCAATATACAAAACTCAGTTCAGGAAAAAGTACAGTGTGTAATATATTAAGTACTCTCAACAAAGCACAAAAACAACAATACTCAATAACTGTAACAAAATTCAACTATAATACCATAGACATAACATAAAGATCCTTACAAAAAGACTTTAAAACACATAACATAAATATCTTTACAAAAGACATAACATCAATATCCTTACAAAACTCAAATATAATACCACAGACATAAGTATCAAATGGTTCTTCATACATGCTGAAACCAAAAACTACTACTGCCCTAAATTGACCCAAAAACTACTACTATCCTAAATTGACCCTAGTCTAGGAAAAATTATGTAGAAGACTAGCAATATGCAGCCTTGCCTTCATGGGATCAAGCTGAAAGATCTTCCCAACCGTTTGATTGATTATCATTTCTGCATACTTAATAACGAACACATCACAAGACAAATTGCAAAAAAAGGAAAAAAAAGATAAATAACAAAATCACATCAACAAAAATAATATATAAAGGAAAGTTAGCAAATTAACAAGAGTATCAAAAAATACTAACCCTCCATTTTGCTTCGGTATCTTATCTCTATCAAGAATGTTAATATTCAATGGAGGGATCCTTTCATTATCACCACTAGAACCTGTGGATTTCCAATAACCAACAAGAACCAAAAGATCAGGAAGCATTTCAGCAAAAGGCTTCACACAATTCATCAGTGCATGTTGCCGGATGGACTTGAGAGAATTGTATATATTAAGGACTATATCGGCCAACACAAATTCACCAAGAATCCAGTGGTACTCTTTCTCCATATGAATCGGCAACAACATAATATCAGCATTGTCCCAACAAGAACCACAGAGAGGCAACAACCCAACCACAGATTTCGCCAAATAGAGCTATTTATTGAAAGAATCTTTATCTAAAACCCTAAACTTGTAAATATTAGCCAATAAATTAGTAAAAGAACAATCAGTAAGTGTAATCCTCTTGCCCACACTGTCTACAGCAAGCTTTGCCAACTTTTGAAAGTGATAAAAACACTCATCAATATACTGCATAACAGTAAAAATGAAAATTAGAATATAAAAATCAAATCTATTACACATTGATTGTAATACATTTTACCTAATCTATTACACTATATGTGTAGTAGACTTTATGCATTACATATGAATTATAGCTCATGTGCAACATCAGAGAGCATAGTGAGGGACAATAACAGAAAAATAGACTTCTTAAAAATAAATAATTACCGAGCAACTCATTGCGTGATCACGAATTAGATTACGCCACCAATACTTGTCTTTGCTCTCTATCGATTTGAAATTCAAACTAGGATAAATTATGGAATCCTTCAGCTCCGAGAAAAAATGTTTCCTGACAGTAAAAGAATACGTAAATCAAATAATAATTTAGGAAAAGAAAATCAATCACATTTTGGATTAACAAAAAAAAAAGATCAAAATGAACACAAACACAAAAAACTTACCTTGCTCTGGAATTAAAACTAATCTTAAACCATGAATCAAATCGGCAACCAAAGCAGGATCCAGGATGTACCATTCCAAATTGAAAGGCTGGTGCTTCGTTATCATCAACAAGCTCAAATGGATATTTTAGAAGGTTCTGACCAAGAACAACAAAATGAGACAACACATGTGCTCGATCATTGATTTCTTGTCCAGTTTCAAGAATCTCAATTTCTTGACTCTGTTTAAACAGAACAGAAAAGGATACTATTAAAAACAATAAAAAAAATGAAAAAAAAGGCAAAATCAATTTGACAATGATAGTAAAAAAACCAGATTGACAGCTCCATCTTGCACAATATCACCATCATCATGTTGCTTCTTCTTCAAATTCAAATTGTCTCCATTTCCCAACTCATTCTTCACCAAAACATCGTCCAACACGTCACTATCTACCTTTTCTAACACGTTCTTCTGCAAACACACATTCAGCTTCCGCAAATATGCATTCAGCTTCTTGTCACAAGGCTTCTTTTCTTCATTCTTCTCCATTTTCAAAATGAGGTTCTTATCATCATCCTTCAGTTCCTCATTCCGCTTCTTTTCTTCATTCTTCTCCATATTCAAACATCGGGTCTTATTATCGTCATTCACTTCCTAATTCTCTACATGATCCAGATTCAGTTCTCCACTTTCCTCAACTGTACAATCATCAAAAACAATGGCAGTGAGTACAAGATCATCAAGAAGACTTTGATCAAAAGTCGGTTTCACAATCTTCTGCTTCTTTAATTCAGATAATTGTTGGGTTGCAATCCTCTCAGCTTCAACATATATAGCATCCAGTTCATCAGGATCAAGAGTACCATCTTCACTAAAACCTATATCCTTGGGTGTTTTGTCAAAAATAGCATGTTTGTCTTGACTACCATGAGTATTATCTCGATTAACAACACTTTGCTCGGGGGTTGGCTCGGGTGTTTTAGAATCCAACAGCTTAAAACTATGGGGGGTGAAAAATCTACTTCAGGACTAGTAGACTGCAAAGCAAATTAATAACAACATTAAATAACATACTCATTAGAAACATTGCAATAAATGCACCGTTACAAAGAAAATGTAATTCATCAGTTACACATTAGTTATTCTTTGTAAATTGGCCGGTGTGTACTCATACCTGATCGACAATACTAGCACATTCTGCCTTGCCAATTTCGGACTTTAATTTATCCTCAGGCATTTGGTCAAATATAGAAGGCGTTACTTGACAATCAAGAGGAGTATCATCGACCTTGGCAGCTTCAGAATTCTGAGCAACAACATCAGATTTCTTACCCTCTTCTTTACAAGTTTGATCAAACCCAGAACAGAGATTGAGATCAAAAGCCTGCAAATAGGGTAAAATTAAAAAAGAATGGAAAAATGGAGGATACTATTAATAGTTACTTAAATACTAAAAAAAAAGGAAAAAATTTCAGCACTACAACATTAGAATTATGAATATCAGCCTTCTCTTCAACATTACACTGTTGGTCACTGACAAAATTCTTTACTCCAACCTCAGTATTTTTCTCAGGACTCAATTCTTCAACACCATGGCAAATTTTATCTCCATCTTGTCCACTATGCACATCTTTCATCACAACAGTAGCTTCAAATCCAAATTCAACTGCAGCATGAACAAGATCGTCCATGCACTGGAACATTTAAGACAAAAGTTTGCAAAAGAATTACACACAGTCTTAAATAAATTATATCAGAAGACCAAGTAGTAATTGACGTAAACAAAACAAAATACCTGATCATCATCATTATTGTCACTTTTATGACCATCTAGAACTTCTTCCATGGACTGAAAACATTTATGAGAAAAAATAAAAACATAATCAAATAAAACAGCACAACAGAGTGTGTGCAAGACATATACTCAATCAAGAAACTAATAAAAATACACAGATAAAATGCCTCAACAAAACCACACACCACCTTTGGTGCATTATTCATAACATCATCATCATGGTCATCTTCATGATTGTTTGGACCAGAATTACTGCTCTCTTGCTTTTGACTATCTTTATCAGAATGTAAACCTTCAGTAATAGACTCGTGTGCAACAGCTTTCCCTTTCAAAATCTGCTCCAATTCAGAAACTCTATTCTCTAGCTAATAAAAGGACTCTAACTTGCTCTCCAAAGCATTAAAACGCAACAGAAGCTTATAGTACTTTTCTTTCGAAACAAATTTTGCACAAAGCTTAGAATCTTCTAAACCATAAGTGCGACCCTTTCCTGCACTTACAGCTACATCAACCAAGTTATTTAATTTGTCAATGCGAGGATCAGAAAAAACATGTTGTGGAGATGCGGCATGGGAAGGAGCATACAGTTCTTCAGAAAGACCGGGCTTCTCAAACAAACCATTGGTACAAGACTTTTGCAACTCTTCATCACTAGCTTCAATGACACAGGTGTCGTGCTACATCAAAACAAAAATGCAATAGTAACTTAGAGGCAATAATACAAAGTTAATGTATTACACATAAAGTGTAACAAGTTACAGCTAAACTGCAATAACACAGAAGCTAAAAACTAAATAAACAAGAAACATTACCTTCTTACTACAGAAGGGATTATCAGCAAGAACATCCTGATCAACAATGAAGTCAGAAGACCACCTCAAAAGACATGGCAAAAGGAAAGGATCGGATTGGTTGCAAACAACACCACGAATAGCAGGTGAAACCTCATAAATCCATATTTGAAGCGCAAGAATGAATCCATTCATGCGATAAGTTGAAGGCGGCGACTCATTAGAATTAATTTTAGAAGCAGCATTTCTCATCAATGGCTTCATTGAATTCAATGTGAAATAAAACAATTACCGACCCCATACAAAGAAATTCCTATAATCACTATCTATCATCCTAAACCAGACATCCTTAACCACCATGTCATGCTTACTTGTACAAAAAAAAGAAGACAACACATACAACATAGCAAGTTGAACCATATCAACATCAGGCACATTGGGAGGAGCATTAGTAAAAACTTGAGCAACAACAAGACGTGAAACGTATTGAACATGATTAAAATAAGTGTCTTTCAATTGTAACCCACCAAGAGCATATTGACAGCCAACATATTTCTAGCCACTGATGACATAAAACTCATCCATAGAAAACCTTAGAATTTTACAACACACATTGAACGATATAGCATGATCATCATCATCCACAACTTGACGCAAAAGCATCTTATGAATTAACTGTGGTTGGAGAACATTGTGTGGAAGATTAAGAAGGTAACCAAAGCATGTGTCTGGTCAAAAAGACGGAGTTGGTTATCATTGAGCTTGTTCTTAACATTGGCAATAATCTGATCATCCGTAGACATAACAATGGAAGCTCTAAACGTCTTATTCATAGGGATCATGAGCGGGAGGACTGCAAAAAAAAAAAATGAACATCATTTAAAAAATCTATTAGATGAAAACCTATTACATAGTAATTATAGCATATCTGTAATGCACTAAATGGGTTACACATCGAGTGTAATACAACACATGAGACTACACATGTGTTACAAAGTATGTGTAACAAGTTAATTACAGCACACAAAGATTCAAAAACTCTAAACGAGGGTTTAAACTTGTAAAAAAAATGTCAGATCTACGAAATAGATCACGCGGACACCAAAAACAAACTGACAACTGATACAAGAAAATAAATTGTACAAAAACTTCAAAATCAAATGTAAAACATCAGCAATATGTAAATGTTTTTGCCAAATAAATAGAAAAATTCTCAAAAATAAAAACAAACTTACATTACAGTGGGGTTTTTTCCCTGCAACCTTGGCCATCGTCTTCTGACATGGAAATTTATGCTTAGAAGATCGCTTCGAAGAAGCGGCTGAAGGTGAAGAAGATAGTCCAGGTAGAGACGATCGAGTTCGAACCATTTCTACAGGGAAAACCAAACAACCGAAGAAACCAAACAAGTGAAACAAAAGAAGCGAGCAAAGTATGAGACGGAGTGCCAGAGACAATCGACAAGACACGAGAGCGAAGAAAATGGATGAGAAAAGACCAACAGTGAACCAGGATGCGAAGAGACAAGTGAAAAGGAAATAATTGGGCCGGGTTACTTGGACTGGCAATACCGGATACAAGCAAATAAGTTAAAAATACCGGATTTTTGTAAAAGCAAACGTAAATGAAAGAGAAAGCATAATTTCCTCTTAAATGAAATCTTGCCCGGCCCAATATAATTCGTATGACCCAAAACATATGATACAAAGCACACATCCATGTCTAGAAACTTCCAACCAGTACACAAGTCACGGCATATAACTCAAAACCCTAAGGAGTCGCCTCTTCATTCAATGTTTAGATCTAAGGTTAATTTCCGTGTACTCTCATCTCCTCCATTCTTGACATAATCTTACTTTTCACTTGAGCTTTACTCTCATCTTCTCTATTCTTGACATATACATATCTGAGCTTAATTTCCGTGTACAATCCCTAGTAATCACCTTCGTTCAATATATCAAAATATATTACATTTAGCGAGCTTGAATAACTCAAATATGAAGATTCTTCCTATCATTCTAACATGTACACAACACACCAAAGATTCATGGTTTCTTTTAACATCCGAGTTGTTCTCACCATGTTTCCAAAAGAAAAAAATTGATGCTTTTTTCAAACAACATTCGATAGCTGGAAGTATGGTAAAAAATTCAGATTTTAGATTAAAAGAAGTAAATTGTGGAAATATTTACATTACTCGCACTTGTATACAATTAATTACTATTTTTATTATTCTTTTTTTTTGCAGTTTTTGGACATGCTTCTTGACTAAATCAATAGATAAAAAAAAATGAACACCACCGTTTCACTTCAACGTTAATGTTCAAGACCTGTGAGTATTTTTAAAATATTAATATGTTTCATATGTTTATTTTGCGATATATTCAATATGTTAATAAATTTTATTGTTATTTTGTGTAGATCGAAGCCCCGTTGGCCATACTTCATCAATCGGTGGCTGAATTCTAACTTTGTGATAGCTCGATCGATGTATAAATATATTTACCAACTATTTTCATATTTTATACATTTTGTTTGTGATTTATATTTTTTTGAACAATTCTTTACTCGTAGTTTTGCATATCAAAGTCTCGAGTTCATTTTTGTTACTGAAAGGATCCTCGCTTCATTTACAGTTAGTAATTAGACAAAGGTAGAAGCATAAATTAGTTCCTTAATTAGTAGATACATATTGCATTTTTATAATCTTTGATTTTTTTATTATTTATTTTTTTGTTGAGGTGGCTGAAATTTTTTACATTTAATGATTCTTATTGCCTTGTACATATTGCCTATTTTTAATCTTTGATTTTTTTTATTCTTTTGTTATTATTATTTTTTGAGGTGGTGGAAATTGTTGACATTTAATGAAGCTTATTGTCTGCTATTTCATGCCAATCCAAAAAATAAATTTTACTATTAGTTTGAATTTATCCTCATTTTTTACAATTTATTTACTTTTGAAGCATATTCACTTTCACTTTTTCATTCTTCTTAGCAGGATGTTACATGTGTGACAGAGAGTAATATGCTATTATTGTGGAGCATCGTAGTTATTTGTGATTTTTTTTCCACTAAATACAACTTGAAGTATTATTTTTTTTTATGTGACTTTTTATATATTTCATTGCAAATGGGATTATTATTATTATTTTTTTTCTCTTGGAAGTGGTTGAAATTGTTGACATTTCATGATGTTGGTTGTCTATTATTTAATTCCCATAAAAAAATATAATTTTTATTGTTAGTTTTAATTTTTACTCATTTTTACAATTTATCTGCTTTTCAAGAATATTCTGTAAACACCTGTCCGAATTCGTCCGAAAATCATATATGATGTGTATGTGATTTCGTATATGATCTAAAATGATATGCATATATCTTGATATGATGAATATGTATATGTTATGTTTACGGCATGTTTATAGGTGTATTTGATGTCTTGGAAACCAATGCAGCCTTCAAATTCATATTGTAAGGAAAATTTCAGCAAGGACGGAACTACGGCCGTAAATGCCATGGGTATGGCCGTAAAGTTAAGTTAAGGCCGTAAATTTGAAAGAGATGAAGTAAAATATTTTCAGACAGTTAGGTACGGTCGTAATTTATGAGTATATGGCCATAATTTTGGAAGCGGAAAAAGGTGGAAATGTTCAGAGGCCTAGATATGGCTGTACTGAATGATCGATAAGGCCGTATGTTGTGATTTACGGCCGTAATTTTGAAGTATATGGCCGTAATTTTAAGTTGGCAGAAATGAGTTGTTGACCTTTTCTCTCCATTTCTTGATATATATCCATCCAATCGCGGTTCCAACACACGCAAAACACCCCCAAGACCTCTCCCTACCATGTCTAAGCCCTTCATCACCTTATATGATTATGTATTTATGTATCTACCAAGATTCATCCTCACATCTCCATGGTTGTACTATAAGGTGAAGGGGAAAGGAAGAGGAAGAGAAGAAGGAACCACCAAAGCTTTCTTATGTTTGTTCCTCATGCCAAAGGTGGGTAATAGATGGATTTTAGTATGTGAAGAAGTAAGTTATGCAATTATGTTAGTTGATTGAGATTTATGATCATAATTTTATAGGTTTGAAGGGTGTAAGCTTGATAAGAGTTATCCTAGTGTCTTTGTGAATATGTTGTGTCTTCTTATGCTTATGAATGTGTTTCTATGATTTATAAGATTGTTAGGACCCCCCTAAATTATTTATGTGTAAAGAAATATATATATGTAGGTGAAGAGATAAGCTTAACTGTTATTATACCCTTTGTGAAAGCATAAGCACTTGAAGTTATGATATGGTTGGGTGAGTTTTGCATTAGAGTACATTGTATGTGATTCGTTGAGCGTAACAAAAAGGGTAAGAACGGGCTCTAAGAATGCGAGGGTAAATCAATGCCTATATGTAATTTGATTATGTTCAATGTGAATGGAAGCTTAAGTTCTTGTGCCTACAATTTCACTATGAACTAGTCATAATAAGTGATTGTATTTCATGTTTATACGTGTTTGCATGATTTGGGTATTAGTACGTTTAGTATATAAATGAACATGTGATGAGGATATGATTATGAGGCCTTGTGTATACGAAAAGAATTTATGATGGTGATGAACTATGAATGAATGTCAAGGCTTAAAGAGGTAAGATGTTTGCGCCATCATATCATGAAAGCATTTGATTGTGACGTTGCTTATCATGTGTTTGCAAATATGTAAAGGAAAAGATGGTCTCACGGGGGATCTAAATCCCGCATGAGGATTGTGACATTTGGTCTTAATGGTGGCCTCACGGGGGATCTAAGCCCCGCATGAGGATTGAAGCCTGGCCAAATATATTATGTTATGTGATGGAACCATTATAAGCACATGATTCGCAACAGAGCTCAAAGAAAGAAAGAATGTCACATGCACAACATGCATTTGCATCTACATCTATTCCCACTAAGTCTCTATGACTCATTATGTGTTTGCTTATGATTTTAAAGGTACAAAACATGTTATGTGCGTGGGAGATGGCGAAGAGTCCTCCAAGCCTGATATGAGAAGATGTATGAGGAAAAAAGGAATCAAACGATCCTGCAATATGTTTAAATGTGAGTTCGAAACCCTTGGAGTTATGTCACTACGTAAGAAAGTTTTAAAAGAAAAATACGAAATTAGGGTTTCATATATGCTATGTACATGAGTAACGTTGCCCTAGGATCCACTATGTAATATAAATGAGTGTACATTATGTAAGATATGACGTTATGATGATGTGATTGAATGTGGAACTAGAGGGGGCATTACATATTCACATACAAATTTTGGTTCTTCTTTGCAGCTTACCTTTGAGCGATAGAAATTCATATATTATTACAAAGTAATTTAGGACATGTTGTTTTTTATAAGTTAGAGAAAAGAGCAACAAAATTTTATTTATAGGTTTTGTGATTCATATACATAGTGTATGTAATCCTTAGTTTTCATGTCATGTAAATTTATTAAGTGTATGATTGAATTTGTAAAAATTTTGTAAATTATATAATGATGGGGAAAGTTCGGTTGCATTATTCAAGAGAGCAGAATCTGCATTCAGGTATAAAAAGGTAACTCTCCGAACATTTTAGAACATCTCAATTATTCTTGATGTTTTTTCAACTAAATACTACTTGAAATGTTCGAATATATTTTTTTTCCTACTCCTTTTTTACATAGTTCTTTACAAACGGCATGATAATGGAGATGAAATTCATAACATACCATGTTATTCACTGTTGAGAGGTAATTCTAAATCCCACATTCAATCATCCACAATATTTTTGTTGAATGCAAGATTAAATCATATATTTTATTATTTGAATATGACTAAATCGATAGAAATAGTAGCGCGTATAACAAGATACATAGAATTAGACAATACCGTCCCCCTTCGGCATTACAAGGCATATGTGGTTCGTACTATTGCATAATAAATCTACAAAATACATGTAAAACTAAATGTAGTATTTTTCCATTGTTTAAAACATATCTCAAGTCTCCTTAAGTACCTGAAAAATAAATAATTGATATAGTTATTAGTTAGTAAACATCAAAGAAGGTTATAAACATAAATTTTTTCAATCATCGACTATTGGAATTTAAAGTTTTGTTTACATTGAGTGGCAATTGATGAGGCATTACTAAGTTTTCCATCAAGTGATCTCTTTCTTTTGCTTGCAAATTAGTTACAAAAGATATGTATTAAATTGAATAGAAAACAATTAGGATGATCTAAATAAACCCTTTTGTATAATCCAACAGCTTTTATGAAACAAAAATGTAATAATATTAGGGTAACAAAAATTGATATATTATACCTGAACTCTCTGCCAATCTAGTAGAGGAAGTTCCCAAAGAAATAGAATTTAGATTAGTTTGTGTGGTTGTCTGTAAGCTAGAATTCATAGTTTTCTTGCCTCGATTTCCCTTATTGGCTAATGTAGAAGTGTAGCCTTCGGTTGTAATATCACTCAAAGGTACCCTACTAATGCTAGAAGTACCTTTTGTCATTATTGATTGGTGATGAATTGAAGATGATAGTGTGTGGACAGTTAGTATGGAAGAATTTAGAATGTGAACCTATAGAATTCTTGGCTAACCAAAAAGCTTTGGTAGAGTTAAAATATAAAGGGTAGTAATAAAACGTTTGACATAGAATTAGCAGTCGATAATTATGATAATAAAATGTTTTGACATAGCAAAATAATACCAAGTTACAAATTTTTTGGCAATCCCCATTAAACTAATTGGTTTTTTCTTATCTAGAAAAAAAAGAGAATATTTTAAATTTCATTTTCAATCATACAACTTTTCCTAATCCATTCGTTTACAATTAAAAATTTATGATAATTTGTTAGGTTATAATGTCTAGCTTTAGTTATGCTCTTAATTGATTAATTTTAATATATTGTTTAAGTTACTTTACTATCTTATATAGCTTTAGAATTTAAAGAATAAAACATTTTTTTGGATGTAAATATTTGCTAATAAAAATAATGCATATCAATGATATTATCTATTTGATATTACGTCTCCTAATCATAGTTATCCCCCATCCTACAAACAAATTTAGCTAACTCTTAAATTAGATAATTATTAGATTAGACATCCTAAAATCTTTAATTTCCTTAGCTAAACATTTCCTTAGCAGTCATGGGTTTAGGGTTTAGGATTGTTAGAACTCATCTCGATTGGATGATCAACAGTATATCATGCAAAATGAATGGTTTATTGTTAGAATGTGGTCTATAAATTATCAATGATCGGTATTGATGAATGGTATAATGTTGGGATGGATTTGCATGTTGGTATATCTTATTTACTTTATGATTTGGGGTGAATGGATGATGAATGGTGCATTAAAGCTATTAATAGATGTTGCATGGTATGTACGACATATTGGTATATTTTATTTCCTTTATGATTTTGGATAAATAGTGCATTAAAGCTATTAATGGATGTTGGACGTTATATATAGCATGCTGGTAATTTTATTTCCTTTCCGATTTGGGATGAATGGTGCTTTAAAGCTACCAATAGATGTTGCATGGTATATATTGAATTTTTAAGGTCCTTATATTTTAAAGGCGTAGAGTACTTTAATCTATGCTTGGCTGAAACCTCATTTGAAAGTTTCAGTAACTAGTGGGGGCTAAGGGAATGCCTTTTTAGAAATTGAATAGTATATTAGAGTTATTTGTTTTTTATGACGTGTGTTATAATCCAAGATTACCTTAACAAAAACTTATGCTTTTTAGAGACAACCAGTGAACAATTCATATACAGAAAAAGGGAAAAAAGTACGCAACTTTATTATACTAAAATTAAAATCCATTATGTAACAACTTTATTGAATATTAATAGAAAAGACCAATAACTAATAATAATTATTATCTAGCAATTCTCTATTTTTACTACCTTCATCTTCTTGTTTGACGACATTTGAGTCTTAAAGTCATCTTCTTCCATGCCATGGACGTTTTCATTTTCTTCAAATGGGTAAGTGAACTGCCCCCAGACTCGAAATTAGAATATTTCTGAAATACAAAATAGAAACATTCAGTAAGTGGAAATATAAGTTGATCATTACTTTTTCATAAGAAATAATTTTTTTGTACTATAGAATTTACTTTTTCATCATTATTTTCATTGTGACTATTGTCCTCCCCATCTGAAATGATCTGGATTTCTAAGTCCTCTGCAATGCCATGAACTCTCTTTCTGTAACTTCTTACCAATTCTTTGTCATTTATAATTTCCTTCACCAGATAAGTTCAATCCATACCTTGAAAATTTAAAGAGGCACTTTTGCCCAACTATGTCCGCTATTTCATAAGGTAAAACACTGTCATCCTCCTTTTTATGTCAAAAAGTATAGAGTGCTAAACATTAGTGTAAACTTTACATATGAAATTTGTAGTGTACAAAGTACTCTAATACTATAACATTGACCTCTTTCGCTTTCCAATTCTATCTTTGAGTTCTTAGGCCATTTTACCAATCAAAGTTTGGCAGTCAGTGTCTCAAAGCAGTAGTACAACTCCATTTGTGCCATTGACAACGTTTTCCTAAGTTTGTACTTAGTAATGGCATTTGAAGACCTGATATCACAATTTGGACATTTGAAACCATCTGTCGTTGTGGTGAGCTTTTTACAACATCTTATGCACGCAAAATAAGACCATTCACCACGTAAAATGTCTTGGATTGTACAAAAATCCAATATTCGCCAATCTAAAACCAATAGAATAAAATTAGGTTTAAAGAAAGAGTGATACGAACCCGGAAAGCTCCACGTTGACCGAACCACCCCACGTGCGCACGGGCTGCTCACGTGAAGCCGAGCCAAGAAAATGGGACGAGCTTTGATGACCTGGGTCGAAGAAGTGTGTCAACATGACCCTACCAGGTCATCTCCAGCCTTGGAATGGTCCAAAGGAGTTACCGAGCCAAGAGAAATCCTCCAATTACGAGTCGGGGACGTTGGAACTCAAGAATGCCATGCAGACGACATTTACGGCCGTAACCGTATTACTTACGGCCGTAACTCAGCCATTACGGCCGTAACCGAAAGCCATACGGCCGTAACCTAGGAAGCTGAAGACCAGAGATCTACAGAGAGTGAAATAACCGTACAATTTGGACATACGGCCGTATCAGCCGTTTTACGGCCGTAACGTTGATCATTACGGTCGTACCCTCAGTTTCCAGTTTTTGGGCCAAATTATGCAGAGAGTTAATTACGGCCGTACTTACTCAGCATACGGCCGTAACGCAAGACTTACGGCCGTAACAATTGTCCATACGGCCGTAACTCAAGAATCAAGTTTGGGCAGTTTTAAGGCAGAGAGCTTATTACGACCGTACTGTTGAGTCATACAGCCGTACCGTTTACGGCCATAAATCCTATACTTACGGCCGTAATTTTAGCCGACCTAGGGTTAAAGTTTTAGATATTTTCGGATATGTTCATTATTTTATTATTATTTCAGTTTTGGGGCTTGTATATGAGCAAAACAAGCCATTTGTAAAGGGGGAACTTTGGTTCATATGAAAAGAGAGAGCTTTAAGCTTGTTCTTGAGAGATTCAATTCTCTTCTTGTTCTTTTGAACAAATCGAACTTATCAAGAGCGTGATCAACTCTTGTGGCGTTCACCCCTGCCGGTTGTCTACTACGCATAGTTGAAGGTGATAGGTTTTAGCATATTGTTGTCACTTCGTGAGTAGAAGGTCGTCAGGTTCTCGATCGTGACCAGTGATTGGCTTTTCTGGGGTCTAATCCAAACTGGATTGGGTTGCGTTGGCATCTAGACCAACGAGGTCTGTATCAGCTGGTATCAGAGCACAGATTCTAGTCATCTGATATCTATCCCTTTTTTTATGTTTTTATAATATAAGTCCTTTGTCATTAAGTCTTAGATTGTTATGTTAGTGATTGTTATCGGATTAGAATCTTGAATTTTGAACTTTAAATTTGTAGGATTTTAGTGTGTGTTCTTGGTGTTCTTGGTGCAAATTGCTTTTGTGCTTAGAATTCATCCAATTTCTAGTATTATATTGGTATTGAGATTATAAGTGTTGTGGTGAAAAAAAAAAACGAGAGAGCCGAAATTCAAAAACAAAAAAAAAAGCAATGGCTCTAATGTTGTGTTGAACGAGTTTTAGTCAATCCATTGGCGACACTTAGTATCGTATTGTTGTTGCATTGTCTAGGGGTTGATCCACATTGTCTTACGTTCTAGGGTTTACTTTGAGTTGTAATTTAGTTTGCATTATTCTAGTATAGTGTTGTGTCATTGAGTTGTAATCTGGTTGAGCAACTGCTTTGGCATTGTTTTGGTGAACTAACAAGAAGATCTTACCTTGATCAAGTTCGTTGAGTTTGATTGAACAAAAGAGTGTGAATGCATTATTGAGTGTTGACTGAGAGAGTGTTGAGTGATATACACGAGTGATATTCACGAGAGGACACTACAGGGCTTGCACACAATGTTTGATACATGTTCAGCCGAGGGTCGCGGATCTAGAGCTGCCACCTTGGATGATATCCAGTCGGTTCTTCAGGCTTCTATGACCAAAATGGAGCGTCGGTTGAGTCAACAGTTACGAGAGGATGTTGAGCAATCGGTAGCTAGGTTGAATGTTCGTAGACCGGAGTTTGAAGAAGGTGATGAGGATGATTATGAGGTGATATATAGAGGTGGTAGAGGTAGAGGCGGTCGAGGAGGTCGAGGTAATGATAGACCACGAGAGGAGGAAAGTGATGTGAAGAATGTGAAGGTTGAAGTGCCTTCATTCCAAGGTAAAGCCAATCCGGATGCTTACTTGGATTGGGAAAGTCGGGTAGAGTTGGTGTTCCAATTTCATAGAATCCCGGAAGAGAAGAAAGTTCCACTTCTAGTGAAAGAATTCACGGGATATGCTCTTAGTTGGTGGAAACAAACTACTACGGCTCGACAAGAAATTTGGAAGCTCCGGTGAGTACTTGGAATGAGTTGAGAACGATAATGAGAAAGCGGTTCGTTCCTACATATTACTATCGAGGTTTGTACAATAAATTGCAAACATTAAATCAAGGGGACGAAGCGTTGAAGAGTATTATCAAGAGATGGAGTCTCTTATGACTAGAGCCGATATAACTAAAGAAGAAGAGGCTACTATGGCACGGTTTCTAAGTGGACTGAATCTAGAAATTGCCAATCTTGTTGAGTTGCATGATTATGCCGATATTCAAGAATTGGTACATAAAGCCGCCAAGGTTGAGATGCAATTGAAGAAGAAGAGTTTCATTAAACCTCAAGCCGGGGGAAGTAGTAGCTTTGGGAAACCGAAATGGAGTAGTGACAAGACTACAACTCCAAAGCGGGCTTGGAAGGGGCGGAGTGAACCACCTAAGTCTTCTCCGGTGGGGGAAGATAAAGGGAAAAGGCCAATGCGTGCACTACCCCTCCGGAATCGAGAAATCCAATGTTTCAAATGTCAAGGACGGGGACACATTGCCTCGGAGTGCCCTAATCGCCGAACAATGGTGGTGCGGGGGAATGGGGAAATTGAAACGGAGGATGAGGAAGAAAACCATCCTATGGTGGAGGAGAAGGAGGAAGATTCGGATGAGCAATATGTGATGACTATCCCAGAGACTTTAGTTACACGGCGAGCTCTTAGCACGAAGGCAAAGGTGGATGGAGTGACCTCTCAACGGGAGAATATCTTTCACACTCGGTGCCTAGTGCAAGGTAAACCATGTAGTTTGATTATTGACGGAGGAAGTTGTTCGAATGTTGCTAGTTATATGTTCGTTAATAGGGTTGGACTTCCATTGATCAAACACCCGAGACTGTATCGATTATAGTGGTTTAGTGATACAGGCGAGGTTCGGGTTACCAAGCAAGTGAAGATCCCTATCTTGATTGGAACATATAAGGATGAAGTGGTATGTGATGTAGTACCCATGCAAGCTACACACATATTGCTAGGCCGACCGTGGCAATTTGATAGACAAGTGACACATGATGGATATCGAAATAGATACAGCTTCAAGTTCAATAGGAAGCCAATTGTACTTGCTCCTTTAACACCGCAACAAGTGTATGAGGATCAAGTCAAACTCAAAAAGGAAGCTGATGAGAAGGAAAAGGAGAAACGAGAGTTGAGTGGAAAAAAAGAAGAAAGAGTAAAAGGAGAGAAGAGTGAGCATGAGGAGAAAAAGAAAGAGTGCTTCTTTGCAAGGCCGAGAGAAATTGTGAGGGCTCTTTCGGCGGACCAACAAGTGATCTTATTAGTGTACAAGGAGAGTGGCCGAGTGCTCAATTCTAACCTTGACTCCCTCCCCAATTCTATTATTTCTCTTTTGCAGGAATACAAGGATATCCTTCCTGAAGAGTTGCCAAGCGGGTTGCCACCCATTCGAGGGATCGAGCACCAAATTGACTTAGTCCCCGGAGCCTCTATTCCAAACCGCCCCGCCTATCGTAGCAACCCCGAGGAAACAAAGGAGTTGCAACGCCAAGTGGAGGACTTGCTCGGTCGAGGGTATATCCGAGAAAGCTTAAGTCCATGCGCCGTACCCGTGCTGCTTGTGCCCAAGAAAGATGGGACGTGGAGAATGTGTGTTGACTGTCGAGCTGTCAACAACATTACGGTAAAATATCGCCACCCTATACCTAGACTTGATGACATGCTTGATGAACTTTATGGTGCTAGTATTTTTAGCAAAATTGATTTGAAAAGCGGTTATCACCAAATCCGAATGAAAGAGGGTGACGAATGGAAAACGGCTTTCAAAACCAAACAGGGTTTATATGAATGGTTAGTTATGCCATTTGGTTTGACGAATGCACCAAGTACATTTATGAGACTAATGAATCACGTGTTACGTGTTTTCATTGGTAAATTTGTAGTGGTGTACTTGGATGACATCTTGATTTGTAGTAGGGGGCTCAATGATCATGTGAAACACCTTAGGCTTGTTTTGGAAGCGCTAAGGAAGGAAAAATTGTTTGCCAATCCTACTAAAAGTCAATTTTATCTTGGAAAAATTGTGTTTCTTGGTTATGTGCTTAGTGCCAATGGTGTAGAGGTTGATGAAGAAAAATTTATGGCAATTAAAGAATGGCCTACTCCATCTAGCATAGCCAATGTTCGTAGTTTTCATGGTCTAGCTAGTTTCTACCGTCGATTCGTGCCTAACTTTAGTACACTAGCTGCACCATTAACTGAAGTAATCAAGAAAACCGTTGGTCTTAAATGGAAAAAGGAGCAAGAATGAGCTTTTCAAACAATTAAAGAAAAACTGTGTTCTTCACCCGTGCTTGCTCTTCCCGACTTTAACAAAGCTTTTGAGATTGAATGTGATGCGTCGGGCATAGGTATTGGTGCTGTGTCGATGCAGGAACAAAGGCCAATTGCATACTTTAGCGAGAAATTGAGTGGTGCCACCCTCAATTATCCTACATATGACAAGGAGCTCTATGCATTGGTTCAAACGCTAGAGAATTGGCAACACTATCTCTGGCCGAAGGAGTTTGTGATCCACACCGACCACCAATCGCTAAGGCATCTCAAAAGCCAAGGCAAGTTGAACAAGCGACATGCTAAGTGGATGGAGTTCATTGAGACATTTCCCTACGTGATCAAGTACAAGCAAAGAAAAGAAAACATTGTTGCAGATGCTTTATCACGCAGGTATACCTTACTCACCACTCTAGATACTAAATTGTTGGGTTTTGAATTAATGAAGGATTATATGAGAAAGACCCGGACTTTAATAATATCTATGTTGCTTGTGAAAAGAGTGGATTTGAGAAGTTCTATAGGCTAGAGGGGTACTTATTTCGGGAGAGCAAACTTTGTGTTCCTTCTAGTTCTATACGAGAGTTGTTAGTGAGAGAGGCTCATGGAGGAAGCCTCATGAGACATTTCGGTGTAGAAAAGACATTTGATGTCTTGCATGACCATTTCTATTGGCCTAAGATGAAACGAGATGTGGAGAGAGTTTGCATAAATTGCATAACATGTAGAAAGGCCAAATCCAAGGTATTACCTCAAGGACTTTACACTCCCCTTCCCATACCTCAATCGCCATGGGAAGATATATCTATGGATTTCATCTTGGGGTTACCTAGGTCTAGAAATGGGAGAGATTCGATTTTTTTGGTAGTTGACCGGTTTAGTAAAATGGCTCATTTTATACCCTGTCACAAAACCGATGATGCAAGTCATATTGCCGACTTGTTCTTTCGTGAGATAGTTCGGCTACATGGAGTGCCGAAGACAATTGTGTCAGAGAGAGATGTCAAATTCCTTAGCTACTTCTGGAAGACCTTGTGGGGAAAACTAGGTACCAAACTGCTTTTTTCAACCACGAGTCATCCCAAACCGACGGTCAAACTGAAGTAGTAAACCGTACGTTGTCACAATTACTTCGGGCTATCATTAGTCGGAATATTAGGACGTGGGAGGAATGTTTACCACATGCTGAATTTGCTTATAATCATGCTAAACATTCTTCAACTGATTTTTCGCCTTTTGAAGTGGTTTATGGTTTTAATCCGCTAACCCCGTTAGATTTGATTCCTTTACCTGTAAGTGAAAGGGTTAGCTTGGATGGTAAACACAAAGCCGAGCTTGTTCGGTCCATACACGAAAAGGTAAAATGCAGATCGAGAAAAAGAACCAACAAGTATCGACTAGGGTGAACAAAGGGCGAAAAGAAGTGATCTTTGAGCCCGGAGATTGGGTTTGGCTACGCCTCCGAAAGGAAAGATTCCCTCAACTACGCCGATCAAAATTGTTACCAGGAGGCGATGGGCCTTTTCAAGTAGTTGAACGAATCAACAACAACGCCTACTCTAACGCCCCGAACTCGAAGAACTCGGAACGCTAGTTCTTTCTTTAAAACTAACCATTTCTTTTTTTTATATAATATAAATAAATGCGGAAAGATAACAAATAGCTAAAATGCGGAAATTTATTTAAATTAATAAAATCAAAAGAGTGTCCCACGATAGTATCAACACTGTCCTCAAAAACATCCAATTAAAGTACTAGTAAATTCAAAACATTCAATAGCCATTACTTCAACAGTTAAAAGTACTCAATTGTCAATGTAATTAAAACGAATTTATTTAAAGGTCCCTAAGAGATTCCCACGCCTCGCCAAGCCTCCGGCTCCTTAATTTGCAATTTTTTCATTTGATAGAGAAAATCGTGAGTATGTTAAATACTCAGTAGATCCCGCGCACCACAATTAATATATATTACAAAATAAATGCACATAATCATCATTTTCATAAAAATACGAACAGGTATAAAATACAAGTTCGTTCATTATCCCTCTTAATCGTGCACGTCATCATAGTGATTAATTGCACGTCATTATAATATATTAGGTCAAAGACCTATCGTCATAATGCTATTAAATCACGTCGTAATTAGGCAAAGAGCCTATCGTCATAGTGCCGAGGAAGCACGTCAAAAGTAGGCTAAAAAGCCTATCATCACATAACATTTACATGCAGCATTTATAATAATATTAATTGCAATTGTGCACATTTAAAAGAAACTTTTAGAAAATGGATCTACCTTAACCTTTAGCCGAGTATTGAGCTTACTAATGGTGAGAAATCAGTCCTCTAGTCCAGACGCCTCGTCTAGTCAATAACGAGTTTAATTTATGTTAATATTCTTAAATATTAAGTATCTATAAGTAATATAGAAGTTTGTGGACCAAAATGGAAAGAATATAAAACTTTGGGGGTCAATTTGAAAGAATTTAATAGTTTGAGGACCTATTATGCAATAAAAGTGAACTAAAAATATTTTGGGCTATATTATAACATTTTCAAATCATGAGGGACTAATATGCAATTAAATTTTGGGGGTTAGATTAAATATGAAAAGGAAATTGAAGGATTAAAAGTGAAATAAAAGTTTAGGGGTCAAATTGCAACAATTGAAAGTTAGGGACTTGAAATTAAATAAAATTTGAGGGCTCATTTAAATAAAATAAATAAAATAGGGGGTTAAAGCTGTAAATAATATTTAGGGATTAAATCGTAACAATTAAAAGTTGAGGACTTGAAAATTAAATAATCTATAGGGTCCAACTTAAACTAATTATCAAAATAGAGGGACTAAAGTGTAAATTCCGATTTTTACATATGGGTTGGGCCGGATCCGGGTCATCTTCATCATTCTTACCCGACATTTTCGCTTTCTCTCAATCTCAAGACGCTACTCTCGGGTCTCTCACACTCTCGATTTTCCGGTGGCTTTCTGGCCATTTTTTGGTCGGAAAAGGTGAAGTGAAGTGTGGTGAACCTAGTGGTGGTCTTTGATTGAGAAATGGTTGAGTATTTAGGGAGAAATCAAGGATTGAAACTTAGGTAGAAATTTGGGTATTTTCAAAATTGGTTTGATTCGTTGAAAATTTTTGAAATCAAACTATACTGCTATGTTCTAGGGACGGAGAGGAAGGTGTAGGTATGGTTTTTGTGAATTAAGGTCGAGTTTTGGGTGTCGTTGATGTTCGGCCGAGCTTGTTTGTGCGTGTTTGTGTATGTATCGTGTATGTAGATGCGTGTGTGGGTGTGTTTTTGGGTCGAGGTGAAGATGATGATGGTGTTCTCGGGTGGTGTTGTGGTGGAGATGCCCGTGGTGGTGATGGCGGTGGTGAGGTGGTGGCCGGCGGTTGGCATGTATATACATGTATTGTGTATGTATATTGCTACTGTGTGTGAAAAATCAAGTGACAACACAAATAGATGATTAAAACTTACAACAATAAAATTTAGAAATTGAAATATGAACAAAGTGGCAAGAAATATTACCTCTAGTGGTGGTTGGTTCCTTGAATGGGATAGAGTGAGATGATCTAGAGTGTTCTATTTGGGGGAGAGAGGGGAGGATAGTGGGATTAGGTCTTTGAAAAACAACTTTAAGTTGTATAAGTAGGGTGAGAACTAGGTTACACTCTAAATGGGCTTTCTTAGAGTGTAAGAAATAGAATTGGACTACAAATGGGCCTCTAATTGGATCTAAAACGAATAATTTCTAAAATTTGGTCCTCAAACGTAAATTGAAAATAAATAAATAAATATATATATTATAAATTATTATTTTTGTTTTCATTTTAAATAATTCAATATAATAGTAAATTTTATAAAATTTTAACTAGACGAGCGTACGCAGTTTAACTCTATAGGTGAAGTTGTAGTGACACGTTTGAGATTTTACTTTAATTAAATATTTTAATTTAAGGAAATTCGCGGTCACTACAACCTTACCCTCTTAAAATAATTTCGTCCTCGAAATTTAAATTTACTTAAAATATAAACTTACTTGATCCATAAGGTTTGGGTATTGGGATAGGATCTCTTCTTCTTTCTCCCATGTTGCCTCATCCTTGCCATGACTACCCCATTGAACCTTAACTAGGGGAACTCTTCGATTCCTCAAGGCATGGACCTTCCGATCTATGATCGTCACGGGTGTCTCTTGGAATGACAAATCCTTCTGAATATCCAAAGACTGAAAGCTCACCACGTGGCTTGGATCATGGACATACTTCCTCAACTGTGAGACGTGAAATACATTATGCACTGATGAAAGCTCGGGTGGCAAAGCCAAACGATAAGCTACTGCCCCAACTTCTTCTAGTATCTCGAATGGTCCAACGAACCGTGGTCTCAACTTCCCTTTCTTCCCAAAGCGTATGGTGCCCTTCATGGGAGACACCTTGAGAAATACTTTCTCTCCGATCTCAAACTTCAAGTCCTTTCTCCTCTTATCGGCGTAGCTCTTCTGTCTATCTTGAGTGGCCTTGATCCTCACTCTGATCTTCTCTATAGCTTCCACAGTTTTCTCTACCATTTCTGGTCCTAACATCTTCCTCTCTCCAACTTCATCCCAATAGATTGGCGATCGACACCGTCGCCCATACAATGCCTCAAAAGGCGCCATCCCAATCGTGGCTTGGAAGCTGTTGTTGTAGGCAAACTCTACAAGTGGCAAATGAGTTTCCCAACTCCCGGCTAAGTCTAAAATACATGCTCTCAACATATCCTCCAATATCTGAATGGTACGCTAAGATTGACCATCCGTCTAGGGATGGTATGCGGTACTGAATCTGAGCTTCGTCCCCATAGCCGTCTGTAAGCTCTCCCAAAATCGCGAGGTAAATCTCAGATCTCGATCTGAAACAATGGACACAGGTACCCCATGTAGTCGAACAATCTCTCTAACATATAACTGTGCCAACTGGTCGATGCTGAGAGTCATCCTAATTGGTAGAAAATGCGCGGATTTCGTGAGTCGATCCACAATCACCCATACGGCATCATGTCCTCTCGAGGATCTCGGTAGAGCCGTCAGGAAATCCATTGTAATCTTCTCCCACTTCCACTCTGGTATCTCCAAGGGATTCAACAATCCCGAAGGCCTCTAATGTTCAGCTTTAACTTGCTGACAGACTAAGCATCTAGCCACAAATCTTGCAATGCAACGTTTCATATTCCTCCACCAAAAGGTATCCCGTAGGTCACGGTACATCTTCGTTCCACCAGGATGTGCCACATAAAGAGTCGAGTGAGCCTCTGTCATAATCTCATCTCTTATCTGCTCATCTTTTGGCACACACAAACGCCCTCTAAATGCAAGTGCTCCATCTGAAGAAATCTCAAAGCCTATCCTCTTACCAGTCCCAACCTCCAATCTGATCTTTTCAAGGAGCTTATCATCCCTTTGGGCCATGACAATCCGACTTCTCAAGTCTGGTTGGACAATTAAGGTTGCTAGCTTGCTCGATTGCCAACTCGGCGGAGCTCGTACTTCAATCTTAAAATTCTGCAAATCCCGAATGATTTGATCTTGCATAGTACCCAATGCGTATAATCGCCCAACACTCTTCCTACTCAGTGCATCTGCCACCGGATTAGCCTTGCCCGGATGGTAGAGAATGGTACAATCATAGTCTTTCACAAGCTCTAGCCAACGGCGCTGCCTCATATTCAACTCTTTCTGAGTGAAGAAGTACTTGAGGCTCTTGTGATCTGTGTAAATCTCACACTTACTCCCATACAAGTAATGACGCCAAATCTTCAAAGCATGTACCATCGCCGCAAGTTCCAAATCATGCGTCGGATAATTGCTTCGTGTGGCTTCAATCGTCTCGACGCGTAGGCAATCACTTTCCCTTTCTGCATCAATACACATCCCAATCCTTGTTTCGAAGCATCACTATAAATGACAAAACCTTCAGTGCCATCGGGTATGGTCAACACTGGTGCCGTAACCAATCGACTCTTCAACTCCTCAAAACTCTTCTCACACCGATTGGTCCAATGGAACTTAACACCCTTCTTAGTCAATTGAGTCATGGGACCCGCAATCTTGGAGAAACCCTCAATGAATCGAAATGCGATAGTATCCGGCTAACCCGAGAAAACTCCTTACTTCCCCAACATTTGTAGGAGTAGACCAATTCATCACGACTTCAACTTTGGAAGGATCAACTTCAATGCCCTTGGCCGTTACAATATGACCCAAAATCCAACTTTTTCGAGCCAAAATTCACATTTCTCGAACTTTGCATATAGCCTCTCTCCTCAACACATCAAGAACAATCCTCAAATGTTCTCCATGCCGATCGTAATCGCTAGAATAGATCAAAATGTCATCTATGAACACAATGACAAATTTATCCAAATACTGATGAAAGACTCGATTCATCAAATCCATAAACACTGCCGGTGCATTCGTGAGACCGAAAGGCATCACCGTAAACTCGTAGTGCCCATATCGTGTCCTAAATGCTGTCTTCGGTATATCCGTCGACTTGATCTTCAACTGGTGGTATCCCGACTTAAGATCAATCTTCGAGAAAACCAAAGCACCCTTCAATTGATCAAACAAATCTTCAATTCTTGGTAGGGGGTACTTATTCTTTATCGTCAACTTGTTGAGCTCTCTATAATCAATGCACATCCTCATACTCCCATCCTTCTTCTTAACGAACAAAATAGGTGCTCCCCATGGAGACACACTTGGCCGGATAAAACCTTTCTCGAGTAATTCTTCCAATTGGACTTTCAACTCTTGTAACTCCTTTGGTGCCATCCGATAAGGGGCTTTAGACACGAGGCAGCTCCATTACTAGATCGATAGCAAATTCCACTTGCCTATCGGGTGGAATACTTGGCAAATCATCTGAAAACATCTTTATACTCACTCACAATAGGCACGAATCCAATGCAACTCCATCTATAGATTCGCCTCGAAGGCTAACAAGATATCCCGTGCTCTTTCCCTTTGCCAATAGCTTCTCCGCTTGTAGAGTCGAGACAAGGCGAGGAAGCGCCTTAATCTTCGACCCATAGAATCTAAACACTTCTTCCCCATCCTTTCGAAAAACAACTTCTTTCTCACTAAGACATGATGGCGGCATGGTTGGCACTCAACCAATCCATACCCAAGATAACATCAAAATCTCTCATCGAAATAACATTCAAATCCGCCTCTAGCACCATCCAATCAAAGTCTATCGATACGGTCTTGGCTACTCTATCAGTCTCTATAGTCTTTCCTGATGGTAGGCTAACCTCAAGTATGCTATCATTTTTCTCCACTAACAAGTCCATTCTATCCAAGCACGCATCGAAATAAACGAGCGCGTAGCACTAATCTATCAGTACATAAATGGGAATACCAAAAATAGATAGCACACCTGTGTTCATAATCAAACATGCATTTAGCGACATGTGGTTGGTACTTGACATGGCATACTAGAAAACATTAGAGTAAGTGGTATACCTGCAATCACATCCGCATCTCCCGCGGCATCCATAGCAAAAGCTCTAGCCTTTCCCTTCTTTGCTTGCTCTATCTGCCTAGACGGTCCCTCACTGTTCCTAGCTTGCATGGGACGACAATCTGGTGCAATATGGCCCGGCTTCCCACACTTGAAGCAAACTCCGGTGCCCCATAGACACTCTCCTCTATGATACTTCTTGCACCTCGGGCACTGGGGGACGTCTCCTGAAGTCTGGCCCTTAGTCGGTCCGTGGTTAGGCTTCTTGTTTGACATCTGATTCCTGTTCTTGTTCTGATTCTGACTTGGGCCTTGCCACTTCCTCTTTCGTTGGAACTTTTGGCCATTTTGATTCCCCTTGTCATTGGCCTCCTCCATAACATAGGCTACGGTCTGAGCTTTGCTAACCACTTCCCCATAAGTGGGAAGCTCAAGAACACTCACAATCTGACGAATCTCGGGGTGCAGGCCCATCTCAAGGCGACACGCCTTCTTCTCCTCCAAATCAACAAACTGAGCCGCAAATCGAGACAACTCCTCAAACTTCCTCTCATAGTCAATAATATCCATGTCGCCTTGATTCAGATCTAAGAACTCCCTCTCCTTCTTGTCACGAAGGGCCCGTGGAAAGTACCTCTTCCTCATTCCCTCCTTAAACTGTTCCCAAGTGAAGGCCATTTGTTGCTCGACACTCCTAGTCCGAGTGTCCGATGCCCACCAATGGCCAGCATTGCCCTTCAATATAAACTCAGCACATAATACCTTCTGATCATCAGGGCATGAGATGTGTCTGAAAATCCTCTCAATCTCCTGAATCCACTCCTCAACAGCTAGAGGACCGCTCTCACCGTCAAATGTGGGTGGGCTGTACTTCCTAAACTGCACAATCGGTGACACGGCGGGGACAATCGGAGCAAGCGGGGGAGGAGCTTGCGCCAAATTCTGAACACACTTCATAAAATTCCTCATAAAAGTAGCCGGGTCAACCTGATTAGGATCACCTTCACGTGAGGCAACCCTACGGGGTCGAACCATCTTCCTAAGCAATCAAACCACACAATACAGCACCACGTTATATCCCCATCACAGCTAACCGCAAGTCATTATAATCCCATCTCAATGCATTACATCAAAGTAAAGTCACAAACACCATTAATATAGGCAATAGGGATAGCGATACCCTCACATGATAGTCAATAGGTGCTTCAAATCATGAAGTCAATCTCGAGGACTAGAAATGTTACAAAATACACTTTAATTCATGCTTTATTCATCATGTGATTATTTCACCTTAAGCTCAAACTCGGTTTCTTTCTCTCTATTCGGATACAAGCACTTCATTCATAAAACATTATATCTTACATAAAACATTTCATCTCATGTATCCGAAAAAAAAATGAACAATAAAATCTTCATAAAATAACTTATTTACCTCGAAGTCGGCGGAGAGGCGATGGTCGTGGTAGCTCTAAGGATTTTAAAACTCTTTAAAATTTCAAAAATCCTTGAAAAATACTTTAAAAATTTGCAAGTCTACAGAATCGTAGACCCGCTCTGATACCAAGTCAGAACGCCCGACCAAGAACTCTAACGCTAGTTCTTTCTTTAAAACTAACCATTTCTTTTTTTATATAATATAAATAAATGCGGAAAGATAACAAATAGCTAAAATGCGGAAATTTATTTAAATTAATAAAATCAAAAGAGTGTCTCACGATAGTATCAACATCGCCCTCAAAAACATCCAATTAAAGTACTAGTAAATTCAAAACATTCAATAGCCATTACTTCAGCTAAAAGTACTCAATTGTCAATGTAATTAAAACGAATTTATTTAAAGGTCCCTAAGAGATTCCCACGCCTTCGCCAAGCCTCCGGCTCCTTAATTTGCAATTTGTTCATTTGATAGAGAAAATCGTGAGTATGTTAAATACTCAATAGATCCCGCGCACCACAATTAATATATATTACAAAATAAATGCACATAATCATCATTTTCATAAAATACGAACAGTATAAAATACAAGTTCGTTCATCATCCTCTTAATCGTGCATGTCATCATAGTGATTAATAGCACGTCATTATAATATATTAGGTCAAAGACCTATCGTCATAATGCTATTAAATCACGTCGTAATTAGGCAAAGAGCCTATCGTCATAGTGCCGAGGAAGCACGTCAAAAGTAGGCTAAAAAGCCTATCATCACATAACATTTACATGCAGCATTTATAATAATATTAATTGCAATTGTGCACATTTAAAAGAAACTTTTTAGAAAATGGATCTACCTTAACCTTTAGCCGAGTATTGAGCTTACTAACGGTGAGAAATCAGTCCTCTAGCTGTCCATACGCCTCGTCTAGTCAATAACGAGTTTAATTTATGTTAATATTCTTAAATATTAAGTATCTATAAGTAATATAGAAGTTTGTGGACCAAAATGGAAAGAATATAAAACTTTGGGGGTCAATTTGAAAGAATTTAATAGTTTGAGGACCTATTATGCAATAAAAGTGAACTAAAAATATTTTGGGCTATATTATAACATTTTCAAATCATGAGGGACTAATATGCAATTAAATTTTGGGGGTTAGATTAAATATGAAAAGGAAATTGAAGGATTAAAAGTGAAATAAAAGTTTAGGGATCAAATTGCAACAATTGAAAGTTAGGGACTTGAAATTAAATAAAATTTGAGGGCTCATTTAAATAAAATAAATAAAATAGGGGGTTAAAGCTGTAAATAATATTTAGGGATTAAATCGTAACAATTAAAAGTTGAGGACTTGAAAATTAAATAATCTATAGGGTCCAACTTAAACTAATTATCAAAATAGAGGGACTAAAGTGTAAATTCCAATTTTTACATATGGGTTGGGCCGGATCCGGGTCATCTTCATCATTCTTACCCGACATTTCGCTTTCTCTCTCAATCTCAAGACGCTACTCTGGGTCTCTCACACTCTCGATTTTCCTGGCTTTCCGGCCATTTTTGGTCGGAAAAGGTGAAGTGAAGTGTGGTGAACCTAGTGGTGGTCTTTGATTGAGAAATGGTTGAGTATTTAGGAGAAATCAAGGATTGAAACTTAGGTAGAAATTTGGGTATTTTCAAAATTGGTTTGATTCGTTGAAAATTTTGAAATCAAACTATACTACCATGTTCTAGGGACGGAGAGGAAGGTGTAGGTATGGTTTTTGTGAATTAAGGTCGAGTTTTGGGTGTCGTTGATGTTCGGCCGAGCTTGTTTGTGCGTGTTTGTGTATGTATCGTGTATGTAGATGCGTGTGTGGGTGTGTTTTTGGGTCGAGGTGAAGATGATGATGGTGTTCTCGGTGGTGTTGTGATGGAGATGCTACTGTGGTGATGGTGCGATGGTGAGGTGGTGGTCGGCGGTTGGCATGTATATACGTGTATTGTGTATGTATATTGCTACTTTGTGTGAAAAATCAAGTGACAACACAAATAGATGATTAAAACTTACAACAATAAAATTTAGAAATTGAAATATGAACAAAGTGGCAAGAAATATTACCTCTAGTGGTGGTTGGTTCCTTGAATGGGATAGAGTGAGATGATCTAGAGTGTTCTATTTGGGGGAGAGAGGGGAGGATAGTGGGGTTAGGTCTTTGAAAAACAACTTTAAGTTGTATAAGTAGGGTGAGAACTAGGTTACACTCTAAATGGGCTTTCTTGGAGTGTAAGAAATAGAATTGGACTACAAATGGGCCTCTAATTGGATCTAAAACGAATAATTTCTAAAATTTGGTCCTCAAACGTAAATTGAAAATAAATAAATAAATATATATATTATAAATTATTATTTTTGTTTTCATTTTAAATAATTCAATATAATAGTAAATTTTATAAAATTTTAACTAGACGAGCGTACGCAGTTTAACTCTATAGGTGAAGTTGTGGCGACACGTTTGAGATTTTACTTTAATTAAATATTTTAATTTAAGGAAATTCGCGGTCACTACACCTACAAACTCGATCTTCCAGGTGAGTATAATGTGTCTGCTACATTTAACGTCTCTGATCTTGTTCTGTTTGGTGCAGGAACCGATTTGTGGACGAATCAACCTGAAGATGGAGGGGATGATACGAACCCGGAAAGCTCCACGTCGACCGAACCACCCCATGTCCCGCACGGGCCGCTCACGCGAAGCCGAGCCAAGAAAATGGGACGAGCTTTGATGACTTGGGTCGAAGAAGTGTGCCAACATGACCCTACCAGGTCATCTCCTGCCTTGGAATGGTCCACAGGAGTTACCGAGCCAAGAGAAATCCTCCAATTACGAGTCGGGGACGTTGGAACTCAAGAATGCCATGCAGACGACATTTACGGCCGTAACCGTATTACTTACGGCCGTAACTCAGCCATTACAGCCGTAACCGAAAGCCATACGGCCGTACCCTAGGAAGCTTAAGACCAGAGATTTACAGAGAGTGAAATACGGCCGTACCATTTGGACATACGGCCGTCTAAGCCGTTTTACTGCCGTAACGTTGATCATTACGGCCATACCCTCAGTTTCCAGTTTTTGGGCCAAATTATGCAGAGAGTTAATTACGGCCGTACTTACTCAGCATACGCCCGTAACGCAAGACTTACGGCCGTAACAATTGTCCATACGGCCGTAACTCAAGAATCATGTTTGGGTAGTTTTGAGGCAGAGAGCTTATTACGACCGTACTGTTGAGTCATACGGCCTTAAATCCTATACTTACGGCCGTAATTTTAGCCGACCTAGGGTTAAAGTTTTAGATATTTTCGGATATTTTCATTATTTTATTATTATTTCAGTTTTGGGGCTTGTATATGAGCAAAACAAGCCATTTGTAAAGGGGGAACTTTGGTTCATATGAAAAGAGAGAGCTTTAAGCTTGTTCTTGAGAGATTCAATTCTCCTCTTGTTCTTTTGAACAAATCGAACTTATCAAGAGCGTGATCAACTCTTGTGGCATTCACCCCTGCCGGTTGTCTACTACGCACAGTTGAAGGTGATAGGTTTTAGCATATTGTTGTCACTTCGTGAGTAGAAGGTCGTCAGGTTCTCCATCGTGACCAGTGATTGGCTTTTCTCGGGTCTAATCCAGTCTGGATTGGGTTGCGTTGGCATCGAGACCAACGAGGTCCGTATCAAAGAGGCAGGCCGTGATTAATATATTGTATTTTATTATATCATTCAATTACCTTATTCAGTTTAAAAATGATGTCTAGGTTCATGACACTAAGCTCTCCACTTTGAATTTCATCTGTTGAAATGTTTGCCGATGATGAATGACTAATGTTTAGTGAACTGCTGCCATTCTCTTCTTTCATTCTATATGAAACTACTTGTTAGAGTAAATTCAAGAGTATATGAAAATTTTAAAATCTTGATAATTAGTGGCAACACTTGCTCTTGAATTCAACAATCTCATGAATGTCTTCATTCATGATAATTATTGTTGCATTTGTGCTATCTAGGTGACATAGCCTGAATTCCAGTTGAAGAAAATTGCGTTAGTCCAACGAAGAAGAGCAATTCTGTAAAAGTTATAGTATAATTACCCCGAATAAACGTTTGCTCTACATAGTTGGATAATAATCACGATAGTAGGATTCTGTCCTTCATGGGAAAGGAACTCAACGACCATTTGTTCGTGATTTTCCCACAATGTGGCATTAGAATGTTTCCTATACCATAGAGAAATTGTTGATACAATATGAAGTTCAGTTAAATGTAGATTATAATTCATTATTTAGAAAGTAATAATATACTCATTGTCCTGCATAGTTTTCTATATTGTTGAATTTGCCAAGTCGGCTGTCATCAATATCAACAATTTTACCAATTTTAATGGAAGTAAACAACAAAGTTGGAAAGTTAAAAAGAGAGAGAGAGGGTGGGAGAGAGAGAGAGTGTGTGAGAGAGAAAGAAAGAGTGAAATATTTTTACCAAACATCTCTGATGAGTCAGTGGTAGGATCACGTGATAGAGATCCAATTTCTCTGAAGTTGTATATGCTAGGATGAAACCTTACTCTCGTCTCCATGTAAACTAAAGTCGTTCTCATAAATTCAAGCCTCCATTCGTGTTTTGATGCTTTGTAGAAGACATTGCTTGCAATAATAAAACAAAGTGCATCATTCTGCATATTCCTCCTTCCTCAATTCGATTATTGAAAGTGTCAATTAGTTGGTCTGGCACAGTAGCTTGAATACGTGTGTCCTGAAACCATGAAAGTGTATTTTGCTAAATATTTTTCAAGAATGCAAAAAAAAAAAAAAAAAAATCGAAAAAATTACTTCCTAATCGGCGAAAAGGAATTCCAATGCTTTTCCTGCCCGTTGTTCACTTAAAAATATGTGCATGAAAATGTAATCCCACAAGTGTATGGGGTCGAACAAGTAGCAAGTGGATTTAAGTCCACATGTCGATCCCACGAAGACTTGATTCAATCGCCAAAATTTGTCGATATTTCTCTTTGTTTAGCGGTTCGAATAAGTTGTGATACTAATACTAATGCAAGGTAAAATGTTGAGAAAACTTTTATTAGAATACTCTAAACTAATCTAATGAGAAGATAAGTTGAAATCAAAGATTGAGAGACTTGGGACAAACAACTCCAACACAAATGTCTCCCCCCAGTTCCACATTCTTGACCCACAAAAACCAATTTTAGTTTATGATCGTATTCCAATAATTTAATTAACTACGCCTCTCGTGACAGTTAATTCTATCTGATTAGGCCGACCCACCTATCTCTAAATGGATTCATTAACAACCCTCATAGATGCATTTAACCACAATGAATACAATTAGGGTTCCTCGAAATTCCCACTAAAATGATTGTACCAATCACAAGCTTATCTCTAATCCTAGTCTAAACTTGGCGATTTCTATAGTTATGTTCTAGCCCATGTTATTACTCTCATATCCACACAAGTCAATATGGAATTCTTCAATTGATCAAAAGGAAGAATTAATTAAACGCAACAATAGAAATTAAACCATCAACTAAAAGAACAATGTGGATCTAAAACATGAAACTAGGGTTCAAACACGAGTTTTGTTGTTTATCCAAAGCAAATGAATTAGCTACTCATGACTCTGAAATAGAAGTTCAAGACTAAACCAACAGCGTAAGTGAAATACATAACCGGGTTCGAAAGAAACAACATTGAAGTCTTCAATCTCTTCGGTCCTTCAATCTCCTCTTCGATCTTCTGTTGTTATCTCCTCAATCATCTTAAATTTTCTCCTCGATCCCCCTCTTTTCTTCCCAAGAGTCCCCTAATATAGGTATTCTTTCCCTTAAAATCGTGAATCAGGCCCAAATGTAATGGGTCTCCAAATCCTAGTCGTATTAGGTTTCCGCGCGCAAACTGGACAACCTGGCAGTGTTGACTATTTTTGTCATAACTTCCTCGTCTGATGTCAGATTGAGGTGATTCAAAATCCCATGGAAACTAGATAAAATTATGTACAATTAATCAGATAGCCTTTACCAAATTCCACCGTTATCTAGGTCAAAATTAGTCCTCATTCTTTAGTACAATTTCGTTCTCGTCCCCAAACTTGGAAACATTCCGTCTCTTGCTATTTCTTTCCTTCTTTTGGCCATTTTACTCCAATTTTGCTCCAATTTCTCCCAACTCTGATTTATCTCCTAAAATAATAATAAATTGCAAAACTTAGGCACGAAATAAATAGGAAACACAATTAATTAAAGTTTAATGACCCTAAGTAAACGCGTAAAACGCGCTCATCACCCATCCATCTGGCTGGGTATACTGCAGAAACCACTTCCTTTCTACAAAAACATGAATTCCCCACTCTGTTTTGTGACCATTGATCTGATTCAAGTGACTCAGCCAAGTAGTCATGATTGTATTTTGTGTGTGTGTTTTTTTAATGTATTTGTTCTCAAAGAATTATTGTGCATGTTTTGTAATGAGCTCATCTGCCAGCAATTATTTATAGTTTCTAATTATTATGAATGTTATATACAATGCAGACCAGATTCGCTGGTTCACAAAATTGGATAATAACCTTTCTTTGTAACTATGCAAGAAATTGATAATAATAAATAGTCAAGGGTGATTATTTAGGATATGTTATAGTTATAAGTGTAATACTAATATTATTTTATATTAAGACGGTTGGGAAAATTGGCGGTCATTAATTATGGTAAGAAAATCACAATTGCAGAATTAAATACAAATATACAATCAATGTAATTCAGTCAAAAAAATGGCAATCATGTTTTTTTTTTTTTTGCAAATACAGCGTTCTAGCTTTGGAAATGGTAATCAATCACAAATGCAAAATTCAATACAACCACTCTAATTAAATAAAAAAAGCAATTACATTTTTTTCCAAATACTGCATACAAGCGTGGCGCAATGCCATGCTAGCACTGCTAGTATTATAATATTAAGATTTGTAGTGTTAAAAACTGTTTACATACTATCAAAACCAAAAAAAATTTATTTACATACTATTTATCTATTTAATTAGTACAAGTTCATTTAAACAAGTAGTTAATGAGGCAAATTTTACCTAATTTAAAAATCTTATTTTGAACATAAAAACTTAAATAATTATCAATCATCCATGTTGATACGACCCCAAGGTCGAGAACCCCTAGACTGGATCCGGTATGATCGAGGACAACCCGAAACTCTCCGGCGAGGAGGAGGATCCCTCGACTCGACTCGACTGCGCCTTCAAATCACGGGGGTGAACGCCACGAAGGTTGATCACGCCTTCGATAAGTTCGGGGGTTCCTTAGACGAGATGGCAACGGAGGAGCACGGCTACAACTCAACAAATTGCAATCAAGATCAAGGAACTAAAGGTGGGGAGCAAGGCTACAACCCAAGGAGGAGCAAAGGCTACACTCAAAGCTAAAGAGCTTCTTTGAACAAAAGTTATCTTTACAAATGGCCTAAATCTCGTTCATATACATCCATGACCAAGAAATACTATTAAAATAATGAAATATCTAAAAAGTAGACACAAAAAGCTAAAGTCGGTCAAAAGTTACGGCCGTAATTCTTGGATTTACGGCCGTAAATCCGATGATACTGGCCGTATGAATGAAAATACGGCCGTATAAAACCTTCGCCTAAATTGGCCAAAATCGGATCTTCATGATACGGCCAGTATGACCAACGCTTACGGCCAGATATCCTCGTAGTACGGCCGATATTCGTTACGGCCGTAATTTGCTCTCAAGATTTCGCCAAAATCGTCTGTGGGTTACGGCCGACGTAATCGGGTTACGGCCAGAATGTCGGGTTACGCCAGATGAACAAAAGGTTACGGCCGTAATTTTGCTTCGCAGATTCTTCACTTGTTTTCCCGAGCTCGACCCGCTTCGACTCCTCGCTCGCTTTCACGTCCCGGATGAGTCAAAAGTGAGGGTTCTTCCATGCATATCCGGCTTTTCTTGACATCTTCACCTTATATTACTTCCGTTCAAGCTCGTCTTCGTCTCAACCGGCTTTCTCACGCGTGTTGATGATGTCGAGCTAACCCGGATCATATCACATGTTGAACGAGAAGCAATTATTATTATTATGATTGTTACTATTAATTAATTAACTAATAAATTAATTAATTAAAATAAATTTAATGTAAGGTTAAAAATCAAATAATGGTATAATATTAATGAAAGGAATGGAAATATTGTAAATAAAATACCAACCCCAAATTTGCGATCGGTGAACAGTGCAATGGGGTTGCAATATTTACCAAACAAAATTTAGAGGGTGGCTTGGGTACCATTGGAACCAAAATGCTCTGAATTTGGAGTTTTGGGGGTACCTTGTAGATGATCATAGCCTAAATGTATCATTCCTGAATTGTGATCATAGGATAATGAGAACATCCATTACAAAGTAAGAGGCAGCATACCTGATAGTAATTTTAGGCGGTAGTCCTCAACATAAGAAATCGGTGTGGGCTCTTAGGACTCCCACTTTATTTATATTTTTATTAATGCAAGAAGATTCTCAAAGATCGAACTCATCAAAAGAAAAAGGCTCTAAATATCTCTTTTTGCTTAAGGGCCCCACGATCTCAACCATTCTCAAGGCTAGGCTACCTATTTCCTTCTACTATTAACATGAGGTGATACAAGTACCTAATTTGATTTTGTACACGTGTTGGTAGTAGCGCTAGATTTGATTTACACTGTTTCTTTCTTTCCTTCTTTCTCTTCTACCTCCTCATCCTTTTTTTTCTCTTTTTAAAAATCGTTTCGTGTTTTCTTGATTCTTAAATTAGTCATTCATTGTAAATTGCGGTGCGCTGTCATATTACACCAAAATTTATTTTATTTTCCTCACTCAAGTTTAAAACTACAAATTAATGTGCAAGTGGTAAGTTATGGTTGAATCAACAAAGAACGGGATTTAATTTAGTTGTTTTTATCAATTAAAACAAAAAAGGGATTGTGAAATTTGGATGAAATTAGAAAACTAAATAGCGAGTAAAAGATTGATGAAACAAAACAATTGAAAGAAATATCTAGTTTTCGGGTTTGGTTGTGTAAATAACTTTTGTTAATCTTTTCCATGTAGAGTGTTACTGGTCTTTCTTCAATTTATCAACTCCAATTAATCATTAACGAATTCTTCTCTTAAGTGTATTAAATTAAAGTGAGTTCTTAACTTAACATCTAGCTATTGGATAACCCTAAACAAGTTCTTAGGATTCAATGCAATGCTAGCGTAAAGCAAATGAGAAGAATGAGTTGACTTAGATGAATTATTTTACAAAGGGATTTTGACACATTTGGTCCGAGTTAAGAAAAGATAGCACATTTGGTCCGCAAAAGGTAGCTCGGATGCCCGTTTGGTCCATTTGGATGGAATTCACCCATTAAACCATTAGTCAAAGTCAACTTTTGAAATTTGGGTGCGTGTTTGGTCCATTTGACTTGAGATAAATTGTACAAAAGGTCTTAACCTTTTGGTATTAATACAATCAAGTCCCAAAGCTGAAAAATATATACTTTAGTCCAGAAAGTTTGAAATATGTATAAATTAATCCAATTTTTAATTAAATTGCATAATTTTACTTTTTATTTTCTATATATGTTTATTTGGTCCATAATTAATTGTATCCAATTAATTTGATACTAATTAGATAACTTTTATCGAAAATTTTCAATAGAATAGCATTTGTTTGTATTAATATTTTGATTTTTCAAAAAAAATTCTATAGTGATAGTCACACATATTTTGGTTTTAAAATACAATTATAACTATTATATCCCTATAAATTTTTTTAATACGAGTATATCACTGAAAAAATTATACCGAAGGTAGAAAATTAGTCATATAAATATCTCATTAAAATTAAACAGTGTTTAACCAAAATTGGGAAATTGGCACAAATTTTCCAAAATTGAAATTATGAAATTTATCGAGCTAATTCGGTCATAGTTAAATATTTTTGGAGCAATGCCCAATAAATACAGCCTAAGGCTCATTTTTGCCAACTAAATTTGAACATCTTATTTTTTTACGAATAACGACAATTTTTTAAAACTTATTTTCCGGTTACTATTTTTGATATTTTCCCCAGACATTTTTGCTCCAGCACACAGACTGCTTGTGTTTCGCAAGGTGTTTACGCGAGAGAGAACATTCGATATGGTCGTGATCTCTCTACGATTGAATTTGATGGATGAAAATTGGTCTTCATGCTCCACTGACATTGTAGTTAGGTTAGATTTTGTTTTCCTCTTTGTTTTTTTTTTCGTTTTGTTGCTTTTGCTCTATCTGCTATGTTTCTGTTCAAATTTTGATCTGTCGTTCCTCAATTTTATCTCATGTTTATCTATGGTTTGTGATCGTTTGAGCTATTGTTGCTGCATTCCATCTGTTTTCATTTTTTTAGATTATTTCCTATGTGGTTTGTCGTGTTGTTTTTTCTGATTTTTTTGCTATGCTCGCTGTGCTGTTGTGTTCTATTTCTGTTATGGCTTTGTTTTGTTCTGTCTTTGTTGTGGTTAGGTAATCGTTTAGTTTACAACATTTTCCTTTTTTTGGGTCATCATGATTACTTGGGTAGGTAATGTTGATTACTTGGGTTGCTAATATTTGAGTTTACAACTGTTTTCTTGGTTTTTGTTCTAATTATGGTTACTTGTTAAGTAATATATCTTTTCTTTTTTCCACTGTGTCTAATTTTTCATCGTATTTGTTTCTTTGTAGGCATGGTGTTCGGTGTAGTTGGAATGGTCACGCTTTTCTTTTTCAGATTAATTCTTGTATGTGCTATGTTGATCTTTCTGAGGAGATTTATCCTAGGTTTAGTTTTTTTCGCAACGATGTGATTACACTCTAGTATTCGTTGCAAGGATGTTCTGTTTGTTATTTACATAATGAGGTTGATATTTTGATGATGTTTAGTGGGGTGAGCATATACAAGTTGGACTACGTTGAGATTTCTATCTGTAAAGAGAATGGAAATTCGAGTGCAAGTCGCGTGAACTCAGTTTATGATCTCGCTTCTTTCGGTGATGAAGATGATTTTTTAGGGGTGCCATTTACGTCTGAATTGTCGAACCCTTTTTGGTCTAATGAATGGGCTAGTTACATTAATTCCGTGGGTTAGAAATTTACTGGTGGTATACCCGAGTTTAAAGATAAATTGAGGAAATATGCAATTGTAATTGGTTTCAAATTTTATTTTCATAGGCATGATGGTGTTCGTTTGCACGTCATTTGTGAGAATTTTGAAAATCCAAATAAATGGTGTAATTAGTTTATAAAAGGTTCAGTTGCTTCAGTTAATAGTTCTTTCTACATCCATTGTATGAACAATGTGCATAATTGTAGCATTGTTCTTCGCCAACAAAAGCATTGGCTTCATGTACAATATGTCAATGCAACCGAAGGAGGTAATCAGCAAGTTCAAGTCCACCTATGGTTTTGACATCTTCTCTAATGTTGCCATAAGTGCGGTTCAAAAGTTAGAGATAAGCTTTACGGTTGTGAGACTGGATCTTTCAATAAGAATCTACCCCTTATATACACTTTTCCCTTTAACATGATTGTTACTACACCCTACCACATTTTTCGGATGTTTTCCTTGCTATGTGTAGGCACATTTCCACTTGCTATGTGCATGCACATTTCCACTTGCTATGTGCCTATGTGATTCTCAAATAGAAGATAATTGTCATTTCTTCTTTTCGCACTTGAAGAAATTGCTTGGACCAGAATAAAGAGTGATCACTTTCATTTCTAACTGTGGTATTAGGCTTTTGAATGCATCTGATGGTGTCTTCCCTAATAAACTCCATTTACTTTGTTGCAAGCATTTGGTGTTTAATCTTGCAAAAAGGCATTTATGTAAAGTTAATTCAGTTGCTTTAGAGAAGGTTAGGTCACTTTTTTTTAAGCTGGCATACTCATCTACTGAAAAGGAGTATTCGCACATTCTAGGTTTGTTAAGAAAAGAGGGTGGTGTTGGAATTATTGAGTCATTCCTTTCTGAAATTCCTATTGAAAATTGGTATCGTGCCTTTTACAAAGGCTACCGTTATGGGGTAATGGCGAATGGTATTGCTAAATCTTTTAATAATTGGATTTCTATGGAGCGTTTGATGCTAGTGTACTGTTTGCTTGAACAAACTAGGATAAAACAGATGGAGATGATTAGTGAGAGGAGGGCTGAGGCTTAACGCTGGACGACCAAGCTCACTTCAGAAGTGGAGTCCTTTTTGGAAAAAGAGATGGACAAAGGTCGTCGATTTAATGTTCATTTTTCTTCCCCCGGTCTGTATGAGATTAGATTTGAGTTTGCATATTCTGTGAACCTGAATGCGAGAACAGGCTCTTGCGTCAAGTGGCAGATCAACTGCTTCCGATGTCCTCATGCCCTAACTGCTATACAGAAACATGTTGGATGGAATGTGTATGGTTACGTTGACCACAATTTCCATGCCGACGTGTTTAGGATGTGCTATAATTACCCTATTCATCCAGTAAGCAACGCTGATGAGTGCACTTTAGAGTCGACCAGTGACCCATTGCAAACAGGCCACCGAATGGGCAAAAGAAGAAGTTGATTCAATCAAGTAGAGAGCCTGTGAAGAAGCTTATTACTCGAGTTGTTGCCATAAGAAGGGTAACCATAACAGGCTTACGTGTACCGAAGTTATTGACTAGTTTCCCTTTTTTGTTTGTTTGCATTTCTGTATTTCTGGATTGTATTCTTTTACTGTTTATTTTTAAGGTGATAATATTATTACCTTTGCGAGTAATCTTTTTTACTTCTGGTTGCAATTACTTTATGTGATGATTAACTATTTGTTTTGTTTATTACCCTATGTGGTAATGCTAAATTACTATCCCCAAGTAATGTTATGACTTTTCCGAATTTTCAAGTTCTTCTATTGATTACTTGGGGTGGTAATGTAAACATTACTATGGCAAGTAATGTTGATGTTTACTGGGGGCAATATTGTTATTCCATTAACTTAAGACGCCACATTTATTGGGGGGCTGTAATGTTATTCAATTAACATAAGAAGTCACATTTATTAGGGGCAGTAATGTTATTCAATTAACTTCAGATGTCACAATTTTTTCCAGATGGGTAATATCTGCTACACATGAATTGCAAAACAAAGAATTAACCATCATCATAGTAAACATCGTTTTCTAGAAACTACCATCACACATGTTTACTTACAAAATTAGCATAAAACAAGTATCCAAAATATCACCATCAGAGTTGTTCAGTTACATTTTACCATCAGAAATATTCAAAATGTCACCATGGTTGTCAAAAATACAATGTAAGAATGTATCATATTTGAACCTTCCCCACTCCCCACACTTAATTATCTACCCTAAGTCTTCTCAATTTGTCCAAGATCTTTTGTCGAAAAGTAGTGCCCTCCTTTTGAGTAGGTTTCTTCCCATCAATCAGGCATTCCATGAAGTAAAGCATGAAGCTAACACAATCATCTTTAGAAAACAATAATTTCATTTTCAGTACAGAATAGCATTTTTGAAAGTAAGTAACAAAAGAATTAAGCTATTGATTTTGATTTACTTACGAGCCAATCTTTTGCTTTGGGCATTTTACATCTGTGTGAAATTCGTAACTGCTAAGATTTAAGTGCCTTTGCAGTATCATTGTCCCTATCCTTTTTCCATATCCTCAGACATTGGAACTTCCTTCATTACAACGCCATATTGATCCTGTCCAGATACCTGCTCTCGGCAATTTTTGTAACGCCCCGAGTTCGAAGAACTCGAAACGTTAGTTCTTTTCCTAAAACTTTTTTTTAATGCGAAAATATAACAAATAATCAAAATGCGGATATATATATAAAAATAATTAAGATGCGGAAATTCGTTTAAAATAGCAACCACTTTGAGTATCTTGTAATTGTTTGATCTCTAGACATTCAAAACATCTAACATAAGAAACTAAATAGTTCAAAAGGTCTAAAACGACATAATCTAATACATCAGTTTATCAAAATAACAACGAAAATGAAATCTCATATTGAATAACCTAGATAGAGCTCCCATGACTCGCCACGCCTCCGGACTCCTCAATCTGTAATAAAAATGAAAGGCGTGAGTATTTAAATAATACTCAAGGTTCTCGCAAGTAGTTAATCATCTATACAAATATATAAGGAAAATAGATATGTAAACTCAGTGAATATAATACCCAAGGTAACTCTGGGCCAAGGCGACTTCTAGGCTCAAGGCAAGTAATTTGCCTCAAGGCAACTGGGTCTGGCAAAGTTCAAAGCCCGACGGCAAGTCTGGGCCCGAAGGCAAGTCTATTACACTCTAAAAGCACTCATATAGTGCAGATTATTAACCATAAATGCGCGATAAGTAAAAGTGAGTCTTTTGAGCCTACCTGAAATATCTCTCGAGTTTTTTTTGAGCCTACTAAGCGGTGAAAATCAGTCCTCTAACTGTTCGTACGCCCTATCTAGTCAATAACGAGTTTAATTTATGTTAATGCTCTTAAATATTAAGTATCTATAAGTAATATAAAAGTTTGTGGACCAAAATAGAAAGAATATAAAACTTTGGGGGTCAATTTGAAAGAATTGAATAGTTTGAGGACCTATTATGCAATAAAGTGAACTAAAAATATTTTGGATTCAATTATAAGATTTTTAAAACATGGGGGGACTAATATGCAATTAAATTTTAAGGGCTAACTTAAACAGGAATAAAAAATTAAAGGATTAAAAATGAAATAAAAGTTTAAGGGTCAAATTGGAACAATTGAAAGTTAGGGACTTGAATTTAAATAAAGTTTGAGGGCTCATTTAAATAAAATAACTAAAATGGCGATTAGATTTGCAAATAATATTTGGGACTAAATTATAACAATTAGAAGTTGAGGATTTGTAAATTAAATAAATTATAGGGACCAACTTAAAACAATTAAAGAACTAGAGGGACTTGGCATGTAATTTCGGATTTAAGAATGGATTTGGGCTTGGTTTCCTTCTCCCTCATCCGACTTTCCTCTCGGCTCTCTTGCTCGACACTGGTGAAATTTATGGAATGGTTTTCCGGTGCTGATGGTGTCGCCGACGCCCGGCGAAGGTAAAGTGGAGGGAGGCGAAGCTAGTGGTAGTTTTAATTGAATGAATTATTGAGTATAGAGAAGGAATTCGAAACTAGAACACTTAGGCTAAAATTTGGGCATGTTTAAAATTCGATCAAATCTTCAAAAATTTTCAAAATTAAACGATTCTATGGTGTTCTATATATAGAGGCAGAGGAAGGTGTAGGTATGATTTTTGTGTTGTGATGTTAAGTTTTGAGCGTGGGTGAAGTTTGGTCGAGCTCTTGGTTATGGCGTGTATGTATCGTGTATGTATATGCGTGCGTGTGTGCGTGTTTTGGCCGAAACGAGGATTATGGTGACTTCGTGGTGGAGTTGTGGTGGTGTTGGGGTGGTAATACGGTGGAGGTAGTGGCTGGTTGATGGTGGTGGTGATGATGGCCGTGTATGTATGTGTACATTTGTGTGTGTGAAAAGAAAATCAAGTGGACAATACAAGAAGATGATTAAGAACTTGTGTGTGATTAAAAACTTAGAACAACAAAATAAAAATGGAGATATAAATGAAAATATCAAGAAATCTTACCCTTGAAGTTAGTTTGATTTGTTGAATGAGAATGAGTGGGATGAACTTGAAGATGCCAATTGAGGAAAGAGGGGAAAGTATTGAGGCTAGGGTTTTAAAATCAACCTTAAACTTGTATAAATAGGGTAAAAACTAGAGTCACCCCTCCAAATGGGCTTTCTTGTAGTATAAGAATAAAGTTGGGACCTTAAACGGTCCTATAATTGGGTTTAAAGTATATATATAAAGTCATGATTCAATAAGAAACTAAATTTTTAGGGATTAAAACGAATAATTTCTAAAGTTGGATCCTCAAATGTAAATTGAAAATAAATAAATGTTTTATAAATTATTATTATTATTATTATTTTAAATAATTTAATATAATAGTAAATTATATAAAATTTAACTAGATGAGCGTACGCTATTTAATTCTATAGGTGAAGTTGTAGCGACACGCTTGAGATTTTACTTTAATTAAATATTTTAATTTAAAGAAATTCATTGTCACTACAATTTTCAACATCATAGCTTTGTAATCTGGTAAAAATATCCACCAGCTAAATCTCATCCATCCACATTCTTATTTGTTTTGCTTGTATTTTAATAAAAAAAAAAAAATTAGACTAGCCAATTTTCATTGAAATATTTTTATCTACCCAAGTAATTTATGCTGAAACACATAATATGTTTTGAAAAATGTCAACAAAAAAAAAAGAATATATGTTGTTTTGCCACATAAGATTCCCTTGTGTGCCAGTTGTCGTCATCAGTGATTGTACCCTTTTTCTTGAGCATTGAGTTGATGTGGATGATCTGGCTCTTCTCGTGATTTATGTAGATAAGAGTATAATGGTTGCTTGATTTGTGGTATATTGGTATTAACACTAAATCACGGGGGAAGAGCATCCAAAGTGGCTCTTTGAGTAGCACTTCTATGTCGTACTCCTTCCCAGTGGTATCATGTTTGGTCTGTTCCAACAGCTCTTCATATGCAACACAATGGTACTGTAAAGTAAGAATCGAAACAATTAGTTAAAATGTAGCAAGCTGGCTTTTTTTTGGACAAACACAAAGTCCACATACCGAAGCCTCTATGTCTACGAACCCTATCTTGTCCCTCTTTTCGAGAGGGATATCTTCTTTTATGATGTCAATGTATTTCTTCACAACCTGCAACATTTTCAACATATTTCATAGGTCACATGTAAACGCACAATTTTCACACACCAAGTAATGATGATTGTCAATTCAATTGATTTTATTACATTCCCAATAATAAGATTACCATCCCCAGTTATGATCATTACCTACCTAAGTAATGTTACCAGATCTCCCAGTAACAAGATTATCCCCCTCAGTAACAATATTACAAACCCCAATAATCATACAAGAACCCCCATATAATAAGATTATCACCGCCAATAATAAGATTATCCCACCCAATAATCACTTAAGAACCTTACAGTAGCCCAAATAATAATATCACCCCCCCAATAGCCCTACATGCTCCATGCTTTATACTTGCCTCAAAATCCAGATCTTTCTCATTGATGATATTTTTTGGCATCTCCAAGGTGATCAAAGGTTCAAACACTTCAGTCGTTGATAATATACTTCATTGTGCAAACAAAGAATAAAGATGATGAAATAAGTTACTGTTTTAATGACTTTTCTTCAGAATATGTAAGTACTTTCAATGATTTTTTGATAAAATTACTTGTTTGACTTGAAGAATTCTTCATAATGCTTTCTAAGTTCAGGGTTTATTGTCTTCTATGTGTTCTTTGTTTGGTTTACCCTTTCAATAGCCGTGCTTGTAGTCACAAGTTGTTCTTTGCCTTTCTTCTTTTTGCCATCTTTCTTGGTCATGTCCCTTATCTCATTTGGAGTATCAAACTCCCAGTCATCATGCTTCCTTTTCGATATATCTCTTGTGTTTTTCTTGACATTCTTCTCAATGGAATACGGTTTCGGTAATTCTGGTTCAAGGCCCATTCTTCTTGCTTGGTTCACAGCGTGTTCAAACTCTTCATCTGTCCCTTCTCCAACAGCTTGAGGCGCTTCAGCTACTCTTTGTCCTTGCTATTGTGCCCGTTGTTCAGTTTGTTGCACAAATTCCTCTATCTTGTTGAATGTCTGTGGGCCCCATTTACTCATTTGTGGTGTGTGATATTGTTCTTGAAGTTGAACAACATTCAGTGGCTCTGCATCTACCACAGTAGTGTCATCAATGGCTATAGTGGGTGCTGATTCTTCTTTTCCCTTATCAGCAGCAGCTGTTTGTGATTCTTTTGTAGTTTTTCCTACTCTTCTTCAGTTTGCTTTGTCATTCCTTCCATCGGTTTAGCTAGCATGGGTCCCCGCTCATTCATTTGTACTATTTTCTAAATTACTTCATCTATCTTTTTCTTTTCCTCATCATTAATCTCTTCTTCTGATCCACTTTCCTAATCACCATTCCCAGCCTCCTCATCACCATTCCCGCCCTCATCTTTCATTTCCCCATCTTGCTCTTCATCGTCCTTCTTGTTGTAATCTTCAGTTTCTATTGCACTCCTATCTTCAGTAGTCTGAGGACTGTCTTGTTTCTGTTTTATATGTCTTTCTAGCAATCTCTTGAGCTCTTCTCTTTTGTTCTTCTCTGCCCATTCTTTCTTCTTCAAACTTCCTTATTGTATTATCTGATCTTATTATGCTCTCCATCGCCATGTTGTTGTGCTCCTTCATACTTTCTTTATTCCAATAAGGGCCATCTGTGCTTTGTCTTGACTGTCATCGTGTATGGTCGATGACAATTCCTTCATTATCTCATTTAAATGATCCTTCAGTTTGTTATCTTCTTCTCGCTGTTGGACTGCTTGAGGAACCTGTAATCATATCATCACAACCAACAATCGACCGCAAAAATCACATATAACCTACGCAGATAATCATTTACCTATCTAGGTAATGAAATTTTACCAAGGAAAGTAACCTTTATTTTTTAACATTACCTGGGGAAATAATGTTTTACAGGATTATCACTCTAGGTCATCATTCTACCTATCAAGTTTCATATTAACCCTCAACCATAAAATTATGCAGAAACTCTTACCCATTCCTAAAAACCTTCGTCCTCTTGTATTTCGTTTATCATCACTATTTCTGGTTTTCCTTTCTTCCATGGTCCTTGTTTGATCAGTTCCTGTGTCATTTTTAGAATTTAGCTTGATATTTAAATAGCAAATAAAATAGATTATCACCCCTAGTAATTAAATTACCACACAAAATAATAACATTACTCCACCCCGTAAAATTGTTATAAAGAAGCAAAAAGTATTAACCTTGAAGCTTAGCTTACCTCCACTAGGTTTGGCTTCCTTTCAAGCACCTTTAAATTAAAAATATCCTTTATGCTGCAACCAACAAACTGGCCCATCCGGTGCAATGCCAGTACGTGGGAGCCTGTGGTTTTCCAAGAACTAGTACTCGACTAGTAGCAAACATCTATTTAGTGTCGTAGGCTTTTATTTGCTCTGTTTTCTAAGCCCATCCATTAGAAATTCAAAAATGGTGGCTAGCCAATTCCACTGATTTACTGAGTTGAGATCCAAGCATATTTTTATCATGTCCCAAGTTATGTTGATGCCTATTCTGTAATGCACGCTCAAAGTCGACCCGACATAATGTATATGTGTATGATGTGTTCATGAAATGTTTGGGAATGTATGAGATATGTCGGGAGTCGAAACGGCCGTCGAAATGATGAAAACGGGAAAATTTCAGCAGAGCTGAAGTTACGGCCGTAAATGTAAGGATTACGGCCAGAATGTCGTTACGCCGTAAGGGTCGAATGTTACGCCAGAATCGTGAACAAAGATGGAAAATGTCCAAAAGTTTCAGAGAGTAAATTACGGTCGTATGATCTGAAGATGCGGCCGTATGGTTGTAGTTACGGCCGTAAGTAATGGAAGTTACGGCCGTAAGTCAAGAAGATGAAATGCAGGGGATTTACAGAGAGTTTCTTACGGCCGTATGATGGTATGATACGGCCGTATTAATAAGGTTACGGCCGTAAGGTTATGGGGTTACGGCCGTAAGTCAGAGGTTACGGCCGTAAATGTGGAAGTTACGGCCGTAATTTTAAGTCGGCAGAAGTGATCTTTTAGAAGATTCTAGCCATTTCTTGACATTTGAACACCCAAACTCGGTTCCAATGCTCCCAAAACACTTCCAAGACCCTCATGAACATATGTGATCATCTCCAACTCCATATATGAGCTATGTAATGTTTGTGTAATCTATGATTACAAGAAGAAGGAAGAAAGAGGAAGAAGAGGAGGAAGCTTTGGGATGTCAATGCTTGATGATCTTGCAAGTACATGGTGAGTAATGGATGTATCTTTGATATAGTATGCATTTAGGAAGTATATGTATGTTTATGTATGCCTATGATGATAATTATGATGAGTATCAAGCCTACAAGCATGCTAGGGTTCCTTTGGTTTGTGTTATGCCTATGTGATGATTAGGTGATGATAATAGAATGATGTGAACATGATTTTGGGACTTATATGACCTTTATGTCAAGTCCTATGGGTTAAGGATCTATGTACATGAAAGGAAACTAGTTATGTTAATGAACATGTAGTGAGACAAGAAAGTAGAGTTTATGTGTTTCATGTGATGTCAATACATGCTATATGATGTTCAAGAAATGGAATGCGTATGATATGATGAGTGTAGCGCCCCAAGAGTAAAAGAACCCTTGGGGGACGGCTTATGAATGCATGAATGCCATGTATGTATATGTACGATTATCAGGTAAAGCATGCATGATGTATGACACGAGCATGTATGTAGAATGTAGTTGCCTATCATGTGTTTACAATGCGCTTTGATGATGATGTGGCGCCTAACGGGTAAAAGAACCCTTAGGTGACGCCCGGCGCCTAACGGGTAAAAGAACCCTTGGGTGACGGCCTAGAATGTTATGGGCGGTTTAAGAGTAAACGAACTCTTTAGACAGCGGTCCTGCCCCCAAAGCGTAAAAGAACCTTTGGGGACGGCCTATGCTATGATATGACAAGGTATTCACATGATTCAACTAGGGCCCAAAGAAATAAAGAAAAGAATGTCACGTGCATTTCACGACCGCATTGCATTCATTATTCACGGTCATTATGACTCACTATGTGTTTACGTTTATGTTTTGTAGATGTTGTATGCGCGGAGTTGGCGAAGGGTCCTACAAAGATGTGATGTTGGTGTGTGAATGGGAAAAAGGAATCAGACGATCCAAGAGCCACGCGAAGGGCTTTGAAATTTATGTACACGAGTAGCGCTCCCTCCATCCGCTGCAATGTGTTTGTGTACGTATATGTACGTATGTTATATGTGTTACGGGGGCGGGGCGTTACATATTCTGCTGAAACAAATGAGCCCAGAATATGAATGAGCATCAGTGACGCCACTCTGCTTCGATCTCCCCTGTTTTCTGTCTGTTTCTCATTTCGCTTTTTCTTCTGGTTCTCCTTCTGTTTGTCCTTTTCCTGCCCCTTCTATAACTCAGCTTTGAACAACTTTTTCTTCTCCAACTCAGTGCTGAGCAACTTTTCGACCGCCCTTCGGTTAGGCCCTGTGCGGTCCTTATAGTTTGGGAATAGAACAGTGCCTCAGGGTGTCCTATTTGACTTTCCCACTATTAGTTTGATGGTTGTCCCGATGTTTGGAATGTGGAATAGTCTTTGTACCTCTTCAGGAACAATCTTCTTCTCCATTTTCCCAAATATCCATGTCATCTTTATGTTGTCAAAGTATCTCATTATGACTTCGAAATCCGCATCTTGTTTCATGTAGTCGTTCTTCTCACCAGCCCATCTTTCAATGCATTGATAATGGGGCCAAAATCAGTTTTGTCAAATAAGCTCCCATGTTTGTTAAGGTATGCAATCTCTCCACTAGTTTACAAATGAGCAAAAACAGAGCATTGTGCATCTTTGTGGCTTTGATTCTATAATCCTTTTGACCTCCTTTTCCTGCTTGTGTTGTTGTGATGCTCTTTTCCTTATTGCTGATTTTTGTATCTTTCTTTGCATTTTTTCTGAATCATTGCCGTCTTGTTCCTATTTTCCCTTCTTGTGATTAGAGTTTTGTTTTTTTCTTTGTGTTTGTTTCTCAAGTTCCATTCTTCTGGTTAGATATTTAGTTAGTAGAGCTTCAGTTTCCATGGACTCAGAGTTTTCCGGGTGGTTGCAAGACTCTGTTGAACTTGATGGTTGCTTGCTTGATCTTGTTCTTGCCATTTCTGCATCAAGCTAGCCAACAACATAGGTAATGAGTTATAATGGCAGAACCGTATGATCTTTTTCTAGCGTATAGAGAAGACCACGTTTCTTATAGGCATAGGTGCTGTCAAATGTTAAATAACTCGCAAGCGCACAAATATATTGAAACATAGATTTAATGAGCAACGAGCTCGAACCCACAAGGACTACAAATTTAAAATGTATAATTTAACCCAAATGAACTCGTAACTAAACTAATTGAAAAGGTTTGATTTTTATGTTTTTAATTAACTAAAAAGACTGGTAGAGAAACTAAGATAAACGATTAAAGTAAATATCAAGATGATTAAAATAACTAAGGTTTTGGAATCCACCACTAGTTAACCGAGCAATTCTCTAATCACCATTTAATTTACATTCGAGTGGCAAATCGGAATCAATCTATTGTCTACCCATAAATTTATCAACGAAGCCCAATTAATAAAATCTAATGTTGGTCCCCATCCATTTTTCCTAGCAGACTCACCAAGCAATTATCGTAGTAATAGGATTAAAGAAAATAAAGAATCTAAAAATCATATGTTCTAAGCATTCCAAGTATCCAATCACCATTGTAATCTCACGATGACTCAAAAATAATCATTATATACTTCAAGCACCAAGCATGGATTAATTAAACTATTATCCAACAATCACCAATACATGATAAAAGTGATGAAAGAAATTAACTTTAATTAATCTATGAGGTACAAACCGTAAACTTCAAACATGCATATGAAGAATCAAATAATAAATAGAGAATCACATGGTCAAATAGGGTTTCATCTTATCACTTGGTTGAAGAAAATTAGAAGAATGTAGTCAAATAAAAATTAATAGAAAAGATAGAATCAACCATCAAGTGAATCACTCAAGAAAATCTTTAAAGAGCTTTTGATTCTCTAATTTTTTGCTCACCGTTTTTCCTCCCTGCTTTTCTTCCCAAGAGTCCCCCAATATAGGGTATTTGGAGTGTCCATTGCTACTTCCCCTCCCCCCTTCCCGTTATGGTGTTCTGGTGTAGGCCGTCTGTGGGTTCCTTTAAGGTGAACACAGATGGTTGTGCGGTTGATGGTAGAGCTGGAGGGGTGGGGTGATCCGGGATCACCAAGGCACTGTGTTCGGACCTTCTACTCCTTTTATGGTGATTGTGCCATTCTAGAGGCCGAACTCCGTGCCACACTTGACGGACTTCTATTGGCACACTCTCTTTGTCTGGGTGCCGTTTGGGTGGAGGTGGATTCTTTAGTTGCTATTCACTGCGTCGTCTGGGGAGGCAGTTCGTGGTATCTCCAGCTTCTTCTCCGGCGCATTTGCCAACTTCTCCGGTGGATAGGGATGTGGTCTCTCACATCTTTCGTGAGGGTAACCAGGTTGTAGATGCACTTGCTTCCGAAGGTGTATTGCAGGAACGGTACGCAGAGTATGATTCACATCAGTTGCCTACCCCGACGAGAGCTCTCATTCAGATGGATCGCCATGGCTTTCCCTCCGTCCGTGTTCTCTAGCAAGGGTACAGTTCATTGCTACAACTTCATTTTAGCATTCTTCTTTCATTTTTTCATTCTTATGCACAGGGAGGTAGTGCCTCCTTATTTATTCTTCTGTTATTCTTTTATTTCTTATTGTTAGGGAGATAGTATCCCCTTATTTACTGCTTTTCGCATGTTTTTGTGTTCATTGTCTGGAGGTCAGGTTTATGCCCCCTTCCTTTTTGTACTTACCCATTTTTTATTAATAAAAAGGTAGGACGATTCCAAACCCCCACCAGCTAGGCTCGGCGGACGCGTAAAACCGATGTGGGGGTCTAGCTGGTGCTTTGCTAAAAAAAAAATATTGTGAATCAGGCCCAAACGTAATGGGTCTCCAAGTCCTACTCGTATTAGATTTCCGTGCGCAAACTGGATGACCCGGCAGTGTCGATTGTTTTGGTAATAACTTTCCGTCCGATGTTCAATTTAGGTGATTCAAAATCCTCTAGAAGCGAGACAAAATTATATATAATTTATCCAGAAATCGCCTTTCCTGAATTCCACATTTTTCTAGGTTAAAATTGGTCCTCAATCTTCAGCACACTTTTGTTCTCATCCCAGCACTTGGAAACTTTCCTTGTCTTGATCTTTCTTTCATTCTTTTTGTTATTTTTACTCTAATTTTGCTCAACTTTGTCCCAAATCTGATTTTTCTCCTAAAACAATAATAAGTTGCAAAACTTAAGCACGAAATAAATAAGAAACACAACTACTTGGAGTTTAACGACCCTAAAGAAGAGCGTAAAATGCACTTATCAACACCCCAAAACTTAATCTCTTGTTCGTGCTCGAACAAGGAACTCGAAGAAGACATAGTAACAATCACGCACTTAACACTAACCACAGGCAAGACTCAAAACAAGTCAAACATTGTACCATTTGCCTCAGGTCAATAAAATACTTATAGAACTCTAACCGGACCGAATAAACATTCACCAAGTTATTCACTTACTGTGCACACGACGTTCGGTGTGTGTGGGCTAGTCATTGCTCAACTCAAATCCATGTCAAAATTTAATCAAAGAATGTTCAATACAAAACGATGCCCATATCCCCATGTGATAAGATTTTTTCTCAACCCACTCATAAGATTCACTCCTTATGCTTTTCTCTCAATTCCCGGAGTATTCTATCAATGTGGTGTTCTAAAAATATTTCAATGCATTTTTTTAACACTAGGTGTTAAGTGAAAGTGACTAGATGCTAAAGGAAGCACTGCTATCCATCCATCCATCCATTTCTGCTCAAAGTTTCCGAACCTCTAGCCTTTGAGTCTTTTTCCGACACTTTAAACCCCCATCAATCTTTGTTTCCCAATTTTTCTCTTTTTTTTTTCTTTTTTGTTGGATTTTTTTATTTTTTTTTTTGAATATGAAAACAAAAATACAATGCAATACCCCAACAATAATGTTTTCTCAAAAACTCTTGTAGCGAGCTTTAGGTCGATAACTCCTAAACTCGTCGCTCAAGGTACCAGGTAAAATACGCCTCAAACTTAATCACTCGAGTCAATGAGGTAAGAGAATGGGGCACAAATCAAATGAATGCGAATGATGTCTCTCTCTTTCATTCTATTTTCACGGCAAAACGATAGCATTGGTCAGTGCCGGTACAACTCGCCACCCAGACATCAAACTATAGTTCCCCCGACATAAAGTCACTAATCTTACCACCCCCAAATTTAGCCTTTAAGCTAATTTGATCCTATAATTCAATTTGGGAAAAATTACCTATTTCTAAAGGTCAAATAGTTCATTTTAGGCACTAACAGGGACAAGGCATCTAGATCAAATTCCAACTTAAACCCTAGTCAAACAATGACCATGTGCTCATCTAAGATCAGTCGTGCACCAATAAGTGACATGAAAATTTTAAAAAGATCAAGTGATGTTCTAAAGGTCCAATTGCCGTCCTATTTCAATTTTTTTGCCCAAAAAGAAACAATCATCGGCGATACGCTACTCGACACACCCCCAAACCTATCCTAAACATTGTCTTCAATGTTTGCAACTATGGAAACATAAAAGAGAAGAAAAATAGGGGCAAATAGTAGGAAGGAGCACACCTGGATGGCTGGATTCACAATGATAGGTTCTCTGCAATCCTTGATAGCAAAGAAAAATAAAAAGACAAAATTACTAACGTAAAGAAATGACAAACAAAATAAAAAAAACTAAAGATAAAAATAGAAAAATAGATAAAATTAGAATCAAGCTGGGTGGACTGGCCCACTCAACTCCACCTCTTCCTCCCCATCTCGAGGTTGAAACTCCAAATATGGCTTTAATCGTTGACCATTCACTTTAAAAATATCACAATTTTTGGGATTCTGAACTTCAATGGCCCCATAAAGATAGACAGAGGAACAATGAAAGGGCCAGACCACTTAGAATGTAACTTACCTGGGAAGAGATGCAACCGAGAATTGTGTAAAACTACTTTTAGACCTGGTTCAAAAGATTTTCTCAAAATGTGCCTGTCACGAAAAACCTTCATACGGCACTTGTAGATCTTTGCATTCTTATAGGAATCGTTCCTATGTTCCTCGAGTTCTGCCAACTGCAACTTCTTGTTCGACCCAGCATTATGCATATCAAAATTAAACTTCTTGATTGCCCAATATGCACAATCCTCCAATTCTACTGGTAAGTGACAAGCTTTTCCATAGACGAGTCTATAAGGAGACATCCCAGTCAATGTCTTGGAAGCTATTTGAGATGCCCATAATGCATCAGTGAGTCGTAATGAGAACCTCCATCACTAATTATAGCCCGTGGAGTACCAAAGCGAGAGAAAATATTATTCTTCAAGAATTCCACCACAACCTTGTGATCATTAGTCCTACATGGGATTGCCTCGAACCCATTGTGGCACATAATCAACTCCAATCAATATGTATAAATAGCCAGATGAGGGAACAAAAGGTCCCATGAAATCGATACCCCATACGTCGAATATCTCAACAACAAGAATAGGATTTAGAGGCATCATATTTCTCCTTGAAATGCTTCCCATACGTTGGCATCTATCACATGAAGAACAATATGAATAAGTGTCACGGAAAAGAGTAGGACAATAAAAACCACATTGTAGAATCTTTGTCGTAGTCTTTTTAGTGCTAAAATGGCCTCCACAGGCTTGCTCATGGCAAAAGATATCACACTTGAAATTTCATTTTCTGAGACACATCTCCTTATAATCGGATCAGCACAGTACTTAAACAAATAAGGATCATCCCAAAAGAAATTTTTTGCTTCAACTAAGAACTTATTTTTATCTTGTTTGCTCCAATGCTCAGGCATTTTACTTGTAACTAGATAATTGACAATGTCAGCATACCAAGGTAAAATATTAATGCTCATAAGTTGCTCATCAGGAAAAAATTTCATTTACAGCAAACTATTCTCAATAGGTTAAAGAACAACGCGGGACAAATGATCAGCAGCAACATTTTCACATCCCTTTCTATCCTTAAACTTTATATCAACTTCTTGCAACAACAAAATCCACCTAATTAGCCGAGGTTTTGCACCCTTTTTAGTTAACAAGTATTTCAAGGCAGCAATGATCGAGAAAACAATCACTTTACTCCTAATAAGATAAGATCGAAATTTATCAAGTGCAAAAACAATTGCTAGCATCTCTTTTTCAGTGTAGAATAGTTCAATTGTGCATCATTCAATGTTCTACTAGCATAATAAATCACATAAGGCACACAATCTACTCTTTGTCCTAAAACTGCTCCTATAGCATACTCAAATGCGTCACACATAAGTTCAAATGGAAATTTCCAATCAGGTGGTCGAATAATGGGCGAAGTAGTCAACAAAATTTTCAATCTTTCAAAAGCTTCTAAAAAAGAGTCATCAAAGACAAGATGAACATCCTTAACAAGTAAATTGCATAAGGGCCTAGAAATTTTACTAAAGTCTTTAATGAATCTCCTATAAAAACCAGCATGCCCAACGAAAGATCTTACTTCTTTCACAGATTTTGGAGGTGGAAGATTGGAAATAAGATCAACAATTGCCTTGTCCACCTCGATACCCCTGCTAGAGATTATGTGACCAAGAACAATACTTTGTTTCACTATGAAGTGACATTTTTCCAGTTTAGAACTAAGTTCCACTCAATACATCTCTGTAAAACAAGAGTTAGATCGTGCAAACATTCATCAAAAGAATCTCCATAAACAGAAAAATCGTCCATAAACACTTCAATAAACCTTTCAACCATATCAGAGAAAATACTAAGCAAACATTACATAAACCAAATGGCATTCTCCTATATGCAAAAATTCCGAAAGGACAAGCAAAAGTAGTTTTCTCTTGATCTTTTGGGGCAATTGGAATTTGATTATAACCTGAATAGCCATCTAGAAAGCAATAAAAATCATGTCATGCTAGCCTATCAAGCATTTGATCAATAAATGGGAGAGGAAAGTGATCTTTTCTAGTTACGAGGTTCAATTTTCTATAATCAATGCACACACGCCATCCTGTAGTTATTCTAGTTGGAATCAATTCATTGTCAGCATTAGCAACTATTGTTATGCCCGACTTTTTTGGAACTACATGCACTGGACTTACCCAACTACTATTTGAAATAGGATAAATAATCTTAGCATCTAACAATTGAAGCGCTTCATTTTTCACGACATCCTTAATGTTGGGATTTAACCTACGTTGCATCTCTCTAGTGGGGCTAGCATTTTCCGCAAGATGAATGCGATGCATGCAATCAACAGATTTATACCTTTAATGTCAAGCAATGGTCCATCCTAATGCTTCTTTATGCTCAGACAAAACATTTAATAACTTACCTTTTTGCTCGCCATCAAGGGAGGAAGATATTATTACTGGTAAAGTTTCTGACTCTCCCAGCAATGCATATTCCAAGTTGTCTGGTAATGCTTTAAGCTCCAATTTTGATAGTTTTTCAGTTGATGGGATATTGTTCTTCTCCTCACTAGTTGGAAGTGGCTCAATTTTTTCTCTCCAATTACTTGTATCCATGATAAGTGTGGAATCAAGAAATAATTTTACTTCATCAATTGCACTATCAACATCGAAAGAACAACCAAAATGAGTTAAACACATTTCTAGCACATCATCACAATTATTAAAAATGAGGGAATTATCAAGTAATGATTCTATCACATCAACACCAACAGCTTCCCCATCATCAGATGGTTGCTTGTTAATGTTAAAAACATTCAGTTCCGGTGTCATATTTCCGAAGGAAAGCTGCATCACCCCATTCCTGCAATTGATAATAGCATTAGATGTTGCACAAAAAGGATGACCTAAAATAACAAGAATGTGCTTTGTAGAATTTTTCACAGGTTGAGTGTCAAGTACAATAAAATCAACAGGAAAATAAAACTTGTCAACATGTATCAAAACATCCTCTACAATACCACGACAAACTTTGATAGATCTATCAGCAAGTTGTAAAACAACAGAAGTGGGTTTCAATTCACCAGACCCAAGTTGCACATATACAGAATAAAGTAAGAGATTAACACTGGCTCCTAAACCTAATAAACCATTCTCAATTTTATGGTTTCCTAGAACACATGAAATTGTAGGACAACCTAGATCTTTAAATTTAGCAGGAGTTTTGCTTTGAATGATAGAGCTTACCTGTATAGTTAAGCATGCCTTTTTGTGCACATGCAATTACCCCTTCTTAGTACAAAGATCTTTTAAAAATTTGGCATAGGCTGGTACTTGCTTTATAGCATCAAGTAAAGGGATGTTTATACCTACCTACGTGAAGATTTCCATCATTTCATTGATCGTGTTACCTTTCTTCCCTTTAGCTAACCTTTGTGGAAACAAGAGCTTTCGAATGTACGGTGGTTGAATGTCTTCACTTGAACTCTCCTTCGATGGATCTTGATTTGACACATCCTCAGTGGAAACTTCCGTAGAGTTCTTTCTAGTTGAGGTCTCCATTTGATTGTCAAACAATTTACCACGTCTCAATGTCCTGATAACCCTAGCATCCTCTTGTTGATTCTTAAACGTAGCTTCAACATTGTGCATCCCCTTTGGATTAGGAAGTGGTTGACTAGGGAATTTTCATTTTTCAATGGTTGTTGCCAAGTGCTGGATAGAGGAAGCTAACTGTCCAATCATTTTCTCCATATTAGACATAGAATTGGTCTGAGAGTTCTGAAATTCTACAATTTTCTCGTTTTGTTGATCTAGTGCTGCTTGTGTGGACTTAGCTAACTTCTCAAGCGCCTCTTCCCATGGTTTGTGTTGTGAAAAGTTCTGATTGAATTGTCTCATATTTTGCTGAGGAACGTGACTTGGCATACCATTTCGTTGAGAACCCCGTGACCATGAGAAATTTGGATGGTCTCTCCATCCTGGGTTACATGTGTTAGAGTAAGGATTGTAGGATGGTTTTCTCATCATGTTTAGGGCATTAGCTTGATCAGAGTATTCATTTGGCCCAGACTGATTACAGACAAGTGGCTCATTTGCGGGTGTCGTTGTCAAAGAAGCTAGTTGGCGAGAGATGCCTTCAATCATACCTTTGACTTCTCTAATCTCCGAACTAGAATCATTACTTCGGATCTCATATATTCCTCATTTCTTTCCTTTAGTTCGAGAAGAACGACTTCGCTATTGAGAAATTTCTGCCTGTTTTTTAAAGAAATCCCAAATTTCAGTCGCATTTTTAGACATAAGCTCTCCACCACTTGTAGCCATCAATAATTCTTGAATGTGTTGTGGCAATCCCTCCAAGAAATATTGGCAAAGGTGCCATCTTTCATAGCCATGATGTGGATACTTGAGTAGGAAGCCATTGAATCTTTCCCAAACTTCATAGAATGGCTCATCGTCTCTATGAACAAATTCTGAAATTTCCCTGTGAAGAGCATTTGTTTTATGAACAGGAAAATACTTATTCAAAAATTTAGCAATCATTTGTTCCCAAGAAGTAATACTATTAGACGGCAAACTATTAAACCATGATCGAGCTTTATCTTTTAAAGAAAATGGGAACAATCTCAATTTAACATTATCAGGAGTAACATTCTCATACTTGTAAGTCTCACATATAGCATAAAAATCAATTAAATGATTATAAAGCTCCTCTCTTTCCAAACCATAAAATGATGGGAGGCAATTAAGTATACTAGGTTTGAGTTCAAAAGTTCTAGCAGCTACTTGAGGATATTGAATGCATGACGCGCTCAAATTAGATAAAGGGCTAAAATAATCCTTGAAAGGCTTTTCTTCAGTTTCATCAGCAATCTCAATTTTTAATATGTTATCCTCAATGTTATCCGTGGTTATAACTTGTTTTCTTTGATGAAAAAGTTATTTCAATTTCACTATTAAATAGTTCTAACTCAAGATTGAGAGATCCACGACCAGGCGTGCAGCAAATTTTTTTTCTTTTTAAAAATTTTCAATAATTGTTTTTTAAATAACAATCAACTCGAATAAAAATAAAGATAAAAATCGCAAACTAACTACTCTACTAACAAAAATTCAAAATAAAAAAATAAAACAAAGGAGCAAAAACCCCTGAATTTTCTACTTTGCAGAAATTCTTATTGACCACGACCAAGTGCTCCTACGACAAAGCTATTCTGGAAAAACAAAAAAATAAAATAGTCAAGACTAAATAATAATAATATAGAATAGAATTCTAAACTAATTAACAAAATAAAAATAAAAATAAAATGAACGAAATTAACTAAGGCCAAATCAATTTGCTAACGCAGTCCCCGGCAACGACGCCAAAACTTGTTGTCAAATGTTAAATAGCTCGCAACCACACAAATCTATTGAAATATAAATTTAATGAGCAACGAGATCAAACCCACAGGGACTACGAATTTAAAAAGTATAATTTAACCCAAATGAACTCATAACTAAACTAATTGAAAACGGTTTGATTTTTATATTTTTAATTAACTCAAACGACTGGTAGAGAAACTAAGATAAACGATTAAAGTAAATATCAAGATGATTGAAATAACCAAGATTTCAGAATCTACCACTAGTTAACCAAGCAATTCTCTAATCTAATCACCATTTAATTCACATTCGACTGGCAAATCGAAATCAATCTATTGTCTACCCATAAATTTATCAACGAAGCCCAATTAAAAAAATCTAATGTTAGTCCCTCTCCATTTTTCCTAACAGACTCACCAAGCAATTATCATAGTAATAGGATTAAAGAAAACAAAGAATCTAAAAATCATATGTTCCAAGCATTCCAAGTATCCAATCACCATTGTAGTCTCACGATAACTCAAAGATGATCATTATATACTTCAAACACCAAGCATAGATTAATTAAACTATTATCCAACAATCACCAACACATGATAGAAGTGATGAAAGAAATTAACTTTAATTAATCTATGAAGGACGAACCGTAAACTTCAAATATGCATATGAAGAATCAGATAATCAATAGAGAATCACATGGCCAAATAGGGTTTCATCCTATCCATTGGTTGGAGAGAATTAGAAGAAAATAGTCAAATAAAAATTAATAGAAGAGATAGAACCAGCCATCAAGTGAATCACTCAAGAAAATCTTTAAAGAGCTCTTGATTCTCCAATTTTTCGCTCACCGTTTTTCCTCCCTTCTTTTCTTCCCAACAGCCCCCTAATATACGGTATTCTTGCCCTAAAAATCGTGAATCAGGCCTGAACATAATGGGTCTCCAAGTCCTAATTGTAGTAGATTTTCGAGCACAAACTGGATAACCTGGCAATGTCAACTGTTTGGGTCATAACTTTATCGTTCGATGTCCAATTGAGGTGACTCAAAATCTTGTTGAAACTAGACAAAATTATCTACAATTCATCCAAAAATAGCCTTTCCCAAATTCTACCTTTTTCTAGGTTAAAATTCATCCTCAATCTTTAGCACACTTTTGTTCTCGTCCCAGCACTTTGAAAGTTTCCTTGTCTTGATATTTCTTTCCTTCTTTTGGTTCTTTTTTACTTTAATTTTGCTCAACTTTGTCCCAAATATGATTTTTCTCCTAAAATAATAATAAGTTGCAAAACGTAGGCACGAAATAAATAGGAACACAATTAATTGAAGTTTAACGACCCTAAAGAAGCACGTAAAATGCACTTATCAATAGGTAAGATGATTATCTGGCCATGTAACCCTTATTGCCTACCGAGGTAGTGTTTATTACCTCGGTAGATAAATAAAATTATCTAGGTAGGTAACAACATTACCTGTGAAGATAACCACACTTCAAAGGACTCGCATAAACTAGGTCCGCACACATCAACTAGAATTGAGACTGAGTTATATTGTGGGCTTCCCGATGCACATGGACATGGTGAGACTGATCAGGCGAGGTTGGGAAAGAGGGTGGTGTTTGATAAGTGCAATTTGTGCACTTATTTAAGTCTTTTAAATTATGTATTTTTCTTATTTCTAGTTAATTTCGTGTCTAATTTTGTGTAATTTGTTTCTATTTCAGTGTAGAACCGGGAGTTGAAGAAAAGAGTGAAATTTTGGACTAAAAGAGACATAAATTGAATTTTTAAGGACTCAATTAGAAGCAACAAAAGTTGGGAAGGTGAAGAAAAATCAAACGGGAGCCAAATTGAAGAAATCAAAAGTTCGTGGACTCAATTGATCAAATTTAGAAGTCGAGGACTTGCCCTGCAATTAAACTGTGAGGATCAAAATGGAATCGGGCAAAACTTGCATCTGGTAAACCATGCGGTTGAATGCGCGATCGCATGCCTTTAGAAATTTATAACCATGCGATCGCACGAGCGATAGCATGGTTATATCGGGCAGTTTTTCGGAAAACTTTCCGAAACTGAATTGGATCAGGTTTTTTAGGCTTTCTTGCATCTATTAATACAGATTTTGACCTAAAAATTGGGGGGGACATCAGAGAAGAGGGGAGAACAAAAATTGGAGCAATCAACTTGAGAAACTTGGAGAAAAAGCCACAATTGAAGATCCAAGCTCAAGAACACAACTTTAATTCGGTGATGGCTTTCCCTTTTCGTTTTTCTTCTTTCCTTTACAGCATGTTAGGCTAAATCTTTCATAGCATTAGGGTAGAGATGAAACTTGGATTTTAGTTTGAATCCGGATTGAGAATTTGATGTTTTATTAATTCTTATGCTTATACGATTGTTTAGTTTTGAGTTTTCAATATAATTGTGTTTTCTTTTGCAACTTGTGGCCAAAGTTGATCTGTGATTTATTCATTGAATTGAGAAATCTTGAATAAATTAGACTCTTATTGAAAACCATGAAGTCCGATAGGGGATGAGAATACCCCTATACTTTGTGCGATATTTTTATGCAATTCTTGTGTTGTAATGCATTTTTATGCCGTTGTTATCATGGAGATATAGTTAACATGTCATATAAATAGGTTGAATTTTACTTGAGAAAGATTATTCAACAAATTTTATGAATTGAATCGTCAAAACTAACTTGCGTTATCAAATTATTAATTCGGGGGATAACTAAATGAAAAGTGGATTCGAAACCTTAATGCTAGTTTTCCCATATTTGATTTCAAATTATAAAAAATCATTCTTTTAATTTGCTCTCATTTAATTCTTAATTTTTAATTTTAAATTTAGCAATTTAATTTTCGCAAGATTAGAATTAATTGATCTCAACTTATTTATTTCGGTTAAGGTTAGTTAGAGTGAACTTGAGAATAATTCAATCCTCGTGGGTACGATATCCGGACTCTAAGAAGTCCACTTTATTACTTTCGCGACCCGTACACTTGCGGTGTGGGATTAGTCGCAACAAGTTTTTGGCGCCATTGCCGGGGACTGTAATTATTTTCTCGTTTAGTTTAGCTAGCACTAATTCGAACTTTTTTTATTTTTAATTAATTTTATTTCATTTTTCTTTCACAGTTTCTTTTATCTTTTCTCAGGTTTATGTGAAGTGTGAGGCTCGGTCAACCTCTCGAACTTGATCCGGAGATCGAGCGTACCTTTCGCCAAAGACGTAGAGGAGCTGGAAAAGAAGAAAAAAATCAAAAAAAGAAAGCAATGGCGGCCCATGATGAAATTCTTCAAATTAACAATGGTGGAGCACGAGCAGTAGAGGCCGTGGACGAAGATAACATGCTAGTTGGCGATTTTATGATGCCACAGATCATTCAAAGTCAATCCAGCATCGTGTACCCTCCATTTGGGTAGCCCACATTCCAACTGAAGACGGATGTGATCCATCTTTTCCAAAATGGACACCAATTTTATGGGTTGCCAGAGGAAAACCCGCACACCCATATCTCGCGCTTCTTGGAGATGTGTGAACATTTTAAATATCATGGCATTTCGGACGATGCCATCCGACTAAGGTTGTTCCCTCGCACTCTACGAGACAAGGCTCCGGAGTGGCTTGATTCCCAGCCAATTGCAAGCATCACCACCTGTAACAACCTCGCTCAAAAGTTCTACACCAAGTTCTTTCCGCCAGTCAAGATTGCCAAATTGAAGCGCGAGATATCTATTTTTTAGCAACATGACTTGGAGTCGTTTGACGAAGCATGGCAGAGATTTAAGGGCTTGCTAAGGAAGTGCCCGCATCATGGGATCAGCAATGGACAGCAAGTACAGTATTTTTATGCGGGGTTACTTCTTTCATGTAAAAGTTTGGTAGATTCATCGTCAAATGGATCACTCCGCACCAAAACAATCGCTGAAGCACTTGAGCTATGCGAAAGGATTGCAAACAGTACGGCGATGTGGGCATCTGATAGAAGAAATCATAGCAGCGCATCTGGAGTCTATGAAGTCGATAATTTCACTGCTCTAACCGCGAAAATTGATGCATTGGCTCACAGGGTGGAGAGTATTGTGAAGATAGGTCGCTCAAAGGCACCTCTGCAACCCACTTGCGAGGAGTGTGGAGCTAACCATAGCACTAATGAGTGCCCGATTATCAATCACCGCACTGCTTAAGTTGACTATGTTCAACGGGGCCCACGCTACCCAAATAGTGCATTTTCCAACACTTATAACCAGGGTTGGCGTAATCACCCAAACTTTGGTTGGAGAGATAACCAAAATGGTGGAGGATTTCAAGAACCGCAGTATGAGCAACCTGAGAAGAAAAGCTCACTTGAGGATGCATTGGGTCGGTTTATGGAGAGAACTGAGAAGTACATGGAACGCACAGACCAATTTATGAAGAAAACTAAGACTACTCTCCAAAATCAGCAAGCTTCAATTCGAAATTTGGAAACTCAGATGGGGCAGATGGCAAATGCAATTTCTGGTAGGCCACTTGGGAGTTTACCGAGTAATACTGAAGTTAACCCAAGGGAACAAGTAATGGCTATTACCACACGCAGTGGGAAAGAGTTGCCAGAAATTCAAAAGCAGCGATCTGAGGAAGAAACAACAAAAGCTCGAGGAACTATGGTGATAGAGGAGAAGGAAAAATCAGAAATGAATGAGAAATCACCCAATCAAGCTCAAAGAAAAGATGATATTCGTAGAACTTATAAACCACCAATTCTATTCCCACATAGGCTAATGAAGCATAAGGAGGATCAGCAGTTCTCAAAGTTTCTTGATATTTTCAAGAAACTTCATATTAACATCCCCTTCGCCGAAGCTTTGGCTCAAATGCCCCTCTACCTCATGTTCATGAAGCAAATGTTATCAAAGAAGAAGCTTGAGGATTTGAAACAGTTGCACTTAATGAAGAGTGCAGTGCAATCTTGCTCAACAAGTTGCCACCTAAGCTTAAAGATCCAGGGAGTTTCTCTATTCCTTGTACTATTGGCAATTTGTGTTTTCGAATTCCCTATGTGATCTAGGAGCAAGTATTAATCTAATTCCTTTGTCCATTTATAGGAAACTTGGTTTAGGAGAGCCAAAACCCACCAATGTGACACTTCAACTAGCAGATCGCTCCATTCGATATCCATATGGTGTGGTTGAAGATGTTTTGGTGAAAGTGGACAAGTTCATCTTTCCCGCGGACTTCATCGTAATTTACATGGAGGAAGATAGTCGAGTCCCAATTATACTTGGAAGACCTTTCCTAGCCACGAGCCGAGCTTTGATTGATGTAGAGGCTGGGATGGTGATTCTACGGGTGGATGAGGATCAAGTAAGCTTAAATGTCCTAAAATCAGCATCACCACCCCAAAATCCCCAAATTTGCTCCAACACGGAAGAATCACCACACAAGATAGAGTTAAGCTGCAAAAAGGAGGCAAAATAGAGAGAGGGATATGAATGGACTCCTAAAGAGGACAAAAGCCTCATTAGATTGAAAGGGAAGGTGGAAGTATGCAAGGCCGGCAATTGCAAAGAATGCAAACACCGAAAAGAGCCACCTTGAGCGATTACAAACTAAAGTCGAGCTTTAGACTCTAAACGAAGCGCTTGGTGGGAGGCAACCCATCCTCATATCCTTTCTTTAAGTTTTATTGTTATTTTTAAGTTTAGTTTTAAGTTTAAAATCAAATTTTACATTTTAGTTTGCATTTTCACATCTTTAGTTGTTTTTCATGTAGTGTCATGTTTTGAGAATCAAAATCTAAAAAAATTGTCAAAACCCTTGTTCAACTGGTTTTTCACTTCAAAGTCGTCCCAAAATGTCATATGAAATCACTCATGTCAAGCCACAAGTCATCTCATGATACGGACCTCGTTGGTCTCGATGCCAACGCAACCCAATCCAGATTGGATTAGATCCCAGAAAAGCCAATCACTGGTCACGATCGAGAACCTGACGACCTTCTACTCACGAAGTGACAACAATAGGCTAAAACCTATCACCTTCGACTGTGCGTAGTAGACAACCGGCAGGGGTGAACGCCACAAGAGTTGATCACGCTCTTGATAAGTTCGATTTGTTCAAAAGAACAACAAGAGAAGATAAATTCTCTCAACAAGCATAAGCTCTCTATTTTCATATATCCACCAAGTTGTGTTCTTACAATGAGGGGGTTTTGTACATATACAAGTCTCAATTGGAAATAATGATAAAATAATAAAATATCAAAAAGTAGACACAAAAATGACTAAGTCGGCCAAAATTACGGCCAAATGCAGTGCAGGGTTCTGACCAGTAAATTCCAAAGTTACGGTAGTAAGTCCTAAAAAATACGGCCGTAATAAACTCTACGCCTCAAAACCGTCAAAGCTGGATTCTTGAGTTCTGACCGTATGTGTGAATGTTCTGGCCGTATCACTAAATGATACTGGCGTAATTAGCTCTCTTGCATATTTTGGGCCAAAAGTGGGAATTGCCAGACAGTAGTAACTATATAAATGAAGTAGTAAAATTTATGTTCTGGCCGTATTTCAAAAAACGACCGTATTTTACTCTCTGTAAAATCTTGTTCTTCAACCCCATGGGTTACGGCCGTATGGAAACTGGGTTACGGCCGTAAAGTTATGGGTTACGGCCGTAACTTTGGTCTGCCTTTTTCCCTTTGATCTCTAACATCTCCAAACTGTAATTGGATGACTTCTTTCAACTTATGACCTCCCGTGGACTGGTCCAAGTGTGGAAATGACCTATTCTGGACTTGTTGACATACAATTTCGACCCAGGTCATCAAGGCTCGTCCCATTCTTTTGGCTCGACTTCTCGTGATCGGTCCAATCGGCCAATGGGGTGGTTCGTCCGACGTGGAGGCATCCGGTTAAGTATCATCCCTCCCTTCTTGAGGTTGATTCGTCCATGAATCGGTTCACGCATCAAGCGGAACAAGATCGAGAGACATTAAATGTAGCGGACACATTATACTCACCTGGCAGATCGAGTTTGTAGGCGTTGTTGTTGATTCGTTCAACTACTTGGAAAGGCCCGTCGCCGGGTAGCAATTTCGGCGGCGTACTCGCGGGAATCGGTCTTTTGAAGGTGGAGCCAAACCCAATCTCGGTGCAAAAATCATTTCCTTTAAGCCCTTTGTTCACCCTAGTCGAGACTTGTTGATTTCTTTTTCGATCTGCGCTTTACCTTGTCATGTATGGATCGAACAAGCTCGGCTTTTTGTTTCCCATCCAAGCTAACCCTTTCACTCACAGGTAGAGGAATAAAATCTAATGGGGTTAGCGGATTAAAACCATAAACTACTTCAAAAAGCGAATAAGCGGTTGAAGAATGTTTTGCATGATTATAAGAAAATTCGCATGTGGTAAACATTCTTCCCATGTCTTAATATTAAACGAATGATAGCAAGTAATTGTGACAACGTACGGTTTACTACTTCAGTTTGACCATCAGTTTGGGGATGACTCGTGGTTGAAAATAGCAGTTTGGTACCTAGTTTTCCCCACAAAGTTTTCCAGAAGTAGCTAAGGAATTTGACGTCTCTATCTGACACAATTGTCTTACGGCACTCCATGTAGCCGAACTATTTCACGAAAGAACAAGTCGGCAATATGACTTGCATCATCGGTTTTGTGACAGGGTATAAAATGAGCCATCTTACTAAACCGATCAACCACCACAAAAACCGAATCCCTACCATTTCTAGATCTAGGCAATCCCAAAATGAAATCCATCGATAAATCCTCCCATGGCGAATGAGCTACGAGGAAGAGGAGTGTAAAGCCCTTGGGAACTACCTTAGATTTGGCCTTTCTACAAGTAATGCAATTCATGCAAATTTTCTCTCGTCTCGTTTCATCTTAGGCCAATAGAAATGATCATAAGACTTCAAATGTCTTTTTCTCGCCGAGAAATGTCCCATGAGGCTTCCTCCATGAGCCTCCCTCACTAACAACTCTCGTATAGAACTACAAGGAACACAAAGTTTGCCCTCTCGAAATAAGAACCCCTCTAGCCTATAGAACTTCTCAAATCCATTCTTTTCACAAGCAACATAGATACTACTAAAGTCCGGGTCTTTCTCATATAATTCTTTCATTAATTCAAAACCCAACAATTTAGTATCTAGAGTAGTGAGTCTATACCTGCGTGACAAAGCATCTGCAACAATGTTTTCTTTACCTTGTTTGTACTTGATCACGTAGGGAAATGTCACAATAAATTCCATCCACTTAGCATGTCGCTTGTTTAACTTGCCTTGGCTTCTGAGATGTCTTAGTGATTGGTGGTCGGTGTGGATCACAAATTCCTTCGGCCAAAGATAGTGTTGCCAACTCTCTAGTGTACGAACCAATGCATAGAGCTCCTTGTCATACGTAGGATAATTGAGGGTGGCACCACTCAATTTCTCGCTAAAGTATGCAATTGGCCTTCGTTCCTGCATCAACACAACACCAATACCTATGCCCGACGCATCACATTCAATCTCAAAAGCTTTGTTAAAGTCGGGAAGAGCAAGTACGGGCGAAGAACACAGTTTTTCTTTAATCATTTGAAAAGCTCGTTCTTGCTCTTTCTCCCATTTAAAACCAACTGTTTTCTTGATTACTTCAGTTAATGGTGCAGCTAGTGTACTGAAATTAGGCACAAATCGACGATAGAAGCTAGCTAAACCATGAAAACTACGAACATCGGCTATGCTAGATGGAGTAGGCCATTCTTGGATTGCTCGAATCTTTTCTTCATCAACTTCTACTCCCTTAGCACTAACCACATAACCAAGAAAAACAATCCTTTCAAGGCGAAATGACTTTTAGTAGGGTTTGCAAACAGTTTTTCTTTCCTTAGAACTTCTAAAATAAGTCTAAGGTGCTTTGCATGATCAGTGAGCTCCCTACTATAAATCAAAATGTCGTCAAAGTACACCACTACAAATTTACCAATGAACGCGCGTAACACGTGATTCATTAGTCTCATGAATGTACTTGGTGCATTTGTCAACCCAAACGGCATAACTAACCATTCATATAACCCTTGTTTGGTTTTAAACGCCGTTTTCCATTCGTCACCCTCTTTCATTTGAATTTTGTGATAACCGCTTTTTAAATCAATTTTGCTAAAGATACTAGCACCATATAATTCATCAAGCATGTCATCAAGTCTAGGTATAGGGTGGCGATATTTTACCGTAATGTTGTTGACAAAGACGATACCAACACACATTCTCCACGAGCCATCTTTCTTGGGCACGAGCAAGACTGGTACAGCACATGGACTTAGACTCTCCCGGATATACCCTCGACCGAGCAAGTCCTCCACTTGGCGTTGCAACTCCTTTGTTTCCTCGGGGTTACTACGGTAAGCGGGGCGATTGGGAATAAGCGGCTCAGGGAACTAGGTCAATTTGATGCTCAATGCCTCGGGTGGTGGCAATCCACTTGGTAATTCTTCTGGAAGGATATCATGGAATTCCTGCAAGAGAGAAACAATAGAATTGGGGAGGGAGTCAAGGTTAGAATTGAGCACTCGCCCACTCTCCTTGTAGACTAACAAAAACACTTGTTGGTCCTCCGAAAGAGCCCTCACAATGTCTCTCGGCCTTGCAAAGAAACACTCTTTCTTTTTGTCTCATGCTCACTCTTCTCTCCTTTTACTCTCTCTTCAATTTTCCACTCGACTCTCGTCTCTCCTTTTCCTTCTCATTGACTTCTTGTTTGAGCTTGACTTGATCCTCATACACTTGTTGCGGTGTCAAAGGAGCAAGCACAATTGGTTTTCCATTGAACTTGAAGCTATATCTATTCCGATATCCATCATGTGTCACTCGTCTATCAAATTGCCACGGTCGGCCTAGCAATATGTGTGTAGCTTGCATGGGTACTACATCACATACCACTTCATCCTCATACGTGCCAATCAAGATAGGGATCTTCACTTGCTTGGTAACCCGAACCTCGCCTGTATCACTAAACCATTGTAACCGATACGGTCTCGGGTGTTTCATCAATGGAAGCCCAACCCTATCGATTTAAGCAGTATAACTAGCAACATTGGAACAACTCCCCCCGTCAATAATCAAACTACATGGTTTACCTTGCACTAGGCACCGAGTGTGAAAGATATTCTCCCGCTGAGGGGTCGCGTCATCCACTTTAGCCTTTGTGCTAAGCGCTCGCCGTGTAACTAAAGTCTCGGGGATAGTCATCACATATTGATCATCCGAGTCCTCCTTCTCCTCCTCCACAATTGGAGGGCTTCTTCCTCATCCTCCGTCTCAATCTCACCATTGTCCCTCACCACCATTGTGCGGCGATTGGGGCACTCGAGGCTATGTGACCTCGTCCTTGACATTTGAAACATTGGATATCTCGGTTTGGGGTGGTGGTGCGCCCATTGCCCTTTTTCCTTTATCCTCCCCACCGAGAAGACTTAGGTGGCTCACTCCGCCCTTTCCAAGCCGGCTTTGGAGGTTGTAGTCTTATCACTACTCCATTTCGGTTTCCCAAAGCTACTACTTCCCAGAAGCTTGAGGTTTGTTGAAACTCTTCTTCTTGATTGCATCTCAACTTTGGCGGCTCTATGAACCAATTCTTGTATATCGGCATAATCATGTAGCTCAACAAGATTGGTAATCTCTCTATTCAATCCGCTTAGAAACCGTGCCATGGTGGCCTCCTCTTCTTCACCTATATCGGCCCTAATCATAAGAGACTCCATTTCTTGATAATACTCTTCCACGCCGTCCCCTTGAGTTAACGTTTGTAACTTGTTATACAAACTCCGATAATAGTAGGTAGGAACGAACCGCTTTCTCATTATCGTTCTCAACTCATTCCAAGTAGTCACCGGAGCTTCCAAATTTCTTCGCCTAGCCGTGGTCGTTTGTTTCCACCAACTAAGAGCATATCCCGTGAATTCTTTCACTAAGAGTGGAACTTTCTTCTCCTCAGGGATTGATGAAATTGGAATACCAACTCTACTCGGCTTTCCCAATCCAAATAGGCATCCAGTCGGCTTTACCTTGGAATGGAGGCACTTCAACCTTCACATTCTTCACATCACTTTCCTCCTCTCGTGGTCTCTCATTACCTCGACCTCCTCGACCTCCTCGGCCGCCTCTACCACCTCTACCACCTCTATATATCACCTCATATTCATCCTCATCGCCTTCTTCAAACTCCGGCCTACGAACATTTAACCTAGCTACCGATTGCTCAACATCTTCTCAGAATCATGACTCAACCGACGCTCCATTGCGTCATAGAAGCTCAAGAACTGATTGGATATCATCCAAGGTGGCGACTTTAGATCAAGTGGCCCTCATTGAACTATGTCCGGACATTGTGTGCAAGTGTGTGCAAGACCTGTAGTGTCCTCTCGTGAATATCACTCGTATATTTCACTCAACACTCTCTCACTCAACACTCAATAATGCACTCACACTCTTTTGTTCAATCGAACTCAACGAACTTGGTCAAGGTAAGATCGTCTTGTTAGTTCCCCAAACGACGCCAAAGCGGTTGGTTAGCTAAATTACAACTCGATGACTCAACACAATACAAACTAAATTACAACTCGATGTAACCCTATTACAATATAACTCATTTGCAAGATGATGTAACCACAAGACGACGTAACAATCATACGACAATAATACTAAGTGTAGCCAATGTGTAGGCTATCACTCGTTCAACACAACAAACGGAGCCATTGTTCTTTTTTTTTTTTTTTTTTTTTTACTACATACACTTACAACCACAATACCAACACAATACTAAGATTTGGAGGAATTCTAAGCACAAACTCAAATTGCACCAAGAACACACACTAAAATCCTACACATTTAAAATTTAAAAGTCAAGATTCTAATCCGATAACAATAACAAGTATAACAACCTAAGACTTAATAACAAAGGACTTATACTATAAAGACATAAAACAAAGGGATAGATACGAGATGATTAGAATCTGTGCTCTGATACCAACTGATACGGACCTCGTTGGTCTCGATGCCAACGCAACTCAATCCAGATTGGATTAGATCCCAGAAAAGCCAATCACTGGTCACGATCGAGAACCTGACGACCTTCTACTCACGAAGTGACAACAATAGGCTAAAACCTATCACCTTCGACTGTGCGTAGTAGACAACCGGCAGGGGTGAACGCCACAAGAGTTGATCACGCTCTTGATAAGTTCGATTTGTTCAAAAGAACAACAAGAGAAGATAAATTCTCTCAACAAGCATAAGCTCTCTATTTTCATATATCCACCAAGTTGTGTTCTTACAATGAGGGGGTTTTGTACATATACAAGTCTCAATTGGAAATAATGATAAAATAATAAAATATCCAAAAAGTAGACACAAAAATGACTAAGTCGGCCAAAATTACGGCCGTACGGTATGGGGTTACGGCCGTAAATTCCAAAGTTACGGCCGTAAGTCCTAAAAATACGGCCGTAATAAACTCTCTGCCTCAAAACCGTCCAAACTGGATTCTTGAGTTACGGCCGTATGTGTGAATGTTACGGCCGTATCACGAAATGATACGGGCGTAATTAGCTCTCTGCATATTTTGGGCCAAAAAGTGGGAATTGCCGATACTGTCAGAACTATAAGAAATGCAGTAGTAAAATTTATGTTACGGCCGTATTTCAAAAGGTACGGCCGTATTTTACTCTCTGTAAAATACTGTTCTTCAACCCCATGGGTTACGGCCGTATGGAAACTGGGTTACGGCCGTAAAAATTGGGTTACGGCCGTAACTTTGGTCTGCCTTTTTCTCTTTGATCTCTAACATCTCCAACCTGTAATTGGATGACTTCTTTCAACTTATGACCTCCCGTGGACTGGTCCAAGTGTGGAAATGACCTATTCTGGACTTGTTGACATACAATTTCGACCCAGGTCATCAAGGCTCGTCCCATTCTTTTGGCTTGACTTCTCGTGATCGGTCCAATCGGCCAATGGGGTTGTTCGTCCGACGTGGAGGCATCCGGGTTCGTATCATCTCATTTTGAAAAAATAAAAAAAAAAGAAGTTTGCTGGTAAACCATGCGATCGCATGCGCGATCACATGGCTTGCCAGTCTAAAAAACTGGGCAGCAGGGATGCATGCGGCCACATGCCCGATCGCATGCATTACCAGTTCTGTTCACCACCCTCATTTTTTATTCTACACTTGATAGAATTGCATCAATTTTTTATATGTGGTCGCTTTTGACACGTACTTTAGATAGTGTAGGGTCTGTTCCATCTTTGCATCATTTTACATTGTTTTTGCGGGCCCCACCTTCCTTTAGTCAATTATTTGACCTTCTTTGGTCTTTTGCAATTCTATATAGTTTGGGGGTGCTTTATAGGTACTACTTGCTCTCTTATTATATTTGGAAACTGATGGTTGGACCGTCTAGAGTCAGCACACGGGATTCAGCATGATCAGATGTTCTCTCCACCTCACAAGACACCGTAGGGGAGTATCTGCCTCCTTTGATCTTTATTCTCGCTTTTATTATACTTTTCTCTCTTTGAACTTACATGTTGTATATTGGGGGCAATGTACTCTATTTTGTTGGGGGTGAGGATACTTTTGTGTACTTTTTGTTGTTGTTGACTTCTGTGCTTATGTGGTGAAAGATGGAAGTTGTACTTCAAATCTTTATATATATTTGATGCCTGTTTGTTATTTTAGCACTCTTTCACCTGGTTTTTGCTATTATGCAGTTGCTAGTGGTTAGATATTCTAAAAAAATTTGTTTTGTCTTTTATTTATTTTGGTCGAGATGTGTACCACCGATGATGACAAGGTGCCTAAATTTTTCTAATGAACTCATAGTTGGATTTGAAACATCACCTGAAAATTTTCAAAATTTTCTAATCACTTATCTATGCCTGATTAACTGAAAAGAGCACATAGTCATTGTTTAACTCTCGTTCTTGCTGACTTATCACCTAGACGATGTGTTCCTTTAGGATTACATATGAGACCCAATTTTACACTTAGAACCAGGTAGTTCTCCCCAACCACTATTTTAGGATCCAACTGGCCCAATGGCCTAGTTTCGGGGTGGTAAGATGTAGCGACTCTATGTTGGAGGGGATTGCTGCTGGAAGTCTTGATATTTCTACTTTGGGTTGAAGGATTTTTGGCTAACGAGTTTGTAACGGCACTGACCAATACTATTATTCTCCCGAAAGAAAAAAAAAAAGAGAAAAAAAGAGAGAAAAAAAGAAAAGAAAGAAATCACACATGCATTCATTTTCTTTTGCCCCATTCTCTTGTCTCATTGGCCCGAGTGATTAAGTCTGAGGGGTCTTTCAAACCTAGTGCCTTGAGTGACGAGCTCGGGAGTCACCGACCTAAAGCTCGCTACATGGGTCCTTGAGAAAGCATTATTGTTGGGGCACTGCATTGCATCTCATAGAGTTAGTAAAAAAAGAGAAAAAAATGGGGAAAATCTAGATTAATGGGGGTTTGAAGTGCCATGAAGCAACTTTAAGGCTAGAAATTTGGAGACTTAAGGCCGGAGTGGATGGAATGATAGCTGTAATAATTTTCAACATTTAATCACTCTTCTTGACATCTTGTGTGGAAAAATACATCGAAAGTTTTTAGAAACCACAAGCTAGAAATACCTCGGGAATTAAGAGAAAAGCATCAGGAGTGATTCATGAGCGAGGTGAGGATATTCAACGACTTGGGAGTACAGGCATGGTTTTGTGTTGAACATTCTGTGGTGATACTTGAACAAGCACTTGAGTTAGGTGATGACTAGCGCACACACACAGAGAATAGTCGAGCATTTGGCAAGTGGATTTCTTTTTAGTGATTGTTTTGGTTGTCTGACTTGAGTTTTCACTATCATTTCGTTTGCCTGAGGCATATGGTACACAGTTTGACCACGAGTCCTATTCGTAGTGGGTGATTAGCCACTTTGTTTGTTTTCTTTCTTCAAGTTTAGTTTTATTGTTCGAGGACGAACAATTGTTCTACTTTGGGGGTGTTTGATAAGTGCAATTTATGCACCTATTTAAGTCTTTTAAATTATGTATTTTTCTTATTTCTAGTTAATTTCCTGTCCAATTTTGTGTAATTTGTTTCTATTTCAGTGTAGAACTGGGAGTTGAAGAAAAGAGTGAAATTTTGGACTAAAAGAGACATAAATTGAATTTTTAAGGACTCAATTAGAAGCAACAAAAGTTGGGAAGGTGAAGAAAAATCAAATGGGAGCCAAATTGAAGAAATCAAAAGTTCGTGGACTCAATTAATCAAATTTAGAAGTCGAGGACTTGCCCTGCAATTAAATTGTGAGAACCAAAATGGAATCAGGCAAAACTTGCATCTGGTAAACCATGCGGTCGCGTGTGCGACCGCATGCCTTCATAAATTTATAACCATGCGATCGCACGCGCGATGGCATGGTTATATCGGGCAGTTTTTCGAAAAACTTTCCGAAACTGAATTGGATTAGGTTTTTTGGGCTTTCTTGTATCTATTAATACAGATTTTGACCTACAAATTGTGGGGGACATCAGAGAAGAGGGGAGAACGAAAATTGGAGCAATCAACTCTGAGAAACTTGGAGAAAAAGCTACAATTGAAGATCCAAGCTCAAGAACACAACTTTAATTCGGTGATGGCTTTCTCTTTTCATTTTTCTTCTTTTCTTTACAGCATGTTAGGCTAAATCTTTCATAGCATTAGGGTAGAGATGAAACTTGGATTTTAGTTTGAATCCGGATTGAGAATTTGATGTTTTATTAATTCTTATGCTTATACGATTGTTTAGTTTTAAGTTTTCAATATAATTGTGTTTTCTTTTGCAACTTGTGGCCAAAGTTGATCTGTGATTTATTCATTGAATTGAGAAATCTTGAATAAATTAGACTCTTATTGAAAACCATGAAGTCCGATAGGGGATGAGAATACCCCTATGCTTTGTGCGATATTTTTATGCAATTCTTGTGTTGTAATGCATTTTTATGCCGTTGTTACATAGAGATATAGTTAACACCTCATGTAAATAGGTTGAATTTTACTTGAGAAAGATTATTCAACAAATTTTGTGAATTGAATCGTCAAAACTAACTTGCGTTATCAAATTATTAATCCGGGGGATAACTAAATGAAAAGTGGATTCGAAACCTTAACGCTAGTTTTCCCATATTCGATTTCACATTATAAAAAATCATTCTTTTAATTTGCTCTCATTTAATTCTTAATTTTTAATTTTTAATTTAGCAATTTAATTTTTGCAAGATTAGAATTAATTGATCTCAACTTATTTATTTCGGTTAAGGTTAGTTAGAGTGAACTTGAGAATAATTCAATCCTCGTGGGTACGATATCCGAACTCTAAGAAGTCCACTTTATTACTTTCGCGACCCGTACACTTGCGGTGTGGGATTAGTCGCAACAGTGTTGCCTAGCACTTCTATTGGAAGTCTACATAAGGTGATAATGAATTATTAGGATGCCATGGTGATTTGTCAGTGGGCTGAATATCCGAACTTATTCATCATCTTTATGTGTGCTCCTAAGTTGCTAGAGATTACACATTTTTTCGAGGCTAGAGGGCTTCGGTTTGAGGATCGACCAGATATTGTCTTTAGGGAATTCAAGCATAAGCTAGACAAACTGATCAACAACATAAAGAAAAAGAGATATTCAGGGGACCAAAGCAGGTAAATTATTTTCTATAAAGCATTTTTTCTGATGAAATGTGTATCATTTCCTTCGGCTTTTTAATTAATTTTGTTATACGAGTTGGCCTTTCGGGTGTTAGTAGTGATTTTTTTCAAATTGTACAGTGATATATGTTGTGGAGTTCCAGAAGCGTTGCCTGCCGCATGCACATATTTGCCTATTTATGGCCCTGAGACGCCAGGAGCCAGTTGCGGTACAAATTGATAAGATAATATCTCATAAGATCCCTAACAAGGAGTCTGAGCCTGAATATTATTATCTAGTCAAAGATCTGATGATTCATGGCCCACTTGGTTTATTTAATAAGAATTCTCCCTGTATAGTTAAAGATAAATGTATGAAGCATTTTCCTAAGAAGTTTGTCTCCCTTACAAGTATTGATAAAGGTGGATTTCCAGATTTATAGGCACCGAGAAGACCGAAGAATTGTTGAGAAAAGTAGGATTCTCCATGACAACAGATACGTAATCCCTCATAACCTTTATTTCCTTTTGAAGTACGTACGGAGCATACATTAATGTGGAGTTGTGCAGCAAAAACTAGGTCCATAAGTACATGTTCAAATACATAACTAAGGGCAATGGTCGGATCACTGTTGCATTTTTTAAAAATGTAGATTCTAACTCTACGAAATTTATTGATGAGATTATGTCTTATTATGATTGCCGGTACATTTTAGCATGTGAGATGACTTGACGGATATTCGTTTTCCGAATCAGCTACTGGGGTGTCTCAGGCGAACATCTGAACTTTCATCTTCCTGGGGAACAAAGTATTGTATATTCCAAGGATGGCGAGGTTGAGACAGTTTTCAGGCGGTCCTCTTTCAAATAGAGCAAGTCCATGGCTTGGATGAGAGGCAATAAGCAAGCAAGGAACTTACCTTTGTAGAGTTTCCTAATCACTTCATATGTAGGAGGAAAACCCAAGATTGGTTTCGTAAGAAGAACAGTTTTGCGATTGGTAGATTGTTTTTTGTGTAGCCTGGCACTGGAGAAAGGTACTGCCTATATGGTTTATTTACTTATGATTCATGTTTTAACTTTTTTAAGATTCGATATTTGTAAAATATTTTTCTTTTCCTTCATTTTCAATACTATCTGCTCATGTTATTAAATCATGTCCGTGGTCCCAAATGTTATCGTGACATAAGGATAGTGGATGGAACAGTATTATGATACTTTCAGAGAAGCATGCTATACTCGAGGACTTTTAGATGACGACAAAGAGTATGTCCATGGAATAATCGAGGTAAGTGACTACGCTTCTGAATTTTCCCCATAAAATTTATTCATCAGTCTATTGATCACGGATTGCTTAGATAGGCCTGAATCCTTGTGGAGGAAGTGCTTGCGATATCTATCTGACGATATTGAAAACAATCACTATAAGAGTCTTAACAATCCATGGATTATTTTGCTAAACGGACCTTTTCGATTGGTTGTATAATATTGAATGGGATACGTGTTTGTACATCTTTATTAGGAGGTTGTCCTTTGCATGCCATCTGATTTTTTCTTTATTTCAACAACAATGCCTAATTGCCCAGCTTTTTGTTATAGATATTCAGTTGACTGACAATTAGAAAAAGAACTATGGCCTAGCTGAGATTGAGAAGTTGCTTCGCCAACGGGGGGAAAGCCTTCGGGATTATGAAGGAATGCAATTTGCCGATACTTCTTATTTCACTTCTTGGATAATATTTTGATACAAGATGAATTGATGTATGATAAGTACGCGTTGGCCGACGAACATTCTAGATTGCTATCAGATCTAACAGATGAATGGCACAGTATTTATGACAATGTGATGAGCGCAGTGACGGTGATATGAGTGGTGTTTTCTTTTTGTAGGGGCATGGAAGCACTGGAAAAAACTTCTTATGGAGGACATTGTCGGCTGCTATAAGGTATCATGGGAAAATAGTTCTTAATGTAGCATCCACTGCTATAGCATCACGCCAACAACCTGGGGAGAGGACTGCGCATTCGAGGTTTGTCGTCCCACTAAATGTAGATAAAGATTCAATGTGTAACATTACACAGGGAAGTCATTTGTCCGAGCTTACACAGTGGACGAACTTGATAATTTGGGATGAGGCTCCCATGATGAACGAGCACTGTTTCAAAGCGTTGGATCGCACAATGCAAGACATTTCCAAATTCAGTGACCCTCGGGCCAACAATCAACCATTCGGTGGAAAGACTATTGCATTTTGAGGGGACTTTAGGCAGATACTTCTAGTTATACCCAAGGGATCCGGCAACAAATAGTAAATGCATCTTTAAACTCCTCAAGCCTCTGGGATAGTTGTAAAGTGCTCCAATTCATAAAGAACATGAGATGGCGTAACCTCCCAAGAGAAGATTCCGATTAACTTTGGAAGTTTTCAGAGTGAATTTTGAGCATTGGTGATGGAGATATTTGTGGCCCGAATGATGGTGAGGCTACAATTGAAATACCCGATGATCTTTTTGTCCCACACACATCGAATCCCATTAAATATTTTGTAGAGATCACCTACCCCAATTTTTTGACAGAGGCATGGTCGCGTTTGTCGCAGCACGCCAAAGTTTAATTTTATTTCCTTACTCGGTTTCAAAACTACAGATTAATGTAGAAGTGGTAAGTAAGGGTCGAACCCAAGAGGAACGATGCTTCATCTAGTTGATTTTATCAATTAATATAGTAATGGGGGCTTTGAGAAATTAGAAATAAATTCGAAAATAAAATGATAAAATATAAAATTAAAATAGAAACAGTTGAAATAAATATCTAGTTCTCGGGTTCGATTGTGTCAACAACTCGTGTTTATCTTTCCCATGCAACGTGTTACTATTCCTTCTCCAATTTATCAACTCCAATTAATCAATACGCTCTGATTAACGAATTCTTCCTTAAGTGTATTAAATTAAAGTGAGCTCTTTAACTTAACATCTAGCTATTGGATAACCCTAAACAAGTTCTTAGGATTTAATGCAAAGCTAGTATGAAATGAACGAGAAGAATGAGTTGAATTAGATGAATAATTTTACAAACTCGAATTAATGCATCTAAGTTGATTTGTTAATAAATATGCACGATATTCATTTGCTACTTTGGATTGGAATCTAATGACATTCACGGATCAAGAGTTCCAATCCTATCATGTAACTTGAATTTACAGATTAATTGATTCAATTGGCCAAAGTGAATGCAATAATCACATAAACTCAAAAACGGGTTTACAAGCATAGCAAACCAACAAATTGAAGTGGAGGAATAGATAAAACGTTATTAAAGAGTTAGAAAAGATAACAACATATTAGTTGAACACAACGTTCCCCTCGAACTAGATAGTGAAGTCTAACTACTCATATTTGTGGGTTTTATACTTTTTAGCGAGTGTTCCCCTTGTATCACCTCCACAATATAATAGATTATACTTCACTATCACAAATAATATACAAAAATATAGAAACAAGAAAATAAATGCTAAGAAATAAATAGAGAAGTTTAATCACTCATATATGCGGGTTCAATACTTTTTAGCGAGTGTTCGCCTTGTATCACCTCCACAATATATGAGAAATTATCTTTCTCAAACATGAAAAATAAAAGAAAGAGCAAAAATAGCGAAGAAATGCTCCGCTAATCATATTCACGGCCGAAGTATTGTCGATTGATTATTCGAACCTAAATTTAGGTTTTTACTTCCGCCGGAATATGAGAAACTAAGAGCTTTCAAGCTAGAACTAAGAACAATTGATGAAGAGAATTTTGTTGAGGAGAAAGTTGGAGAGAATCACAAGCTAATTCTCTCTTCAAAGTTGTGTCTTCCTTCCTTACAAATGCCTCTATTTATAGGCAAAATTTCATAAGAAAATACAATAAAAAATTACACTCATGCACCATCATGGGTTTATTAAATTGTATCCACCAAATCATGATAATGGAATTTCATCATGGTGTAGGTAAGCATCTTGGCTGAATTATGCAATTGGAATTTCCTCTTTTGGATATTTTAATAGAAAGTTATGAATTTTCTACCAAAAGATGGCCCAAGGAATCCTCCATGCAAAACACTCTCGGTTTTACCCATTTTTGACCACCATAATGTCCGAATCATCTGAAGTCATGAACACCAAAGTTGTAGCCCTCTGAGTCTTCTTTCCACAGGAACAAGAATCTGTTTAATTCAATTTTTGTAGCTCACGTTATGGTCAAATTACTGCACTGCGCCAGTAAATCCGAGTTGCTGATTTTTTTTTTACACTTTTAGTCATATTTCTTCAAACGGCCATAACTTTAACTAGGAAACTCCGATTTGGGATTCGAAAAAAGTTTGGGAATCCTATTTTCATGTTCTTAAACATTGGAACAAGAAATATTATAAAAATAACTTTTCATAAAATTGCATCGGAGGCCCTCCATCTTTGATTCGCTTGCATTTTGGTCCTGAGTCTCCATTTTCATTCGATTTTCATCCATTTTGACTCCTTTTGATTCTTTGTGACCCTGAACACCACAATAAAGGAAAACACATAAAACGGAACATATAACACTAATAAAACACACAAACACGTAAAATAGAAGAGTTATTTAAGTGCTTTTCTAGCACTTATCAAGGGACGTTCGCCATTTTATTTGAATGGAGGAGCTATACTTGTACCTACACTTGAAGATGTTGGCATGGTCAATGGCTATATGGTTGGGAAAAACCTGTGTGAGATGAGGACGTATTACAACCTGGATTCTAGGTGTAAGTCGGATGATTGTGATATAGATTTGCTTAGAGAAATTGACACTCCTAAATTCTTGAACGGGATTAGTTGCTTTGAAGTGCCTAGTCATGTTTTTAGGCTAAAGGAGGGGGTTCTAGTGATGTTGATGTGTAACACAGATCACTCTGCTGGTTTGTGTAACAATACTCGGCGTATGGTAACGAGACTTGGAAATCATGTTATTGAGGCGAGGCTTTTGTCTGGCCGTCAATGCGGGGAGAATTTCCTAATCCCTAGGCTAAGCCTAACACCATCTAATTTAAATTTGTGAACAATGATTGGGCATTATAAATAAAAAAAAATTAATAATTGAAAACGGATTTACCTTAGAGGCCTTCATCGGTTCTGGAATTACAAGAAGTGGGGCAAAGAAGATCAATGCGGTCCAAGTTCCAGGCTCCAATTGGAAGTATATCAACTTTATCGACATGGTAGAATCACAAATTTCCCAATTACTATTTAAATTTCTAATGAACTATAAGATAAGGCAACTGCATTTTTGGGGTCTTCGATTGTGAATGCTCTTTCATTATTCTAAAAAATTTTAAATACCTCCGACTCTTTTATCTTTCCCATCAAATTATCATCCAACTAGATATCTCCCATTTTGTTGTGCAAGTTAACATATATATTAAAATTGCGCAAATTGCAATTCATAATCGTAGCATGGTTGGAAACATTAAGTAACTAAGTAAACATTAATTAAAAATTAACCAACAATCATCACAATATTGTCACTCAATAGTTAACTAGTAAGTCCATTCAATTTCTATATTGAACCAAACTAATTAATAAAAAACCTATACATATGCCTAATTCCGAAATGTAAAAATTAACCTAAATCGAAAAACAAATAAATTCAAATATATTAGAGAAAATTAAATTAATTCTTCCATCGGATTTCTATTTTTTACAAAATTTTATTCAAATAGCATTGGATAAATACATCATATTATCAGAATGTGGTGGTTAAATAAATCCATAATATGAGTAAATTCTTAAGTTGATATCATTATTTTAAATATAGGTTTGGAGTATTTTTTGGAAACGACGGTATCAAATCAATATAGATAGAATTTGTTACCTTTAGATATTTATGAAGAGAATTTAAAAAATATAGGTTTGTATCCTTATCCATGGTGTGGTATTATAAATACATTACTACCCTACTAAAATTTTATTAATTCCATCTCTATTCTATAAAATAGCAAACTCAATGGCAAACTTGATTTTGTCGATCTTCTTCTTCTTGTCCACCACAGCTGCTTGTCTTGACGCACGTCCTCTAGCCTCGCCACCTCCGAAAGGCCAAACTCCAGACACTTCTCCTCCAGTCGCGCCACCTTCAGTGATCTCATCCTCTACACAATGCAGGGATTCGGGGTGCACGGATTTTCCACCACTACTATTCAAATTGGATTTTGAGGACAAGAGAGGTTGTTGGTTAGAGGTTGATTGCGGACCCCGCCATGCGCCGTCCATTCATAGTGCTGGTGGTGGTAGTTGTTGTGCAGTGAGCCCAGACCTAGATGTGCGCTTCTCGAACCCGAACACACCTCGCCTATTGCATATGTCGAAGTGGTATCAAAATCACCATATACAACAAGGCTGATAGGAAGAAACTTCACGCGTACAACCTCAATTAATAATTGAGGTTTCGAATGCATGATAATAAAATTTGCACTGATTTTTTTTTTTGCATTTTTAACTGAAGTTTGTAATAAAGATCTTATCAATTAATAAAATATAATAATTAATCCTTGTTCTAATGAATGGATGCAATTAGAAATTATTATTATTATTATTATTATTATTATTATTATTATTGTTATTGTTATTGTTATTGTTATTATTATTATTATTATTATTATTATTATCATCATCATTTACAATAGAGATTATAAACGACAAAAAATATTAGAGAACTACTTAGCGAATATTTTATTTTCACAATATAATAATGAATTTAATTAAATTATTACTATGATTTTATGATTAATTTATTAGCAATATGTTAGGAAATGCTCAAAACATGATGTGATTACACTTTGGGAATACAGACAAATAGACAATCTTGATTCTTCAAGTAAATGCATTTCTATCCCAATAGTATTGTGCACTATATATAATACGAGTTGAACAATTTGTATCTTTACGTTCAAGAGATGCCGGCATCGATCCACCTACTATTTGAATTGATCATTCATTTAAGATGAGAAACAAAAATTCCAAATAGTGATTAACTCTTCCATTTTTTAACGTATCAATTTCATGGTTGTGCTAGAAGTATAACGATAGATAAAAAGTATCTCAATTTGAGTTGATCGTTAATTTATAGTAGTAAATTACAATAAAATTAAATGCGAGGTAGAATTTATATTTGTTAGATTTGTACAGCATTTGAGTAATTTAAGTTGATTATTTATGGCATTAAATTACAATAAAATAAAATAAATATTTGTAAGATTTGTACAAATCATAGTACTTGGAGTGTAAATCAAAATAAATCTCTCTTGGTAAAGCATGGAATAAATTAATATGGAAAAACAACCATTTCTCTTAGTCCGAATGCTGCTCGTGGTTAGTACCATAGAAGGTTTATTTGCAATGTCTTATATAGAAGTCATGACACTTGGGGCTTCCCGCGATTATGGGACAGAGTAGAAAATGCAACGTCTCTTTTATGAGGGATAAAGCATTGCGGGATGGAAGCGAGATAGGTTCTCAACTGTGGATTAATACAGTTATTAAACGTATCCTATCAGCATTTTTCAATTATCAGTATCTCTTTGGAAAGTCATTAGTTGCTTTTCGTGGGGAACAAAGGAGAGTGAATTGGGAATGCTTCCGAGATTCTGAGATATAGGGTGCTTTAATCGTACAATGGCGGCACCTAAACAAGTTTGGCAACTTTATGAGGCACCGAATTTAGCTTCCTAAAGCTCAGTATTTCCCAGATATCTTGGAAGTTTATCGATTGTTGTTTCTCCTTTCGTTTTTGTTTCGCAATGAATGAAGTTCAATTTAGTTTCGACAAATAAAAATAAAAGTCAAAAATGGCATTAATGGAGCAAATTCACATTAAGTCCAATCTCTTCACAAATTTGAATAGAAGCCGTTCTTGAGTGGCTTATTCCACCTCTCAAGCATGTTAAATAAGCATCTTGTTGAATTAGGACATGATAAAATCACATGGGAATATTAAAACATTACATGAAGTTGGACCGCACATTTGCTTACTAGGTATGCCAGGATTTTCTTGAAATGAAATTGTGGGCACTCACTACTGTAATCTACTAATTTGTGTTGAGTTGAGTTGGTTTTCAAAGGTCAATCATCATTGCAGAAGAGATTCAAAGAAGGTTAACTTTGTATCCCCATGTAATGAGAGATTTGGACATATTGACGCTCCAATTATATCTCTCTCATTCAGACACAATAATTTTTTACTATGATTTGTGCAAATCTGAAAAATATGGATTCACACGTTTGACTTTTTTGTAATTTGGTGCTATAAATGATCAACTTAAATCGTTGTATAAGGCGTGCGCAATGTATTGATTTTAAATTGCGAGTAGCTTGAATTATAATTATTTACTTTTCATTATACTTCTTATTAATACTATATTATTATTCTATAATAAAACACTAAGGTTGATCTATTTGGAGTTTTGTTTCTTATCTTAAATGAATGAGCAATTTCAATTTTTGTCTTAAATGAACGATAAAACTTACTTAGTGTCTAAGTTAAAAGTCTTACAAATAGGTTTCAATGTCTTTTTAAAGAGGCCCTGTTTGTTGTTATGAATGTAGGTGTGGAAGTGGATATTGGCCAGATTCTCATGTTCGTTGTTAGTTACATAACGACATTATGAACCCGGCCACTTCCATCGTCTTGGGCACATAACAACATTTAGGGAGGACTTGATTCATCATACCAACCATGTCCTCCCCTACAGTTTGGGGGAGTAAAGTCGTAAATTTTTTGGGGGGCAAGGGTCAATCATGCTAGTGAGCAATACGAGAAAAAATGAGATGCAAAATTACAGGAGAATAGCAGCATTGGTCATCAATCTATTGGCCAAGTAGGAAGTAGGTTCCTAAGCGATAAAAAGTATTGCAACATGTTCCAACTTCACCACAAAGTTTGATATAGGTCTATAGAGTGATATAATTTTAAAATCTGATATATTCAAGAAGGAAAAATTTTCAAATTGTATAATGCTACATTGAGACTCATTCGTCATTATAACAAAATTTTTGTTTTTTCCTAATCAGCTTCGCTCTTTGTTTAATCCGTTTTTGCAAACACCATTTTGTAAGGAAATCTAGATTGCTCCACTATACTAAACAAGACTAAACATAACAGTTAACGGTGTTGTAAAAAAAAAATTATTTTTCCTTGCTACGGTGGAGTATTCTCCATGTCACTTTGCAAAACAAACATACCTTAAATGTTCCAAGACGTAGAGCACAATTGCACATGCTTGTTATATTAGATTATTATGCGAGAAAATCAAATGAACTTGCAATAATTTAGGCTGACAAATTACACTAATTGAAGTACAACATTTATACAAGGATATGATTAACAATGTACGTAAAAGTTTTATATCCACTTCGATTGCAAATGAATCTGCTAGTAAGTCCATGGACATCAAAGGCTTCTGCAAATATGTTTCTGTCTCATTTCAGTTCTTTTATAAACGGATAGAAACCACCCCATCTATTTTCATTTTTATTCATAAAATTCATGATTTATTTCTAAAGGGAATAAACTGATTTACATGGGGTGGTTTGATTCCCACCTCTTACCAACCAAGCTTGTATAGTTGCAGGGTGCAATCGTTGCCTTGCAGCCAGGGATAAGTAAATTAATATAAATACCGGTTTAATTCATTCCATCTTACATCTCTTTTCTATAATGAAACACTCCCAGCCAATTAATGCCATCCATTTACATTTTCATATTTTCCATTCTCCTATTTTTGTGTGAAATTAATTGCAATATGACGATTGCGCCAGAACCTTCCAATCCTGCCCCCCCCCGCCATTGTGCGAGGCAGGTATGCCAGACGGTAGATCATGTTGCAGTTAGGTCTCCTCCAATAGCGCAGAGTATGGATCTGGTGCTGGTAGTGATAGAGGTGTGATTTGATAACATAAGCAGGTCTCCTCCAAAGTGCAGAGTATGGATCAGCATTTTTGCATTTTTTGCGGGGATGTTGCATTATTCCAATTTTCATTATCTAATTTGTATCATTTAGGCATGTTTTTAAGGTGGTGATTACTTTAGTGATTTTTTTCTTGTTTTTTGGTAATAATTTTAGAAAACGAGTTTCCTAAACTGCTAGAAAATTCTTCTAGAGATAAAGTTGATCATGAGTTATTCCACGGGTTTTATATATTTCCGGTGAAAGCATTGACTGTTCAGATTTCTTAATGGCCGGTGATCATTTTTTTTAAAATTTTCCCTATGCTATAAATCATTTTTTAAAAATGATTTGTTATATTAGAGAATTCATTATATGTCAATATTATTTGTCCAAAAAATAGTTTGATTTTTGGTAGAATATATTGATATTGGAGATGTTGTACATTCGTGCAAGCACTACAGTGCTATGTTTTGGTATGCCTAGAGAAGGAAGAATATATCCAAGAAACATAATCATAAATTTACCATGTGCTATAATCAAAACAATGTAGTCCTATACTATGAAGGGTCCTCTTCGAGTACTCAAAAATTTGATTTTTGGACACGGCCCAAGAAGTACACCTTTTATGGATAAGATCCGGTCTTATAACTCCATGTTCTCCTTTACTTCGGTGGGTGGAAAGATAGACAAAGGAAAGAACAAGGCCAAAGGCCCCAGTGTATTCAGGTTGAACGGTTAGAACCACCATAATATCGATTGCTTGCTTCCAGTAGTGGGTGAACAATCAAAGTTCTTGCAAATGTCCTCTCACAATGAAATCGTGAATAGAATGGAAGCAGTGAAGTTAGTTTAAATGATTCTGTATTATATTTTTCGCTATTCTTTTTCAGAATTTTTTTTTCCGAAAGTGTGGAAAACCACTATGCTTCTTGTAACACTGCATTGCCCTTTTGTTTTGTCAAATAGGTCCGAAGGAGTAAAGAACTTGCACATTGAGGTTGTTAAGGATTTGAAGGATATGCTTGACGAACATAAAAGGCTGGGTAAAACCTTTAGAATCATATGGGACAAATTGAATAACAGTGATCGTGTCGATGTTGAGATAAAGCTTATTTAAAAAGGAGTGGTGATGGTAGACGATATAACCTTCCAAAGAAAAATGAAGTCGCAGCATTGATTAGGGACGACATAACTTTGGATCGACTTGAGCATGACATGGTTGTGGATAGAAAAGGCAAAGGCCTCCAACATATAAAATATCTAAACCCTCATTTCTCTGTTTCCAATATCCATTGCTTTTTTCCTTTGGAGAGGATGGATATATGGAAGATGTTGATCTTACAAGTGCATTGGTCTGAGAGAATATTTTGCCTGTAGGACATGGAAAGATTGAATGAATAGCCATATATTTTCCGGTGTAGGTGGCTATTCCAACACTTCTTAGTCGATGGTTATACGACTATTGAGGCATCACGCATGAACTGGGTCTGTACACATTAGCCGGAATTGAGGTCTGAGTTATATTGTGGACTTGTCGATGAGCATGGACGTGTTGAGACTGATCTAATGAAGTGTGGGAAAGAGGGTGGTGTTTCCTAGCACTTATATTGGCAGTCCATATAGTATGATTGTGAATTATCAGGATGCCATGACAGTTTGCCGGTGGGCTGGATATCAAAGTTATTCAGCACCTTTACATGTGATCCTAAGCAGCCGGAGATTTCACACCTTTTCGAGGCTAGAGGGCTTCGGCTCGATGATTGGCCAGATATTATCTGGAACGTATGCAAGATTTAGCTGGACCAACTTATCAATGACATAAAGAAAAAAAGAAATTCTGGGAGACGAAAGCTGGCAAATTATTTTCTTTAAGGCATTTTTTCCGTTGAAGTAATATTTCCTGAGCTTTTCAATTAATTTTGTTATACGAGTTAGGTCTTCCGGGTGTTAGTAGTGATTTTTTTGACTGTCCAGTGATATATACTGTTGAGTTCCCAAAGCGTTGCCTGCCGCATACGCATATTTTTCTATTTATGGGCCTCAGATGCCAGGAGCCAGTTAAGGAACAAATTGATAAGACAACATCTACTGAGATCCCCAACAAGGAGTCTCCGCTTGAATATTATAATCTGGTCAAATATTTGATGATTCTTGGTCCATGTGGTGTATTTAATTAGAATTCTGCCTACATGGTTAAAGATATATATACGAAACATTTTCCCAAGATGTTTGTCTCTCTCACGAGTATTGATATAGGTGGATTTCCTATGTATAGGCGCCGAGAAGACCGAAGGATTGTTGAAAAATGTCTGATTCTCCACATTAATAGATGCGTAATCCCTCACAACCCTTATTTACTTTTGAAGTACGGAGCACATATTAATGTGGAATGGTGCAGCCAAACCAGGTCCAGTAAGTCCATGTTCAAATACATAACTAAGGGCAATGATCGGATCACTATTGCATGTGTGAAAAATGTAGATTCAAACTCTATGAAATCTATTGATGAGATTAACTCCTATTATGATTGTCAGTACATCTCAGCATGTGAGGCGGTCTAGTGGATATTTGCTCTTCCAATCAGCTACAGGGATGTCTCAATTGAACGTCTGAACGTTCATCTTCCTGGGGAACAAAGTATTGTATATTCCGAGGATGATGAGGTCAAGACAATTTTTAGGCGGTCATCTTTCAAACAGAGCAAGTTCATGGCATGGATGAAAGCAAATCCGCATATCCGGTAGGTAGGAAATTTACCTATGCAGAGTTTCCTAATCACTTTGTCTATAGGAAGAAACCCATGATTGGTTTCCTATGAAGAATGATTTTGTCATTGGTAGATTGTTTTTTGTTCTGCCTGGCACCGGAGAGAGTTACTACCTGTGTGCTTTATTTACTTATGATTGGTGTTTTTACTTTGTTAAGATTTGATGTTGGTCAAATATTTTTGTTTCCCTTCATTTTAAGTACTATCTTCTCATGTTATTAAATCATGTCCGTGGTCCCAAACGTTATCGTGACATAAGGACGGCGGATGGAAGGGTATATGATACTTTCAAAGTGGCATGCTATGCTTGAGGACTTTTAGATGACGACAAAGAGTATGTCGATGGAATAATCGACGCAAGTAACTGGGCCTTTGAATTTTTCCTGCGAATTTATTCGCCAGTCTACTGGTCACGAATTTCTTAGATAGGCCTAAAGCCTTATGGGAGAAGAGTTGCCAATATCTATCTGACGATATTGAAAGCAATACCGTAGGAGTCTAAACAATCCAGGCAATATTTTACTAAATGAAACTTTTGTATTGTTTGTATACTATTGAATGGGATATGTGTCTTTACATCTTTGTTAGGAGGTTATCCTTTGCATGGCATCTGATTTTCTCTTCATTTCCATAACAGTGCCTGATTAAACAAGCTTTTGTTACAGATATTCAGTTGACTGATGACCAGAAAAAGAACTATGCCTTGGTTGAGATCGAGAATTTGCTCCGCCAATGTAGGAAAAGCCCTTTGGGATTAAGATGGAATGCCATTTCGATACTTCTTATTTTACTTCTTCGGATAATATTTTGATACATGATGAATTGATCTACGATAAGTACGCGTTGGCCGACAAACATTCTAGATTGCTGTCAGATTTAGCAGATGAACAGCGTAGTGTCTGTGACACTGTAATGAGAGTTGACAGTGATAAGGCTGGTCTCTTCTTTTTTACGGGCATGGAGGTACTAGAAAAAATTTGTTATGGCGGACCCTATCACTGCAATAAGGTCTCATATGAAAATAGTTCTTAATGCAGCATTCACTGCTATAGCTTCACTCCTACGACCCAGGGGGAGGACTGCACATTCAAGGTTTGTCATGCCGCTGAATGCATATGAAGATTCAATATGTAACATTGCATAGGGAAGTCATTTGTCCGAGCTTATACAGAGGACGAAGTTGGCGATTTGGAATTAGGCTTCCATGATAAACAAGCACCATTTGGAAGCGTTGGATCGCGTGATGCAGGACATTTCCAAATTCAGCCACCATCAGGGCAGCAATCAACCATTCGGTGGGAAGACTATTGCATTTTAAGGAGACTTTAGGCAGATACTTCTAGTTATACCCAAGGGATTCGACAACTGATAGTATATGCGTCATTAAACTCCTCCAGCCTCTGGGATAGTTGTAAAGTGCTCCAATTTACAAAGAACATGAGATTGCGTAACCTTCCGAGGGATGAAGATTCCGATGAACTTCGGAAGCTTTCAGAGTGGATTTTGAGCATTGGTGATGGAGAGATTGGCGATCTGAATGATGGTGAGGCAAAAATTCAAATACCTGATGATCTTTGGTCCCATGCACATCGAATCCCAACAAATCTATTGTAGACAGCACCTACCCTAATTTTTAGGCCGAGGACGTTTGTCATTTTATTTGAATAGAAGAGCTATACTTGCAACTACCCTTGAAGATCTAGGCATGGTTAATGACTATATGATTGGGAAAAACTTGTTGGAGATGAGGACATATTACGGCTCGGATTCCACATGAAAGTCGGATGACTGCGATGCAGATTTGCTTAGAGAAATTCACACTCCTAAATTGTTGAATGGGATTAGTTGCTCTGGAGTGCCCTATTATGTTTTGAGGCTAAAAGAGGGGATTCCAGTGATGTTGATGCGCAACACAGATCACTCTAGTGGTTTTTTCTAGCGTAAATGTAGGTGTGGGTTTTGTCTGGCATAAATGCGGGGAGCGATTTCCTAATCCTTAAGCCGAGCCTAACGCCATCTAATTTCAATTTTAGAACTATGATTGGGTGTTATAAATAAAAATAAATTAATAATTGAATATGGATTTACGTTAGAGGGCTTCATCCATTTTGGAATTAGAAGAACGGGGCAAAGAAGATCAACTCGGTCCAACTTACAGGCTCCGATTGGAAGTACATTGACATTATCAGCATGGTAGAGTTACAAATGTGGCAATTACTATTTAACTTCCTAATGAACTGTAAGATAAGACAATTGTATTTTTTGGGTCACCGATTGTGAAAGCTCTTTCATTATTCTAAAAAATTTTAAATACCTCTAACTCCTTTATCTTGCCATCAAATTATCACCCTACTAGTTATCTCCCATTTCGTTGTGCAAGTTAACATATATATTAAATTGTGTAAATTGCAATTAATAATCATAGCATGGTTGGAAATATTAAGTAACTAAGTAAATATTAATTCAAAATTAACCAACAATCATTACAATATTGTCACTCAATAGTTAAGTACTAAGTCCATTCAATTTCAATATTGAACCAAACTAATTAATAAAAAACCAATATATATTCCTAATTTTGAAATGTAAAAATTAACCTAGACCCGAAAACAAATTCAAATATATTAGATAAAAATAAATTAATTCTTAGGTTGGATTACTTTTTTTTACGAAATTTTATTCGATTAGCATTGCATAAATACATCACATTATCAGAACGTGTGGTTTAATAAATCCATAATATTGAAAAAATTCTTAACTTGATATTATTATTTCAAATGTAGGTTTGGGATATTTTTTGGAAACGATGGTATCAAATAACCATAGATAGAATTTGTCACCTTTAGATATTGATTTTGCCGATCTTCTTGTTGTTGCCCATCAAAGCTACGTGTCTTGGCGCTCGTCTTCTAGCTTCGTCACCTTCTAAAGGACAAACTCTTGGCGCTCTTCCTCCAGCCACGCTACATTCACTTACCTCATCCTCTGCACGATACAGGGCTTTGGGGTGCACGGATTTTCCACTACTTCTATACAGATTTGGTTTTGAGGACAAGAGAGGTTATTGTTGCCAGGTTGATTACGAACCCTACCAGGGGCCGCCCATTCATAGTCGTTGTGGTTGTGGTGGTGATGGTAGTTGGTGCACAGTGAACCTAGACCCAGATGTGAGTTTCTCAAATCTAAACACCACCTAGGCCTATTTTACTTACAAAAATGGTATCGAAATCACCATATACAGGAAGCCCGATAGGAAGAAGCTTCACGTATACAGCCTCAATGAATAATTGAGGTCTCGTATGCATGATAATAAAAATAAAGTTCATTTTGTACTTATTTTTTTGCTTTTTTTTTAAACTAAAGTTTGTAATAAAGATCTTATCAATTAATAAAATATAATAATTTATTTTTGCTCTAATGAATGGATGCAATTAGAAGTTATTGTTATTGTTGTTATTATTATTATTATTATTATTATTATTATTATTATTATTATTATTATTATTTACAATAGAGATTATAAAGGACAAATAATATAATAGTACTACTTAACTAATATTTTATTTTCATAATATAATAATGAATTTCCTTCATTTAAAGAAGAATACAAAATAATGAATTAAATTAAATTATTACTATGATGTTATGATTTATTTATTAGTAATATGTTAGTAAATACAAAATACGTGATGTGATTACGCTTTTAGAATGCAAACAATCTTAACGCTTTTAAATAAATACATTTCTATCCAGGTGGTACTGTGCACTATATATAATATGAGTTCAACAATTTGGATCTTAACGTTCAAGACATGCCAGCTTCGATCCACCTACCATTTGAATTGATCACTCATTTAAGATGAGAAACAAAAATTCCAAATAGTCATTAACTCTCCCATTTTGTTACCGTATCAATTTCATAATTGTGCTAGACGTATAACGAAAGCTAAAAAGTAACTCAATTTAAGTTGATCATCAATTTACAGTAGTAAATTACAATAAAATTAAATGCCAGGTAGAATTAATATTTGTTAGATTTGTACAACAATTGAATAATTTAAGTTGATTATTTATAGCGCTAAATTACAATAAAATAAAATTAATATTTGTAAGATTTGTACATATCATAGTACTTGGAGTGTAAATCGAAATAAATCTCTCTTGGTAAAGCATGGAACAAATTAGTATGGAGAAAAGAACCATTTCTCTTAGTCCGAATGCCACTCATGGCAAGAACCATGGAAGGTCTATTTGCAATGTCTTATATAGGAGTCACGACACTTGGGGCTTCCCGCGATTATGGGACGGAATAAAAAATGCACATTCTTTTTTATGAGGGATAAAGCATTATGGGATGGAAACGAGATAGGTTATCTGTTGGAATAATTATGATCACACATGTGTTTTGATAAGTGCTAGAAAAACACTTAAATAACTCTTCTATTTTACGTATTTGTGTGTTTTATTAGTATTATATGTTTATTTTTATGTGTTTTCCTTTTATTGTGTGTTTAGAGTCACAAGAAATCAAAAGGAGCCAAAATGGATAAAAACGGAGCGAAAACGGAACTTGGGACCGAAATGCAAGCAAAGTCAAAGATGGAGCGCCTCCGATGCAATTTTATGAAAAGTTGTTTTTACAATTTTTCTTGTGCCAATATCAAAGAATACCAAAATAGGATTTCCACATTTTTTTCGGATCCCAAATCGGAGTTTCCTAGTGAAAGTTATGGCCATTTGAAGAGAAAGGACAAAGCGTAAAAAATCAGCAGCTCGAATTTACTGCTGCAGTTCAGTAATTTGACCATAACTTTTGCTACAAAATTCGGATCGACCTGTACTTTATATTTTTGGAAAGGAAACTCAGAGGGCTACAACTTTAATTTGACCTCTTCAAATGATTCGGATCATATCATGGTCAGAAATGGGAAAAACCGAGATTGATGTGAATGGAGGATTTCTTGGGCCATGTTTTGGTAGAAAATTCATAACTTTCTATTAAAATATCAAAAAAAGGAAATTCCAATTGCACAATTCAGCCAAGATGCTTACCTATACCATGATACAATATTTGAACTAATGGAGCAATTTAAGATCATGATTTGGTGGTTGCCAATTAGTGGAATCATAATGGAGTAGTTGTACAATTTTTTATTATGTTTTCTTGTGAAATTTTGCCTCTAAATAGAGGCATTTGTAAGGAAGGAAATACAAGACTTAGTGGAAGAGAATTAGCTAGTAGTTCTCTCCAACTTTCTCTTCAATAAAATTCTCTTCTTCATTTGTTCTTAGTTTTAGCTTGAAAGATCTTAGTTTTTCATATTCCGGCGGAAGAAATAAAGGCTTCAATCGATCAACGATACTTAATTTGTGAATATGATTAGCGGATCATTTCTTCGATAAGTTTCTCTTTTCCTTTTATTTCTCTATTTATTTCTTAGCATTTATTTACTTGTTTTCTATATTTTATGTATAATCTATCATATAGTGGTGGTGATACAAAGCGAACACTCGCTAAAAAGTATGAAACCCCGCAAATATGAGTAGTTAGACTTTTCTATCTAGTTCGAGGGGGACGTTGTGTTCAACTAACATGTGGTTATCTTTTCTAACTCTTTAGTAACGTTTTATCTATTCCTCTACTTCAATTTGTTGATTTGTTATGCTTGTAAACCCGTTTTTGAGTTTATTTGATTATTGCATTCACTTTGGCCAATTGAATCAATCAATCTTTAAATTCAAGTTACTTGCTAGGATTGGAACTTTTGATCCGTAATTATCACTAGATTCCAATCCAAAGTAGCAAATGAATATCCTGCATATTTATTAACAAATCAACTTAGATGTATTAATTCGAGTTTGTGAAATTATTCATCTAATTCAACTCATTCTTCTCGTTCATTTCACACTAGCTTTGCATTAAATCCTAAGAATTTGTTTAGGGTTATCCAGTAGCTAGATGTTAAGTTAAAGAACTCACTTTAATTTAATACACTTAAGGAAGAATTCGTTAATCAAAGCTTCTTGGTTAATTGAGAGTTGATAAATTGAAGAATGAATAGTAACACGCTGCATGGGAAAGATAAATATAAGTTTTTGACACAACCGAACCTGAGAACTCGATATTTTGTACAATTGTTTTATTTCAATCTTTTATTTTGACGTTCGATTTTCTATTTTTATTCAAATATCACAAAACCCCCCCTTTTTCTATATTAATTGATAAAATCAACTAGATTAAGCACCGTTCCTCTTGGGTTCGACCCTTACTTACGACTTCTACATTAATTTGTAGTTTTGAAACCGAGTAAGGAAATAAAATAAAACTTTGGCGAGCCGCGACAACACGCGCGCAAGTTTTTGGCGCCGTTGTCGGGGAACGGTTAACTAATTTAGTTGCTTTTATTAATTAATTTTTTTAAAAAAAAAAAAATTTAGAGTCGAGCTAACGACTTTAAACAAAAGCGCTTCTTGGGAGGCAACCCAAGCATTTTCTCTCATTTTTATTTTTCTTTTGAAATTTTTGTTTTTATTTCTCAACTTTTTATCTATCGTACTGAGGAAGATATTACTTTGAAACTGTAGAAAGAAGATATCTCGGGATTCAATCAATTGGGAAGAGACATGATGACGCACAAATCAGTGATTAGCAATAACGTGTGGGGATTAATTATTGATAATGGATAATTTGTCAACGCCTTTCTCGAATACTCCTTCCAACATACTCTTTCCAGCACACTCCACATGCATAATTGTCGGTTGAAACAGTGCTCATTTGACTATAAATCGAGACCATTCTCTACTTGAAGCTACAACCAAAAGTCTCAACCCTCTGTGAGTATTCCTTTCTGACAGTGATTAGGTAATTTTCTTTTTCTTCTTAATTTTTTTTCTTCCTTTTGTTCTTCTTTCTCTTCTTCTTATTTGTTTTTCTTATAGCATGGATCTGTGTGATATTTTTTGTATATATATGTCTTTTCCTCATACTAATCGATTACGTAATTCAAATTTTCTTATTTTTTTTTCCTTCTTCAGTATCTTGTTTGAAAATATGGGAAAGTGTGATAATCTACTATGCTTATTGATTTTGATGGTTTTAATCTTATTTCTTCAGTGTTCCTTTTTCTTTCGTGTGTTACGTCACTAAAAAAAATTCTCTTCTTCAAAAAAAAAAACTTGGATATTGGTTCTTGTATCCCGCCCAAAGGCGTTAAACTGGTCTTTTTCAGTAGACCTCAAAGAACTGTATTCTCTTCTATTAACCTTCTTCTTTCAAGTCTTTTGCAGATACCTCAAAGTCACTGAATTTTCATTTCTTTCTATGGCATCCCCTCTACGTATTGTTGCTCTTCTACAACTTTCGGGACAGGATCATCCCGATCTGCTCGCAAACGACGTGCTAAGCGCCTTAAATGTTGCTTTAAATGTGGAAAGCTATTAGATGGACCTCATTGTACTGGAAATCAAACTTATTTCACAATATAGACATGTTGTTTTCTTCAAGGATGGACCGATTAGGTGCATGGCGAAAAAGTCTATCAGGGAGAAACTTGACCAAGAATCGTTGTTAGAGAGTTTGATAATTTGTTGGAACAACGACAACATCTGTTGGAAACCAAACTCGATGGCCTAACAATTGAGCAAAGAACTTTTGAGCGTGATCATTAGCACCCATCCGAAGATGTAAAACTCACGCCTCATTCGTTTGAGAAGTGTCACGAGTTGGACGCTCGCTCTAAACGTTCTCCCATTTGTTGGTTCTTGTGAGGTCGTTCTTTATTGAATGGTAAACATACCTATGTGTCATGTGGCGATATGGAGGACCTTTTCATTAAGGTTGGTTGTCAAAGCTGTTTTGTAGAGAGTATCTTTGATTGAGATAGTTTCCATGCGGATCGGACTTGATGGAATCATATCATTAATTTGATGTGAATACTACCGCAAGATGTTCGAGGGTTGTCAACTCCCAAAGTCGCTTTGTATATAAATTTCTCTTCATCACAAAAAAACCAAAATATTTTCAGTTGTTTTTCTTGTTACCTTAAATATGTTGATTGCGTGTCTCTTGCTCTTGGATTGTCAAGTATTCCTCGGAAGTGCTACATTGTGCAACCACCATCCCCAAACCTAAGCACGACTCATTGCTTACCATAGGGAGTTTCTATTTCTTCTTTTTTCATGCTTTCTATATTTCTACATTGGGGACAATGTAGAATTTAAGTGTGGGGGAGTGGCATATTGTGGTCTGCGTGTGATTTTTTTTATTTGTGTCGACGATTTTGCATGAGATAGCAACTTTTGAATATGATTGAGCTTAATTTGTGTGACTTAGCTGAAACTACAAGATCTCAAAAAAAAAATGTGTTCTGTTCTTCTCCAAGCACAGCTGGAAAATTTATCTGAGTACATTTATAGGTAATTTACTATCATTCTCTGGAACACAAATTGAAGGTTGAAAATGTTGATTTTTTTTTCTAACTTTCTAGACCATAGTAAACTAACTTTTTTTTTTCTATCCATTCGTCCTGCTCAAAGTAACCTGGAAACATCAATTGTTAGCAAGGTGGAGTTATAATCGCATGGTATCTGTTTTTTGTGAATGTGTCTTTTATTGATAGAGTTTAAAAAGTTTGGAAAAAGCATTGACCTATCTTTGAGAATGAATTTTACTTTTATGTTAAAATAAGGAGAGAGACCACATGAAAGAGCTACCTACCTTAGAGTGTGAAGCCGTCACCTCGAATGGGTGAAGAAGGCTGCCTCCAATGAAAGGGGTTTAGTGTGAAAGCTACCTGTGGGGTAAAACCTGAAAAGAAAATTGCAAAACTCTTCTTCTTCTTCTTTTTCTTCTTCATCAAAAAAAAAAAAAAATCGGGAGAAATGTGATAGCTACCCAAGTGTGAAGTTAGATAAATAAATTTCCTCAGTGGTTTGAAGTGCTCAATCTAAACACTCTTCAAATTGAAGACATATTTGCGATAAAACACCTGCCATGCCCTTTTATTTCTTTGCAGTGCTAACAGTTGATGATTTTTGGTGAACAGAGTAATTTTTAGGATCCATGGGAATCATTGTAAAATAAGAGTGGGATCACGAGAGATGAAAGGAAATATTTGACTATTTCGGGTCAGGATTTGGATAGATCATCGTAAGCTTTCATTTGGTTCAAGTTAGTGATGGGATGATAACCTCAATTGCACACACTCACAAGCCATTGTGTATTTGAGAAAAAGTGAAATTTCCATGGTTCGGGAGAATATTTATTAAGCAAGTCATTATCTGTAGTTGGATTTCAATGTTTAAAGTTGTTTATCTCATGTAAAATCAGTGTGTTGTTTGGTATCATATGGGTTGTTGTTCGAGGGCGAACAACAGTCTAAGTGTGGGAGAGTTTGACAAGTGCTAGAAAAGCACTTAAATAACTCTTCTATTTTACGTATTTGTGTGTTTTATTAGTATTATATGTTTATTTTTATGTGTTTTCCTTTTATTGTGTGTTTAGAGTCACAAGAAATCAAAAGGAGCCAAAATGGATAAAAACGGAGCGAAAACAGAACTTGGGACCGAAATGCAAGCAAATTTAAAGATGGAGGACCTCCGATGCAATTTTATGAAAAATTGTTTTTACACTTTTTCTTGTGCCAATATCAAAGAATATCAAAAGAGGATTTCCACATTTTTGTCGGATCCCAAATCGGAGTTTCCTAGGGAAAGTTATGGCCATTTGAAGAGAAAGGACAAAGCGTAAAAAATCAGCAGCTCGAATTTACTGCCACAGTTCAGTAATTTGACCATAACTTTTGGTACAAACTTCGGATTGACCTCCCTTTAAATTGTTGGAAAGGACACTCAGAGGGCTACAACTTTGATGTTGACCTCTTCAAATGATTCGGATCATATCATGCTCAAAAATGGGAAACACCGAGAGTGATGTGAATGGAGGATTTCTTGGGCCATGTTTTGGTAGAAAATTCATAACTTTCTATTAAAATATCAAAAAAATGAAATTCCAATTGTACAATTCAGCCAAGATGCTTACCTATACCATGATACAATATTTGAACTAATGGAGCAATTTAAGATCATGATTTGGTGGTTACCAATTAGTGGAATCATAATGGAGTAGTTGTACAATTTTTTATTATGTTTTCTTGTGAAATTTTGCCTCTAAATAGAGGCATTTGTAAGGAAGGAAATACACAACTTAGTGGAAGAGAATTAGCTAGTAGTTCTCTCCAACTTTCTCTTCAATAAAATTCTCTTCTTCATTTGTTCTTAGTTTTAGCTTGAAAGATCTTAGTTTTTCATATTCCGGCGGAAGAAATAAAGGCTTCAATCGATCAACGATACTGACGTGAATATGATTAGCGGATCATTTCTTCGATAAGTTTCTCTTTTCCCTTTTATTTCTCTATTTATTTCTTAGCATTTATTTACTTGTTTTCTATATTTTCGCGTATAATCTATCATATAGTGGTGGTGATACAAAGCTTAACACTCGCTAAAAAGTATGAAACCCCGCAAATATGAGTAGTTAGACTTTTCTATCTAGTTCGAGGGGACGTTGTGTTCAACTAACATGTGGTTATCTTTTCTAACTCTTTAGTAACGCTTTTATCTATTCCTCTACTTCAATTTGTTGATTTGTTATGCTTGTAAACCCGTTTTTGAGTTTATTTGATTATTGCATTCACTTTGGCCAATTGAATCAATCAATCTTTAAGTTCAAGTTACTTGCTAGGATTGGAACTTTTGATCCGTAATTATCACTAGATTCCAATACAAAGTAGCAGATAAATATCGTGCATATTTATTAACAAATCAACTTAGATGTATTAATTCGAGTTTGTGAAATTATTCATCTAATTCAACTCATTCTTCTCGTTCATTTCACACTAGCTTTGCATTAAATCCTAAGAATTTGTTTAGGGTTATCCAATAGCTAGATGTTAAGTTAAAGAACTCATTTTAATTTAATACACTTAAGGAAGAATTCGTTAATCAAAGCTTCTTGGTTAATTGAGAGTTGATAAATTGAAGAAGGAATAGTAACACGTTGCATGGGAAAGATAAATATAAGTTGTTGACACAACCGAACCCGAGAACTAGATATTTTGTACAATTGTTTTATTTCAATCTTTTATTTTGATGTTCGATTTTCTATTTTTATTCAAATATCACAAAACCCCCCTTTTTTCTATATTAATTGATAAAATCAACTAGATTAAGCACCGTTCCTCTTGGGTTCGACCCTTACTTACCACTTCTACATTAATTTGTAGTTTTGAAACCGAGTAAGAAAATAAAATTAAACTTTGGCGTGCTGCGACAAACACGCCCATGTTTCAAATGTGCACTAGCTATCTTAAGGTTTATCCAATATTACAAGTGATCAATAAAGTTTAGTCTTGCTAATTGGGTATTAAAATGATCATTAAATTAATGTTTAGAGACCATTTGTACTTCTTAATTGACGAGGGGACAATTTAGAAATGTTAAGAAATAGTTGCGGCCCTAGCAGCTATCTATATAAAGCTTCCATAGTTCCTAATTATGAGTATTTTTTTATTTTCTCTGCATCCCCATCAATAGAGAAGAATCCCTAAGGAACTACGCATCAATTGGTAGATCATAACCCGTGTTTTCAGATCTCAATCAGATTATGGAATCAAGTACGCTTCCACTCTTATGCTATTCTTTTCTCTTTGAATCAAGATGGGAATACAGTAATTAAGTTTGGATTTAAAACGCAACAAGTAGTATCAGAGCCAATCCATTCTTCACTCATGGAGGATAAATAATTTTGAGAGATTATGAAATTTTATGTTTGATGAATTCGGGATTTACCGCTTGTTTTTTGTGGGCCAATTTTATAATATAGAATTGAGTATTAAATACTTCAGACTTTGATTAATTTAGAATTGGATTTGATTCCACTACTTTTGTCTGAATTGAGTGTAATATTTGGATTATTATATGAAAATCTTGTGTGATGGATTTATTAATCCAATTACTATTATGAATCCTCAATCCACGATTTCCAAAAAAATTTGGATTAGAACCTAGCATGTGATTTATTTGGTTCCTATGCTATTGGAATTAGAAGGCTCCTGAGGAATTCAATTTGAGTTTCCATGGTTTCCTGATGTACGCGTAGTTTTAGATTAATTCAATGAGTTTAAAGCAAGCATGTGATTATAAATGCCTAGATAATTGTAAAGTTCATGGCTTTTGTCTTTACTGACATGAATTTTGGCCAGACGTGCTTTACTTGACTTTTGTGCAAATCTTGAGTTTAATGGAATTAATTCTTTTTTTTTTTTGGGCCAAATTTCCATTATTTGGTTTTGGTCACAAGTCATATTTAAGGAATCTTGGGTTTATGAGATAAATTCATTTTTTCTATGAAGGAATCAATAAATGCAAATATATGTCTTACTTAAGGTTGTCTATTATTTTACATAAATTGGTCAACAGTAATTGTCCCAAAGGTGACCTCTCTTGCGAAGACTGGTTGATTGTAAATATTTAGATGTTCATTTGTGTACATTTATTCATATAGGTATTAGCCAGCCCAAAGGAAGGTTAATATTTGGCCGAAGTACACATACACCTGCGGTGGTAAATGTGTGACAATTATTCGGTTTCCATGTGAATAATAAGTCAATCAAACGAGGGGCTTATTATTTGGCATGATTTGTTGTCAATATTTGATCACTGCAACAAGAATACCACTTACAGTTAATATTACTATCCAAAGACTTGAGATTCATGTTGTGCTCGGCATCGTGTGATGGGATTGCCATTATTTGCATTTATTAATTGTTGATTGCCGATATTGATCTGAGTATAAAATTTATTTGGTTACTTTTGTTCCCTTTATAGCTAATATGTCTGCTGCTACTATATCTGCCAACTTAAGCTCTATTCCCATGCTCAATAGAACAAGCTTCAAGGATTGGAAAGAGAACATATTAATTGTTCTCCACTGCACGGATCTAGATCTCACACTAAGGATTGAGCAACTCGCTCTTCTTATGAATAAAGTTCACCAGATGATAAGAGGAACTTTGAGAAGTGGGATCGCTCAAATCGCATGAGTCTAATGATCATTAAGCGCAGCATTCCAGAAGACTTTAGGGGCATTGTATCTGAAGAGGCAACTAATGCTAAGGATTTCCTTGCCAAAATTGAGAAGCATTTTGTGAAAAATGATAAGCCTAAAACAAGCACGCTTCTGCAATGCTTGATTTCAACGAAGTATTAGGGCAAAGGAAATATTAGAGAGTACATCATGCAGATGTCATACATTGCTTAAAAACTTAAGGCATTGAAGCTCGACTTGTCTGATGACTTGCCCGTGCATTTGGTATTAATATCGCTTCATGCACAACTCAATCAATTTAAGGTCAATTATAATTGCTAAAAGGACAAATGGACGGTTAATAAGCTCATTTCATATTGTGTGCAAGAGGAAGAAAAGTTGAAGCAAGACATCACCAATGGTGCTCACTTAAGTGCCTCTACAGGAAGCGCTTCTAAGGCTGGCACCACTAAAGATAAGGGTAAGAGAAAGATGAAAGAATATTAAGCTACTCCTAAGGGTCCAGTACAAAAGAAACAGCAAAGAGATACTGAGGGTTGCTTCTACAAAGGGTTGCTTGAGTTACCGAAAGCCAAGTGATGCTGAAAGACACATCTTTGTGGGCAATCGCAAATCGGTAGAAGTTATGCAATAGGCACATTTAGGTTATTATTAGGAACTGGTTATTATTTGGATTTGAAAAAAACTTTCGTTGTACCGTCTTTTAGACGGAATTTGGTTTCTGTTTCTTTATTGGACAAGTCGGGTTATTATTGTTCATTTGGAAACAATCAATTCAGTCTTTTATGAAATTTAAATATTATTGGTACTAGTTCATTATGTGCTTATGATAAATTGTATTTGCCTGATACTATTGTATGTATAAAGAAACCTTGCATGTGGAATCACATGGTACTAAGCGCAAACTAAATAAAGAAAATTCTGTGTCATTATGGCACAAGAGCTTAGGTCATATCTCAAAAGCTAGAATTGAGATACTTGTATCCGATGGCATTTTGGATTCCCTTGACTTTACAGACTTACATGTCTGTGTTGATTGTATCAAGGGAAAACATACCAAAGCTAAGAGATTAAGTGCCAATAGAACTTCGGACGTCTTAGAATTGATTCATACGGATATTTGTGGACCACTCCCTACGGCTTCTTGGAATGGCCAACAATATTTTATATCATTCATAGACGATGGCTCACGTTATGTGTGCTTATATCTCGTTCATGAGAAGTCTCAGTCTCTGGACGTGTTCAAAGCTTTTAAAGTCGAGGTTGAGAATCAGCTCAACAAAAGGATTAAGAGTGTTAGATCTGACTGTGGAGATGGGTACTATGGTAGATATGATAGTATTTGCTAAATTCCTAGAGGAATGTGGAATCGTCCTACAGTACACCATGCCAGGATCTCCTAGCATGAATGGTGTAGCTGAGAGACGAAACAAAACTCTTAAGGACATCGTAAGGAATATGATTAGTCATTCCACCTTACAAAAATCACTCTGGGGAGAAGCACTAAAGATTGCAGCTTATATTCTTAATAGAGTATTAACTAAAGCAGCTGTTAAAACACCATATGAGCTTTGGACAAGTAAAAAACCTATTTTAAAGCATTTTCACATCTAGGGATGTCCAGTTGTGGTGAGGTCTTATACGCCACACAAAAATAAATTAGACTCCAAAACTATTAGCAGCTACTTTATTGATTATTCTGAGCGATCTAGGGGCTGTAAGCTTTACGATCCCATGCTCTGGTCAATTTTTTAGATGGGAGCTGCAACATTTTTTAAGGATGTTGAGTTTAGGAAAAGAAATAAGATTAGAGACATTGTCTTTGACGAGGAGTTGATTTCAATTCCTACTATCATTTTTAACAATGTGTAGGACTTTATGACTGTCACTAATCAAGAAGTGAATCAGGAGCCTTAACAAGACAATATTGAACAACTCTCCATTTAGGATGAGGAAATTGTTCTAGAAGAACAAACTTAACAACCTCAATAACTAAAGGGATCCACTAGAGAAAGGAAAAGTGCTATTCCGGATGATTATATAGTGTTTCTCCAACAACGTGAGGAAGACATTGCGATGTTGGAAGATGATCCAAGAAACTTCCATCGGGCCATGAAAGGTTCTAACCCTGAAAAGTGGATTGATGCCATGAATGAGTACAAGTCTATGCAAGGTAATAAGGTTTGGCATCTTGTCCCATTACCAGTAGGTGCAAAACCCATTGGTTGAAAATGGATATTTAAAACCAAGAGGGATTCAAAAGGTAAAGTGGAAAGATATAAGGTTCATCTTGTAGCTAAAGTCTTTACCGAAAAGGAAGGCATCGACTATAAAGAGACTTTCTCTCCAGTTTCTACGAAAGGCTCTTTTAGGACAATTATGGTGTTTCTGGCACATTTTGATCTTGAGTTACATCAGATGGATATAAAGACTGTGTTTCTCAATGGTGACATTAATGAAACAATTTATATGGTACAACCAGAAGACTTTATGTCAGGCAACCCAAAAAATGTGGTTTGCAAATTAAATAAATCCATCTATGGGCTCAAGCAAGCTTTTCGTCAATGGTACCACAAATTTCATCAAGTAGTTATCTCTTTCGATTTTGAGGTAAATGTTGTTGATGATTGTATGTATCACAAGTTAAGCAGGAGCAAATATATTTTTATGGTTTTGTATGTGGATGACATACTGCTTGCCACTAATAATATAGACACGTTGCATGAAACCGAGATTTCTATCGAAGAATTTTGAGATAAAAGATCTTGGGGATGCCTCTTTTGTATTGGGAATTCAAATACAACAGGATCGGTCTCGAGGTATTCTTGGATTTGCACAGAAGAGCAATATTGATAAAGTTCTCAAAAGGTTTGACATGCAGGATTGTAAACCAGTTGACACCCCTATCGCTAAAGGAGACAAATTAAGCCTCAAATAATGCCCTAAGAATGGCGTTGAAGTTAAAGATATGCAAAAGATTCCATATGCGTCTGTAGTTGGGAGTCTTATGTATGCTCAAGCTTGAATATGTCCGGACATAGAATTCATTGTTCGAATACTTGGCATATATTTAAGAAACCCTGGTATGGATCATTCAAAGGCAGTCAAAAGGGTTATGAAGTACTTATAGAGAACAAAAGATCACATGCTCACATATAGGAAATCGGATCAGCTGGAGATCATAGGGTATTTTGGCTCGATTTTTGCTGGATGCCAAGATAGTAGAAGATCCACTTCAGGCTACATTTATCTGGTGGCTAGCGGAGCTATTTCTTGGAGAAGTAGCAAGCAGACACTCACAGCTTCCTCTACCATGGCAACAGAGTTTGTAGTATGTTATGAGGCATCTAATCAAGGAATACGGCTGTGAAATTTTTTCACTGGTTGCGCATGGTTTAGTAAGAGTTTTACACTGCTCATATGGGTGTCTTGTTGTTTGATGATATCATGGTTTAGTAGGGGTTTGTATTTTAAATACTTTACATTTTGGTTTTGGAAACACTAATATATTTGGTTTTTGGTACAAAAATGAAGCATTCAGTTCATTCCATTCTATTATATTATGTTTGGCACTAATCTCACTAAGGAATAAGGTAGGACCAGTTGGAAATAAGCATGTTAAGATCACATCACATGTAATTTCTATGTTATGCATCCATGATTGATCTGTGTCATTTGGTTGCATTGATATACGTGACCATTGATGGGTTTAGTCATGTTAAATGTGATGAAAATTTCTTTGATCCTATATTAATATGATTAGTGAAGGAGATTGTTCGGAAATACCCTTTACAATGATAGCATAGGTTTGAGCTCATATGGCTGCGCACATTTGTAAGGTTACATATGTGGCCCGAGTGGAAGATTGTTGGAATAATTATGAATAATTATTCAATATGTGGGATCACCCATGTGTTTTAAATGTGTGTTGGCCATCTTAAGGTTTAGCCAATATAGAAAGTGATCAATAAAGTTTAGTTTGGCTGATTGGGTATTAAAATGATCATGCAATTAATGTGTAAAGACCAGTTTGTATTTTTAAATTGATGAGGGGCCAATTTAGAAATGTTAAGAAATAGTTGCAGCCTGAGAAGCTATCTATATAAAGGGGTCATGGTCCCCAGTTATGCGCATGTTTATTTTCTCTGCATGCCCATCAACAGAGAAGAAACCCTAAGGAACCACGCATCAATTGGTAAATAATAACACGTGTTTTCAGATCTCAATCAGATTATGGAATCAAGTACGCTTCGCTCTTTTGTTATTCTTTTCTCTTTGAATTGAGATGGGCATTCAGTAATTAAGTCTAGATTTAAAACCCAACATAATCAACTATGGATTGATGCGGCTATCCAATGTATCCTATGAGCATTTTCAATTACTAGTGTCTATTTGAAAAGTGATTAGTTGCTTGTCATGGGGGGCAAAGGAGAGTGAGTTGGGAACGGTTTTGGGATTTTGAGATATGCACTACTTTAATCGTGCAATAGTGGTAGCTAGACAAGTTTGGCGACTTTTGGAGGCACCGAATTGGACTCTTTAAAGCTCAGTATTTCCCAGATATCTTTACAAGTGGCTCGATTATTCTTTCTTCCTTTTTTTTGCGTTTCGTAAGGAATAAAGTTGAGTTTAGTTTCAAAAAAAACATGACATTAATGGAGCAAATTAACATTAAGTCCAATCTCTTCAAAAATTAGAATAGAAGCCATTCTTGAGTAGCTATTTTCACCTCTCAAGCATGTTAAGTAAGCATCTTGTTGAATTAGGACATGATAAAATCACATGGGAATACTTAAACATCACATGAAGTTGCACCGCATATTTGCTTAGGTCTGCTAGGATTTACTTGGAATGAAATTGTGGGCACTCACTATTGTAATCTACTAATTTGTGTTTAGTTTAGTTAGCTTTCAAAGCTCAACGTCATTGCGGAAGAGATGGTTAACTTTGTATCCTGATGTAAAGAGAGATTTGGATATATTGACACTCCAATTATATCTCTCTCATTTAGACATAACAATTTTGGACTATGATTTGTACAAATTTGAAAAATATTGATTCCCACTTTTGATTTTATTGTAATTTAGTGCTATAAATGTTCAATTTAAATCGTTGTACAAGGCATTCGTAATGTATTAATTTGAAATTCGGCGTAACTTGAGTTATAATTATTTACCTCTCATTATACTTCCAATTAATGATATATTATATAATAAAATGCCTGAGTTGATCTATTTGGAGTTTTTATTTCTTGTTGTAAATTAATGAGCAATTCAAATGGCAAATCCTTAAATAATGTTGTTATCCTAAATGAATGATAAAACTCACTTAGTGTCTAAGTTAAAAATCCTACTACTAGGTTTCAAACTCTTGTTATGGAGGCCCTGTTTGTTGTTATGAACCCAGGTGTGGAAGTGGATATTGGCCTGATTATAATGTTTGTTGTTAGTTACATAACAATATTATGAACCCACTTCCAACATCCAGGGCACATAGCAACATTTAGGGAGGACCTGATTCATCATGCCAAGCATGTCTTCCCCTACAGTTTGGAGGAGTATAGTTTCAAATTTTTTGGGACGACAGGGTCAATTATGTTAGTGAGAAATACAAGAAAAAATCAGATGCAAAATTTCAAGAGAATAACAGCATTGGTCCTCAATCTGTTGGCCAAGTAGGAAGCAAGTTCCTAACCCATAAAAAGTAGCAAGATGTTCCAACTTCAGCACAAAGTTCGATATATGTTTATAGAGTGATATCATTTTCAAATCTGATACATTCAAAGTGGAAAAATTGTCGTAGTGTGTAATGCTATATAGCGACTAATTCGTCATTATAACCAAATTTTTGTTTGTTCCTAACCAGCTTCGCTCTTGGTTGGAATCTATTTTTGCAAACACCATTTTGCAAAGCAATCTAGATCATTTCACTGTACTAAAAAGACTGAATATAATAGTTAATGATGTTCTGGAAAAAATATTATTTTTCCTTGCTACCGTAGAGTATTGTACATTTAACTTTGCATAACAAAGCTTCCTAAAATGTTGGAATAGGTAGAGTAGAATTGCACATGCCTCTTATATTAGATTATTATATGAGAAAATCAAATGAACTTGCAATAATTTAGGCTGAAAAATTACACTAATTGGAGTATAACATTTCTGCAAGGATATGATTAACAATGTACGTACAAGTTTTATAACTACTTGCATTGCAAATGAATCTGCTAGTTAGTCTATGGACATCAAAGGCTTCTGAAAATATGTTTCTATCTACTTTCAATTCTTTTATAAACGAATAGGAACCACCCTATCTATTTTCATTTTTAGTCGTAAAATTTGAATAATTTATTACTCAAAGGAAGAAACTAATTTACATGGGTTGGTTTGATTAGCACCTCTTACCAACCTACCTTATATAGTTGCACGGTGCAGTCCTCGCCTTGGAGCCAGGGATAAGTAAATTAATATAAATATTAGTTTAGTCCTAGAGAATATTTTTCCTATGGGATATAGGAAAGATTGAATGAGTCGCCATGTATTCTCTAATGTAGACGGTTGTTCCAACAGTTCTTGATCGATAGTTATATGATAATTGAGACATCTCGAATGAACTAGGTCCACATACATCAGTTGGAATTGAGATATGAGTTATATTGTGAGCTTCCCGAAGCGCATGGACGTGGTGAGACTAATTCGGAGAGGTTGGGAAAGAGGATGGTGTTGCCTAGCACTTATATTGGAAGTCTGCGTAATATGATTGTGAATTATCAGGATGCCATGGCGATTTGTTAGTGGGCTTGATATCCACGAGTCATTCATCACCTTTACGTGTAATCCTAAGCAACCGGAGATTACATATTTTTTCGAGGAAAGAGGGCTTCGGTCTGAGGATCGATGAGATATTGGCTTGTAGGGTATTCAAGATTAAGATGGACCAACTGGTCAATGACATAAGGAAAAAATGATATTCAGGGAGACCAAAGCCGGTGAATTATTCTCTTTAAAGCATTTTTTCTGTTGAAATATATAATACTTCCTTTGGCTTTTTAATTAATTTTTCGATATGAGTTGGGCCTCTTGGGTGTTAATAGCTATTTTTTTGGATTTTACAATCATATATACTGTGGATTTCAAGAAGCGTCGCCTGCTGCATGCACATATTTTTCTATTTATAGCCCTGAGAAGGTAGAGCAGTTGTAGAACAGATTGAGAAGACAATATCTGCTGAGATCCCCAAACATAATATTATAATATGTTCAAGGATCTGATGATTCATGGTCCATGTGGTGTATTTAATAAGAATTCTCCATGTATGGTTAAAGATAGATGTACGAAGCACTTTCCCAAGAAGTTTCTCTCCCTCACGAGTATTGATAAAGGTGGATTTCCCGTGTATAGGCGCTGAGAAGACGGAAACACTTTTGAGCGAATTGGGATTCTCCTCGACAATAGATACAAAATCCTTCACAGCCCTTAATTACTTTTGAAATACGGAGCACATATTAATGCGGAATGGTGCAGCCAGACCAGGTCCAGTAAGTCTATGTTTGATTACATTACTGAGGGCAATGACCAGATCATTGTTGCATTTGTAAAACATGCAGATTCTAACTCCACAAAATCAATTGATGAGATTAAGTCGTATTATAATTCTAACTCCAAGCGGATATTCGGTTTCCCAATCAGCTGCAGGGATGTCTCAGTCGAACATCTGAACTTTCATCTTCGTAGGGAACAAATTATTGTATATTCTGATGATGACGAGGTTGAGAAAGTTTTGAGGCGGTCCTCTTTCAAATATAGCAAGTTCATGGCACGGATTAAAACAAAACAGTAATATCCGACAGCTAGGAAGCTTGCCTATGCAGAGTTTCCTAATCACTTCATATGGAGGAAGGAAACCAATGATTGGTTTCAGAGGAAGAACAATTATTTCGTCAGTAGATCGTTTTTTTTTTGGCCTGGCACCGGAGACAGGTACTACCCATGTACTTTATTTACTTATGATTTGTGTCTTTACTTTGTTAAGCTTCAATATTTGTAAAATATTTTTCTTTCCCTTCATTTTAAGTACTACTTGCTCATGTTATTAAATCATGTCTGTGGTCCCAAATGTTCTTGTGACATGAGGACGGTGGATGGAAGGGTATATGATACTTTTGACGAAGCATGCTATGCTCGGGGACTTTTAGATGACGACAAAGATTATGTTGATGGAATAATCAAGGCAAGTAACTGGGCTTCTAAATTTTTCCTATGAAATTTATTCGTCACTCTACTGGTCACAGATTGCTTAGATAGGGCTGAGGCCTTGTGGGAGAAGTGCTGGCAATATCTATCTGACGACATTGAAAACAATCACCATAGGAATCTTAAAAATCCAGGTATTATTTTGATCAACATAACTTTTCTATTGTTTGTATAATATTGAATGGGATATGTGTCTCTACATCTTTATTAAGAGGTTGTCATTTTCTTACAATCTGAATTTTTCTTCATTTCAACAACAATGCCTAGTTGCACAATCGTTTGTTACAGATATTCAGTTGACTGATGATCAGAAAAAGAACTATGCCCTTGTTGAGATTGAGAAGTTGCTTCGCAAATGGGAGAAAAGCCTTCGGGGATTATGATGGAATGCGATTTCCCAATACTTGTTATTTCACTTGTCCGTATAATATTTTGATACATGATGAATTGATCTATGATAAGAATGTGTTGGCCGACGAACATTCCAGATTGCTGTCAGATCAAATTGATGAACAGCGTGGCGTTTATGACATTGTGATGAGCGTAGTTGACGGTGACAAAAATGGTGTCTTCTTTTAGTATGGGCATGGAGGTACTGGAAAAAATGTATCACAAAGCACCCCGTCAGCTGCAATAAGGTCTCACGGGAAAATAGTTCTTAATGTAGTGTCCACTGCTATAGCTTCGCTCCTTCGAAGTGTTGGATCGGACGATGCAAGACATTTTCAAATTCAGCGACCCTCGGGGCAACAATCAACTATTCGGTGGCAAGACTATTGTATTTTGAGGGGTCTTTAGGCAAATACTTCTAGTTATACCCAAGGGATCTAGCAACAGATTGTAAATGATCTTTAAACTCCCCAGCCTCTTGGATAGTGGTAAAGCGCTCAAGCTCACAAAGAAGGTGAGATTGCGTAACCTTCCAGGAGATGAAGATTCCGATCAACTTCGGAAGTTTTCGGAGTAGATTTTGAGCATTGGTGATGGAGAGATTGATGGTCCGAATGATGGTGAGGCTACAAGTGAAATACCCGGTGATCTTTTGGTCCCACATACATCGAATCCCATCAAATCTATTGTAGAGAGCACCTACCCCAATTTTTTGACCGAGGGACATTCGTCATTTTATTTGAATGGAAGAGCTATATGGCATGGTCAATGACTATATGGTTGGGAAAAGCCCGTTAGAGATGAGGATGTATTATTGCTCGGATTCCATACGTAAGTCGGATGATTGTGATACAGATTTGCATAGAGAAATTTACACTCTTGAATTCATGAATGGGATTAGTTGCTCTAGAGTTCCCAGTCATGTTTTGAGGCTAAAGGAGGGCATTCAAGTGATGTCGATGCATAATACAGATCACTCTACTGGTTTGTGTAATGGTACTCGACTGATAGTAACTAGACTCAGAAATAATGTCATTGAAACGACTATTTTGTCTGGCGTAAATGTGGAGAAGCATTTCCTAATCTCTAAGCTGAGCCTAATGCAATCTAATTTAAGTTTGGGAACTATGATTAGGTATTATAATTAAAAAATAAATTAATAATTGAAAATTGATTTAACTTAGTGCCTATTAGCAAACAAATCTAAATGCATTTTAATGCATTCTTTTCAAATTTCAAATTTGGTCAAAAAAATCACATCCATATATCTCTCCACTCATTAAGGCCTTCAAAAGTTTTGGAATTACAAGAAGCGGGGCAAAGAAGAATAGCTCGTTCAAAGTTCCAAGCTCAATTGGAAGTACATTTGCATTATCAATATGATAGAATTACAAATGTCCCAATTGCTATTTAAATTTTTAATGAACTATAAGATAAGACAACTGCATTTTTGTAGTCTTCGATTGTGAAAGCTCTTTTATTATTCTCAAAATTTTTAAATATCTCTGACTCTTTTATCTTGCCCATCAACTTATCATCCAACTAGTTATCTCCCATTTTGTTGTGCAAGTTAACATATATATTAAAATTGTCTAAATTTCAAATCATAATCATAGCATGGTAGGAAACATTAAGTAACTAAGTAAACATTAATGCAAAATTAACCAACAATCATCACAATATAGTTAGTCAATAGTTTAGTAGTAAGTCCATTCAATTTCAATATTCAACCAAACTAATTAATAAAAACCTGTATATATGCCTAATTCTTAAATGTAAAAATTAAGCTAGTTCCAAAAACAAAGAAATTCAAATATATTACATAAAATTAAATTAATTCTTGCATTGGACTTCTATTTCTTTACAAAATTTTATTCGATTAGCATTGGATAAATACATCACATTATCAGAACATGGTTGTTAAATAAATCCATAATATGAAAAAATATTAGCTTGATATCATTATTTCAAATATAGGTTTGTGGGATTTTTTGGAAACAATGGTATCAAATCAACATAGAAAGAATTTGTTACCTTTAAATATTGATGAAAAGAACTTAAAAAATATAGGTTTGTATTGTTATCCATGGTTTAGTATTATAATTACATTGCCAACCAGTTAAAATTTTATTTATTTCATATCTATTCTATACAATGGCAAACTTGATTTTGTCAATCTTCTTCCTGTTGTCCATCACAGCTGCTTGTCTCAATGCTCATCCTCCAGCCTCGCCACCTTCTAAAGGCCAAACTCCTGGCGCTCATCCTCTAGCCGCGCTACCTTCTTTGATCTGATCCTCTGCACAATGCATGGATTAATGGTGCACGGACTTTCCACCGCTACAATGTAAAATTGGTTTTTGAGGACAAGAGAGGCTGTTCTTGAACCCAAACACCACCTAGGCCTGTTGCACTTGCTAAAATAATATCGAAATCACTGTATACATCAAGCTCGATAAGAAGAAACTTCACGTATACAACCTCAATTAATAATTGAGGTCTCGTATGCATGATAATAAAAATAAAGTTCAGTTTGTACTGATTTTTTTTGGCATTCCTTTTAACAAAAGTTTGTAATAAAGATCTTATCAATTAATAAATTATAATAATTAAGTTTTTTTCTAATGAATGGATGCAATTACAAATTATTATTATTATTTTCAACTGAGATTTTAAAGAATAAATAATATAAGAGTACTACTTGGCTAATATTATATTTTCATAACATAATGATGAATTTCCTTAATTTAAAAAAGAATAGATAATAATGAATTAAATTAAATTATTACTATGATTTTATGATTAATTTATTAGTAATATGTTAGTAAATACTAAATACACGATGTGATTACACTTTGAGAATACAAACAATCTTGACTCTTCTAAATCGATACTTGTCTATCCCAATAGTACCATGCATTATATATAATACGAGTCGAACAATTTGCATCTTAACGTTCAAGACATGCCGGCATCGATCCAACTACCATTTGAATATTTCATTCATTTAAGATGAGAAAAAAATTCCAAATAGTGATTAACTCTCCCATTCTGTTAACGTATCAATTTTATAGTTGTGCTAGAAGCATGACGAAAGCTAAAAATGTAACTCAATTTAATTTGATTGTTGATTTACAATAGTAAATTACAATAAAATTAAATGTGATGTAGAATTAATATTTGTACAACGACTGAATAATTTAAGGTTATTATTTGTAGCACTAAATTACAATAAAATAAAATTAATATTTGTAAGATTTGTACAAATCATAGTACTTGGAGTGTAAATCGAAATAAATCTCTCTAGGTCAAGCATGGAATAAGTTAATATGGAGAAAACAACCATTTCTCTTAGTCTGAATGCCATTCGTGGCTAGAACCATGGAAGATCTATTCGCAATGTCTTATATATGAGTCACGACACTTGGGGCTTGCCGCGATTATGGGATGGAATAAAAAATGCACCTTCGCTTTTATGAGGGACAAAGTATTATGGGATGGAAATGAGGTAGGTTATCAACTACAGATTAATGCGGTTATTCAACGTATCCTGTGAGTATTTTTCAATTATCAGTATCTCTTTGGAAAGTTATTAGTTGCTTTTGATTGGGCGGAAAAGAAAGTGAGTTGGGAACGCTTTTGAGATTTCGAGATATAGGGTGCTTTAATCATGCAATGGTGGTAGCTAAACAAGTTTAGTGACTTTTGGAGGCACCGAATTTGACTTCTTAAAGGAGAGTGAGTTTGGTGCCCCATCAAGTTTGGCGGCTTTTGATGTGGCTGAAAGAAGAGTGAGTTGGGAATGCTTTCGAGATTCCAAGATATGGGGTGCTTTAATCATGCAATGGTGGCAGGTAAACAAGTTTGGTGACTTTTGGAGACACTGAATTTGACTTCTTAAAGCTCAGCATTTCCCAGATATCTTGGAAGTGGCTCAATTATTCTTTCGCCTTTTGTTTGCGTTTTATAATGAATGAAGTTTAATTAGCTTTAAAAAAAATGGCATTAATTGAGCAAATTAACATTCAGTCCAATCTCCTCAAAATTTTTAATAGAAGCCATTCTTGAGTGGCTGATTCCACCTCCCAAGCATGTTAAATAAGTATCTTGTTGAATTCGGACATGATAAAATCACATGGGAATATTTAAACATCACATCAAGTTGGGCGACACATTTGCTAGGGTATGCCAGGATTTTCTTTAAATGAAATTGTGGGCACTCACTATTGTGATCTACTAATTTGTGTTGAGTTGAGTTGGCTTTCAAAGGTCACTCATCATTGCGGAAGAGATTCCAAGAAGGTTAACTTTGTATCCTTATGTAAGCGAGATTTTGATATATTGACATTCCAATTATATCTCTCTCATTCAGACACAGCAATTTTGGACTATGATTTGTACAAATCTAAAAAGTATTGATTCCCATGTTTTATTTTATCGTAATTTAGTGCTATAAATGATCAACTTAAATTGTTGTATAAGGCATGCGTAATGTATTAGTTTGAAATTCGGCGTAACTTGAATTATCATTATTTTCTTTTCATTATACTTTTAATTAATACTATACTATATAATAAAATACCCGAGTTGATCTATTTGAAGTTTTTGTTTTTTATCTTAAATGAATGAGCAATTCAAATGGCAAATCCTTAAATAATATTGTTATCCTAAATGAATGATAAACCTTATTTAGTGTCCAAGTTAAAAATCCTACTAATAGGTTTCGAAGTCTGGTTAAGAAGGCCTTATGTGTTGTTATGGACCCAGATGTGGAATTGGATATGGGCCTGATTATCATGTTTGTTGTTAGTTACATATCAACATTATGAACCTTTCCAACATCCTGGATACATAACAACATTTAGGGAGGACCTAATTCATCATACCAACCATGTCTTCCCCTGCAATTTGGCGGAGTATAGTTGCAAATTTTTTAGGGGGCAAGGGCCAATCATGTTAGTGAACAATACAAGAAAAAATTAGATTCAAAATTTTAGGAGAATAGCAACATTGGTCCTAAATCTGTTGGCCTAGTAGGAAGTCGGTTCCTAACCCATAAAAAGTAGCAAGATGTTCCCATTTCACAACATAGTTTGATATATGTTTATAGAGAGATCATTTTCAAATCTGATACATTCAAACATGAAAAATTGTAACATTGCGTAATGCTATATTGAGACTCATTTGTCATTGTAACCAAATTTTTGTTTTTTCCAAATCAACTTCGCTCTTGGTTGGAATCCTTTTTTTTAAACGCCATTTTTCAACGCAATCTAGATTGCTCCATAGGACTAAACAAGACTGAATATAATAGTTAATGGTGTTATGGAAAAAAATATTATTTTTCCTTACTACGGTCGAGTATTAAACATTTCACTTTGCCAAAGAAACCCACCTTAAATGTTCCGAGAAGTAGAGCAAAATTGCACATGCCTATTATATTAGATTATTATGCGAGAAAATCAAATGAACTTGCAATAGTTTAGGCTAAGAAATTACACTAATTTGAGTATAACATTTATACAAGGATATGATTAACAATGTACGTGCAAGTTTTACAACTTGGGTCACAAATGGATTTGCTGGTAAGCCCATGGACGTTAAATACCTCTGAAAATATATTTCTAAAGGGAATAAAATGATTTACATGGGGTGGTTTGATTCGCACTTCTTACCAACCAACATTGTATAGTTGCAGGGTACAATCCTTGCCTTGTAGCCAGGGATAAGTAAATTAATATAAATATCGATTCAATTCATTCCATCTTCCATCTCTTTTCTATAATCAAGCATTCCAAGCTAATTAATGGCATCCATTTACCTTTTCCTCTTTTCCATTCTCCGCTTTTTGTGCAAAATTAACTGTAATATGCCGATTGTGCCAAAACCTTCCAATCCCGTCCCCCCATTGTGCAAGGCAGGTGTGCTAGGCGATAAATCATGTTTCTGTCAGGTCTTCCGTAGCAGTACAGAGTATGGATTTGGTGGTGGTAGTGATAGAGATGTCAGAGCTGCACGGGATTGGTGCCGACTTGGACCTAGGTCGGCGTTAAACCAGAACTCTTCCTAGGCCTGTTGTATTCCTGTTTTCCCCTCAGCAATTGATCCTACCAGCTACGACGGCATAAAGACCGATCTATTAGTTCCACGTTGCATTCATTATTGCATGATTTAGTAAGTTAAGTGATGAGATCGCTTACCCGAATCACCTGCATTCAGCTAAATGACCTCACATATGTGAGTGGCTATTAAAATAAATATGCTGTTTCGTCCTCTCTGTCTGCATATAATGTAGTCCTTACAAATTTCTTATATTGATTATATTATTTTTAAATTAGTTACGAGAATGTCAGGATCGAACATTAGTATTGGACTAAAAGACACGAACACATCCCATGAATATGGCTTCTCGAATAATAATAGCGCTCGTATCTCTACTAATGGCAACAATCGACATACCATTCATAATTTACCTCGACCTATACTACCTTGTGATAGAATTTCGGAGCCGCTCAGAGGAAAGTGATTAATCAAGACTCTGGAGCTTCTTTATCAAATATTTGTAAGTATTTGTTAAAACAAAAATTGATTATTAAAAGATTGATTACTCTATTATAATTAGTTTAGTTGATTGTTCACTATATATATTCTTTAAAAATGTCACCATTAAAATTTTGTTTTACGTCCAACGTTTAACATGTAACTAATGCCATAATGACATCGATCTAGGTTTTGAGAATAACATTTATATTCTTAACTTAGGCAATAACACCATTGAACATATGGTTGGTAGTTCGTCCCGTTCTACAATAAGAAGTGGTAGAATTGATGACGTTGGTCCGAGCAATGTCAACAGCGTTGATGACGATAGCAATTCTTCAAATTTTGGTAAGTACTATTATTAAACTGTATCTGTTATCAGCTTTTTTACATTTTTTGGGGGGACATAGCATTAGTGAAATTTTCATTATCTAATTTGTATCATTTAGCCATGTTTTTATGTTGGTGAATACTTTAGTGATTTTTTTCTTGTAACAATTTTAGTAAATGAGTTTCCAGAATTGTCGGAAAATTCTTATGGAGATGAAGTTGATCATGAGTTATACGATGGTATGTAAAATAAAATAAAGTACATTTTTATTTTGTATATATATATATATATAATATGTATATATACACACATATTACGAATTACGAATTATAATTTGTTCCTATATCTTCTATTTAATATAGTTTCAAGTGACAACATTGAGTGTCCGAATTTCTCAATGGCAGGTGATCATTTTTTTAAAATTTTCCCCATGATATAAATCATTTTTTAAAAATGTTTTGCCAATATTGAAGAATTCATTATATGTCAATATTTTTTGTCTAAAAAGTGGTTTGATTTTTGGTAGAATATGTTAATATTTGAGATGGCGTATATTCGTGCGAGCACTGGGTACTATATTTTGGTACGTCAAGAAACATAACCCAAAATTTACCATGTACTGCAATCCAAGCAATGTAGTCCTTCTATCCGTGAAGGATCCTCCCCGAGTATTCAAAATATTGATTTTTGGACACGGCCAAAGGAGTAGACATTTTATGGACAACATCCAGTCTTATAACTCCACGTTTTTCTTTACTTCGATGGGTTGAAAGAAAGATAAAAGGGCGAACAAGGGCAAAGCCTCAGTGTATTAAAGTTGAACGATATGAACCACCATAGTATCGGTTGCTTACTTTCGGCTGTGGGTGAACACCAAAAGTTCTTGCAAGTGTACATATAGTACCCTCACAATGAAATCAGGAATAGAATGGAAGCTATGAGGTTAGTTTTAATGATATTGTGTCAGATTTTTCACTACTCTTTTTCACAAATTTTTTTTTGAAACTTTGTAAAACCACTATGCTTCTTGTAACACTGCATTGTCCTTTTGTTTGTCTAATAGGTTCGAAGGAGTAAAAATCTTGCACATTGAGATTGATTCGGATTTTAAGGATATGCTAGGCGAACATAACGTGCTGGCTAAAATCTTTAGAATGGCATAGGACAAATTGAATGACATTGTGTCAATGTTGAGATGAAGCTTCTTGGAAAAGGGAGTGGTGATGGTAGAAGATATAACCTTCCCCAGCCAAATGAAGTCGTAGCATTTATTAAGGGGGACATAACTTTTGATCGACTTGAGCATGACGTGGTTGTTAACAGAAAAAGGCAGAGGCATCCAACCTGTGAATCATCTAAACCCTTCAATTCTCTGTCTCCAATATCCGTTGCTTTTTCCCTTTGGGGAGGATGGACATAGGGAAGATTTTCATCTTACGCGTGCATTGGAATCATCCTTTAAAGGTAGAAAGCATGTTAGTCCAAGAGAATATTTTGCCTATAGGATACCGGAGAGATTGAATAAGTCGCCATATATATTCTTCGGTGTAGGAGGCTATTCCAACAGTTCTTGGTTGATGGTTATACGTTGATTGAGACATCTGGCATTAACTAGGTCTGCACACATCAGTCGGAATTGAGATCAAAGTTATATTGTGGGCTTCTCGATGCATATGGGTGTGGTGAGGCTAATCCGACGAGGTTGGGAAAGAGGGTGGTGTTGCTTAGCACTTATATTAGAAGTGCTTATACTGTGATTGTGAATTATCAGGATGCAATGGTGATTTTTCGATGGGCTAGATATCCAAAGTTATTCATCACCTTTACGCGTAATCCTAAATGGCTGGAGATTACACTTTTTTTCGAGGCTAGAGACTTCGGTATGAGGATTTACCAGATATTGCCTATAGGGTATTCAAGATTAAGCTGGACCAGCTGATCAATGACGTAAAGATAAAAAGATATTCAGGGAGACCAAAGCTGGTAAATTATTTTCTTTAAAGCATTTTTTCCGTTGAAATAGGTATCATTTCCTCTGGCTTTTTAGTTAAATTTTTTTATACGAGTCGAGTCTTTGGGTGCTAGTAGTGATCTTTTTCTGGATTATGCAGTCATATATACTGTGGAGTTCCTAAATCATTGCCAGCCGTATGCACATATTTTGCTATTTATGGCCCTCAAACACTAGGAGCCAGTTGCGGAATAGATTGATAAGATGATATCTGGTGAGTTTCCCAACAAGGAGTTTCAGCCCTAATATTACAATCTGGTCAAAGATCTTATGATTCGTGGTCCATGTGTTATATTTAATAAGAATTCTCCCTGTATGGTCAAAGATAAATGCACAAAACATATTCCTAAGAAGTTTGCCTCCCTCACGAGTATTGATAAAGGTGGATTTCCTGTGTATAGGCGCCGAGAAGATTGAAGGACTGTTGAGAAAAGTGGGATTCTATCCGACAACAAATATGTAATCCCTTACAACCCTTATTTACTTTCAAAGTAAGAAGCACATATTAATGTGGAGCGGTGCAGCCATGCCAGGCCCAATAAGCACATGTTCAAATACATAACTAAGGGCAATGATCGGATCACTATTGCATTTATAAAAGATGTAGATTCTAACTCGACAAAATCTATTGATGAGATTAAGTCCAATTATGATTCTCTGTACATCTTAGCGTGCGAGGCGGCCTGGCGGATATTCGCTTTCCCAATAAGCTACAGGAATGTCTCAATCGAACGTCTGAACTTTCATCTTCCTGGGGAACAAAGTACTATATATTCTGAGGATGATGAGGTTGAGACTATTTTGAGGTGGTCCTTTTTCGAACAAAGCAAGTTCATGGCATGGATGAAAGCAAAAAGCAATATCCGGTAGCTAGGAAACTTACCTATGCAGATTTTCCTAATGTGAACTTCCTAATCACTTCGTATGGAGAAGAAAACCCATAATTGGTATCTTGGGAAAACTGATTTTTCCGTTGTAAGTTGTTTTTTGCTCGGCCTAGCACCGGAGAGAGGTACTGCCTATGTGCATTATTTACTTAAGATTCGTGTTTTTACTTTGTTATGGCTTGATATTTGTAAAATATTTTTCTTTCCCGCCATTTCAAGTACTATCGGCTCATGTTATTAAATCATGTATGTGATCCCAAATGTTATCGTGACATGAGGACGGTGGACGGAATAGTATATGCTCGAGGAATTTTAGATGACGACAAAGAATAGGTTGATGGAATAATTGATAAGTGCTAGAAAAGCACTTAAATAACTCTTCTATTTTACGTGTTTGTGTGTTTTATTAGTGTTATATGTTCCGTTTTATGTGTTTTCCTTTATTTTAGTGTTTAGGGTCACAAAGAATCAAAAGGAGTCAAAATGAATGAAAATCGAATGAAAACGGAAACTCGGGACCAAAATGCAAGCGAATCAAAGGTGGAGGGCCTCCGATGCAATTTTATGAAAAGTTATTTTTATAATTTTTCTTGTGCCAATGTTTAAGAACATCAAAAGAGGATTCCCAAACTTTTTCCCAATCCCAAATCGGAGTTTCCTAGTTAAAGTTATGGCCGTTTGAAGAAAAATGACTAAAGTGTAAAAAAATCAGCAACTCGGATTTACTGGCGCAGTTCAGTAATTTTACCATAACGTGAGCTACAAATATCGAATTGACCCGATTCTTGTTCCTGTGGAAAGTAGACTCAGAGGGCTACAACTTTGGTGTTCATGACTTCAGACGATTCGGACATTATGGTTGTCAACAATGGGTAAAACTGTGACTATTCTGAATGGAGGATTCCTTGGGCCATGTTTTGGTAGAAAATTCATAACTTTCTATTAAAATATCTAAAAGAGGAAATTCCAATTGCATAATTCAGCCAAGATGCTTACCTACACCATGATGAAATTCCATTATCATGATTTGGTGGATACAATTTAATAAACCCATGATGGTGCATGAGTGTAATTTTTTATTATATTTTCTTATGAAATTTTGCCTATAAATAGAGGCATTTGTAAGGAAGGAAGACACAACTTTGAAGAGAGAATTAGCTTGTGATTCTCTCCAACTTTCTCCTCAATAAAATTCTCTTCATCAATTGTTCTTAGTTCTAGCTTGAAAGCTCTTAGTTTCTCATATTCCGGCGGAAGTAAAAACCTAAATTTAGGTTCAAATAATCAATCAACGATACTTTGGCTGTGAATATGATTAGCGGAGCATTTCTTCGCTAGTTTTTCTCTTTCTTTTATTTTTCATGTTTCAGAAAGATAATTTCTCATATATTGTGGAGGTGATACAAGGCGAACACTCGCTAAAAAGTATTTAACCCGCATATATGAGTGATTAAACTTCTCTATTTATTTCTTAGCATTTATTTTCTTGTTTCTATATTTTTGTATATTATTTGTGATAGTGAAGTATAATCTATTATATTGTGGAGGTGATACAAGGTGAACACTCGCTAAAAAGTATGAAACCCACAAATATGAGTAGTTAGACTTCACTATCTAGTTCGAGGAACGTTGTGTTCAACTAACATGTTGTTATCTTTCCTAACTCTTTAGTAACGTTTTATCTATTCCTTCACTTCAATTTGTTGGTTTGTTATGCTTGTAAACCCGTTTTTTGAGTTTATGTCATTATTGCATTCACTTTGGCAAATTGAATCAATTAATCTGTAAACTCAAGTTACATGCTAGGATTGGAACTCTTGATCCGTAAATGTCATTAGATTCCAATCCAAAGTAGCAAATGAATATCGTGCATATTTATTAACAAATCAACTTAGATGCATTAATTCGAGTTTGTGAAATTATTCATCTAATTCAACTCATTCTTCTCGTTCATTTCATACTAGCTTTGCATTAAATCCTAAGAACTTGTTTAGGGTTATCCAATAGCTAGATGTTAAGTTAAAGAGCTCACTTTAATTTAATATACTTAAGGAAGAATTCGTTAATCAGAGCGTATTGATTCATTGGAGTTGATAAATTGAAGAAGGAATAGTAACACGTTGCATGGGAAAGATAAACGCGAGTTGTTGACACAACCGAACCCGAGAACTAGATATTTATTTCAACTGTTTCTATTTAAATTTTATATTTTATCATTTTATTTTTGAATTTCTTTCTAATTTCTCAAAGCCCCCCTTACTATATTAATTGATTAAATAAACTAGATGAAACACCGTTCCTCTTGGGTTCGACCCTTACTTACCACTTCTACATTAATTTGTAGTTTTGAAACCGAGTAAGGAAAAAAAATTAAACTTTGGCGTGCAGCGGCAAACGCGAACAATAATCGAGGGAAGTAACTCGGTTGGCTGAATTTTCCCTGTTAAATTTATTCGCCACGCTGCTGGTCACAGATTGCTTGGACATGCCTGAGGCCTCGCGGGTGAAGTGCTAGCAATATCTATCTGACGATGTTTGATAAGTGCAATTTATTCACTTATTTAGGTCTTTAAACAATGTATTTTTCTTATTTTTAGTCAATTTCATATTTAATTTTGTGATATTTGTTTCTATTTCAGTAAAAATCGGGAATTGAAGAAAATATTACAATTTTGAGCCAAATGGGACACAATTCAGAAGTTGAAGCACCCAATCAGAAGAAATAAAATCGGGAACGTTAAGAGAAATCAAATGGGACACAGGTTGGAGAGATTTAAAAGTTTGGGGACTCAATTCATCAAAGTTGGAACTTCAGGACTTGCCCTGCAATTAAATTGTGGGGACTAAATTGCAATAGGGTAAAAGTTGAAACTAGTATAACCATGCAGTCGCATGCGCGACCGCATGCCTTTGCAAAATTGTAACCACGCTGTAATGCCCCGAGTTCGAAGAACTCAAATCGTTAGTTCTTTTTCTAAAACTATATTTATTTATTTAATTTTTTTTCTAATGCGGAAAAATAACATTAAAATGCGGAAATATATTTTTAAAAAATTAAGATGCGGAAATTCATTTAAAATAGCAACCACTTAGAGTATCGTGTAAATATTTGATCTCTAGACATTCAAAACATCTAACATAAGGAACTAAATAGTTCAAAAAGTCTAAAACGACATAATCTAATACATCAGTTTATCAAAATAAAAATGAAAATGAAATCTCATTTTTAATAACCTCGGTAGAGCTCCCATGACTCGCCACGCCTCCGGACTCCTCAATCTGTAATTAGAATGAAAGGCGTGAGTATTTAAATAATACTCAGTAGGCTTTGCGCAAGTTAATCATCTATACAAATATATAAGGCAAATAGTTATGTAAACTCTGTAGTATAATACCCGAAGGTAACTCTGGGCCCGAAGGCAACTCGAGGCAACTCTAGGCCCGAAGGCAACTCAAGGCCCAAAGACAAGTAATTTGTCAGAAGGCAACTCTGGGCCCGAAGGCAGCTCTATTACACACTAAAGGCACTCATATAGTATAGATCATTAACTATAAATGTGCGATAAGTAAAAGTGAGTCTTTTGAGCCTACCTAAATATCTCTCGAGTTTTTAGTCTACTGAGCGGTGAAAATCAGTCCTCTAGCTATTCGTACACCCCGTCTAGTCAATAACAAGTTTAATTTATGTTAATACTCTTAAATATTAAGTATCTATAAGTAATATAGAAGTTTGTGGACCAAAATAGAAAGAATATAAAACTTTGGGGGTCAATTTGAAAGAATTGAATAGTTTGAGGACCTATTATGCAATAAAGGTGAACTAAAAATATTTTGGGCTCAATTATAAGATTTCTAAAACATGAGGGACTAATATGCAATTAAAGTTTAAGCGCTAACTTAAATAGGAATAAGAAATTAAAGCATTAAAAGTGAAATAAAAGTTTAAGGGTCAAACTGCAACAATTGGAAGTTAGGGACTTGAATTTAAATAAAGTTTGAGAGGCTCATTTAAATAAAATAAATAAAATGGGGATTAGAGTTGCAAATAATATTTAGGACTAAATTATAACAATCAAAAGCTTGGGATTTGAAATTAAATAAAACTTGGGGACCAACTTAAACTGATTAAAGAGGATGAGGGACTTGGCTCAAAAATTTCGGATTTAAAACATGGATTTGGCTGAAAATGCAATCGGCTCTCTGGTCTCTCTCCCGACTCTCTCTCTCTCTCTCCCCGCAAACACACGGCTGAAATTTAGACTTGGCGGCGGTGGTGGTGGAGGTCGCCGGCGAAGATGGTGTGTGTAGTGGTGGTCTTCTTGGTGGTTTTTGATTGGAGAAATAATGGTTATAGAGCTCAAATTTGATGGTTGAAGGTCGAGAAGAAATTTTGGGTATTTTCAAAAATCGACCTAATCTACAATCCTTTTCGAAATTAAATGGTCCTATGCTGTTTTCGAAATTAAATGGTCCTATGCTGTTTTAGGGAGATAAGGGAAAGTGTAGGTATGATTTTTATGTTATAAAGTTGAGTTTGAGTGAGGGTGGTACAACTTGGCCGAGTTTTTGCTATGGGGCATATGTATGCGTGTATATATATATATATATATATATATATATATATGCGTGCGTGTGTGCGTGTTTGATGGACATGACGATGGAGATGGTGGCTTCGTGGTGGTGCGGCGGTGAGGTGGTGGTGCGGGTACGTGTATATTTGTGTGTGTATAAAAGAAAATCAAGTGGGCAGTACAAGAAGATGATTAAGAACTTGTGTGTGATTAAAAACTTAGAACAACAAAAAAATAAAATTGGAGATATAAATGAAAATATCAAGAAATCTTACCACTTGAAGTTAGTTTGATTTATTGAATGAGAATGAGTGGGATAAACTTGAAGATACCAATTGTGGACAGAGGGGAAAGTAGTGAGGCTAGGGTTTTAAAATCAACCTTAAACTTGTATAAATAGGGTAAAACTAGGGTTATCCCTCCAAATGGGCTTTCTTGTAGTATACTACTAAAATTGGGACGTTAAACGGGCCTATAATTGGGTTTAAAGTATATATATAAAGTAATGATTGAATAAGAAACTAAATCTTTAGGGATTAAAACGAATAATTTCTAAAGTTTGGTCCTCAAATGTAAATTGAAAATAAATAAATGTTTTATAAATTATTATTATTATTATTTTAAATAATTTAATATAGTAGTAAATAATATAAAATTTAACTAGACGAGCGTACGCTGTTTCATTCTATAGGTGAAGTTGTAGCGACACATTTGAGATTTTACTTTAATTAAATATTTTAATTTAAGGAAATTCGCAGTCACTACAACCTTACCATCTTAGAAATAATTTCTTCCTCGAAATTTAAGCTTACTTGAAATATAAACTTACTTGATCTATAATGTTTGGGTATATGGATAGGATTTCTTCTTCTTTCTCCCATGTTGCCTCATCCTTGCCATGACTACCCCATTGAATCTTAACTAGGGGAACTATTCTATTCCTCAAGACATGGACCTTTCGATCTATGATCGTCACGGGTGTCTCTTGATATGACAAATCCTTCTGAATATCCAAAGATTGAAAGTTCACCACATGACTCGGATCATGTACATACTTCCTCAACTGTGAGACGTGAAATACATTATGCACCGATGAAAGCTCGGGTGGCAAAGCCAAGCGATAAGTTACTGTCCCAACTTCTTCTAGTATCTCGAACGGTCCAACGAACCGTGGTCTTAACTTCCCTTTCTTCCCAAAACACATGGTGCCCTTCATTGGAGACACCTTGAGAAATACTTTCTCTCTAATCTCAAACTTCAAGTGCTTTCTCCTCTTATCGGCGTAGCTCTTCTGTCTATCTTGAGCAGCCTTGATCCTCACTCTGATCTTCTCTATAGCCTCAACAGTTTTCTCTACCATTTCTGGTCCCAACATCTTCCTCTCTCCAACTTCATCCCAATAGATTGGCGATCGACACCGTCGCCCATCAAATGCCTCATAAGGCGCCATCCCAATCGTGGCCTGGAAACTGTTGTTGTAGGCAAACTCTACAAGTGCCAAATGAGTTTCCCAACTCTCGGCTAAGTCTAAAACACATGCTCTCAACATATCCTCCAATATCTGAATGGTACGTTCAAATTGACCATCCGTCTGGGGATGGTAAGCGGTACTGAATTTAAGCTTCGTGCCCATAGCCATCTGTAAACTCTCCCAAACTCTCAAGGTAAACCTCGGATCTCGATCTGAAACAATGGACATAGGTACCCCATGTAGACGAACAATCTCTCTAACATATAACTGTGCCAACTGGTCGATGCTGAGAGTCATCCTAACTGGTAGAAAGTGTGCAGATTTCGTAAACCGATCCACAATCACCCATACGGCATCATGTCCTCTTGAGGATCTCGGTAGAGCCGTCACGAAATCCATAGTAATCTTCTCCCACTTCCACTCTGGTATCTCCAAGGGATTTAACAATCCCGAAGGCCTCTGATGTTCAGCTTTAACTTGCTGACAGACTAAGCATCTAGCCACAAATCTTGCAATGCAACCTTTCATATTCCTCCACCAAAAGGTATCTTGTAGGTCACGGTACATCTTCGTTCCACCAGGATGTGCTACATAAGGAGTCGAGTGAGCCTCTGTCATAATCTCATCTCTTATCTGCTCATCTTCCGGCACACACAAGCGCCCCCTAAACACAAATGCTTCGTCTGAAGCAATCTCAAAGCCTATCCTCTTACCAGTCCCAACCTCCAATCTAATCTTTTCAAGGAACTTAACCTTCCTTTGGGCCATTACAATTCGACTTCTCAAGTCTGGTTGGACAATTAAGGTTGCTAGCTTGCTCGATTGCCAACTCGGCCAAGCTCATACTTCAATCTTCAAATTCTGCAAATCCCGAATTATTTGATCTTGCATAGTACCCAATGCAAATAACTGTCCAACACTCTTCCTACTCAGTACATCTGCCACTTTATTAGCCTTACCCGGATGATAGAGAATGGTACAATTGTAGTCTTTCACAAGCTCTAGCCAACGGCGCTGCCTAATATTCAACTCTTTCTGAGTGAAGAAGTACTTGAGGCTCTTGTGATCTATGTAAATCTCACACTTACTCCCGTACAGGTAATGACGCCAAATCTTCAGAGCATGTACCACTGCTGCAAGTTCCAAATCATGCGTCGGACATTGTTGTTCATGTGGCTTCAACTGTCTCGACGCGTAGGCAATCACTTTCCCTTTCTGCATCAATACACATCCCAATCCTTGCTTAGAAGCATCACTATAAATGACAAAACCTTCAGTTCCATCGGGTATAGTCAACACTGGTGTCGTAACCAATCGACTCTTCAACTCCTCACAACTCTTCTCACACTGATCGATCCAATGGAACTTAACACCCTTCTTAGTCAACTTAGTCATTGGACCCGCAATCTTGGAAAAACCCTCAATGAATTGTCGATAGTATCCGGCTAACCTGAGAAAACTCCTTACTTCTCCAACATTTGTGGGAGTAGACCAATTCATCACAGCTTCAACTTTGGAATGATCAACTTCAATGCCCTTGGCCGTTACAATATGACCCAAAAATCCAACTTTTTCTTGCAAAAATTCACACTTCTTGAACTTTGCATATAGCCTCTCCCTCTTCAATACGTCAAGAACAATGCTCAAATGTTCTCCATGCTGATCAGAATCGCTGGAATAGATCAAAATGTCATCGATAAACACAATGACAAATTTATCCAAATATTGACGAAAGACTCGATTCATCAAATCCATGAACACTGCCGGTGCATTCGTGAGACCGAAAGGCATCACTGTAAACTCGTAATGCCCATATCGTGTCCTAAATGCTGTCTTCGGTATATCTGTCGACTTGATCTTCAACTGGTGGTATCCCGACTTCAGATCAATCTTCGAGAAAACCAAAGCACCCTTCAATTGATCAAACAAATCTTCAATTCTTGGTAGAGGGTACTTATTCTTTATCGTCAACTTGTTGAGCTCTCTATAATCAATGCACATCCTCATACTCCCATCCTTCTTCTTAACGAACAAAATAGGTGCTCCCCACGGAGACACACTTGGCCGGATAAAACCTTTCTCAAGCAACTCTTCCAATTGAACCTTCAACTCTTGCAACTCCTTCGGTGCCATCCGATATGGGGCGTTAGACACGGGGGCAGCCCCCGGTACCAGATCGATAGCAAACTCCACTTGCCTATCGGGTGGGACACCTAGCAACCCATCTGGAAAAATACCTTTATACTCACACACCACTGGCACAAAATCCACCATAACTTCTTCTAAAGGTTCGCCTTGAAGGCTGACAAGATATCCCATACTATTTCCCTTTGCCGAAAGCTTTTCCGCTTGTAGAGCCTAGATAAGGGGAGGAAGAGCCTTAATCTTCGACCCATAGAATCTAAACACTTCTTCTCCATCTTTTTGAAACACAACTTCTTTCTCATGGCACGCCGGCACGGTTGGCGCTTAACCAGTGCATGCCCAAGATAATATCAAAATCCTTCATCGAAATCACATTCAAATCTACCTCTAGCACCATCCCATCAAAGTCTATCGGTACGGTCTTGGCTATTCTATCAGTCTCTATAGTCTTTCCTGATGGTAGGCTAACCTCAAGTATGCTATCAGTTTTCTCCACTAACAAATCCATTCTATCCAAGCATGCATCAGAAATAAACGAGTACGTGGCACCCGAATCTAATACCAAATACAGATAACACACATGTGATCGTATTAAGAACACACATTTAGGGAGGAGTGATAGGTAGTTAATGATGACATATTAGAGAGCACTAGAGTAAGTGATATACCCGCAATCACATCAGCATCTCCCGCGGCATCCAAGCAAAAACTCTAGCTTTCCCCTTCCTTTCTTGCTCAGTCTGCTTAGACGGTCCCTCATTGTTCCTAGCTTGCGTGGAACGACAATTTGGTGCAATATGGCCCGGCTTCCCACACTTGAAGCAAACACCGGTACCCCAAAGACACTGTCCTCTATGATACTTCTTGCACCTCGGGCACTGGGGGACGTCTCCTGAAGTTTGACCCTTAGTCGGTCCATAATTAGGCTTCTTGCTTGGCATCTGACTCTTGTTCTTGTTCTGATTCTGACTTAGGCCTTGCCATTTCCTCTTTCATTGAAACTTTTGGCCACTTTGATTTCCCTTGTCATTAGCTTCCTCCATAACATAGGCCACAGTCTGAGCTTCGCTAATAACTTCCTCTGAGCTTTGCTAACAACTTCACCATAAGTGGGGAGCTCAAGAACACTCACAATTTGGTGAATCTCGGGAGTAGGCCCATCTCAAAGCGGCGTGCCTTCTTCTCCTCTTAATCAACAAGCTGGGCCGCAAATCGAGATAACTCCTCGAACTTCCTCTCATAGTCAGTGATATCCATGTCGCCCTGCTTCAGATCCAAGAATTCTCTCTCCTTCTTATCACGAAGGGCCCATGGAAAGTACCTGTTCCTCATTCCCTCCTTAAACTGCTCCCAAGTGCAGGTCCTTTGTTGCTCGACACTCCTAGTCTGGGTATCCGATGCCCACCAATGGCTAGCATTGCCCTTCAACATGAACTCCGCACATAACGCCTTCTGATCCTTAGGGCATGACATGTGTCTGAAAATCCTCCCAATGTCTTGAATCCACTCCTCAATAGCTAGAGGACCGCTCTCACCGTCAAATGTAGGTGGGTTGTACTTCCGAAACTGTACAACTGGTGATATGGTAGGGGCAACTGGAGCAAGCGGAGGAGGAGCTTGCGCCAGATTCTGAATGCACTGCATGAAATTCCTCATGAAAGTGGCCGGGTCGAGCTGATTAGGATCAACCCCATGTGGAGTAGCCCTACGTGGTCGAACCATCTTCCTAAGCAATCAAACCACACAATACAACACCACGTCACATTCCCATTACAGTCAATCGCAAGTCCATTACAACTCCCATCTGAATGCATAACACCAAACTAAAGTCCCAATCACCAGCAATTACAAATCACCGTTCAATATAGGCAAGAGAGAACAACAATATCCATACACAATAGTCAATGCTTGAAAATCATGAAGTAAATTTCGAGGACTAGAAATATCATGCGATACATTTAAAGTTATGCTTTATTAACCACTCGGAGATTTCACGCTTAGGCTCAAACTCGGTTTCTTTTCTCTCTATCCGAATACAAGTGCTTCATCTCTATCTTATATAAAATATTTCATCTCATGCTTACGGAAAAATAAACCATAAAATCTTCATAAATGAACACTTTACCTTGGAGTCGGTGGAGAGACCATGATCATGGTAGCTCTTAGGACTTAAAACTCTTAAATTTTTCAAGATTTGTTTTGAAAATACTTCAAAAATGTGCAAGTCTATAGAAACGTAGACCCGCCTCTGATACCAAGCTTGAACGCCCCGAGTTCGAAGAACTTGAATCGTTAGTTCTTTTTCTAAAACTATATTTATTTATTTATTTATCTTTTCTAATGCAAAATATAACAAATAATTAAAATGCGAAAATATATATAAAAAAATAATTAAGATGCGGAAAGTCGTTTAAAATAGCAACCACTTAGAGTATCTTGTAAATATTTGATCTCTAGACATTCAAAACATCTAACATAAGGAACTAAATAGTTCAAAATATCTAAAATGACATAATCTAATGCATCAGTTTATCAAAATAACAACGAAAATGAAATCTCATTTTTAATAACCTAGGTAGAGCTCCCATGACTCGCCACGCCTCCGGACTCCTCAATCTGTAATAAGAATGAAAGGCATGAGTATTTAAATAATACTTAGTAGGCTCTGCGCAAGTTAATCATCTATACAAATATATAAGCCAAATAGTTATGTAAATACTGTAATATAATACCCGAAGGTAACTCTGGGCCCGAAGGTAGCTCTAGGCTCGAAGGCAAGTAATTTGCCCGAAGGCAACTCCGGCCCGAAGGCAGCTCTAGGCTCGAAGGCAAGTAATTTGCCCGAAGGCAACTTTGGGCTCGAAGGCAGCTCTGTTACAGACTAAAGGCACTTATATAGTACAGATCATTAACTATAAATGCGCGATAAGTAAAAGTGAGTCTTTTGAGCCTACCTGAAATATCTCTCGAGTTTTAGTCTACTATGCGGTGAAAATCAGTCCTCTAGCTGTTCGTACACCCCGTCTAGTCAATAACGAGTTTAATTTATGTTAATACTCTTAAATATTAAGTATCTATAAGTAATATAGAAGTTTGTGGACCAAAATAGAAAGAATATAAAACTTTGGGGGTCAATTTGAAAGAATTGAATAGTTTGAGGACCTATTATGCAACAAAAGTGAACTAAAAATATTTTGGGCTTGATTATAAGATTTTTAAAACATGAGGGACTAATATGCAATTAAAGTTTAAGTTCTAACTTAAATAGGAATAATAAATTAAAGGATTAAAAGTGAAATAAAAGTTTAAGGGTCAAATTGCAACAATTGAAAGTTAGGGACTTGAATTTAAATAAAGTTTGAGGGCTCATTTAAATAAAATAAATAAAATGGGGGATTAGATTTCCAAATAATATTTAGGACTAAATTATAACAATCAAACGCTTGGGATTTGAAATTAAATAAAACTTGGGGACCAACTTAAACTAATTAAAGAGGATTAGGGACTTGGCTCACAAATTTCGTATTTAAAACATGGATTTGGCTGAAAATGCAATCGGCTCTCTGGTCTCTCTCCCGACTCTCTCTCTCTCTCTCTCGGCAAACACACGGCTGAAATTTAGACTTGGCGGCGGTGGTGGTGGAGGTCGCCGGCGAAGATGGTGTGTGTAGTAGTGGTCCTCTTGGTGGTTTTTGATTGGAGAAATAATGGTTATAGAGCTCAAATTTGATGGTTGAAGGTCGAGAAGAAATTTTGGGTATTTTCAAAAATTGACCTAATCTACAATCCTTTTCAAAATTAAATGGTCCTATGCTTTTTTAGGGAGATAAGGGAAGGTGTAGGTATGATTTTTATGTTATAAAGTTGAGTTTGAGTGAGGGTGGTACAACTTGGCCGAGTTTTTGCTATGGCGTATACGTATGCATGCATATATATATATGCATGCGTGTGTGCGTGTTTGATGGTGATGACGATGGAGATGGTCGCTTTGTGGTGGTGCGGCGGTAAGGTGGTGGCCGGCGGTGAGGTGGTGGTGCGGGTATGTGTATATTTGTGTGTGTGTAAAAGAAAATCAAGTGGACAATACAAGAAGATGATTAAGAACTTGTGTGTGATTAAAAACTTAGAACAACAACAAAATAAAAATGGAGACATAAATGAAAATATCAAGAAATCTTACCACTTGAAGTTAGTTTGATTTATTGAATGAGAATGAATGGGATGAACTTGAAGATACCAATTGTGGAAAGAGGGGAAAGTAGTGAGGTTAGAGTTTTAAAATCAACCTTAAACTTGTATAAATAGTGTAAAACTAGGGTCACCCCTCCAAATGGGCTTTCTTGTAGTATAAGACCAAAATTGGGACATTAAACGGGCCTATAATTGGGTTTAAAGTATATATATAAAGTCATGATTGAATAAGAAACGAAATCGTTAGGGATTAAAATGAATAATTTCTAAAGTTTGGTCCTCAAATATAAATTGAAAATAAATAAATGTTTTATAAATTATTATTATTATTATTTTAAATAATTTAATATAGTAGTAAATAATATAAAATTTAACTAGACGAGCTTACGCTGTTTAATTCTATAGGTGAAGTTGTAGTGACACGTTTGAGATTTTACTTTAATTAAATATTTTAATTTAAGGAAATTCGGGGTTAATACACATGCGACCGCACGCGAGGTAGCATGGTTATATCGGGCAGACTTTTGGAAAACTTTCCGAAATTGAATTGGACTCTGATTTTTTGGGCTTTCTTGCATCTATTAATACCGATTTCGACCTAAAAATTGGGGGACCGTCAGAGAAGAGGAGAGAACGAAAATTGGAGCAATCAACTTGGAGAAACTTGGAGAAAAAGCCACAATTGAAGATTCAAATTCAAGAGCTCAACATTAACTCGGTTATGGCTTTCTCTTCTCGTTTTTCTTCTATTCTTTACAGCATGTTAGGCTACATTTCTCATAGCATTAGGTAGAGATGAAACTTCGATTTTAGTTTCAATCCGGATTGTTAATTTGATGTTTTGTTAATTCTTATGCTAAGATGAATGTTCGGTTTTGAGTTTTCAATATAATTATGCTTTCTTTTATAACTTGTGGCCAAAGTTGATCTGTGATCTATTTATTGCATTGAGAAATCGTGAATAGATTAGACTCTTGTTGAAAACCACAAAGTCCAATAGGGGATGAGAATACCCCTATGCTTTGTGCGATGTTTTTATGCAATTCTTGCGTTGTAATGCATTTTTATGGCATTGTTATCATAGAGATATAGTTAACACGTCATATAAATAGGTTGAATTCTACTTGAGAAAGATTATTCAACAAATTTTGTGAATTGAATCGTCAAAACTAACTTTCATTGTCAAATTAATAATCCGGGGGATGACTAATTGAAAAGTGAATTCGAAACTTTAATGCTAGTTTTTCCATATTTGATTTAAAACTATAAAAAATCATTCTTTTAATTTGTTCCAATTTAATTCTTAATTCTTAATTTTAGATTTAGCAATTTAATTTAATAATTTAATTTTCGCAAGATTGAAAATTAATTGATCTCAACGTATTCATTTCGGTTTAGGCTAGTTAGAGTGAACGTGGGAATAAATCAGTTCTCGTGGGTACGACATCCGGACTTTAAAAGTCCCCTTTATTACTTATATGATCCGTACACTTGCGGTGTGGATTCATTCACAACAATATTGAAAACAAACACCGCAGGAGTTTTAACAATCCAGGTATTATTTTGCTGAACGGAACTTTTCCATTGTTTCCATAATATTGAATGGGACATGTTTCTCTACATCTTTGTTAGGAGGCTGTTCTTTGCATGCCATCTAATTTTTACTTCATTTCAACAATAATGCCTTATTGTGCAAGCTTTTGTTATAGATATTCAGCTGACTGACGATCAGAAAAAGAACTATGCCTTGTTTGAGATCAAGAAATTGCTCGCCAATGGGGTAAACGCCTTTCGGGATTACAGTGGAATAGCATTTCCCAATGCTTCTTATTTCACTTCTTCGGATATTATTTTGACCCATCATGAATATATCTGTGATAAGAACGCATTGGCCGATGAACATTCCAGAATACTGTCAGATCTAGCAGATTAACAGTGCAGTGTTTATGACATTGTGATGAGCGCAATTGACGGTGATAGGAGTTGTGTTTTCTTTTTGTATAGGCATGGAGGTGCTAGAAAAAATTTCTTATGGAGCACCCTGTTGGTTAAAATAAGGTCTCATGCGAAAATAGTTCTTAATGTAGCATCCACTGCTATAGCTTCACTCCTACGACCATGGGGAACGACTGCACATTCAAGGTTTGTCATTCCGCTAAATGCAGATAAAGAATCAAAACGTAACACTACACTGGGAAGTCATTTGCCGAAGCTAATACAGAGGACGAACTTGATAATTTGGGATGAGGCTCCCACAATTAACAAGCACTAGTTCGAAGCATTGGATCGCACGATGCAGGCCATTTCCAAATTCATCGGGCATCAGGGCAATAATCAACTATTCGGTGGCAAGACCATTGTATTTTGAGGGGACTTTAGGCAGATACTTCCAGTTGTACCCAAGGGATCTAGCAACAGATAGTAAATGCATCTTTAAACTCTTCCAGCCTCTGGGATAGTTGTAAAGTGCTTAAAGTCACAAAGACCATGAGATTGCATAACTGTCTAGGAGATGAAGATTCTGATGAACTTCGAAAGTTTTCAAAGTGGATTTTGAGCATTGGTGATGGAGACATTGGTGATAGCGAGGCAACAATTGAAACACCCAACGATCTTTTGGTCCAACACACATCAAAACCCATTAAATCTGTTGTAGAGAGCACCTGCCTTAATTTTTGAATGAGGGACGTTCACCATTTTATTTGAATGGAAGCACTATACTTGCACCTATCCTTGAAGATGTTGGCATAGTCAATTACTATGTAGTTGGGAAAACCTATCAGAGATGAGGATGTATTACAGCTCGGATTCCACGTTCAAGTGAAATGACTGCAATACAGATTTGCTTAGAGCAATTCACACTCCTGAATTCCCTAGTGGGATTAGTTGCTCCGGAGTCCCAATCATGTTTTGAGGCTAAAGGACGCAATTCTAGTGATGTTGATGCATAACACAAATTACTCTGCTGGTTTGTGTAATGGCACTTGGCTGATAGTAACAAGACTCCTAAATCATCTTATTGACGTAAGGGTTTTGCCTGGCATAAATGAGGATAAGGATTTCCTAATCCCTAGGCTGAGCTGAACGCCATCTAATTTAAATTTGAGAACTATGATTGGGTATTATAAATTAAAAAAAAAATAATTGAAGATGGATTTACCATAAAGGGCTTCATAGATTCTAGAATTAATAGAAGCGGGGGCAAAGAAGATCAACTCGATCCAAGTTCCAGGCTCCGATTGGAAGTACATCAACATTATCAACATGGTAGAATTAAAAATGTCCCAATTACTATTTAAATTTTTAATGAACCGTAAGATAAGAGAATTGCATTTTTTGGGTCTCCAATTGTGAAAGCTATTTCATTATTCTCAAAAATTTTAACTACCTCCGACTCTTTTATCTTGCCCATCAAACTATCATCCAGCTAGTTATCTCCATGTTGTTGTGAAAGTTAGCATATATATTAAATTGTGTAAATTGCAATTCATAATCATAGCATGGATGGAAACATTAAGTAACTAAGTAAACATTAATACTAAATTAACCAACAATCATCACAATAAAGTGAGTCAATAGTAAAGTAGTAAGCCCATTCAATTTCAATATGAAACCAAACTAATTAATAAGAAACATGTATACATGCCTGATTCCGAAATTTTAAAATTAAATTCAACCCAAAAACAAATAAATTCTAATTTATGATATTACATAAAATTAAATTAATTCTTGTGTTGGATTTTTATTTTTTACAAAATTTTATTCGATTAGCATTGGATTAATACATCACATTATTAGAACATGGTGGTTAACTAAATCGATAATAAGGAAAAAATTCTTAACTTGATATCGTTATTTCAAATATAGGTTTGGGGGTATTTTTTGGAAACGATGGTATCAAATCAACATAGATAGAATTTGTTACCTTTAGATATTGATGAAAAGAATTTAACAAATATAAGTTTGTATCCTTGTCCAGGGTGTAGTATTATAAATACATTGCTACCCTATTAAAATTTTATTTATTCCATCTCTATTCTATACAATGGCCAACTCAATGGCAAACTTGATTTTGTCGATCTTTTTCTTGTTGTCCATCACAACTGCTTCTCTCGGCACTTGTCCTCCAGCCTCACCACCTTCTAAAGGCCAAAATCTTGGCGCTCCTCCTCCAGGTCGCTACCTTCACTGATCTCATCCTCTGCATGATGCAGCGAATCGGGGTTTCCACCGCTATTATGCAAATTTTTTTTGAGGACAAGAGAGGTTGTTGTTGCAAGGTTGATTGCGGACCACTCCAGGGGCTTCGCATTCGTAGTGGTGCTAGTGGTGGTTGTTGTTGTTGAGCAATGAGCCCGAACCCAGATGTGAGCTTCTCGAACCCAAACACTACCTGGGCCTGTTGCACCTATAGATGTGGTTTGAAATCACCGTCTACAGCAAGCCTGATAGGAAGAAACTTCACATATACAACCTCAATTAATAATACAGGTCTCGTATGCAGGATAATAAAAATAAAGTTCAGTTTGTACTTTTTTCTCCTTGCATTTTTTTAACTGAAGTTTATAATAAAGATCTTATCAATTAATAAAATATGATAATTAATTTTTTTCTAATGAATGAATGCGATTACAAATTATTATTATGATTATTATTATTGTTATTACTATTATTATTGCTATTATTATTTTTATTATTATTATTATTCTTCTTTACGATAAAGATTATAATGGATAAATAATATAAGAGTACTACTTAGCTAATATTATATTTTCATAATATAATAATGAATTTCCTTAATTTAAAAAAGAATATATAATAATGAATAAAATTAAATTATTACTATGATTTTATGAGTAATTTATTAGTAATATGTTAAGAAATACTACATACACGATGTGATTACACTTTGAGAATACAAATAGTCTTGACTCTTCTAAATAAATACTTGTCTATCCCAATAGTACTGTGAACTATATATCATATGAGTCGAACTATTTGCATCTTAACATTCAAGAAATGCCAGCATCGACCCAGCTACCATTTGAATTGATCATTCATTAAAGATGAGAAATGAAAATTCCAAATAGTTATTAACTCTCCAATTTTGTTAACGTATTAGTTTCATAGTTGTGCAAGAAGCATAACGAAAGCTAAAAAATAACTCAATTTAAGTTTATCGTTAATTTATAGCAATAAATTACAGTGAAATTAAATGCGAGGTAGAATTAATATTTGTTAGATTTGTACAACGATTCTGTAATTTAAGTTGATTATTTGTAGCACTAAATTACAATAAAATAAAATTAATATTTGTAAGATTTGTACATATCATAGTACTTGGAGTGTAAATTGAAATAAATCTCTCTGGGCAAAGCGTGGAATAAATTAATATGGAGAAAACAACTATTTTTCTTAGTCTGAATGCCACTCGTGATTAGAACCATGGAAGGTCTATTTGCAATGCCTTATATAGGAGTCACGACGCTTGGGGCTTCCCGCGATTATAGGACGGAATAAAAAATCCACCTTCTCTTTTATGAGGGACAAAGAATTATGGGATGGAAACGTGGTAGGTTATCAACTGCAAATTAATGCGGTCATTCAATGTATCGTATGAGAATTTTTTAATTATCAGTGTCTCTTTGGAAAGTTATTAGTTACTTTTGATGGGGCGCAAAGGAGAGTGAGTTGGGAGCGCCTTCGAGATTTCGAGATATGGGATGCTTTAATTGTGCAATGGTGCTAGCTAGACAAGTTTGGCGACTTTTGGAGGCACCGAATTCAAATTCTTAAAGCTCAGTATTTCCCAGACATCTTGAAAATGACCCGATTGTTCTTTCGCCTTTTGTTTGCATTTAGTAATGAATGAAGTTTGGTTTAGTTTCAAAAAAAATTTACATTAATGGACCAAGTCAACATTCAGTCCAATCTCTTCAAAAATTTGAATACAAGTTGTTTTTGACTAGCTTATTCCACCTCTTAAGCATGTTAAATAGGCATCTTGTTGAATTAGGATATGATAAAATCGTATGGGAATATTTTAATATCACATGAAGTTGCACCGCATATTTGCTTTGGTACTCCAGGATTTTCTTTAAATGAAATTGTGGGCACTCACTATTGTGGTATGCTAATTTGTGCTGAGTTGAGTTGGCTTTCAAAAGTCAATCGTCAGTGAGGAAGATATTCGTAGAAGGTTAATGTTTTATCCTTATGTAAAGAGAGTTTTGGATATATTGACACTCCAATTATATCTCTCTCATTTAAACGCAACAATTTTGAACTATGATTTGTACAAATCTGAAAATATTGATTCCCACATTTGATTTTATTGTAATTTTGTGCTATAAACGATCAACTTAAAGCATTGTATAAGGCATGCGTAATGTATTAATTTGAAATTCAGGGCAACTTGAGTTATAATTATTTACTTTTCATTATACTTCTGATTAATACTATAATATATAATAAAATGCCTGAGTGGATTGATTTGGAGTTTTTGTTTCTTATCGTAAATGAATGGGCAATCCAAATGGGAAAGCCTTAAATAACATTATCATTCTAAATGAATGATAAAACTTATTTAGTGTTTAAGTTAAAATCCTACTAATAGGTTCCAAAGTCTTGTTAAGGATGTCCTATTTGTTGTTATCCAGGTGTGGAAGTGGATATGTTCCTAATTATCATGTTTGTTGCTAGTTACGTAACAACATTATGAACCCACTTCCAACGTCCTAGGTACATAACAACATTTCGAGGCGACCTGATTCGTCATACCGACCATGTCCTCCCCTGCACTTTGGGCGGAGTATAGTTGTAAATTTTTGGGGGCCAAGGGTCAATCATGTAACTAGGCAATACGAGAAAAAATTAGATTAAAAATTTTGGGAGAATAGCAACGTTGGTCCTCAATCTGTTGGCAAAGTAGGAAGTAGGTTCCTAACCCATAAAAAGTAGCAAGATGTTCCAACGTCACCACATATAGGGTGATAGGGAATAGTCTATAAAGATTTTTAGTAGATTTTAATGTAAAAAATGAGAGAGAATAACTGGAGTTGAGTGGTGGAGATTTATGGATGTGATGAGATATGTGGATGTGATTGATTTAGGGTAAAGAAAGAATGGATAAAAAAGTGGTAAAAAGTGGTAAGAAATTTTTTAAGTGGTTGCCTAACACCTCTATAGTTTGATATATGTTTATAGAGTGAGATCATTTTCAAATAAGATGTATTCAAAGAGGAAAAATTGCTAGATTGTGTAATGCTATATTGAGATTCATTCATCATTATAACCAAAAAAATTTTCCCTAATCAGCTCTTGGTTTGAATCCGTTTTTGCAAACACCATTTTGCAAGGCAATCTAGATTGTTCCACCGTGCTAAACAAGACTAAATATGATCGTTAATGGTGTTATAAAAAAATGTTATTTTTCCTTGCTATGATGGAGTATTGCACATGCCTGTTATATTAGATTATTATGTGAGAAAATCAAATGATCTTGCAATAATTTAGGCTGAGAAATTACACTAATTGAGTACAACATTTATGCACGGATATGACTAGCAATGTATGTGCATGTTTTATAACTACTTGGATCGCAAATGAATCTGCTGGTAAATCCATGGACATCAAAGACTTCTGAAAATATGTTTCTATCTACTTTCAGTCCTTTTATAAGCGAACAGGAGCCACCCTATCTATTTTCAATTTTAGTTGTAAACTTTGAATGATTTATTGCTAAAGGGAATGAACGTAATTTACATAAGGTGGTTTGATTCGCACTTCTTTTCAACCAACCTTATATAGTTTTAGGTTGCAATCCTTGCCTTGTAGCCAAGGATAAGTAAATTAGTATAAACACCAGTTTAATTCATTCCATCTTCCATCTCTTTTCTATAATCAAACATTACAAGCTAATTAATGGCATCAATTTACCTTTTCCCTTTTTCCATTCTCCTATTTTTGTGAAAAATTAACCGTAGTATGGCGATCGTGCTAGAACCTTCCAATCCTGGCCCCCCCATTATGCAAGGTTGGTTTGCCAGGCAATAGATCATATTGATATCAGGTCCTCCTCCGTAGTAATGCAGAGAATGGATCTGGTGATGGCAGTGACAGAGGTGAGAGCGTTGCACAGGGTTTCTACTGACTTTGGCCCGGGCTGGCTTTCAGCCTGAACTCTACCTGGGTTTGTTGTATTCCTATCTTCCCCTCAGCAAGGTCAGTTGCAGACCCCTACTAGCCTTACCAAGCACTCTTATCGTACTCGATAATTGATCTTGCCAACTATGACGGCATAAAGACCTATCCATTAGTTCCACATTGCATTCATTATTGCGTGACTTAGTAAGTCAAGTATTGAGGTCACTTACCCCAATCACCTGCATTAAGCTAAGCGCCCTAAAAAATGGAAGTGGCTATTAAAATAAATATGTTGTTTCACCCTCTCTGCCAACATATAATTTAGTCCTTACAAATTTCTTGTATTGATCACGATGATATTATTTTTAAATTAGTTATGTGAATGCCAGGATCAGACATTAGTATTGGACTACAAGACATGAACAAATCTAGTGAATATGGTTCCTTGAATATTAATATCGTTCGTCGCTCTCCTGAGAGCAGCAATTGACATACTACTCATAATTTACCTCGACCTATACCACCTTGTGATAGAATTTCGGAGCCGCTCAAAGGAAAGTGATTAAACAAGACTCTAGAGCTTCTTCATCAAATATTTGTAAGTATTTTGTTAAAACAAAAATTGATTATTGAAAGATTGATCCCTCTATTAGAATTAGTTTAGTTAATTGTTCACTATATATATTCTTTTAAAATGTCACCATTAATTTTTTTTTAAGTCCAATGTTTAACATGTAACTGATGCCATAATGACATTGATCAAGGTTTTGAGAATAACATTTATATTCTTAACTTAGGCAATAATTCCACGGAACATGTGGTTGGTAATTCGTCCCGTTCTACAATAAGAAGTGGTAGAATTGATGATGTTGGTCCTAGCAATGTCAACAGTGTTGATTACAATAGCAATTTCGATTTTTGTAGGTATTATTATTAAACTGTATCTGTTGCCAACATTTTTACATTTTTTGCGGGGATGTTGTGTTCTTCCAGTTTTCATTATCTAATTTGAATCATTTAGGCATGTTTTGTGGTGGTGAATACTTTAGTGGTTTTTTTTTTGTAACAATTTTAATAAACAAGTTTCCTGAATTTTTAAAAAATTCTTCTAGAGATGAAGTTGATCATAAGTTATACGATGGTATGTAAAATAAAATAAAGTACATTTTTATTTCGTGTGTGTGTATATATATATATATATATACATTTTGTGAATTAAGAATTATGATTGTTAACTATGTCTTCTATTTAACATCTTTTAGGTGACAACATTGAGTGTTCAGATTTCTCAATGGCGGTGATAATTTTTTTTTTTAGTTTTCCCTATTGTATAAATCATTTTTTAAAAAATATTTTGTTAATATTAAAGAACTCATTATATGTCTAAAAATGGCTTGATTTTTGGTACAATATATTGATATTGGAGGCGCCGTATATTCGTCCCAAAACTGCAGTGCTATATTTTTGTGTGCCGAGAGAAGGAAGAATATATCCAAGGATCGTAATCTGAAATTTACCACGGGCTATAGTCAAAGCAATCTAATCCTTCTATCCGTCAAGGATCCTCCTCGAGTACTCAAAAATTTGATTTATGGACACGGCCAAAGGAGCAGACATTTTATAAACAACATTCGATCTTATAACTCCATGTTTTCCTTTACTTCGATGCGTGGAAATATAGATAAAAGGGTGAACAAGGGCAAAGGCCCAGTGTATTCAGGTTGAACGGTCAGAACCATCGTAGTATCAGTTGCTTGCTTCTAGTAGTGGGTGAACAACCAAAGTTCTTGCAAATGTACATATAGGACCCTCACAATGAAATAGTAAATAGAATGGAAGCTGTAAGCTTAGTTTTAATGATGTTGTATTATATTTTGCACTAGTCTTTTTCCCAAATTGTTTTCTTTTTCCGAAAGTCTACAAAAGCACTATGGTTCTTGTAACACTACATTGTCCTTTTGTTTATCTAACAGGTGCAAAGCAGTAAAGAACTTGCACATTGAGATTGTTTCGGACTTGAAGGAGATGCTAAATGAACATAACGTGCTACCATAGGCGGAGCTACAGGGGGCTGGGGGTGGCGGTCGCCCCCCCGACGTTGGTGGTTGTCTTCGTGTTTGCCCCTGCCACTTTTTGCGAAAATAAAATATATAAATTTGATGCACATTCTCAGCACGAAAATTCTCTTTGGTTGGGTGGTAAAGCGTGTGGTGGTTACACCAACTATGTAGGGATGCCAAGGTTCAAATCTCGTGGCAATCAAGTTTTTTATTATTTCCTTTAGTAAGGAAAACTCTCTCTCCTTCACTCACTTCCAAATCTTTTTCATTAATTTTTAATACAAAAATCTCTCTCTCATGTCAAATCTAATGTTTAAAAATACTTTTCAAATTCTTATTATTTCATATTTATTACTTTAATTTTGATTTAGGTAATTTAATTTTTGTTAATCGTAAATAATTTCGACTAGAATAGAACTAATTAGAATTTAAAATCAAGGAAAAAGAATATAACTTTTTATTCACAAATTTATGCAATAATAACTTTGTTTCATTTAGAAAATGGCAAAAGTATGTCATAATCACTCGTTAGACTAAAATAACTAAATTATTTGAAATATCCTTACAATATTTTATATGACGCTTTGTATATGTAAAGATTAAATTCAAATTAGTTTAGTATAAATTTTGTACTTTAACAATGTTTAATAAGTAAATTGTACCTTATAACATCGTATATTTGTTTTAAAATTTTTGGGGCCGTTGCCCTGAATCAACAAGTCTACCCATCATTCTTGGATTTTGCCCCCTCGAACCTAAAAACCTGGCTACGCCACTGCGTGCTACCTAAAACCGTTAAAATGGCATGGGACAAATTGAATGACAGTTATTGTGTTGATGTTAAAATGAAGCTTATTGGAAATAGGGATGGTGATGGTAGACAATATAACCTTTCCCTACCAAAAGAAGCCATAGCATTGATTAAGGGCGACATAACTTTTGATCGATTTGAGCGTGCCGTGGTTTTGCATAGAAAAGGCAAAGGCCTCTATCCTGTGAATCATCTAAACCTTCATTTTTCTATCTCCAATATCCGTTGTTTTTTCCCTTTATGGAGGATGGACATAGGGAAGATTTTCATCTTACACGTGCATTGGAATCATCCTTTAAAGGTAGAAAGCATATTAGTCCAAGAGAATATTTTTTCCCTATAGGATACAAGAGAGATTGAACGAGTCACCATATATATTCTTTGCTGTAGGAGGCTATTCCAACAGTTCTTGTTCGATGGTTATATGTTGATTAAGACGTCTCGCATTAACTGGGTTCGCACACATCAGTCGGAATTGAGATCAGAGTTATATCATGGGCTTCTCGATGCGCATGGATGTGGTGAGATTAATCTAACAAGGTTGGCAAAGAGGGCGGTGTTGCCTAGCACATATATTGGAAGTCCGCGTACTATGACGGTGAATTATTAGGATGCAATGGTTATTTGTCGATGGGCTGGATATCAAGAGTTATTCATCACCTTTACGTGTAATCCCAAATGGCTGGAGATTATATGTTTTTTGGAGGCTAGAGAGCTTCGGTCTGAGGATCGACTAGATATTGTCTATAGGGTATTCGATATTAAGCTGGACCAACTGATCAATGACATAAAGAAAAAAAGATATTCAGGGAGACCAAAGCCGACAAATTATTTTCTTTAAATCATTTTTTCCATTGAAATATGTATCATTTCCTTCGGCTTTTTAGTTAATTTTTTTATCCGAGTTAGGTTTTTCGAGTGTCAATAGTGATCTTTTTTTGGATTGCACAGTCATATATACTGTGGAGTTCCTAAAGCGTTGCCTGCCGTATGCAAATATTTTGCTATTTATGGCCCTCAGATGCTAGGAGCCAGTTGCAGAATAGATTGATAAGATGATATCTAGTGAGATCCCCAGCAATTGAGTCTCGCCCTAATGTTATGCTCTAGTCAAAGATCTTATGATTCATGGTACATCTAGTGTATTTAATAAGAATTCTCCTTGTGTGGTTAAAGATCAATGTACGAAGCACTTTCACAAAAGTTTGTCTCCCTCGAGCATTGATAAAGGTGTATTTCCTGTGTATAGGTGCCGCGAAGACGGAATGACTATTGAGAAAAGTGGGATTTTTCTCGGCAACAAATACGTAATCCTTCACAGCCCCTATTTACTTTTAACGCAAAGCACATATTAATGTGGAACAGTGCAACAAAGCCAGGTGTAGTAAGGACATGTTCAAATACATAACTAAGGGCAATGATCGGATCACTGTTGAATTTGTAAAAAATGTAGATTCTAACTCGATGAAATCTACTGATGAGATTAAGTCCTATTATGATTGTCGGTACATCTCAGCATGTGAGGCGGCCTAGCAGATATTCATTTTCCGAATCAGCTATAGGGGTGTCTCTGTCAAATGTCTGATCTTTCATCTTCCTGGGGAGCAAAGTATTGTATATTTCGAGGATGACAAGGTCGAGACAGCTTTGAGGTGGTCCTCTTTCCAACAGAGCAAGTTCATGGCATGGATGAGAGTAAATCAGCAATATTCAACGGCTAGGAAACTTACCTATCCAGAGCTTCCTAATCACTTCGTATGGAGGAAGAAAACCCATGATTGGTTTCCTAGGAAGAACGGTTTCGCCGTTGGTAGATTGTTTTTTGGTCGGCCTAGCACCGGTGAGAGGTACTACCTATGTGATTTATTTATTTATGGTTCGTGCTTTTTCTTTGTTAAGGTTCGATATCTGTAAAATATTTTTATTTCTTTTCATTTTAAGTATTAACTACTCATGTTAAAAAATCATGTTCGTGGTCCTAAATTTTATCGTGACAGAAAGATGCTGGATGGAAGAGTTTGTGCTCAAGGACTTTTAGATGACAACAAAGAGTATGTTGATGGAATAATCGAGGCATGTAACCGGGCTTTTGAATTTTCTCTACGAAATTTATTCGTCACTGTATTGGTCACAGATTGCTTAGATACGCCTGAGGCCTTGTGGAAGAAGTGCTTGCAATATCTATCTGACGATATTGAAAACAATCACTGTAGGAGTCTGAACAATCAAGGTATTATTTTACTGAATGGAACTTTTCTATTGTTTGTGTAATATTGAATGGGATATGCATCTCTACATGTTTATTAGGAGGTTGTCCTTTGCAAGCCATCTTATTTTTTCCCAATTTGAACAACAATGGCAATTGCGCAAGCTTTTGTTACAGATATTCAGTTGATTGATGATCAGAAGAAGAACGATGCCCTAGTTGAGATCAAGAAGTTTCTCTGCCAACGAGGGAAAAGCTTTAGGGATTACGGTGAAATGCCATTTCCCGATGCTTCTTATTTCATTTCTCCGGATAATATTTTGATTCACGATTAATATATCAATTATAAGAACGCGTTGGCTGACAAACATTCCAGATTGCTGTCAGATCTAATAGATGAACAACTCGGTGTTTATGACACTGTGATGAGCGCAATTAACAGTGATAAGAGTGGTGTCTACTTTTTGTATGGGCATGGAGGTACTGGAAAAAATTTCTTATGGAGGACCCTGTCGGCTGCAATAAGGTCTCATGGGAAAATAGTCCTTAATGTAGCGTCCACGGCTATAGCTTCACTCCTACGACCATGGGGGAGGACTGGGCATTCATGGTTTGTCGTCCCACTGACTGCAGATGAAGATTCAACATGTAACTGTACACAAGGATGTCATTTGTCCGATCTTATACGGAGGACGAAGTTGATAATTTGAGATAAGGCTCCCATGATGGACAAGCACTGCTTCAAAGCGTTGGGTCCTATGATGTAAGACATTTCGAAATTCAACAACCCTCGGGGCAGCAATCACCCATTTGGTGGCAAGTCTATTGTATTTTGCAGAGACTTTAGGCAGATACTTCTAGTTATACCCAAGGGATCCAGCAACAGATAGTAAATGCATCTTTAAACACTTCCAGCCTCTAGGATAGTTGTAACGTGCTTAAACTCACAAAGATCATGAGATTTGCGTAACCTTCCAGGAGATGAAGATTCCGATAAACTTCAGAAGTTTTCAAAGTGGATTTTGAGCATTGGTGATGGAGAGATTGGTGATTGTGAGGCTATAATTGAAATTCCCGGTGTTCTTTTGGTCCCACACACATCAAATCCCATTAAATCTATCAGAGAGAGAGAACCTACCCCAATTTTTTGACCGAGGGACATTTGACATTTTATTTCAATGGAAGAGCTATACTTACACCTATATTCTTCAAGATGTTCGCATTGTCAATGACTGTATGGTTGGGAAAAACCTATCGGAGATGAAGACGTATTACAACTTGGATTCCATGTGTAAATCGAATGACTTCCACATATCACTCTGCTGGTTTGTGTAACGGTACTCGGCTGATAGTGACTAAACTATGAAATCATGTTATTGAGGTGAGGTGTAGTGGCCGCAAATTTTTCTTGAATCCAAAATATTTAATTACATAAAATCTTTAACGTATCGCTACGACTTTACTTATAGAATTTAATAGCGCACGCTCGTCTAGTCAAATTTGATATTATTTATTTAATTATTATAAGAAAATAATTTTTAAAAATTTATTTATTTTCCAAATTTACGTTTGTGGACCCAAACTTATAAATTTATTCATTTTAGTGCCAAAATCTTAGTTTTTTATTTCATTGAAGCCTAACTTTAGTTAGAAGCCCATTTATAGGCCCATTTATGTTTTAGCATAATAAAAATACCCTAACCAGGTTCTTACCCTAGAATAGCCTTTGTATACTTGTGTTCGAATTAATCCAAGCCCTAACCCCATCAATATCTTCATTTTTGTCTATTATCATCATCAACCTAATTCCATCTATTATAATCAACACATCAAGCAATAACAACAAAAAGTTTCTATGAGTGATTCTCATGTCTTTGCATTCATTTCATATTCAAGCATTATTAGTTGATATTTCATTGTTTCTCTATAATTAACAACTTCACAGTATACGGTAGAAATCTCACTAGCCACGATTACACACACAGAAAAATGCAGCAAGAACACACGCGCACAGGTGCACATAGATACACGCATATATAGCGGCTATAGATACATACAGCCACACCAAAAAAACCTCAAATTATTCATTTCCACCTCAATATACCTTCAAGGAACTCAAACGAACCATTCGAAACAAGAAAAATGAAGAAAAACATATTGAATTTCAAGAAATCCCAAAATTTTCCTCAACCTTCAACCCCCAAATTTGTGCACTATATTCATCGATTTCTTCAAATAACTTCACAACTAGCATCACCCACACCACCGGCAGCCTCGCTAGAGGCCCGTAGCGTCATCACCACCCCAAAAAATTACCCAGTTTTGCCGCTATTCGACCCAGAGAGATAGATGAGAGAGATGGAGAAGCCGACTTATTTGTTTTGTGCCATTTTCTTGATTTCTGAGAGCATCTACAAGTCACGTCCCCATACTTCTTTCCTTTATTTAAGTTAGTCCTAAGATTTTATTTAATTTATAAATCCTCAACCTTTACTTACTGTAATTTAGCCCCTAGGTTATCTTTACAAATTAAGTCCTCAAAGTTATTTATTTAATTTAAGTAAGCCCTAAAGGTTTATTTAAATTCTAAGCCTTAACTTTAAATTGTTGCAATTTGACCCCTAAACTTTTAGTTCACTTTTAATCCTCCAATTTCTTATTCTTATTTAAGATAGCCCCAAAATTAAATGGCATCTAAGTCCCCCATGTTTTAAAATGTTATAATTTATTCCAAAACATTTTTAGTTCAATTTTATTTCATATTAGATCCTCAAACTATTCAATTCTTTCAAATCGACCCTCAAACTTTTATAATATTTCAATTTTGGTCTGTAAGTTCAATATTACCTGTAAATACTTAATATGTAAGTGTATTAACATAAATTAAACTCGTTAGTTGACTAGACGACGTGTATGGACAGTTAGAGGACTGACTTCTCACCGGTAGTAAGCTCAATACTTGGTTAAAGGTTTAAGGTAGACTCCTTTAAAAAAAAAAAAAGAACCTTTCAAATGTGCACATTTACAATTAATATTCTTTCAAATACTGCATGTGAATGTTACGTGACAATAGCCTTCTAGCCTACTTATGACGTGAAGCTTCCTCGGCACTATGATGATAGGCTCTTAGCCTACTTACAACATGTTTAATAGCACTATCATGATAGGCCTTTAGTCTAATAAATAATAATGATGTGCTTTTAAATACTATGATGATGTGCAGGATTAAGAGGGATGATATACGAACCCATATTACGTACTTGTTCGTATTTTATGATGAATGATTACTATGTGCATTTAATTTGTAATATATATTAATTATTGTGTGCAAGGTCGATTGAGTATTTAATACTCAAGTTTTCTCTATCAATGAACAAATTATAGATTGAGGAGATTGAAGGCGTGGTGAGGTGTGGGAGCTCTCTAGGGTTCATTAAATAAGAAATTGGTTTCCTTTGTTATTTTAAGCAAACTTTATATATTGAAGTATGTTGTTTAAATATTTTGAATTGTTTAGTGGTTAATGTTGGATGTTTTGAGTTACTAGAGATCGAACTTATGTAAGAGACTCTCTAAAGTGGTTGTTATTTTAAATCAATTTCCGCATCTTAATTATTTGCTACTTTTCTGCATTTATTGTTATATTTATTAGTATTTGAAAAAAAAGAAATATTTTCGAGAAAGAACTAACGTTCTTGGTTCTTAGAACTCGGGGTGTTAGAGCTTGATATCAAAGCGGGTCTACGATTCTGTAAACTTGCAAGTTATTTAAAGTATTTTTCCGAAATTTTTAAAATTTGAAGAGTTTTAATTTCTAAGAGCTACCACAACCATCGCCTTTCCGCCGACTGTGAGGTAAAGAAGTTATTTATGATGATTTTATTGTTCTTTTCTTTTTTTTTTTTTTGATACATGAGATGAAATGTTTTATATAAGATAGAATGCATTATGTAAGTTAGAAATAAAATACTTGTATCCGGATAGAGAGAAAGAAGCCGAGTTTGAGCTTAAGGTGAAATTTTCACGTGATGAATAAAGCATGACTTTAAGTATATTTCATGACATTTCTAGTCCTCAAAATTGACTTCATGATTTTACGTACCTATTGACTATTATGTAAGGGTATTGTTATCCCTCACTACCTATACGAATGATGATTTGAAATTGCTGGTGATTGGGGCTATAGTTCGATGTAATGCATTGAGATGAGGTTGTAATGAATTGCGATTGATTGTAATGGGATTATGATGTAACACCCTGATATTTTGGACCCCGGATTAAAGGCCGTAATATACTAAAACTCACTTTTATTCATTAAAGAAATAATTCAATCTGAACACTACAATAACTTAAAGAAATGACATTGTTTGTTGCGGGGAATAACACCGAATCTTAAAAGAACTTAAATGAAAACATCAACTAGCCGGCCTTGCCATGTCACATCGAGCCCCAGTCTACCTCACGGATAATTACCTGAAACATGACATAATGCGGAAGCATAAGATTGAATCGCAGTAAGTACAACTTAACATCATGGTGATAATTCACATGATCATAAACTTAACATAAGAGGCCGAAGGAGAACCAACTTTATAGGGTGTCGTGAATCCTTAAGCATAGTGCTACTAAACTCCGATCCCGAACGTATAACTTACATATGGAATCCATAGAACATCATGAATTAAATGTATAACAAAAAATTGTGCTTACCTTGGCTTGCTAAGGAAAAAGCTTCTACTGCACAGTTAGAACAGAGGGGAGAGAACTAAAGCTTAAGAGAGTATTGATAGCTTTGTTGGTGTGAGAATAATGAAGGGAGGAGGGCTCTATTTATAGGGTTAGTGAAGGAGTTCAGATAGATTTATGAAACATCTTAAATAAACCAGAATAAAGGTAAATCAAATCTTGCATGTTTATCCTATACCAAATATCTTTTATTAAAATTCTAATTGATTAATTATGGCCAATCACAAATCATACAGCATGGCACAATTCAAACTTAGCCAAACACGTAATTCTTTCTTATAGTTCAACACTGTCTTGAATAAAATAACATGTGATAATATACAACTAATCATATCATCTTAATATCATTATAAATTCATAATTAATATCCAAATAACAAGGATATAACCCTAATCCCGTATTAAACATGTGATCCAATTTGATGGTGAGCTAAAACTTACTTTTGGGCTCAAACATATCAGAAAAGGGGCCCAGGGGTGTACTTAACAAACTGGTCCTGTAAATCTAGGGTTTAAAGGCCCCAAAATAACAAAAATAAAAAATTGGTCGTTATAATCTACCCACCTAAAAAGAATTTTTGTCCTCGAAAATTACCTTAACTTTCGCCTTCAAACATTTCTGGATACTTAGCACATATCTCATCCTCGCATTCCCATGTGGCCTCCTCGACCGAGAAGTGTTGCTATAATACCATAACTAGCAGTATTTCTTTGTTACGAAGCTTCTGCACCTTATCGGCTATGATGTATACCGGCATTTCCTCGTAGCTAGGTCTGAGCCGGATATCCAAGGTCGGTATCGTACCACGTGCCTTGGATCTGGAAAATACTTCTTTAACATAGAAAGACATTATGTACTGCTGATAGCTCTGGCAAGAGCATGAGTTGGTAGGCCACATCCCCAATGTGATCTAAGGTTTTGAAAGGGCCCATGAAACGTGGCTTGAGTTTTCCTTTCTTTCCGAACCGAACAACTCCATTCATGGGCGTAACCTTAAGGAAATCCTTATCCCCGATAGAGAATTCCAAGTCCTTCTTTCTTTTGTCAGCATAACTTTTCTACCTATCTTGGGCCTTTTTCATGCCATCACGAATCTTCTCAATGGCTTGTACTGTCTACTCGAAAATTTCTGACCCTAGCATTTTTCTATCTCCGACTTCATCCCAGTGCACCGGTGATCAACACTACCTCCCGTACAAGGCTTCATAAGGCGCCATGCCAATAGAGGCATGATAACTATTGTTATATGAGAACTCAATCAAAAGTAGGTACTTCTTCCAGTGCCCACCGTGTTCTAATGTACATGTACGTAGCATATCTTCTAATGTCTAGATTATTCTATAAGATTCCCCATCTGTCTGAGGGTGAAATGCGGTACTGAAATATAGTTTGGTTCCCATAGCCTTGTGTAAACATTTCTAGAAGTTGGAGGTAAACCGAGGCCTCGGTTAGATACGATTGTAACTGGGACCCCATGTAATCTCACAATCTCCTTCACGTATAACTGTGCCCACTGATCCATAGAGAATGTCATTCGGATGAGTAGGAAGTGTGCTGACTTAGTAAGTCGGTCCACAATCGCCCAAATGGCATCGTGACCGTTGCCTGATTTTGGGAACCCTATTACGAAGTCCATAGTTACATGTTCCCACTTCCATTCTCGAACCTCCAAGGCTTGTAATGGCCTTGATGGTCGCAGGTGCTCTGCGTTTACTTGTTGACAAATTAGGCACTTGTCAACATATAGTGTTATTTCTTTCTTCATGTTTTTCCACTAGAATACTGCTTTCAGATCCCGATACATTTTTCTGCTTCCAGGATTAATGGAATAAAGATAGGAGTGAGCTTCCTCCAAGATTTCTTATTTCAGTTCCAAAAAGTCCGGTATGCATAGATGCCCCTTGTAGTGGAGCATATGGCCCTCTACGATCGAGAATCCCTTCAACCTTATGGTGCCAACCACAGCTTGGATGTACTCAAAGGATTGATTTCGCTTCTGATCAGCCATGATTCGGTCAAGTAGAATTGGACGAACAGCGAGTGCCATAACCCTGGCATTCCTACCAGATGGACTTGTGACCGTCTCTAGGCTTAATCTCTCAAACTCCATTTGTAGATGACATTGTGTTATTAATGTAGCCATTCGGCCAGGCGTCTTTCTGCTCAGAGCATTCGGTACGATTTTTGCCTTACAAAGATGGTAATGGATGTTGCAGTCACCGGTCTTTGAGGGTTCCAACCACCTCTGTTGCCTCATATTTAGCTCCTTCTGTGAGAATATGTACTTAAGGCTTTTATGGTTAGTGTAAATGCAACACTTACTACCATATAAGTAATGCCTCCAAACTTTTAGGGCATGCACGACAACTGCTAACTCAAGATCATGAGTAGGGTAATTATGTCCGTAGGATTTTAATTGCCTCGACACATAGGAAATGACCTTACCATGTTGCATTAGCACACATCCCATACCTTGTTTGGATGCATCACTGTATACCACAAACCCCTCAGTCCCCTATAGGACCTTCAGTACTAGAGCATTGACTAACCTCTTCTTTAGCTTTAGAAAACTAGTTTCACACTGGCCCGACCATTTGAATTTTTTCCCCTTGCGAGTCAACCGCATCAACGGCCCCGAAAATTTGGAGAACCCTTTGATGAACCTTCTGTAGTAGCCTGCTAACCCCAGAAAGCTATGGATCTCACTCACTATAGTGTGACGTGACTAGCTTGAAATAGCTTCCACTTTACTGGGATCTACTTCAATTCCCTATACAATGATGACGTGTCCAAAGAAGATGACTTGATCTAGCTAGAATTCGCATTTCTTGAACTTTGAGAATAGTCTCTCTTTCTTTAGGATGCTTAGGGCGATTCTAAGGTACTCTTCATACTCCTTACTCTGGGAATAAATCAGGATGTCGCCGATAAACACAATGAAAAACTGATCACAGTATTCATGGATCACTCGGTTCATGAGGTCCATGAAAACCCCATGGGCATTAGTTAGCACAAACGGCATGACTAGAAACTCATAGTGCCCGTATCGGGTTCTAAAAGCCATCTTAGCAACATCGCTGGGCTTGATCCGGAGCTGATGATACCCTGATCTTAGGTCAATCTTTGAAAACACACTAGCTTCCTGTAACTGATCAAACAAATCCTCAATCCTTGGGAGAGGGTATTTGTTTTTTATAGTAATCTTGTTCAACTCCCGATAGTCGATGTACATCCTCATAGATCCATCAGTCTTCTTGACAAATAGCACGGGTACACCCCACGGTGATACACTTGGCCCAATAAATACTTTTGCCAGCAGCTCTTCTAATTGGGCGTTTAACTCCTGCAACACCCTTGGTGCCATTCGATACGGTGCTGTGGAAATTGGCCCAAAGCTAGGAACTAGGTTAATGGAAAACTCTACTTCCTGTTCTGGTGGTATTTCCATAAGATCGTCCAATAAAACTTTTGAGAACTCCCTAACTACTACCACATCTTCAACTTTTGACCCCTGCTCTTCAATGGCCATCATTGTCATTAGAAATCCTACGCAGTAGCCCGATTGTAGGAATTTCTTAGCTTCCATGGCTGAAATGATAACTGGTAGGGGTTTTGTTTTGACCTCATGAATTCGTAACTCTGACTCCTTGGAGTCTATGCGAACTACTTTGCTTTTAGAACATAATAGGGTGGCGCGACATCTAGTTAAGCGATCCATTCCTAGGATTACATCATATTCTTGCATATCGAGTACATATAGGTTCATAGCTAGAGGTTTCCCACCAATTTCTCTATAGGTGGTGGTTACGACCTGGTTCGTACTTAGGACACCTCTGAAAGGAGTAACTATCTCTAGAAGGTTGGGTACATATTCTTTGGGTATGTTGAATTTGTTAACGAACATAGGGGATAAGAATGAATGAGTCAAACCAGAGCCTACTAAAGTGTAAGTAGGTATTCCATAGATAAGAATAGTACCTAAGAGGACGTTGGCGTCTTGTTCTATCTCCTGACCAATAAGTGTAAACACCGTGGCTTGTGGTTTAGGTAGGTTGCCTGGCTTCTGCTACTGCTGAGGTCTATTCTTTATGGGTTTTGGGCAGGACCTAGCAGAGTGGCCCATTTTGCCACAGTTATAACATGCACATGATCCCAATAGACACTGTCCAAAGTGACGTTTCTGACAAGTTCCACATACGACGTATGGCGTAAAATTTGCTTAGGCTTGATTCTCCCGGTTTTTCTTCGTTAGATCTTGACGGTCTTTACCCTTATCAATCCACTTACGTTTCTCTACTGTCCGCTGTTCGGACATCTTATCAACATCACTCGCACTCTCTCTAAAGTTGGCAAGGTAAGCTTTTGCCAGCACCTCATCATAGGTGGCTAGTTCAAATGTTACCACCGCTTGGCAGAGATCATCTCTCAAACTAAACTCGAAATGTCTAGGCCGCTTATCCTCGGTATCCAGCTGCCCTGGGGCAAAGCGTGATAGCTCGTCGAACTTCCTTTCATATTCAATCAGGGTTATGTTGCCCTGCTTCGGATCAAGGAACTCTCTCCTTCTGATTACGGATGTTCATCGAGTAGTATTTTGGGAGGAATACTTCCTTGAACTCTTCCTATATGCAGCCATGCCCTGTTTGTTTTTAACGAGAGGCTATCCCCCACGAGTGCCTTGCCCTCTTTTGCAATCCAAACGTGGCACACACTTCACTTTCCTTGCCATTGGGCAGTCTATAAGATTGAATATTTGTCCAACTGCTGTCACCCAATCCCTACCGAGCCATGAACCCGTCCATGAATTGTTGGATCTTGTTGTTGCCATTGTTATTTTGTTCTCTGCCCTGTTATTCATCCTGTTACGTGTGGCCATTTCCTTGAACAAAATTGCGGTAAGGTAATTAGTTTCCATTTATTTGTTGCCAAACATGGAGTCAAATAAAGCGAAATAAAGAAATAAAGTACTTTTATTCATATCTCAAATTGTCCAAATAACCAAAGGGATGGAATCCCTTAACATGCCAAGGGTTCCGGAATGCTAAAATTAAAGAAAAGAATGAAAAAAGTGAAAAGAGGATAAGGGCAACATAACAATTTTACGCCCTATCCTTAATTGCTTTCAGTGGTATGCCCTTGGTGTCTAGCTCCTGGGCTTTCCCTTGGGTAAGTTGCCTCTGAGTAGGATGCGGGGCATACATGGGACATTTCAAAGTATCTTCCTAGGGATCTTCATCTTCTAGATCATTCTCTAGAATTTTTCTCTTAGTTATATTCCCATCCTCGTAAACTAACGATATCTCATAAAGGATATTTGCAGGAGGTGTAGTGCAGTCACAAAAGTTTAGCACGTGGCGTTCCCAAAGTCTCCTTGGTCGATCATAGCTCGATGGTTTAAGAAATTAATCAGCATGTCGGGCACACATGATAACTAAACATTTTCTCTATTCCTTCTAGAAACATCCTCTACTTTGGGTTTAAGATTCTGTTAACGCGGTAGGAAATCTCTTCCCTGCGAAAGGTATACCCATTCTTTTCTGTAGCTCTTATGATTTTCTCCATAGTGCTTAGATGATCTGGCAGACTATGGTTCTTGTTCCTCTTGTAAGTACTAAGCATCTTGACAAACATGTTTCATTTATAGGCTCCGGCTATCTGACGGTTGTTATTGCTTCTAACCATCTATGAAGACCGAATTAGAAGCATTTGTCAGTCAGGGAATTTAAAAAAAAAAGAAATTTATTTTTTTTTCAAAATAACGAGTGTCAGGGATGGAGCGTGTCATATTTAAGGTTTTTTCAAAACGTTTGCCTTTAAAGGACAAGAGTCAAGAAGCACTAACTATGTACACTTATATATATATTCTTGTTAGTAAGCCCGCAACCTTGTTTGATCTATTTGGAGTTTTTTTTCTTATCTTAAATGAATTAGTAACTTAAATGGCAAAGCCTTAAATAATATTGTCATCCTTAATGAATGATAAAACTTACTTAGTGTCTAAGTTAAAAATCTTAATAATAGGTTTCGAAGTCTTGTTAGGGAGGCCCTGTTTGTTGTTATGAACGCAGGTGGGAAGTGGATATGGGCCTGATTATCATGTTTGTTGTGAGTTACATAACAACATTATGAACCCACTTCCAAGGTCCTGGATACATAACAACATTTAGGAAAGACCTAATTCATCACACCAACCATATCCTCCACTGCAGTTTGGGGAAGTATAGTGGCAAATTTTTTGGGGGGCCAAGAATCAATCATGTTAGTGAGCAATACAAATAAAAATTAGATGCAAAATTTCAAGAGCATAGCAGCATTGGTCCTCAATCTGTTGGCCAAGTAGGAAGTAGGTTCCTAACCCATAAAAAGTAGCAAGATGTTCCAACTTCACCACAAAGTTTTGTATGTGCTTATGGAGTGAGATAATTTTCAGATCTGATGTATTCAACGCGGAAAAATTGTCAGATTGTGTAACGCTATATTGAGACTCATTCGTCATTACAACAAAATTTCTGTTTTCCTAATTGACTTTGCCCTTGTTTGGAATCCATTTTTGCAAACACCATTTTGCAAAGCAATCCAAATTGCTACATTACACTAAACAAGACTGAATATAATAGGCAACGGTGTTATGGAAAAAATATTATTTTTCCTTTCTCCGGTCGAGTATTGTACATTTCACTTTGCCGAAAAGACCTACCTTAAATGCTCCGAGAAGTAGAGCACAATTGCACATGCCTGTCATATTAGATTATTATGTGAGAAAATCAAATGAAAAAGCAATAATTTAGGCTGAGAAATTATACTAATTGGAGTATAAGATTTATACAAGGATATGATTAACAATGTATGTACAAGTTTTATAACTACTTGGATCCCAAATGAATATGCCGGTAAGTCCATGAACATCAAAGGCTCCTAAAAATATGTTTCTGTATGCTTTCAGTTCTTTTATAAGCGGGTAGGAACCACCGTATCTATTTTCATTTTTAGTCGTCAAATTTGAATACTTTATTGCCAAAGGGAATAAACTGATTTATAGGGGGTGGTTTGATTCGCACATCTTACTAACCAACCTTGTATGGTTGTTGATAAGTGCTTGAAAAGCACTTTAATAACTTTCTAATAACGTTTGTTATTATGTGATAATTGTTTTATAAGTTTATATTTATGTGTTTTTATTTATTTTCATGTTTGAGGACCAAGAAGAGTTGAAACAAGTTTAAACAAGGCATGGAAAGTGCAAATCTGCAACTCGGATTCACAGGACAGCTTTCAGTGTTTGGATCATAACGTCAGCCAGAAATATGGAATTGACCTTATTCTAGCCGAAAAGAAAGATAACTCAATTATCTACAAATGCTATTTCTAGTCTCTTGGGCAAAATCGATGGCAAAATAGACGAACATTGAGTTGGAAGACAGCATCATGAAAATCTAACGTGTCCAATGTCAACGTTCAGTGAAAATACCATAACTTGGCCTACAAAGATCCAATTATTGTGATTCTAGCACCAAAAGAAAGGTAACTTGATGGTCTACAACAGCTATTTCTGCTCCTAAAGGAAAAATCGACATTAAGGTAGTCAAAAGGCATGAGGAAGTCGAATCATAATGGAGGAATAGCTCACCTAATGCATTATTGAAAGATTCCTCTAGTGCCTATAAAAGGGCAATGCCATTAAGCCATTTCCAACTTGAAAAACACTCTCTCATCCTCAATTCCTAGTGTTATATTTCATTCTAGTAGCATCATCTTTTGTTTAGTATTCTTTTGCATCTTATTTTGAGTATAAGTTTGAAGAGTTGAAGTGTGAATAAAGTTTTAGAGATTGCTTAAATAGCCTTTCATATTCCGGCAGAAGTATATTTGAAATGTATATTTTAGCCGAAAATATGATTGGCTAGGCGTCTCAATCTAGTTCAAGGGGATGTCGTTGTTCTAAGCTTGCTATCAGATTAACTCATAAGTGATGTTGTTCTTATGCTCTTATTCAAATTGGTTTGTTTTCCTATTTTCTTTTTGATAATATGAACTTTAATTAGATTAGGCCAATTGAGTTAAAATTCTATTATTAACTTGTTAGAATTAAAGTTTCAATCCGTAGTTGTTGTTAATTCATACGTAACAACTAGCAATCACATATCGTTGGGAATAACAAACCCTATTGTTAAACATTTCGAGCTAACTGAAATATTACTCTAAGTTTAACCTGTTTTCCTAATTCTTAATGCTAGTTTTTGCATTAAATCTAGAGATCGGACTTCTAGGTTATCAAAAAGTCGAAGGACTAATTGAAAAGCTGACCTTCAATTAGTTACGCTTAAGGGAAGATGGAGATAATAAAGATGTGTAAGTTATTATCTCAACGTTAAATATTTGAATAGAGAATAGAACATGTTATGAGTAAATTGGATATGCAAGTGGAGGCTCGATTGAACCAAGAACTAGATGATTTCTCTTAGTGGTAAAACTTTCTTAATTGTTATTTTATTTTGTATTCAATATTTATTCTCCATTTACTGAAACCCCCAATCATATTAGTTAGCATAAGTATACTAAATTGACGAACTGTTTCCTTTGGGATCGACCCTTACTCACCACTGCTACATTAATTTGCAGTTTTCAAAACTGAGTAAGATAATTAATATTTGGTATATCACAGCACAAACCAGTTGTAAGGTACCATCCTTGTCTTGCAGCCATGGATAAGTAAATCAATATAAATACCGATTTAATTCATTCCATCTTCCATCTCTTTTCTATAGTTAAACATTCATAGCTAATTAATGGCATCCATTTACCTTTTCCTTTTTTCCATTCTCCTCTTTTTGTGCAAAATTAACTGCAATATGGCGATCGCGATAGAACCTTCCAATCTTGTCCTCCATTGTGCAAGGCAGGTGTGCTGGACGATGGATCATGTTGCTATCAGGTCCCCTGAGCAGCGCAAGGTATGGATCTAGTGGTGGTAGTGACAGAGGTGTGAGAGCTGCACCGGATTGCTACTAACTTGGACCCGGGCTGGCTTTCAGTTGGAACTCTACCTTGGCCTGTTGTATTCCTATTTTCCCCTCGGAAAGCACTGTCTCAGCACCCCTGCTAACCAAACCGAGCACTCTTATCGTACCCGCTAATTGATCCGACCAGCAATGATGGCATAAGGACCTATCCGTTAGTTCCATGTTGTATTCATTATTGCCTTACTGGGTAAGTGAAGCGCTTAGGCGTTTACCCCAATCACCTGCATTCTGCTAAATGACCTCACATATGTGAGTGGGTATTAAAATAACTATGTTGTTTTATCCTTTCTATCTACATATAATTTTGTCTTTACAAATTTCTTATATTGATCATGATTATATTATTTTTAAATTCATCACGCGAATGCCGGGACCAGACATTAGTATTGGACTACAACACACGAAGACATCCCATGAATATGGTCCTCGAATAATAATAGCATTCCTATCTCCACCGATAGCAGCAATCGACATATTATGCATAATTTACCTCGACATACACCACCTTGTGATAGAATTGTCAAAGCTTGTCAAAGGAAAGTGAGCAATGAAAACGTTGGAGCTTCTTCATCAAATCTTTGTAAGTATTTTGTTAAAACAAAAATTTAATATTGAAAGATTGATCCCTCTATTAGAATTAGTTTAGTTGACTGTTTACTATATATATTCTTGAAAATGTCACCATTAAAAAAATTTATGTCCAACGTTTGACATATAACTAATGCCATAATGATATTGATCAAGGTTTTGAGAATAACATTTATATTCTTAACTTAGGCGATAACACCACTGAAAATGTGGCTTCGTAGTTCATCCGTTCTACAATAAGAAGTGGTAGAATTGATGACGCTTGTCCGAGTAATGTCAACAGCATTGATGACGATAGCAATTCTTTCAATTTTTGTAAGTATTATCATTAAACTATATCTGTTATCAGCGGTTTTACATATTTTGCTTGGATGTTGCATTATTCAAATTTTCATTATCTGATTTGTATCATTTAGGCATGTTTTTATGGTGATGAATACTTTAGTGATTTTTTTTTTGTGACAATTTAAGTAAAAGAGTTTCCTAAATTTTTGCAAATTTTTCTGGAGTTGAAATTGATCATGATTTATACGATGGTATGTAAAATAAAATAAAGTACATTTTTTTTCGTACACATATATATATATACATAGACATATTGCGAATTAGAAGTTATGATTGTTAATTATATCTTCTACTTAATATATTTCGGGTGATTACATTGAGTGTTCAGATTTCCCAATCGTAGGTGATCATTTTTTTTATTTTCTTTGTGATATAAATCATTTTTTTAAATGTTTTGTTAACATTGAAGAATTCGTTATACGTCGATATTATTTGTCTAAAAAATGGTCTGATTTTTGGTAGAATATGTTGCTATTGGAGTTGCCGTATATTTGTGCGAGCACTGCGGTGCTATATTTTGGTATGCCGAGAGAACGAAGAATATATCCAAGAAACATAATCCGAAATTTACCATGTGTTGTAATCAAAGCAATGTAGTCCTTCCATCAATGAATGATCATCCTCGAGTGCTCAAAAATTTTATTTTTGGACACGACCAAAGGAGCAGACATTTTATGGATAATATGCAGTCTTATAACTCATAACTCTCTGTTTTCCTTTACGTCGATGGGTAGAAAGATAGATAAATGGCTGAAGAACAGCAAAGGCCCCAGTGTATTCAGGTTCAGCGGTCAGAACCACCACAGTATCGGTTGTTTGGTTCCGGCAAATGGTGAACTACCCAAGTTCTTGCAAATGTAAATATAGGACCCTTACAATGAAATCGTTAATAGAATGGAAGCTATGATGTTAGTTTTATTGATGCTGTATTATATTTTTCACTACTCTTTTTCACAAATTTTTTTTTCCGAAAGTCTGCAAAACCGCTATACATTTCTTGTAACACTGCATTGTCCTTTTGTTTGTCTAAAAGATACGAAGGAGTAAGCAACTTGCACATTGAGATTGTTTCGGATTTGAAGGATATGCTAGACGAGCATAACGTACTGGATAAAACCTTTAGAATAGCATAGGAAAATTTGAGTAACAGTGATTGTGTCGACGTTCAGATAAAGCTTATTTGAAAAAGGAGTGGTGATGGTAGACGATATAACCTTCCACAGCAAAATGGAGTTGTAGCATTGATTCAGGGCAACATTACTTTTGATCGACTTAAGCGTAATGTGGTTGTGTATAGGAATGGCGAAGCGCTCCAGCATCTGAAACATCTAAACCCTTTATTTCTCTGTTTCCAATATCTGTTGCTTTTTCCCTTTGGAGAGAGGATGGATATAGGGAGGATGGTGATCTTACACATGCTTTGGAATCATCCTTGAAAGGCAGAAAGCATGTTAGTACGAGGGAATATTTTACCTATAGGATATATGAGAGATTGAATGAGTCACCATATCTTCTCCATTGTAGGAAGCGATGCCAACAGCTATTGGTTGATGGTTATACGATGATTAAGACGTCACCCATGAACTCGGCCGGCACACATCAGTTGGAATTGAGATCCGAGCTATATTGTGGCTTGGCGATGCACATGGATGTGAAGAGACTAATCCGACGAGGTTAGGAAAGAGAGTGGGGTTTCGTTACACCTATATTGGAAGGAGTAATATGATTCTGAATTATAAGGATGCCATGGCAATTTGTCGGTGGCCTGGATATCAAAAGTTATTCATCACCTTTACGTGTAATCTTTAGCAGCCAGAGATTACACATTTTTTCAAGGCCAGAGGGCTTCGGTCTGAGATCGACCAGATATCGTCTGTAGGGTATTCGAGATTAAGCTGGACAAACTGATCACTGACATAAAGAAAAAAAGATATTCAGCGAGACCAAAGCTGGTAAATTATTTTGTTTAAAGCATTTTTTCCATTGAAATATGTATCACTTACTTCGGCATTTTAATTAATTTTCTTATATGAGTTGGATCTTTCGGGTGCTAGTAGTGATTTTTTTTATTGTGCAGTGATATAGACTGTGGAGTTCCAAAAGTGTTGCTTGCCGTATGCACATATTTTGTGATTTATGGCCCTAAAATGCAAAGAGCCAATTGAATAACATATTGATAAGATAATATCTGCTGAGATCCCTAACAAAGAGTCTCAGCCTGAATATTATAATTGGTCAAAGATCTAATGATTCATGGTCCACGTGGTGTTTCTAATATGAATTCTCCCTATATAGTTAAAGGTAAATGTGCAAAGCATTTTCCCAAGAAATTTCTTTCCCTCATGAGTATTGATAAAGGTGAATTTCCTGTGTATAGGCGCCGAGAAGACGGAATGACTATTTAGAAAAGTGGGATTCTCCTCAACAACAGATACATAATCCCTCACAACCCTTATTACTTTGGAAGTATAGAGAACATATTAATGTGGAACGGTGCATCTAAACTAGGTCCAATAAGTACATGTCCAAATAAATAACTAAGGGCAATGATAGGATCACGATTGCATTTGTAAAAAATGTAGATTCTAACTCTATGAAATCTATTGATGAGATTAAGTCTTATTATGATTGTCGGTAAATCTAAGCATGTGAAGCAGCCTAATGGATATCCGCTTTCCTAATCAGCTACAGGGATGTCCTAGCTAAACATCTTAAATTTCATCTTCCTGGGGAACAAAGTACTCTATATTCCGAGGATGGAAAGGTCGAGATAGTTTTGAGGCGGTCCTCTTTCAAGCAGAGCAAGTTCATGGTACGGATGAAAGCAAATTAGCAATATCCGGCAGCTGGGAACTTACCTATGCAAAGATTCCCAATCACTTCATATGGAGCAATAAAACCCACGATTGGTTTCCTAGGAAGAACAATTTTTAGATTGGTCGATTTTTTTTATTCGGCCTGGCACCGAAGAGAGCTACTGCCTATGTGCTTTATTTACTTATAATTCTTGTTTTTTGCTTTATTAAGATTCGATATTTCAAAAAAAAAATCTTTCCCTTCATTTTAAGTACTATTTGCTCATGTTATTAAATCATATCCGTGGTCTTAAAAGTTATCGTGACATAAAGACGGCGGATGGAAGGGTATATGATACTTTCAAAGAAGCACGCTATGCACTAGGACTTTTAGATGACGACAAAAAGAGGAAGTCGATGGAATAATCGAGGCAAATAACTGGGCTTCTAAATTCTCCTTGTGAAATTTATTCGTCACTTTACTGGTCACGGATTGCTTAGATAGGCCTGAGGCCTTGTGGCAGAAGTACTGGCAATATCTATCTAACGATATTGAAAACAATGATCATAGGAGTCTTAACAATCCAGGTATTATTTTGCTGAACGGAACTGTTCGATTGTTTGTATAATATTGTATGGGATATGCGTCTTTGCATCTTTATTAGAAGGTTTCCCTTTATACGCCATCTAATTTTTTCTTCACTCCAACAACAATGCCTAATTTCGCAAGCTTTTGTGGCAGACATTCAGTTGGCTGGCGACAAGAAAAAGAACTATGCCTTGGTTGAGATCAAGAAATTCTCCGCTAACAGGGGAAAAGCCTTCGGGACTACAATGGAATGCCATTTCTTGATACTTCTTATTTCACTTATCCGGATAATATTTTGATACATGATGAATTGACCTGTGATAAGAATGCATTGGCCGACAAACATTCCAGATTGCTGTCAGGTCTAACAGATGGCCAGTGCAGTGTTTATGACACTATGATGAGCACAATTGATAGTGATAAGAGCTGTGTCTTCTTTTTGTAAAGGCATGGAGGTATTGGAAAAAAATTATTATGGAGGACAATGTCGGCTGCAATAAGGTCTCATGGGAAAATAGTTCTTAATGTAGCGTCCACTGCTATAGTTTCACTCCTACGACCAGGGGGGAGGACTGGGCACTCAAGGCTTGTCATCGCGCTGAATGTAGATGAAGATTCACTATACACCATTACACAGGGAATTCATTTGTCCGAGCTTATACAGAGGACGAAGTTGATAATTTGGGATGAAGCTCCCATGATGAACAAGCACTGTTTTGAAGCGTTAGATCGCACGATGCAGGACATTTCCCAATTCAGCGACCCTCGGAGCAGCAATTAGCCATTCACTGATCTCATCCTCTGTACGATACAGGGATTCAAGGTGCACGGATTTTCCACCCCTACTATGCAAATTTGGTTTTGATGACAAGTGAGGTTGTTGTTGCGAGGTTGATTGAGGAGGCAGGGTGCCCATTCGTAGTGGTGGTGGTGGTGGTAGTTGTTGTGCTATAAGCCCAAACCAAGATCTGAGCTTCTCGAACCCAAACACCACCTAGGCCAATTGCACGGCCGAAGTGGTACCGAAATCACCATATACAGCAAGCTCGATTGGAAGAAACTTCACGTATATAACCTCAATTAATAATTGAGGTCTCATATGCATGATAATAAAAATAAAGTTCAGTTTGTACTAATTTTTTTTGCAATTTTTTTTACTGAAGTTTTTAATGAAGATCTTATCAATTGATAAAATATAATAATTAATTTTTTCCTAATGAATGGATTCCATCACAAATTATTATTATTATTATTATTATTATTATTATTATTATTATTATTTTACAATAGAGATTATAAAGGATAAATAATATAAGAGTACTACTTAGCTAACATTATATTTTCATAATATAATAATGAATTTCCTTAATTCTAGAAAGAATAAATAATAATGAATTAAATTACATTATTACTATGATTTTATAATCAATTTATTAGTGATATGTCAGTAAATACTAAGTACATGATGTGATTGCACTTTGAGAATACAAACAATCTCGACTCTTCTAAATGCATACATTTCTATCCCAATAGTACTGTGCACTATATAATACGAGTTGAACAATTTGCATCTTAACATTCAAGACATGCCAGCATCGATCCACCTACCATTTGAATTGATCATTCATTTAAGTTGAGAAACAAAAATTCCGAATAGTGTACTCTCCCATTTTGTTAATGTACCGATTTCATAGTTCTGCTAGAAGCATAACGGAAGCTAAAAAGTAACTCAATTTAAGTTGATTGGTAATTTACATAAGTGAATGACAATAAAATTAAATGTGAGGTAGAATTAATATTCGTTAGATTTGTACAATGATTGAGTAATTTAAGTTGATTATCAACTGCGAATTAATGCAGTTATTCAATGTATCTTATGAGCATTTTTAAATTATCAGTGTCTCTTTGGAAAGTAATTAGTAGCTTTTGATGGGACGCAAAGGAGAGTCAGTTAGGAATGTTTTTCGGATTCTGAGATATGGGGTGCTTTAATCGTGCAATGGCAGCAACTAAACAAGTTTGGCGACTTTTGGAGGCATTGAATTCGACTTCTTAAAGCTCAATATTTCCCAGGTATCTTGGAAGTGGCTCAACTGTTCTTTCACCTTTTGTTTGCGTTTTGTAATAAATGAAGTTTAGTTTAGTTTCATATGGGAATATTTAAATATCACATGAAATTGTACTGCAAATTTTCTTCGGTATGCCAGGATTTTCTTGAAATGAAATTGTGGGTACTCACTAATGTAATCTACTAATTTGTGTTGAGTTGAGTTGCCTTTCAAAGGTCAATTGTCATTCCGAAAGAGATTCCTAGAAGGTTAACTTTGTATCCTTATGTAATGAGAGATTTTGGATATACTGACACTCCAATTATATCTCTCTCATTTAGACACAACAATTTTGGACTATGATTTGTACAAATCTGAAAAATATTGACTCCCACGTTTGATTAATATTGTAATTTAGTGCTATAAACGGTCAACTTAAGTTGTTGTATAAGGCTTGCGCAATGTATTAATTTGAAATTCAGCGTACCTTGAGTTATAATTACTTACTTTTCATTATACTTCTGGGTAATACTATACTATATAATAAAATGCCAGAGTTGATCTATTTGGAGTTTTTGTTTCTTATCTTTAACGAATGAGCTACTCAAATGGCAAAGCATTAAATAATATTGTCATCCTAAATGAATGATAAAACTTACTTAGGGTCTAAGTTAAAAATCCTACTAATAGGATTCAAACTCTTGTAAAGGAGGCCCTGTTTGTTGTTATGAACTCAGGTGTGGAACTAGATATGGGCCTGATTATCATGTTTGTTGTGAGTTACATAACATTATGAACCCACTTCCAACGTCCTGGGTACATACCAACATTTAGGGAAGACATGATCCATCATACCAACAATGCCCTCTCCTGCAGTTTTCTGGAGTATTGTTGCAAATTTTAATGGGGCCAAGGGTCAATCATGTTAGTGAGCAATACAAGATAAAATTAGATGCAAAATTTCAGGAGAATAGCTGCATTTGTCCTCAATTTGTTGGCCAAGTAAGAAGTAGGTTCCTAACCAATAAAGTAGCAAGATGTTCCAACTTCACCACAAAGTTTGATATATGTTTATAGAGTGAGATCATTTTCAAATCTGATACATTCGAAAAGGACAATTTTTAAGATTGTGCAACGCTATATTGAGGCTCATTCGTCATTATGACCAAATTTTTGCTTTTTCCTAATCAGCTTCGCTCTTGGTTGGAATCCATTTTGCGAACACCATTTTCCAAAGCAATCTAGATTGCTCCACTATACTAAACAAGACTAAATATAATAGTTAACAGTGTTATGGAAAAAATATTATTTTTCCTTGCTACGGTCGAGTATTGTACATTTCACTTTGCCGAAAAAACCTACCTTAAATGCTCCAAGAAGTAGACCACAATTGCACATGCCTGTTATATTAGATTATTATGTGAGAAAATCAAATGAGCTCGCAATAATTTAGGCTGAGAAATTACACTAATTGGAGTATAACATTTATACAAGGATATGATGAACAATGTACGTACAAGTTTTATAACTACTTGGATCGCAAATGAATATGCTAGTAAGTCCATGAACATCAAAGGCTCCTAAAAATATGTTTGTCTCTGCTTTCAGTTCTTTTATAAGCGGGTAGGAACTGCCGTATCTATTTTCATTTTTAGCCATAAAATTTAAATAATTTATTGCCAAAGGGAATAAACTGATTTACATGGGATGGCTTGATTTGCACATCTTGCCAACCAACCTTGTATAGTTGTATGGTTTCATCCTTGTCTTGCAGCCAACGATATGTAAATTAATATAAATACGTATTTAATTCATTCCATCTTCCATCTCTTTTCTATAATTAAACATTCATAGCTAATTAATGGCATGCATTTACCTTTTCCTTTTTTTCATTCTCCTCTTTTCATGCAAAATTAACTGCAATATGGTGATTGCGTTAGAACCTTCCAATCTTGTCCTCCATTGTGCAAGGCAGGTGTGCTAGATGATGGATCATGCTACTATCAGGTCCCCTGCAGTAGTGCAGGGTATAGATCTAGCAGTGGCAGTGACAGAGGTGTGAGAGCTACACTAGATTGCTGCTAACTTGGACCTGGACCGGCTTTCAGTCGGAACTCTACCCGGGCCTATTGCATTCCTATCTTCTCCTAGGCAAGCGCTATCTCAGCACCCCTGCTAACCAAACTGAGCACTCTTATCGTACCCACTAATTGATCCTACCAGCTATGATGGCATAAGGACCTATCTGTTAGTTCTCTATTGTATTCATTATTGCCTTATTGGGTAAGTCAAGTGCCTAGGTCGCTTATCCCAATCACGTCCATTCAGCTAAGTGACCTCACATATATGAATGGCTATCAAAATAACTGAGTAGTTTCATCCTCTCTATCTACATATAATTTAGTCTTTAGCAATTTCTTATATTGATCACGATTATATTATTTTTAAATTAGTTACGCAAATGCCGGCACCGAACATTAGTATTGGACTGCAAGACATGAACACATCCCGTGAATATGGCTCCTTGAATAATAATAGCATTCTTATCTCTACTGATAGTAGAAACCGACATATTATTCATAATTTACCTCGACCTAGACCACCTTGTGATAGAATTGTCGGAGCTACTCAAAGGAAAGTAACTAATCAAAACGATGGAGCTTTTTCATCAAATCTTTGAAAGTATTTTGTTAAAAAATGATTATTAAAAGATTGATCCCCTATCCAGAATAAGTTTAGTCGATTGTTTACTATGTATATTCTTCAAAAATGTCACCATTAAATTTTTTTTTTCGACGTTTAACATGTGATTAATGCCATAATGACATTGATCAAGGTTTTTGAGAATAACATTTCTATTCTTTACTTAGGCAATAAAACCACTAAACATGTGGTTGGTAGTTCATCCCATTCTACAGTAAGAAGGGGTAGAATTGATGATGTTGGTCCTAGCAATGTCAACAGTGTTGATGAAGATAGCAATTCTTCCGATTTTTGTAAGTATTATTATTATACTGTATCTGTTAGACGCGTTTTTACATTTTTTTCGGGGGATGTTGCATTATTCCAATTTTCATTATCCAATTTCTATCATTGAGGCATGCTTTTATGGTGGTGAATGCTTTAGTGATTTTTTTTTTTTTTGGTAATAGTTTTAGTAAATAAGTTTCCTGAATTGTTGGCAAATTCTTTTAGAGATAAAGTTGATCATGAGTTACACAATGGCACGTAAAATAAAATAAAGCAGATTTTTATTTTGTATATATATACATATATACATATTACGAATTATGATTGTTAATTATATCTTCTGCCTAACATATTTCAGGTGACAACATTGAGTGTTCAGATTAATCAATGGCAGGAGATCATTTTTTTTTATTTTCCCTATGATATAAATTATTTTTTAAAAATATTTTGCTAACATTAAAGAATTCATTATATGTCAATATTATTTTTCTAAAAAATGTTTCGATTTTTGGTAGAATATGTTGGTACTGGAGTAGCCGTATATTTGTGCGAGCACTGCGACGCTATATTTTGGTATACTGAGAGAAGGAAGAATATATCCAAGAAACATAATCCGAAATTTACCATGTGCTGTAATCAAAGCAATGTAATCCCTCCATCGGTGAAGGATCCTCTTCGAGTACTCAAAAATTTGATTTTTGGACACGACCAAAGGAGAAGACATTTTATGGACAACATCCGATCTTATAACTCTGTGTTTTCCTTTGCTTCGATGGCTGGAAAGATAGATAAAGGGGTGAAGAAAGGCAAAGGCCCCAGTATATTCATGTTGAGCGGTCAGAACCACCGTAGTATCGGTTGTTTGCTTTTGGCAAACGGTGAACGACCACAATTCTTACAAATGTACATGTAGGACCCTCACAATGAAATCATGAATAGAATGGAAGCTGTGAGGTTAGTTTTAATGATGTTGTATTATAGTTTTCACTACTCTTCCACAAATTTTTTTTCTGAAAGTCTGCAAAACCACTATGCTTCTTGTAACACTGCATTGCCCTTTTGTTTGTCTAAAAGATCCGAAGGAGTAAAGAACTTGCACATTGAGATTGTTACAAATTTGAAGGATATGCTAGACGAACATAACGTGCTGGCTAAAACCTTTAGAATGGCATGGGGCAAATTTAATGACAATGATTGTGTTGATGTTAAGATGAAGCTTATTGCAAAAAGAAGTGGTGATGGTAGACGATATTACCTTCCACAGCAAAATGAAGTCGCAACATTGATTAAGGCCAACATAACTTTTGATCGACTTGAGCGTGACGTGGTTGCGCATCGAAAAGGCGGAGGCCTCCAGCGTATGAAACATTTAAACCCTTCATGTCTTGGTTTCCAATATCCGTTGCTTTTTCCCTTTGGAGAGGATGGATATGGGAAAGATGTTGATCGTACACATGCATTGGAATCATCCTTTAAACACAAAAATCATGTTAGTCCGAGAGAATATTTTCTCTATAGGATGCAGGAAAGATTGAATGAGTTGCCGCATATTATCTGGTGTAGGAGGCAATTCCAACAGTTCTTGGTCGATAGTTATACGATGATTGAGACGTCATGAATGAACTGGGTCCGCACACATCAGCCGAAATTGAGATCTGAGTTATATTTTGGGTTCGCCGATACGCATGGACATTGTGAGACTAATCCAAGAAGGTTGGGAAAGAGGGTGGTGTTTCCTAAAACTTATATTAGAGGTCCGCGTAATATGATTGTGAACTATCGCGATGCCATAGCGATTTGTCGGTGGGCTAGATATCCAATGTTATTCATCACCTTTATGTGTAATCCTGGGGGCCGAAGATTACACATTTTGTGGAGGCTAGAGGGCTTCGGTCTAAGGATCGGCCAGATATTTTCTATATGGTATTCAAGATTAACCTAGACCAACTGATCAATGACATAAAAAAAAAAGGATATTCAGGGAGACCAAAGTTTGTAAATTATTTTGTTTAAAGCACTTTTTCAGTTGAAATATGTATCATTTCCTTCGGCTCTCTAATTAATTTTGTTATACGAGTTAGGTTTTTCGGGTGTTAGTGGTGATGTTTTCTTGGAGTGTGCAGTGACATATACTGTTGAGTTACAGAAGAGTTGCTTGCCGCATGCACATATTTTGCTATTTATGGCCTGAGACCCAGGAGCCAACTGCAAAACAAATTGAGAAGATAATATGTGTTGAGATCTCCGATAAAGAGTCTCAGAATGAATACTATAATCTGATCAATGGTCTGATGATTCATAGTCCATGTGGTGTATTTAATAAGAATTCTCCCTGTATGGTTAATGATAAATGTATGAAGCATTTTCCCAAGAAGTTTGCCTCCCTCATGAGTGTTGATAAAGGTAGATTTCTGGTATATAGGCGCTGAACAGATGGAAGGACTGTTGGGAAAAGTGGGATTCTCCTCGACAACAGATACATAATCCCTCACAACCCTTATTTACTTTTGAAGTACAGAGCACATATTAATGTGGAATGGTGCATCAAGACCAGGTACAGTAAGTACATATTCAAATACATAATTAAGGGCAATGATCGGATCACTGTTGCATTTGTAAAAAATGTAGATTCTAACTCTACGAAATCTATTGATAAGATTATGTCCTATTATGATTATCGATACATATAAGCATATAAGGCGGCCTGGGGGATATTCGCTTTTCCAATCAGCCATAGGGAAGTCTCAATCGAATGTCTGAACCTTTATCTTCTTGGGAAACAAAGTATTGTATATTCCATGGGTGACAAGGTCGAGACAGTTTTAAGGCGGTCCTCTTTCAAGCAGAACAAGTTCATGGGGTGAAAGCAAATCAGTAATATCCAGCAGCTAGGAAACTTACCTATGCAGAGTTTCCTAATAACTTCGAATGGAGGAAGAAAACACATGATTGGTTTCCTAGGAAGAACGGTTTTACTGTTGGTAGATTGTTTTTTGTTCGGCCTGGCACTGGAGAAAGCTATTGGTTGTGTGCTATATTTACTTATAATTCATGTTTTTACTTTGTTAAGATTCGATATTTTAAAAATATTTTTCTTTCCCTTCATTTTAAGTACTATTTGCTCATGTTATTAAATCATATTAATGGTCCCAAATTTTATCATGACATAAGGATGGTCGAAGGACGGTATATGATACTTTCAAAGAAGCACGCTATGCTCGAGGACTTTTAGATGACGATAAAGAGTATGTCGATGGAATAATCGAGACAAGTACTGGGCTTTTGAATTTTCCCTGCAAAATTTATGTGTCACTTTACTAGTCACGGATTGCTTAGATAGATTTGAGGCCTTGTGGGAGAAGTGTTGGCAATATATCTCTAAATATATGGAACTTTTCTATTGTTTCTGTAATATTGAATGGGATATGTGTCTCTACATCTTTATTAGGAGGTTTTCCTTTGTATGCCATCTGATTTTTTCTTCATTTCAAGAACAATTCCGAATTGCATAAGCTTTTCTTAAAATATTCAGTTGACTAACGATCAAAAAAGAACTATGCCATGGTTGAGATCAAAAAGTTGCTCTGCCAACGAGGGAAAAGCCTTCAGGATAACGATGGAATGCCATTTCCCTCTACTTCTTATTTCACTTCTTCGGATAATATTTTGACACATGATGAATTGATCAATGATAAGAACGTGTTGGCCAACGAACATTCCAGATTGCTGTCATATCTAACAGATGAACAGCGCGGCGTTTATGACACTGTGATTAGCGTAGTTGATGAGGATAAGAGTGGTTTCTTCTTTTTGTATGGGCATGGAGGTACTGGAAAAAATTTATTATGGAGGACCGTGTTGGCTGCAAGAAGGTCTCATGGGAAAATAATACTTAATGTAGAGTCCAGTGCTATTGCTTCACTCCTCCGACCAGAGGGAGGACTGTGCATTCAAGGTTTGTCATCCCACTCAATGCAGATAAAAATTCAAGCACGATTCACGACTATGTCGAAGCATTGTTTCGAAGCACTGGATCACACGGTGCAAGACATTTCAAGTTAAGCAACCCTCGGGGTAGCAATCAACCATTTAGTGTCAAGACTATTGTATTTTAAGGGTACTTAAGGCAGATACTTCTAGTTGTACCAGAGGGATCCCGACAACAGATAGTAAATCCACCGTTAAACTCCTCCAGCATTTGGGATAGTCGTAAAGTGCTCAAACACACAAAGAACATGAGATTGTGTAATTTTCCAAGAGATAAAGATTCCGATGAACTTCAGAAGTTGTCGGAGTGGATTTTGAGCATTGGCGATGGAGAGATTAGCGGTACGAATGATGGTGAGGCAATAATTGAAATAGTCGACAATCTTTTGGTCCCACACACATTGAATCCTATTAAATCTATTGTACAGAGCAAGTGCCCCGATTTTTTGACCGAGGGACGTTCGCTATTTTATTTGAATAGAAGAGTTATACTTGCATCTACCCTTGGAGATGTTGGCATTGTCAATGACTATATGGTTGGGAAACACCTGTATGAGATGAGGACGTATTATAGCTCAGATTCAACATGTAAGTTAGATGACCCTGATACGGATTTTCTTAGAGAAATTCACACTCCTGAATTCTTGAATGAGATTAGTTGCTCCGGAGTGCCCAGTCATTTTTGGAGGCTAAAGAAGGGGGTTCCAATGATGTTGATACGTAACATAGATCACTCTGCTGGTTTTTGTAAGGGTACTCGACTAATAGTAACTAGACTCGAAAATCATGTTATCGCGGCAAAGGTTTTGTCTGGCGTAAATGCGGGGAAGGATTTCCTAATCCCTAGGTAGAGCAAACACCATCTGATATAGATTGCCGTTCACTTTTCAAATGAGACAGTTTCCTTTGATTTTTTTCTATGCAATAATCATCAATGAGAGCAAGGGTCAAACACTCACAGATCTTGGGGGTTTTCTGAGGATGCCAGTATTCACTCATGGGGCAATTGTATGTCGCAGTCTTGAGGGTGACGAACAGGAAGGGTTTGAACTTTTTGATATGTGATGATGATTGTAATCCAAGTAACAAGACCATGAGTGCTGTCTATAAAGAAGTGTTAGTAATTTATAGGTTCATACTAATAGTATGTCATCAGGTGCGTTGCTCACTTTATTTGGTTATTTACACATACCCATTATGTCATTAGTGGTTTGATGCCGAAACTTTTTTAGAACTACTTCAGTATTATATTAATTGAGTTTGTTTAATGTTGTGGCACATTATTTATATTATTTTTAGTAAGTCTCATGTCAATACGACTAATATCTATTAATACTATTAGTTGCTAAAAAGATCGCCCCCGTGCAACGCACGGGTGAAAATGCTAGTTATATTAATAAGCAGAAACTGCTTTTGGAAGGAATTTTTCTACTCATTTTTCAGCCTTTTTGAATGTAGATTTTGGAGGGTCCTATGAGATTTTCCTTCTATTGGTAGATTTTTAAATTAAGGTCTGGTTTTCCTTCCTATGAGACTTTTCCTCATTTGGCTAATTTTTTTAATTAAGATTTGATTTTTATTTTTTCGTTTTTCTTTTCTAATTTACATTAAATTCCTTGACACCTATGATTAATGGCCATGAATCTTATGTCTATTTTATTATTATTATTATTATTATTATTATTATTATTATTATTATTATTATTATTATTATTATTATTATTATTATGTCAAATTTTTTCACCCAATTTTTTTATTAATATTTAATTGTTTTCCCGCCTTAAAATAGGCCCTTTTTATCTTTTTATTTTTATATTTCTTAAATCTATATCTGTAAAGTAAACCTGATCTAGTCATATTTTTTCTATTAATTTATTAATTAATTAGCCTGAATTTTCTCCTAATTACCATGTAGTTATCCCAAAAAATGGGCGGCCTGCAAAAAATCAGCAAACTGGAATTATCTTAATCCGAGAAACTAAATCCGTCTCAAAAAAGAAAAAAATATGTCTTGATCTCAATCATGCAATGACTTGTACGAGTTTAATTTTGTCTAGGTCCCCTTTTATTCTAGAATTAGTTCAATAATCTTCGCCAATCCTGGTAAATCTTGCTCTCCAAGATTATGTGATATCTCTTCAAATCAACTCTAATTGATAAACACAATCCTTTAGAACCTTTTCTTTTAATTTATTCATCACTAACTTCTTCATCTCCCAGAATTGAGAGAATTGGGCCCAATGACCCTCTCCATACTTCATATTGTGCAAATAACTCTTCACTAAAAACACCCATATAACTTTTAATGTAAAATACAAAAGGTACACAATTACTAAATTCTCCGCACTTATTTCTTCCAACCAAACACCACTTTCCTCAATTGTATTCTCTAATTCACCTCAATGGAACCAAACCCTCTGAGTTGGAAAATACGCCTATGGTAAAAAATTTTAATCTAACGTCTACTTCCATCCGGCTATAACTCCATCTTCTAATCGTGGACATTGATCTTCATTCTTCTCCTCAAAGTGAAAGTTCAAGTCTGCGCATTTGCTTCACCTTCATATTCGGTCCAATTTGAGCTCGAGGTGCGTAAAATTTTCCCCAATCTTATCCTCATTTTTGGTTTTTTTTCAACCAACCCAGTTTGTAGAGTTTATGTTTGCTTCTAAGTTAGTTATAGGTGCCTTTTAAAAAAAGACAAAATTATGGTTACTTTTTATTATTTTTCGTTATGAATTCATGTTATATTTAGGGATTTTATGGTTTCTTCATTGGTTAATTGATTTGGGGCAATGCTACATCGTAAAGAGTTAACCAGATATGGTATCCTTACTTTCAAGGAATAGCCATTTGATTAGCAGCAGCAACTCGCTAAACTGCTATAGCAACAAGCTAGCTGTTGCTGCCATTAAGCAGCAGAAACTTGCTATTACTCTGCGGCTGACAGCGACTCTGCTTCTTTGTTAGGCTTAGCGACTTTGCTTTCACTTCTTTGCTCTTAGCAATAGTAGCTGCTTCCAGTAGCAAGCAGCTTCTTAACAAGCTACTGCGCCAACACTATTAAAACTTACGATCACAATTAGGGTACAAATTTGAATTTTTTTAGTGAATTTTGCGCTGATTATTGATGAAATTGAGCATCAACGGGTGAATTTTGGCACCGGTTAACTTCAATTTGTATTCATAAAACTGTATTTGAAAGATCATTTGCACAATTTCTTTTACACAAGGATATCTTCTTCTCATAAGGTATTTAATAAAATGATTGTATGAAGTTGGGAACTGAAATGGGCACATGTTGTTGTGAATGCGCTTCTGTGTTTGACGAAACACGCGTTTGATCACCTTGCATTTAAGAGTTAACTAATGTTACTGCCAACGGTTTCTATTTTGCAGGGACCTAAATTGACCTTGCATTTAATATAGATGACACCTATTTAGGTATTGCAAGCAATAGATGCAAACAAAAGGTTGCACAATATGTATTTGACAAGCTAAACTCTGAATGCCAAGATAGGTTTCTAGAATCTTGCTTTCGACTACTATTGTTGATATGGGAAATAAAGTTGGCCTCACAATTAATACATGAGCTCTTGCGTAGGAAATTGAGAATATCCAAGAAGAATGAGGTGCGGTTCCAAATTGGAGAGAAGAGGCCAGATTTGGCCTGCAGGAGTTTTGTTTAGTGACTGGTTTTAAGGTCGGAGACGAAGAGCAAATGTATAATGCATTAAAAAAAGAATCTCCACTTCTAGAACTGTTCAAATGTAGCAAAGGTGGGATAACATGGGAATGATTTGCTCGTAGAGTTTGAAATGTGTGATAAGCACAAAGAAGTGGATGCAAATATAAGTTAGGGCTTCTTACTATTCTGAAGCACGTGGTTTTAGCCTTAGAATGTAGAACTCAAGTTGATTTGAGGTGGTTCAATTTAGTTGAAGATGTAGCTAAGTTCAACAGCTATTCATGGGGAAATAGGTCCTATACACAAACTATTAAGGTGTTCAACCGTGACTCATTGAAGATTGACCATGCTACGAAGAAAGTATCTTATTCCGTACATGGATTTCCCATTGCCATCATGTTAGTTTTAGTTCAAATTCCCTATAGTTTATTGTTTTTTAAACCAAAAAAATTCCATTGATGTTGGTAATTGATTTTGTCTACAGATTTGGGCAATTGAAGCAATTCCAGAGTTTGGAAGGAAGTTTGCCACATTTGGTCCTTCATATTCACTACCACGAATAATTCTTGGGGAAGATGGAAAACCACTTAGGGCTGAATCCATTGACCTATTTTTGAAGATTGGAGAGGTATGTATGCCTGCATGCAATGTTTCTTCCATTACTTCTTTTTTTTTTACGTTATTTTTTATTTTCGCTTATCATCTCTAAGAATATAACTCATTGACAATCGTAATTTGGGTTGAAGTTCTTCGAACATTAAAGGCAAATGATGATGAACTCAAGGCATCTTACTTCAAAGAGTTTACAATTCCCGATGATGAAGACCACGATGTGTCAAACACTATATTACATGATAAAGAAGACAAACCGATGGAGGAGAAGGTGCCTTTTACTTCACCTTGCGAAGATCAATCCGTTCCACCTCAACCTCATCCTCCTTTTGATGCAAGAAATATTGAACAGTTTGTGAAGGAAGTAGTAAAGGACGAGATGAGAGCATTTCGTGTGGAGATAGAGATAAAAATGGACACGGTTTTAGAGTCTCTTAAAACAGCCATCTTTCAATCCAATGAAAGCTCACTTGGCCGTGCTACGTGTGATGGGATGAAAGCGAATAAGGATAAAGGTTATCCAAAAAATAAGGTAGAAAATGCTTTTAGAGACACAGAAGTAACTAATGAAAAGACAGATGGATTCGAATGCAATTGAGGTACATGAATGGTAGTATTATTGTCCTTTTTTTGCAATAAATTGTTGTAAATAATCAATTAACATTCTTTTTCTAATTTGTAGACATGGTGACTGGTTTCCCATCTGCCACGGCTGTTTACCGAAGACGGAATCGTGAATTCAATGTGGCCAATTTGGCAAGAAAATGGCATACTGTTCTTGACATACCAAAGAAGCCCATGGAAGGTATGCATGTGTATTATTTATCTATGAAGTAACAATTGATAAGTTTAGAATTTGAAGATGCATCATTGATGTAAAGTGAGATAATGACAATGCTATTCCAGCTGGGGAAGTAGCTCAAGATGAAAGAACTGGAGTCATTGAAGGAGAAGCTGGGGGCGTGAACCCTGACGGTGAAGATGATGTATTGGTTGAAGACTGTGTCTCCGAAGATGAAGAATCGCCAATGGTCATTGGGAAACATTCACTTGACCTTGATGAAGGTATGTAATATTCAAATATGTTCTCGACGTTCTTTTAGCGAATCAGTAATTAGTTATTGTACTATGTTATAGGCATTGTGTCGTATCTGCCATTGTTCCATATCAAAGACGGCAGCTGTGGAGTATAGATATCGAGAAGAAGGCATTGAATTTAGAAAATATTGGCAATATTTCGGAGAAAAAGCTCATGACTACTCCAGACAATACCAATGAGCATGAGCCAGGTACACACATATAAGATGACTGCCTATGATATTCGAATAGGGCTTAAATTTTTTGAATTCATTAGCTTAACCACATTTAATTATGAAGACATCAATGTGGAGCCCATTGAGATTGGTAGTTATTGCATATTGTTTTATAGCAATTGTGTCGAACCCCTTATCTGCCATTGTTCCATATCAAATACCATAGCTGTGGAGTACGGATATCGAAAAGAAGGCATTGAATTTAGAAAATGTTGGCAATATTTCGGAGAGAAAGCTCGTGACTACTCCAGACAATACCAAGGAACATGAACCAGGTACACATATATAAGATGATTGCATATGTTATTCAAATAAGGCTTAAATTTTTTGAATTCATTAGTTTAACCACATTTAATTATGAAGACATCGATGTGGAGCCCATTAAGATCGGTAGTGATGCACAAGAGTCTGCTAAAGGCAAGGGTCGTCACATGAAGAGGGAGGCAGCTGTATTATGTTCGCGGTGGATAAATCTTCCAAAAAGAAGAAGACTTCGAAATATCACTGCTTATGATCCATTCAGAGCAGTAGATCGAACTAAACTTGATGATCTCAAGAAATGGTTGTCAGGCACTACAGATAGGTAACTTATTGAAAGGCTTGTGCTTGTCCTATTAGAGCATAGCGTGTAGTACTTGTCACATATACTATCATATTTATTTATTTTGTCTTCCCAGGGATAAAGTTGAATTGACTACGGGTGACGCATGGTTCTTCAAAGAGCTTATTAGGGTTGATGGATGGCTTAGAGATGATGTATATACTTGATGGTGTGGTTAAGATATTAATTTGTAAGCCAATATAACTTGCTTATTTATCTAATAAGAGTTTTTACTTGTAGCATATGGATGTAGCACTTTACAACATAAGAGTCTGAGCTAGAACTTTCCTGGATCTGTTTAGACAAGATTGAGCAATCTTGGACTCCAACTTCGTCCAATATATGAGGATCTATTTTGTGAAGAAGTCACATAACAAATCGATTGAGCCCCCACAATTTGACAAAACCTTAGTGAACTACGTGAAAGGGAACGTACCAGGTGTTAGTAGACCATGGAGTACATGTATTACGTTGTATGTTCCTTTCTGTAATAGGAATAAGGATCGTTGGCTTGTATTGGAGATTGATCTTCCGAGTCCATGCATAAATGTATACGATAGTCTCCTGAGCATTATGCGGCAAGAACAACCTAAACAAGAAATGAAGCCCTTAATGGATGTCCTACCGCTATTAATGAGATTGGGGCATGAAGATGAGGAATACAATACAAAAGAGTTTTCTATGAAGCACTTGAAAGCTCCAAGCCAAACAAACGGGTATAAATCGCACATTTGGTAACGCTGTGCATATTCATGTATTGATAGACTTAGTAAACTTATGGATATGGTATGTATTATTTGCAAGTCAGATTGTAGGATGTTTACACTCAAGTTCATCAAATTTCTACAAGTCAGGTTGGATGTAAAAGGCGTGTCTGATAAACATATGCCTCTTTGGTGGGCAAAAATGGCAGCTGGGATATTTGCTTCCCACTTTGATCCTTAGTGCTCAATGTATGACGTAGGAGTTCATATAGTGTAGGAGATCTTTTGGCTAAACATGTGAAAGTAATCTTTTGTTAGAATGTGTATAAGTAATGCTTTTGCACAATCATTATAGCTAATCCACTTTCGTTGTGGTTAAATCCACAAAACTTATCACACAATCAACTTTCGTTATCTCTTAATCCACTTTCGCTAACACCTAATCAACTTTCGTTATCACGCAATCAACTTCCGTTATCATGAAATCAACTTTCGTTATCGGCATCAACTTTCGTTATCGGCATCAACATTCGTTATCAGTAAATCAACTTTCGTTATGACTCAATCAACATTTTTTATGGCTAACCTACGTTCGTTATGGTTAAATCAACCTTCGTCATCAAGAAATCAACTTGCATTATGACCATATCAACTTTCATTATGACTGAACTATCTTTCGTTCTGGCTGCATCGACTTTCATTACCACTCAGTTAACTTTCGTTATCAGTCAATCAACTTTCGTTATCACTCAATCAACTTTCGTTATCACCCAAACAACTTTCCTCATCAATCGATCAGCTTTCGTTATCACGAATCAACTTTCGTTATGATTATATCAACTTCCATTATTGCTAAATCGACTTTCGTTACCACTCAATTAACTTTCGCTATCACGGAATCAACTTTCGTTATCACCCAATCAACTTTCGTTATTCCTCAATCAACTTTCGTTATCACGAAATCAACTTTCGTTATTGGCATCAACTTTCGTTATCAGTAAATCAACATTTATTATCAGTAAATCAACTTTTGTTATGACTCAATCAACATTCGTTATGGCCAATCCACGTTCGTTATGGTTAAATCAACCTTTGTCATCAAGAAATCAACTTTCATTATGACTAAATCAACTTTCATTAATCGACTTTCGTTACCACTCAGTTAACTTTCGTTATCAATCAGTCAACTTTCGTTACCACTCAATTAACTTTCGTTACCACTCAATTAACTTTCGCTATCAATGAATCAACTTTCGCTATTAATCAATCAACTTTCGTTATCACCCATACAATTTTCATTAAACCCCAGGTCAACTTTTGTTATCACAAACTCAGCTTTCATTATTAGTAAATCAACGTTGATTATGGTTAAAGAAACTTTCGTTATCACAATTAACTTTCATTATGACTATATTAACTTTCGTTACGACTAACCATCTTTCGTTATGTCACAATCGAGTTTCGTTACCACTCAATTAACTTTCATTATCTAAAAATCAGCGTTCGTTATGGGTAAATCAACTTTCGTTATCATTCAATCAACTTTCGTTATGACTTTATCAACTTTGGTTATGACCAAACCAGTTTTCGTTATGGAAAAATCGACTTTCGTGACCACTAATCAACTTTCGTTATCGTTCAATCAACGTCGTTATCACTCAATCAACTTTCGTTATCACACAAACAGCTTTCGTCATCACAGAATCAACTTGGGTTATCACGGAATTAACTTTCGTTATCACTGAGTCAACTTTCATTGTAACCCAGTTAACTTCTGTTATGACTCAATCAACTTTCGTTATCAGTCAATCAACTTTCCTTATCGGCATCAACTTTCGTTATCAATAAATCAACATTCATTATCACTCAACCAACTTTCTTTACCACACAAACCGACTTCCGTCACTAGTCAATTAACTTTCGTTATGACTCAATCAACTATTGTAATGACTATATCAACTTTTGTTAAACCCCAGGTCAACTTTCATTGTTCTGTCATCTTGGGCTTGGGATAACTAGTCGGGACATCCCATCTGTATCAATATGCTAAACTAACCCACTGTCGTGATATAGTCGCTATATCGCAAGACAAGTCCACGTTATCATGATCAATCAACTTTCATTACCACTAAACCAACTATTGTTATCATAATTGCTAGATCAAATCACATTTTTTCAAGTAGATTGTCAAACCCTTGTTATTCCAAGGCAAGTGTCATTATCACTAAATCAACAATGCTTTTGACATCTTACGATTGGATAACTAATTAGGATGGAGTGCAAATCACGTTCCTTCAACTCCAATGTTAGATGGGCACACTGGATAACACATTTCATTACTGTTCGAGTCATGCCCCAAGGTTTGGATTTTACGAATTTGGGGTTTGTAGTGGATAGGGTTTGGGGTTCGTGGATAGGGTTTAGGGTGGGATTTGGGTGGGATTAGGGTTTAGAGTTGGACATTTTGGGGATTTGGGGTTGGGGTTGGGGTTTTGGGCAAGGTTTTTTTATTTAAAGCACCAGCTAGACCCGGACGTCGGTTGCGTCCGCCGAGCCTAATTGGTGGGGGTTTGGAATCCCCCTACCTTTTTATTAGTAGAAAAAAGGAAAGTACAAAAGGAGGGGGGCATAGACCTGACCTCCAAACAATGAAACAGATAAGCAATGAATGAGGAGATACTATCTCCTTTACAAAATGTGCAGAAGTGGAGATAAAATAAAAGAAAAATAAAAAAGGAAACCTACAAGTGCCTCCAAGTATCTGAACTGTGAAGAATCCCCAACAGTTCAGACAAAGTCTGGCCATTGTGGATGAGAATATGAAGAAGTAACAGACCTAGAGCGGCTGCGTGTCTACATACGTGAGGTAGCAGCGGCCTGGAACTTCGACTCGCGGGCGAGATTTCGGCGTTTATGCATCTGGCTCATACTGAGCTTCGTACTCAGCCTTACTGAGATTATCAACGTCCTCCTCCAGGCGGTCAATCTCCTCATCGGAGTGACGCCGGTGAGGACCAGGCAGATGGATCTCTGGCAATGTAGATTGGGAAGTAGCTTGGGATGGGACGGAGGCTTCGGCGTCATGCTGGCACTCAGGCAGAGGAGAGGTGACGGTCATAGTCGGCGCCACGGATAGGATGACTAGTCCTACCAAAGGAGAGGCAGTGATCAAAACACCATCGGGACAAGGATCCACCGGGGGAGCGTGGTCCCGGACAAAGGAGACACCATCCGAGATAGCGACCCCGGGAGCAACCTGACCATCTGTAAGAGGAGCTCGACCAACAAAGCTCGTCTCTGCATCAGAACCAATATCAGAGCAAGAGGCAGTAGAAGGAACCTGAATCGGAGAGCTAACAAACGGAGGCACTGGGGCGGTCAAGATCGGTGCCGTAACAGGCGGAGCATCTGAAATAACAAGTGGAGAAGAGCCCACGGGGGCAGTAACTGGCTGAGTCTGGAACTGTACATGAGGGGGAATAGGCCTCCACTGGCGGGTCGGCTTAGAGACAACTGCAGGCCCCTTCTCCGGCTGAGAACGTGGACCGAGAATGGTACCAGAAGTAGCAAGCGGAATAGTAGTGGCCGAGGGACCGGAGGACTCAGGGGGTGGTACCGAGGGAGCACCAACGGTACACTGTGAGGGGGAGTGTCCCAGGCACCGACATGTAGAACAAAAGGAAGGGAGGTGCTTGTAAATAATGCGCTACTAGAAGCTACGCTCCGGCCCACGGTCAACCCAAATACGCTCGGGGAGCTTATGCCCCAAATGCACCTCTACACAAACTCTAGCCTCGCTGGGGCGCAATAAATCGGCAGTGGCCTCATCAATGTGCAGAGGCTAGCCCACAACCTTAGCTAAGGAATACAATACGTCCTTAGCACGAAAATGAACGGGCAACAGCGGGAAGGAGATCCATATGGGCACAATAGGCGTCTCCTTCCCAAGGTGAAAGTCTGCAGTCCATTTCAAAACTTTCATCTCACAACAACTAATGAACCAACGCGGCCAGGAGAATAGACGTGTATAATCCACCTCGTGGGTAAGATGTATCAATATATGCACACCATCAATCAAACCAGTCATATGGAAACCAACAAACCCAAACTGATCAAAAGCAGTACGTATAGCAAGCATAGGGGGTTTCCGCCGAGCGAACTTACCCACCAAAGTATAACGGAATGGGGCAGCCAACCGAGACTCCTCATCAGCCAAAATAGAAATGGTTTGCTCAGTACAATGCATGTGGGTCGTCGAGATGCAATAGTGGACGGGCTGGAAGCACCAAACACCGAATCAAAGGATTTCCGCTTCGCCCGTTCCTCGATCGAAAAAATGGGCCTATTAGCAATGGCAGATGCATATGTACGACCTGTGTGAACGCCTGTCTGAGTCTCCTAAGGGTATGGCAAAGAACGGGACATCGTCGGGAGGGCCAGAAAAGGCCCGGAAGGCCGCCCGTGGGCCCTACGCGCCGGCGCGTGGTGGTCGCGGACCTGCACGCTGGGGATTTGCCTCATCATGGGGAGCAATTGTTTCAACAGGACCAAAGTCTAATTCCGCTCCTAAAGTTGTCAATTGTGGGTTCAAAGTTGGGTTTTCACCCAAATTTGGGCCTTTTTTATCCGGGTTTGATTTTACAAATTGGCTTTCATGGTTAGGTGAGACATCATGAGAGCAACCTACAAGTGTAATTTGAGCCATTAATGTGGAGGATTTTGGGAGCAATTGATGATTCAAGTTTCGGTTGGCATATGAAATTGGGGCTTTTTGATTCGAAGTAGATTGTCAAAATTAGCTTTCATGGATAGGAGGCGCATGAGGAGAGGATGTGGCAGCTGCAATTTGAGGTCTCGAAGTGGAGTAATTGGGGAGAATTTCATGGAGAGGCCGAATATGAAGATTTTCGAAATTTGTGGTGATTGTGGGAAATCCGGGAATACCCATGCCAAATTGAGTTGGGGGATTTGAAATAGAGGTAGAAACGCTACTTTGGGTGGGAGGAATTGGATTGGAAGTGCTCGGATTGGTCGTGGTGATGTTTGGGGTCGTTTGGGACGAGTTTGGGGGGTTTTGGGGTCGGTTTCCGGCCGTTTCTGGGGGCGGCAAGGGTGGGGCTATGGTGGGGGAGGTCACCGGTGGCCGAGGAGGAGGTGGGTCATGGCCGGAGGCGGCCGGATTCATCGAGTGCAGTGAATTCGCCAATTTCCCTAGAGAGAAGCGAGAGCAAACGGTTAGGTTTTTTTGGGTTTTGGGCAAGGTTTTTTTTTTTTTTTTTTTTTTTTTTTTTTTTACTTTCACTTGTTCATTCTTTTGTACAGGAGGTAGTACCTCCTTATTTATCATTCTATTATTCTTTTGGGTAAGGTTTGGGGTTTAGGGTCTATTAAACATTTGGGTTTGCTATTTGGTTTAATGGTATGGTGTTAGATTTCTACTAGTAATAAGGAAATTTGAACTCCCCGATTAGTTAAACAACCCAAGTATATGAAAAATAATGGTTCTTTCATGATAACGACTAAGGGACGATAAAGCGATTGTTGATGTGAGATAACGAAAGTTGGTTGAGTGATAACGAAATTTGGTCTAGTGCTAATGAAGGGTTATTTAGTGATAACGAAAGTTGAATAAGTGATAGCGAAGGTTGGTTGAATGATAATGAAAGTAGATTTAGTCATAAGAAAAGTTGTTTTAGTGATAGCAATAAGTGATTCCATGATAACCAAAGTTGATGCCCCTATGACGAAACTTGCTTTAGTGATACCGAAAGTTCATTGTCATATAACGAAATTTGATTTAGTGATAATAAAGGTTGACTCTACTATAATGAAAGGTGGTTGAGTGGTAACAAAAGTTGATTGAGTGATAACGAAAGTTGATTGACCGATAACGCAAAATTTATCTAGTAATAGGGAAAGTTGACCGATTGATAACGAAAGTTGAGTGAATGATAACGAATGTGGATTTACTGATAAAGAAAGTTGATTTACTCATAACTAAATTTGATTGTGTGATAACGAAAGTTGATTGAGTGACAACAGAAGTTGGTTGAGTGATAACGAAAGTTGATTTACTGATAACGATAAATGATTTAGTCATAACGAAAATTGATTTAGTGATAACGCAAGTTGATGCGTCCATAACGAAGGTTGATTTAGTGATAACGAAGGTTAATTCCTCTATAACTAATGTTGATTTCCTTATAACGAAAGTTGATACGCCATAACGAAAGTTGATCTAGTGATAATGGAAGTTGATTCCCATATAACTAATGTTGATTCCCCTGTAACGAATGATGATTCTCCTATAATGAAAGTTGATTTAGTCGTAATGAAAGATGATTTTGGTGATAGTAAAAGTTGATATCGTCACAACAAAAGTTGCTTGAATAATAACGAAAGTTGCTTGAATGATAACAATAGTTGATTGAATGATAACGATAGTAGATTAGCCATAACCAAAGTGGATTGAGCCATAACAAAGCTTTGTTTTTGCGATGGAACACCTATTTTTATGTCCTACGCCACCGATGCATAACACAAATAGTTGCAGGAACAACAAATTATACATAACAATACCATAACAATTTCGATAAAGCTAGAATGACTGTTCATTCGTGATGTTCAAATCACGTTAATGTTTCAATTGTCCACACCTTCAAGTACGTGAAATGCATTGATCCAAATGTTTTTAAGGTCAACACATTGGAATTACGACAAAAAATAAGATCAACCAAAAAATAACTAAGTGGCTACATAGTTCACTTCACTGTGGTGTATCCTCTTTACACTTACCACTGTTATGGCCGGGATTAAAACACCTACTATGCTTACGCACCTTCTAAGGCTCACCAGCAGACTTTGTTCGAGGCTCACCAGCTAATTTCTTTCTCTCTCTTGCAGGACGACCCCTTGAACGTCGTGACAATGGGGGTAACACAATTCTTGACTTGATATGCTCTGGAATTATCCAATCGTCCTCACTTGGCAAATGGTAAATAGCTTTTGAATATGAGTCTCTCCAATAAGACCTAGTATAAAATTTGGAACAAAACCTATACCCATTCTCATTCAAAAATCTTATTGCAGTAATAGCATGTGCACATGGAAACTGGTCCATTTCAAATTTTCTACACATACATTTCCCTTCCTCCAAGTAAACTACGTGGTTCCTGGAACGTCCAACAACTTGTAAAACAGTCGGGGATACATAACTCACCTCAATCCCATCTGATTCGTTGTAGCCTGTACACACTTCTCCTCCAAAGGTGGGGTGAGGAAGCTACTGCATTTTTCTACCCTAACGTCTCTTTTATGGAACCATATCTGCAATGTCTCTCTAATATGCTCAATCAAACCAAGAATTGGAAAGTCTCGTGCATTCTTTAGCGTAGAGTTCATTGATTCAGCATTGTTTGTCGTCATTATGTTGAAACGAGTTGCTTCGAAATGTGCTCTAGCCCAGTGGTGTAAACCAGCTCTCTCTAGGTATCCTTTAATACCCTCGTGTCTACTGCATAGTGCTACCATATTAGTTTCGAAATGAGGCATTGAATAAGCTTCTGCAGTTGCCCATAACAATCCATCCGATTCGAGCCTTGCAAACTCAGTTTTTAGGTTTCTTAATAAATGATAATTGCAATAACCATGGTGTGCATGCTGAAACACTCCCTGAAAAGTACCTGGGATACTGGTGCCCCTATCAGAAACAATAACAAGATCTGAAGTATCATCTATAATTTCTCTCAAATTTCTAGCCATCCTCGAATCAAACCATATCCATGGCACTTTGCCATAAATTCCTTAGTATAGCTTCTAGTGATCTCGAACTTCCAACGAATGTCACTAATAATGTCTTTCGGTCTATAAATCCTATTGGCATCTCTATAATTTTCGGCAATGTGTTTCCCAATTAGCTGATACGTTGCATGCCTGTGATCTTTACGCCGTACACTCATGGAGCAACTGTGATGACCAACATACTTCTGAACTTCAAAGATTTCTACACCTTTGATCTTTACTGCCCTCAAATACAAATTACAATTATTTTCAATACATGTAATCACATACAAGGTCTTAGTTGATTTTACCACTCTGAATTCGAAATAGCACATCAATGCTAGCTCCGACAGTTTTGCAATTAAATCTTTTTTGGATGGAAAGAGATTATTGCATTGCAAATCTTGACTCTCTGGAATCCTTACTGAGGATGGACAGGGGAGCGCACTCATAGATGAACTTGACTTTCTAACCGTAACATCTTCTGTTGAAAAATTCTGATGGCCTTCCTCTATCGCAAAAACTGTTCCTCTTACGTCTTCACACTCGGGGTTTTCCTCAGTCACCTTCAACTTATCCCATTCAACAAAATTGCCATCTACATAAGCATTCGTAATCTCATCATCATTCTGCACAAAATCTATTACACTATCAATATATTCACCTTCCACCCTTTCATGATATATAGACTCTTTGTCACTACAACCAAAAACTTGAACTTCCGTTGCTACGTTTGGTCGCGTTTGTCGCAGCACGCCAAAGTTTAATTTTATTTCCTTACTCGGTTTCAAAACTACAGATTAATGTAGAAGTGGTAAGTAAGGGTCGAACCCAAGAGGAACGGTGTTTCATCTAGTTGATTTTATCAATTAACATAGTAAGCGGGCTTTGAGAAATAAGAAAGAAATTCGAAATAAAATACAAAATTAAAATAGAAACAGTTGAAATAAATATCTAGTTCTCGGGTTCGGTTGTGTCAACAACTCGTGTTTATCTTTCCCATGCAACGTGTTACTATTCCTTCTCCAATTTATCAACTCCAATTAATCAATATGCTCTGATTAACGAAATCTTCCTCAAGTGTATTAAATTAAAGTGAGCTCTTTAACTTAATATCTAGCTATTGGATAACCCTAAACAAGTTCTTAGGATTTAATGCAAAGCTAGTATGAAATGAACGAGAAGAATGAGTTGAATTAGATGAATAATTTCACAAACTTGAATTAATGCATCTAAGTTGATTTGTTAATAAATATGCACGATATTCATTTGCTACTTTGGATTGGAATCTAATGACATTTACAGATCAAGAGTTCTAGTCCTAGCATGTAACTTGAATTTACAGATTAATTGATTCAATTGGCCAAAGTGAATGCAATAATCACATAAACTCAAAAACGGGTTTACAAGCATAACAAACCAACAAATTGAAGTGGAGGAATAAATAAAACGTTAGTAAAGAGTTAGAAAAGATAACAACATGTTAGTTGAACACAACGTTCCCCTCGAACTAGATAGTGAAGTCTAACTAATCATATTTGTGGGTTTCATACTTTTTAGCGAGTGTTCGCCTTGTATCACCTCCACAATATAATAGATTATACTTCAATATCACAAATAATATACAAAAATATAGAAACAAGAAAATAAATACTAAGAAATAAATAGAGAAGTTTAATCACTCATATATGCGGGATAAATACTTTTTAGCGAGTGTTCGCCTTGTATCACCTCCACAATATATGAGAAATTATCTTTCTCAAATATGAAAAATAAAAGAAAGAGAAAAACTAGCGAAGAAATGCTCCGCTAATCATATTCACGGCCGAAGTATCGTCGATTGATTATTCGAACCTAAATTTCGGTTTTTACTTCCGCCGTAATATGAGAAACTAAGAGCTTTCAAGCTAGAACAAAGAACAATTGATGAAGAGAATGTTATTGAGGAGAAAGTTGGAGAGAATCACAAGCTAATTCTCTCTTTAAAGTTGTGTTTTCCTTCCTTACAAATGCCTCTATTTATAGGCAAAATTTCATAAGAAAATACAATAAAAAATTACACTCATGCACCATCATGGGTTTATTAAATTGTATCCACCAAATCATGATAATGGAATTTAATCATGGTGTAGGTAAGCATCTTGGCTGAATTATGCAATTGGAATTTCCTCTTTTGGATATTTTAATAGAAAGTTAGGAATTTTCTACAAAGCATGGCACAAAGAATCCTCCAATCAGAATAGTAATGGTTTTACCCATTTTTGACCACCATAATATCCGAATCATCTGAAGTCATGAACACCAAAGTTGTAGCCCTCTGAGTCTAATTTCCACAGGAAGAAGAATCGGATCAATTCGATTTTTGTAGCTCACGTTATGGTCAAATTACTGAACTACGCCAGTAAATCCGAGTTGCTGATTTTTTTACACTTTTAGTCATTTTTCTTCAAACGGCCATAACTTTAATTAGGAAACTCCGATTTGGGATTCGGAAGAAGTTTGGGAGTCCTCTTTTGATGTTCTTAAACATTGGCACAAGAAAAATTATAAAAATAACTTTTCAAAAAATTGCATCGGAGGCCCTCCATCTTTGATTCGCTTGCATTTTGGTCCCGCGTTTCTGTTTTCATTCGATTTTCATCCATTTTGACTCCTTTTGATTCTTTGTGACCCTAAACACCAAAATAAAGGAAAAACACATAAAACGGAACATATAACACTAATAAAACACACAAACACGTAAAATAGAAGAGTTATTTAAGTACTTTTCTAGCACTTATCAAACTCCCCCACACTTAGACTGTTGTTCGCCCTCGAACAACAACCATATGACACACAATAACACAATGATTTTACATGAGATAAACAACTTTAAACATTGAAATCCTACTACAGATAGTGACTTGCTTATTAAACATTCTCCCGAACCAGGAAAATTTCACTTCTTCTCAAATACACAATGGCTTGTGAGTGTGTGCAATTGAGGTTATCATCCCATCACTAACTGGAACCAAATGAAAGCTTACGATGTTCTATCCAAATCCTGACCCGAAATGGTCATATCTCCTTTCACCTCTCGTGATCCCACTCTTATTTTACAATGATTCTCATGGATCCTAAAAATTACTCTGTTCACCAAAAATCATCAACTGTTAGCACTGCAAATAAAAAAAGGGCATGGCAGGTGTTTTATCGCAAATATGTCTTCAATTTAAAGAGTGTTTAGATTGGGCACTGCAAACCACTGAGGGAATTTATTTATCTAACTTCACACTTGGGTAGCTATCTCATTTCTTGTTTTTTTTTATTTTTTTGTTTTATTTTTTTTTTATGTTTTTTTATTTTGATGAAGAAGAAGAAGAAGAAGAAGAGTTTTGCAATTTTCTTTTCAGCTTTTACCCCACAGGTAGCTTTCACACTAACCCCTTTCATTGGAGGTAGCCTTCTTCACCCATTCGAGGTGACGATCTTTCACTCTCTGAGGCAGGTAGCTCTTTCCTGTGGTCCCTCTCCTTATTTCGAATATAGAAGTAAAATTCATTCTCAGCATAGGTCAGTGCTTTTTCCAAACTGTTTAAACTCTGTCAATAAAAGACACATTCACAAAAAAAACAGATACCATGCGATTATAACTCCACCTTGCTAACAATTGATGTTTCCAGGTTACTTTGAGCAGGATGAATGGATAGAAAAAAAGAAAAGAAAAAGTTAGTTTACTATGGTCTAGAAAAATAAAAAAAAAATGAACTTTTTCAACCTTCAATTTGTGTTCCAGAAAATGATAGTAAATTACCTATAAATGTGCTCAGGTAAGTTAGCCAGCTATGAATAGAGAAGAAAAGAACACAAAAATTTTTTTTTTTCGAGATCTTGTAGTTTCAGCTAAGTCATGCAAATTAAGCTCAATCATATTCAAAAGTTGCTATCTCATGCAAAATCGTCGACAAAAATTAAAAAAAAAAAATAACACGCAGACCACAATATGCCACTCCCCCACACTTAAATTCTACATTGTCCCCAATGTAGAAATATAGATAGCATAAAAAAAAACAAGAAATAGAAACTCTCCTATGGCAAGCAATGAGTCGTGCCGATTTGGGGATGGTGGTTGCACAATGTAGCACTTCTTAGGAACACTTCGACAATCCAAGAGCAAACGACCTGCAATCAACATATGTACAGAACAAGAAAAACAACATTTGAATTTTTTTTTTGTGTTTCTTTTTGTTTTTTTTTTTTTTTATTTCAGAGCGTAACACATATGTGTTTCCAGAGCTAACTCCATATTCTACCATCTGAAGTTAGCTATTCCACATTCATGTTTATTATTATTCCACAAAAATAATAAAAATACCAAGAGAAAACTAAAAATGAGAAAAAATGCTTGGGTTGCCTCCCAAGAGCGCTTTTGTTTAAAGTCGTTAGCTCGACACAGTTCCCATTTGTCAAGTAGGGTTTCTCAAATCCATTGCAGCTCCATTTTGTCTTTGACAGGTTCTTCCGAATGTCTTGATTTCTTGGCGGTCCACCTTGAATTCTTGTCCAATCTTTTGGTTCTCCGTTCCGATGGCTTCCTTCTTTGAGATGAGGTAATTGTGCTTTGACTCCATTTTATGTAGCACGCTAGCTTTGCAATTCAATTTACACATTTCTTGCACAAAAGGGTTAGTCGAATTAATTGCAAAGACAGAACAAGCGTTATTAGGGCGTAATGAACCATCAAAAATATTAAAGTTCGCTTTTTCCTCATCAAATTCCATGGATAGTGTACCCTCATAGACATCAATTTTAGTGCAAGAAGTGTAAAGAAATGGACGTCCCAATATGATAGGTGTAAGGTGAGGTGAATGTTCATCAGCCATATCAAGGACGTAAAAATCAGCGGGGAAAACTAAACCATTTATTTTGACTAGCACATCTTCTATCACTCCATCCGGGTATGCATTGGTACGATCAGCTAGTTGCACAATTACGTGAGTTTCTTTCAGTTTTCCTAAATTTAGTGAAGCATACAAGGATCTGGGCATGACATTTATGGATGCTCCTAAATCTATAAGTGTTTTGTCAATGTGGTGATTGCCTATGGTGCAAGGGACAGTGAACATACCCGGGTCTTTGCATTTTGGAGGCAACTTTTTCTGGAATACCGCTGAAACGGTTTCTCCCATTTTGATCATTTCATTTCCTTTCAATTTCCTCTTGTTAGTGCAAAGATCTTTCAAAAATTTAGCATAGCGTGGAATTTGTTTGATTGCATCTAACAATGGAATGTTGATTTCTATCCTCCTAAATGTGTCCAAAATTTCTTTTTCCTTTTCTTCTTTGTTAGTTTTTGCTAATCTACTCGGAAAATTGGGAGGAATTGTTTTAGCATTGATATGAGAGTTAGGACTTACTTCCTTTTCAAACTTTTCTTCTTTGTCTTCATGTGTGGGAACTTCTTTGTGAGGGTTTTCGATCTCTTTTCCACTCCTTAAGGTTATGGCACTGACATTCTTTGGATTTACCTCAGGTTAGGATGGTAGCTTTCCTGCAGATTGTGCTTATAGGCGATTGATGGCAGTTGCCAATTGGCTCATTTGATTTTCCAAGTTTTGAATGCTCGATTTGGAATCCTGTTGAAATTTCACAGTGTTAGTTGCTAATGCTTTCACCATATCCTCAAGAGACATACCTGATGATTGAGGCTTTTGTTGAAATTGTCCTTGGGGTTGGAAATTTCCTTGCTGTTGAAACTGGCCTTGAGGTTTGTTAGGAAAGAAACCTGGGGGTTTGTTGGTTCCATAACTCAGATTGGAGTGATCTCGCCATCCTGGATTATAGGTGTTTGAGTATGGATTGTACTGTTGCCTCGGGAATGGAAAATTGCTCGTTGAGTTCACTTGTTCATTGTTATCCACTTGCAGAACAGGACAAACATCTGTAGGATGTCCTAGATTTGTGCAGATACCACATGCCTTGATTTGTGGATTGTTCCCTACAACAATTTGTTTGAGAAGATGGGTTAGTTCAGAGAGTTGGTTTTCAACATTGGAGTTACGTACCTCATTTACTCTTCGAATGTTCGTTTCCCGATCTGTATTGAATTGTTGAGTGTTTTCAGCCATGTTTGAAATCAATGTTCTTGCTTCAGCAGGGGTTTTGTTCATCAGAGCTCCTCCACTAGCAGCATCAACCATGTTTCTGTCTGATTGACATAAACTTTCATAGAAGTATTGCACTAGGAGGTTTTCACTGATTTGGTGATGCGGGCAGCTTGCAATGAGCTTTTTGATACGCTCCCAATACTCATAAAGAGTTTCTCCATTGTTTTGGCGTACTCCAGAGATATCTTTCCTAATGTTTGAGGTCTTTGAAGTGGGGAAGTATTTTTCAAGGAAAAGTAGCTTCATTTGAATCCATGTTGTGACTGATCCTGGTAGTAAAGTATATAACCAATCTGTGGCGGCATCTTTTAGTGAAAATGGAAAAGCTCTGAGCTTGATTTGCTCTTCAGTGATGCCTGGGGGTTTTATACTATCACACACCACATGAAACTCCTTCAAGTGTCGGTACGGATCTTCGCTGGATCGTCCATGAAAAGATGGTAGAAGATGTATCAAACCGGATTTCAACTCGAAAGTTTTACCTTCTTCTACGGTTGGAAATGTGATACACAATGGTTGTTGAGTAACTTCTGGAGTTTCCATTTCTTTAAGAGTTCTTTCATTGTTGTTATCAGCCATTTCTTGTTCTTGTTTTGCTTGTCTTCATCGTCTTCGAATGGATTTCTCGATTTCTGGGTCAAAATTTTCAAGAATTCGATTAGTGGATCGAGTATTATGCATACAAGTGAAGATTTTTTTTAAAAAAAATTAATTAATAAAAGCAACTAAATTAGTTAACCGTTCCCCGGCAACGGCGCCAAAAACTTGGTCACATTTGTCGCAGCACGCCAAAGTTTAATTTTATTTCCTCACTCGGTTTCAAAACTACAGATTAATGTAGAAGTGGTAAGTAAGGGTCGAACCCAAGAGGAACGGTGTTTCATCTAGTTGATTTTATCAATTAATATAGTAAGGGGGGCTTTGAGAAATTAGAAAGAAATTTGAAAATAAAATGATAAAATATAAAATTAAACTAGAAACAGTTGAAATAAATATCTAGTTCTCGGGTTCGGTTGTGTCAACAACTCGTGTTTATCTTTCCCATGCAACGTGTTACTATTCATTCTCCAATTTATCAACTCCAATTAATCAATACGCTCTGATTAACGAATTCTTCCTTAAGTGTATTAAATTAAAGTGAGCTCTTTAACTTAATATCTAGCTATTGGATAATCTTAAACAAGTTCTTAGGATTTAATGCAAAGCTAGTATGAAATGAACGAGAAGAATGAGTTGAATTAGATGAATAATTTCACAAACTCGAATTAATGCATCTAAGTTGATTTGTTAATAAATATGCACGATATTCATTTGCTACTTTGGATTGGAATCTAATGACATTTACGGATCAAGAGTTCCAATCCTAGCATGTAACTTGAATTTACAGATTCATTGATTCAATTGGCCAAAGTGAATGCAATAATCACATAAACTCAAAAACGGGTTTACAAGCATAACAAACCAACAAATTGAAGTGGAGGAATAGATAAAACGTTACTAAAGAGTTAGAAAAGATAACAACATGTTAGTTGAACACAACGTTCCCCTCGAACTAGATAGTGAAGTCTAACTAGTCATATTTGTGGGATTCATACTTTTTAGCGAGTGTTCGCCTTGTATCACCTCCACAATATAATAGATCATACTTCACTATCACAAATAATATACAAAAATATAGAAACAAGAAAATAAATACTAAGAAATAAATAGAGAAGTTTAATCACTCATATATACGGGATAAATACTTTTTAGCGAGTGTTCGCCATGTATCACCTCCACAATATATGAGAAATTATCTTTCTCAAATATAAAAAATAAAAGAAAGAGAAAAACTAGCGAAGAAATGCTCCACTAATCATATTCACGGCCGAAGTATCGTCGATTGATTATTCGAACCTAAAGTTAGGTTTTTACTTCCGCCGGAATATGAGAAACTAAGAGCTTTCAAGCTAGAACAAAGAACAATTGATGAAGAGAATTTTATTGAGGAGAAAGTTGGAGAGAATCACAAGCTAATTCTCTCTTCAAAGTTGTGTTTTCCTTCCTTACAAATGCCTCTATTTATAGGAAAAATTTCATAAGAAAATACAATAAAAAATTACACTCATACACCATCGTGGGTTTATTAAATTGTATCCACCAAATCATGATAATGGAATTTCATCATGGTGTAGGTAAGCATCTTGGCTGAATTATGCAATTGGAATTTCCTCTTTTGGATATTTTAATGGAAAGTTAGGAATTTTCTACCAAAACATGGCCCAAAGAATCCTCCATTCAGAATAGTCACGGTTTTACCCATTTTTGGCGACCATAATGTCCGAATCTTCTGAAGTCATGAACACCAAAGTTGTAGCCCTCTGAGTCTACTTTCCACAGGAACATGAATCGGATCAATTTGATTTTTGTAGCTCACGTTATGGTCAAATTACTAAACTGCGCCAGTAAATCCGAGTTGCTGATTTTTTTACACTTTTAGTCATTTTTCTTCAAACGGCCATAACTTTAATTAGGAAACTCCGATTTGGGATTCGGAAGAAGTTTGGGAGTCCTCTTTTGATGTTCTTAAACATTGGTACAAGAAAAATTATAAAAATAACTTTTCAAAAAATTGCATCGGAGGCCCTCCATCTTTGATTCGCTTGCATTTTGGTCCCAAGTTTCCGTTTTCATTCGATTTTCATCCATTTTGATTCCTTTTGATTCGTTGTGACCCTAAACACCAAAATAAAGGAAAAACACATAAAACGGAACATATAACACTAATAAAACACACAAACACGTAAAATAGAAGAGTTATTTAAGTGCTTTTCTAGCACTTATCAACGTTCTCGATATTTTTTACAATCTCCTCCAAACTATGATCTCCACCTTCGTCTTCACCTGTATTTTTCACAAGTGTCATGCAAAAAGGATGTTCTTCACGGATGGACATATACCACTTTAATTTCTTATCGGAGTCAATCTTCACTATGGGGACTGGAAATCTAGACATCTTTGGATTAAGGGACCTTAACTCTAATCGAACCGAATTTTTTTCCAACTTTACGAGGTCTCGAACCAGATTGTAAAGCTCCAAAAAAGAAATGTTGTCGGAAATAGATATCGAATTGATATTCTCTTCACTGTTCTCCATATATTTCCACATCCACGTCCCTTCATTACTCTTGTCAAACTCAACGAAGTGACATACTTGTATCCACACCATCTTCGTAGAATCGACGGCTGCAAAAAAGAAAAAAATTCACAAATATTACCTCAATGAACTAGAATATACGTGAATCATGTGACATTTTTACTCAATCAACTTTGGTTATGGCTAATCCACTTTCGTTATGGCCAAATCGACTTTCGTTACCACTCAATCAACTTTTGTTATCACTCAATCAACTTTCGTTATACCTAACCATCTTTCGTTATGACTATATCAACTTTTGTTATCACTCAGTTAACTTTTGTTATCACAAAATCAACTTTTGTTATGACTACATCAACTTTTGTTATAGCAAAACCGACATTCGTTATGACTCAATTAACATTCGTTAAGACTAATCCACTTTCGTTATGGTTAAATCAACTTTACTTATGGCAAAATCAACTTTCATTATGACTCAATCAACTTTGGTTATAGCTAATCAACTTTCGTTATGGCTAAATCAACTTTTGTTACTACTCAAGCAACTTTCGTTACCACTCAATCAACTTTTTTTATCATTCAATCAACTTTCGTTATCACCCAATTAACTTTCGTCATCACAAAATCAACTTTCTTTATAAGGGAATCAACTTTCTTTATCACACTAACTCAACTATCGTTATCACTCGATCAACTTTTGTTATGACTCAATCATCTATCGTTATCAGTAAATCAACGTTAATTATCACTCAACAAACTTTCGTTACCAATTAACCAACTTTTGCTTTCACTCAATCAACTTTCGTTACTATTCAATCAACTTTCGTTATCAGTAAATCAACCACTTTATTCAGTGTCGTTATGCATTACACAATAAACTAGTACAATCATTATACCTAACGTATAATCACTCATTGCATAAATGTGATACTCAAGATATAAATCATGAAAATATATAACATTTAGTTGAGAGTTTAAAAAATAGACCGTTGAACAGACAAATCCAGTCTCATTATGCCTAAAAGATCATGACCTCACAATCATTATGGTTAATATAAACTTACTGCAATAAAAATATATCATACTAAGCTAGAGAACCTAGAAATATGGCACCTTTGCATTGAGAATTATGAAATCAAAATAACACTAGCTAAGCAAGAGATATGTAGCGACCGGAACTTTTTATAAGCTAAAATTTTATTAATATGTCGCTAAATCGTTACTCAAATTTACTTATAAACCGCGTCGCCCGTCTATAGTTAAAATTATATATATATATATATATATACACATTTATAAATTAAATTAAAAATTCTATCCTTTAGTCATAAAGAAAAATAATGATAATATTGTACCATTAACTAATTTTATTTCATTTTTATTAGCCTCCTAATAAACTATTCATATCACTTGGTGATTTATTTCCCAATATTTTCTTGGAATTCAAGACAACATCTTCAAGCACAAAAACTATACCCGTAGCTTCGCCTCATTGTCTAGAACACAAATATGTAATTTTTTTTGGCCAGAAACCTCCTACACTAGTCGGAAATCACCAATTTCCAAGCACCATCTCCGACCAAAATCTCCACCAAACATGAAAATAGTTGCACTGTCATGAAGAGCGAGTCAAGGGCGTTTGATTGTGATAATCTTGTGGCTAGATTTGCTCGACTGGTCGCCGAGTCTCTTTCCTTTTCTTCCCAGCTTGTTCACGCCTTATCTCCTCTGTACATGTGTGTTGAGCGTAAATGGAGAGGGAAGGAAGAAAGATTATACATTTAATTAAAGATATTTGCCCCTCAAGTCCCCACTTTTCCATGAAACCTTATTAGTTGGTCCCCACGTTGCAACTTCTTTTAGAACCGGTCCAAACCCTTAGTTTCACCTATATCAAAGTTAGTCCCTATACATTTTTATATCTTACCCTTATAAATAATCCCGAAAGCCAAAATTTTTCATTAGCCAATTGCATCCCCGACTCTATTTTATTTTATCCAATATTAATTGGTTTCGTCGTAATTTTTATTGCGCATTATTTTAATTAATTCTATTTTAATAGTAAGTTCATCTTATTTAGTTTAATTTTATTTACCCATATTATGATAATTATTTTATTTTAGTTAAATTTCATTTAACTTTATAATGATGCTTGTTTTAGCAAATTTAATCTGATTCCATTTAAATTTCAATATCAATCTTATTTTAAATCGTTATATCTAAAATTATTTAGTTTCGTGGCAAATCCTATTATATTCTAATTTATTTTATTTTATCTAATTTTATTATCATGCTCAACTTATTTTATTAAATTTAACTATGTTTATTTTATGAGAATGATTATCTAATTTTATTTAACTTATTTCTATTTAAATTATAATTCTTATTTTATTTTATTCTAATTATTTTACTTACTTTAAATGAGTAAAGCTAAGAAATACTTTAAACCTTAACCAAAATCACTCATTTATTTTATAAGCCGAACATCTAGCACTAATTTAATAATTTCCTTTAATTGTAGACGACGCGCGGGATTTATAGAATTAAAAACCACCCTCAAGTTATGCTCAAACTCAGAAAATAAGGTAGGTCCCTAAACTAAAGCTCTATGTTTTTCTAGTTGCCACTACACCATATCTCGCGATTTGTCACGGTTTAAAACCGTGACAAATTTGTCACGGTTCTAAACCGTGCCCATTTGTCACGGTTTAAAACCGTGACCAATTTGTCACGGTTTAAAACCGTGACAAATGGTCACGGTTTAGAACCGTGACAAATTTGTCACGGTTTTAAACCGTGACAAATTGGAAACAAAATTTTAAAAAAAAAATTACAATATAATTTTTTGATATTAACAAACATATATATATGGTTGATGGTATAAATTAGCAACAACAATTCATTAAAAAAAACCCTAAATCCATGCAAAATGACATTCTCAAATCAAATTTGATCATCAAAAGAACCCGATATCTTTTTGTGCAGTCATAATAAAATTACAATTGTGTACTAAAATTCGATGTCCTAACATAATCAACACTGTTAATCAACATTGTAATAACCTTAAAAGATTACAATTGGAATAACATAAAATTACAATTCTGTACTAAAGTAGCTTCTTCCTGCAACCACAGTTCAAAAAAAATAGCTGCTTCACAATGAAGTATTAACAGTTTAACATTATAAATAAAGGAATATAAATGACAACTTGTATGAGTTAGTGCATGTTTGCCAAATCTTATTCTGTTTAAGTGGGATCAATAAACGAAGGGACTCAGTTTTGATAAACGAAGGCGGAAAAAATCTTATAGTGATTTATCGAATTATTGATTAAAATACAAATTACATCTAGACATCTATTCGATTCAAAGGAGTCAATAAGGCTAGTCATAATCTAATTCCTTCCATATCAAATATTTCACATTTTTTTTTATCATTATCTCTATTCAAGTGTTGAGGAATCCAAATATGCCATACCAATAGGATTCTAAATTAAACCACAACAAACATTTGAATGGTAAGTGATTCTATGAAAATATACCTTGTGAAGTTCTATGACAACTCTTCACACAACGCACTTTTTACTTCGAAGTACCTGCAATAAAGACATTCAAACTACCATTTAAAGACACTATCTCAACAACTAAAGTACAAACTACACTTAAACATCTAGTATTCAAATATGGCAAACCATTAGAATTTTAAATTATACTAATAATAAAACATTTGAATGGTACATAATGCTGTAAAGAGTGTATTTATAGAAGGTCCATGAGTACTTGTTAATAATTACTTTTTGCTAAATTCTAAATGGAACACTGTGATCCCCTTCGTCACCAGTCAAATGGACGAACGATAGGGATAAGAGATAACGCCATAGCTGATAGAATGCCCTGTAGAGATAGAGCGATTAGAGGCGCTCTTAATTAAAGAAAACAACACGATTCGTTTAATTTTGTTCCATTGAGTAACTTACCAAATTCGAGCACACATATAAGTTCACATTTGCATAACCAAATAGCATCAATAAAATCATACTATTTTCAAAATTCGAAATCTTACCTTACAAAGGAAAGAATAAACTATTCGGTGAAGAGTTGTAATTTAGATGCAAGGTTTACAATCTTCCAATGCCTGAACAAAGTATAAATAACAGGGAATGAACCTTGAACCATATGTACTTTGACAAATTATATTGTGTTTAGAAATGGAAAAAACCACATATATATTAATTGAAAATACACCATATACATGAATCTAGAAAACTTAGATAAATGAATGAGCACTACCTTAAAGTTCGATGATATTCCGTTCACTTTCTTATGATCTTAGACTTGATTATTTTCACTCAAATGCCCATTTGACCTTCTTCATCAACCGGAAAACAAGAGAACAAAAATGATAAGAAAAAGATGAAGAGAAATATGAACAAAAAAATAGAGAACAAACCTTAAGTGCTAATTTTTGACTAAAATTAATTAATCATGTCTTTTTTCTTTCTTTTTTTTTTTCACTTTTCCAATTCTAACAAAGTCACTTTTAATAATGTATTATACCGTAACAAGTTTTAACAATGTCTCCCGAATAATTCTTCTTTAATTTTTTTCACTCTTAATTAATCGTGCATAATCTAATTAGTTATGTATTAGTGCTTAATTTATCCCAAAAAATATTTTAGCGTAATGTACTTTACTCCGCGTGTCTTCACAAAAATTTTAATTAGTACTTTGAACATTGAGCATGTACTACTTCCGACAAACCGTAGTTTAGTCACACTTTCTCAAAATAAAATAATGTAATTGATATTGATAGGTAACCAACACTACACCATATTAGAGATAGATTTTTGTATTTTCCCTAGGTTTATTCTCTACATTTTAACAATGTATAGTAATAAGATATACTTGTTCCCTTCAAAAATAACTTTCCCCAACCAAGCATCTCATAGCAAATTTCATTAATATTCTTTTTCCATTAATATTTAAATGTCATTTTAAATATTCTTTTTCCATTTTTCCTATTCTACAAATGTTATTGCCAAAAATTCATTAATCGTCAAGGAATGTAGCTATAAATATATGTATAGCTACAAATAATTCATACAAAACCATTTCTAATGCCAAATTTGTATTCCATTCAAAAAATTACCGTTGGAGATCCTCCAAGTTCCATGAATTAAAGGGTATGTTTCACACTCAATATACATAAAATATACACAATGAATACTACATAATCAACAAATTATAGCCATATTTCTAAACCAACGAAGCTATATGCCTAGATTTGTCAATAAAAAAAATCAATAAACAATGAGACCAATTCCATTAATATTCTTTTTCCATTAATATTTAAATTTTATTTTAAATATTCTTTTTCCATTTTTCCTATTCTACAAACATTATTGCCGAAAATTTTCATTAATCATCAAGGAATGTAGCTATAAATATATGTATAGCTACAAAGAATTCATACAAAACCATTTCTAATGCCAAATTTGCATTCAATTCAAAAAATTACCGTTGGAGATGCTCAAAGTTCCATGAATTAAAGGGTATGTTTCACACTCAATATACACAAAATATACACAAAGAATACTACATAATCAACAAATTATAGCATAATTTCTAAACCAACGAACCTATATGCCTAGATTTGTCAATAAAAAAAATTAATAATCAATGACACCAATTTTAGCTACCTCCATGAAGTTCGCTACAAGAGATTACCTTGAAATTCAGACGGTGATTAAGCCGGTATTTGAGCAAAAACCTTGATTTTAGCTTGAATTCAAGTTTTGGGACTAATTTTTGCAATTTTGATGGTGAATTTTGAGTAGAATTAGGGCAGAAATTTGGGGATCTCGCTTTCTTCTCGCCTTCTGCGTATGACTACTGCTGGTCAATTGCCTTAATTCAGATTTTATTTTATTTTATTTTTTTTAAACTCGCGAGTTGTCACGGTTTAAAACCGTGACAACTCGCTAGATTGTTGTCACGGTTCAAAACCGTGACAACTCGCGAGATGGTCACGGTTTTAAACCGTGACCAATATCTCGCGAATTGTCACGGTTTTGAACCGTGACAATCCTAAAAAAAAAAAAAAATTATTGTTACGGTTTTAAACCGTGACAATCAGCGAGAATTTTAGTCACTGCTTAAAACCGTGACAAATTGAAATTCTATTGAGTGACAAATTACACATTTTGGTGTAGTGTGCGCACTTGTTACGATAACCGCTCGTGTAGTGTACATTGCCTATGTCATTGTTATGAATAATGAATGTAATGGAGCCTTCGGGTTCAACAATGTTATGAAGTCATCGGGCACATGAATGTCAAGGAGCCTACGGGCACGCGAATGTTAAATGTTTACGTGCACGTTTATTGTCCGTCCGGACGCAAGTAATTCATAATATGCATGCATATACCTACCATCTTATTACAGTTTGACTAACGTGCGATGTGGACCTACTGAGTAATTCGTTACTCATATTTTCAAATTTTATAAAACATTTGCAAATTATGGAATCGGCGACGGGCAAGTGGCAATGGCAACCGATTAGAGAATTTACAAAACTATTTTATGAGATTAATTTATTTATTTTTAGTAGAATTACTCTTCACATATTGTCAAGTCTTCAATTATTGAAGCTTCTAATTTTAAAAGTTAAATTGTTTAAAAATTCAAATATTTAAATTCATTTACGAAGTGAAGCTCTATTATTTAAAAACTGAGTTAATTTTGACAAAAATCTCATTTACTCTTTCATCATCTTATTCTTTGTCAACTTTTGGGAATTTCTGAAAGGTTGAAGAGAATTTGAATAAGAAAAATCTTATTTATTCTTCCGCTTGTTACGATTTATAAGAAAAGGTAACGACTGGATTTAAGTGAATTCGGGGTGTTACAAGATAACGAATGCAATGTCATTATGCATAATACATAATGACTATACAGTCATTATCATTGGTATTTAATTTTTACAACATCATCATATAGAGATCATGAAAATTATACAAAATCAAGAAGTTCAAGATGATTATCAAGTAGAAATAGTAAGAAAACCTAAGAAAACTTGCCAATTTGCTTATTTATTCAAATCTTTTCACTCTTCTTTTCAATCACCAAAAGCGAATCTTTTTATATATCTTCATCCACCTATACAAGCTTCCAACAATATGAATTTCAAGTTTCTACGAGTAAAATGATAGAGGAAGAAGTTTTTTTGGAGTACAAGAAATGGATTATACGAACCAAAGCGAAGAGGAATGAGGAGTGAAACGTTCGTATGAGGAGGAGGGTTAGTCAAAAATAAAAAAGAAACAAAAATCAAAAAGGGTATTTTAATTATTTGCAAAATTTCTTTTACCATTACTTAAATTGAAGGTCATTTGTACAATAATTAATTTTGAGTAGGCTTTTTAAATAATTTTGATGTTTGACTAGCCCTAATAAACAAACATCCCATAAGAATTCGTTCAACATCATGCGGTACTCTAAAATTCATCGCTTATAAAAAATAATTATTTCAATGGTTTTAGGCACTATTGTTTTGATTATTTTTCTACTTAATTTTTTTCTCTCTTTTTTCATCTCCGCCATTGATTATCGTTTTGTTGAAGTCCCTACTCTATTCTGGCTTCGCGTCTCTGTGCTCCATTTCTGACCAGAGGCACACGACCTCTGCTTAGGTAAATTTTGTTTTGTTTCAATATATTGTCTATGTATGGGTTTTTGATGAAATTGGTCAGTGGCTTTAATTTGCGGTGATTAACTGGATCTAGCTTATAATTATTAACCAGATAAGGATAAAGTATTCTTCGAATTGGCTTCTTTTTCTGCTCTACGAAAGTTCCAGCGATTAAGAGCATGCGAATGTGGATGCAAATATACCTTTCACAGCTTATCTTTTGGTTTATCCATTATCATTGTTCAATTAAGATTTTCATTTTATGTTCGGTTTGATCTAATGCTTATAAAATGTGCTATTCTCATTCGGACAAAATGATTCCAACCATTTAAGTTATACTCTGTGCCATCGTTTGTATGCAATGTTAAGTTTAACTGTTTCTTTTTTTCTTCGGCAACTGTCAACCTTTTTCAAGTTCACCAGTAGTGTCGAAATGGAATTAGTCCATTTACTTATTGGCATCTTTCATATCAATATCTAATTGGGCAATATTCTAATGTTTTGGACATGTGCTGGGAAGAAATTTGTAGCTAGTAGAAGTCTTAAACAAGAATCAGATCGGTTGAAGATGGTTAATCTTGATTTCCTCTCCTTTTTTCTTGAGTTTAACTCAAATAATTCATGATCTTTTCTATTGTTTCCACATGTCATATATCAGTCAAACAAATGATGTGAAGTAATGATCTTGTACAAGGCAACTCCAAGAAACAAAAGGTGGGCACTGCAGTTTTTAATAGAACCAAATTGCTACTCATCTATATCTATATATATATAAAACAAACACATTTTCCCGCTCATTCTACCTATTTTCTGAATTAAATAATTAATAAAAAAATCATATTCCCACGCAAAGGAAAATAATCTTGATATTTATCTATTTTCTGAATTACATTACGTATCCACCTTCACAAAGACCTCTCTATTAATCAGTACTCTTCTTCGCTATAGTATCATTGTAATTTTTTTTAAGTTTTGCATAATACAAAATACACCCACAAATTCTAATTAAATTATATCTTAAATATATGTCTCACCGTGCAACGCATGGGTAGAAACACTAGTATAAATTAATTCATGATACATCATTTCCTATAAAGTTTGACTACAAAGAAACAACCAAGAACTCCAACAGCAATTCTTGGATACATTGAAACAATCCATATATAAATATATTAGCAACAACCCAGAACTCCACGAGCGTGTTCCCTCTTGTCCTACAAACTTTCCATTTGCTCGCTTTTCTCCCTCATCTCCCCATAGTCTACAAAGATCAATTCTCTCTTTCATTGAATACATCAGCATACTCGGAAAGGCAAATCTTGAGGTGATATGTCGCTGATTTATGGGATAATAGTTGCAGAAGAGAAGGGAAAAGTCGGAAAGGATGGTAAGATTTGTCTTCCTTCTACAGTTTTTTGTTTTCATATTGTTTTTCTTTCCTTGCTTACAATTAACGTTGTTGTTGGTTTTTGTTTTCGTGTACTGGCAAATTGTTGTCCTATGCGTGATTCAAATAATCACTTTTAGTTTACTTGGGTAACTACTTGTAATAAATATAATTTCATTCAATAAATGATTAAAAAATCTTCTTCTGGGAAAATGTTTCTTGCATGAATGAATCCAAAGGGTTTAGATTCCCCTTGGATTCTCATTCTTTCAAGCTATGTATAATTAACTTATACGCAATTAATTATTTTTAGGAGGATATGGTGAAGAGAGAGCAGCCAGAGTTTATGACCTTGCAACCATCAAACATTGGGGTCTCACCACCACTACTAACTTTCCAATATGTAATATGAATTAACATGCCAACATATGTTATTAAATTCAATTTTTCTTACTCATAATCTCAGTAATAATTTCCATATTTTAATTTCTTGCAGATCATGTCCATTTACTATAAATAACTGAAGGAAATGAAGAACATGACCAAAAAGGAATTTCTTGCTTCTCTTAGAAGGTCCTATTTCTTGTACTTTTAGACGACTTATTTCAGCATACTATTAGTGAAAAGCCGATTTATTTGTTACATTTTAAGGTTGTTTTTTGTTTACTAAACACGGTCCAGTTCTAGCCTAAGTGTGGAGGTTGACATCCACACAAAATCATAAATTACTCCGTTGAGTGTTCTGTGGAATGAAAGAAGTAGACACAAAGGAGCAAAGCTGGAAGCTTTCTGGGACCCCATATATTCACTACAATATTCCCTCAAGAAACATTCCGTTGCATGTGATGTGTCTTTTTATTTTATGATTGAGATAGAGGACAAGGTGACATAGACACGCAAAGTAATGTTCCAACTATTATGCAACTAATGGAGGATTTTACTTCATTTTGTGACTAATTCCTATAATTTGGATTTTTATTTCTTTATTTTTTATTTTTTTGTCAACGAACAAACCAATTTCTTCCTATAATTTTATTTTTTGAATGCAGGTTGTGTTATGGACGCCGACGTTATAGTGGCTTACAGGGTTATGAGGATTATTAGTGTTTTATTTTTATTTCTGGTAGTTTTTTCATAGATAACACTTTCAATTACCAATTTTACGAAACTTTCATTGTGTTGAAATTGTATCATGTTAAAAACATTTATTTGAAGTATTTAAAATATGAGCGTGAACATTTTGTAACATGACTATTTGAATACTAAATTGAAATCGAGAGGTCACATTGCATTACCAAAACATTTCACAAGCACTTAAGATTTTCAAAAAATTTTATTTATTAAATTTAAATTTATAATGAAAATGCTTATATTGTTCCACGATGTACATCGGCCAAATTTGAGAAAAATATGAGTAGCATAATTGCATAGCTTCAACTTTGATGTGATCAAGCCAGTTTCATGACAAGTGCTCTTGGTCCTGGGTTGGATATCAAAATTAATGAATACTTCCATGTGATGAGATTGAAGAAAACATGGTAGCTCCTAATTAATTAATGGAGAATTGCAGCACTAATTCCTTATGGGTTTTACATACTTGGGATCTATATAATGTATAATGATCAACTTCATTTTGTACAACAAATTACAGAGTTTGACCAAGTGAAGAGGAAATATTTCTTGGATCATTTGTTCTATAGTTGTTTGGGACCTTCGGTTAATTTGCGGGCGATTATCAATCATAATGAAGAAAAATGCAGATGATTCAAACTTCGTCGGATATTTGGGGAAAAAATGATATATTTTTAAAATCATATTTTTGGAAAAACCTGATTTTGTGAAGTCTACACAAAGAGCTTGATTTTAGTAAATTGAAAAGTAAATGTAGGGTTTTCTATAATTTTCCTTTTTCTTTTTATAATTTACATAGTTTGCTACAATATAACTCTTTTTATGATTGAATTTTTTTGTATTTGTCCAACTAGGATTAGATCATGAAAACAAGGAATGTGTCTCTCAATGTAAATGACATGGAAGTTAAACTTGAGTGTCCTCTTTATTATTATTATTATTATTATTATTATTATTATTATTATTATTATTATTATTATTATTATTATTATTATTATTATTTAGTGCAACTAATTATAGTAGTTTGAATCAAATGAGGTACAATATATTTGCTTCTCACATTAGCTTTTGTTAAATAGAGATTATTGAAGACAAATGATTTTTGATTGTGTGGTTGTTGAGATTTAAAAAGAAAAAGCCAAAAACTATTTTAAAAATTGTTAAATCGATGAAATCATTTTAAATGATGAAGAGATTAAATTATATTTAGAATAAATTACATCAAACATACTTTGATTAAAATTAGATTGGTTGCTAATGTGATTTATGGAATTTGTCTTCTCGTGACTTGAAATAATGCTTTTCCTTCTATGTATATCAATCATGTGGGAGAGGAGGTAGATGGTCCACAAACCAATGAATATTTTGGAAGGATGAAATAAATAATGAACAAGAGATTGAGGCATAGATGAGTAGTATTGCTTCTTTGAATGATTCTTTCAAAAAATAATTTTGTTTATGTATTTTATGTGTTATTTGTATCATGAAGAGCAATGCGTATTACTGTATTAGGAATCTTGTTGCCATTGATAAAGTTGTCGACAATACATAGTTATACTATATTAAAATTTTTGGAATTTATACTATGGTTATTAATAGGGCACATTTTTTCAAAACATGGGGGTAACTCTATTGAATTTCTTAAAGAATTGTACGGATTTTGTTCAAAATTTTTTTAAAATTAGCATAATTATTTGATGGACGTATCTTTCCATGCAACACATAGGTAAAGATAAATAAATCAATCAATAAATAAATAAATAAATAATAATAATAATAATCCATATCTATATGTTTATATATAAAGAGATACATTTATTCCAAATTTTTTATTCATTTTTTTAAATATAGCTTGGAGGTCTTTTTCCTTGCCCATGACACTTACATGTGATTGGCTGATTTTAATTAATTTTTAGTTATTTAATTATTCATTTTTAATATGACACTAACATGTTGGTTGTTTTTTCTTTCGTAATCCATATCCACATCTTTAGCTATATTATTATTATTATTATTATTATTATTATTATTATTATTATTATTATTATTATTATTATTATCTTCTTCTATATATTAGGAAAATGAGAGTTTTCTCTATATTTTTAAAATATTTTTACTACCTTTTTATTTTTTTTAATCAATTCACTAGCTAAAACCAAGCCATTTTTTATTTTTTTTAGTTTTATATATAAATATAAATAAATACAATAGTAAACCATTTCCGTCTATTTTTTTCATTTTTTGTTAATTATTTAATTCAATTCTAGCCCATTCTTTCAGCGTAGCCGTGTTTTATGTAACTATCCACATTCTCTCTTATGCATGTATTAGGTTTTAATTAGAGATATGTATTTTTTTTGTTAACTGATTGCTAATTAAGCACGCATAATATGGTGATTTTTCCTTCTTCCCATAATCCTCATAAGATTCTCCGCTAGCTATGTTCAGCAATTCAATTGGTAATTTTGCCTTCTTCCCATAATTTTCAAAAGATTCGCCACTATTTTCAACGATTCGTCACTTCTTTTTCTCTCCAAGTTTTCCATTTATTTTGGAAATCCTATTCTAATTGTTTATCTCGAATCATCAATTCAAGAGTACCCCATTGTAAATTCTCAATGAATTCTTTTTGTGATAGAATTCTTCTCTCTACCGTAACCTCTCAACTGCGTATCTGTTTAACTATTCTGGTGGGTTGTTTTGCGTTCTACAATAGATTTTTGATGCTCTTGGTGTAACTGCAAAATCAATCTTGGAATCCTCATTGTCGACACTTGATCTAATACATATTTTATATTAATTTATGTTGCTTTGTTTTTTGAGATTCATGATAATGAAACTCTCAAGATGCTTTGATTATTATTCAATTTATTCCACCTCGAATAAAAAATAAAGAATAAATTAAAAAATACTTGCATTACCAATTTATTTGGTAAGATTTTCTAATCACATTCTGGGAAGTATTTTATCTTTGTTTGGGGGTTTCCCATGTCCTTTCGAAAAAATTATTTCATTTCAAAACAGTTTATCAAACAGTTTCCACATAAAAGAGATCAACATTTCATAAAGTTTGTATAAATCTTTGTTGGGATTGAATGATTAGATAAAATGAAGAGTTATAATTAGTATCTTTTTGTGAATGTATAAAGAATTTAATTTTTCACTTTGCTCATTTCTTTAATATACATTTTTAAGCGAAGATGTGAAACAACGCTAATGCGGACAGCCACATAGAAGAGGCACGGGTTGATATTCGAGGTTGGATAGAGCCGGACATCCATATGATAAGAGGAGAAATAGTCACATTAGCGCTGGAAGTATAAAAAAGTTCCAGCATTGGAATTAGAGAATTTTCAATATTGAGTGATTAGAGAGAATGAAAGCCTGCTTCTAGTGCGCACGCAGTACATCCCACAGTACCTGCATGTGACATGGACTGCCACATGGGCATGGCAGTCAGTAGGTCATAGCCCTTCAGCAGTCAAAAATTAAGCCCCAGTGCCAAATTTAAATTGTATCCATAGGTTGAGGACGTGTTGCAAATACATCTTATCTGATTAAAAAAAGCCCCAACACAACCCCACCCCAACCCCCACCCCCAAAACCCAAAAAGTGCTATATGTCGAAACTGCTCAACTCCATCCAGGCTCTTCTCCCTCTTCATCTCTCCAAGCAATATCCGAGTCCAACCATGTTGATTCCGACAACGTCTCTTCCAACGAAGCATCTCAAGAAGAGGAATGCAATCCAGGTGGGTTCTTCAATTTTTGTAAAACTAAAAAATTTGATTCTTGACCTTTATTGCAAGCGAGATCTTCTTCCCATTGGCTATATATGGATGTATATTAAGCAAATAAATATTATATTGATAGAAAATTAAAATAATTACCATGCTTGTAAAACAAATGCTTATCCATGTCAAGAATATCCTCTATCCTTTGTTTTTTCAGATAAATAGACAATAGCTCCACCAGCTAGTGTTTCACTATAAACAAGCAATTTATGAATCTAATTTCGGTTTTTCAGTTGAAACAATGTGGTTGAACTATGTGTTAAAAGTCAAGACATTGGCAAAAATTTTTTTTTATAATTTTGGCTTATGGAGATCTATGTATGTCAATTTCCTGTATATATAAGGAAATAGAAGATTACTAGTGTGCCAAATTAGCTACATTGGTTATTTGGAAAGACCACGTAGTAGACAACATACTTTGATGACATGTCAACTGGAGAAACTCAAATAATAAATGAAAAATTCTAAGATAAGCTAATGGATTCTAAACCATCAAAAACAAGGATGACAGTTCTTTAAGATTAGACTTGTTATCTGTTCTTGTCTAGCTTTAGGTGTATCCTTTTCTTACATTTACCGATAATTCATTTTCCTTGTTTTAGGGGTTAAATTTTTTTCAAGCTATGGGTATTTCATAAAGCTTGGTGTTAGTGAAGTTCATAAATTTTGATATCCTATTTTGATACTTTGAACTTTCATGCAAAGCGTGTGATCTTAATTCTTGACCTCTTGTCAATGTTATTACAGTAGAGGAAGTAACACAAACCTATCTTGTTTGGGCATTTTTCAAGGATGATAGAGCTTTTACGGTAGGATAGTTTTTTTGAAATTTATTTTCAGAATCTTCTTTTAACCTTGTGAAGTGTAACCACTTGATGTAGTTGTGAGATATTAGAGGTTTGAATGTGTGTAAGTTAAAGGAAAGTAAGATTAGAGGCATTTTTCTCTCTTTTTGTTAGTTTAGTGCTAGTATTAAAATTGGGAATGAAATTGAGGGTCGCTTGTCTTTTGGTTCCAAAAGTAGATTTACAATGTTTTTACATTTGAAGCTTTGTTTTATTTACCATTTTTATGATATGGATTGTGAAAAATATGTTGTCGTGTGCTTGGGAGTTCAAATGTGAATGGAATTATTGATGTGGATTGGATTCTTAAAACCTTTCGCATTTTTATTTTTGTACTTATTTTTGCAACAATGGAGTTGATTCAAAGAGTTGATGATACACATTCCTGAAGTTTCCAACGATGATGTGCCATTTGTTGGATGACATTTAAAGTTTACAACAACAATTGAAAAAATGAAGATGGGATAGGTTATCGATGGAGAGAATTTACTTGCTCTAAACAAGGTACGATGAACTTAAAGTGGCAAGAGATGGAGAAGCATAAAAAACTGCGATTCGGAGAGCGGAAGTGATGAGATACTCAGTGCAATTGTAGGGTAGAGTGATTGTGACAAATTGAGATTTTGTTTCTTGTATTATTTTGTTGGATTCTAGGTGGTTGTATGTTATTATTTTTCTGTCCCTACACATGCATGCCACATACAATGATTGTGGTGGGTTTATAGACTTGTTTATCACTTGTATATTTGATTGTGAGTTGAACAGGTGGTTTTAGAAATCAAATTAATGGAGTGTAAGAGTTCTATTTGTTTCATGTCTATCCCTTTTATATGCTATTTAGGATATATTCCTTTTAGAAAAATAGAAAAACAAAATAAAATAAAATAAAAAGTAACAATAATAATAATAATTGCTACCATTTCACACTTACAAGTTGCAAAAATTTCAAGCAGCTCCCATCCCAACCCTTGTAACTAGGTCACATGAATCGTAGCAAGATTGTTTCCCAATTATGTAGTTTTGCTTGCATAAGCTATAGCTATACAATGTAGATGGGCAACCATCACAATGAATCAAGTTGCCAACTTCCTTCCTTGAGCTATAGGCTATACAATGTAGATGGGCAACCATCACAATGGATCAAGTCACCAACATCCTCATAGATGGTTAATTGTATTTGTCATTATGCCATCCATATCCATGAAATTAAATGTCATCGCTTACCAATTGTTTATTCCACTAGTCTATGAGGCAATGGAAAGTAGGTTGCAGATTTCCTTTGTTGAACATGTAATCCATAAAGCAATTAAGACATCAATAATTGCCCTTCTTCAACATTTAACAAGTATTTTCAGCAATTAGTAAGGCTTCAAACAACCGACATCGATGAAGTTTTAGCCCAACCAAACACAACCAAGTATTCAAACATTAAGAACACTTGGTCCATATTTTTCGGCAAACTACTTGACACCTTAACAACTTGATACATATTGCATTATATTTAGGCAAAATTTCTAAAAAATAAAACAAGAACTATCATCGATAGCACGTCTCAACAAAATGAATCTGTTTGCAACACGAAGCATTTATCGTAACAATTGAGGATCACCCTGACTGGTCACATTTGAGTTGAAACTTGAAAATTGTGATCCTAGAAATACAGTCACTCGTATCCCTATAGCATTCGAAACGAATCCCGAAACGAAGGTGAACCTCTTCATGCCAAATGAAGTTGTGGCATATTTTATTGTCCTGCAACAATACAACAAAATAAAAACTGGCGTCAATTTGCAAAATAATCCCGATTACTTTTTTAGCGGAACACTTCTAATACTTGTTTACCTAGATTACTTGGAGAATTCGAAGTCTTTTGCATCATACAGTTGACACTTGTGCATTAGTAAGTTGAAAAAATCATCTTCCATAAAACAACAAGAAGTTCACATTTAGTTTCTAAATTCAGAAAGTTAGGCACACATCTAGAACATATCAAAATCAGAATGAAAGAACATCGCTTCAAATCCAAAGACATAAAAGAAATATTTTACCCTTCTTCCATCGATAATTAGGCTCAACCTTCTGTCAGATATATGCATTTGATATATTTTGACACTTCTACATGTGCTTCCCTGGTCCCTCTTATTCATTACTTCATTTTGCAAATTTATACATGGTTTATAAAGGAATAGTATACTTGAGATCCCATAGATTATGCAGATGATAATAGGCTATATATTTATAATTTTATGGTTTCCATTGGTGTTTGGAAATTAATAATTGATTTATCCATTTTCACTTGATTTGCAAGTGTGGAGTAGAAGGCCTTCAACTTGATTGGGTAAGAAAATTCACCTCCCATTATTAGGCTAAGGTTGTGGTTGTTTGGAAGAAGTGGAAAATATCATGAAACAAAAAGAAAATCATAAAAAACTCATTTTCAACCATACAGCCAAAGTCACTATAAGGGTGATTGGGAATAGATTATAATGGTTATTAAAGGTTTTTAATATAAAAGATGAGAGAGAATGAGTGGAGTTGAGTGATTGAGATTTATGGATGTGATTGATTTAGGAGAGAAAAATTGAAAAAAGTGGAAAATTTTGGACAAAATGCATTCCCAATCAGGCTTTATAGAAACCTTTTTTTCCCTTGTTTAGATTGCTAGAAAACAATTCAAAAAATATGAAAATTTTCAAAATTTTGTGAAGAAAAATGGGGTTACCTATTCTTCCTTCACTAGAAACTGGGGTGATACAGTGCATGGATTGGGTTGATGGAGAGCTACCACAAATTAAGAACTTACTTTCGCGTACTCAAGTTGCTAGAACACCTCAAAATATTAAAACAAAACAAAAAAAAAAAGAATTTCAAAGAATTTCAAATTTTAGTGAAGAAAACTTGCATACATACCAAAAATGAGAGGGATTTAGCGGTTGAGCAATAGTGAAGATTCAATGAAGGTAGACAAAGCTTCGCCAGTTGAGCAGTGGTGACAAATCTATGGAGAAGAGACCGTGAAATGGGTTGAGGGAAAAGAACAAAGGGTTGGAAAGGGAGAAGATTGAGGGGGGTGTTATTCTATACATTTTTACACATTTTTTAAACCCCACTCATTGTCTCTCCTATTTCACATCCACATATCTATTGGAACCTACTTGTACTACACAAATCTCCGCTATTCAATTCTACTCATTCTCTTTTCTATATCACATAAAAATACGAAAAACTTATTTTTACACATATCCTAACACCCGTTGAAGCTTGAAATGGGTCTCAGAGAACAATTTGGGGATCACGGGTTTTTTGAATTGGTTTAACGATATTTGCAATTGTAGTCTACATGATATGGTCCAATTTTTCATCATCAAACAGGGCAAAACATGTTAGTCATTTACCTTGTATTTGGCCCAACATGTATTGCCACTTCAAATGCGGGGTTTTGGCAACCGACCCACTCGACCACTTGATCCTTCTCAGATACAATGAAGAGTTATAATTAGTGTTAATAAGTGTGCATTTTACACACTTATTTATATTTCTAAATGGACTAATTATCATTTGATTGAGTGGATATCTACTATTTATATATATGCATTGTGTTTTAAGGTCTATAGCCTCAATATGGAAGAGAACAAGACCAAAAAAAGGGCAAAAAGGATCAAAAATAAAAGTTTGAAGACTAAAATGAAACACGTCAAAGGATGGAGGACTTTGGGTGCAATTTTTGAAGAACTTTTTGGAAACTTTTCTTGTGTTCAACTGAAAGATCATTGAAAGGATTCCAATGCTTTGTATGGATCTCAATTCCGAGTTTCCTAGCAAAAGTTATGGTTGTTTGAAGTTCAGGTGCATTTTTTTAGCAATGACGAGTGTGGGCGCACTCGTCACATGTGCAGCCGAACGGAGGCCAAAATCAACAGCTGAGTTTTTTTCCCCTTTTTCTTTTTCTTTCCTTTGTTACCTAACTTTGAGGGGGTTTTTTGGTCATAGTTGGGAGAGGAATTAAGGGTCTTATATGCACTTTTAGATCCCCAATTCCTCACTCTCCATTATCCTTAGTTTAGGTTTAACTTAGGTTTTCTTCTCCCTCTTTTTCTCTTCTTCCTTTCTTCTTTTCTTCTTCTTTCCTTTTAGTTTAGGTCTTTGATTGGAGCTAATTGCTTGGAGTAGAAGATGGAGAAATCAAGAGATGATGGTTGGACGTGAAAGAAAGATCAAGATTGGTCACTTCCAAGGGGATTTCTTATCTCTTTCTTGAATTTTAACCGTTAATTCTTCCATTCATGGATTGTATGTATATATTTCTATGATTGTCTTCATCATGGGGTAAAGTATTGTAAGTTGGGATGATTGATGAATTTTAACCTAGTTTTATTAATGAATTTGTTTATGGCTTTGAGTAATTGTTTATTCCATTGTGTGATTACTTTTGAGCTTGATTCCATTTGAATGATTGATCACCATTTGAATTCTTTGTGAATTGTGTATCTATTCGAGAAAAATTGCTCATTTTAGACCCCGAAGTAATCGCCCTAGGTGATCCTTTGAGCTACTATCACAACATGTAATGCAATTGATTGATTAACAATTGACACAAAGATATAGTAGATTGGATCAATTGATTAGGGATGGTTTGACACTAGAAGGAGGTAACGGGCTAAGTTTGGAAAGGCGGGTCTAACATAGAAGATTGAGCACTGTATTGTGATAAACGATTATTTGATTAGGCTATGGTTAAGTGATTCATGAATTCCAACTATCTATTAAGTCGAGTATATCTCAATTCAATCCCATTTCATGTTTTTAGTTGTGTTTCATTGTTAGTTTAACTAGTTGACAACCTCCACCTTTTAATTGTGTGTTTCCCCTTTTCTCTTCTATTTTACTCTTTGCTAGAATTAGTAACTCGACCCAAATATCAATCCCTGTGGGTACGACAACCCGAACTCTCACGGGTCCACTTTATTATTTGCTACGACTCGTACACTTGCGGTGTTTTCCATGAGCCTATCTTGTGCATAACAAGTTTTTGGCACCGTTGTCGGGGATTAGTTTCATTTGTGTTGAGTTTCTTCATTCTAGGTTTATTTTCTATTCTTGTACATAACTTTGTTTTCTTTTATTTATCTCCATATGGCAGGTTATACTTCATTTTCAGATATTGTTGAAGATGGTGAAGGAGACTTGTTATTTGGACTTTATTGCCCGATGGAGCGCTATTATACACACCCAAATCAAACCACTCAACTGACCAACCAATCATTCATCTACCAAGAACAATGGGAGCAACAAATTTCCTCCTCTACCTATGAGCTTTGTGAAGCAACCACCCAACCTCTACTTGCCCATTGGTCCATTTGGCTTCTCACCATTTCAATTACCCAAGCAAAAAGCTTATCCACCAACCTTTCAATGCCAAGGGCCGCAAGAGAATGGCCCGGACTTGGAAGAAACTCTTGCTAGATTAGCCAGCCAACAATTGGAGTACCAACAATGCAATGATGCAACTACCGAAAGATTGGTGAACCAAGTTGACCAATTAACTAAGCTTATTTTGGAGAGTCAACAAGAACCAATTTTGAGGGGAGTGGAGGAATCCATTCAAGAACCCAAGGTTCAGGAGGAAAGGAGCTTAAAGAATCACTTCAAAGGCATCAATCAACTATTCACTAATGAATTGGATATGGTCACATTCTAATTTCAACAAACAACTAAAAAATAGTAAAAAAATGATATAATTATTTTTTCAGCATTTTTTCTTGGTTATTTATCTCTTATAATGCTATCAGCCAATCAGATGACTTAATTATTTTCGATACTTTTTCTTGGTTAGGCATCTCTTGCAATACTTTCATCCAACCAGATGTTTTAATTATTTTTCAATGTTTTTACTATATTTCAAATTCGATTAAATTCCTGAGCTGAAGTCATTTGTAATTGTATTGAACACAATTTTTCAATATCTTAAGTTTTTATTATTTGGAGATTGACGTAGATATTCTTTTTCCAATTCACACTGTTTCTATTCCTAAATTTATAATCTTTCTATATGTGACACCTTTATTAACATACGGATATAAGCAAAAACATAATACATGATGTTTTAGAATGTCATACCTTTTTGTGGAGTAATTGTTATAGTATTACGTGCATCGTACATGTCACACTTGTAATATAATTATTTGGTATTCCATTTTTACACCCTTGTCTTTTTTTTGTTTGTTAAAAATATCCTCATTCAATGTAACTTATGGAAGTCATCAAATATTTTGAATGGGTGTCATTGAGTATCTTGGGTATGATAATTATTGATTCACTAGTTCATGATTGATCATTTATGTGTTTAGCTAGCTTATGTTTAATAAATTTTCCTTCCAATATGCTTTGTGAAATTATTTTTTCGAAAAGTTTTTCATTTAAATGAAATGCAATCGTTGCATCTGTCGTTTTACTTTTAGTGCAGGAATATATATTATTGTTGAGGAGATAATTAGGAATATTTTACATTGTTATCTCTTTTTGTTGCAATCCATTTCTTCTGAACACCGCAAATAGACCATGTTAACTCTATAATGATATATGTGTACTGAAATGATTATTAGCACCGCCAATATCTTTAAAGTTTTCACAGTTAATACACCATGATACTAAATGGTGTAAAGTGATAATGTTAACATCAAACATTATTTTCAATGCAGAACTATCACGGGTTTTTAGATTGTGAAAACAAATCATCAACTTAGTGTGAATCGTATTAGATATTATTATATATAGGGACCATCTATTTTACCAATGGTGAAAGGGCCGAGCCATCAAAGTTGAGCTTAGTTTGGCCTTTGTGTGCTTGGACACAAGCTAAGCTTAATATGGTTCGTTTCCAATTTTAAATTCTTACATTGTCCCATCATACATGCAAGCCCATCTAATTTTTTTTGAAAAGGATAAATTACTCTAATGGTCTCCAACCTTTCACTCCATTTGCACCTTGGTTTCCAAATTTTTTGCACCATAGCCCTCAACCATTCAAAAATTAGTGATATTGGTCCAAATTGACGTGTAAACCTACAATTGCAGGCTACTAGGTCATTTTTTTATTTAATAAAATAAGGGTAATTTAGTAATTAAATATGTACTTTTACTATTTTATTAATAAATAATTAAATATTAAGTTCTCATATGTAATTTAAATTTATTGTAACTATTGCATTCAAGTCCATAAAAATCTAAATTTCCAACACAAACTCTAGGACCTACCCCCACCTACCCCATCCCAAAACCCATCCCAATTCAACCTCCTTCCCACTGGTGTAGCAACTAGGCATGGGCATTTCAGGTTCAGTTCCCGTTATTGGACTACCCGAAACCGAACCATAAATTTTGGTTCTACGAAAAATGGAACCATTCGGTTCTTTTCGAACAAGATACCCGTTCGGGTTCGATTACATCCGGTTCGGGTTCAACTCTAGGTATTTTTTATGTTTATTACTTTGTTGTCAATGCTCATAAAACCAAAATAGTAAAGTTAACTATTGCAATGTATCAACAAAAACAAAATCAAACACAATGGAATTCTATATGACTTGATATCATAATGTGTAGTATCTAAGAGAATTCATTTGGAACTTAGTGCAACTTTCATGTACATTACTTTATTTGTTTTGTTTATTAGATATATGTTTTATAAGCATTGATTTATCAATTATAAATTTAATTGAGGATTAAATTTTGCATTGACAATCAATTTACTAGAAAAGAATATGTGGACTTAAATTTCAAATCAAGATTACTTGATTTTCAGTTTGGTTTTCGATTATTAAGAAGGAACCATTCAGCTTTTGGTTTCTCATTTTTCAATTCGGTTCTTTTTTTTCAAGAGAACCATTAAGTCCCGGGTTTTTAATTCTATTCCGTTAAATCCGTTTGGTTCCGATTATTTTGCCTACCTCTAATAGCAACCATGAAAATTAGGGAGAAATCGCCCAGTCGTCGCTAGAAAAGCAAGGGATTTTCTCCTAGTTTTAACGTCAGCATGTTTACTGGATAGGAAACCTCCTGGTAACAATGGAATAGAGGCCCGTTTTCGACATTACTATAGCAATTTCCCCAACTTGTTTACCCGAAGGAAATCCCCAAACAACGCAAGTCTACCACATAGGTGTCTTTCTCATTTTAATATCGAAATACCAATGTGAGACCACGATGGTTTTCCACCATTCAAACCATCACTCACATCAGTTTTCCGACGTTAAAGCCATCGGGTTTCCTGCAAATTTCCTTGTTTTCGTAGTTGGTGTGCGATGGCTAAAGGGTTGGGATAGGGACAATTTTGGGGTGGATTAAGTGATAGAATTTCAGTTAAAGATAAGGACATGAATACAATATTATGTACAATAGATTTTAAATTGCAACTGAGGATTTAATCTTTATTTATTAATGAAATGGCAAAAATAGATATGAAATTACCATATTAATCTTACGCCTTGTTCTATTCACATTAAATTTGATTTATTTGAATTTTGTGTCGAATGTGTGCTTGAGAATCGAAAAAAATGTATTACAAAATATAAAAATTGTCAAATTAATATGTGAGTAGTTGAAAATAATGAAAGCAAAAAACTAGATTTAAGTTGATGAAATTTAATGTGTATAGAACAAGTTCTTATTTTATTAAATAAAAATGAAAATGACCTAATAACCTTGCTATTGATATAAGTATTTGCCTTTTTTGTTAACATAGTAATATAGTATTTTGATCAAGAGCGTTGGCATATTGCCAAAGCAAACATTAGATCAAATTCAACAATCAAATATTTAGATGGACTAAAGTGATTCTCATGCAGTCAAGTTAAGATACTCATAGCATGTTTCTGACATTACATTAACGCATCGTCTATTGAATTGAAGTTACAGGACAATGTATAAGATGGTAATGCCTTAAATAGACATTTTTACCAAATTGGTACTTAAAAGATGTTAAAAATGGATTAAATGGGTGGATTTCTACTCACAATTATCTAAAATTCATCTTTGTAGGTTAAAAATCTCAAATTGGAAACAAATGAGGCAAAATAAGAGAAGAATGACTCAAAGTATCAAAATCTAAAAGTTTGAAGACCAAAATGAAACATTTTGAAAGATGGAGGACCTCGCGTGCAACTATTTTCGGGAATCTTTAAAAGGAAATTCAAAAGTTGAGGACTCAATTGCAAGATTTGAAAGTTGAATGCATGTGGGAAAGTTTTAAATGACAAAAAAATTTGCAAATGGTGCTATCGTTCGTGCTGTGGCCAACAGCAGTGTCCCAATCTGAGATGTGAGACCGCACAAAATTAAGGTGCAGTCGCACTTTTTGACTATGCGACCGCACTATTTCACTATGTAGCCACACAGTTCAAAAACTAGCAGTCCCTTTATTTTTTATTTTTTTCCCTTTTTGATCCAATTCTTTTGGGGGATGATCATATTTCTCTCACAATCTGAAGACATATTTAAGATGGATTCTATGGTTTCAAAGGATCATTCTTGACTTTGAAAAATTGGGAGAAAATAGAGAGAAGATGATAGGGTTCTTGAAGGCTTCACTTTGGGAAGAAGAAAAAATTAAAGATTCCATTGATCTATATATATACTAAAAGAGAAACAAACTTCATTTTCTCTCCAAAATAGCATTTATCGCATATAATTATTTTGTTAAAAATTGTAATATATCACTCGGCATTCAAGCATTGCAAATTGTGCAATGCATTGAAATTCTTTTCTTTTTTTTCTTTTTTGTTTATTTAATACAATTCCTTTTTTTTTACTCATGTTGGGTTTTCTTTTCCAATTTTTAAATTCATCAAATTGATTATGTCAAATAAAATATTATTAAATTTCAATTAAAATCATTATTTATTTATTTATTTATTTTGATACCAATAAACTAATTACTTGGTAGATGACAATATTAATTTTATGCATCGTTTTAATCGCGAAATTTGAAATTGGTTCATTGAATTGATTCACGATATATTTTCTCAAGCACACAATTCAAAGATTGATTGTTCGAGAAAATGATTCAGCAAATGATCAATACTAATTTTTTTTATTAAAATTATTATGTCATCAAAGTGACAAACTATCTATTTATCTTTCAATTTTATTAACTTATGTAGTTAACATATATAGGAAAATTTTAAACCTATGGGTGGCTGCTTCTAAGGAAACCTCCTGGCTGTCACTGCACCCCCACCTCCTTTATCACTAAGGGATCCTATCCAGAGCCGTTCGATTCAATAATTGTTGGTTACAAAATGATATTTATTACATAATGTAAGTTATATTTATTTTTCTTATCACCTTTAATCAATTTACATCATTTACTAATTTTTTACACTTGAATACTTTCTAATTAATACTAAGAGAGATCCATCATAACTGCAATCATCATTGCTATGAAAGTGATACAATTTTAGTGAACAAATGGGAGAAGGATTTGAATGCACAATCTATACTAGCTAAACTAAACAAAGATTATCTCAAATTGAAGAACAAAACTTAAATTTCAATGGTTATTATGGTCACTACGTGCTCTTGACATCATCTGAAAACTCAACAACAGCTCAAGTAAATGATTAAATTAATTAACATGTGAAGACAATTCACACGGGATCTGCTGTAAAACACAATGTAAAGTAGATGTTTTGTGTAGTGAACGTTCAGGCATAAATGGGTAGCTAGAACCTCAATGTATTCTCTTCGAATTAGGGATTATATATACGTATTGTGTATGTGTGTGTGTATGCAAGTGTGCGTGTTTAATAGAAAGAAAAATTTTAAACGAAAAATTCAAATAGGATCCGCAAGTAAAACTTGACTAGGCCTTTATTTACCATGCTACCACTTCATCCACAATCAAGACAAAAGCAATAGTCAGTAATAACAAGTAGCTTGAATAACAATCAACGACAAGATGAGATTTTGAGATTGCTTACGGTGATTGACTTTGTGAGAATCAATTGTGAGAATAAGGAGAACAGAGAGAGAAGATTGAAAATCTAAATGTTTTTGGTATAAACCTTTTGGGAAAAATTGTAATAGGGGGAATACATATTTTCTCGCGAGATTGGGTCAAATTTTTGGGGAAGCTTTTAACTACAACAAGAGCTATTGCCACGGACGGATCCACTAGTGAGTAGTTAGGTCCAAATCACTTAGTAGTTAGGCCTAAAATTATGAATACCCATTAGTCCATTACCTTAATTATTGAGGCCCAAATCCAGTCCAATGGCTATCAGCAAGTCAGCAACCCAATTTCATATTCGGATTCCCTTATTCCCTCTTGTCATTCACTCTCGCTCTCTACACACGGGTTGAAAGCACGAAGAAAATCCCCCAATTTGGTAAGAAAAATCCCCAACTCTGAATTAGGATTTGAACTTGATAAATTCGAGATTGTAAAGTTGTTTCTATGCTCACACTAAAGGCACGAAGCTTGGCAAGAAAAATCCCCAATTCGGCAATTTCTAAAACCTAGAGGTACAGTTGCTTCCCAAATCTTCTTCAATTCAAATTACACCACAAAATTAGTGATTAATTTGTAATCTCTTCCTCTAGTTTCGATTCTTACTCTCAAAATTGGAGCAAGGAAGCCTCAAAGTTTCAAACTCTCGTGAGTTGATGAGAGCAGACGGCCAGGCATTGCTAACCTAAATTCGTGGTTACTGCTGGTAAGCTGGTTAGATATTATGCACTCTTGAGTCTTGATTCCTATTTCTTTTTGTAGATAAGTAGATTGTAAATTGTAATATTTGAGAAAATTTTGGAGAAGACAAGAATTGTATTTGAAATTTTTATTTAATATTTAGCATTTTGTTTGGGAATTTGGCATAAATGTAAGTCATTACTAGATCTCATTGGCCATTGCTTGGATGATTTATTGATTTGAATAATTGAATTTGATATTTTGATTTCAATATTGAATTGTGCAATAATTTCTTAGGTAGTAAACTAGCAAAGTAACCTGTTGTTGTTATTTGTTAAGTACTTAAGTAAGGTGCTAAGGTTATTGAAGCAGTGCCACAGTAGGCATTTGAGTAGATTGGGTCATTGGGGAGAATATTTTCCAGGTGAAATGGCAACTTTGAAAAATCATTGAGGCTTTGAGTGTGTCTAATTTTTATAGTTTGATTTCAATTTAATTATTTAATGTTTAGTTGATGATTTGATTTTCAACTGTCAATGAGAATTGAGAATATAGCATTTACAATTTTTCTGAATTATTTGGTTCAATTTAGAGCAAACTTTAATACGCCAATTTTTATTCATTGTTCTTATTATAGAAATTACAATGGAACCACAAGGATCCGGTAAGAAGGCAAAACTCTTGATATCGTCATTCTTCAAAAAGAAAATCCTCCTTGTAGTGAAAATACTTCAAGTTATAATGAAAATCCTCAAAGTAATCCCCCCATTTCAAATCCGACCGTGCAAGTTCCTTCAACAACTTCTCCTCAAAATGATCCTTGATCATCTTTGAATACTAATCTGCAATCATCTCCTTCTATCGAATGAGATCCGGGGAAGAGAAAGAAGATATGTGAATATAATGTGAACATAAGGGATGAGATAAAACGAGCATATCTTCTTGCTGGGCCTTATCAGCCAAATTTGTTGGAGGACCCAGGTACTGACTGTGGAAGTCAAAGTCGCCGATTTAAAAAATAGTTTCAAAAGTTCAATTGGTTGGAGCACTCTCCTACAACAAATAAAGCATATTGCTTTTATTGTTTTCTCTTCTTAACTGATGTGACCGCGTCTAATCAATCGGCTCTAGTTAATGAAGGGTTTGATAATTGGAGAGGGTAAACCAAGGAACTAAATGTGCATTTCTTGCACATGTTGGTAATGCGACTTCATCGCCTCATACGACGTGTGTAAGAAAGGGTAAGGATTTGATGAAGCAAAATCAACATATTGAAAACATCCTCCACCACCAAACACAAGAGGAGAAAGATAAATCTCGTTTGCGGTTGAAGACTTCTATTTTTGCTGCAAATGGCTTTCACTCCAAGGATTGGCATTTAGAAGTAACGATGATTCTTCTTCTTCATAAAACCGTGGTAATTATATTGAGTTGATAAAGGCTTTTGGAGAAATGAATATTGACATTGATAAAGTTATCCTTGAGAATGCTCCAAAAAATGCCCAATACATTGCTCCGAAATTCAAAACGACATTTTTCACATTATGGCCAATATAGTACGTCAGATGACTTGTAATGAGGTTGGGGATAAATGCTTTTGCATTCTTGTCGATGAAGCACAAGATATTTTTCATTCAGAGCAAATAGCTATTATTTTGAGGTTTGTAGATGATCATGGTGTTTTGAAAGAACGTTTTTTTGCAATTAAAAGCGTTAGTGACACAACCTCACCAACTTTAAAAAGGAGATAGAAGATGTTCTTGTCCACTATGATCTTCAAGTTCAAAAATTAAGAGGCCAAGGATATGATGGTGCTAATAATATGGGCGGAGCGTGGAATGGACTTCAAGCATTATTTCTTCAAGATTGTCTGTATGCATACTATATTCATTGTTTTGCGCATCGATTACAATTAGCAATTGTTTCTGCTGCAAAAGATGTTAGTATTATTTGGGAATTCTTCTCTCACTTGGATAATGTTGTCAATATTATCACTTCTTCTCCCAAGCGCATTGCTGAACTCAGATCTTCTCAAAGAAATGAAATTGATCATATGTTGGCTATTGGAGAGTGTATTTCTGGACGTGGGCTTAATCAGATCGGAAATTCACAATGAGCTGGATCTACTCGTTGGAGCTCTCATTATAGCTCTGTAAAGAGCTTGATAGAGATGTATACAGCAACTTGCCAAGTATTTGAGTTTCTTAGATCCAATTCTCCAAACGGTCGATCGAAGGCCGAGATTCGTGGGACTTATCGACACGTGGTGAGCTTTGAATTTATATTCGTCTTACATTTGATGCATAAAATCATGAGAATCACAGATAGTCTTTGTCAAATTCTTCAGACAAAATTGCAAGACATATTGGGTGCAATAAGATTTGTCAACACTACAAAGAGTATTCTCCAAGAACTAAGAGAAATTGGATGGGTTGAATTTCTTAATAAAGTTAAAGCATTTTGCTCCAAAAATAATATCGAGGTGCCAAACCTTAATAGATTGTACAAGGTTGGTCGATGTGATGAGCAAATTACGGTGGAGCATCATTATCACTTTGATGTTTTTAATGAAGCAATCGATTTTATTTTGATGGAATTAAGTTCAAGGTTCAATGAGACATCGCTAGAACTCCTCTCTCTCTCTCTGTGGCGTTGGACCCTAGAAATTCCTTTGCATCATTCAATAGTGATGATATTGGCAAGCTTGCAAAGAAATTTTATCCGGGAGATTTTAGCACTCAAGACATTGCTGCACTTGAGTACGAGTTGGTGCATTACAAGCTTGATGTGATGAATGACCCTCAATTTCAAGTATCTTTGCTGGTTGAGCTAAGCAAGCAATTGAGTGCAAGTAGAAGATCGCAAGTTTACGTGATGCTCAGTAGGTTAATCTATCTTGTTTTGAGATTGCCTGTTTCTACATCCACCGTCGAGAGAGCATTTTCGGCGATGAAACATGTGAAGACGGCACTTCGCAACAAAATGGAAGATGATTACCTCGCTGATTGTTTGATCATCTACATCGAATGAGAGTTTGCTAAGAAAATAAATATGGAATCTATCATAGAGGAATTCCATACTTCAAAGCCTCGTCGATCACAATTTCGTAAGTTAATATGATGTAATGACTCTTTTTGTTATATATATGAAGTTTATGATGTAACAACTTTTAGTTAGGTAAAATCCTGGATCCGTCCCTGGCTATTGCTACCACAGACTGTCATTGCTAAAAACTTATTGCAACGACAACTTGTCCTAGAAGCAATGTGGCGGGGACATGGCAAATGAGTGTTAAAAACATATGGTAACGAAGGCTTGTTGTCGCTAAAAACCTATTGCAATAGAAAGTTGTTGTCATTGAATAGCTACAACGACATTTATTGTCATCACTAAAGAAATATATTACAACGAGAATTTGTTGTCGTAATAGGTCTATAGCCACCACTTTCTCTGTCATCATTATAGTATAAACCCTGTATTGCAACGATTATTTCAGTCGCCACAACAAAGACACTTATAACAATGACTTTTTATGTTATTGCAACAAGTGGATCTATAGCAACGATACTTTTGTCCCGATATATCAAATTTCTCGTAGTGAGAAGCAATTATAGAAGAAAGAAATTATTCCCATTTCCAACACCAAATAAAGATCAAAAGTAGGTAGTGTAATGTTTTCTGAGGGTGCAATTACGTTTACACCTAAGGGTTAGTCATTCCTACTTGATAAGTGATTTATGTCACTCAAGCTAAGTGCTTATCTCATTTCTAGCTAATTTAATGTTTAATTTTCTTTTATTTTCTTTTATTTTAGTTTAAAACCAAAATTTGAAGAAAAGTGCTATGCAAATACAAAATGCAAGTGTACAATATTGTGAACAAGTAATAAAAGTGGACTTTTTGAATCGGGTATCGTACCCCACGAGGAATAACTTATCCAATATTGGTTTAGACTAATCTCAAAGAGAAACAAATAAAAATATAAAGATTGAGAATTGGATTTCTTAACAAAAAGATTGTAAATAGCTCAAAAATAAGTTGCAAAAATATAAAAACACTTATGTTGTTTGAATCAATGAAGAATGAGGTTGGGAATCCCAATTTATCTATAATTGTCCTATTTGATTTGGCCTATCAGTTTTATCTAAAAGTTGTGTTAGATCGAATCCACAATAATGACTTAATTTCTCTCTCTCGAGTTCAAGTTAATCATATCTCATTAAGTCAACTACCATATCTCTATATATAGTCCGAATATTCCTCAACATGATGCATTTAATTTCTTAGGAATTCTTAAGTGATCACAACAACTATAAGAGTATATCTCTGTCTCTTATGTAAATTACCGGGTTGTACTACATGGTCTAAATATCTAACTTACCCCTCGGTTTGTTAGAATGCGCAAATCAATGCATAATTGGCCAAATATTTCACGCATTAAGAGTAGAAGTAAAACCAACACGTAAGGAATTAAATCCAAAATCTGAGAATTGAGATTAAATATTCTAACTATATTATATCGCTCATCCAAACTATAAAGCTTAGTTATTCATACTAAAAAGGGAGTCAACAAACGAAATAAATGAATACATCACCGGATCTAGTATAAGACTTGAGAAGAAAAAGTAGATATTGCACCAAACATCAACTCCTCCCTCATTCTTCTTCAAAACCGATGATTGCTCTCAAGAAATGTCTCTACTATGATGTGTATCTCCAACCCCCCCAAAATTATGTCCTCCTATCCCTTTTATAGCCTCCATTAGGTCTTAAAAACATGCCCAAAATCATGTAGAAAAATAATGTCAAGTCCAATTAAGAAACAAATTTCGAAAATCTGGGTATGCTGAAAATGGAAAGTTGCAGCCGCAACTTTGCAACATGCGGTAGCACATAGGAAACACTTTTTGTTGTGTGACCTACAACAAGCTCAACAGGTCGTTTGTTCAATTTTTGCAGGCGCACATAGAATTTTTGCGGGTGCAACTTTTTATACCATATATGATTCTTCCCTTTTTGCAATTTTAGCCCTTGATCTTCCATCCCCTTTGCATTTTGATCAAAAACACTTTGATATTGAGCAAATTTACTCTCTTTTCATCATTTCTCGTGATGCACTTGTTCCATATTGATTTTTACCTAACACAATCAAAATTAAACATATTTAAGCACGATAAAACACATTAAATAAGAATAAAACTATAAAATAAATGTAAATATAACATCTAACAACAATGTTGCAATTTTGTTCTAAAAGAAGCTAAATTGGAACTTGAATGACTCAATTGGAAGAGATGAAAGTTGGAAGAATGAAATCAAACCTACATCGAAGAAAATCATAAGTTTGAGGACTAAATGGCCAAATTCAAAAGTTGATGACTGGAGCTGCAAATAAACTTAGAGGACTAAATTGCACTTTGGACATAAGATACGATATGCTAGATGACTTGAGCGATGCGGCCGCACGTCAACGCTAATTGGCTGCTGGGAAACAAAACTTGAACTATTCGCCCCCATGGTCTATAACTAGGCGGCCACATAGGCATTCTACGTAAGAAATCGTGCATTTTTGGCAAGTTTTTCTTTCCTACTTCCATTGCTACTTGTCTAGGGCATATTTAAAAGACAAATTGCAGATGTTTAGGGGCACTTTTCATCATGAAATTCAAAGCAAAAACTAAGGGAATTCTTGGAGAATTGAAGAGGAAGTTCATCTTTGAAGATTCAAATTAACTCTTCAAGCTCTACTCAGGTTATGGCTTTCCTTTATTGTTTTTGTTCTTTCTTTTATAGCATGTTAGGCTAGATTTTCAATAGCATTAAGGCTAGATGAAGCTTTGCGGTAGATTGATGTTTTTAGATTATTGGATTAACATTAAGATGTATATTTTCCGTTGAGATAAATATTGAATTTCTTTGTTCGTAATATTGCTTGATCACCAATCTTGCAAAATTTGTGATTTGTTTTGTGTATTGAAAAATCCTAAATAAGCTAAACATATATTAAAAACTGTAAGGTCCAATTGGGGATAGAGATATACCTCTTAACTTTGTGTGACTTTCAAACGTTTTCACAAATCCTCTTTAATGCGTTTGTGTGTGTTGATAATTACCATAGAGATATAGATTATTTGCACATGAATAGTTTGAGCTTTACTCGAGAGAGGTAGTTTGATAAAATTAGAAAAAGGTCTTCAAAAGTAAATTGCTTTGTCAATTTGATAATCCGAACAATAATTAGAAGGAAAGTGGATTCGAAGTCTTGATGCTCCCTTTTTAATTATATTTTATAAAATCAATTTTTGCTATTCTTTTCATCTCACTTTAATTTTGCAATTCTTTTTTTTTTTTTTTGCAATTTTAGCTTATTTTAATTGTTAATTTAGTTTTAGCATAAAAATCTCATCTTTCATTAGATTTAATTAAGGCTACTAGGAATTAAATGAATTTACTATCAGTCCTCGCGAACACTCTACTTTCCATTATATTACTTGTTAACGATCTATCAACTTTCGGGATAAAATCAGCAACACTATTCTTTTCTTTAAAACGTTTAGTTGAGAAGGAATAATTGTAGGGTTAGAACCACTGTGTAAAAATCCGATGCTAGTCAAAAATGTACCATCTCCATGATTGGGATTTAGTTATTGGTGTTAGATTATATGAGATAATTACAGATAAACATGGGAGTTCAAAAGATAAATGAGTTGGTTGAGAAGTTGAATTTTGGTTTTAGGGAAATCAAGCTAACCATGGCTAAATGTTACATTTGATGGGATTTGTGGTTTCTTGGTGTTGTAATATAAGTTACCGTGATTAATGGTACATGCAGTAGAGTATTAAGTGAACTATTCAAGAAATAGAATAGGGAATAAAACCCCCAATGTAACAGAGGGCAAGTGTTTGTGACTTCACCATGAATTGTTGTTGAATGAAGTTAATTAAATAATATTAAAAATTAATTAATGAATACATAAATGCATGAAAATAAAGGAAAATCATATAATATGAAAACATAAACTAGTACAACCCAAAATAACAAGAACATGTACCTAATACGACTCCCATTTGTGATTGCCAACTTAAACAACTTCATTTTTCAGAAGTCTCATATTATAAAAGCGCTGCAAATTTGTCCCATGCTCAATTTTTTAAAATATCTCCATTGAAGAGTCACATGCAACAAATGACTCAATCAATTATATCAGTTATCAATCAATTTACCAATTCAATTGCCAATTGAACAATTAAAACATGCAACAATAGCTAAAACAATAAACAAGGCAACAAGAACACCAAATTGATGATGGAAGAAAACCCATTGAAGAACTCTTCAAGCGGTAAAAACCTCCAAGCGAACTCGCCATGAAAATCCATTAGAATGAGATTAACCTATAGATGATCAATGCTAATCTAGCCTGACCCCCAGCTTGTAAACCCCGACGAACCTCGTCCACCTTGTGTGTACAGCACCCTCCAAAACTTTGGCACCTCTTTCCTCATGAATGGATGTTCAACCATGCTGAAACTCTAGTCACCTCGCCAATTTTCAAAACTCTAAAGATTATTCAATAAATGATTTAGAGTTTGGTGTTTTTGAATGAGAGATTGCTAATCTAACAATTGAAGCATCATAGGACTAATGTAACAAGCTTTAGGTCGGTAGCTCCAAGACCAGTTGGCCCTAACCATGTATTAAAATACCCCTACGAACTTATTAACTCCAATCAAATAGGCTACAGAGTGAGGCACAAAAATTAAGCATGTTATTACCGATTAAACAAAATTCACATGTGTAGGCTTCTCTTCCTTAAGCTTTCTAGATGCCCTATGTAGCAGACTCTAGGTCGACAACTCCAAAACCAGACAATCTTAGGGTGCTAGGTTTTAAAAGGACCCTTTCAAGCTTAATCGCCATAGACACTAGGCTACGAAAAGAAGTATGTGAATATACAATTATCTAAAAGTCATTAATCATTATCTTTTAATCATTTTTGCATTTTTTTAATGCTCGTTCCGCCCAATGGCTACTACTCCAAGTCTCTCACATGCACTGGCGTAGTTAGGGGGTTGGACTGTGCGACAGCACAGTCCAACCCCCAACTTAGTTGAATGTGCAAATTGACATTTGAAAACTCTTTACTTCTATAAAATAGATTGAAATATGTGACATGTAGATTTGGTTCTCAGTTGGTAAATTGAGTCATGAAGTCAAGGGAGGGGTTGGGTTCGATTTGTATCTCTTTCACTTGCTTCTTCCTCTTTTTTTTTTTTTTTTTTAATTTTATTTTAAAATTGTGCCAAATTGGCATATTCAAAAAAAAAAAAAATCATTGTGCCCAAATTGCCAATTTCACTTTTTGTTTCTTGTCTTTTCTTTTGTCCACTATTTACATCATGCCTAGTTATTAACTTTGAATTTTTTTCCGCCTTTTCTTTTGTCCACACCTCCTTTTTACATTATTCCTATTTATTAAGTTTCAATTTTTTCTTGCCTTTTCTTTTGTCTACTTCTTTTTTATGTTGCGTATATATTAACTTTTTTATGCCTATTTTCATTGTTTTTCTTTTCTTTCTTTTTTTTTTGGCCTTTCACTTATTAGTAATTGTGTAAATTTATGTAATATAAAATTACAATTTATCTTTCAAACGCAATTACTAATAATTAAATTTCATTAAAAAATACTAATTTAATGAGAAATGCCAATTACTTTTTTTCTTTCTTCAACTAAAAGACTCCAATTCCATATTTTGAGTAGGGAATTTATAGGTTTTTTTATGTTTATTTTTAAGTGATTCTCTTTGCTACTATTCGTGAACGAGAATTTTAAATTTTAATATATTAGTTTCGGTGAAAAATAGAAAAATTCTTATTTTTATCATTTCTGTATATATTATCAATTATTTTTTTATATCATAGATTTGTCGAACGAGAATATACAAGGAGTTTATATATCACGGGAGAAGGATGGAGCCCAGTAAAAAAATTTTGCGTGTTTACCCCCCCTAAACTGAATTTCTGGCTACGCCCCTGCAGCCACATGCAATAAATCTCACTCTCAAGAGCTCAGTATGTCCAATGAAAATAAGGAATGAATTCATCTTAAGCTGACCTAAACCGATGGGAATTCTAGTCAACAATCAATGATTGACTCAATTCCAATGTTACACATCAGTTTAGACAATTATTCCAGCTATGCCGATAGACAAAACTAAAAGAAAATAAGAGACAAATACAATAGTTTCATTTTTTTTTCTTTTCAATTTTTTTCCTTTTAAAAAAAAACAAAGTGCAAAAACAAATGCAAGAAGAGAAAAGAAAAAAAATAAATAAATAAAATGCATAAAAATAACAAAATAGGCAAAAGCATGCAAATAATGATAAAGTTAATGAAATGCACATGCATGTTCTAAGTCTAAACTCAATAGGATACACCTAAACTAGTAGCTCTCTTAGAGTCACCACAATAGTTGAAGAGCTCACTCTTCTTAACCCACACCTATTTGGTTGAAGTGATCAACCTAGTCAAACGCCCTACAACCTCAGGCAGCCGACCCACTTGCTTCACTAACTCTCTAACCTGAGTAAAGTATCCACTTACGTAGGTCTTGTTAGGAGTTGTCTGCAGTTGGGAATGGGCTAGTTTCCCACAATGATGGCACGTAGGATTGAAATGGGGAGCAGATTTAGGCTTAAACTTGGGATGAGTGAGATTTTTAGGTTGAGGATTATTCACGGGCTTCGCAGTGCCAGCAACAAATGTGGTCTTAGAGTTTTTAGAAATTGAAGCACCTTTATTTTTAAAACCAAGACCCTTTTTTTCTACCAGATGGTTTACCCAAGCCTAGAATGTGGTCCAGTTTTTTAGTACTACTACAGAAAGTTTTGATTTGGGCATTGACAGCCTCTAACTCCTCCTCTAAGGATTTAACAGCACAGTCAAGACCCTCATTTTCTTTTACTACCTCTCCTAGGCTTTTCTTAGCTTCTTCTAGTTCAGCAACCAGCATCTGCTTATCTACCTCAACCTGTTTCAACTTCTAAATGGTAGCTTTGTTAATCTTTTTAAGTCTCAGACTCTCCTCATATAGCTACTCATACAACTCCTAAAGATTTTCCTCATCCGACTCCTCACCTGGGGAGCTAGACTCCTCTGCTATCTCATTCTCATTAAGTCATGCACAGTTGAAAGTTCTTATATGTGACAAACATGGAAAACCAACGAAATAACAATGAATTTTATTATCAAATAAGTATTTCAAAATTTATAATTTTTTTTATTCATTTCAATTTTTATTTTATATAATATTTATATATTTTCATCGTGTAATTAATAATTTTATTGTTATTATAATTATAAGTAAATTATATTGTTCTCATGTATCGCATGGGCATAGCATTAGTTTCAATATTAAACACAGAATCCATTAACATTATTAACTTGATTTCAATCAATTCATCACCATAAAATGCTAACTATACTACTTCTAAGAAAAATCTATCGGTCACGCTACCGTGACATATCAAACACTATAACGAATGTTATAATGGGATAAAATGATTTTAATACATTTTATTTCAATTAACAATATAATCATTCATCAATGACAAAGTAGGAATTTTACTAATATTATGTTTTCAATCATATCATATACAATGTCACTCTAGTATTATCCAAAATCTATATACGTCTCTTGTTTTGAAGCAATACATAACTAAATAAATAAATATATAACGGATCAAATTCATGGAATTTAAAGCCAATTTCGTCAATAATGAGTCAATTGAATGCATAATAATTACGAATTACGAACACGGCCAAATTATTCTTTCTTAATTAGGACCACTATTTTACCCAAATTGCTTCACATCTCTGTATCAACAAGGTGGTCAAATCCCCTTTTGGAAGAAAAATTATGTACTACTAATTAACACTTTAGTAATAAAGTTCATTATGTTTTTTTCCCTTTCAGAAAAAACGTTCATTATCTTTTTATTTTATATTCTTTTGGAAAATTATGCATAATTTATGAATATTTTATTTATCGTTGTTTAAGAAAAAATGCTGACTAAATCACTAAACGAGCCATCGTAATTTGTAGGTACCCTATCCCAAAACTAAGTTGGTTACAGGGTGGAAAAATTCGAAAGGGCTAACACATGGAATGGCCATCTCGAGTAGATTTTATTCTGTTATAACCTCAATATATACACACAGATATTTATTTATATATAATAAGAGTTTTTATTCTTTGTTTATTTATTTATTTGTCTAGATTCATAGGGACTAGACTTGTCAAAATGGCTCGCGAGCCGAAAAAGCTTGCCAGCTCGGCTCGGGCTCGCCGAGCTCGGCTCGGCTCGGCTCGTCTAAAGGCGAGCTCGAGCTCGAGCTCGAGCCCGAACAGCTTGATTGGCGAGCTGCTCGCTCGAGCTCGCTTGGCTCAGCGAGCTGGCTCGCGAGCCGCCGCTAACAAGCGAGCCGAGCTCGCTGCCAGACAAGAAACGAGCTCGAGCCGAGCTCGAACAAGGCTTGGGCGAGCCGAGCCGGCTCGCCAAGCCGTTTTGACATGTCTAATAGGGACATAATGAATCTCCTACCCACTTTGAATAGTGAGTCGATTTTCGGGTACCCACTGTGGCTACCTTACGATACCCACACTCGGGGAAAAAAAAAGTTTGGAGGTCGGGTGAGACCTCCCGCCATTAGGGGGCAGTTATGTATTATTCATCTAACTTAACGTAGATTCCAAAAAAAAATTAAAAAAATTTTTTTTTTACGTGCCGACGTGGCATCACCTGGTGGCGCCACATCGGCGTGGGATTTGGCTTGTGTTCCCCACAGTGGGGAACAGAGCCAATCCGCGATTGTGAGTTCTATATTCAAATTGAATCTCTAAAACAAAAGCGACTCCAAAACATTTAACACACATTTTGCTTGTTCGTTTGCAATTATTTTTTGAGTGTTTATGGGACTTTAGAACTAGTTAAAAACTACAAAAAGTAGAAACTATGGGATTAATATGAAGAAAACCTTGACCAAACAAGACCCTGTTTGGTAAGATTTAAATATGAAGGAAAATAATAAGTTGCCAAAAAAAAACTAAAGGAATTTAAGAAAAAGCAGAAAGTGATTTTTTGTTTTTGAAGAGTATACATGTAAAAATAAAAGTGAAAATTTTTTAAAAAAATATTTCTCCATGAATTTTAAACTTTCTCGAATAAGCTCCTAGATCTAGAAACTACCTATTGTATGAAAGATCGTGTTATTAATTGTATAACAATTATACAATCATTTGACTAGAATTAGAAGAAGAAAGAAAATCTATTTCATTACCATTACTGAAAAAAATAATAAAAATAATAAATAAATTAATTAATTAATTAAAAAATAACAATAAAAAAAGTGAAAATTTTCCCTGAAATGAACCTTTTCTCTTTTCCTTAGGACTCTGTTTATTAAAGTAAAGCACTTACGTCTTTGCTTTGTCAGCTCTCTGGAGACTCCAGCAGCCATCCACCACCCCGCCCCCAAACCCCACCCCAGTTCAAAAATCCATCTCGCTTTTCCCCATTCTTCCTCAATCTCTCAAAATTGCAGATAACTACCGAGGGGAAGACATCTTCTCCTGCGAAAGGGAAGTTCCAATTTCGTTAAACCCTAATCTTTTACAGTCCAATTTGCAGTAAGAAAGATAGTATCAACTGAAGAATTTTCAATGACACAGTTGAAGCCGATATTGTCTCATTTAGACCCGATCATCCCTTCCTCGCCGGGGAAATTGAAGACTGATAAGTTCTCAGCCTATAGCTTCCACCGCCTCCGCCTCCACCCCAGGCTCGCATTTTGGTCTTTCCTTTCCGTGCTTTTTATATTGCTTTTCTTCTGTTTCTCGCCTCCGGACGGCGGCGCCGCGGAAAAACACCGTGGCATTCAGACTAGGACCCGGCTTCAACTGGACCCGAACTGGGAAGCTAAGGCCCGGAACTCGGCCCGACCTCGATCCAAATCGGGCTTTTCTGTTCTGGTCACTGGTGCTGCTGGTTTTGTTGGAACCCATGTCTCGATTGCCCTCAAACGTCGTGGAGATGGCGTTGTCGGAATTGATAATTTCAACAGTTACTATGACACCGGGCTGAAGAAGGCCCGAAAAGCCCTCCTTGATCGTGCGGGGGTCTACGTGATCGAGGCTGATATTAACGACGCCGTTTTGCTTAGGAAGCTCTTCTTGACTGTGCATTTTACTCATGTGATGCATTTAGCAGCCCAAGCTGGAGTTAGGTACGCAATGCAGAACCCAAATTCTTACATTCATAGTAATGTCAATGGTTTTGTTAGCTTACTTGAAGCATGTAAAAATGCAACCCTTCAACCTAGTATAGTATGGGCCTCTAGTAGCTCCGTTTATGGGCTTAATTCTAAGGTACCGTTTTCTGAAAAAGATAGAACAGATCAACCTGCTAGCTTATATGCAGCCACTAAAAAGGCCGGTGAAGAAATAGCACATACTTATAATCACATTTATGGGCTATCTATTACCGGGCTGCGATTTTTCACCGTGTATGGTCCTTGGGGAAGGCCCGATATGGCTTACTTTTTCTTTACCAAGGATATATTAAAAAGGAAAGAGATTAAGATCTTTGAAGGGGCTGATCATGCAACCGTTGCGCGTGATTTTACCTACATTGATGACGTGGTAAAGGGTTGTTTAGCAGCATTGGACACTGCAAAAAAGAGTACCGGGAATGGGGGGAAGAAGAAAGGCCCGGCCCAATTTAGGATATATAATTTGGGGAACACGAGCCCGGTGCCAGTTGCTGACCTTGTGTCTATCTTGGAGAAGTTGTTGAAAGTGAAAGCGAAGAAGAAGATAATGCCAATGCCAAGGAATGGGGACGTTTTGTTAACACATGCAAATATAACTTTGGCGAGGAAGGAGCTAGGGTACAAGCCAACAACTGATTTGGAAACCGGGTTGAAAAAGTTTGTGAAATGGTATCTTCGCTACTATGGGTCGAAGAAGAAGAGTGATTGGTGAATTTGTTGAAGATATCTTTATCTCAATGCTGTCAATGGTACATTTAGTTAAATTGTGAATAAATGTCGATTTGAGTATTCTGTGTATCTATCGTCATTGTGAGTATGGATTCGCTATGCATTCTGAGTGGCACTTGTGGATGTTTATGGACAGAGTAGTTGTCTTTTCCGTTTTGAACTACATAACCCTAGAACTATTCTACTTGTTGGCAGACATTTGGATTTTGTTGAGTTTGACGTAGGCATCACTATATTTATTGTGGTTTAATTTAATAAAAGACCGTTCGTGTTACTTTATCCGATAACTTAATATTCAGTGAATAAGTTGAATAGCTCATTTTTTTAGTCATAGTTAAGCTGATGTTTATATTTGCTCCTTAACTTTTTACTTCATTGGTTAATCACATAGATAAAAGTTGTTAACTTTTCTGAATGTTCCATTGTATTAACCGCCCGATAGTTATGGTTAAGTCTATTTCTTTTGATATCCCTGAAATCCGTTAAACGTTGTTGGTGTTCGCTGGTAGAATCTATGCCGTCCAAAAATCTTGAAGTACGGTTACTTTAGAATCTTATGCTTTTGTTATCTAATCTGCCGTTTGATTCTATGATTCGTTGTGAAAAAGGATTCTTTACTTAGACATTGCATGGGCACTTACTAATCAGGTATCACAAGTGAGGTGTCTTGAATTCACCGCTTTATGGTTTTCTCCGGTTTGATCATGTGGTTTTGTGTACTTGTGTGTCATTATATAGTGATCTACGCTGAATTTGGGCGTTCTTTTTATTGCTTTACGCATAATCTAGTATTTTCTGCTACTTGGAGTGAACCCTTATGCATTCATGTTGATTGATCTTTTTCTTGTCTTGTGTTCATATTTTTAACTAGAAACTAGAAATGATTATATCCTGCTTGGCTGAGCATTTACGAGTTCGTATGACGTGTATTCAATGGATAATAGGTGGGCAGAAGAATGTTAGATAAGAATAGGGTCTGAATAGCTTATAAGCCAATTATAACTTTTGCCAAACATGTACTAGCTTATGCTATAGTAAATAGACCTGATTTATAACTATCTCACTTTAATCAGCAAGTGAATTACAGTAATCAATATTTAATGCATTTACGAGAGAAGGAATAGGTGGAAGAGGTTTAGATAGGATAGTCACACTTTATTACTGGTGCGAATGATTGTTGAGCAGCAGTTATGATGTATTTATTGTGGTTTGCTTGATGGATAAATGGATGAGTTTCTATTCTATGTAGCTTGAAAACGTTCTAGTATCAACGCGGGTGTTGCTTAAGAAACCCGCAATTGATGTCGTATTTATCAAATCACATGTAGTTTCATGTAGAAATGAAAGCTGCATTTTTTATATTTGGTACCCGTGCGGGTACCAAATCAAGACGGCTATATAGGTTGAATATTCATTGTGGTTGAGTTTTATTAGGTTAATTTCTAGATTTAACGTAATGTTGGAAAATTAATTACTATCAATTATCACTCATATGGAGAAACGGATAATATTATTTATTTATTTATGTTACATATTTGAATTGAATTAATTGAAAGTAATACTTTTATGAGCTCTGTTTAAGTTCCCGCAACTGGAACGTTCCAGAGTGAGAGGAAAACATTAAAAGAAAAAAATGCCCCTCCGCCGCCCCCAAAAATTTTGGGGGTGCTGTGAGATTGGGTACAGCATTCGTGATGGATACCGGATCATGAAGGATGGGTACCGGATCATGAAGGATACTTTTATTTATGTTACGTAGTATGAAAGTAATTAACTGTCAGAGCCTCCAAGGTAAAGTCAATGCTCAATTAATTACTCATTTAAGAATCCAAAAAACAAGAAAGGATTAAAAAAAAACCGCAGGAGAACTCGTTCAGCGTCAGCACTCTCCAATCGGTAAGCTGTGACTGATACCCGGGGATTATATTATCTGTAAAGAAACACGCCTTTAAAGGGAACCAGACGAAAATACTTCTAATTTTTTCTTAAAAATACAAAACAACATAATATAAACTAAAACATTTAGGATGTGTTTGATTGCAAAATCGAAAAATAGTTGGAAAGAAAATATTTTTCTGAAAAATAAATTCCGAAAAAATATTTTCTAGGGAAATAATAGTTGTAGCGTTTGATTAGGTTAATTTAAAAGTTGAAAAATAATGTTATGTTCTTTATTTTTGAGTTTTTAAAATAAAATTTGATTATTTTCTTTATCTTTATGGTTAAAGAAAATTGTCCATTAAAAAAAGAAAAAAAAAGTGTCAAATTTTTCTCAGAAAAAAAAAAAATTCCCCATACTCCTGGAGAAAGTATTTTCCTTCAAAATAAGGAAAATAACGAAAATCGAAAAAAAGTTGGAAAATATTTTCAGGAAAAATTACTGATTAAGCGATCGAGGGTGGAAAAAAAGTTGGAAAAGCAAATTTCGCGGAAAAAATGAGTGAATCAAATACACCGTTAGGATATGTTTGATTCACAATAAATTTTCAATATAATTTCTCTCTCTCATCTTTTTCAACCACGCATATAATTAATTTACATTTTTAATACGATATCTCTAATTTTCAATCACACGATTTACAAGCAAATCGAGTACATAATATTTACTCTAAATTTGTGGTGAATCAAACATACCCTTATTTAAGTTATGCTTACAGTGCGATCCTGCATTAGACGCTGCAAAGCTTGTCTCACCAATAGCTCAAACCTGCTGTCCAATGCAAAAGTTGCTTTGTCTGAGTGCCTTTGCAATAGCTAATCTCAGATCAAACAATGGAAGGTATTTTTGAAATTTTCGAGTAATAGGCCCCACCCATAAAAAATGCCAACCCCCCCCTTGGGGTGCTGTCGTCCAAACATACACACACAAAATCTAATGAACACAGGTGACATTCAAATTTTAATACCTTTGTCAACTAATAATTAATATTTCATGTCGCTCAGTGTTTAGCATAAGATGAGCACAATCCTGATTAGGCACTCCCGGGTGTTTCTTAATATTGAGCCTAGCAGTCACGTGTCGCAAGGAGGAGAAGCCGCATGTCCAGGGCCACGCATTACTTGCTGTTGATAGTGCCCGGTGCCAAATTTTTTTAAAAAACATATTTCAGGGACCTTATGTGCAAAATATAAAACATTTCACCCCTTTTCAGCCCTTGTCTCCCTTTTCCAACTGCAGAAGCTCTCGTCAAGTGTTCACAACCCATAGATGTCAACATTTCCCTTCTATATAACTTGGAACTAGTTATATAGATATTTGAACTAATTACCATTTTTTCCAAACTAAAGGGCATGCAGGATTGCAAGTAAATTAACATGTTATTAACTTTCCATTGCCATTTAAAATCATCCACAATCCCAATTGGGCAAAATCCTTAGTGACGAATGAGATTTTTAGAAATTTTCAGGAATGAGATTCTCTTCAACTGGAATGGCATTCTGTACAACGAGATTCTCTTCTTGATCCCCTTCGTCCTAGGTCCCTGTCGCACTCAAAGTCTCATTAGAATCCATGTTGTCACACGTTGCCTAACTTGACTAAATGGGAAACATGATAACGGCGAAGGAAAACGGAGCTACGGGGACTGCGATTGCGCAATTGCTTTCCACCAAGGTCGGTGGTGCTTGTGAAAATGGGCAATTGAATTTTGGGGGCTATCAAAAATGGACGAGAGGTTTCTGCAATTGGAAGTAGAATTTAGGGTTGAAAAGGGTGAAGATGATACATATTTTGTAGATGAAGTCCCTGAAATATTTTTTTTGTTTAAATTTGGCACTGGGCATTACCTTCAGCGAGTAATTCCAAAAGCTAGACACGCGGTTGCACCTCCTTGCAACATGTGGCTACTAAGTCCATATTAAGAAATGCCTGGGAATACCTGATATTTATTGAAGATGAGCATTAGTGTTCATTATATCATTTCTATATGGATACATAAGAAGCATACCTTTGCTTTTGGCCTCTGCTAAAATTTGATCCCCCTGGACTGATGTTTGTTTTATACTGCTCGAGAAGATTTTCTATGAATTCATGAGCATTTGTAGTTTGACCTACAAGTTCAACTTTCCTCATACCAATACCAGTCATTAAAAGCATGTATCATATGTTCTCAGCAATAGTCCCTGAGGAAAGTGTTCGATACAAAATATTTCACCAACTGCATAAGCATTGCTATGTGTGCAAATACGGAGATTTCAGAAAATCCAAATGGAAATTTATGTTAGCCCCCATACTAATTGTCTCCTAAGAGACGAGCCCAACATGTCTCCTTAAGCTTTCTAATCGTAGTCTTCGAATGTCAATACCATCAATGAAAATGGAACCTGCCAACATAGAAAGATACAAAATGTATCAATGAGCAACGATTGTGAACAATTACAAGTGAAACATAGTTGGACTTGTGCTCGCCACACAAAGGATCATATAGGAGAAGAAGAAGCTTCACAAGAGTTGTCTTCCCTTCTCCTGATGGCCCAACTTAGGCAATTGTCTACCCAGCTTTAATGTGAAGATCCAATCCGTCCAATATGAAAGCTATATCATCTCCATACGTAAAAGAGACCCCACAAAATTTCACTTCTCCAATAATGGAGCTCAACTACATCTGCTCTCTCAATCACCTATATGTATCATTATTGGTTGAAATACATTTTAAATTAAGAATATAGCTGATAATACCATCAAAATCTGATAATACATAGTAATAAGATAAGACCTTGTGAACAGTGAAAAGCTTATAATACCATCAAAATTTACGTGAGATTTGAACATTGTCAAGTTAAACAAGCGCTCGATGGCTGGCTCTCCTTCTTTTAACTCATTATATGTTTTCCCCATACCCTGCCCAACTCTTTTATTTTAGATGGATACTTTATGACAACTGCATAGAAGAAAAATGGTGATGACAAACAAACATAGCATTAGAACACCATTAATGGGATGAGAACTTGAAACTACCCAAAGGTAAACAAAAAATAGATTTTAACCTTCTTCTAGCCATTTGATTATAGTAATCTGAAAACAAAAATAAGCTAACATGAATCAGAAGTATTTATTTCAATGCAGCAAAAACTCATCATATTATTATATGTTCATTCTCCACAGCTCACTGTGTAAAATACAACACATTTCAAAGAGATCTTTTAGATCAAGTGGTTCAAAGAATATTCATGAGTTTTGATAACCAAATTGATTAGAGTTGCATACAATCTGTTTTTCAGTGAAAAAATTTACAGTTAATAAAAACTCTAGTAATATAGTTAACTTCAATGTATAACCATACCTGAATTGGGTGAATCAACATAACTAGGGATGTTATGAAAGAAAATATGGTAGAACAATCAAACAATCCTCTTGAAAGTACTAGTGAGGCAACACCAAACACAAGTAGCACCCCAAAATACGTTATCTGGAACATCTTCATTTTCTTCTTCCTCGGATATGTGGATAGGTGAATGGAAAAAAAGTCTGAAACCATATAGTCTAATAGGATTCTGCATTGTTCGCCATCACAAAAAGAATTGATGGGAGGACCTAAAACCAAATGAAGGATTGGATTACAACCACCACCTCATATACATAGCAAAAGACTAATCGAGTCATGTGAACTTCAAGCAGGAAAAGAGGTAGTTAGTGAAATTTAAATGAAATTGTACCCAAAAAGGCATTTAACTGGTATAATACTCCTCTTTATTCCCTTTTATCAGAGGCTTAACAGCAAATCTTGTGAACAAAGATGGTCTTTGGTACTTAATGGGCATATAATTCATAATTAGTGATGGTAGAAAAATCCAATCCGATCCAAATTCGATGGATACTCGATCCGAATGGAGCAATTTTTTGTCGATCCGAAGATCCGTGGATCGGCCGATCCGAGATGGATTTGGATTTGGATCGGCCTGATCCGATCCGAATTGATTTTTTATTTTTTATTTATTTTATTTATTTTATTTTATTTTTATCATTTTTTATTTTTATAAAAACCTATACCAATATGGATCATATTTGGATTTTTTTCTTGATCCGATCCGAATCCGATCCGAGGAATTTGGATTTGGATTTGGATTTGGATCGGGGTCTTTGATTTGGATTTGGATTTGGATTAGGCCGATCCGATCCGAACCTGATCCATTGCCAACACTATTCATAATAAAGCATCGAAGAAATTAATGCAAAAGCTTTACCAATGGTGCAAGCGGAATTTTCTTTGGATAACAAAGCCATTCTTTATGAACCATTGTCTGCATAAAAACTAACTTTTACTATTCATTCAAAGTCAAATATCATTATGAACTATATATCTCACATCATTACTGATGAGTATTCACACATCTTGTGTCCTATACCTATTCAATGTTCTCATTCGGTTTTTAGCAAATAAGATTACCGAACACCATACACTACTTGTACCTCATTCAGGTATGCTGACAAAGTAGCAATATTGAGATGTTCTTTACTGGACATTTCATGAAGCTTTTCTCCAAGGTACTTAGTTATGAAAGCCATCGATTGAATTGCCTTCAGGAAAATCAGAAAATATTTGATTTATCAACTATTAGAGATTACGTTTATTTACTTGGGGATTAAGTTTGGTTGACTATATCTTGAAGATTCTCTCATATCTTGGTTTATTTTATCACTTGTATTTAGTTACCTTATTGTGTTAGCTTTCCTAGTATGTATAGGTTTCTTAGTATAGCTTTTCCTCTTGTGTATATATACGGTGTAACATAGTTTGATTAATACACAGAAAACTTTCTCAACCTATTATTTGTTCATGGTATCAGAGCAGGCAAATCTGGTGCTTCTGATCTAACACCCTCTACACCTACGCTATGGCTACCCCTTCAGACAAAAATAAAGACAAGATGGAGGATACGGAGACCCACTTGATGGCCGAAATTATGGACAATGGAGCAGATCCATGCGTTTGAGTCTTAGTGCCAAGAACAAACTTGGACTCATCGATGGAACCATTAAGCCACCTTCAGCCGATGACCCCCATTTTTCTCTATGGCAGCGCTGCAATGACCTTGTTATCACCTGGATTTTGCAGTCCATTCAACCTCATATTGCCCGGAGTGTTATTTTCTCCGATACGACGGCTGCAGTTTGGAGTGATTTACGTGATAGATTTTTGCAAGGAGATGATTCACTAATCTACCAGATACGAGAAGAAATATCTGAATGTCGTCAAGGATCTCTTTCTATTTCGCAGTACTACACGAAATTGAAGGGTCTTGGGACGAATTAGGGTCTTATCTAGAGCCACTTGAGTGCTCTTGCCAGATGTTGAAGAAGCTTGCAAACGTGAGGAGAAAGAGAAAGTAATGCAATTTTTGATGGGACTCAATGAAAATTATTCTACCGTTCGTGGCTCGATCTTGATGATGGTCCACTTCCAGACACACGAAAAACTCATGGCTTGATTATCCAACACGAAAGACAGAACGAGGTGGCTGTGCGGCGGGAAATCCCGCTCGCATCCCATGCCATGCAAGTTGGACATCAAACATCACCACCCATTCAGTCCTCTACGCAGCGTAAGCGTTGCACACTATGACCTAGAAGGTCACACAATTGATAAATGTTATTATCTGATCGGTTTTCCAATTGGGCACAAATGGCATGGAAAGAATGTGAAACCAAGGAACAAGAAAACTGTTACAAATCATATAGAGGTCCAGAAAGAAGAACCAGTCAATGAGAGCCCAATGTTTACGGCAGAGGAATATAAACAGATCATAGCCATGCTTCGTTCCAAAAATGGTAACAATCAACCCTTTGCAAACTCAGCAGGTATACCTTCAAAAATAAATAATAATGTGCAAAACACTGCTCATTCTGTCTTGTGCTGGATAGTAGATAGTGGAGCTACTGATCACGTCTCATATCTTGCACTAACTTCTAATATGAAGAAGAACATGCATGACTTTATTAACTTGCCCAATGGGGTGGGGTTGGGTCTTTTAAATTATCCCCCAATTTATCTTTAGATGGAGTATTGCATGCACCACAATTTCATGTGAATTTACTATCTGTAAGCAAATTGACTACAGAGTTCAATTGTTCAGTAATTTTCTTTCGGGATTTTTGTGTTGTGCAGGACGTGGATTCGAAGAGGATGATTGGCCTCGGGAAACTGTTTAATGGCCATTATTACCTCCACACCACAACAAAACCCGCATCTCACCAACCACATCAATTGGACTTCCGCTCTGTGGCACCAGCGTCTTGGACATCCATCTACTAGACCACTTCTTACTCTTAGTCAGTCATTTCCCGAAATTGTTTTTAATTCTCAACACATATGTGAAATTTGTCCTTTGGCGAAACAAACTCGCCTTCCTTTCAGTTCTAGTTCAATAAAATCTACTGCTCCTTTTGATTTAATACATTGTGATGTATAGGGACCACACAAAACTCAAACACATACCAAGGCGCGATATTTTCTAACCATTGTTGACGATTTTAGCCGTTTTACTTGGGTACATCTCATGAATTATAAATCGGATACGCAATATCTATTAAAATCTTTCTTTTCTTGGGTTCAAACACAATTTCATAAATCCATCAAAACTTTGCATTCTAATAATGGGGGAGAATTTATATCATTACAACCCTTCTTAACTGAACATGAAGTCATTTTTGAAACCACTTGCGCTTACACTCCTCAACAAAATGGAGTTGTCGAGCGAAAACATCGCCACCTTCTTAATGTGCCGCGAGCTCTATGATTCCAAGCCAATTTACCACTACAATTTTGGGGAGAAAGTGTACAAACTGCTTGCTACCTCATTAATCGACTACCTACACCCTTATTATCTCACAAATCACCATATGAGATGCTTCACAAAAATCCACCGTCCTACTCCCATCTCCGCACTTTTGGTTGCTTATGTTATACCACCAATCTTAACCCAACCCACAAGTTTGATGCTCATGCCCGGCGATGTGTATTTGTTGGTTACCCCATTGGTCAAAAAAGGATACCGTGTGTTTGATCTCACCCTTAAGAAATTCTTCACTTCTCGAGGCGTCACCTTCTATGAACACTCGTTCCCCTTCCAACAGTTCCCTACAGAAATCCAAGAGGACCAACCAGTCCTACCCATTCCTACACTGACCGAGCCCCTCTTGTCTCAAGACGTGCCCACGCCACAACCAATCATCTCTTCTAATCCTGAAATCAGTCTTCAATCACCACAAAGCATGCCCACGTCCCAAGATAACTCATCTTCTAATCAAGAAGCCAACCCTCAATCACCAAACAGCATGCCCACATCCCAAGACAACTCCTCCTCTAGTCTTGCAAATAACCAACTTGCTTTCGTTCCTCACCGCCAAACACCTTCAACGCCAACACCACCACATCGTCCCACCCGAACTCATCGCCCACCAACATTTCTCCAACAATACCACACAAACCATGCAATTTTCCTTGGTCGTCATGACTCTTCTCCATCCACGCCTGGCATCCGATACCCACTTCATCGGTATGTATCCTACTCTCGGCTATCACCGTCTTATACTTCATTTGTGCATCATATATCTACTTTGGTTGAGCCAACAAGTTATGAGCATGCTAAACATGACCCCAAATGGGTAATAGCTATGAACAATGAACTTCAAGCCCTTGAAGACAATCAAACATGGTCTCTGGTTCCATTACCTTCTGGACATCGCCCAATCGGGTGTAAATGGGTTTACAAAATCAAATATCATTCTGATGGCAGCGTCGAGCGATACAAAGCTCGCCTTGTTGCTAAAGGCTTCACTCAATGAGAAGGCATTGATTACACGGATACCTTTGCACCCGTTGCCAAACTAATTACGATGCGTTGTCTATTAGCTATTGCTGCTGTTCGAAACTGGTCTCTCCACCAATTGGATGTCCAAAATGCTTTTCTCCATGGTGACCTTGCAGAAGAAGTTTACATGGCCCTCCCTCCAGGGTATCATCGATAGGGGGAGACTTTGGTATGTCGACTCCATAAGTCCCTCTATGGACTTAAACAGGCATCTCGCAGTTGGTTCCAAAAATTTTCTACTGCCATTCAGAAAATTGGGTTTCAACAATCTCGTGTCGATTATTCCTTATTTATTCAGGTTCGTGGAAGCTCTATCACTATTATATTACTCTATGTAGATGATATGGTCATAACCGGGAATGATGACAAAACCATTGATGATGTGAAGAGATTCCTTAATAGCAGTTTTAAGATCAAGGATTTGGGATTATTAAGATATTTTCTTGGGATTGAGATTGCACGTTCTAAAGCAGGGATCACTCTTTCCCAGCGAAAATATACATTAGATATATTGGAGGAAACTGGATTACTTGGAGCAAAACCTACAAAGGTTCCCATGGAACCCGACCTCACTTTAGCAGAATCCTATGCGCTACCGGCGCTTGATTGGAAAATTGATTTATCTTACCATCAGTCGGCCAGAAATTACATGCTATGTAAATATACTTAGTCAATTTATGAAGGAACCCAAGAATAATCACATGAAGGGTGCACATAGATTACTGCAATATTTAAAAGAGGCACCTGGCCAGGGTCTATTTTTCCCTTCAGATAATTCACTCGATTTGATTGGTTTTTGTGATGCTGATTGGGCAAGATGCCCAACTACTAGGCGTTCAGTAACCGGTTATTGTATTTTCTTGGGAAGTCCCTTGTGTCATGGAAAAGTAAGAAGCAATTACAGTGTCACGCTCTTCAGCCGAAGCGGAATATCGATCGATGGCATCGGAACTTGTGAGATTACTTGGCTTAGGTACTTGTTAAAAGATTTATGTGTGCCATCTAGAGAACCAGCAATATTATTTTGTGATAATCAAGCAGCACTACACATTGTAGCTAACCCAGTTCATCATGAACAAACGAAGCATATCGAGCTTGATTCTCACACTGTACGTGAGAAAGTTCAAAGAGGGGAGATAAGATTATCTCACGTTCCAACTAAGAGTCAAGTGGCAGACGTGTTCACCAAACCATTGCGAACTCCAATTTTCCACACTCATCTCGGCAAGTTAGGTGTGATTGACATTCACACTCCAACTTGAGGGGGAGTATTAGAGATTACATTTATTTACTTGGGGATTAAGTTTGGTTGACCATATCTTGAAGATTCTCTCATATCTTGGTTTATTTTATCACTTGTATTTAGTTACCTTATTGTGTTAGCTTTCCTAGTATGTATAGGTTTCTTAGTATAACTTTTCCTCTTGTGTATATATACGGTGTAACATAGTTTGATTAATACACAGAAAACTTTCTCAACCTATTATTTGTTCATCAACTAACTCCAAAGATAAAACTAAAGAGAATTCAAATAAAGGACTCACTAGGGCATAAATTAATGACAGAGTAGGACTCGTGATTATCATCTGGGTAGCCATAGCTGCAAACTGTAGAGCACTGGGTACAACTGTCTTAGAAAACAATAACAGGCAATGAGAAATTAAAAAGAACACACTTGTGAGTTAAAAACTTACAATGCTATAATCACAATACAGAAGAAAAGGGAAAAAAAATACTCACATCCAAGAGAGAATAAATAGTATCGCCAACATCGAAGCCGTGGGCTCTTATTTGATAAGCAATATTCTCGGGCAAAACTCCCTTCTCACCTTCAAAGAACCCCAACTCCGTTTGAAGAACCCTCGTTAAATACATTAACCCTAATCTTGTAAACACAATTCAATGCAGAAAAAAATGCATGTTGCAGATAACTTGCAATAATTCAAATCAAAACAAAAATCTCCAAAACCAAACCCTCTATCCTGAGAATCATAAGCTTTGAAGCCATCATTAGAGAAGGGAATTTTCCTACCAGAGGGACTACTATGGATAGGAAGTAGACAAAGACCACGTTGTAGAACTAGCCGATTAGGATAGGCCGCCAATAGATTGAAGATAGGGCTTGAGGGATATGAGGGAGGCGAATTTGAGTGGTGGATGGTGGCCACCTAGAGAAGTGGCTGTAGCAGCAACTTTGATAGGTATAGGGGATGATTTACAAAAGGAAATGCAAAAATTTTCGCATTTGAGGTATTGCAGGTGTAATTGCCGATTATCTGGAGATGAAAGAAATTCAGTGAATTCACCTACGTGAGATGAAATAACAATGCCATTTTGGCTTGTTTTGAGAGATGGGGAGAGAGATAGAGATGTAAACAATAGGAGAGAACTATGTTAATCGCCATGATCAACTGGCTTGATCTTGGTGCACATAAGGACTAAATTGTAACAATTATTTTTGTTCAATTGCAAATTAGAATAATATTTGAGTTCAAGGATCAATTTGTAAATGATGTTAGTTTACCTTACATGCTAGTAAAAAGAAGTAAGCTACTACATTTCTCTCAACGTATAACTTGTATGCAAATTTATGTATTTATTAAGTATAATATTTGAGCGTTGTCAAGAAAAAAAGGTATAATGTTTCATCTAGCAATATGCGGAGCAGTTGAATTTTGATAGGGATGTTCACGTACGCTCAAGTGTTCCGCACTTCCGACATCCGTTTTAAAATCCGAGACCAGATCTAAGTCCAGCAGGCGATGGGAGCCCAGCAATTCTGAAACTTTTTCGGCGACACCGTGGGCGCCGGTGGTTGCCGGCCAAAGTTTTTTTCCATAATTTGGCCAAATTATAATTAAAAAACTTTAACTAGTGGCCACCAGTGTGCATGGTGTCGTTGGAAAATTTTTAGAATTGTTGGAGCTCCTCATTGCCATGCTAGACCTAAATCTAGTCTCGGATTTCCAAATCAATGTCAGATGTGGGCAGAAAACGACCTGAGCATTCTGTAAGTCCAAAATGCTTGAGCGTACTTGAACTGTTTTGTGAATTTTTAACAGAACCATATCTAATATGAAACTCGAGTTGTTTGATTTTAGAAGCAAAAATTATGTGCCAAAAAGCTTGTTTCGCCATTTTGAGCTTGTTTCATTTTGTTACTTAATTGTAATAAAAATATGTTGATTATTACTTTGTATTTCTAATTTGCTTTATTTTGTTTTGAAATCATAATATATTTTAAGGACGCATTTAAAGTTTGATTCAGGCATAAAAATTGTTATTGCTAAATGGACTATGTCAACATCACGAACTGTGCCAGATCAAAATGCATACTGTTCAAAGGTTTGTATAAATCTAAGTGTGGTCCTTGTAAATTGTAAATTTTGAAGAATTCCGTAGGAGGTTAGTAGGAGGTATTCTTTTCATCTAGCTGGTCCAGATACATATACACCAGTTTCTTCAAGATTTGAGCATCAGCCATCAAAGTACAATTGATTTTACCTGCATTATACATTTGGGAAGTGATTGACTTCAAAGGTTATAAGTTCTACAAAATGCCCCAATAATAAATTGATAAGAACTATGGGTCTTGCAAAATTTCTCTCTTTCTCAAGCATGGACTTAAAATTCATCTTCAATTAATGAGAACTTTCGGTATGATATAGCAATAATTGATAGACCAAATTAAAATGTGACATTGATATAATCTGAAACACGATTTCTCAAGGGAAAAAAGTCTACAAATACAAGTACTATGGTGTTGAACTATGCTTATCCTGCATCCTACTTTCACAAAATCAAATGGCCTTAGCAATACCGTATGACAACACCATGGAAACCTCACTTAATGTATGTGTGTGTGTGTATATATATATATTTGCGTGTGCGTATTTTGAAGACACATTGCTTTATTTCTGCTTAAGTTTCTTTGCGATGGAAAAATCGCCCCAACTACTGCCTCCTATGATCCCAGATACAATAACTGCAGTTTTGAATTTTTGGATGCATTCCTTCCTTTCTTCGGCTTGTTTCTTCCTTTCCTCTTCTTTGTTTCTTTATTTCCTCATCTTGTTTCTCTCTCTCCTCAGCTTGTTCCTACACCATGTACCCACAACGCAAACTTTGTCACTACAATGATTTTCTTTTTCTTCTTTAATATTGTATAGTATTGGTTTGAAGCGATTTTGAGAGCTATGAATGTAATTTACCTTGATTTCCGCTTTTTTTTTAAAAAAAAAACATTACCTTGATTTGCTTAGTGGTAGCAACTTCTGATGAAACAGGATCAACATCAACACCCTTGTTCTTGCTTGGGTGCAACTCTTTTTCTACATCAACAGATGGGAATCCATCTGAGCTTGTCTTTTTTTCCCCCTATCAAAACTAAACTAGACAAATTTTCTTTTCTTTTTTCTATTTTTTGTTTAATTGTTTTGTTATATTAGTCCTTTCTGTTTACAATTATGCAAGAAAATTACAACAAAGTATTAGGCCTTATTTGATTCACAATGACATTCAAACAAAATTTCTCTCTCCTCATTTTCAACCACACATATAATTATTTTACATTTTTTAATACAATCTCTCTCATTTTAAACCATACAATCTACAAATAATTCAAGTAAATAAAATTTACTCTACAAAGAACAAGGCATATATTTATGAGTCTTCACCAAACATATGTCAAAATTCCCATAAAATGGAGATCTAAATTATTTTCCTCTTCTTTGGATCACCAAGTTCCCTTATCAACCTTAATAGGGTAAAAAAAAAAAATAAAAATATATATATATATATATATATTTATATAATTGTTAATTATTACTCATCTTATTTACATAAGTTTCTTAATTCTTAGTATCCATTTCCGTTAGTCCGCATCAGAAATAACAATAGATATTGAAACAAAAGCAAAGTCGTAACAAAAATTTTTTTAAAAAATGACAGTTATAAACAATTAATCTGTATTTTTTTTCATCTTGAAAAATTTTACATGTCAAAAGAAAGCCTAGTGTACATGCCAAAGTAAAAGGAAAAGACACTCAAAACTGCATGCTTTACTAAGCTAAACAAAGATTGACAAGGGATTCATCACAGTAGCATGAGAATAACCACACACAATTTTAATACAACGTAGACAAATCTCACGCATAGAACAGAGAAAAAAATTTGTAGATGCCACGCAATAAATTTCACCTCCATGCTTCAAACCGTTCTATTGGTGAACTTATCTGGCTAGTGATCCTTAATTTCTCTCTCTTTCAGCATTCTAAGTAGAAAAATAAGCAACAGGCTATTGAATAATCCTTTCGGCTACTTTCTTAACACTTGAATTACTGGACTCTCCAGTTTCCAAACTCTGGCCTGTTGAGTTTAGGACCTCTTCACTTCCAGTCGAGGGGTTACTTTTTTCAAGTCGGTCAAATTCTGTTTTAACATATGCCACTTTCCACATGGAAGGATATTCTTGATAGAATTCAAGAAACTATTACTAGTTTTCTGTCCAGTATGGGAGGAGTTTTCAGTAGTTACCCAAATGGACTCGTTGATTGTTGGGCCAGACGGCCCATCATGGTCATCTCTATGGAATGGTTCTAACATTGAAATCTGATCGATTTGTATGTTGTCTTCCCTTTCTCTTAACGTTTTGACTACTAGAGTCCTAAGAAAGTCTATTACTTGGACGCCGTACATTAATGCTATCAAAGGATCTGCCATCTGCATACACATACTGTATTGAACCACCTTATCTAAAAGTTCTATATCAATACTGTAGAATTGTTCTCTCACGTACTCTTCCTGGGCATGGGTTGATTCTCAAGATTCCTTCTAGTTTCGAATTCGAGTGCATTAAATCAACTACTTCTCATGATTTGAACTAATATCAATGCATAACAATAATGACTTTGTAACTCACAGAAGAACAAGAAAAGCAAAGAAAACAATATTCTGTGGAAATTACCTGTAAACCGCCTTGAGAGTACAAGCGTCTTTGCATCATCAGAAGTATTATGGGCACACAATTACCCCTGGAGTCAGAAGAGAGTTGCATAGACTCTGTTGAAACTCCAAAAACTCTCTTAATATGAAAGAATAGCATTTAGAGTCACCAGCGTAAAATATTTCTGACTCTTGTAAGATGAAAGACACTAGAATAAAGATTTTTCATGGTGAATCTGACTGCAAGATCTTGCAATGCTGATTGTCATGAAAATTAGATGGAAAAGTATAAAATTTTGGATAAGAACGAAAGAATTTGAGAGCATTTCAATCAAACAGGCACCAATTAAGGAAATTCAGCAGCAGCCAAGAATCCAGAGAAGAAGCTACTATAAGCATTCCCAAACAAGCTCAAGTACCCAGTGAATCATCTTTTTTTCTTTTTTTTTTTCCATCATTTTCCCTGATTCTTGGAAAGACATTATAGTATCAAGACTCAAAATAAAACCTTAATCTAAGTTTAAGAATGTCTGACCTAGCACTGGGAGGTCTTCTTGAAACTTCAGGCTCAAACTCAACCAAGAGTCCAAGAAATCCATTAAAACTATCAAATGTGACATGAGCAACGAGTCTCACGTTAGTGGGCCACCCAATTTCCATCAATTCTTCAACCCTACAACTCTTAGCTGCACTTCTACAACCAACCAAAGATTTCTAAAAGCAGCCACAATAGCAGCCAATACAGACAATTGAACCCCTTCTCCTTCACCTTCTTGCTCTTCTTCCTCTACATCCTGTTGTGTTTGTGTTTGACCATTGTTACTTCTTCTGAAGAAATCTAGCGAATGAGTTTTAATGAGGAAATGGAACCCGTCATCCACGGAGCTTGAAGGTGAAGACATTTGTGGGGAACATAAATTGTTTGTCATTTTGTCGATTTGTGGTAATTTGTGTGTCGTGTGAGTGAAGATTGGGAATTGTGGGTTTAAATGGAGGGATTTTAATTTCTTGATTGTTTTTGTTTGATTGTTAGTGATGGGTTGGTGGATTAGTGGAATAGTAATTGGGTAGTCAATTGAACATGAATTCCTGAGAATTTGGTAATTTGGTTTGAGTTTGAGAGGAGTCTATTTAAAGTGAAGGTTTTTATGGAAGGTGAAACTACTACGTCATCATTCCTCCTCCCCAACCCCCCCACCCACCCCACCCCACCCCATCCCTCAAAGCCCCATCTCTCTTTGCCCATTCTTTAGAAGGGATGAAAAGTATTAATCATGTTATATACACAATAAATTTTCATTAATTCTTTCTCTTTCATCATTTTCAACCGTCCATATAATTACTTTATATTGTTTTAATATATTTTCCTTAATTTTCAGCCACACATCTCGTACGTTATTTGAATAAATCTCCCATATTGTGTATAGAATGAGCCATAAGAGCATTTCCATTGAGCATGTGAATTGGGGGATGGTATGAAGAAGAGAGATAAAGAAAAGATGATTATTTTAATTGAAAAGAAAATAGCAGATGTGTAGTGAAAAAAGGGAAAAAAGTAAAAAAAAAATAAAAGAGGTATAGAAACAAACTAAAAAATAATAATGAAATAATAGTAGAAGATATGAAGGTGAATGTGAAAATGTAGAAGTGATACGAAAAATTTATAGTAAAAAGTAAGGAAAGTAAGAAAAAGAAAAGATACATTATAAAGACATTTCTTGGCTATGCTTGAAAAATTGGGTTGAGCTTTCAAATATACCTTTGTTATATAAAACTTAAGGTTTTAAAAGTTGTAAACCAGAAGTTTGAAACCTTTGGTAATCTTCTTCTGGATCTAAAAGCTCTTCTATAGTATTATTATATTATTCTTTTTTACCTAACATTTTTTCTAATAAGTTCTTAGGTCTAGTAGTTATAGAGGATCTACTTGGCACTTTAAAAATATTTCAAAAAAGACTTGATCTAATTGATAAAGGTAAATGCAAAATAGATATAGAAGAAATAGAAACCATAGAAAATTTCGAACAAACTTTAATACAAACTGTTTGTAACACAGATAAAATTAGAACCATTAAATTAAAATGTCAAATTAGAATAGACAATTATTAGATAGATTCTCTAGCATTTCTAGACTCATGATGCACAGGTTGTTTATTGAATAAAACTATAGTACTAGAAAAATATATAATCCAATCATAATTTCCTATACAAGCCCAATAAATGGATGGACAGCTATACACTTACACAGAACTACTTAGGCCAAATACTAAGATTAGTTTTGAAACAAATTGTGGATTTAGCAAAGAATATACTCTCCCCCCAAAAGACACTTGGGTTAGACCATTTACTTACAAAGGTTCGGACTTTATTTTAGGATTAAGCTTTATTCGCAAAGATGATGGGTGTGTTACAATTAGCAAAGATTACATCTCTCTTCAAAAATACCATTTATTCTCGCCTGTCTACCTCCATTCCCAACCATCAGAGTGCTCCGCGAAGCGTGGTGGAACCCTCCTCATTCAAAAACCTCCTCCTAAAGACTGTCCTTGTAAAACAGAAAGAGAGTGTGAGCTAGTGAATACTTCAAAACAAACTTATGACCTAGATAATTTAGATATAGATTTTGACTCCCAAGAAATTCAAATAAGTAACAATTAGTCTTTTATTAATACATAACTTGTGTATATAACCTTAGTAACAGAAGAACAAATAGAAAATCTTATATCTAAACTAGAACAGATAGGAATAATAGGAGAAGATCTACTAAAATATTGGGATAAAGATAAAGTGTTATGTGAATTAAAAATTAAAAATCCAGACTATATTATTAAAACAAAGAACATAGAAGCTACTAATCAAGACATAAAAAACTTTAAAATACATATAACAGAACTATTAAAATTAGGAGTAATCAGGATATCCATTGGCCCACATAGGTCAGGCGCCTTTATTGTAAGAAATCATGCAGAAGAAGTAAGAGGTAAAAGTGGAATGATCATAAATTATAAAAGACTAAATGATAATACAATAGAAGATTCCTACAACATTCCTGATAAAACTTACTCATAAATAAGATCCAAAACTGTAAAATTTTTAGCAAGTTTGATTTAAAAAGCGGATTTTGGCAAGTCAAAATGCATAAAAATAGTATCCCATGGACTGCTTTTACCTGTCCAGAAGGACATTTCGAGTGGTTAGTAATGCCCTTTAGTTTAAAGAATGCCCCTAGTGTTTTTCAAAGAAAGATGGAGACAATTTTTAATAAGTATAGTGACTATGTAATAGTATATATAGATTGATATATTAGTTTTTAGTAAAAATAGAAATGAACATAGAGGACATTTACAAATAGTATTTTCAAAATTTATTAACCATAGTCTTATAATAAGTAAAAAGAAAATGCAGCTTTTTAAAGAATATATAAACTTCTTAGGAATAAATATAGGAAAAGGAAAAGTAAAAGTAAAACTACAACCTCTTATAACTCAGAAAGCTTGAGATTTTCCTGATAAATTAGAAGATTTAAAAGAATTACAAAGATTTCTAGGATTAGTAAATTATGCTAGACCTTTCTTTAAAAACCTAAGTAAGATAGCAGAACCTCTTTATGCTAAAACATCTACGAAAGGACAGAGGTATTTTAATCAAGAATACATAAAGCTTGTACAAAGTATTAAAGAAATGATAAAAACTTTACTAGAATTAAGTTTACCTTCAGAAATAGATTATTTAATTATAGAAACAGATGGATGTGAATTAGGATGGGGTGCTATTTTGTTATGTAAACCCAATAAATACGCTAATAAAGACTCTGAAAGAATATGTAGATATAGTAGCGAGAACATTTCAGGAAATAGGACATGATTTCTAGTATTGCCCCATAACTCTTAGCCATCAAATATGCTTTAGACAGTTTTGAACTCTTCATAATATCTAAAAAAGAAATAACCCTCAGAACAGATTGTGAAGCCATAGTAAACTTTTATGAGAATTCTAACAGTAGGAGAAATAGTAGAAGAAGATGGATGACTTTCTTAGATAGAATAATAAACACAAGTGTAAATATTATAATAGAACATATTAAAGGTGAAGATAATAAAGCAGCAGACATTTTGAGTAGATTAATATATAAATGACTGATACATCTCATAAAATTGGTTGTAGAGATCTGTTTAATCAGTTTAATTTACGAAGATATAGGACTAATTTATATCTAAGAGAAATTAAATATAAAATAGAATTATTATTTGATTTTGTTAAACATAATAGATGCCAAGGAAATGATAGCCCTCTTCTAAAACCAGAACTTAATCCACTTTTAATAGAAAAAGAGAAATGTGAGAAAATTCTTAATAATATAGAAATTTGCTTAATTAAATACTCAAGAAGAATGAGATAACATCTTTACAGATGAAATTCTCCTTATTTTCAGGGACTACTAGCTATTTCACCAGTGCGTTGCACGAGGGTATAATTTTTTAGCTAATAATAGTATTAATAGGTGTTAATCGTATTAACATAAAATCTTGAAAAAATAAAATAATAATTAAGTCACAACAATAAAATTAATTAATATAACTAATGAAATAATTCTCAAAAATTTCGACAGAGTTTCTCTCCATTTTGTACTAATTCATCCTGCAAACAATTGGGGGGAAACTCACTAAAAACACAAATTTAATTTAAAATACTTTTAAACACATCAATAATTAAAGCAATCCAAACATAACACGATCAATAATAGTCAATAACAACACACCAAACAAAAAATAAAAACATCTTCGTGTTTTGACAAAAATGATGAATGCACTCAAATATAAGTCATATCCATAATTTTCACATAGAATATAAAAATTTGTGTTATTATACAATTGTATTGTACTAAAATAATAAATAAATTTTAGATGAGCGGAATATCTCTGATATCACTTTTACACAAACACTGGCATTTTAGCATAAGAAAACTATAAAAATATTAGAAATAACATCATATTTCAGAGATGATCAATAAAACTCACTAAAAGTGTAATTTTCGACCATTAAGTACATTGAGTTACCTTTTTGAAACACAATGCCACTAACGCATACGCCAGTGCTCTGTTTCCCACATTAGGACGGTACCCACCCCACTCGGGGTGAGGGCCCCACATCACCACAATTTTTTTAGCATCTACATTAGGTTAGATGAATAATATATAATTGCCTTTGATGGTGGGAGCCGATGGGGCCACACAAATTTTTATGGTATGGGTACGAGATCTCCTAATGCATAAATGGTACATATAATCAATTTGTATAACTTCACCAAATTTGTGACGGGAACGTTATACCTAGATAAATATAAGAGCACAAACACAATAATATATAAATACAATTCTTCACTTCACATATCAAACCATGAATGAAATAAAGGATTTGTGTTAAAATAAAATAAAATGAACAACGTGCCTGATGCAATTAATAAGTATGAAACTATAAGAGTGTGTTTGATTGCAAATAATGGAAAAGCAAATATTTTCCATCTTACATGGAAAATATTTTCTTTGGGGAGAGGTAGAATTTATTTTCTATGGAAAATGAGCTAAACATGCATTAAATGATTGTACATAGAAAATATTTATCAGGGAAAATTTACCAATCAAACAACCAAGTGGGAAAATATTTGCCTTGATGGGACATTTTCCATGAAAAATAGTGTCAATCAAACACATAAGTTTAAACACTTCTTTATAGATGACATTTGTGGTCATGGTAGTTGGACGACAACCATCATCATATATCACAAACTTTAAACCCTTCCTATGAGGTACCATCGGGACTGTGATATACCATTTCTATTCAAACCTTAGCTATTTCACCCGTATGTTATACAGGAGACAAATTTTTCAATATCTATTTTTTCCTTATATATTGATCGAATATTGTATTATCATAAGAATAAGAATATTAGAATAACTAATAATTACCTAAAAGCCTATTTCTCTACCTTATTATGGTTTGATTCATACTTAAAAATTGTAATAATTCTATATGAATTAGAAAAATAAAAATAATATAATATAATATAATGTAATTTATCTCATTCCAAATGGATCCATTACAAAGATGATGGTATAAGTACTCATAAGATCATTACAATTTTAAATATGATCTTTGACAATTTAACTCAATAAATATGTACTTTTAGTTTTAAATCGCTCATTTCTTTCTTTCTTTCTTTTCATATATATTCATTCCACAATTCATTATGATATAATTAGAATAAGAATAAAATTCATACTTTTAACTTTTCTACTTCAATGTTGTGTAACGAATAACATTGATTCATGATTGAGGTGTCCATTGGACCAATGAGGCACTAATTTACTAAGTGAACATGTGAATATTTTGGCACAAAAAATAAACATTCTCACGGAAAAAAAATACGAAGAAAGTACAATCAATCAACGAATTCATATTTACATTTTAAAAAATTGTGTCGACTCAACCAAAATGTACAAAAAAATTAATGATACAAAAAAATTATCAATACGAAGAAATAATAATTATTTTAACAATTTATCGCAAATATTCCATCAAAGTGGGTCAGTTCATGTTTTAATTTATTTTATGCTTGTAAATAGTAATAATTGAAATACAAAATAATCTATTGTAAAAAATTAAAAAGTTTATTGGACTCTTGCAACTGTGATGAATTATGTGAATTAAAAATTTTAATCAACCATACAAAAAAGTATAATTAATTTTCACAATAAACATATTGGCATAAAAACTAAATGATCGAAGGCAAAAAAATTAATAGTGTGAAGAAAGTACGATCAATTCACGGATTTATCTTAACAGTTTAAAATATTGCGCCGACTCGTACTAATGTTTAAAAAAATTGATAATACAAAAAAAGAAAAAAATTATTATTGCAGAGAAACTTTAATTATTTCTTCACACGAAGTGAGTTCGGCACTCTTTTGATTGGAACCAGTGCTCTAAAAAGCGCCAAAAGCGTGGAGCCGAAGCTTCAAGCATTACAAGCCTAAGCGCGCCTAGGCGTTAACAAGCGTTTTTCAAATTTTTTAATTTTAAAATTTTTTTATGAGTCTAAGGTATTAAATAATTAAAATAGTATATACTAAATTAAAAAATACATCTAAATTCATAAATATTATATCTACTTTATAATTTCAAGAAATTTACAATATAATCTTAATATTTTCAAATGAAAAAAGTCAAAAGATGGACAATTCTTTCTTAATAGATTTATAAGGATTGCATGCTCACATGGTCAGATTGAGAATCCAAGATATTTAAAATTTGAAATTAAATTGAGGTTTTCAATCGTATATTTATGGTTTGAGATGTATTCAATTTCTTTTACTTTTATTTAATTTATTATTTTCTAACTTTGAACTCGGCTTAAACTTAAAAAGTAAAAAATATGCATGGTTCAAAAAAAAAAAAAAAAGCGCGCCTAGGCGATGCTTAGTGGCACCTAGGCGACGCTTAGTTGTCGCTATGTCACGCCTAGGTGGTCAAAATTTGCATTGACCGCTTTTTTCACGCTTTTGGCCTAAGCGACGCGTTTATGTCACGCTTCACGCCTAGGCGCGCTTTTTAGAACACTGATTGGAGCTATCTTCCGTTGCTAAAAAATATTTTCCATGTAGGCACAAAAAATAAATGATCCAAGAAAAAAAATTTAATAGTGCAAAGCAAGTACGATCGATCCGCATATTTACCGTTAGTATTTAAAAAATTATGCTGTCTCATCCTAATGGTATAAAATTAATTGAAAAAGAAAAGAGAAAACAATTTACCAGTGTGAAGAAAGAAATAATTGTTTCAAAGTTGCTAAAAACAATCCATTGTATTGGGTCGATTAATATTTTAATTTATTTTATACCTGTAAATAGTAATAGTTACATTACAAATTAATCTACTGGAAAAATCTATAAAGTATATTGGACTTTCACAATTGTAACGAATTATGTGAAATAAAAATATTAATCAAATGTACAAAAGAAGTATAATTCACAATGAATATATTGGCATAAAAACCAAATGATCCAAGGAAAAAAATTAATAGTGTGAGGAAAGTACGATCAATCTACCAACTCACCTTAACAATTCAAAGTATTGTATCGACTCATGTTAATGGTTTAAAAAATTGATCATATAAAAAAATTTAATAGTGTGAAGAAGCTACATACAATTGTTTTTTCACAAAAAGTGAGTCCAACACTCTTTTGATTAAAACTCTTTCACTATTGAAAACCATTTTCCATGTGGGCATAAAAAATAAATGAACCAAGAGAAAATTTTAATTATGCGAAGAAAGTACGATCAATCTATGAATTTATCCTTACTATTTTAAAAATTGTGTCGTCTCAACCTAATGGTATAAGAAATGAATGAGGAAAAAGAGAGAGAGAGAAAATAAGTTATCACTTTGAAGAAAGAATAATTGTTGTAATAACTTACTGGAAGCACTCCATCGGATTGGGTTGATTCATATGTTAATTTATTTTATTTTTGTAAGCAACAATAGTTGCATTGCAAATTAATTTACTGAAAAAAAATTATAAAGTATATTGGACTTCCCAATTTTTAACGAACTATGTGAGTTAAAAATATAATCAACCATACAAAAGATACATAGAAGTATAATTAATTTTCACAACGAACATTGTGTCATAAAAACTAAATAATCCAAGGAAAAAAATTAATAGCGTGAAAAAAGTACGATAAATCCACAGATTTACGTTAACAATTTAAAATATTGTGTCGATTTGTATTAATGACTTAAAAATTGATCATATATATGTGTGTATATATATATATATATATATAACTTTTATAGTGCGAAGAAACTGCAATTATTTCTTTATAATAAGTGTAACACTCTTTTGATTGAAACTATGTTCCACTTGGTTGAAAGTATTCTCAATATGGATACAAAAAATAAAGGATCCAAGACAAGAAAAATAGGTAGTACGAAGATAGTATGATCAATCCACGAATTTACCTTTAATATTTAAAAAATTGTGTCATCTCAACCCAATGGAATAAAAAAATTAATGAAAAAAAGAGAAAGCAATTTATCAGTGTAGAGGAAAAATAATTATTTCAATAATTTACCACAAACAATACATTGAATTGGGACAGTTCATATTTTAATTTATTTTATACTTCTAAATAGTAATGTTGCATTACAAATTAATCAACTTTATAAAATAAAAAATTATAAAGTTTATTGGACTTTTGCAATTGTAACCAATTATACAAACTAAAATATTAATCAATCATATAAAAGAAATATAATTAATTTTCACAATGAACATATTAGCATAAAAACTAAATGATCCGAGGAAAATAAATTTTAGAGTATGAAGAAAATTCTATGAATCTACGAATTTACCTTAGGAATTTTAAAAATGTCGTTAACGACACTCATGTAATCGTTGTTCATTGTTTTGGAAAATGACTTTTCCGATATCTTGTTTGTACGTTAATCAGCAAAATGTCCTTATTGACAATCTTCATTGTAGTTTATGGTGGAATTTTAATATTGGTCAAGAGCTACATATTCAACATCAATAAGAAACCTAGCCTAACAAAACGCTTAACTTGTGTTTACTTTCCAAAAAAAGTTCAATCAATCAAAAAGAAATATTCGAGAAATAAAGACTATTAGTTCTTCTAATAAAATCCAAATAACAAAAACCATGAAAATTGATGAGAATTATAACTCAAATTCGATATAAACTGTTGAAATGCAGTAATAAAACCCGTTCTCAAAGTTAATTGGCTACTAATCAAATCCAATAACAAAACCATCCAAACTAATCAAAAATCCGTTTAAAAGATATAACTGTTGAAATGCAATGTTAAAACCCATTTTCCATTAATTATTTCTACTAAAGAATATCTGCAATTTAAAAGACATGGATATAGATTCAATTAATTAAAAATATTGGATTAATGTTATTACTGAATGATTAGTTAAAAAAAATTAATGTTACACGTTTCTTTTAGTTTTTGTGCATAAATTTGATGAGTTGAAATTTTTTATCACACCAAAATGAAATCGTAAAAACTTGCTAATTTTAATTAATTTTCATTTTTAGAAAATTTTATTTTTGAAAATAATTAATTATTTCTAAAATTAAGTAAAGGCACCTATCTAATCATGTTACAATTTTGATGTAAAATCTTAATGAATTTTAATTTTGTATCACACAAAAATTAAATCTTAGCGAAATTGCTAATTTAGATTAATTTTCATTCCTTTGCTAATTATTTATAAAAATAAATATTTAGAAAAATGGACCGTACCGGGTTCAACCATGAACCGGTCCAAAATCTAGTCCGGTTATAGCTTAAAACTAGGCTATCAGAAAACCGGTCAACCGACCAATTCAACTCGTTTAAGCGGTGACCCAATAACGATTCAACCAGTTTTTTATTTTTTAAGTTTTATTTGTTTTAATTTATTTTTACTTTTTTTTAATTGAAAACGATTCGACCCGGTTCAACCGAGTTTAATCGTTTGACCTTTGAACCGTTGGCCTTCTCCGATTTGTGGTTGGTTTGGTTTTCTAAACATTAATAAAAATAATTGATTATATAAAAAATTAATTACTGGATCAAATCAAATTTTTAAATTTGAATATTATACTTTTCTTTTAATTTTGTGTGAAAATTTAATAAATGCTAATTTTGTATCATAAAATAATCAAATATTAATGAAATTATTAATTTTAATGAATTTTATTGTCTTAAGAATTAATTTTCGTCTCGTAGTTAATTATTTATAAAAAAGTCAGTTATTCTATATATAAATATAAATATTTAGATTTAGATTAAAAAGATATAACAAAATAATATTTATCAATACTTATGGGAGGAAACAAAATTTAGATTTAATATTTACCATTTAATATAAATAATAATTTATTAATTTTTTTGTTAGGATTGATTATGAATTAATAAAAAAGGAAAAAATTAAAAGACAAAAAATATACAAAAGATAGGTTCAAATTAGTGGAGATTTGAAAAAATCTAATTTTGGCGAGGATAAGGTTTTATATAGATAATGATAATGATTAGTTAATTGATTGTTGGGGATTAATTATTAATTATTAAAAAAAGGAAAAAATCAAATGACAAAAAATGACTTTATTTTAGGTGGGAAAACTAATTAATCTAATTAAAAAAAAGGTTTAAATTTCCCTGCTTTTCTATATATATAGATATAGATTAATGGATAGGCCAAAAGCTAGCAACAGATAAAACTTTCAAGACAAGCCAGAAGAAGAAGATTTAATAAGACAATTAGAATTAGGAGAGTTAGAATTAGAAATTAATGATGAAATGTTTTTTCATGTTAACTAGAAGAAGAACCAGTTTAATAGAAACATATGACTATTTAAACAATATGATTAATTTCATGCATAATAAAATGGACAATTGTTGTGAATGAATCCACACCGCAAGTGTACGGATAGTATAAGTAATAAAGAGGACTTTTAAAGTCCGGATATCGTACCCACGAGGACTGATTTATTCCCACGTTCACTCTAACTAGCCTTAACCGAAATGAATAAGTTGAGATCAATTAATTTCCAATCTTGCGAAAATTAAATTATTAAATTAAATTGGTAAATCTAAAATTAAGAATTAAGAATTAAATTGGAACAAATTAAAAGAATGATTTTTTTATAGTTTTAAATCAAATATGGAAAAACTCGCATTAAGGTTTCGAATCCACTTTTCAATTAGTCATTCCCCGGATTATTAATTTGACAATGAAAGTTGGTTTTGACGATTCAATTCACCATATTTGTTGAATAATCTTTCTCAAGTAGAATTCAACCTATTTATATGACGTGTTAAGTAGATCCCTATGATAACAACGCCATAAAAATGCATTACAACGCAAGAATTGAATAAAATCATCGCACAAAGTATATGGGTATTTTCATCCCCTATCGGACTTTGTGGCTTTCAACAAGAGTCTAATCTATTCACGATTTCTCAATGCAATAAATAGATCACAGATCAACTTTGGTCACAAGTTGTAAAAGAAAGCATAATTATATTGAAAACTCAAACATTCATCTTAGCATAAGAATTAACAAAACATCAAATTAACAATTTGGATTCAAACTAAAATCAAAGTTTCATCTCTACCCTAATGCTATGAGAAATCTAGCCTAATATGTTGTAAAGAATAGAAGAAAAATGGGAAGAGAAAGTCATAACCGAGTTAATGTTGAGCTCTTGAATTTGGATCTTCAATTGTGGCCTTTTCTCCAAGTTTCTCCAAGTTGATTGCTCCAATTTTCGTTCTCTCCTCTTCTCTGACGTTCCCCCAATTTTTAGGTCGAAATCGATATTAATAGATGCAAGAAAGCCCAAAAAATCAGAGTCCAATTCAATTTCAAAAAGTTTTCCGAAAATCTTCCCGATATAACCATGCCACCGCGAGTGCGGTCGCATGGTTATAATTTTGAAAAGGCATGCGGTCGCGCATGCGACCGCATGGTTATACCAGTTTCAAATTTTGCCCGATTCCAATTTAGTCCCCACAATTTAATTGTAGGGCAAGTCATGAACTTCCAACTTTGATCAATTGAGTCCCCAAACTTTTAAATCTCTCCAACCTGGCTCCCATTTGATTTCTCTTCATGTTCCCGATTTTTTTTCTTCTGATTGGGTGCTTCAACTTCTGAATTGTGTCCCATTTGGCTCAAAATTGTAATATTTTCTTCAATTCCCGGTTTTTACTGAAACAGAAACAAATATCACAAAATTAAATATGAAATTGACTAAAAATAAGAAAAACACATAGTTTAAGAGACCTAAATAAGTGCATAAATTGCACTTATCAACAATATTAAAAAACAGGATTTGAACCCTACCCCTTTTATAACATGGACTTTAGGAATGAGCTACAAAACCATTAATGCGACTATCTTTAAGATTAAAAAGGTCAATGACGGTTTTGAGAAAAGAATCCTATCTAGCTCTAAAATTTATTATATTTTTCATAAATAAAAGAAGGTATAAATATAGCTAGTAGAAAATCAACAAAGGTATTTTAGACTTTTACAGACTATTAATAGAATACTTCTTAGAAAGACAGCCATATCTAACAAGCTAAATCTAATCTCATCAGATAACTAATGGGAGATAGTAGTAGCAACGACGAAGGAATACCAATTTATCTTATTAAAAGATTAAATAATAAGTTAAAATATCATAAACATCAAGTAACAGAGTACCAATATATATTAGCAAAACTACATAACCAAGTAGAAAGATATATATATGTTTCAAAAAGAGATTGTCCACCATATATAAAAGAAATTTTTACCACTTATAAACGTATGGATAGAATAAATAGACATATACAGATAATAGAAGAAAGCCTTGAAAAAGAAGAACTAACTCTAGAAGCCTGGTTAGAATAAGATTTATAGAATCTATTTAATTTTTGCAGATGGAATCTAGTAGCAGACTTATTAAACAAAAATCAAATAAAGGTAAGAAAGTTGCAATACATGAAGATCAAGTAAATGACTAGAATAATCCTTTCAAAATGATCCTTTTGTTTCCCGAAAATTATAATATTCTAATAAAATTAATAGAGAAAGATACTTACTAGAAAAACAGGTAATACATTTAAAATGTACTATAAAAAAGCTCCAAGATAATATAGATTGTTGACCTCCAGAAATGGGGCCCACAGTTGCTCCACACCTCTGTCTTCTTCCTTCGTCCACCTACACGCTAGGACCAATCCCCGGGAACGTTGACACTCGACAACCACTTCCTAAACTGAGGAAAAAAGGGCAGCCGTGCACTCTCCGACGATCAAGTCATCCATCTTGCCCTCCGCAGGTGATATTTAACGTGGATGGAACCGTGAAGCCGGAATCGAGGTGTTACGGAGATCCACTCGGGAGAGTTGAATTCTCTAATGAGTGAATTAATGGAGAGTGAACTTCAGACTTCCAAAAGTGCCCTTCCTTTTCTCCCTCGGCTTTTATTTATAATACTTCACACAAGGGTGGCAGTTGGAATTCTAATGATGACCTGCCACGTGTCCAATAGCTATTGGTTTTGAGTTCCATCATGCGGATGGTTGGATGTGACGAGACACTGACATTATGTATTCTAGAGATTTTGTGAGTGGTTTTGTGTCACATCAGCCGCAGATGGCCATCCCCATGCACGTGGGTGATTCTGACTGCCCCGGCGGGGCGCCTACGGAGAATAGGCTCGCCTTGGCGGATGGTTTTGGGAGCGCCCATGTCCGTAACGATACCACGGGTGTGGGGGGCCGCTTGTGGGTCCTTGCATGGCTATACCAATAACATAAGTAACCCAAGCGCAACTCCCTGATATTTACACGGGGTGTTGGGTTTAGTAAGAGAGTCGGGATCTCGGTAGGCGAGACAATGTTTTAGCAGTCCAGCCGGGGCCTTAGTAGGCGGGGCAATGCTTTAGCAGTCGAGTCGAGGCCTTTGTAGGCGGGGCGATGCTTTAGCAGTCGAGCCGGGCCCTTTGTAGGCGGGGCGATGCTGTAGCATGCGTGTCTTGGAAATTGTAATGGGGCATATTGCAATGGTTATGTGCATTAAATGTGGGGGATCATTGCGGCTATAAAATCCTGGGATTTGAGGGCGTGTGGGGGGCACGGCCAATTGGAAGAGGGCCTCGGCTGCAACGGTTGCGGTGGCGTGAGCTTGCAGAGACGGTTCGGGATACGGGACATTGGCAGATTTGGACGCGTGTACGGTTGAGGTCGAGTGGCCTCGTCTATATATATGGGTATCCTAGGTGTATTTTCACCTTTTTCCTTTCGTGTTCTTTGCTCTCTGAGATTTCAACTTTCCAATTTGCTGTTGTCTGAGAGTTCTTCAGTTTTCTGAATCTTTGCCTCCTTGTTTACTTGCTGTCAATCCGATTGCGATAATGGTGTCGACACAAATTAACGATGGTGAGATCACGGCTGTGGCTTCATTGGCTGTCGTGGCTGGAAATGGAGTTTCAGTGTATTTGCTGGATTCCGGCGACGAGTTCATCACGTCATTTGCGGCTGCTGGAGGGAACGGTGGCGGTGACGAGGGCCTAGATGGTGTTGCTGAGTTGGGAGGTGAGGCGGCGGTGGTGGTCGGTGAATTTCTTGGTGGTGGGGAAGATGGAGACGATGGTGGCGAGGCGGTTGTGGGTGACGGCGGTTCGGCAGCCTTGGTGTGGGTGGCAGAGAGTTATCCGAGCTTCTGGGTCGATTGTGACCCCTTTCCTCTATTACGGGGCTATAACTTTGGGTTAGGAGTGAAGTTTTGGGTGCCGACGATGGAGGAGAGGGCCTGTCATAGGCCCGAGGAGAGCCGGCGTACTGTGGCGTTTTCGACGCCGACGATGAACTAAGGCGGGGCGAAAAGGTGCTGAGGTGGTTCAACTTGCCACTGATGCAAGTAACGGCCAACAGCTTCGCTCATATCATGGGTTTGCTAGTGCTGTGGGCCGAAGTGACGGGGGTCATGAGATGCCTCTGCACGTGATCGAGACGTACCATGCCGTGAAGAAGACGGCGGATGCTGGGTTCCTCTACATCTCACCAAGAAATGGGCTCCCTCCATTGGTGAAGACCGTCTCCAACGTCAAGAAGTAGAAGGAGTCGTGGGTGTGGGTTGGAGGGGACTTTAAACGGTGCCCCTTGGAGAGGAGGGAGCAGCACGCCGTGCCCACTGTCTTTGGGTCGCCGGGTAAGGGTTGGACCTATTTTTGTGTTTGTGTTTTTGGTTGTTGTAATGTCTGACTGGGTTTGTTGTAGGTGCGTCCCAGGTGTTCGACCTATGCGATGGGGATATAAAGATGCTGGCGGCCATAGTTGGCAGACCAGAAGAGTATCGGTCCTATGGCCGGCTTTTTGAGATGGAGAGGCTGGGGCGAGTTGGCCTCATTCCCGTAGCCCGTAAGTGCTGTTTTTCATCTTTTTTTTTCTGCCCCATTTCTAACATAATGCCTCTTGCAGGCGAGGAGTCCTGGGGCTCGGCCCAGGAGAAGATAGTGGCCGATGCCGATTGTCCTATCCCGGCAATGCTGACCGGCTCGGCGGCTGACCTAATGCCGAAAAAGGTGGCCAAAGGATGCAAAGGCGGCCCGCTAGTCTAGCTGGGCGGCCGTGCTGTGCGCCCGTATTTGCAAGAGGAAAGTGATGTCGGTGCCGCCCGTCCCGATGGCACAATTGATGGCTGCCAAGGGAAAACGAGCTCGGGTGGATGACTCGGCCGTGGCGGAGGCGAGGCTTGCGGTTGGAGGGGCCGTTTAGGTCGTGGAGGCGAGGCCGCCGCCGGTGGGGGCGGTGCCGGTGGCAGAGGTGGTGTCGGAAGTGGAGGCGGTGCCGGAGGCGGAGGCGGGGGAGTCTCATTTGGAGGCTCTGTTTCGAGAGGGGCATGGGTATGAAGCGGCCCACACCGTTCAGCAGGCCGTTGCGACGGTGCCAACCCCATCAGGTGGGAGGAGGAGGTTGAAAAAGGCGGCGAGAGGATGCCCGCGGTGATGCCCTTTCCGGTGTCCACGGCGTCGGCGTGGGCCGAGGAGCGTGAGCTGTCAGATGAGGTAGAGCCGCTGGTCACCCGCCGGCAGGGGAAGCACCCAGCTAAGGGAGTTCCGCCATTGGCGTCCCCCCCACCAGAGGTGACAGCCCCGGACGTGAGCAGCAGGGCCTGGATACGGCCACGAAGGAAGCGTATAAGCATTTGGTGGGACCATCCGGCAAAAAACTAAATCAGAAGGCAGACGGTGGTCTTCCAAAGGTTGCCAGGGCGAGGCCAACTTGCTTATAAAGTACGTGCCCAAGGAGGTTGCGGCGTTGGCCACTAAGCTGTCACCGGAGCAACTGTTGCATATCGCAGAGGCCAACAGCAGCCTGGCCCTGTACCTCGTGTAAGAGGCGAGGGCGGTGGTAGAGATGGCGAGGGACACCGAGGCCGCCGATATGCTAGAGGTAGAGAGGGAGAGAGCTGTCTCGCTGGAGGAGGAGCAGAGGCGGGTGAGGGAGGAGCTCGGCGAGTCGGACCATAACGTGGCCGCCTTGACGAAGAAGTATGAGGCGTCCCTTCATGAGCAGGCGTTGTTAAGCAAGGCCTTCGAGGAGCAGGGCATCCTGCTGAGGTTGTTGGAGGCGGCGCGGGCTGATGATGTCGCCGAGCTGATGCGGCTGCGAAGGAGGTGCAGGCGGAGAGGTCGGCCCGACGAGAGGCAGAGGCGGTCGGGGCCCGAAGCGTAGTCGACGAGCTGAAGAGCAAGTTTGACAAAGTGCTGGCGGTGAGGGATTCCTCTGTGGCCGACCTCTGAGCGGAGAACGACGAGCTCCGACAGGCAAACCTGGGGCTCTAGGTCGAGGTGGCTCAATACCGGGGGGCCGTTGACGTCCTCCAACTTGACTTGGGCGACGAACGTGCTAAGCAATTCACACTTGAACTTGAGCAGTTGGAGTTCAATTCTAACCTCGAGGCATTGTTTGTGAATGCGCAGAAGCAGGCGGCTGAGACGAGGGAGATGGAGGGCCCAATCGCCCGTCTCAAAGCGGAGCTGAGGGAGGCAAGGGAAGCCCCAGCTGTAGGGCCCTCGACCAGTGCCCCGGAGGGTCAGAAGCCGGATCGGGTGAAATGGGAGCGGTCCTTCATGGCGACTTTCCATACCTCCGAGTACTATCAGCCGCTCCTGGACGACGGAATCTCGGAGGGGGCGAAGCCCGCTTTGAAGGCGATGGAGGAGGCTTACCCTAGCTTAAACCTGGCCGCCATCCGGAGGGAGCTCGGCGCAGAGGAAGATGAGGAGGGGTCCAACGGGGAGTCAGGCGGGGAGTAGTGTAAATATGTAGTAGGCTTGTATTGTAAATAAATATAGTAATAGGTTTTGATTTTAAATGTAGTAGGGATGGCTCTGTCTCCCGAGCTATTGTAACCGAGGCATTCCTCGTCCAAGTGCACATTCGTGTATGACCTAGCCGGCCCTAGTAGTGGAGGGGCAAGGGTACCGCGCCTTCGTGTGTGGGCCTGCATGCCCATAAAATAGTTAGACTATGAAGGGGCTAGGGTGCAGCGCCTTCATGCGTGGGTGTGCACACCCATAAAATAGTTAGGGAATGAAGGGGCTAGGGTGTCGCGCCTTCAGACGTAAGCCTACACTCCCATAAAATAGTTAGGTAATGAAGGGGCTAGGGTGCCGCACCTTCATACGTGGGCCTGCACGCCCATAAAATAGTTAGGCAATGAAGGGCTAGGGTGCTGCACCTTCATGCGTGGGCCTGCACGGCCATAAAATAGTTAGGCAATGAAGGGGCTGGGGTACCGCGGCTTCATGCGTGGGCCTGCACGCCCATGAAATAGTTAGGCAATGAAGGGGCTAGGGTGTCGTGCCTTCATGCGTGGGCCTGCACGCCCATAAAATAGTTAGGCAATGAAGGGGTTAGGGTGCCGCGCTTTCATGCGTGGGTCTGCACACCCATAAAATTTTTAGGCAATGAAGGGGCCGGGGTGCCGCACCTTCATGCGTGGGCCCGAACGCCCGCAAAGTGTTTGATAGTGGAGACAAACAATTGACTTCATAAATGCTTCATTAAAAACAGATGATGTTCCCCGTAGGGTTACAAGACGTAGGGCTCTATTGGTAGTACTTTCTAAGGTATTCAACATTCCAGGGATGGATGAGTGACTTGCCCCCCATTTCTGCTACTTGAAAAGTTCCGGGTCGGACCTGCTTGCCCAGGCGGTAGGGGCCCTCCCAGTTGGGGCTAAACGAGCCCTGGTTTGTGGGGGAAAAGTTACGTTTGAGAACTTGGTCTCCCTCACTTAGATGCTTGATCCTGACTCTCTTATTGAAGTAGTTGGACATCTTTCTTTGGTAGGATAGGAGTTTCATCTGGGAGGCGTCCCTCTTTTCTTGAAGCAAGTCCAGGGCGGTTCAGTGCGCCTCGACGTTAGAGTGCTCGTTGAACAATATCCTCCTTGGGAACGGAAGTCCGGTCTCGACCGGCATCATTGCCTACGCGCCATAGGCCATGGCGAAGGGCGTCTCTCCAGTGGCGGCATGGGGGATGGTTCTGATCGCCCATAGTACATAGGGGAGTTCGTCAACCCTGGTGCCCTTTGTAGTTTCTAACCTCTTCCTGAGTAGGAGCTCGATGGTCATGTTGACAGCTTCGGCCTACCCATTGGACTGCGGGTGGTGTGGCGCGGAGAAATGTTTCGTTATGCCCAACTCCTCACAGAGGAGTCGCACCTTCCGATTGTCAAAATGATGCCCTTTGTCTGTCACAAGGGAGTATGGGATCCCGAAACAGCATATAATGTGTTTCCACAGGAACCGGGAGGTCTTGGCCTCGGTTATGGATGACAAGGGTTCGGCTTCGACCAAATTGGTAAAGTAATCGATGGCGGCGATGTCATGCATAGCCCTACCTCTTCCCTTGGGGAGGGGTCCGATGAGGTCCACCCCCGATTTGGCGAAGGGCCAGGGGCTTGTTACTGGGGTGAGGGATTGATGAGGCTGGTGCGAGACTGGGGCGTGCCTCTAGCAGTTGGCGCACTTCTTCACAAAGTAAGCGGCGTCTTGTCTGAGGGTCGGCCAGAAGTATCACTGCCTTAGCACCTTCTGAGCTGGGGATTGCCCGCCAGAGTGATTACCGCACATTCCTCCGTGGATCTCCCTCATGATGTACAAGGCCTCAGAAGGGAACACGCACTGCAACAAAGGCATTGAGTATCCGTGCTTGTATAACACTCCATCTAACAACACAAAGTGTGCGGCCCGCCTCCTAAACTTCAGGGGTTCCTCATTGGTAGGCGGTGTCCCTTCCTTCAGATAGGTGATGTAAGGGGCCATCTAGGCGGGTCCGTCCCCGTCCGTCCCCACTGCTACCGTTAGAACCTCGTCGGTACTCTCAATCGAGGGTCGGGCTAGGTGGTCTACCGGGATGGTCCGGAGCAACTCGGAATCTCTGCTGCTAGCCAGCCTAGATAGGGCATCGGCGTTGGCGTTCTCAGCTCGCGGGACCTAGAGCAATTCGAAACTTTCGAATTTGGGGAGCTTAGTGACCGTCTTAAGATATAGGGACATCGTCTTTTCTCTTGCGGCGAAATGGCCATTGACTTGGTTAACCACCAGTTGCGAGTCGCTGTGCACCGATAGTCGCTTGACTTGCATTTCCTGAGCTAGGCGTAGACCTGCCATGAGGGCTTCATATTCGGCGACATTATTGGAGGCCGGAAAGGATAACCTGATTGTGCAACTTAGCACGTGGCCCTTCGGGCTTATCAAGACGACGCCGTCCCCGATCCGTCCTCGCTGGAGGACCCGTCTACTTGCAGACGCCAAGGGTTGGTTGGCGTGGCCTCGGCCTCCATTGGTTGAGGTGGGAGGTGTGTGAATTCAGCAATGAAGTCCGCCAGCGCCTGGCCCTTAACAGCGGTTCTCGACCTGAATCTGATGTCGAATTGGCTTGATTCGACTACCCACTTGAGCATCCTCCCGGAAGCCTTGGTCTTTTGAAGGATCTCTCTCAATGGAAAATTGGTCAATACTTTGATCGAATGTGCTTGGAAGTACGGCCGGAGGTGTCTGGAAGCTGAGACGAGGGACATGGCTAGCTTTTCCATCTCCAGATATCTTGTCTCGGCGTCAAGGAGGACCTTACTCACGTAGTATACCGGTAGTTGCACCGCATCTTCCTCCATGACGAGCACGGAGCTTACTGCCTCATCCGGCACTGCTAGGTAGATCTGTAAGGTCTCACCTCTCTTTGGCTTGGACAGTAAGGGAGCCTTTCCTAAGTACGTTTTCAGTGCTCGGAAGGCCTCCTCGCACTCGGTCATCCATTCGAACCTCTTGCCCCTTAAGGACTTTGAAGAAAGGTAGGCATTTATCAGTGGATTTGGAGACGAACCGTGTTAGGGCAGCTATGCGGCCGGTCAGGTGTTGAACCTCCTTAGGTTTCCAGGGTGATTGCATGTCTAGGAGGGCTCCGATCTTCTCGGGGTTGGCCTCTATGCCTCGTTGGTTTACCATGAAGCCCAAAAATTTTCCCGAGGCTACTCCAAATGCACATTTCAGGGGGTTCAACCTCATTCGGTACTACCGCAGCACCTCGAACATCTCTTTCATGTGGGCGACGTGATCTTGTGCTCTAACGCTTTTCACCAGCATGTCGCCTACGTAGACTTCCATCGTCCGCCCTAGTTGCCTTGCGAACATCCTATTGACCAACCTCTGATAAGTGGCCCCGGCATTCTTGAGCCTAAAGGGCATGACTTTGTAACAGTAGAGGCATCGGTCTGTGGTGAAGGAGGTGTTCTCCTCATCCTCCGGGTTCATGGGTATTTGGTTGTAGCTAGAATAAACATCCATAAAGCTGAGCAATTCGTGGCCGGCAATGGCGTCGACCAATTGGTCAATCCGGGGTAGTGGGAAGCTATCCTTAGGGCAAACCCGATTGAGGTCGGTGAAGTCTATGCATGTCCTCATCTTCATGTTCGGTTTTTTTACCAGGACCGGATTGGCGACACACTCAGGGTATAGGCATCCTCGGATGAATCCGTTTTTTAGGAGCTTGCTCACCTCCTCGCACAACGCCTCATACTTGGCTGCGTTAGGGGCGCAGCACCTCTGGCGATGCCCGAGTGCGAGGGGTCCACATTGAGCTTGTGGCAGCATACCTTAGGGTCGATACCAACCATGTCCTCGTGTCTCCATGCAAAAACGTCGAGGTTGTCTCTTAGGAAGCTGATCAGCTTCTCTTTATCTGGGGTGGGAAGGCCTGACCCAATCTGGAGCACTTTGGCCGGGTCGAGAGGGTCGGCAGGGAACGACTCCAGCTCTTCCACCACTCCGGCGGAGGGCGAGTCGATTTCTGTGACCCTAGGGTCTAGGTCTTCAGGGGCGTTGGCCTCCTCCACTTCGATATCCATGACCCCTGCGGCTCTTTCCCTAGGGTCGTTTCTGTTCGGGGCGTTGTCGGCTTGAGGCTCCATCATTTCTACGTCAAAGACCATGTTCATTTCTCGCCGTTCGGCTTTTCTTAAGGCGTTGCGGTAGCACCTTCGTGCCTCTGGCTGATCTCCTCGGACCTTGGCCACGCCATACTCCGTGGGGAATTTCAAGCATAGGTGGTGGATGGAGGTTGCGGGGTAGAGGTCTTTCAAGTCGGGTCGCCCCAAGACTCCATGATACGCCGAGGGCCGATCTATGATCAGGTATTCCATGAACAGGGTCTTAGATCTTGGTGCCTTGCTCATGGTAGTGGCGAGGACAATGCTCCCTTTAGGAGTTAGGTAGTCGCCAGTGAACCAATATAGAGGGTCTAGCGATGGGGCCAAGGGTATGGCTATCTCCATCTGTTCATAGGTGCTTGAAAAGACGATGTTCACTGAACTGCCATTATCTACCAACATGCGCGCGAGGCGTTCCGGGCTACCTCGATGTGGACTATGAGGGCATCGCAGTGGGGATAGTGGACCCCAATCATGTCAGTGCCAGTGAACATGATGGCTTCGGCATGGTGGACGTCCCGCCTCTGAGGATTTTGAATGAGCCAACTGGTATCGGCCATGTTCTCTGACTCACGGATGTATGACTTTTGGGCGTTCGTTGACTGTGCTCCGATATAGGGTCCCCCTGCGATGGTGGCAATCTCTTGAATAATGGGGGCAGGGTTCCTTTTTCCGCCGCCTCCTCGATGTTGGCTGGGTGTTTGTCCGACGTTCTCGCTCTTGTCGTGGTGGCAGACGTTCATTCCTCTCGCTTTGCCCTTCGAATCTGCGCGGCTCAACCCTCCGATCCTGGGTGGATTGGCGGGGCGTAACTTGTTTTCCGGGGGTCCGACTCGTCCTGCGCCGACTATTCCTTCCATCGATCTGCCTACTATCATTCCGATGCTCGGCGAGGTATTGGCAATCCTCGGTATTGTGGGTGTGGATCGGTGCAAGTGGCATTAAGGCCGGGCGTCAGCGGGTGTGGCGGAGCTAGGTCCCGCCTCCAAGTAGGTCATCGCACCATAAGTCTGGTCGAAGTAGACTGGGGCCAATGGCGGGGGCAGGATGTCTCCGGAAGGCGGTCCCATGCCGACTGCCGAGGTCACGTTTGGAAATCTTGCAGATGAGCCCCTAGGCCTACTGCCTTTCTGATGCTTCTGGGGTTGGCCTAGCCATTGACTCACATGCAGCCTTGGTTCTGCCTTATTGATAGGCAGGTTCCGGTTCTGGCTTATAATAACTTGCTCGGAAGCAATCTCCTCCTTAAACATATCCGTTAGCTGATCGAAAGTGGTGGGTTTTCTGTTCTTGATGTCTCTGAAGAACGTAGTATTGACATTAACCTTGCCTTTCAGTGCGGCGAGCGCCTCCGGGTCAATGACGACATCACAGGTGAGCATCGCATCGTTGAACCTATTGAGGTAGCTCTGTAGGGTTTCACCCGGTTGTTGCCTGATGTCATCCATGGCCTGAACTGGCATTGACGGTGGTCTCGCCGTGGTGAAGTAGTTTAGGAAGCTCTTCTTCAAGTCGAGCCAGCTATTAATGCTTCCGCTGGGAAGGCGCGAATACCACGTCTTGGCCGCTCCGGTGAAGGTGAGGTGGAAAGCTCTGCCCTTGAGAGCGGGGTTAGCTCCTCGGAGGTCCATGGCGATGCGGTGGTCAGTAACGTGTAGATTGAGGTTGCCGCATCCGCCGTACTGTGCTATCTTTGGCATGGAGAAGTTCGGCGTGATGGGGGCGCTCAAGAGCCTGGCGGAGAGGGGAGAGATTTCGTCGTCATCGTCTCGCTCGTATGAGCACTGCGGGGAGGGCTCTCTGTGCGACTCGTTGCTATAAGAGCGGCGAGGAGAGGCTGCCGGCGGTGACCTCGCCGGGGCGAAATCTCTTGAATTGATGCCTCGTCTTGCTCCGTGAAACCTGCTCGTCCCAGCGCGTGCGTCGGGTCCGGAGGTGCGGTGCTTGCCGGTCGATGGGGACGGGGGCCCCCATTGGGGTTGGGACCTAGCCAGCTAAAGACACTGTGAGGCAACTCGTTGCGTGGAGGAGCGGAGTGGTTGGATGGTTCGGGGGGATGCTGGAGCCGGTCGTGGCCGCCGGTGGTATCCTCCGTGATTTCGTGATATACTGGGAGGGGTTCTTCCCACGGCCGTGTTGGTCATCCCTGTTATTTTGTTGGTTCTGGAGGTTTGCCAGCATTTCCTAGATGGCGCAGTTGTTTTCGTTCATCTGTGCCATATTAGCAACCGTTCCTTACTCGTCTGCGCATACTGCTGGGGGTGCAGGCTCCCTCCTCCTCCTTCTGTCTTCATCCATGACTGGCCTTTCGAGTGATATAGCCTTAGGAGTGCTAAATGTTTTAGACGTAGGACCGATGACAGAGACCTTTGATCACGCGGTATCCTCGTGGTTATGTGCGGTTTCCCACAGACGGCGCCAACTGTTGACCTCCAGAAATGGGGCCCACAGTTGCTCCACACCTCTGTCTTCTTCCTCCGTCCACTTACACGCTAGGACCAATCGCCGGGAACATTGACACTCGACAACCACCTCCTAAACTTAGGAGACAACGGCAGCCGTGCACTCTCCGGCGATCAAGTCAGCCATCTTTCCCTCCGCAAGTGATATTTAACGTGGGTGGAACCGTGAAGCCAGAATCAAGGTGTTACGGAGATCCACTCGGGAGAGTGGAATTCTCTAATGAGTGAATTAATGGAGAGTGAACTTCAGACTTCCAAAAGTCCCTTTTCTTTTCTCCCTCAGCTTCTATTTATACTACTTCACACAAGGGTGGCAGTTGGAATTCCAATGATGACCTGCCACGTGTCCAACAACTATTGGTTTTGAGTTCCATCATGGGGATGGTTAGATGTGACGAGACGCTGACATTATGTATTCTGGAGATTTTGTGAGTGGCTTTGTGTCACATTAACCGCAGATGGCCATCCCCATGCACGTGGGTGATTACTGCCCGGGCGGGACGCCTGCAGAAGAATAGGCCGGCCTTGGCGGGGGGTTTTGGGGGCGCCCCTATCCGTAACGATGCCATGTGTGTGGGGGGCCGCTTTGTGGGTCCTTGCATGGCTATTATACCAGTAATCTGACTGCCCGGGCGGGGCGCTGGGGAGAATAGGCCCACATTTGCGGGGGGTTTTGGGGGCGCCCCTGTCCGTAACGATGCCACGTGTGTGGGGGGCCGCTTGTGAGTCCTTGCATGGCTATATCAATAACATAGATATCTATTATAAAGAACATAGTAGTCAGCCCCCTTTAGAATGGTTTGAACCTTTACTAAGTTGCCAATATGATGTAAGACAGTATTGTAAGATATTTAAGACTATTAACAAAGGACTTAAAAATAATATAATAACACAACAAGAATTTGAAAATATGTTAAGTATTAATAACACTGTTATTTAAGGAGTATTTAAGAAAGAAATTTGTACTTTTGCATAAATTACGGATGGTAGAAGATATATCCTTTCTTGTTTATAAATCTTTAGTTAAGAAAAAGAGTGATGTAGAAATAAAATTAGAAATGTATAGAATAGAATTTAGACTTTTTGTAAGAATTTATACTAATTGTTTAGAACATAATTGTCCACCTAGCATAGTAAAATGTTTATTAACAGAATTTGGGGAAAAAATTATTAGAACAACTAAACTTTTAAATTTAATGCAGACTTGTTTAGATTTTAGATACATTGATCAAGGTACATATAATTTTTGAAACTGTGTACTAATCCTTCTTGCAGACATGAATAGACAACCCCCTAAACCAGGATTTCCACCTAGCAATTCATATGCCGCAGGAGAATTACCAAGACAAGGTAATAGAGAGCCCTATAATCCATACCACATTAGATTTGGTAATATAGAATTAGTAAGTTATCCTAATAGTAATATCTCTTTTAAACGTTTAGCCCATATTTTTGCTCTTTCAAAAGAAGAAAAATGTCTTTTAGATAATCTCTAGATTTCCTATAATAAAGAACCAAAGGATAGAAAATATTTTTTAGCCAGTTTAAATGCTTTAGCTGAGCATTTTAATAATAATAAAAAGAAATATAACTACTATGTAGTAACTCGAGGAAAGACAGTAGGTCTCTTTCACTCTTATATAAAAGTCCTAGATAGTACACAAGGAGTTAGTGTTCCTCAATATAAAGGTTTCAATGATTTTGAACTTTAAATTTAGCTAGAAAAATTTTAGGAAAAAACTTTTACATTACCCGTTCCTTAAGAAGTTTTAAACCAACAACTTTATATTTTTCAGTAGCGAGGGACACAGATAAAAAGATTTTATTTTGTAACCACTGTGAAGCATTAAAAAGAACTACTCTATTTTTAAATAATGATAATTTCAAATTAAGAAAAGAACGAGACTTATTACAAAAACATGTTTCTTATTTAGAACGAGAAAAATTAATTTAGAATTAATATGTAGCCCAAGTTCTTCAAATGGTGTATCTCTAGCCCAATCTAATATGGAGAGGGGTGGGTATTCTCCAAAGAATACTGATGAAGGCACTTCTCGGCCAATTAAGCTAGAAGATAGTCCAGCAGAGCTGGCTGTTGGTAAAGACTCTTCAAATCCTAAAATGGTTATGGACTTACCAAAAGCTCAACAGACTCAGAGGATTATTGATTCCTCTACTCTTAAAGTAAGCCCAATAAAACAGACTCAAGACATATGGGGTACATTAGGACAGCACAGGGGGAAATATGACATTTTAGTAAAATATAATCCACCACCGATAGAACAGACTCCAGAGCCTTTTCAAGCCCAAATACAGAGCCCAACTCCGATACAAAACCCAGGAAAAGGCCATAATTGAAAGCCTATTTAACCAAGATCCCTACGAAAACTTCTCCGAAACCCAAGATATGTTAGCCCAATTACAAAACGCCGAACTGAATTACTCAAATCCAGTTTCACCACCTCTTGATTTACGACAATCCTTAAAAGATCAAATTAACCAAGCCATACAAGAGGACCTAAAATAACTTAGACAGAAAGATATTCTTATAGACAGGCCCAAAAGCCCAATTGTTGAAGACACTATGGAAACATGAAGCTCCAATAATGAAGATGATGACCTTTCAGATGGACATTATTCAGCAAATACGTAAGCCCTTACGTAATAAAAGAAAAGCCGACAAAAGAAGACAGCTGTAAAAAGACGCGTAGCCAGGCAGTATTCAACTTTTGAAAAAAGAAGCATGAATAATAACGCACTAATTTCAAACAGACCACAGAAGGAAGACACGTAGCAAGATTCATTTCTTAGTAGCCATAACAAGATGCATGTAAAGCTTAGCAAAGACTCAGCTCCTCCGAATTTCTCTATAAGAGGGAAGCTAATTCAGAAGATAGAGCAGAGCGAAGCAATCAACTAAAGAGTTATCTCTCAAGAATCGTAGAATAGACAGAAAAGAGATGAAGTTTTTCATGTGTTGAAATCCTCCTCTCAACCTTTCCCTTATAGAAAAATTCTCAATCCAAATATCTGTAATAGTTTCAAGGGGTTTCGAAAGGGAAATCCTTAGTTTTATTTTCATAAATTTATGGAATAATCCTCTCTTCTTTTGTATAGATCTTTTGGTATATTCTCTCTGTTGTATTCAAAAATATTTTTCTGTAGATATAAATGAGTTTATTTAAATTTCCTACTTAATATGCTTTTTAACGTTTTATTATAAAACTTAAAAACCAAAAATATTTTTACTTCATATTGAGTGCAGTATAAAAGTATTATTTAGCCTGCAGTCCAAAAATTTCGACTGTATCTCAGCTATAAAAGCCTGTTGTTAGACCATGAAAGGCCGGAGTGAGCCTGTGGAGATTTGTTTGGAAGGTCGTATATTAGTTGGCTAAGGTGAGTTCAAGGATTATCTGTGATGCCTTCACTGAGGCAGGCTATATACAAGTTATTGTATCTCAATTGGTAATATATATATATATATATATATATATATATTTTGAGAGGATTATCTACTATAAAATATGAAGATAATCGACTAAGGAGAGTACTTGAGTAAGGTTTTTACATCATAAAAAGCCTAACAATCAAGATACAAAGCAAGGAAGAAATCAAACCGCATGCATACATGAAGATCAAAGCAAAGAAGAAATCCCATCAGGTACCCCTCCCTCTCTCTTTGGAAACAAAGAATATAGAAGCTACTAATCAAGATATAGAAAACTTTAAGATGCATATAACAGGACTATTAAAATTAGGAGTCATCAGAAGATCCATTAGCCCACATAGGTCAGCCACCTTTATTGTAAGAAATCGTGCAGAAGAAGTAAGAGGTAAAAGTAGAATGGTCATAAATTATAAAAGATTAAATGATAATACAATATAAGATTCCTACAACATTCCTGATAAAAATGTACTCATAAATAAGATCCAAAACTATAAAATTTTTAGCAAGTTTGATTCAAAGAGCGGATTTTGGCATGTCAAAATGCATAAAGACAATATCCCCTGGACTGCTTTTACCTGTCCAGAAGGACATTTCATGTAGTTAGTAATGCCCTTTGGTGTGTGTGTATATATATATATATATATATATATATATATATATTGCATCTCTGTCTCTCGGCAATGTGGTAATGGCAATTGCCAATTGCAATGGAGATGCATGGTCGCAAGACAACATTTCGTTTTTATTAGTTGGAAACCCGCGCAAAAAAACTTTGATCAGTCAACGCATTGAGGATTAGTTAGTGAAAGCTCGAGGAGTCAATTAAATACTCCAGACGATCAAAGATTAACTAGTTAGACCAGCTCCAATTCAAATCTCATTTTGATCTTTTACACAAACCAGAGTCTAAAACTAACTTAGCACCAAAACGATGCGCCATTCAATATTTTGCACAATACTGCACCAAATTTTGTGGATTTCTTCGTGATAGTTTGACATTGATTTGATGAGATGATTCGAGAATTACAGTATCATTTTATAGTAAGAATATCAACGTTTCAGAAATTTGAGCTGAAGATGCTCTAACGAAAACATATGAACTAGTTAATATTTGTCATTCCACAGTGTTCATGCGATTTTCATTTTTCAGGCACAAAATATCTTAAGTATCATGTACTCCCTCCATCGCAATTATATAAGACTTTATTCCTTTTTGGGATATCTCAATTATATAGGAACTTTTGTATTTTTTTACTATAACACTTCTATTTAATTTAAAAATTTTAAAGTCTTTTGTTAATTTTAATAATTTGTTGACTTATTAATAAGGCAAAGTGGAAAAATCATTTGTATTAATTACTCTTTCCATACAATTCTTTTAATATATATGAAAAGTCAACGAACCTTATAATTGGGACAGAGAGAGTAACAAGATGGAATGGCAGGTTGGAGCTGGTCATTACTTCTATCAACACAAGTGAACATGACAGATTATAATGCTTATGATATACCATCCATAATAGTTCATATTTCAGTGGACTGCGTCTAAACGAAAAATTCAACGTAGCGACGTTCATTAGCCCAGCAAATCCCACGCCATTCAATTTTATGCAGTATTTACTAGTGTGTGATTGTCCAAGTATGAATACCAGCATTTCTCAACCACACAACTCCACAAAAATATTAATTTTTACCTTTTCCCGTAATTATTCAACATTCTAAATGCAGTATCTTGCAAGTAATTACTGGAAGACATGCTGAACTTCAAAGTTTTAGCACTTCTTCCTCCAGTAAGTACTTATAATCCACTTTCTCAAGGTAGCACAAGAAGTCATACATGTACTCAAGCAAAGTACCTATAGTTGGGCACTAAGTAATATTCAATTTCACTCAATAATAAGCATAACTAGAACCAAGTATGAAGCCTTTCACCAATTCAAGCGCAACAAAAAGACAAGAACCACAAGAACCCATTACATACGGAATATTTCGCCGGGTAATCCTAAAAAGTCACAACATTTGTTTTGAATTAAAACTAAGAACAGCCATAGGCATCAATCCATACCGTTGCGTTTTTACAATTACTGTGGTCTACTAACGGGCTCAAGTGCCTCCACAGTGACTACGCTATTTCCCCTGATGACCTGCAGGAGACCAAGGCAACAAAAATTCTCAGGTTAGAAGTTACAACTGTCCGAAGATCAATAGCACAAATGAACTAGATAGAAACACCCAAGAAAATTCAGTACTGAGTTCACTTACCACCATGCCGATATCATTTTTCTCATTGCCATTCACTTCCACAGTGTTGTCCACAACAAGGTTCATGAACTGGTCAAAACCACGAAGTGTTCCGACCACCATGCGATTTGCATTCAGCTTGACTGCAATTCAAAATGAAGGATACTTAGTAATAGAGAGAAAAATTGGTCCAATAAAAACAGAATAAAATGGCTCAGCAGCTACAAACTATTATCAAACAAGCATGCTGAAGTTTTCCTGGTAACAAAAGGTGGCAGTGTACGTTATGAAATACGCTGAAGGACATCAAGTGCAGCATTCACTTTCAAGGCTACTTTAAGTATCGATCCACTGAAATAATGCTTGTATACAACTAAATTCAGACGATTCTCTTGGAACAAATATTTTGTAGAAAACCTAGAATACTGCCATTTGCAGCCGACAACAAAGTTGAACAGAAAAGAACAGTAGAATTTACAGGGACAAAAGAATATTATGTTTCCTTCTAGTCTGTCACTTAAAGCCAAGACATGATATTTATACAAATCATTTTCCTACTGGAACTCAGAATATAGCGGGTTGAAATTTTATTGCTACTCCAGTAGTATTCTATAGAAGGAATACAAATTAATACAAAAAGGATACTGTCAGATGCACAGAACATACAAAGCAAATAATCTGTAACAAAAAGGACCTGAACCATTTATCATTATCATTACTTTCAAAGGAATAAAGTTGATCAATGAACAGTGAAAGAGGATTCTAAATTCCTAATAATAATCTTATATATAAAAAGAATTATTTAAATTACGATTGTGACATCTAGAGATTTAGTTACCATTACACACACAAATTTCAAAAGCATCAGCCCCAAATCAGCAATACATACGAGTACAATTGAACTCTCAGAAGATTTCATCAACTCTGACCCTGAACTACTAAAGTCCATAGCCCCATTTACCCCAGACCCAATTTTCTCTCCAAAAGTCCATGTTCACTCCCCAAAAATTGAAGTAACAAACAAATAAGGGTAATATATCACAGAACGTTATTAATAACCATGATAACTGCTGAAAAAGCGCAATGACCTTTTGGACTTTCTAGTTCAAGCCACAAAAGTAGCTGAAAAAATGAAGTTATCCCTGGCATCATTAAATCATATTCAGAAAGTACTGAACCAACTTAGAAATCAAAATCTATGACATCACATAAGTAAGTTACTAATTGGTTCATCATATCAACAATTTCATTGCCAATTTTCCATTCTGTCGATTGTTTCAAAGCAGTGGACTTCCGGAGAACTATGCACGGCAAATCACAATTGTATTTTTTCAGGGGTAGACAAACTAACCAGACCAACCGAGCAGCTCAGTTAGGTTTGGTGTGTATCTACCAAAACCTTAGTTCAGCTTCGATTTCCAAACCCAGAACCAAACCAAAAACTCGTCCACTCCAGATTAAATCAAATATTTTTCATAGCATTTGAACAGAAAGAAATAAGGTAAAACTTACTCTGCAGCTTCTTGTCCATGTATCTGTGAAGCAAAAAAAAAAAAAAAAATGGGATCAATGACAAAAATAATTGCAGAATTACCCATAATTCAGACAAGACGACGACAAGAAGAAAAATATCGTAGAAAAGCGAACATACTTTTTCAGATCCGGAGGCTGGCCTGATCTGCTCATGGTTAATGGTAACGAAAATATGGATCTATCAGGCGCTTAGAGCTCCAAACGGAAACAATTTGAGAGAGGGAGAGAGAGCGTGTCTGCCGCTGCGAGCGCAACTCAAACCCTAGAAAAGAAATTGAAAAAAAAAGTGAGCTGAAAAAGAGGGGCCGGAGAGATGATAGCGGGTTGCAGGTCCAGATTCGGTATGGAGTGGAACTATTTTAACGATAAAGCCCAAAGCCACAACTCTAGACTAGGCCCAATATCGAGGCTAGCATATGAGAGATGAGTTATGAGTTATTAGCTTTTTCGTCCGTGCATTGTACATGATGACAAATTAAATATTGTAGTTATCAAAAATAATTAAATTAAAAAATTCTATTAACTTTCGTAGGCTTATAGTTTTTGTTTTTTTTTTTTTTTTTATTTTTCATGATTCTATATTCAATATGCAATTAGACATTTCAAGCGATATTAATTATACACTCGTGCAATACAAGGTATTGGCAATGAATCTGTGAATAATAAATTCTAAAATATGAATGTGAAATATAATTAACATATAGATATTAACATATAGATATATTATAAAAATGATAAAGTAGCCGGCACATTTCAACAAACCCCAACACTCCATTCTTTTCTCGCTATGAAATACTTATCCTCATCCCACCCCATCCTCATATAATCAAGGGGCGGGCATGGATGATATAAGAATTACATCAGGAATGAAAGGGACTTCCCTATTACTATGAGACCATACAGGAATAGTCCTAGATTTCAAGCAAAGGAAATAGACAAGAAAGACATAGATGGGGTCCCAATCCTCGTCCCCAGCCCGTTAGAAAATTGTCATCCTCGTCCATACATTACAATGATCATTTAATTAGAGATTTTTATTTGCATTTTTTTAATATTTTTTAATGACATTTAATTTTTTCAATAAACACCTTCTAAACAAACTAGTATATTAACATATTTTATATAAATTCACCAATTTAACATATGCGGTATATTAAAGTATTTTTTTAACATATTAACATATTTTTTTAATTCATCAATTTAGATGTTTATTTTAAATAATTTGAAGTATACATGATTCTTAACGTGGTCGATAAAAAAAATCATAGATTCTATATTATCTTGATAAAATAATGAATGTTTTGATATCAAATTTAAATTAATTTGGATAAAAGAAAATTGAAATATATATGATTAATACTTATAATAATAGATGAATTAATCGATGATGTTTTAAAATTAAACAAAATCTAAACTGACAAAAATCGGTATAAAATAAATAATTTAAAGTAGTTAGTATTCTTAATATCTGTTTAGGAGATAGAATTCTAAATAAATATTTAACATGGTCCACAGCCAATAAAAAATTCTGATTGAGTTGCATGATTCCAATTGTTATTGAATGGATAGACAATTTATTATCATGCATTTACATCTCTGGAGCACACACCTTCAACCTCAAAATACCACTTAGCCACCCACCACTTTGGCTTTTAAGGAATATTTTTGATGCCTTGTCGAAGGACTCGTAGCTCTATAGTCAACTGGTCAGAAAAAATGTAAGTTAATAATCTGTCTCTGAGGGGTTCTTCCGATCATGATAAAAGTTGATGGGATCTTGTGTGTTTGCAATGACTTTAAATCTTAAAAACACCTCTTAAACAATAAAAGTTCTCTTGGTAAAAGTTACATGTGTTTAACTTGAATTCATAAGCAATTTTTTACTCCAAAACAAGTCTAAAAGTTGTCGTAGAAAAGTCCAAATTTTAAACATTTCCAATAAATAAAAATCTACTTAAATTTGTACAAGAAACTAAAATTATCATTAATAAGAAGTACAGATTGCCTAATGCGTCAAAATTTAAATTTATACATCCAAATAGTTAAAAACTTTCTAACAAAAGTTCTAATACCAATAGGCAACAACTCTCATATATATCCACTAGTACAGATTAAGCATAGGGTTGCGGTTGTTTTCACCCAAAGGGTGGCGTTTGTTTGGGTGCCACCAAAGATGGCGACACCCAAAGTCCAAAAATAGGGTGGCGGTTCAAAAAACCGCCACCCTAAACCAATCTTTTTTTTTTTTTTTTTTTTATAACGGGTGGCGGTTGTTCCACAACCGCCACCCTAAGTGAACTTAGGGTGGCGGTTGTGCTTAACAACCGCCACCCAAAGTCTAACATAGGGTGGCGGTTGTGAGCACAACGGCCACCCTATGTTTTTTTTTTTTTTTTTTTTTTTAACGGGTGGCGGTTGTTAGGGCACAACCGCCACCCGTTATCCAATTTTTTTTTTTTAACATATGGTGGCGGTTGTTGACAACAACCGAAACCTTTTGATTTTTTTTTTTTTGTTTTACAAATTATTTGGGTGGCGGTTCCTATTGACAACCGCCACCCTTTGTCAATTTTTTTTTTGAAATTGTGTTTCTTAAATATTTACCCTCAAAATTAACTGCAATATATCATATACCATTCTACACTACTTGTAATACACCATTCACCAACCACGATCAGCATTAACGTAACCTACAACGTCCGATAGCACATTAAACTCAAGTACTTAGGCCTAATATTGAAACAAATAGAAAGCAACTAATCGCAATATCATTAACCTACAATTACTGATGCTAACCATTACATCATTCATAGCCATGCCTCAACTATATAAGGCCTAATATCGAAACAAGTAGGAAACAACTCCCATGGCATATCATTGATGCAAAGTATATATAATCTAGCCACGACACTAAACTAACAAATGAAATAAATACAACCTAATGAAACAAGTAGAAGCTTACTCCAACACAACTGTACAAGTACACAATGCACGAGAACATAGTAAGACTAAGAAAAATGAATTAAAAAATGATCATTTCATAACTTCTCGAAAGAATTCAACCCAAATTTCTCGTACCATATCGATGTTGCTCGAGAATACTCTTCTCTGCATACACCTATAAGTGAAATAAAAGATAATCAATACTATACATACCCAATAAATTATGTCTTTGGATGCTTAAAATAATTAACAAGTCCACAATGTTCATTGACACACCTTTTGTAGATCATCGCCCCCGCCATATCGTATCATTATGTCATTCATATTTTTCATGACGCAGTAACCACACTCATCACCTCCTGGTTGTTGTACACACTATAATTTGTATGTAGTATCAAAATAAAATTAGTCGGTAAAAAAACAATCTATTTTGAAAGAAATATTCCAAATAGAAATGAACAAAGGTATTAAAAAATTAACTTGTATTGTTAAAAGTTATATGTGTATGTCTTAGGAAGATTTTTCCATTGAACGCCGCTTAAGTCGTACACCCTTTTGTTCCACATCACTGAAAGCTCTAAAATTTTAAATTACATGAATAATATTAATATATAAGAAGCGCTCTAAACTCAAACTTATCACACAAACCAATAAATGAAATGTGAGTCAAGGGAAAGATTCTCTTACATGTTTATGAGTGGCTTGATAACGAAATTTCTCATCCGATTACCCAATGAATCCATTACGATACAAGTATTGGTGAGGGCTCAATGACAAGCAATATCGGTGATGACTAATAAATGTGACGGTTAAACTTCTTAGTAACATATGCATGAACTTGAAGTTATAATATTGGATGTATTAAAAAGTGTGGTGTTCTTACTCTTGGTGATACTGGCGCCAAAATATATTTCTTGTCACTTAGATTGCACAACGCATCATTAATGTAGCGTGAAACCTCCATATGCTTTGAGATGTAATCACAACTCCGGTATTAGCGATGGATTCATAAAACCAAATGGTATCTCATACGGTGGCAATTCCTATGAATGTACCTATTACATAAAATACGAATTTAGAAGTTTTTTGAAATCCAAAAAGTAAAAGAGTCATGTAATTTAAAACGGGAATTGAAGTCTTACAATTGAAATACTTCCAGAATAGGAGTATTCAACCACTTCATCACCATGAAATCGCAATATCGTCATTGTAACATAGATTTCGATTGTCGGATGATCCAGGAAATAAATCATCGAGCGGGACCTCCAACGTATCATCGGAGGTAGGCATCATGTTGATCAAATCGACCCGAAGAGCTTGCAAGAGTTAGGAAGACTGCGACGCGTTGCTTCATCAACGAGATTGCGTTGTGCGATTCTTGACATAGCAAAACTTTGAGGCTTCTTCCGTTTCTCTACTCGATTATGCTTCTACGCATAAAGACGATCCTACAACGGTAAAGTAGCGTGACATTAATGATTCAAAAGTATTAAATACTATAAATGGCGGTATGACAAAATGTTCAGACAAATAAATTAGTAAAAAGCTATTAACTTACATTTTCCAAGTGAACTTGGCTTTTAGGCCACTGAACAAAGCTTCCCATGGCATCCCCGAACACTACTAAATCATCCCGAACTGGTATGGGAAGATGTAGCCCGCTGTATTGTTCAAGAACCATATCAATCCGCACCTTGACATTTCCTTCTATGAGTTGGCAACCATGCACAACCGTGTCTTCCGTAATAGGGTAGCAAATCCCTTGTACGACCTCTTGTAATTGGTCATCATGTGATATGCACAGTATACAATCAGTAATTTCCTGTCGGTCCAAAAAATTAATCAAGCAACGGTTATTGTTGTCTCCTAAAATGATTAATGAATAGCCGATTATCTATGCTATTTTACAAATAAGTAAAGTTAATTCATTATTTATGGAATTATAGAATAAATAATTTTTTTAAAAATACCTTAATGGCGATGAATGGATGCGCGTGCGAGGCATGACAAACACCGCTATTACTCGCGGTCTAGTGTTGGCCATCATTGATTCCATCCCACAGTACTTGGATACCCAGTTGAATGAGGGTATCAACAACTTTCTGCTGAACCCTATTATCAAATTCGGCGTTCAGTTGACTTTGAACCTCCCGTGCAACCCGACTATCTAGATCATCCCGATCCAAGTTGTATCTCTTCGATTGTTCGGACGGTTTTCCAAAAAGCGCCCTTACACCACCTACATATCCACTTTGAGCGTCCTCGGTAAGCCGGGGTGGTCCTCTTTCCCTAGAGCTGCTGAAAGTATATCGTGCTGTCTGGTCGGGACAAATGTTCCCTCGTCAACTTCTTTAGATTTATCCACCTACTCCAGTCATTAGAAAATTAAGAGTTATCAGCTACCACTGTTAACATTATATATCAATTATACGCACAAACGGAAAGAAATACTTACAATCTTGTCATAAACATCTATAATACCATGGGGATATATCAAGGTTCCGTCCGGGTGAACTTGTAGTCTTGCCCGTAAGTAATCCCATGAACGATCATTCTGCAAAATAGAGTCGCTAACAGACCCGCAAGAGGATAGATGCCCTAAGGGATCATTCTGTGCCCACACCTCCTTCATCCCTACGTAGCCTGCGGATCCCATGTGATGGGGATACTTATTTTGTGCTTGACTTAATTTTGCCTTATCACTTACAACCTTCCAGAAATTAATATACCATCATTGAACAATATGATAAATACGTTTAATACGAGGACCATGTCTAAGCGTGATTTTAGAGAAAAATATAAAAAGAATGATTGCACAGTTACGTGTAATAACCAGAAAAATATACCTGAAATTCTTTACTCATCACCCTGTCTTTGAATTGCTCCCAATCTTCAGTGGTAATGAAATTATACTTATCCATTGGGGTGTCTTTTCTTTTGGAAATATCGCGAATCCACTTTTTCACGAGTTTATTCTTAAAATTTCTAATTCTAAGTCCAGCTTGTGATATAACTTTCTTCTTAAGTGTGTCATCTTTCAAATTGCACGTCGTCTGTAATGTTAAAAATTCAATGGAAGCTAACATTACTAATAAGAAAATAAGAGTTAATCAGAGTACACAACCACATCATTTGCATCTTATTACCTTAATATCTTCCCAAATGATATTCTTTTGGCCGGGTTCTACAAGTCTCCAATCCTTATAATTTATATTAACCTTTGAGAGCGCGACTACACCAATATACTGTCGGAATCCGGTGCCACGTGTCCCCACCGGCCGATCTAGGTCATCAAAATCATCTTTAGTCAAATGAAGACTATCTCTCTTCCACTTCAACATGGTCGTCAGTCCTCTAGATCGTCTGGTGTTGCTGCCAGCATGGGGATCTCCTGATGAAGATGAGGATCTAGAATCCGACATCTTTGCGCCGTATTAGCACGTGTCTGCATATTCAAAAATATTAATAATAACTTCAACAATAAATCACAAGTCACAATAAATAAGAATGAAAGTATATTGCAACTTTTGATTTGGAGATAACATACGGCGTGTAAATAAATTTAAATTATAAATAAATAGTAATGGAATAAAATTTAAATTACCAATAAATAATAACGCCGTCAGATCATTCCACGTACTCTCCCTCCTCATGGTCCAAACGCATATAATTTGTTCCAGTGCTGTGTTCCTAAGGATCTAATATAGGCAATTCAGTTGAAAATGGAGGTGTTTCATCCCAGTGATCATATTCATCTTCATCAACCACATCACCGATCCCAACAATACGTCGCTTTCCTTGTAGCACAACTGACCACCTTGCATCGCCCGGATCAGTAATGTAAAACACTTGCTTAGCTTGTGATGCAAGTATAAATGGACCATTCCGACTTCCAACTCGAGAAAAATCAACCCTAGTGAACCCCAATTTGTCAATCGATACACCTCGTGTGTTGTCCACCCACTTGCATCGAAATTCGCACATCTGAAACTTTGTGTAATCAAGTTCCCAAATGTCTTCAATGACGCCGAAGTATGTATCGACCCTATTATCAGTCGACACTGCCACCTGTGACACTCCACTGTTTTGCATCATGCTTTTATCATCTTGCCCCTTTGTATAAAATGTATACCCGTTAATCTCATATCCCTGATAAGATGTCACACGAGAAGCGTGTCCGTAAGCCAGCCACTTCACTGTCTCTTCAATCGTTTCTGGCGCATGCGTCAAACGATTCATTACTTTATCCTTGAACCACTTGGGGAAACAACGATTGTGTTCACTAACCAACCACCTTTCTCCTTTAAGAGGATTGTCCGCCCATAAAACTGCCATGTGCTCATCGAAGGACGGTTGAACCACAGCAAGATGATGCAAGACGAGAAGATAAGCTTTGGCTAGGTCTTCAGCAGTGGGATCGATCGGCTTCCGTCCAACAATACCCTTACCGTCAAGCCTTCCTTCATGTCGAGATATAGGAATACCAATAGGCTCCACTTTTGTTAGGTAATCAGTACAAAATTCAATGACTTCTTCAGCAACATAACCTTCGACGATACTGCCCTCTGGTCTAAATCAATTTCTCACATAACCCTTCAGGACCCCCATGAACCGTTCAAATGGATACATATTGTGCAAGAATATCGGACCTAACTGCTTAATTTGTCAAACCAAGTGAATAACCAAGTGCACCATGACATCGAAAAAAGATGGTGGAAAATACATTTCAAGCTGACAGATGGTGACAACAACGTTTGCCTGGAGTCTATCTAGCTCATCCGAATCAATAACCTTACTAATTTTTGCTGTTGATCTGTGGAAGATTCTTGGAGATATCCAAGTTTTCCTAATTATTTGTTACCATTTTCTTTGTTTCCTTATTTAGCTTTTCCTTCATTTTGTATCTAGTTTCCTGTTTTTTCCCTGATTTCTAGGCCTGCATTTCTCCACAAGATTGAAGTCAAAATTCTATATATTGTCTCTGTAAAATATTTTGTGAATAAGATAGTGAAAATCATTCTTCTCAAAATCTACATGGTATCAGAGCCAGCCCTGAAACCCTAACCATGGTGAAATTTGGCCAAGGCATGACAACTGAGAAGAGCTCCAACTCCGACACTACCTCATCTCGAGGATGTCATGACTCAAGGCGCTCGAGACCTCTCGTTATTCCCATCACTGGCCACAAACTGAACGGTCAGAACTATCTTCAATGGTCTCATTCGATCATGCTATTTATCAGTGGGAAGGGAAAGGATGACTATCTCACAAGTGTAGTAAATCCACCATTGAAGGATGATCCTAAATACAAGCGTTGAAGGCCGAGAATCATATGGTGATGTCCTGGTTACTTTCCACAATGGATGCTGAGATTAGCCAGAATTTCATGTTCTACAAGACAGCGAAGGATATCTGGGATATAGCCAAAGAAACATACTCCGACAATGAGAACACTTCAGAAATTTTCGAGATAAAAGGTTTTCTTCACGATCTGAGACAAGGTGATTCCTCTGTTACACAATACTACAATCTCCTCTCACGATATTGGCAGATCCTTGATGTATCTGAAAAGTTTGAGTGGAATTGCCCTCAAGACGCAACCAAGTATAAAAAGATTGTAGAAAAGGAGAGTATCTACAAATTTCTCTTGGGCCTTAATAAGGATCTTGATGAAGTGCGCGGAAGAATTCTTGGACAGAAACCATTACCAAATCTTCGAGTTCCTTTCTCCGAAGTCCGACGAGAAGAGAGTAGAACGAAAATTATGATGGGATCCAAAGCAAATTCTATTGAAAACTCGGCACTTGCTGCCCACAATTCACAAAGATGGTGACAGCCGTGACTCGCCCGGAGGCCGTGGTGTGATCATTGTCGACGTGCGGGTCACACACGAAAAAGTGTTGGAAAATCCACGGAAAGCCTCGCAGATTGGAAGTCAAAACGTGGAAATCCAGGAGCGCCAAAAGTCAAGGAAATCAGAGCTGGAAAGTCGAGGAAATCGGAGCGCCGAAAGTCGCGGGTTAGCAGCCAACACTACCATCGAGACCACTAAGCCTGAAGCAGCCCTATTTAGCAATGAACAACTAGAGCTTCGCAGAAACTTTTGGGCATAATCATGCCTCATCTTCACCATTGAACCGGGTCTATTGCTCAAAAGGGTACTCCTATCAATGCACTCTGGAATAAGCGAAAAGGTGTATTTGGATTGTCGACTCTGGAGCCTCCGATCACATGACGGGTGATGCTTCCCTATTTCACTCTTGTTCTCCGTGTCCCGCGAATTACAAAGTCAAAATTGCAGGATGGCTCCTTGTCTCCTCGTGAGTGGGCATTGGATCAATTCCTATTTCACAAGATATTACTTTGCAACTGCTCTCTTGGTTCCTAATCTTTCGTGGTAACTTGTTATCTCTTAGTAAACTCACTCGAGACCTCAAGTGTGTTGCTAAATTGTTTTCCTCTAGTTGCCTTTTTCAAGATTTGGACTCGGGGAGGACGATTGGCAGTGCTAAGGAGTGTGCGGGTCTTTATCTCTTCAACGTGGACAGGCTGAAGTCAAGTAAAAATCGGAGTTCTCATTGCACATCATTTAACCCCACCATAGAGCACCAATCAACAGAGAATAAGTCATCCTTGTCAGTGTTTAGTACTGGTGAAAGTGATGTAATAATGCTTTGGCATCTTAGATTAGGTCATCCTAGTTTTATGTACCTTGCAAAATTATTTCCTCATTATTTGTCAATAAAAATCCGAGTTCCTTTCGATGTGAAATTTGTCAACTTGCAAAACATACAAGAAGTCCATATCCTACTCAAGAATATTCACCTTCTCGTCCCTTTTCCATTATTCATAGTGATATTTGGGGTCTATCTCGAGTTAAAAATATTTCTGGTACCAGATGGTTCATTACCTTTGTTGATGACCACACTAGGCTAACTTGGGTATTTCTTATGAAAGATAAATCTGAAACCACCCAAATCTTCAAAACTTTTCAATTGATGATTCAAAATCAATTCCAAGTTAACATCCAAGTTCTTCGAACCGACAATGCCAAGGACTATTTCAACTCAAATCTTGGGGAGCACTTGAGTGCTCAAGGGATTATCCATCGTAGTTCATGTGTGGAGCCCTAACAAAATGGGATAGCCGAACTAAAAATCGCCACCTCCTAGAAGTTGCTCTGGGCTTTGTTGTTTACCTCAAATGTTCCAAAACTTTTTTGGGGGGATGCCATTCTCACAGCCACTTACCTAATCAACCGAATGCCTTCAAAGGTTCTCAAATTTCAAACTCCTTGCCATGCACTTCTTAAACATTATCCTAATACTAGACTCATTTCCAAGGTTCCTCTTAGAGTGTCCGGTTGCTCTGCCTTTGTTCACATTCCTGATCATCTCAGAAGTAAACTCGATCCTAAGGCAATTAAATGCGTATTTCTTGGGTGTTCACCTTACCAAAAGGGATATAAATGCTATTCCCCTATCACTAAAAAATATTACAACACTATGGATGTTTCATTCTTTGAAAATGAATCATTCTTCACCAAAACTTCCATTCAGGGGGAGAATAGTGTCGAATCTTAGTTTTGGAAACTTGACTCTACATTTGAAACTCCAAAGGAATTAAGTAAAGTCCCATCGTCATTTGAAACTCCAAAGAAACTGGATGTAGCTCCATCAGATCCTTTCGAACCTGGAGCAGAGTCAATCGTGCCCTCTAAGTCACCTGTTGAAAAGACTAATAAACTCCAAGTTTACTCGAGAAGGTCAAAAACAGAGAAGTGGATAAAGAATCCAAATCATCTCGAGCACTGTCAAGAGACCAATCTGAGTTCAGAGCCAGCAAATCCAGGTAATCCAGTGGACCAATTAGCTCCAATTTGTATCCCTAATGATGATCTTAATCTTCCTATAGCTCAACGAAAAGGAGTTAGATCTTGCACTCAACATCCAATATCACATTTTGTATCATATGAAAATCTCTCACCAAGCTATCAAACCTTCATTTCAAATTTGTCTTGTATAAAAATTCCTAGCAATATACAGGAAGCAATGAGGAAACCTGAATGGAGAAAGGCAATCAATGAGGAAATTCAAGCTCTTGATAAGAATGGCACTTGGTGTTTATCAGATCTACCTAAAGGCAAGAAGCCTGTGGGATGCAAATGGATTTTTACTGTGAAATATAAGTCAGATGGTAGCATTGGACTGTGTATAAAGTTAGATTGGTAGCCAAGGGCTTCACTCAAACCTATGGCATTGACTATCGTGAAACATTTGCTCTGTTGCTAAACTCGAATACTATTCGGGTTCTTTTATCTCTAGTTGTGAATCTGGATTGGCCTCTACATCAGTTAGATGTCAAAAATGCCTTCCTCAATGGTGATCTCGAAGAAGAGGTATACATGGAAATTCCTCCAGGTTTTGGGTGCAAGGAAAACGTCAACAAAGTATGCAGACTAAAAAAATCCCTTTACGATTTGAAACAATCACCTAGGGCATGGTTTGATAGATTCACCAAAGCTGTAAGAAGACATGGATTTATTCAAGGACAGGCAGATCATACTCTATTCTTCAAGCACTCCACCAATGGAAAACTCACTATCCTCATAGTATATGTTGATGATATTGTCCTTATGGGGAATGACCTTGAAGAAATAGATCAACTAAAGACCATTCTTGCCAGGGAGTTTGAGATCAAAGACTTAGGTCCTCTAAAGTACTTTCTTGGTATGGAAGTGGCTCGAACTAGGAACGGGATCTCAGTATCTCAAAGGAAATATGTCCTAGATTTGCTTCAAGAGACAGGTATGCTCGGATGCAAGCCCGTTGATACACCTATGGAACCTAATGCCAAGATTGGAATAAAGGAAGAAAGTACTCCTGTGGAAAAAGGGAGATATCAACGATTGGTTGGCAAGCTTATATATCTGTCTCACACTCGGCCTGATATTGGTTTCGCTGTAAGCTTCGTGAGTCAGTTTATGAATGATCCTAGAGAAGAACATCTCAATGTTGTGAATAGAATCTTGAGATATCTGAAAATGACACCTGGGAAGGGATTGTATTTCAAGAAGGGCCAGGAAATGGGCGTTGAAATCTATACTGATGCTGACTATGCAGTTGACTTGACAGATCGAAGATCAACAACAGGGTATTGCACATTTGTGTGGGGGAATCTTGTCACATGGCGAAGCAAAAAACAATCTGTCGTGTCTCGTGGCAGTGCTGAATCTGAATTCAGAGCCATGGCCCAAGGCATTTGTGAAGGGATGTGGCTGAAACATCTCCTAGAGGAACTAAAAATCTCTCCCAGTGAAGCCATTAAGATGTTTTGTGATAACCAAGCTGCTATTAGCATTGCAAAGAATCCTGTTCTTCACGACAAGACCAAACATGTGGAGGTTGATAGGCATTTTATCAAAGAGAAGATTGATGGAGGAATTATCAAAATGGTCTACACACCAACTCAACAACAAATTGCTGATGTCATGACTAAGGCACTACCTAGAGTAACATTTGAGACTCTTACATCCAAGCTAGGAATGATTAACATCTATTCCCAGCTTGACGAGGAGTGTTGATCTGTGGAAGATTCTTGGAGATATCCAAGATTTCCTAATTATTTGTTACCATTTTCTTTGTTTCCTTATTTAGCTTTTCCTTCCTTTTGTATTTAGTTTCCTGTTTTTTCCCTGATTTCTAGGCCTGCATTTCTCCACAAGATTGAAGTCAAAGTTCTATATATTGTCTCTGTAAAATATTTTGTGAATAAGATAGTGAAAATCATTCTTCTCAAAATCTACAATTGCATTGAAGAAAAAACAAAGTTGTGTAATTACGCGCCTGACATTTTCAGGCAGTATACCTCGAATAGCAATCGGCAATAGCTGCTGCATCATAATATGACAATCATGAGACTTCAATCCAACCAACTTCAAGTCCTTCATTGACACAAACCGTCTAATGTTTGATGAATAACCTGATGGAACTTTCACCCCTCTCAAACATTCAAGAAAATTTTGTTTTTCTATCTTGGACAAAGTGTAACAAGCCGCTGGTAAGAATGAACGCTTCCCCACCTCTTCCGCTGGTGCTAACTCCTACCGTATTCCCAAATCCACCATGTCCTTTCTAGCATTGACGTAATCTTTCGCCTTTCCCGGAATGTTTAGTAACGCGTCGATGATATTTTCGCAAACATTCTTCTCTGCGTGCATGAAATCCAGACAATGTCTCACTTCTAAATACTTCCAATAAGGTAAATCCCAAAATCGACCTCTTCTTCCATATGCTCTTTTTAGTCCGCTTAAAAGTCTTACCGAGCTGCACCAAATATCTTTAACTCGCTCAAAACCTCTTCCCAGACAATGGCAACTGATCGATCTTCCTCGGTTTTCCCATTGAAATCCTCTTTTTTCTTCTCGGTATCTATGATTTTTCTAAGAAATATCCGATGATCCATGTACACGCTTTTCTTGCAATGATTCAAATATAGGCTACAAGTGGCATCTTCAAGACACGGACATGCCTTACCACCTTTGATTGTGTAACCCGACAAGTTACCAAAAGTCGAAGATCATTTATGGTGCAAAATAGCATTGCACGTAAATTAAAATTCTCCCGACGATTAGCATCAAACACCTCCACACCCTCATCCCACAACGTCCAGAGATCATCAATTCAGAGGTGCTAAATACACGCCGATATCATTGCCAGGTTGTTTCGACCGAGATTAGCAATGACATCATCATGTATTTGCGCTTCATAGATAGCCAGGAGGAAGATTATAGATCACCAAAAGTACCGGCCAAAGTGCTATGCCGACTACTCATGTCGCCATGTGGATTCATTCCATCTCAGACATAGTCCGAGACGAAGATTCCTATCTTCATCCCCAAAATCTCGAAATCTCCTATTAAAATTACACCATTCAAAGCGAATCACCGGATGCCTTAATTTTCCATCTTTTTTCCTCCCTTCCGCATGCCACAACAATTTGGTTGCATCATCTGCATTTGCAAACAATCGCTTGAACCTTGGAATGATGGGTAAATACCATAATACCTTTGCTGGAGGACCTTTTTTACCCGAGCAATTCTCATTGCGGTTCACTCGCTTATACCTTGATACTCTGCACTTCTGGACGATATGTAAATCTCTCAGAATCATTCCTATACAATACACAATCATTTGACAAGCATCTATCTTCTCAATCTCCATACCCAATGGGCATAACATCTTCTTTGCCTTGTACGTTGAGTTGGGCAACTCATTATGATCCGGAAGCATATCCACTAAAAGCTCCAATAACACCGCAAAACTCCGATCACTCCACGCACTCTTAGCCTTCAAGCTTAACAATTTGAACACCGCTAATAACTTGTTGTATTTTACACAACCAGGATATAAAGGTTTTTTGGAATCGATAAACAATTTATCGAACTCATGGGGCCTGTCAATGAAGTCATCTTGTACATCACGCAACATTTCATCCAAACGATCATACTCCACATTCATATCTATATTTTCGTCATGACCGCGATTGTCACTGTCCAACTTATTTTTATTAACATGCCCATCACCGTTGCCACCACCGTTGCCACCACTGCTCGTACCAGACACTATTTGCTCACCATACCAAAACCAACACGTGTAACCGGTCTTAAAACCATTTTTAAATAAATGATTTCTCACTTCTACAGGGGTGTCATAACCAATAGCATTATTGCATACTGAACAAGGACAAATAATCTTATCCTTCCCAAATTTCTTTCTATCCTCCTCAGCGCATTTCAAAAACTCAATAACTCCATTTACATACTGAAGGGAAGTAGGATTTCCATACATCCAACTTCGATCCATTTCGAACGACCTATATAGTTATTTTTCCACAATTAACCATGTAATAATATTATTACGTATATTCTCGCTATTTTTCACTTATTAAGTGCATGTATAATGCAAATGTTCTAAATCTGCCTTATAACTCCGTATCTAATAGAAAGGGTAGGGACCTAAACCATTCGTCATCTATGCACGTAATATCAAACTGTGATTTTTTGTGTAGAAACGGTCTAGTATTTCTTGAAAATTTCAGCAGCATCTCCCCTTAGTTCTCCTAAGTGTGCAATATACGTAGAACGTAATTCACACCCGGAGAACAAAGGAGGATACTACTGAAATTAACGTAAATACATAACCATCTACGCAAAATATTAAATTTATCACAGTTCGATTTACGAGATAGATGACAAACTCTCCACTGGGAGAATTCAAAGATAATCTTGTGCATCTTAAACTGAGCAACAATGCGTGCCTGATTAATGACATACAAGATTATCTTCAAACGGTTTTCTAAGCTCAATGCACGTGAAGGGTGGTGTAATACAATAAATAAAATCAACTGTAATAAAAATATGGAAAAGTATATAATTCGACAAGTTCATTTATTTACACTACACTATCCAGTACCTAGAATGACTATAGTAATTAAAATGATATTAAATAGTTCAATTCTAATTAAGCTACTCACTATAATTGTATTTCGACAAATTGATTTATTTACACTACATTATCCAGTACCTAGAATGACTATATTAATTAAAATGATATTAAATAGTTCAATTCTAATTAAGCTACTCACTATAATTGTATTTTAACTATAGTCATTCTAAATATATAAATGTAATGACTACGAAATTATTATTACTTTTATTGAAATAATATTATTCCCATGCTCCTTTGTAATAAATTATAGCTATATAAAATTAATTTAATTTATTTATTTACATATTAAAATATAGTTCAACATAATTCATAAATATTGCATGAATAACTATAGTCATATGTACTTACAATACTAATCGCTATAATTTAATAAATTATTATAATCATTCTAATTATATAAATATCACAACTACTAAATTGTTATTGCTTTAGTTTATTGAAATAATATAATTCCCATGCTCCTTTTTAATAAATTAATTATATGCTCCTTTTAATAAATTATATGTATGTAAAATTAATATTAATTTATTTGTTACGTATTAAAATGTATAAATATTACATTAATTATTTTATCAAGCGTAAAATCCTAATTAAATTAGGAACTTATCATAAAATCTAAGTTAATATTATTTCGTAAAATATCATTTCTAATAACTATATTAACAATTCATTTTTCAATTTTCCTTATGACTTATTTATAATTCCTCTAAAATTATTCAAACAAATTTATCTAACTAAATAATACTAACCAATCTAATTATCATATATATATATAATACACTAATATCCCAATTTAATGTATATAAATCCCAAGAATAATATACGGAAATTTGGACAAAAAACCATCTAATAGCAACAAATAATAGAATTTAGGGATGGTATCTAACCTTAAAAATGCGAAAAAATGAGAGGACGAGCTTTTTCTTCAAATGTGGCTTCAATAACAACCAACAAAATTGCCCCAAATCCGATTTCAAGAAAATACCTACAATTTGGGATGTTAAATTCCAACCTATACCCAAAATTAAACCAATACATCAAGGAAAATAAACTTACTTCAAATGTAGCTCCAACCCATGACCAATCTCGAGCCAGATCAAGGCCAATGTAGTCATTTTGCTCCAATTTGATAAAGTGTATTTTTGACTTCTGAATTTGGTGAAATCTCGAGTTGAGTGTGATTTTTGTGTATTTTTTCCAATTTTGACTTCAAATTGTAGATGGGGATCGAGTTGCAGAGTGGCGGTGAGGGATCGAGAACGAGAGCTAAGAGAAGATCTATTTCTGAGTTTTTTTTTTAATTGAGTTTAGGGTGGCGGTTCTATTGTAACCGCCACCCTAAATTACATAAGGTGGCGGTTGTAATGGAACAACTGCCACCCTATGTTCAAAAAACTTTTTTTTTTTTTTATTCAAGTAAAGGGTGGCGGTTGTATGAACAACCGCCACCCGATATCGAATTTAGGGTGGCGGTTGTTTCACACAACCGCCACCCTTTGTTTTCAAAATTTTTTTTTTTCTTCAAGTAAAGGGTGGCGGATTTTTTCTATAACCGCCACCCTTTCTTCCAATGGTGGCGGTTTCAACAAAAACGCCACCATATGGGCGCCACCTAAAGTCATTTGTGTACTAGTGATTAAATATTTGTATAATCATCCAATCAATAGACATGGTTATTAATAAAAATAATTTATCCTATTTAATATAAAGGTCAATTGAGAAATATACAAATAAAATTTACCTTCATAATAATATTGATTACAAATTCTTAATCCATTTGAAAGTCACACCATGCATATTTTAGTGTAATGGAGGGAGTATAATTCATGGAGTGTAATAGAATGCTTACTTGGTAAATATAATATATATTTTGCCACTTTGGACCATTATATAGAAACCCTTTCAAGTTTCAATACCCAAATTTTGTCCATTGTAATTGGAGAAGCTATAAGTAACATTGATGTTCAGCATGGTTTATTGCTAGCGGTTGCTCTGATTATTTTTATTTATTTATTTATTTATTTTTAAAATTTAAATCTAATGAACCTTTAGTAGATAATTAATTTTAGTTTATTATTTTTAGAGTTGGAAGTACGCATATAATTTACGTTGCAATGATCAATCATTTTGTCATTGATGAGATATAGGTTTGCTGACACTTGACCCGGTTGTAATGGCACAAAAGAAAACATAGACCTTGCTCCATGCTCCTCTTGGGAAGTATTACAATATGAAATAAATTAGCTAATGATTAATAGAGACTGTGTATCACTAGTACAAAAAGAGATAGGGTGGCGATCAAAAAGAAGAAAGGGTGGCGGTTCTTGGAACGCCACCCAAAATGCCGACACCCAATGTCGCGAGATTGGGTGGCAGTTCCATAAAAGCCACCCAAAATGTCTAATTATATATTTTTATTTTATACCTACAACGGGTGGCGGTTCTTCTATGAAGAACCGCCACCCATTGTAATTTTTTTTTTTTAAATAAAAAACTTTAGGTGGCGGTTCTAGTGTGAACAACCGCCACCTAAAACATATTTTTAAAATAAAAAAATACTGCAATCACGATCGAGTTTGTGGAGACGCCCCTATTTCGCATTGCAAAGTTTAACCGAGCAACGGATTGCACAAAATTCATCATAATATGGCGGATTTATAATCAAAAATGAAAAAACAGATCGAAAATTGAGAGCAAACAGATCTATTCAAAAAAAAGAAAAGAAAAATGAACACAGATCAAAAACAAGAGTCGAAAATTTCAATATGGTTGATGTAATAGATCTGTAAATACATATCAAAAAAGGAAAAAAAACTTAAAAATTCCAGATCTGTTGATGTAGATTTCAGATCTGTAAATAATTCTTGGTGCTTGAATTCTCCGATCATCTTCTATAGTTTCTTGATGGAAAATTTTCTCAACCGATCTGAAACAACAAGTGTAAAAACAAAAATTTAAATTAAACTAAAAATTAATAATAAATCCATAGCACAAGATTATAGACTAACCTATTTTACAAATTTATCACCATGCAAGAAGAAAGTGTGCTGCTTACTGTGGAATTGGAAAAGGAAGAAGCTTGAGTTTCTGGTAATTTCAAGATAGAGAGAGAGAGAGAGAGAAGAAAGAAAAGATGAGAGAAAGTTAGAGAGAGACTAGAGAGGCGTATTCAAGATAGATAGAGAGAGAGAAAAGATGAGAGAAAGTTAGAGAGAGACAAGAGATACACGAAAATTATTGGAGTGAAAAAGCACATTGGGTGGCGGTTGTGGAAGAAAAACCGCCACCCGTTTTCCTTATAATTTTTTTTTAAAAGTTATTTTTAACAATAGGTGGCGGTTCTTATCAAATCAAGAACGGCCACTTATTGTTAAAAATAATTTTTTTCTCTTTTTTAAATGTATTTTGGGTGGCGGTTTAGGATAAACAACCGCCACCCGTTTCCCTTGGGTGGCATTTTTACAAAAACGCCACCTAAGAGGCGACACCTAATGTCCATATTGTATTAGTGTATGTCTGTTATGCATCTAATTTAATAGGACAAGGTAGATATGATTGTAGAAGAGAATTAACAATAAAAAGACATTTTGTCAATGTAAAGAGCATTACCACTGATCTTTAATCTGATGATCACATATGGTGATATGGATATCAATGGATCATGATTCTTGAGAAATACAAGTAGTCTTTTTGAAAAAGACCGATCAAAGAGAAGAAGTAATTAATGACAATAAATGAAGTTGGTGTGGATGTCAAGTGAAACTAATATGGCTCGAGACGATCAATAGATGCAATTCGGTTAGACATCTTAGACAGCACAACTATTGAGGTGGCTAACGAGTGCTTCTTGTAGCTTATGATAAATTTGTTGACATGAATAATTTAATAAGAGTAGAAGCTAAATGCTCTTGGTCTAACTACTACTGAAGCTTAGTTGATGTTCAAGAGAGTGAGTCGTTGAGAAGTTGTTGAAAGATTTAAAGTTATACGTCTCATAGAATGAGAGGTTGAAAATAACCAGTGAGTACATAGAGCATTTTGCTCAGCTCCAGCATTTCCAATTAAAATCAATAATTTTCATCCGAGTAAATGGTTCATAAATATGTTAGATGATGGACGCAAGAATTTTTAGCAAGGAATTTAAATGAATGAAAACCAAGAGGAGTTTAACCAAATGCTAAGATGTTTTTGGTACTTTCATTTTGGCTTGTCATTGTTGGGATTGGATGTTTAGATTTTAAGATAAGATAACAAATTAGTTAATTTACATTTTCAAATATGAATGATAGCGGTTTGTCGATAGCTGTATGGTTCAGAAGAAAATAGTTTCAAAAATATAAAAATAAAATGGTAAAAAATGAGCAAAGAAAATGAATTTTTGTATAATCCAAAAGACAATAAACATTAAATACTTCAGGCCTCAAGTTCTACCCTACTACTATAGTGTTCAAGTAGGTGGATTAACCGCAAAGGCAAAAGAAATATGGTGAAAATGAAACACATCAGACATACACCGGCTATTTATAGCTCGTTAGGGAACCTTTTATTCCACTTTTTACCACTTTTTACAATTTTTTTATCTATTCTTTCTTTACCCTAAATCAATCACATCCACATATCTCATCACATCCACAAATCTCAACCACTCAACTCCACTCATTCTCTCTCTCTTATTTTATATTAAAAACCTTTAAAAATCATTATAATCTATTCCCTATCACCTAATTAATTTGACGTCGACAACAACAAAATGTAAGCCTTCATCCTAATAAATTTGACATTGGCTACATGACTCATTAATAGACATTCTGTTCTATTAACCCGCAAACAAATTGTCCAGTTAGTTAAAAGAATGCGCAATACTTTCACTTGGTTGTACTAAATTCTTGATCTCAAAATGTCCACAGTGGCATTTGAGGACGCCCAAGAGTCCTGTAAAAGTACAAAGACAATAAAATGAACCAAGTAAGGGTAATGCAATAATAATCTATCAACACAAGACATTATGCTGGCTATACTTTCAAATTAATATAAAGCTCAGTATTTATTGAGAATGATTAGGTCCCAGCTACTGGGACCTTCTAGCGCACTGCCCCCTGAATACAGTGGGGCCTCTCGGGGGGCTATTCTCTTGTTGGAACCAGAGCAAGCCTGCAGTATTTAAAAGCAAACTTTTAAAACAAAAAGTAACTAAAATAAGGAATTAAAGACACCTCAAGCATTGTGTATCAAACAAAATCCATTAAAATTTAACCAACGAAGGGATTTTACACATTCACGTTGAAATTTAAGGAGCAATTGCTTGTTATTTGCAAACATATGGTACCAGTCCACTCATAGATTTCAATAGAAAATTCCTACAATAATATCAAATTCTTAAGAAAATAGAAGTTGAAGTTCCATTTTTTTCTTGTAATCCGTTTTAATCTTTTGTTGGGAATCTTTCTTTTGTCTTTGGGAGGAGTAAAGCTTGAATACAGAAATTTTTAGGCTCCATCATATTTATTTCAAAAGCAAAAAAGTATAATTTAATCAAATATATGGGATTACAAAGTCATCATTCATCCTATACATTGACGTTTTATCTAAATCCCCCAACCTGTTGTGATTAAGATTGGCAGCCTAAGATAATCAATGATAACCTCATCAATTGTGTAAGAAAAGCCTGACATGCTTAATCTACACCATAAAAATCATGGGGCAAAGCAAATATGCCAAATTAGATTGCTAAACAGAAAATTGAATCGGGTTAACATTATTTCCAAGTCAAAAGCTTACTTGGAGTAGCTATATCACCGTGAATGCTACCGTTTGACATATATATGAAGATGCTACAAATAGCAATTTCACCAACAGTTATTATCATAATGCTTCTATGCAATACACATCAATTTATTATATTATATGCCCATCAAGTCTCACAATAACCAATTTTCCCACATAACACACAGGACATCAAAAATTAACTAACCCCAATTGTCTACATCTATAAATTCGAACAAATAATCGGCTTTCAGAGTCTTACAATAGCACTTTGTAAGATGAGTATGTTGGAATAATTATAAATAATTATTCAATATGTGGGGCTACACATGTGTTTTAAATATGAGCTGACTATCTTAAGGTTTAGCCAATGTTAAGAGCGTGTTCTCCTACAAGTTTTGACACATTTTTACACATTTCTATACACAAATTTTATGGGATTTACCTGTACTACACCAATCTCCATCATTTAATTCCACTGATTCTCTTTCCTATATCACATCAAAATACATAAAAACACATATCCTAACCTAAAAGTGATCGATAAAGTTTGATTTGGCTAATTGGGTATTAAAGGGATCGTGGAATTAATGTGTAGAAACCAGTTCGTATTTTTAAATTGATGAGGGGCCAATTTAAAAATATTAAGAATAGTTGCAGCCCTATCAACTATCTATATAAAGGGGTCATGGTCCCCAATTATGTGTATGTTTTGTTATCTCTGTATCCCCATCAACAAAGAAGAAATCCAAAAGAACTACGCATCAATTAGTAAATCATAACCCGTTGTTCAGATCTCAATCCAGATTATGGAATCAGGTATGCTTCCGCTTTCTGTTCTTCTTCTCTCTTTGAATTAAGATGGGTATTCAGTAATTAAATTTGGATTTAATCCCAACAAGTGGTATCAGAGCCAATCCATCCTTGATTCATAGAGGAGTAATAATTTTGAAACTTAATTATTGGATTTTATGTTTTAAGAATTGGGATTTGCCGACAATATATTTATTATGAAATCAGAATTACTATGTCTCTCGAAACATGGATCATAATTTGCCGTGGAGTTATTTCGGTAACTCGGATGTATAATACTGTGTAATTATTTGGGTACAAGTTCACTGCTTTAATTTTCGTGTCGATTATGGAATCAGTTTGCAGCCAATTGGTTCACGTCTTGAGACTAAAGTTGGAATATGGACACGTATTTAATTGAGGTGTATGGTATGGTATGAAGTTACTACTTTGACTTTTCAAAAAAATTCTTATGTTATGTATATATATATATATATATATATATATCCATTCAAGCATATGGTATTATCACAATAGGTTCTCGACTTTCTGTTGGGGTTTTGAATCCCCTCAAATTTACCCTTTATTATTTGAACGACGTCTTATGATTATATATTTCTACAATTGAAATTTTTTTATGGGAATTTTATGCACGACCGACAATGTTTTTTCATTTGAATGTTTGGTTGATTTGGAAACGTCCATATACATACTGGCTATGTGAATATTCCATTGTTATTAATTGAAGAACTCTCTTGATTCTACTTGTGGTTTTAAATTACATTCGGCTGAATTTTGAGTTTGTTTTAATTCTATAAATTCAATTTCAAGAAAAATCAATTAAAGTTTAAATAATGATTATCTAATATTTTACATAAATTAGTCGACATAAGATGTCGCTAAAGTGACCTCTTTTATGAAGATTAGTCTATTGTGAGATATTAGATGTTTATGTCTGTGTCTATTCATGCAGGTATTAGGCGGCCCAAAGGAAGGCTAATATTTGATCGAATTTCATGCTCATCTAGGGTGGTAAACGTGTAACAATTATTCGGTTTCCATAGGAATAATACGTCAATCCAAAAAGGGGCTTATTATTTGGCGTGACTTATTGTTAATGTTTGATCACTATAACAAGAATACCACTTGCAGTTAATATTACTGTCCAAAGACTTAATATTAATGTTGTGCTAGGTATCTTGTGATGGGTTTGCCATTATTTGAATTTATTGATTATCATTATGGATATTGATATGAGCACAAAATTTATTTGGTTATTTTTTGTTCCCTTTTCAATTAATATGTCTGCTAATACTATATCTGCCAATTTAAGCTCTATTCCCATGCTTAATAGGACCAATTTCAAGGATTGGAAAGAGAACATATTAATTGTTCTCGATTGCATGGATCTAGACCTTGCACTAAGGATTGAGCAATCCACTCATCTTACGGATGAAAATTCACTCAATGATAAGAGAAACTTTGAGAAGTGGGATCGCTCAAATCGTATAAGTCTAATGATCATTAAGCGCGGCCTTCTGGAAGCCTTTATGGGCGCTATATCTGAAGAGGTTACTGATGCTAAGGATTTCCTTGCTGAAATTGAGAAGCGTTTTGCGAAAACGATAAGGCTGAAACAAGCACGCTTCTGCAAAGCTTGATTCCAATGAAGTATAAAGGCAAAGGAAATCTTAGGGAGTACATCATGCAGATGTCTCACACTGCTTCAAAACTTAAGGCATTGAAACTCGACTTGTCTGATAACTTGCTCGTTCATCTGGTATTAATATTGCTTCCTGCACAATTCAGTCAATTTAAGGTCAGTTATAATTGCCAGAAGGAGAAATGGACTCTTAACGAGCTCATCTCATATTGTGTGCAAGAGGAAGAAAGCTTGAAGCAAGAACTCACTAACAGTGCCCATTTAAGTACCTCTAAGGCAGCACCTCTAAGGCTAACATCACTAAAGATAAGGGTAAGAGAATGATGAAAGAATATGAAGCTACTCCTAATGGTCCAGCACAAAAGAAACAACAAAAGGATACTGAGGGCTGTTTCTTTTACGAAAAGTCTGGACACGTGAAGAAAGATTGTGCCAAATATCACGCTTGGCGTGCAAAGAAAGGCACAATCTTTTACTTTGTTCTGTTCTGAGGTTAATTTAGCTTCAGTACCTAGAAACACTAGGTGGTTAGATTCCGGTGCAACTACTCATATAAGTGCTTCTATGCTGGGTTGCCTGACCTGTTGAAAGCCAAATGATGGTGAAAGACACATCTTTATGAACGATGTCAAAACGGTAGAAGTTGATGCAATAGGCACATTTAGATTACTGTTAAGAACTGGTTATTATTTGAATTTGAAAGACACTTTTGTGGTACCATCTTTTAGACGGAATTTGGTTTCTATTTCTTTATTGGACAAGTCTGGTTATTGTTGTTCATTTGGAAACAATCAATTCAGTCTTTCATTAAATTCAAACAATATTGGTATTGGTTCATTATGTGCTTATGATAAGTTGTATTAGCTTGATACTATTGCATCGTATAATGAAACCTTGTATTGGAATCAAGTGGTACCAAGCGTATATTAAATAAAGAAAATTCGGCGTCATTATGGCACAAGCGCTTAGGTCATATCTCGAAAGCTAGAATTGAGAGACTTGTGCCTGATGGCATTTTAGATTACATCGACTTTACAGACTTGCACATCTGTGTTGATTGTATTAAGGGAAAACAGACCAACACTAGGAGACTAGGTGCCAACAGAACTTCGAACGTTTTAGAATTTATTCATGCGGATATTTGTGTGCCCTACGGCTTCTTGGAATGGTCAACAATATTTTATATCATTCATAGACGATTATTCATGTTACGGCTACCTATATCTCATTCATGAGAAGTCTCAGTCTCTGAACGTGTTCAAGGCTTTTAAATCCAAGGTTGAGAATCAGCTCAACAAAAGAATTAAAAGTGTTAGATCTGACTGTGGAGGTGAGTACTACGGTAGATATGATGGTTCAGGTGAACAACGTCCAGGACCATTCGATAAATTCCTAGAATAATATGGAATTGTCCCTTAGTACACCTTTCCAGGATCCCCTAGTATGAATGGTGTGGCTGAGAGACGAAACAGAACTACTCTGGGGAGAAGCAATAAAGACTGCATTTTATATTCTTAATAAAGTACCGACTAAAGCAGCTGTTAAAACACCTTATGAACTTTGGATAGGCAAAAAGCCTAGTTTAAAGCATTTTCACATTTGGGGATGTCCACCTGAGGCGAGGCCTTATTAGGCCACATGAAAATAAATTGGACTCCAAAACTATTAGCAGCTACTTTGTTGGTTATTTTGAGCGATCTAGGGGCTATAAGTTTTACGATCCCATGCTCCGGTCAATCTTTGAGACGGGAACTACAAGATTTTTTGAAGATGTTGAGCTTGGGGGAAGAAATAAGGTTAGAGACATTATCTTTGAGGAGGAGTCGGTTTCGATTCCTACTATCGCTTTTGACAATGCGCAGGATTCTACACCTGTGATTGATCAAGAAGTGAATCAAGAGCCTCAACAAGATAATATTGAACAACTCCCCATTCAGAATGAGGAAATTGTTCCAGAAGAACAAACTCAACAACCTTATGAATTAAGGAGATCCACCAGAGAAAGGAGAAGTGCTATTCTACATGATTATATAGTATTTCTCCAAGAACGTGAGGAGGATATTGGAATGTTGGAAGATGATCCAATCAACTTTCATTAGGCCATGCAGGGTTCTAACTCTCAAAAGTGGATTGATGCCATGAATGAGGAGTACAAGTCTATGCAAGATAATAAGGTTTAGCATCTTGTCCCATTACCAGAAGGTGCAAAAGCCATTGGCTGCAAACGGATATTTAAAACCAAGAGGGATTCAAAAGGTAATGTGGAAAGATATAAGGCTCGTCTTGTTGCTAAAAGCTTTACCCAAAAGGAAGACATCGACTATAAAGAGACTTTCTCTACGGTTTCTACGAAAGACTCTTTTAGGATAATTATGACGCTTGTTGCACATTTTGATCTTGAGTTACATTAGCTGGATGGAAAGAAGGCATTTCTCAATGGTGATATTGATGAAACGATCTATATGGTGCAAGCAGAAAACTTTGTGTTAGGCGATCCAAATAATATGGTTTGCAAATTAAAGAATCCATCTATGAGTTCAAGCAAGCCTCTCGTCAATGGTACCATAAATTTCATCAAGTAGTTATCTCGTTCGGTTTTGAGGTAAATGCTATTGATGATTGTGTGTATCACAAGTTCAGTGGGAGTAAGTATATTTTTCTAGTTTTGTATGTGGATGACATACTGCTTGCTACTAATGATACAGGCACACTGCATGAAGGATCAATTAGCAGGTACGATAAAAGTGCTTGGTTAGGCTAGCAGGGGTGCTGAGATAGATCCTGGCGAAGGGAAGACACGAATACAACATGCCCAACTAGAGTTTTGGCGCAATCACCATATTCCAGTTAATTTTGCACAAAAAGTCGAGAATGGAAAAAAGGAAAAGGTAAATGGATGCCATAAATTAGCTAGGAATGTTTAATTGTCAAAAAGGGATGGAAGGTGGAATGAATTAAACCGGTATTTATATTAATTTACTTATCGCTGGCAGCAAGGAAAGGATTGCACCCTGCAATTGTAGAAGGTTGGTTGGTAAAAGGTGCGAATCAAACCACCCCATGTAAATCAGTTTATTCCTTTTAGCAATAAATTATTCAAATTTTACGATTAAAAATGAAAATAGATAGGGTGGTTCCTGCCCATTTATAAAAGAACTGAAAGTAGACAGAAACATATTTTCAGAAGCCTTTGATGTCCATGGACTTACTAGCGTATTCATTTGCGATCCAAGTAGTTATAAAACTTGTACGTACAGTGTTAATCATATCCTTGTATAAATGTTATACTCCAATTAGTGTAATTTCTCAGCCTAAATTAGTGCAATTTCATTTCATTTTCTCATATAATAATATAATATAATAGGCATGTGCAATTGTGCTTTACTTCTCTGAACATTTAAGGTAGGTCTGTTTGGCATACTCGACCGTACCAAGGAAAAATAATATTTTCTTCCACAACACTGTTAACTATTATCTTCAGTCTTGTTTACTACAGCAGAGCAATCTCGATTGCTTTGCAAAATGGTTTTTGCAAAAATGGATTCCAACCAAGAGCGAAGCTGATTAGGAAAAACAAAAATTTGGTTATTATGGCTAATGAGTCTCAATGTAGCCTTACACGATCTGACAATTTTTCCTCTTTGAATACATTAGATTTGAAAATGATCTAACTCTATAAACATTGTGGTGAAGTTAGAACATCTTGCTACTTTTTATGGGTGAGGAACCTACCTCCTACTTGGCCAACAGATTGAGGACCAATGCTACTATTCTCCTGAAATTTTTCATCTAATTTTTTCTTATATTGGTCACTAACATGATTGAACCTTGGCCCCCAAAACATTTGCAACTACACTCCCCCAAACTACAGGCTAGGACATGGTTGGTATAATGAATCAGTTCCTCCCTAAATGTTATTTTGTACCCAGGTCGTTGGAAGTGGGTTCATAATGTTGTTATGTAACTCACAACAAACATGATAATCTAGCCCATATCCACTTCCCCACCTGGGTTCATAACAACAAACATGGCTTCCTTAACAAGACTTTGAAACCTATTAGTAGGATTTTTAACTTAGACACTAAGCAAGTTTTATCATTCATTTAGGATGACAATATTATTTAAGGCTTTGCCATTTGAATCGCTCATTCATTTAAGATAAGAAACAAAAACTCCAAATAGATCAACTCGAGCATTTTATTATATAGTATGGTATTAACTAGAAGTATAATGAAAAGTAAATAATTATAACTCAAGTTACGCCGAATTTCAAATTAATACATTACGCACACCTTAGGCAACGATTTAAGTTGATCATTTATAGCACTAAATTACAATAAAATCAAACATGGGAGTCAATATTTTTCAGATTTGTACAAATCATAATCCAAAATTGTTCTGCCCAAATGAGAGAGATATAATTGCAGTGTCAATATATCTAAATCTCACTTTACATAAGGATACAAAGTTAACCTTATAGGAAATTCTTTCGAAGTGATGATTGACCTTTGAAAGGCAACTCAACTCAACACAAATTAGTAGATTACAATAGTGAGTGCCCACCATTTCATTTCAAGAAAATCCTGGCATACCCAAGCGAATATGTGGTGCAACTTCATGTGATGTTTAAATATTACCATATGATTTTACCATGTCCTAATTCAACAAGATGCTTATTTAACATGCTTAAGAGGTGGAATAAGCTACTCACGAACGACTTCCATTCAAATTTTTGAAGAGATTGGACTTAATGTTATTTTGTTCCATTAATGTCACTTTTTATTTTCATTTTTAAAAAAACTAAACTAAACTTCATTCGTTACAAAATGCAAACAAAAGGCGAAAGAACAATTTAGCCACTTCACAGATATTTGAGAAATACTTAGATTTAACAAATCGAATTCGGTGCCTCCAAAAGTCGCCAAACCTATTTAACTGCCACCATTGCATGATTAAAGCATCCCATATCTCAGAATCCCAAAACCGTTCCCAACTCACCCTCCTTTGCGCCCATCAAAAACAACTAATGACTTTCTAAAGAGACACTGATAATTGAAAAATGCTCATAGGATACATTGAATAACCGCATTAATCCATAGTTGATAACCTATTTCGTTTCAAAAAATAATGCTTTGTCCCTCATTAAAGCAAAGGTTCATTTTTCATTCTGTACCGCAACCGCGGGAAGTCCCCAGTGTCGTGACTCCTATAAAAGACATTGCAAATAGTCCTTCTATCGTTCCACCCATGAGTGGCATTCGGACTAAGAGAAATGGTTGTTTTCTCCATATAAATTTATTCCATGCTTTAGCAAGAGAGATTCATTTTGATTTACACTTCAAGTACTATGATTTGTACAAATCTTACAAATATTAATTTTATTTTGTTGTAATTTAGTACTATAAATAATCGACTTAAATTACTCAATCGTTGTACAAATCTAACAAATATTAATTCTACATCGCATTTAATTTTATTGTAATTTACTACTGTAAATTAACGATCAACTTAAATTGAGTTACTTTTTAGCTTTCAGTATACTTCTAGCACAACTATGAAATTGATACGTTAACAAAATGTGAGAGTTTATCACTATTTGAAGTTTTTGTTTCTCATCTTAAATGAATGATCAATTCAAAATGGTAGGTAGATCGATGCTGGTATGTTTTGAATGTTAAGATGCAAATTGTTCAACTTGTATTATATATAGTGCACAGTACTATCGGGATAGAAATGTATTTATTTACAAGAGTCAAGACTGTTTGTATTCTCAAAGTGCAATCACTTCATGTATTTAGTATTTACTAATATATTACAAATAAATTAATCAGAAAATCATAGTAATAATTTGATTTTGATTCATTATTATATATTCTTTTTTAAATTAAGGAAATTCATTATTATATTATGAAAATATAATATTATCTAAGTAGTACTCATATATTATTTATCCTTCATAATCTCTATTGTGATGATGATGATGATGATGATGATAATAATAATTATTATTATTATTGTTATTATTATTATTATTATTATTATTATTATTATTATTATTATTATTATTATTATTATTTGTAATTGCATCCATTCATTAGAAAAAAAATTAATTATTACATTTTATAAATTGATAAGATCTTTATTACAAATTTCAGTTAAAAAAAATGCAAAAATTAGTACAAACTGAACTTTATTTTTTATTGTCATGCATACGAGACCTCAATTATTAATTGAGGTTGTATACGTGAAGTTTCTTCCTATCGAGCATGCTATATACAATGATTTTGATACCACTTCGGCAGGTGCAACAGGCTGAGGTGGTGTTTGGGTCCAAGAAGCTCACATCTGGGTTCGGGCTCGTTACGCAACAACTATCACCACCACCACCATTACGAATGGGCGGTCCTTGGTGAGGTCCGCAATCAACCTTGCAACAGCAACCTCTCTTGTCCTTAAAACTAAAATTTAACAGTAGCAATGGAAAATCAGTGCATCCCGAATCCATGCATCGTGTAGAGGATGAGATCAGCGAAGGAGGAGCACCAGCAGTTTGGCCTTTAGAAGGTGGCAAGGCTGGGGGACAAGCACCGAGACAAGCAGGTGTGATGGACAACAAGAAGAAGATCGACAAAATAAAGTTTGCCATTGTATAGAATACAGATGGAATAAATCAAATTTTAACGGGGTAGCAATGTATTTATAATACTATATGATGGATAAGGATACAAACCTATATTTTTTAAATTCTTTTTATCAATATCTAAAGGTAACAAATTCTATTTATGTTGATTTGATACCATCATTTCCAAAAAATACTCCAAACCTATATTTGAAATAATGATATCAAGTTAAGATTTTTTTTTTCAAATTATGGATTTATTTAAGGACCACATTCTCATAATGTGATGTATTTATCCAATGGCAATAGAATAAAATTTTGTAAAAAACAGAAATCGAATGCAAGAATTAATTTAATTTTATCGGATATATTTTCATTTATTTGTTTTTGGAACTAGGTTGATTTTTACATTTTTGAATTAGGCATATATACAGGTTTTTTATTAATTAGTTTGGTCGAATATTGAAATTGAATGGACTTACTACTTAACTATTAACAGACTATATTGTGATAATTGCTGGCTAATTTTGAATTATTGTTTACTTAGTTACTTAATGTTTCTAACTATTCTATGATTATGAATTGCAATTTACACAATTTTAATATATATGCTAACTTGCACAACAAAATGGGAGATAACTAGTTGCATGATAATTTGATGGGCAAGATAAAAGAGTAAGAGGTATTTATCGTATTTTATAGTTCATTAGAAATTTAAATAGTGATTAGGACATTTGTAATTCTACGATGTTGATAATGTTGATGTACTTCCAATCGGAGCCTTAAACTTGGACCCAGTTGATCTTTTTTGCCCTGCTTCTTGTAATTCCAGAACCGATGAAACCTTCCAAGGAAAATCCATTTTCAATTGTTAATTTTTTTTTTTGTTTTTTAATTTATAATACCCAATTATATTTCTCAAATTTAAATTAGATGGCATTATGCTACGCCTAGGGATTAGGAAGTCCTTCATCGCATTTACGCAAGACAAAACCCTCGTGTGATGCCCCAAGTTCTAAGAACTTGGAACGTTAGTTCTTTCTCGAAAATATTGCTTTTTTTTAAATACTAATAAATATATCAATAAATGCGGAAAAGTAACAAATAATTAAGATGCCGAAATTCATTTAAAATAACAACCACTTTAGGGTATTTTAGATAAGTTCGATCTCTGGTAACTCAAAACATCTAACATTAACTACTAAATAATTCAAAACATTTAAATAACGTACTATAATACATTAAGTTTGCTTAAAATAACAAAGGAAACGAATTTCTTATTTAATAAACCCTAGAGAGCTCCACACCTCCGATCTCCTCGATCTTTAATTTGTTCATTGATAGAGAAAATGTGAGTATTTAAAATACTCAATCAACCCCCCGCCCTCAACAATTAACATATATTACAAATTAAATTCACATAATTATCATTCATCATAAAATACGAACATGTATGTAATACAGGTTCGTTCATCATCCCTCTTAATATTGTACGTCATCATAGTGTTTAAAAGCACATCGTTATTATTTATTAGGCTAAAGGCGGTCATCACAAGTGCTATTAAACACATCGTAAGTAGGCCAAGAGCCTATCGTCATTGTACCGAGGAAGCACGTCATAAGTAGGATAGAAACATATCGTCACATAACATTTACATGTAGCATTTATAAGAATATTAATTGTAAATGCGCACATGTGAAATGTACCTTTTTTCTTTTTTTTTTTAAAGGGAGACTACCATAAACCTTTAGTCGAGTATTGAGCTTACTAACGGTGAGAAGTCAGTCCTCTGTTGTCCGTACGCCTTGTCTAGTTAAATAACGAGTTTAATTTTTGTTAATACACGCACATATTAAGTATTTATAGGTTATATTGAACTTATAGACCAAAACTGCAAGATTATAAAAGTTTGAGAGTCGATTTGAAACAATATAATAGTTTGAGGACCTCATATGCAATAAAATGAACTAAAAGTATTTTGGACTAAATTATAAGATTTTTAAAACATGGGGGCTTAATGCAATTAAAGTTTGGGGCTATCTTAAATAAGAATAAGAAATTTGATGATTAAAAGTGAAATAAAAGTTTGGGGGCTAAGGATTAGAATTTAAATAAACCTTAAAGCCTACTTAAATAAAATAAATAACTTGGGGACTTAATTTGTAAAGATAATCTAGGAGGGACTAAATTACAGTAATTAAAGGCTGAGGATTTAAAATTAAATAAAATCTAAGGACTAACTTAAATAAAAGAAAAGACGTATGGGGACTTGACATGTAAATACTCTAATAAATCAAGAAAATGGCACAAAACAAATAAGTCGACTTCTCCATCTCTCTCGTCTATCTCTCTCGGCCGACCATCCGCAAAACAGGGGAAATTTTTTTCCGGCGGTCATGACGCTGCCAGCCACTGGAGAGGCTGGCGGTGGTGGGTGATGTTAGTTGCGAAGTTATTTGAAGAAATCGATGAAGATAGTGCACAAATTTGGGGGTTGAAGGTTGAGGAAAATTTTGGGATTTCTTGAAATTCAATATGTCTTTCTTCATTTTTCTTGTTTCTAAAGGTTCTGTTGAGTTCCTTGAAGGTGTATTAAGGTGGAGACGAATAATTTGAGTGTTTTTGGTGTTGATGTATGTATGTATAGCCGCTATATATGCATGTATCTGTGCGCATGTGTGTGTAGGTGTTCTTGCTGCATTTTTGCTGTGTGTGTAATCGTGGCTATGTTCTTGCAGTGAGATTTCTACCGTGTACTGTAAAGTTCGTAGTGATAGAGAAACAATGAAATATCAGCTAATAATGCTTGAATATGAAATGAATGTAGAGACATCAGAATTACCTATAGAAACTCCTTGTTGTTATTGTTTGATATGTTGATGAGAATGGATGGAATGAGGTTGATGATGATAATTGAGAAAAATGAGGATGTTGATAGGGTTACGATTTGGATTAATTTCGAAAACAAGTATATAAAGGGTCTTCTAGGGTAAGAACTTAGTTAGGGTGTTTTTATTGGGTTAAAACATAAATGGGCCTATAAATGGTCTTCTAACTAAAGTTGGGCTCAAATGAAATAAAAACTAAGATTTTTGCACCAAAATGAATAAATTTGTAAGTTTGGGTCCTCAAAATTAAATTTTGAAAATAAATAAATTTTTATAAATTACTTTTTTATAATAATTAAATAAATAATATAAAATAAGACGAGACTAGCAGACGTTATTAAATTCTATAAGTAAAGCCGCAATGACACGTTCTATATTTTATTTAATTAAATATTTTTTATTTAAGAAAAATTTGCGGTCACTGCAACCTTACCCTCTTAAAATAATTTCGTTCTCAAAATTTAAACTTACTCTATCTATAAAGTTTGGGTATTTGGATAGAATTTTTTCTTCTTTCTCCCATGTTGTATCCTCTTTGCCATGACTACCCTATTGGATCTTGACTAGAAGAACTCTTCTGTTTCTCAAAACATGAACCTTTTGATCTATGATGGTCACGGGTGTCTCTTGATTTGATAGATCCTTCCGAATATTCAAAGATTGAAAGTTCACCACATGACTCGGGTTATAGACGTACTTCCTCAACTGTGACACATGAAATACATTATGCACAGATGAAAGCTCAGGTGGCAAAGCCAAGCGATAAGCTACTATCTCGATTTCTTCTAATATCTCGAATGGTCCAATGAACCGTGGTCTCAACTTTCCTTTCTTCCCAAAGCATATGATACCCCTCATTGGAGACACTTTAAGAACACTTTCTCTCCAACCTCAAATTTCAAGTCCTTTCTTGATACGGACCTCGTTGGGCTTGATGCCGACGCAACCCAATCTAACCCAGAAAAGCTAAACAACTGCCAGTGATCGAGAAACTGACGACCTTCTACTCACGCAATGGACAATAATACGCTGAAACCTATCACCTTCGACTTTGCGTAGTAGACAGTCGGTAGTGGTGAACGCCACAAGAGTTGATCACACTCTTGATAAGTTCGGTTTGTTCAAAAGAATAAGAAGAGAAGATTGAAAATCTTACTCCAGCAAAGCATGAAAGCTTCTTCAATATATTTGAACCAAAGTTGAAATACAAATGAACTTGTTAGCCATGTTTATACAAACCAATAAAGACACCAAGCTTGGTCAAAAAGCTAGCGAAATATAATAAAATAGTCAAAATATCCAAAAATGGACAAAAAATGCACAAGGGACAAAACGTGTGGCAAAAGCATGCTTTGTTGAAAATTTAGCATGTGCAGCCTTCAGTGTTTTTGCTATAACTTTTGATTCCGATATCGGATTGAGTCAATTCAAATTGCGCTGGATGCTAGACTCAATGGGATAAATATCTTTAGAGGCATCAACTTCAAAATCCCACTCGTGTCAAAGATGTGTATATTTGAAGCTCAATGAGCCTTCAAATCCTTATCTCTCTCGTCTCTAATACTTAGGTAGATGATTTCTTTTGCTTCATGAGCTCCCAATGGACGGGTTAAGCTCTGAGATGACCCCTTAGAAGAATTTTGGGATACTTCTTGAACCAATGTCGTCATTGCTCGACCCATTTTCTTAGCTCGGCTTCGTATAATTGGTCCAATTGGTAAGTGGGGTGTCTTGGTCGGCGTGGAGCTACCCAAAATCATATCATCCCCTTTATCTTCAGGCCCACGAATTGGTTTCTACATTTACCGGAATGAGATAAGAGATGTTAAACATGGAAGATACATTATACTCACGGGGGAAGTTGTGCTTATATGCATTGTTGTTGATTCTTTCAATCACTTGGAAAGGACAGTCGCCTCATGGAAGTAGCTTCAACCGCCTTAGCTTGGGAAACCTTTCCTTTCTTAGATGTAGCCACACCCAGTCTTCCAATTAAAAAATCATCTCTTTGCACCCTTTGTTCACCCTAGTCGAGACTTGTTGATTTTTCTTCTCAATCTGCATTTTTACCTTCTCGTGCATTGATCAAACAAGCTTAGTCTTTTGTTTACCATCCAAGCTATCCCTTTCACTCATAGGTAAAGGAATCAAATCTAACGAGATTAGCAGATTAAAACCATGAATTACTTCAAAAAGCAAAAATTCAGTCGAAGAATGTATAACATGATTATAAGCAAATTCAGCGTGTGGCAAACATTCTTCATAAGTTTTAATATTTCAACTAATGATAGCACGTAGCAATTGGGAAAGAGTACGGTTTACTACTTCTATTTGGCCATCAGTTTGGGGATAGCTAGTAGTTGAAAATAATAGATTATTCCCTAGTTTTCCCCACAAAGTATTCCAGAAGTAGCTCAGAAATTTAACATCTCCATCTGACACAATCGTCCTACGTACCCCCTGTAGTCGAACTATCTCATCAAAGAACAAATCGGCAATGTGACGTGCATCATCAGTTTTGTGACAGGGTATAAAGTGGGCCATTTTGCTAAAACAATCACCTACCACAAAAACCGAATCTCTACCATTTCTTGATCTAGGGAGCCCCAAAATGAAGTGCATTAACAAGTCTTTGTATGGTGATTGGGGTACAGGAAGGGGAGTGTTCTCGAGGTAAGACTCTAGCTTTGGCCTTCTTACATATAATGCAATGCATGCAAATTCTCTGTACATCTCGTTTCATCTTAGGCCAATAGAAATTGTCTTGCAACACATCTAACGTCTTTTGAACACCGAAATGTCCCATGAGGCTTCCACAGGAGCCTCCTTGACCAACAATTCTCACATAGAACTAGAAGGTATAGACAGTTTGTTCTCTCAAAATAGGTATCAAATCCATTCCTTTCACAAGCAACATAGATGCTACCAACGTGCGGGTATAACGACCGCGGAAAAAATTTTAATGTTCAACACTTTACGACGTCGTTACGACTTCTCGCTTAAAATGAGAATTTCAATTAATATATAGCTTAGCAGAACAAAAATAAAATGAAATTTAATAATTTAATCGGGTTGAAATTTTATTACGGGCCAAGGTAGTTAATCGGGCTTCCAGCCCACCATATTTTCTTTCGGGCCAACCAATTCTCAGATAAATTTTAAAATGTGACTGTGATTGATAAGAACTCCTTTCTCAGCTAAATTCCCTCAACTCACGCCTTCACTCCACTCCTACTAACTCACGGCTCTACTACTCTTCCCTTATTTCTACTATACCTTCACCTTCAAGTCTCTCAAAACTTGTCCTCGAGGAGATTCATCTGCAAGACCAAGTTCCGAGCAAGCAAAAAAAAAAAAAACCATGTATCTCTTCAACTTTCGTAATAATTTCCATACTACAAATCTGTTAAGGAGAGAGAACTCATGCACACAGCCTACACACATGTACGCACAATACATAGACATATCCAACCTATGCAATCGTCCACGCTCACAATTCAAGCAGTTGGAAAAAAACATATATATGCATTCACAATCGAATCCTCAAGCCCGGATTTTTCAAACACTGAATTCGTATCATCATCTTCATCTTCATCATCCAAAAGAAGAAAAAAAAAAAAGGGAAAACAGGAAAAAAAGGAAAAGAGAATGAGGGACGAAATTATGAGATTTCCCGAGAAGGCAATCGGCCATGGATGCCCAAACTCAACTTCAAATTCCTTCCATATCTCCATCCTAAATTGGTAGTCGAACGTAGGAGAACCTTATACTTGAATCTTGTTGGCGATTTTGGCCGGAAAAGGGCTCGACCTCGCCGGCGGTTTGGCTCGATAGCAGCTGATGGGGGGCCCATCTCAGCCGAACACCAACCGCCACTGCTGCTGCCCGTGGGGCCGCCACACCCTGGTGGTAGGCAGTGGCTGCGGACGGCGGCGTCGCGGCAACGGCTCCACCGGTTTTCCCTTCTTCCTCTTTCTCTCCGTGTATGTATCGCGTATGTATGCCGGGGTGAAGAAGAAGAGTGAAGGCCCAAACCCGTTTACAAAGCCCACTTCGAGAACTTCCAGCCTCAATCCCCTAACTTCCAACTTTTATTTAATTCAGTCCCTTTAGTTTAGTATCTATTTTCAAATAGTTTAAAATGGTCCTCAAAATTATGATTTTACTTCAATTGACTCCCATTGAGATTATATCATTTGCAATTGAAGTCCCCATGTGCCTTATGTAACTTCAAAACAGTCCTTAAACCACTGAATTCTCTCAATTAAGTTCCAATCAAGTTTTAAAAGTTCAATTCCAACCCTTATAGTTTCGATTGAGCTTCGGATTAACCCTAGTTGAGTAATTACTTCATTGTCCACCTTCGAATCAATACTTCTCTTTAAATTAAGCTCAAAGAAATTTTCAAAGTTATCTTTTAGGCCCTAAAACTTCTATATAAATATGTCATGATCCGAATAAATTATTAAAGTGCAAATTTTAAGAATAAAATATTAAATCATGTTAATTGTTCTGCTAGGCGAGATTTACGAGGCACGCTAAGCGCTAACTATCACATCAGCTCTAGCTCAAGGATTTCTACAAGTACAACTATTTGAGGTGGGGATTACTTTGCAAAGTGTTACTTTTCGTTGACCATGTTATATGTTCTACGTACTTTTATAATTGCGAAATGCATGCTAGTTGTATTTTTACGGATTGTTGTGAGGGGCAATCACTTACGGGATATTGTTGTGGGTATCCAAACTATGTGATGGACCCAAGTTTCCATCTTCTACGGGATATCATCGGGGGTATCCAAACTATGGGATGGACCCAAGTTTCCATCTTCTATGGGGTGTCGTTAGGGGCATCCACCTTTACTTCTCGCTATGCACACGATTGTAACTGCGTGTATGTCATGTGATATGGTTGGCCGATTTTTGGTTGTTTTCCCCACTAAGTATGACTTCGTTGTACTCACCCCTTTATTTTAAAACATTTTCAGATTGAGGAGGTCGACGTGGTGGCGGCGGCAAACGTGGCATTATCAAGACTTTTAATTTATTTTATTCAAACTATTTAGCCCTTGAACATTTTAAACTGCAAGTGATCGTTGGATCTTCATTTTCCACATTGTCGGGATTTCGAGTATCGAATTGTTTATTTTCCGGAAACGTATTTATCTATTTATAAATATTTAATTCTTTTTATTTACAAGGAAAAAAAAAGAAACTTATCGAAATCTCGTGTGAAGTTAAAGTTTTAGAACATTTTGTAGCGCACCGGCTTTTTGAAGTTGGGGTGTTACAGTTTGGTATCAGAGCAAAGGTTTACCTTTCTGTAGACCCGCAAAAAAAAAAAAAAAAGAGTTTAAAGGAGCAACTTGAGATGAATGCCCGCTTTGCCACGCTATGTCGACTCCGAAAAATTAAAGGAAGAGATTTATTTTCGAAAGAACATCATTTTGTAAATTGAGAGATGAGGGTTGGATACAACATGAGAAGTTAAGCTATGAAACCTTACTGCACTCAAATGTCATGAAATGTGAAAAGTTGTTTACCCTCGTGCAGTACATGAACATATAAATATATATATTTTTCTGTAGTTGTATCCATGGTACCTTATTTATTTCTACGTTAATTGAGCTCAAGCATGTGATGTTAGTTTATGTACCTTTGAGAAAATTTTGAAACTTAGTCGTAGAATTTAGACTAAAATGAATTAGAAACGTCACCTAACTGGCCTTTTTCCATGGTGAGATGCAGCGGACATGTTCTTCAGTCAGCAGACTGACTAGGAAATGCTGATTAGTAGAAAGACCCTATGCGCAGGAATGCCGTGATTATGACGGGTATGTGTGGCCGGTGAATTATTACCTAAAGCAGCATATCCTGGAGATGCTGAGATTGTGGGTTGCTGCAAAGAAGAAGGGTCATCCAATTACGCCATTTAACACTATCCTTCGTCTCATTGGGATGATGCCTGATGACTGGGACGAGATTGTTGGTGACGTCTTCACGGAAATGTACAAAACCTTAGGGGCTCCTCCCCTACCCTTTTCCTACAGGGGGTTCACAAAGAGATTGCTGGAGAGGCTCGACGACGAGCAAGCGTTGGCAGAGGACGACCCCATGGGAGATGCTCGGCCCACAGAGCGGACCACACATTCTGATGCACCTCCGGCCGACTCAGACTCAAATGATGACTTCTATAAGAAACTTTGGGAAGATTAGAGTCTCTTAGGGCAGTAGCTAGTAGGATTTTATTCAATTGTTGGATGATATTTAGTCAGGTGTTTAGTAGGCTTGATTCATTTAATTCAGTAGGATTATGATGCATATGGGTTCCTTTGAGATTGGGGCTATGAATCTTGAACACTTGTTGCAGTTTCATTATTTTGTTTCTTGTCGAAACTTGAGTTGATAATAAAAATTTCTGATTGGTTCATTCTGTTTGATAAATCCATGAGATCGTATTCTTCTGTAACAAGTTGAATGGATGCTAAATCAACTCTTATTTTGGTTGATTAAGGAAATGGCACGCAGCAACACACAAGCTGGCCTCCTTCGTGACTTGTTGAGAGTCGTACAGGAGCTCAATCAGCAGAACAAAAATCAGAACCAGCACAACAATGACCAGAACGTAGGCAACCCACCGCCTCGTGCTAATGCCACCAGTCAGGTTATTGGCGAGTTTCGACGCTATAAGCCTCCTTCCTTCAATGGGAGAGATGGTCCCTTGGAAGCGGAAGAATGGTTGCGGGGCTTAGAGCGTATCTTCAAGCACATGGCTCTCCAGGATGCCCTAAAGGTGTCATGTGCGGAGTTTATGCTGACCGAGGATGCCGGTCATTGGTGGGAATCTCATCAACGCTCCTTAACAGAGGCTGATTGACGTGCCATGACCTGGACGCGATTTAAGGAGGTGGTGATGGAAAAGTACCTACCCCAAGAGCTCCGTGACGAGAAAGAGGCAGAATTCATCAATCTCGAGCAAGGGAAGATGACCCTTGTTGAGTATGAAAGGAAGTTTGAACAGATGTCCCGTTGGGCTCCCAGGTTGGTGGATACTGACATCACTAAGGCCAGAAGGTTTGAGAGAGGCTTACGTCCAGAAATTGGGGGCATACTGTCCGCTCACAGCTTCCCCACCTATGCCCAGGTTGTGAGGCAGGCACACATTGTGGCTTCCCGTATGAAAGTGGATCAGACCGCCCCGCAGACTGGGGATTCGTCTGGGAAACGAAAGTGGAATGGCCAAGAGAAAGGAAAGGGTAAGTTTCAGAATAAGAGAGGAAAGTCAGGAGGAGACTCTAGGGGAAAGAACGACACTGACATGACAGACAAGCCAACATGCCCTAAATGTGGGAGGCGCCACGGAGGACAATGTTTATATGATGCAAGAAGCCAGGGCACCTGGTTGGAGCCTGCCCCGAGGGTAAGAGCGAAGACACTCGAAAGAAGGGGAATGCCAGAGTGTTTGCACTTACTCAGCAGGAGGCTGAGCATGGGACGGACGTGATCACAGGTATGCTACAAGTATTTGATATACCTGCTATCATGTTGTTTGACTGTGGTGCTACGCATTCGTTCATATCCGCTAGTTTTCGTGCTAAGGTTGGAAGTCTATGTGAAAACGTGAATGATGACCTAGAAGTTAGCATTCCTTCAGGAGTAACGATTAGTGTTAAAAGGAAAGCTAGAGCCGTTAAATTTGAACTTGAAGGAAAGAAGTTAGAGGCTGATTTGTATGTTATAGACATGAAAGATTTTGACGTTATATTGGGAATGGACTGGTTTAGTAGTAACTATGCCACTATAAAGTGTCACGAGAGAGAGATACTCTTCCAGAAGCCTAGGGAAGAGGATTTCTCTTTCTTTGGGGCGAAGGTTGGAACCATACCCCGAATTGTATTAGCATTGAAGGCGGAAGGGATGTTGAAGAAGGGTACCTGCCAGGGGTACTTGGTAAACATGGTTGGTACACAGCCGACGGAGCTAACCCCGATGGACGTGCTAGTGGTGCGGGATTTTGTGGACGTGTTCCCTGAAGACTTGCCAGGGATACCCCCTGATAGGCATGTGGAATTTGCAATCGAATTGGTACCCGGAGCCGCGCCTGTGTCCAAAGCGCCGTATAGGATGGCACCGAAGGAACTCCAAGAATTGAAAGTGCAGCTACAAGAGTTACTAGACAAAGGTTTCATCCGACTCAGTGTATCCCCTTGGGGAGCACCAGTACTCTTCGTGAAGAAGAAAGATGGGTTGATGAGGATGTGCATCGACTACAGAGAATTGAACCATCTTACAGTTAAAAACAAGTACCCGTTGCCACGAATAGAGGATTTATTCGACCAGTTGAGAGGTTCCAGTGTATTCTCTAAGATTGATCTGAGGTCAGGTTATCACCAGCTCAAGATCAAAGAAAGTGACATACCCAAGACTGCATTCCGGATGCGATATGGTCATTACGAGTTCACTGTAATGCCGTTTGGTTTGATAAATGTACTAGCCGTTTTCATGGACTTGATGAACCGTGTCTTCTATCCGTACCTCGATCGGCTCGCTATAGTCTTCATTGATGATATACTTGTGTACTCAAGAGATAAGACACAACATGAGGAGCATCTCGGTATGGTATTAAAGACTCTTCGCCAGGAGAGGTTATAAGTGCGAGGTTTGGCTCGATCGCATTGGCTTTTTGGGGCACATTGTAACTGCCAATGGCATCGAGGTCGACCCAGCCAAGGTTGAGGCGGCTTCAAATTGGAATAGGCCAATGAATGTGGGTGAAATTCACAGTTTCCTGGGCTTAGCTGGTTACTATCGAAGATTCATCGAAGGATTTTCTAAGATAGCTAGTCCCTTGACACAGTTGACTCGGAAGGGAGTGGAGTTCAAGTGGACAGGCAAATGTGAGGAGAGCTTTCAGATGCTTAAATAGAAATTGATGACAGCTCCAGTGTTGGCGATTCCAGAGGGATCCGAGGGATTTGTGATCTACAGCGATGCATCCAAACAAGGATTGGGTTGTGTACTGATGCAACACGGGAAAGTGATCTCCTATGCCTCTAGACAGTTAAAAACTCATGAGCAGAACTATCCAACACATGATTTGGAGCTGGCCGCAGTAGTTCATGCTCTAAAGATCTAGCGACACTATCTCTATGGCAGCAAGTGTGAAATATACACTGATCATAAGAGCCTCAAGTATTTCTTCACTCAGAAAGAGTTGAACATGAGGCAGAGGAGATGGTTAGAGTTGGTTAAGGACTACGACTGTACGATCCTCTACCACCCGGGTAAGGCTAATGTCGTGGCCGACGCGCTGAGCAGAAAGACGAGGAGTCAGTTGGCTGCCTTGCCGACTGGCTAGGAACAGCTGATTATGGATCTTGCTAATATGAGGATTGAAGTTGTGAGTCATCCGCGTCGCACAGATACTATTATAACAGCCTTGGTAGTACAGCCTACGTTGAGGGACAGAATCAAAGAGGCACAGAAGGATGACAAGTTCTTGGACAAGATTAGGGAGCGAGTACAGGCAGGCAGTATTAAGGATTTCGCGATAGCTACAGATGGCACTCTCGTGTTTAAAGGGAGGCCCTGTGTTCCAAAGGACGAGACCCTGAGAAATGAAATCCTTGAAGAAGCCCATTCTTCGCCTTACACTGCACATCCGGGAGGTACAAAGATGTACCAGGACCTGCGAAAGGGGTATTGGTGGAGAAATATGAAGAGATCGATTGGCTCGTTCGTGGAAAGATGTATGACCTGTCAACAGGTGAAAGCTGAGCACCAACGACCGTCAGGGTTGTTGAATCCACTTGAGATTCCGGAATGGAAATGGGAGCATATCGCAATGGACTTCGTTGTGGGACTCCCCAGAACAGTAAGAGGTCATCACGCCATTTGGGTAATAGTTGATCGTTTGACCAAGTCAGCTCATTTCCTCCCAGTGAAAATGACCTTTAGACTCGACCAGTACGCTCAATTGTATATCAAAGAGATTGTGAGACTTCATAGGGTACCAGTCTCTATTGTATCCGACAGGGACACTGATTTACATCTAAATTCTGGAAGAGCCTACAGACAGGTATGGGTACCAGATTGAATTTTAGCACTGCGTATCATCCTCAGACGGATGGTCAGTCTAAGAGAACTATACAGATTTTAGAGGATATGTTAAGGTCGTGTGTGCTAGACCTTGGTGGCAGTTGGGAGACACATTTACCATTGGTTGAGTTCACCTACAACAATAGCTTCCAGGCTACCATCGGAATGGCACCATATGAAGCGCTATACGGCAGGAAGTGTAGATCACCAGTCCACTGGGACGAAGTTGGTGAAAAGAGAATTTTGGGGCCAGAAATCGTGGAACGAACTGTTGGAGCTGTGGATAAGATCAGAGAACGAATAAAAATCGCTCTGGATAGACAAAAAACCTATGCCGACAAGAGAAGAAATGACCTACACTTCCAGAATGGGGAGAAGGTTTTCCTTAAGGTAGCACCTATGAAAGGAATTGTAAGATTTGGAAAGAAAGGGAAACTTAGGCCTAGGTTTATCGGACCTTTCGAGATTCTTGAAAGAATTGGTGATTTGGCCTATCGTTTAGCCTTACCACCAGAACTTTCAGCAGTTCATAACGTGTTCCATATTTCGATGCTAAGGAAGTATGTTTATGATCCTAGCCACATTGTCAACCATGCTTCACTGGACGTCAATAAAGATTTAACATACGAGGAAACCCGAGTGGTGATCCTCGAGAGGAAAGTTCAGGAGCTGAGAAATAGAGAGATTTCACTTGTTAAAGTCCAGTGGAGCAGACATGGAGAAGATGAGGCCACTTGGGAAAGGGAAGACGAGATTCTAGCCAAGTATCCGAATATTCTAAATTAAGTAAGTCTAAATTTCGAGGATGAAATTTAATTTAAGTGGGGGAGATTGTAACGATTGCGGAAAAAATTTTAATGTTCAACACTTTACGACGTCGCTACGACTTCTCGCTTAAAATGAGAATTTCAATTAATATATAGCTTAGCAGAACAAAAATAAAATGAAATTTAATAATTTAATCTGGTCGAATTTTTATTACGGGCCAAGGTAGTTAATTTGGATTCCAGCCCACCATATTTTCTTTCGGGCCAACCAATTCTCAGATAAATTTTAAAACGTGAGTGTGATTGAAAAGAACTCCTTTCCCAGCTAAATTCCCTCAACTCACGCCTTCACTCCACTCCTACTAACTCACGGCTCTACTACTCTCCCCTTATTTCTACTATACCTTCACCTTCAAGTCTCTCAAAACTTGTCCTCGAGGAGATTCATCTGCAAGACCAAGTTCCTAGCAAGCAAAAAAAAAAAAAGAACAAACCAGGTATCTCTTCAACTTTCATAATAATTTCCATACTACAAATCTGTTAAGGAGAGAGAACTCACGCACACAGCCTACACACATGTACGCACAATATAGAGACATATCCAACCTATGCAATCGTCCACGCTCACAATTCAAGCAGCTGGAAAAAAACATATATATGCATTCACAATCGAATCCTCAAGCCCGGATTTTTCAAACACTAAATTCGTATCATCATCTTCATCTTCATCATCCAAAAGAAGAAAAAAAAACAGGGAAAACAGAAAAAAAGGAAAAGAGAATGAGGGACGAAATTCTGAGATTTCCCGAGAAGGCAATCGGCCATGGATGCCCAAACTCAACTTCAAATTCCTTCCATATCTCCATCCTAAATTGGTAGTCGAATGTAGGGGAACCTTATACTTGAATCTTGTTGGCGATTTTGGCCGGAAAAGGGCTCGACCTCGCCGGCGGTTTGGCTCGATAGTAGCCGATGGGGGGCCCATCTCAGCCGAACACCAACCGCCACTGCTGCTTCCCGTGGAGTCACCGCACCCTGGTGGTCGGCGGTGGCTGCGGACGATGGCAACGAGCGGTGGCGTCGCGGCAACGGCTTCACCGGTTTTCCCTTCTTCTTATTTCTCTCTATGTATGTATTGCGTATGTATGCCGAGGTGAAGAAGAAGAGTGAAGGCCCAAACCCGTTTGCAAAGCCCACTTCGAGAAATTCCAGCCTCAATCCCCTAACTTCCAACTTTTATTTAATTCAGTCCCTTTAGTTTAGTATCTATTTTCAAATAGTTTAAAATGGTCCTCAAAATTATGATTTTACTTCAATTGACTCCCATTGAGTTTCTATCATTTGCAATTGAAGTCCCCATGTGCCTTATGTAACTTCAAAACAGTCCCTAAACCACTGAATTCTCTCAATTAAGTTCCAATCAAGTTTTAAAAGTCCAATTCCAACCCTTATAGTTTGGACTGAGCTTCGGATTAACCCTAGTTGACTAATTACTTCATTGTCCACCTTCGAATCAATACTTCTCTTTAAATTAAGCTCAAAGAAATTTTCAAAGTTATCTTTTAGGCCCTAAAACTTCTATATAAATATGTCATGATCCGAATAAATTATTAAAGTGCAAATTTTAAGAATAAAGTATTAAATCATGTTAATTGTTCTGCTAGGCGAGATTTACGAGGCACGCTAAGCGCTAACTATCACATCAGCTCTAGCTCAAGGATTTCTACAAGTACTACTATTTGAGGTGGGGATTACTTTGCAAAGTGTTACTTTAAGTTGACCATGTTATATGTTCTACGTACTTTTATAATTGCGAAATGCATGCTAGTTGTATTTTTACGGATTGTCGTGAGGGGCAATCACCTACGGGATATCGTTGGGGGTATCCAAACTATGTGATGGACCCAAGTTTCCATCTTCTACGGGATATCATTGGGGGTATCCAAACTATGGGATGGACCCAAGTTTCCATCTTCTCCGGAGTGTCGTTAGGGGCATCCACCGTTACTTCTCGCTATGCACACGATTGTAACTGCGTGTATGTCATGTGATATGGTTGACTGATTTTTGGTTGTTTTCCCCACTGAGTATGACTTCGTTGTACTCACCCCTTTATTTTAAAACATTTTCAGATTGAGGAGGTCGACGTGGCGACGGCGGCAAGCGTGGCATTATCAAGACTTTGAATTTATTTTATTCAAACTGTTTAGCCCTTGAACATTTTAAATTGCAAGTGATCGTTGGATCTTCATTTTCCACATTGTAGGGATTTTGAGTATGGAATTGCTTATTTTCCGAAAACGTATTTATCTATTTAGAAATATTTAATTCTTTTTATTTACAAGGAAAAAAAAAGAAACTTATCGAAATCTCGTTTGAAGTTAAAGTTTTAGAATATTTTGTAGCGCACCGGCTTTTTGAAGTTGGGGTGTTACACCGGGTCTTTTTCACACAATTCTTTCATCAACTCAAACCCCAACAATTTAGCAACTTAAGTGGTGAGTAAGGTATACCTTGCATGATAGTGCATCGGCAACAATGTTTTCCTTTCCATGCCTACACTTTATCACGTAAGGAATGTCTCAATGAATTCCATCCACTTGGCATGTCACTTATTCAGTTTTCCTTGGCTTTTGAGATGCTTTAGGGATTGGTGGTCGGTGTGAATTATGAACTCCTTTGGCCAAAGATAATGTTGCCAATTCTCTAGAGTTCGAACAAATGCATAGAACTCTTTATCGTAAGTGGGATAATTGAGGGCGGCACCACTTAGTTTCTCTCTAAAGTATGCAATTGGCTTCCATTCCTACATTAACACAGCACCAATGCCTATTCACGAAGCATCACATTCTATTTCAAAAGCTTTGTTAAAATGAGGAAGAGCAAGTACGGGTGAAGAGCACAATTTTTCTTTGATTGTTTGAAAAGCTCATTCTTGCTTTTTCTCCCATTTAAAACCAACAGTCTTCTTGATTACTTCTGTCAATGGTGCAGCTAGTGTACTAATGTTAGGAACAAATCCATGATAGAAACTAGACAAACCATGAAAACTACATACATCTAGGCCAATCTTTGATTGCCCGTATCTTTTCCTCATCAACTTCTACTCCATTAGTACTAACCACGTAACCAAGAAACCCAATTTTTTCAAAACAAAAATGACTTTTAGTAGGGTTAGCAAATATTTTTTCTTTCCTTAGAGCTTCCAAAACAAGTCTAAGGTGTTTTACATGTTCATTGAGCCCCCTACTATAAATCAAGATATCATCGAAATACACCACTTCAAATTTACCAATGAACGCATGAAGAACGTGATTCATTAGTCTCATAAATGTACTTGGTGCATTCGTTAAACCAAACGGCATAACTAACAATTCCTATAAACCCTATTTGGTTTTGAAAGCCGTTTTCCATTCATCACCCTCTTTCATACCGACTTGGTGATAACCACTTGTTAAATCGATTTTGCTAAATATACTAGCACCATGTAATTCATCAAGCATGTCATCAAGTCTAGGTATAGGGGTGGCGATATTATACCATATTGTTGTTGATAGCTCGAATCCACCTTTCTTGGTCACGAGCAACACAGGTATGACACATGGACTTAGACTTTCCCAAATATACCCTTTGCCGAGCAGCTCCTCCACTTATCATTGCAACCTTTTTATTTCTTCGGGGTTGCTACAATAAGCGGGGCGGTTAGGAATGGAGGCTCTAGGAACTAGATCGATTTGATGCTCGATCCCTCGAATAGGTGGCAACCTGCTTGGCAATTCCTCCGGGAGGATATCTTTATATTCCTATAAGGGAGAAACCATAGAACAGGGGAGGGAATCAAGGTTAGAAATGAGTACTTGACCCCTCTCTTTGTACATTAACAAGATCAATGGTCAATCCTCAAAAGAGCTCTCATAATGTCTCTATTCTTTGCAAAGAAACACTCCTTATTTTTTTCCTCTTTCTCACTCTTCTCTCCTCTTACTCTCTCCTCCATTTTCCCACTCGACTATCATCTCTCCTTTTCTCTCCCTTCAACTTCCTTTTAAGCTTGACTTGATCCTCAAAGACTTGTTGTGGTGACAAAGGAGCAAGTACAATTCGCTTCCCATTAACCTTGAAGCTATATCTATTCCGATATCCATTGTGTATAGCTTGTCTATCAAATTGCCACGGTCGCCCCAACAATATGTGTGTAGCGTGCATGGGCACTACATCACATAACACCTCATCTTCATATGCTCCAATAAAAGGGATCTTTCACTTGCTTGGTAACACTAACCTTGCCCGCGTCACTAAACAATTGCAACCGGTATGGTTTCGGATGTTTGATCATTCGAAGTCCAACCCTATCGACGAACACATAACTAGCAACATTAGAGCAACTTCCCCCATCAATGATTATACTAATGGCCTACCTTGCATTAGACATCGGGTGTGGAAGATATTCTCTCGTTGAGGGGTCGTTTCATCCACCTTCGCCTCTGTACTAAGGGCTTTCCTTTTAAGCAAAGTCTCGGGGACAACCATTACGTATTGGTCATCCGAATCTTCCTCTTCATATATAACAATAGGAGCTTCTTTTCCTTATCCTTTATTTCAAACTCTCCATCATTCCATATCACCATTGTTTGGCGATTAGGACACTCCAAAGCAATGTGCCATCGTCCTTGACATTTAGGGGGGTGTATTCAATTGAGATTTTAAAGGAATTTTAAAGACTTTTAAAGAATTTGATGGATTTGGAAAAGTTATGGTGTATTCAATTGAGATTTTTGAAAGTCAATTAAAATACTAGGGTATTCAATATAGATTTTTGTGAAATTTTTAAAAGTCCATCAAAATCATGATGTATTAAATGATGACTTTTTAAAATCCTACGAAATTTTGAGGTATTCAAAGTTGTCTTGGATTTTTAAAGACTTTAATGGAATCCTTTAGGTAATCATCTTTTAGCACAAAGTACAAACATAATTTGTCAGATGAAATCTATCACTCACCCCTAAGAATTTGATGGACTTTTATTCATCACCATCACCCGCTACCACTGTCGCTGCCGCATCCCGCCACCACCGCACCACCACTGCCACCATCCCGCCAACGACATTGCCATCTCCACCGCGCCGCCACCACCACCAATCTTTCATTACTTTTTCTTTTTTTTTTTTTTAGTTTTTTCTTAATTTCACAATAAGAATGATGTAAAAATATTCTTATAATATTTTTATCTTCTTTTTGTTCAACTTTTCATGAAAAAGAAAATTATTTACAAAAGTTTGTAAAAAGTTTTAAAATTTATAATTAAATATTTTATATCTACTCCTTACTTTAATAATTTGATATATATTTTGATATACTAATTAAACATGTGATAGTTTTTTAGTTTTTCGAGTTAAATTATATCAAAATATTGTTAAATCTCTGTTTGTAATAGTCATGTATTTTTGTAGTTATAAAATTATTAATTTTATAAAAATATTGTATAGACAATAATTAATTATTGCTAATTTCAGCTTTTCAAACAATAGTAATTTAATGAGAAAAATAATAAAATTCTGATCTCAATAAGTTTTATAATATTTATTTTATGAAATGAAAAAATATATTGTTAAATGAATTCCAAAGAAATCCAGTGAAAGTTTTGAAATAAAACTCCTTCCAAATCCATTGAAGATTTTTATGGATTCTTGTGAAATCCGTGAAATCCTATCAAAAATCGGTAAAAGTCCATTAAATTCCATGAAAATATTTCAATTTAAAAGTCTATCAAAATCCTTACAAATCTAAATTAAATACAGCCCCCTTAAAGCATTGGATGTCTCGATTTCTGGGTGGAGGAGCTCCTATTGGTTGCTTCCCTTTATCTACCCCGATAGAGAAGTCTGAGGGGGTTCACTTCTTCCTTTCCAAGATAACTTTGTAGCTTTAGGATCAACCCATTTTGGTTTTCAAAAACTGCTACTTCTCCCGGCTTGAGGTCTAACATAACTCTTCTTTTTGAGTTACTTCTCAATCTTCTCGTCGTTGTGGACCAATTCTTGCAAGTCGGCATAGTCATGAAATTCAAGAAGATTGGCAATCTCTCTATTTAATCCCGCCAAGAATCGAGCCATGGTAGCTTCTTCATCTTCATTCACGTCGGCCTGCTTCATGAGTGACTCTATCTCTTGATCATAATCCTCAACTCTTCGCCCCTTTGATTTAGGAATTTTAACTTTCGAATCACTTCCGATAATAATGTGGGGGGTACGAACTATTTTCTCATCAAGGTTTTCAACAAATCCCAAGTATCCACGGGGTCTTCTAAATTTCTCCTTTGTGATGTGGTTGTTTGCTTCCACAAACTAAGACCATATCCGGTGAACTCCTTCACAAACAGAGGAACCTTTTTTCCTTCCGAAATCCGATGAAATTGAAACACCAATTCCACACAACTTTCCCAATCCAAGTACAACTCGGCATCGGATTTCCCTTGGAATTGAGGTATCTCAATTTTCACTTTCTTCACATCACTTTCCGCTTCATACGGCCTCTCATTTCCTCAGCTTCCTTGACAGCCTCGGCCTCCTCTACCACCTCTACCTTCTCTATGAATTACCTCATATTCTTCCTTATGGCCTTCTTCAAACTCCGGAAGATTCCTAAGGATGTTCAACCTAGCCACCGACTGCTCAACATCCTCTCTCAACTGTTGCCTCAATTGACGTTCCATTGCAGCTATAGTAGCTTGTAGAGCCGATTGGATGTCTTCCAATGTTATAGTTTTAGAACCTTATCCTTTGTCTGAATTGGCCTCGGACATTGTGTGCAAATGTGTGCCAATGAGATAGTGTCCTCTCGTATAATATCTCTCATGTATGTCACTCAACACTCACTCTCAGCAATGTACTCACGCTGTCTTGTTCAATCGAACCCAATGAACTTGATCAAGGAAAGATCAATCCTGTTTAGTTCACCAAATTGTAACTTAAACAAACCAATTGTAAATTTGATACAACTCAAGACAACTTACAAAACCAAATTAAAACCCTAGGACAATATAACTTACAACTTAATGACCCAACAACAACACAATACTAGATGATAACACTAAGTGTAGCCAATACATCGACTAACACTCGTTGAATAATCAAATGGAGCCATTTTTTAAAAAATATTTTCAGCCCTTTTTTTATTATTTTTTTATTTTTTTATATCAATACAACCATAACACACAATGCTAATACAACACAATATTAGTAGATGGAATGAATCTAAGCACAAAAATTCAATTTGCACCTAGAACACCAAGAACACACACCAACCTCTGTACTTTTTTTAATATATCACAATCCAATAGCAACAAAGAAATTAAATGATAGATATCAGATGATTAGAATCTATGCTCTGATACCAACTGTTACGGACCTGATTCAGCTTGATGCCAACGCAACCCAATCCAAATGGATACGAACCCAGAAAAGCTAAACAACTGGTAGTGATCGAGAAACCTACGACCTTCAACTCAAGAAGTTGACAATAATAGGCTGAAACCTATCACCTTTGACTCTGCGTAGTAGAAAATCAGCAGTGGTGAACGCCAAGAAAGTTGATCACACACTTGATAAGTTCGGTTTGTTCAAAAGAAAAAGAAGAGAAGATTGAAAATCTTACTCCAAGAAAGCATGAAAGCCTCTTCAATATATTTGAACCAAAGTGAAATACAAATTAACTTGTTTGCCATGTTTATACAAACCAATAAAGACACCAAGCTTGGTCAAGAAGCTAGAGAAATATAATAAAACAATCAAAATATAAAAAAATGGAAAAAAAGGTGCAGGGGAAAAACATACGGCCACAGCCCCCCTTGTGCACCGTGCAGCCCGCTCTGCTGAAAATTTAGTATGTGCAGTCTTCAGTGTTTTGGCAATAACTTTTGATTCCGATATCAGATTGAGTCGATTCAAATCTTGTTGGATGTTAGGCTCAATGGGATACCAATCTTCAGAAGACATCAACTTCAAAATCCCACTCGTGTCCAAGATGTGTAGATTTGAAGCTCCACAAGCCTTCAAATCTTGATCTCTCTCATCTCTAACACTTAGGTAGATGCTTTCTTTTGCTTTATGAGCTCCCAATGGATGATTCAAGCTTTGATATGACCCCTCAGAAGCATTTTGGTATACTTCTTGAACCAATGCCGTCATTGCTCGACCCACGTTTTTGGCTCGGCTTCGTGTAACTGGTCTAATTGGTAAGTGGGGTGTCTCGGTCGGCGTGGAGCTACCCGGAATCGTATCATTTCTTATTTGATCGGCTTAGCTCTTTTGTCTATCTTGTGTGGCTTTAATCCTTACTTTGATCTTCTTTATATAGCCTCAACAGTTTTCTCTACCATGTCTGGTATCAAAATTTTTCTCTCTTTGACTTCATCCCAATAGATCGGCGATCGACACCGTCAGCCATACAATGCCTCATAAGGCACCATCCCAATGGTCCCAACATCTTTCTCTCTCCGACTTCATCTCAATAGATTGGCGATTGACACCGTCGGCCATACAATGCTTCACAAGGCACCATCCCAACCGTAGCTTGAAAACTGTTGTTGTAGACAAACTTTACAAGTGGAAAATGAGTTTCCCATCTCCCAGTTACTTCTAGAATACATGCTTTTAACGTATCCTCCAATAACTGAATGGTACGCTCAGATTGCCCATATGTCGGGGGTGATAAGTAGTACTAAAATTGAACCCCGTGGCCATAGCTGTCTGCAAACTCTCCCAAAATCTCGAGGTAAACCTCGGATCTCGATCCAATATAATCGACACGGGTACCCCATGAAGTCGAACAATCTCTCTAACATACAACTGTGCCAACTGATTGGCATTAAGAGTCATCCTAACTAGTAGAAAGTGTGGAAATTTCGTATGTCGGTCCATAATCCCGTACAGTATCACGTCCTCTCAGGAAAATTAGTAGACCCGTCACGAAATCCACAGTAATCTTCTCCCACTTCCACTCCGGTATCTCTAAGGGGTACAACAATCCCAAAGGCCTTTGATGTTCAGCTTTAACTTGTTGACGAATTAAGCATCTAGCCACAAATCTTGCTATGCAACCTTTCATATTTCTCCACCAAAAGGTATCCCGTAAGTCACGGTACCTCTTTGTTCCACCAAGTTGTGGTATATAGGGAGTTGAGTTAGCCTCTGTCATAATCTCATCCCTCATCTGCTCATCTTTTGCCGCACATAGGCGTCTCTTAACATAAGTGTTTCATCTGAGGCAATTTCAAATCCTACTCTCTTGCTAGTTCCAACTTCTGATTTGATCTTTTCAAGGAACGTATCCTTCTTTTGGGCCATTACAATTTGATTTCTCAAGTCTGGCTTGATAGTTAGGCTTGCTAACTTGATCGATCACCAATTCGGCAAAACTTGTGCTTCAATCCTCAAATTCTACAAATCTCGAATGATCTGATCTTGTATAGTACCGAATGCAGATAACTGTCCAATGCTCTTCCTACTCAGCACGTCTGCCACCCTATTGGCTTTACCAGAGTGATAGACAATGGTACATTCATAATCTTTCACAAGCTCTAGCCAGCAGCACTGTCTCATATTCAATTCTTTCTGCGTGAAGAAGTACTTGAGGCTCTTGTGATCGGTGTAAATCTCACACTTACTTCTATATAAGTAATGAAGCCAAATCTTCAAAGAGTACACCATTCCCGCGAGATCCAAATCATGCGTCGGGTAATTCTGCTCATATGGTTTCAACTGTCTCAATGCGTAGGTAACCACTTTCCCTTTCTGCATCAATACACATCACAATCCATGCTTAGAAGCATCACTATAAATGACAAAGCCTTCAGTACCGTTAGGTATACTCAATGCTGGCGCCGAAACCAGTTGACTCTTTAGCTCCTCAAAACTGTTCTCACATTGATCTATCCAATGGAACTTAGCACCTTTCTTAGTCAACTGAGTCATGGGAACCGCAATCTTGGAGAAACCCTCAATGAATTGTTGATAGTACCTGGCTAATTTGTGAAAATTTCTTACTTCTCTAACATTTGTAGGAGTAGACCAATTCATCACGGCATCAACTTTAGAAGGGTCAACTTCAATACCTTTAGCCGTTACAATATGACCCAAAAATCCAACTTTCTCGAGCCAAAATTCACACTTCTTGAACTTAAGCATACAACCTCTATCTCCTCAATAAATCAAGTACAATCCTCGAATGTTCTCCATGCCGATCAGAATCCCTTAAATGGATCAAAATGTCATCAATAAACACAATGACGAACTTATCAAAATACTGATGAAAGACTAGATTAGTCAAATCCATGAACATTGCCAGTGCATTCGTGAGGTCGAATGGCATCACTGTAAACTCATAATGCCCATATCGCATCCTGAATGTTGTCTTTGGTATATCTGCCAGCTTGATCTTCAACTGGTGGCATCCTGATTTCAAATCAATCTTCGAGAAAACCGAAGCACCATTCAACTGATCAAAGAAATCTTCAATTCTTGGTAGAGGGCACTTATTCTTTATCGCCAACTTGTTGAGCTTTTTATAGTCAATGCACATCCTCATACTACCATCTTTTTTCTTAACAAACAAAACAGGTGCTTCCTATAGAGACATGCTTGGCCAGATAAAACCTTTCTCAAGTAATTATTCCAACTGAACTTTGAACTCCTCTAACTCCTTCGATGCCATCTGATATGGGGCTTTAGGTAGGGGGCAGCTCTCGGCACTAGATCAATAGGAAATTTCACTTGCCTATTTGTTGGGACACCTGGCAATTCATTCGAAAAAACATCTTTATACTCGCATACCACTGGTACGGAATGCAACACAACTCCATCTGAAGATTCGCCTTGAAGGCTAACAAGATATCCTATACTATTTCCCTTCACCAAAAGTTTTTCAGCTTGTAAAGTCGAGATAAGGCGAGGAAGTGCCTTAATCTTTGACCTGTAGAATCTAAACATTTCTTCCCCATCATTTCGAAAGACAACTTCTTGTGGTACATAATAGTGGCACGGTTGGTGCTTAACTAGTCCATGCCCAAGATATTATCAAAATCCTTCATCGAAATCATATTCAAATATGCCTCTAGCACCATCCCATCAAAGTCTATCTGCGGTCTTGGCTATTCTATCCATCTCTCTAGTCTTTCCTAATGGTAAGCTAACCTCAAGTGTGCTATCAATTTTCTCTAATAACAAATCGATTCTATCCAAACATGCATAAAAAATAAACAAGTGCGTAGCACCCCGAATCTATCAAAATATAAACATGAATACCAGATACAGATAGCACACCTATGATGGTATTAAGAACACACATTTAGGGAAGTGACAGGTAGTTAACGATGATATATTAGGAGCACTTTGAGTAAATGATATACCTGCAATCACATCGGCGTCTCCATCGGCATCCATAGAAAAAACTCTAGCTTTTCCCTTCATTGGAGCTTTTGATTGCTTTGATTCTCCTTGTCATTGGCTTCATCCATAACATAGGCCACAGTCTGAGCTTCGCTAACAACTTTCCCATAAGTGGGGAGCTCAAGAATACTCACAATCTATCAGATCTTTGGGAATAGACCCATCTCAAAGTGCCATGCCTTCTTCTCCTCTGAAGTCAACAACCGTGCCTCAAATCGGGATAGCTCCTCGAACTTCCTCTCATAGTTAATGATATCCATGTCACCCTGCTTCAAATATAAGAATTGCCTCTCTTTCTTGTCATGAAGGGCTCATGGGATGTACCGCTTCCTCAATCTTTCCTTAAACTGCTCCCAAGTGAAGGCCCTTTGTTGCTCGACATTCCTAATCCTAGTATCCGATGCCTACCAATGGCAAGCATTGCCATTCAACATAAACTCAACATATAGCACTTTATTATCGTCAGGGCATGAGATATGTCTAAAAATCCTCTTGATCTCCTAAATCCACTCCTCAACAGCTAGAGGACCACTCTCACCGTCGAATGTTAGTGGACTGTACTTCCTAAACTGTACTATCGGTGATACTGAGGGGCAACTGGAGGAATCGAAGGAAGAGCTTGCGCCAAATTCTAGGCGCATTGCATGAAAGTGGCCGAGTCGATCTGATTAGGATCATCCCCACTATGGCACTCCAGTTTGGCCGAACCATCTTCTTCCTCTAGAAAATAAAGACAAGACAACATTACACCACATCATGGTGGCGACAATTTTTTTGGGTGCCTTTAAACTCTATAATTAAAGGCCCAATATCTTAGATACAACCGTGGCCCCTTTTTATGATATGTTGGAGCCCAAAAGTATGTTTTAGCCAACCCTAAAATTGGATCACATGTTTGATACGAGTAGGTTTATATCCTTGTTATTTAGATATTATCTATGAATTTATAAAGATATTAAGATGATATGACTAACTGGATATTGTCACATGTGATTTTATTCAAGATAATTTTAAGCTATAAGAAAGAATTTTGTGTTTGCCTAAGTTCGAATTATGACATGTTGTATGATTCGTGATTGGCCACAATTAATCAATTAGAATTTTAATTATAGAGGTTGGGTATAGGACAAACAAGAAAGATTTGATTTACCTTTATTCTGGTTTATTTAAGATCTTTTATAAGTCTATCTGAACTCCTTCTCTAACCCTATAAATAGACCCTTCATCCCTTTATTGTTCTGACACCAACAAAGCTATCAATACTCTCCTAAGCTTTAGTTCCCTCCACTCTGTTTTGGCTGTATAGTAGAAGCTTTTTCCTTAGCAAGCCAAGGTAAGCACAACTTTATGTTATGCATTTAATTCATGATATGCTATGGATCCCATATGTAAGTTGTAAGCTTAGGATCGGAGTTTAGTAGTGCTACGCTTAAGGATTCACGATACCCTATGAAGTCGGTTCTCCTCAGCATCCTATGTTAAGTTTATGATCATGTGAATTATCACCATGATATTAAGTTGTAATTATTGACATTCAATCTCATAATTTCGCACTATGTCATGTTTCAGGTACTTATCCATGAGGTGGCCTGGGACTTCATGTGATGTGGCGGGGTTGGCTAGTTGATGCTTTCATTTAAGTTTTTTTTAAGATTCGGTGTTATTCCTAGTAACAAACGATGCCGTTTCTTTAAGTTATTTAAGTGTTTAGATTGAATTATTTCTTTAATGAATAAAAGTGAGCTTTAGTATCTTACGACTTTTAATCCGAGATCCAAAAGATCAGGGTGTTACAAATGGTGTTAGCGCAGATCAACCTTTCTGTAGACCAAAAAAAAAATTGTTTTCATATTACTATTCAAGCAAATAGTACTGTGAGTAATATTCATCCAAAAAAAATTATTTTTATTAAAGGCCCACCACTCCCTATCAAGTCTCCAATCTCCGCACCAGGTATTTTAAAGTTTTGTTATGCCATATTATGCGAATTAATTGAGTAGAGAAGCATGAGATAAACATTTATGAAAATCATGTTAACTTCAGAATATTCATATCATAAGAAATATGTGAATATTAGATATCATGTTAATTAGAAATTCATAATTATGACATTTCGTGATTTGCTTACATGGGGAAATTAGGATATTAGTATAAGTGTTCATGTGAGCCAAGATTATATATTCGAAATCAACAATAAATATTTCGCCAAACGCATACTTCAAAAGATACTAAGTAGGGTCCCTTTACTTACTACTTTTTCAAACTCGTTTGAAAAAGAAAACCGTGGGACCCCTACATCTATACAACCCAATACTGAGTTTGCTAGCTAGCACAATTGCAAAATTTAATTAGGCTTTGCCACCAAGACCTAAACTGTCTAAGCAGGGCTTGGGATTTAAGCAATCCGTGTGATCCCCCACCCTAGTTGGAAGGCCTTTCTGCTGCACATTGTGAAAATTAGTAAAACAAGGTTACGGGTTAACCAACAAGAACATATATGTGTATATAGTAAGCGCTTCTCGGCTCGTCTTTTAAAGGCAAACGTTTTGAAAAACTCTTAAATATGAAACCCTTCATCCCTGAGACTCGTTATTTTGAAAAAAAATAAATTTATTTTTTTTTAAAATTCCCTGAATAACAAACGCTTCTAATTCCTTCTTTATAGATTATCAGTGGCAACAACAACAGTCAAACTCGAGCCTATAAGTGAAACATGTTTGTCAAGATGCTTAGTACTCACAAGAGGAACAAGCACCATAGTCTACCAGATTATCTAAGCGCTATGGAGAAAATCATAAGAGGTGCATAAAAGAATAGGAATAACTTTCGTAGGGAAGAAATTGCCTACCACCTTAATAGAATCTTAAACCCAAAGTGGAGGATGTTTCTAGAAGGAATAGAGCAAATGTTTATTTATCAACCGTGGCCCGACCTAGTGATTAATTGCTTAAAGCGTCGAGCTATGATCGACCAAGGGACTCTCGAGGACTTTGGGAACCCCACATGCTAAAATTTTGTGACTGCACTACGCCTCCTATAGATAACCTTTCCGAGATACTGTCAGTTGATAATGATGGGAATATAATTAGGAGAGAAATTCAAGAGAACGATCTAGAAGATGAAGATCCAGAGGAAGATGCTTCAAGAAATCCCAGTGCGCCTGCATCCTACTCAGAGGCGACTTACCCAAAGGAAAACCCAGGAGCTAGACACCAAGGGGGTAACACTGAAAGTAATTAAGGATAGGGCGTAAAATTGTTATGTTGCCCTTATTTCCTCTTTTTAGTTCTTTTTTCCTTATTTTCTTTAGTTTTAGTATTCCGGAACCCTTGGCATGTTAAGGCATTCATTCCCTTTGGTTATTTGGACAATTTGAGATATGAATAAAAGTGCTTTATTTCTTTATTTCGCCTTATTCGACTTTATGCTTGGCAACCAATGAATGGAAACTAATTACCTTACTGCAATTTTGTTCAAGGAAATGGCGGCACGTAATAGGATGAATAACAATAGGGGCAGAGAACAAAATAACAATGGCAACAACTAGCTCAGACATGCATGGACGTGTTCATGATTGGGCAGCCAAGCAATAACGGAAATGGTGTGGCAACCATGGCTGAACAATTTCGAAGTTGCAAGCCCTACCTTTGAAGGTGGGCCTGATCGCCTGGTGGAGGAGGATTGGGTGACGGCTATCGAATGGATATTCAATCTTATAGACTACTCGATGGCAAAGAAAGTGACGTGTGCCATGTTCATGTTGCAAAAGGGGGCAAGGCACTGGTGGGGGACAACCTCTCATTCAAAACCAATAGGGCATGATTGTACATGGGAAGAGTTCAAGGAGTTGTTTCTCCAGAAAATAGTACCTGACAAACATTCGTAATCAGAAGAAGAGAGAGTTCCTCGATTTGAAGTAGGGCAACATGACCCTGATTGAGTACGAAAGGAAGTTCGACGAGTTGTCACGCTTCGCCCGAAGGAAAGTAGATATCGAGGAGAAGTAGGCTAGATGTTTTGAGTTCAGTCTGAGAGATGATCTCTTCCAAGCAGTGCTACCATTTGAACTAACCACCTATGATGAGGTGCTGGGCAAAGCTTAGTTGGCCAACTTTAGAGAGAGTGCAAGTGATGCCGGTAAGACCTCCTAATAGGGGACAGTAGAGAAACGCAAATGGAATCATAAGGGTAAAGACAAGCTAGATGCAGTGAAAAAGACCGGGGGAATAAGCCTCAACAAATTTTGCACCATAAACCGTATGTGGAAAATGTCGAAATGTCACCTTGGACATTGTCTATTGGGAACAAATGCATGTTATAACTGTGGCGAGATGGACCACTCTACAAGGTCCTTCCCAAAACCCATACGGATAGACCTCAACAGCAGCAGTAGCAAAAGAAGCTAGACAACTCGCCTAAGCTACAAGCTAGGGTATTTGCACTGATGGGTCAAGATAGAATAGGACCCCAGTGTCCTTGCGGGTACTATTCTTATCTCTGGAGTACTTGCTTATACTTTGTTAGACTCTGGTTTGACCCATTCATTCTTATCCCCTATGTTCGTTAACAACCTCAACATGCCCAGAGAATATGTACCCAACCCTCTAGAGGGTAGTCACTCCTTCTAGAGGTGTCCTAAGTACGAGTTAGGTCATAACCACTGCGTATGTAGAAATTGGAGGGAAACCTCTAGCTACGAACCTATATGTACACGATATGCAAGAATATGATGTAATCCTAGGAATGGATTGGTTAACTAGACACCGCGCCACTCTATTATGTTGTAAAAGAGAAGTAGCTTGTATAGACTCCAAGGGGTCAGAGTTACGAATTCATGTGGTTAAAATGAAACCCTTACCAGTTATCATTTTAGCAATGGAAGCTAAGAAATTGCAACAATCGGGTGACTACGTAGGATTTCTAATGACAGTGATGGCCACTAAAGAGCAGGGGTTAAAAGTTGAAGATGTGGCAGTAGTCAGGGCCGTTCCCGAAGTTTTCCAGGATGATCTTACTAAAATACCGCTAGAATGGGAAGTTCAGTTTTCTATTGACCCAGTTCTTAGTGCTGGGCCGATTTCCAAGGCACCGTATCGAATGCGCCAAGGGAGTTCTAGGACTTAAAAGCCCAATTGGAAGAGCTATTGGAAAAGGGATTTATTAGGCCAAGTGTATCACCGTGGGGTGTACCTATGTTATTTGTCAAAAAGAAGGATGGATCTATGAGGATGTGCATCGACTATCGAGAGTTGAACAAGATTACTATAAAAACAAATACCCTCTCCTAAGGATTGAGGATTTATTTGATCAGTTACAGGGAGCTAGTGTATCTTCAAAGATTGACCTAAGATTAGGGTATCACCAACTCCGGATCAAGGCCAATAATGTTGGTAAGACGACTTTTAGAACTCGATACGGGCACTATGAGTTTCTAGTCATGCCGTTAGGACAAACTAATGCCCATGGGGTTTTGATGGACCTCATGAACCGAGTGTTCCATGAATACCTTGATCAGTTTGTCATTGTGTTTATTGAAGACATCCTGATTTATTCTCGGAGCAAGAAGGAGTATGAAGAGCACCTTAGAATCGCCCTAAGCATCTGAAGAAAGAGAGACTGTTTGCAAAGTTCAAGAAGTGCAAATTCTGGTTGGATCGAGTCGTTTTCCTCGGACATGTCGTAACTGCATAGGGAATTTGAATAGATCCTATTAAATTGGAAGCTATTTCAATCTGGTCACGTCCCACTAGAATGAGCGAGATCCGTAGCTTTCTAGGGTCAGTAGGCTACTACAGAAGGTTCATTGAAGGGTTTTCCAACTTGTCAGGGTCGTTGACAAGGTTGACTCGCAAAGGGACAAAATTTGAATGGTCGAATCAGTGGCAAAACTAGTTTTGAGAGCTAAAGAAGAGGTTAGTCAATGCTCCAGTATTGACGGTCCCACAAGGGACCGAGGGATTTGTGGTATACAATGATGCATCCAAACAGGGTTTGAGATATATGTTGATGAAGCATGGTAAGGTCATCGCCTATGCATCAAGGCAGTTAAAATCCTACGAACAGAATTACCCTACTCATGATCTTTAGTTAGCAGTTGTCGTGCATGCCCTAAAACTTTGGAGGCATTATTTATATGGTAGTAAGTATGACATTTACACTGACCATAAAAGTCTTAAGTACATATTCTCCTAGAAGGAGCTAAATATGAGGCAACAGAGGTGGTTGGAACTCGTAAAAGACTATGACTGCGACATCCACTACCATCCTAGTAAGCCAAACATCGTAGCGGATGCTCTAAGCAGAAAGGCATCTACCCGGATGGCAGCATGAACCACATCACGTGATGGCTGTGGTAACCAACAAATAATAAATATAATTTTCCTCACTCGATTTTAAAATAAATATAGTAGCGGCAAGTGAAGGTCGAACCCAAGAGAACGGTGTAAAACTAGTTAAAGTGTGCTAACTAATGATTGGGGGGAAGTGGTTAGCAATTGAAGTAAAAACTATATTTAAAAATAAATAACAATGCAAAGAATAATTAATAGAGAGAATCAATAAAGAGAAAACCACCTAGCTCATCGATTCAATCGAGTCTCCACTTGTACATCCAATTAATCATAACGCATTCCTCCTCTCTAGTCAAATTAATAACCCTAGGCAATCAACAAGCTCTGACTACTTGAATTTTCCCTAATTCAATTAACTGAGACAAGCTCTTCAATTAATCCTAACCAATTGAATAACCTAGATTAAGCTCTCTAAGTTTAAGACAATGGTTGCATTTATCACTAGGAAAATAGGCTAAACTAAGCAACAATCACACAAGCTCGAATTGTTTAACTTAGGGTTTGTTAATCCTAACGATGCGCGATCGTTAGCTGCTATGCATGGATTAGAGAATCAACAATTACGGATTGAAAACTAATCCTAGCAATAGATCTAATGAAATTCACATAAACTTGGTCGATCTAAATAAAGTTCAATAAATCTTTAAAATTCAGATCCGAATAACAAACCAATTTAATAATAGAGAGTAGAAAACAACGTTACTGAACGATTAATTGAATAACAAGCTTCAACTATGACATCCCCTTTGAGATAGATGAATGAATTTAGCCTCTCATGCTGATGCGAAGATCTATGTTGATTGGTCTTGAATACGGCATCTAGATCTTCAACTTTTGTGGATTAGTTCTTCAGATCTCCTCTTCAATCTCCCCTTAGCTCTCTCTATGATGGAATATATGTTTGTTGCCTTCTTCTCCCTTTTTAAGGATCACTTTTCGGGCATAGGACCCAAGCCCAAGTAGGTTTCACACCCCTCGTCAAAGTAGAAGTCCGCACGCGCATAAAACTGGACAGCTTTGCAGTTTTCGGTATTTTATGCATAACTTCTTCATCCGATATCCGATTGAGGTCATTAAAAATTCTATGGAAACTAGACAAAAATATCTACAACTGTTCCTCAAATAGTCACGTCCAAATTCCACTTTTATCTGGGTCAAAACTCGTCCTCAATTTTCACCATATGTGCACTTTTTAGCCATTTTTCACTTCTTTTCACTTTTCTTGATCATAAACACCACAAATAACAAAAGGAAATAAAACAACACTTTTATATAAATAAAAGGCGATAAAGACACGATACTTAGGAGATCTTTTAAGTGCATTTAAGCACTTATCATCACGTCATCTACAAAGGGAGTTTGAGAGATTAAGCATTGAGACAGTCACAAGTCCATCTAGTAGGAATGCCAGGGTTATGCCATTCGCTGTTCGCTTGACTCTGCGCGGTTGGATCAAGGTCCATTAGAAGGGAGATCAATCGTTTGAGTATATCAAAGCTGAGGTTGGTACCCTAAGGTGGAAGAGATTCTCAATCATAGAGAATCATATGCTCTACTACAAGGGGCGTCTATGCGTACCGGACTTTATGGAATTGAAACAAGAAATCTTTGAGGAGGCGCACTCCTCCCCTTACTCCATTCATCCTAGAAGCAAGAAAATGTATCGGGATTTGAAAGTGGTATTCTGGTGGAAAAACATGAAGAAAGAAATAGCACTATATGTTGACAAGTGCCTGATGTGTCAACAAGTAAAGGCAAAGCACCAGCAACCATTGGGACCATTACAACCCTTGGAGGTTCTAGAATGGAAGTAGGAACATGTAACTATGGACTTCGTAACAGTGTTCCCAAAATCGGTGAATGGTCATGATGCCATTTGAGCGATTGTGGACCGACTTACTAAGTGAGCACACTTCCTACTGTCCGGATGACATTCTACATAGATCAATGGGCAAGGTTATGCATGAAGGAGATTGTGAGATTACATGGGGTCCGGGTTACAATCGTATCCAACCGAGATCCAAGGTTTAGCTCCAACGTCTGGAAAAGTTTGGACAACGCTATGGGAACTAAACTATGTTTCAATAATGCATTTCATCCTCAGATAGATGGGCAATCTGAGAGAACAATCCAGACATTAGAAGACGCATACGTATATGTACATTAGAATTCAGTGGACACTGGGAAAATTACTTGCCTTTGATTAAGTTCTCATATAACAATAGTTATCATGCCTTTATTGGCATGGCACCTTATGAAGCCTTGCACGAGAGGAAGTGCCGAACACTGGTGCATTGGGTTGAAGTGGGAGAGAGGAAAATACTAGGGCCAGAAATAATCAAGCAGACAGTACAAGCCATTGAGAAGATTCGTGATGGCATGAAAAAGGCCCAAGACAGGCAGAAAAGTTGTGCTGACAAAAGAAGGAAGGACTTGGAATTCTCTGTCAGGGAGAAGGTTTTCCTTAAGGTTACTCCTATGAAATGAGTCTTTCGGTTCGGAAAGAAAAGAAAGTTCAAGCCACGTTTCGTAGGCCCTTTCGAAATCTTGGATCGCATTGGGGATGTAGCCTAGCAACTCGGGCTCCCACCAGAGCTATCAACAGTACATAATGTCTTCCACGTTTCCATGTTAAGGAAGTATGTTCAAGATCCAAGCCACGTGGTACAATACCAGCCCTCGAATATCTAGCTGAACCTTATCTATGAGGAAACATCGACATACATCATAGCTGATAAGATGAGGAAGCTTCTTAGCAAAGAAATACCGCTAGTTAAGGTATTATGGCAACACCACTGGGTTGAGGAGGCCACATGAGAACGTGAGGATGAGATGCATGCTAAGTATCCCCAAATGTTTGAAGGCAAAAGTTGAGGTAATTTTCGAGGACGAAAATTCTTTTTAGGTGGATAGATTGTAACAACCCATTTTTTTAATTTTATTTTGGAAGCCTTTAAACCCTAGAATTAAAGGCCCAATATGTTATTTACATCCCTGGGCCCCTTTTATGATATGTCGGAGCCCAAAAGTATGTTTTAGCCCACCCTAAAATTGGATCACATGTTTAATACGGGATTAGGAATATATCCTTGTTATTTGGATATGAATTATGAATTTATAAAGATATTAAGATAATATTATTAGTTGGATATTGTCACATGTGATTTTATTCAAGATAATGTTAAACTATAAGAAAGAATTATGTGCTTGGCTAAGTTCGAATGATGGCATGTTGTATGATTTGTGATTGGCCATAGTTAATCAATTAGAATTTTCATTGAAGATATCGAGTGTAGGATAAACATGCAAGATATTTACCTTTATTCTGTTTTTCTAAGATCTTTCATAAGTCTATCTGAACTCCTTCTCTAACCCTATAAATAGACCCTTCCTCCCTTCATTATTCTCACACTAACAAAGCTATCAATACTCTCTTAAGCATTAGTTTTCTCTCCTCTGTTCGACCTGTGCAGTAGAAGCTTTTTCCTTAGCAAGCCAAGGTAAGCACAACTTTATGTTATGCATTTAATTCATGATATGCTATGGGTCCCATATGTTAGTTATAAATTCGGGATCGGACTTTAGTAGCACTACGCTTAAGGATTCACAACACCCTATGAAGTCGGGTCTCTTTTTGCCTCCTATGTTAAGTTTATGATCATGTGAATTATCACCATGATATTAAGTTATAATTACTGAGATTCAATCTCATGCTTTTGCATTACGTCATGTTTCAAGTAATTATCCATGCGGTAGACTGGGGCTTGATGTGACGTGGTGGGGGCCAGCTAGTTGATGCTTTCATTTAAGTTTTCTTAAGATTGGTGTTATTCCCAACAACAAACGATGTCGTTTATTTAAATTATTTAAGTGTTCAGATAAAATTATTTCTTTAATGAATAAAAGTGAGTTTTAGTATGTAACGACTTTCAATCCCGGGGTCCAAAATATCGGGGTGTCACATCATATTTCCATTACAGTCAATCACAATGCATTACAACCTCATCTCAATACATTACATTGAACTATAGCCCAATCACAAGCAATTTCAAATCATCATACGTATAGGCGATGAGGGATAACAATACCTTTACATAATAGTCAATAGGTTCCTAAAATCATGAAGTCAATTTTGAGGACTTGAAATATCATGAAATATACTTAAAGTCACGCTTTATTCATCACGTGAAAATTTCACCTTGAGCTCAAACTCGATTTCTTTCTCTCTATCCGAATACAAGTATTTCATTTCTAACTTACATAAAGCATTCTATCTTATATAAAACATTTCATCTCATGTATCCCAAAAAAAAAAATAATAATAAATAAATCATAAAATCTTTATAAATAACTTCTTTACCTCGGAGTCGGTGGAGAGGTGATGGTCGTGGTAGCTCTTAGAACTTAAAACTCTTAAAATTTTTGAAATTTTGGAAAAATACTTTAAATAACTTGCAAGTCTATAGAATCGTAGACACGCTCTGATGCCAAGCTGCAACACCCCGAGTTCTTAGAACTAGGAACGTTAGTTCTTTCTCGAAAACATATCTTTTTTTTTTTCAAATACTAATAAATATATCAATAGATGCAGAAAAGTAGCAACTAATTAAGATGCAGAAATTCATTTAAAATAACAACCACTTTAGAGGATCTTACATAAGTTCAATCTCTAGTGACTCAAAACATCCAACATTAACTACTAAACAGTTCAAAACATTTAAACAACGTACTTCAATACATAAAGTTTGCTTAAAATAACAAAAGGAAGTGAATTTTTTATTTAATAAACCCTAGAAAGCTCCCACACCTTGTCACACTTCGATCTCCTCAATCTATAATTTATTCATTGATAAAGAAAATGTGAGTATTTTAAACACTCAATCGATCCCGCATGCAACAATTAATATATATTACAAATTAAATGCACATAATCATCATTCATCATAAAATACAAACAAGTATATAACACATGTTCATTCATCATCCCTCTCAATCGTGCACGTCATTATAGTATTTAAAAGCACGTCATTATTATTTATTAGGCTAAAGGCCTATCATCATGGTGCTATTAAAAATGTCATAAGTAGGCTAAGAGCCTATCGTCATAGTGCCGAGGAAGCTTCACGTCATAAGTAGGCTAGAAGCCTATCATCACACAACATTCACATGTAGTATTTATAAGAATATTACTTGTAAATGTGCACATTTGAAAGGTAATTTTTTTTTGGGAAAGGAGTCTACCTTAAACCTTTAGCCACGTATTGAGCTTACTAACGGTGAGAAGTCAGTTCTCTAGCTGTTCGTATGCCTCGCCTAGTCAAATAACGAGTTTAATTTATGTTAATACACTTACATATTAAGTGTTTATAGGTAAAATTGAACTTATAGACCAAACTTGAAAGATTATAAAAGTTTGAGGGTTGATTTGAAAGAATTGAATAGTTTGAGGACATAATATGCAATAAAATTGAACTAAAAATATTTTGGACTAAATTATAAGATTTTTCATACACGGGGACTTAGATGCAATTAAAGTTTGGGGCTATCTTAAATAAGAATAAGAAATTGGAGGATTACAAGTGAAACAAAAGTTTAGGGGTCAAATTGCTACAATTGAAAGTTAAGGACTAAAATTTAAATAAACCTTAAGGGCTTACTTAAATTAAATAAATAACTTGGGGGACTTTATCTGTAAAGATAATATAGGGACTAAATTACAATAATTAACGGTTGAGGATTTATAAATTAAATAAAATCTAAGGACTAACTTAAATAAAGGAAAGAAGTATGGGGACTTGGCTTGTAAATACTTTAAGAAATCAAGAAAATGGCACAAAAAAATAAGTCGGCTTTTCCAACTCTCTTGCTATCCATCTCAGCTGAATAGCGGTAAAACTGGGAAAATTTTTCCGTGGTGTGACAAGCGACAATGAGGTGGCGGTGGTGTCGGGTGATACTAGTTGTGAAGTTATTTGAAGAAATCAATGAAGATAGTGGACAAATTTGGAGGTTGAAAGTTGAGGAAAAATTTGGGATTTCTTGAAATTCAATCCATTTTTCTTCATTTTTCTTGTTTCTAACGGTCATATTGAATTCGTTGAAGGTGTATTGAGGTGGAGATGAATAATTTGATGTGTTTTTTTGTGTGGATGTGTGTATGTCTATCCGCTACATATGCATGTATCTATGCGCGCGTGTGTGTTCGTGTGTCCTTCTTGCTGTGTTTTTGCTGTGTGTGTAATCCTGGCTGTGTTGTTCTAGTGAGATTTCAACCATTAGTCCCATTTCGATGCCAACGTGTTGGCATCGTAAGATGCCAACACCCCCTTTTTCGGGAAGAAAAAAAAGATAGAGGTCGGGTGAGACCCCCCACCATTAGGGGGCAGTTATGTATAATTCATCTTACTTGACGTAGATTTCAAAAAAAAAGTTAAAAAAAAATTTTGGGCGGTGACGTGGCGCCCTGTGAGGGCGCCACGTCACCCTTGTTGGCAACATAAGTTACTAACAAGTTGGTAGGTGATCATTCACCTTTCTACCATGTAGTGTGAAGTTCTTAGTTATAGAGAAACAATGAAATATCAACTAATAATGCTTGAATATGAAATGAATGTAGACACATGAGAATTATATATAGAAATTTCTTGTTGTTATTGCTTGATGTGTTGATGAGAATGGATGGAACAAGGTTGATGATAATAATAGAGAAAAATAAGGATATTGATGGGGTTAGGGTTTGAACTAATTCCAACAAGAAGTATACAAAGGGTATTCTAGGGTAAGAACTTGGTTAAGGTATTTTTATTAGGCTAAAACTTAAACGGGCCCATAAATGGGCTTCGAACTATAGTTGGATCGAATGAAATAAAAAACAAAGATTTTGGCACTAAAACAAATAAATTTATAAGTTTGGGTCCTCAAAACTAAATTTTGAAAATAAATGATGTAAAATTCGACTAGAGAAGCATACGCAATAAAATTCTATACGTAAAATCATAGCGATACATTCAAGATTTTATTTAGTTAAATATTTTTTATTTAATAAAAATTTACTGTCACTATGCCTCGCCTCAATAACATGATTTTTCGAGTCTAGTTGCTATCAGCCGAGTACCGTTACACAAACCAACAGAGTGATCTATGTTACGTATCAACATCACTAGACGCAGCTTTTTTAGCCTCAAAACATTACTTGACACTCCAGAAAACTAATCCCATTCAAGAATTCAACAGTGGGAATTTCTCCAAGCAAATTTGTATCGCAGTCATTCGACTTACACGTGGAATCCGAGCTATAATACATCTTCATCTACTATAGGTTTTCCCAACCATATAGTTATTGACCATGCTAACATCTTCAAGTAGGTATAAGTATAGCTCTTCCATTCAAATAAAATGGCGAACGTCCCTCGGTAAAAAAAATTGGGGTAGGTGCTCTCTACAATAGATTTAATGGGATTTGATGTGTGTGGGAGCAAAAGATAGTTGGGTATTTCAATTGTAGCATCACCATCACCAATGCTAAAAATCCACTCTGAAAACTTCCGAGGTTTAGCGGAATCTTCATCTCCTGGAAGGTTGCTCAATCTCATGTTCTTTGTGAGGTCAAGATCTTTACAACTATCCCAAAGGCTGGAGGAGTTTTAAAATGCATTGACTCTCTGTTGCCGAATCCCTTGGATATAACTAGAAGTATCTGCCTAAAGTCTTCCCAAAATACAATAGTCTTGCCACCGAATAGTTGATTGCTGCCCAGGGTCACTGAATTCGGAAATGACCTGCATCGTGCCATCCAGAGCTTCGAAACAATGCTTATTCATCATGGGAGCCTCATTCCAAGTTATCAACTTCGTCCTCTGTATAAGCATGGACAAATGACTTCACCGTGTAATGTTTACATATTGAATCTTCATCTGCAGTTAGCGGGATGACCAGCCTTGAATGCGCAGTCCTCCCCTATGGTCATATGAGTGAAGATATAGCAGTGGACATTACATTAAGAACTATTTCCCCATGAGACCTTATTGCAGCTAACAGGGTCCTCTAATAAGTGCTCGAAAAGCATGTAAAATAACTCTTCTATTTTATGTATTTGGGTATTTTATTAGTGTTATATGTTTGTTTTTATGTGTTTTTCCTTTATTATTGTGTTTAGAGTCACAAAGAATCAAAAGGATCCAAAATGGATGAAAAGAGAGCAAAAAATGGAAACTTGGGACTAAAATGCAAGCGAAAAAAAGATGGAGGGCCTACGATGCAATCTTATGAAAAGTTTTTTTTTTGCAATTGTTATTGTTCCAATGTGAAAAAACATCAAAAGAAGATTGCCACACTTTTTTTGGATCTCAAATCGGAGTTTCGTAGTGAAAGTTATGGCCGTTTGAAGAAAATGACTAAAAGCGCCTATTCCCAAACTGCTGGAGACCAAAGTGTAACTTTGCAAAAGTTTGGGGTGCAAAGTGAAACCTTTCACAAAGTTGAAGGATAGAAATGCAATTTTTCAAGGACCAAAATAAACAACATTCAAAAGTTGAGGGACTTAGTGTTCAATTACCGGGTGAATCGAGTGCCTTGAGTCACAATAGCATGATCGAGTTTGCGCCGCAAGTGACTCGAGTCATGCCCAAGCACTCCCCAGCCGTCCTCGTTCTGCGAGCGCGTGACTCGAGTTTTGTTAGGCAGAATCGCACGTCGCCTGGACGTGACTCAAGTCATGCCTGAGCCACTTGCTGCAGATTGTGGCCCATTTGCACTAACTTGATTCCAACGTTATTTTTACCTATTTTTTGACTTCTTTGAGATAAAACAACTTGAGCACACCATAATAGACTCATGCAAGGTCAATTTTATAATTTTTCAATATTTTTTATTGTAATATTTTGCCTATAAATATAGACATTTCCAAGCTTAAAATATAGAACTTAATAAAGAGAATTAGTTAGTGATTCTCTCCAATTTTCTTCTCAATAAAATTCCCTTCTTCATTTGTTCTTGATTCTTACTTGAAAGCTCTTAGTTTCTCATATTCTTTTGGAAGTAAAAACTTAAATTAAGTAACTAATAATCGATCGGCGATACTTCGACCGGGAATATGATTAGCGGAGCATTTCTTTGCTAGTTTCTCCCTTTCTTTTATTATTTGTGCATGAGAAAGATAAGTTCCCATATATTGTGGAGGTGATACAAGGCAAACTCACTAAAAAGTATTTAACCTACATATATGAGTGATTAAATTTCTCTATTTATTTCTTAAAATTTATTTACTTGCTTTCTATATTTTTTGTATATTACTTGTGATAGTGAAGTATAATATGTCATATGGCAGTGGTGATACACGGCGATTACATCGTTAAAAATTATTTAACCCACGAATATGAGTAGTTCGACTTCTCTGTCTAGTTCTAGGAGGACCTTGTGTTCCATTAACATGTTATTATCTTTTCTAACTCTTTAGAGACATTTTATCCATTCCCCTACTTCAATTTGTTGATTTGTTATGCTTTTAAACCCGTTCTTGAGTTTATATGATTATTGCATTTACTTTGACCAATTCAATGAATCAATCTTTAAATTCAAGTCATATGCTAGGATTGGAACTTTTGATTCGTAATTATCATTAGATTCTAATCCAAAGTAGGAAATGAATATCCTGCATATTTGTTAACAAATCAACTTAGATGCATTAATTCAAAGTTTGCGAAATTACTCATCTAATTTAACTCATTCTTCTCGTTCATCTCACACTAGCATTGCATTAAATCATAAGAATTTGTTTAGGGCTATCTAATAGCTACATGTTAAGTTAAAGAACTTTCTTTAATTTAATAAACTTAAAAAAGAATTTGTTAATAAGATCTTCTTGATTAATTGGAGTTGATAGATTAAAAAGGAATAGTAACATTGCTGCATGGAAAAGATTAATATAAGTTATTGACAACCAAACCCGAGAAGTAGATATATCTTCAATTGTTTCATTTTACCTTCTTTATTTTGTCTTTTTGTTTTCAAAATTCAAAAAAACCCCCCCATTCCTATATTAATTGATAAAAACAACTAGATTAAATGTTGTTCCTCTTGGGTTCGACTCTTACTTACTACTTCTACATTAATTTGTAGTTTTGAAATCGAGTAAGGAAATAAAATAAATTTTTGTGTTCTGAGACAATCACATCAAGTTTTTGGTGCCGTTGCCGGAGGAACAATTAACCAATTTAGTCGCCTTTATTAATTAATTTCATAAAAATTTCATTCTCTTGTATGCATAATACTTGATCTACTAATTGAATTCTTGAAGGTTTTGATTCGAAATCGAGAAATCCATTTGAATGCGAAAAAGACAAGCAAAACAAATAGAATAAGAAATGGGAGAAAACAACAACGAAAGAACTATTAAACAAATGGCAACTCCTGAAGTTACTCAACAACCATTGTGCATCACATTTCCAACCGTAGAAGAAGGTAAAACTTTCGAGCTAAAATTCAATTTGATACATCTTCTACCATATTTTCATCGACGATCTGGGGATGATCGATATCAACACTTGAAGGAGTTCCATGTGTTGTGTGATAGCATGAAACCTCCGGGTATCACTGAAGAGCAAATTAAGCTAAGAGCTTTTCCATTTTCCTTAAAAGATGCTGCTACATATTGGTTATATATTTTACCATCAGGATCTATCACCACTTGGAATGAAATGAAACGACTTTTCCTTGATAAATACTTCCCTGCATCAAGGACATCAAATATCAAGAAAGACATCTTTGAGTACGCCAAAACAATAGAGAGACTCTTTATGAGTATTGAGAGCATTTCTAAAAGCTCATTGGAAATTGCCCTCACCACCAAATCAGTGAAAACCTCCTAGTGCAATATTTCTATGAAGGGTTGTGTCAATCGAACAGAAATATGGTTGATACTACTAGTGGAGGAGCATTAATGAACAAAACACCTACTGAAGCACAAACATTGATTTCAAACATGGCTGAAAGCACTCAACAATTCAGTACAGATCAAAAGATGAACATTTGAAGAGTAAATGAGGTAAGTAATTCCAATGTTGAAAGCCAACTTTCTGAACTAACCAATCTTCTCAAACAAATCGCTATAGGAAATAATCCAGAAGTCAAAGCATGTGGCATATGTACAAATCTAGGACATCCTGAGACACTTGTCCTGTTTCTACAAGTGGATAATAATGAACAAGTAAAGCCAGCAAATAATTTTCCATTCCCATAGCAACAATCCATAGTCAAACACCTATAATCCGGGATAGTGAGATCACCCCAACTGAGTTATGGAATCAACAAGCCCCCAGGTTTCTTCCCTAACAAGCCTCAATGCCAATTCTAGCAGCAAGGGAATTTCCAACCTTAAGGGCAATTTCAACAGAAACCTCAACCATTAGGTATGTCGGTCGAGGATATCATGAAAACATTCGAAACTAACACTGTGAAATTCCAACAGGATTCCAAATCGGGCATTCAAAACCTAGAAAATCAGATGAGTCAATTAGCAACTGCCATCAATCGACTGGAAGCACAATTTGGAGAAAAGTTACCATCCCAACCAAAGGTAAATCCAAAGAATATTAGTACTATCACCTTAAGGAGTGGCAAAGAGATAGAAACCCCACACAAAGGAATTCCCACACATGAAGATGAAGAAGAAGTGTTGGAAAATGAGGTAAGTCATGACCCTCCTGTAATTGCTAAATCAACCCCTTTCCCTTTTCTTAATAGATTAGCAAACACTAATAAAGAAGACAAGGAAAAAGAAATTTTAGAGACATTTAGGAAGGTAAATCAACATTCCCTTGTTAGATGCAATCAAACAAATCCCACGCTATGGTAAGTTCTTGAAAGATCTTTGCACTAACAAGGGAAAGCTGATGGGGAATGAAATGATAAAAATGGGAGAAACCGTTTCTGCGGTATTCCAAAAGAAGTTACCTCCAAAGTGCAAAGACCCAGGTATGTTCACTATCCCTTGCACCATAGGCAATCACCATATTGACAAAGCACTTATAGATTTAGGAGCATCCATAAATGTCATACCTAGATCCCTATATGCTTCACTAAATCTAGGAAAACTAAAAAAAACTCACATAATTGTGCAATTAGTTGATCGTACTAATGCATACCCTGATGGGGTGCTAGAAGATATGCTAGTTAAAATAAATGGACTAGTTTTCCCTACTGATTTTTACGTGCTTGATATGGCTGATGAACATTCACCTTATCCCACACATATCTTATTGGGACATCCATTTCTTTACACTTCTCGCACCAAAATTGATGTCTATGAGCGTATATTGTCCATGGAATTTGATGAGAAAAAAAGTGAACTTTAGTATTTTTGATGGCTCGTTGCACCCCAATAACGCTTGTTCTATTTTTGCAATTAATTCAACTAATCCTTTTGTGCAAGAAATGTTCAAGTCGAATTCAGAGATAGTGACCCACATAAGATTGAGCCAAAGTATAATTACCTCATCTCAAAGAAGGAAGCCGTGGGAACTGAGAACCAAAAGTTTGGAGAAGAATTCAAGGTGGACCGCCAAGAAATCACGACATTGAAATGAAGCTATCAAAGACAAAATGGAGCTATAATGGATTTGAGGAAAACTACTTGACAAATGGGAACTACGTCCAGCTAATGACTTTAAACAAAATCACTTCTTGGGAGGCAACCCAAGCATTTTTTCTCACTTTTATTTTTCTTTTCATATTTTCGTTATTTCTGTTTCTATTTCTCCACTTTTTATCTAACATATTGACGAAGATAGTGACTATAGAAAAAGGATATCTCGGGATTCAATTATTTGAGAAGAGACATGATGGTGCACAAATCAATAATTAGCATTAATTACTTATAAAGTGTGGGGGTTAATTATTCATAACGGACAATTTGTCAACACGTTTTCTCGGATACTTCTCCCAACATACTCTTTCCAGCACACTCTACTTGCATGGTTCTCGATTGAGATAGTGCTCACTTGACTATAAATCGGGATCCTTCTCTACTTAAAATCACAATCACAATCTCAAATCACTTTGTGAGTACGTCTTTCTAGCACTGATTAGGTAACTTTCTTCTTTCTTCTTCTTCTTCTTCTTCTTCTTCTTCTTCTTCTTCTTCGTATTTGTTTTTCTTTTTATTATAGCGTGGACGTGTGTGATATTTTTGTATGTATATGTCTTTCCTCATATTAATTGGTTACGTAGTTCAAGTTTTGTTATTTTTTTCCTTCTTCAGCATTTTGTTTGAAAAAATGGAAGAGTGCGATAATCTAGTATACTTAGTGATTTTGATGGATTTAATCTTATTACTTAAGTTTTTCTTTTTCCTTCGTGTGTTATGTTAAAAAAAAAATTATAGTCGAGCCAATTTCTATAAACAAAGGCGCTACTTAAGAGGCAACCTAAGCACTTTCTTTTGTTCTGCTTCTCCAAAACACTTGAATTTTCAATGGATAATAAATTTTCCAAAATCCACAAATATTACCCACTGCCCTTGAATGCTTTGAAAGAGATTTATTATTCTAGGGTAGGACGGTTAAAAATGTTGATGGAAAAGGAAATGCCTGAGGGTATTCGTTTGTTGATTGAAGCAAAGTTCCGATTAGGAGGTGAAATGCCAACTTTTAGTATTAAATTTACACTAGTGTTAGGTAAAAGTGATTTTCCCTAGAAATTAAGAGTAAACAGAATGAATGTGTGCTATAAATATGCTAGATGCCCTTATAAATTCACTTGATGGACCTGCAACTCAATTCACCGTTCCATTGGATTTGTGTCCACAAATCAAAAAGATAAAATATGTTTCATTAAGGATGGCATGAGTAAGGAGTCTTTGTGATATGATCCGGGTTAGCTCGACATCATCAACACGCGTGAGAAAGCCGGTCGAGACGAAAACGAGCTTGAACGGAAGTAAAATAAGGTGAAGATGTCAAGAAAAATCGGATATGCCTGGAAGAACCCTCACTTTGGACTCATCCCGGGGCGTGAAAGCGAAGACGAAGTCGAACGGGTCGAGCTCGGAAAACAAATGAAGAATCTGCGGAAGCACAATTACGGCGTAACCTTTTGTTCATACGGTCAGAATCGACCTTTACGGCCCGTAACTTGATTCACGCACGTCGTAACCCCGGGACAGCTTTTGGGCGAAATCTTGAGAGAGCAAATTACGTAACCAGAGAATATACGGCCGTATCAAGATATACGGCGTAACTTTGGTCATCTGTCGTATCATGAAGATCGGCTTTGGGCAATTTGAAGGCGAGAAGGTTTTATACGTAGTATTTTTCCTTCATCGGCCGTATCATAGATTCTGACCGTAAATCCAAGAATTACTGACCGTAACTTTTGACCGACTTTAGCTTTTTGTGTCTACTTTTTAGATATTTCATTATTTTACTATTATTTCTTGGTCATGGATGTATATGAACGAATTTAGGCCATTTGTAAACTTAACTTTTGTTCAAAGAAGCTCTTTAGCTTTGAGTGTAGCCTTTGCTCCTCTTTGGGTTGTAGCCTTGCTCCCCTCCTTTATTTCCTTGATCTTGATTGCAATTTGTTGAGTTGTAGCCGTGCTCCTCCGTTGCCATCTCGTCTAAGGAACCTCCAAACTTATCGAAGGCGTGATCAACCTTCGTGGCGTTCACCCCCGTGATTTGAAGGCGCAGTCGAGTCGAGTCGAGGGATCCTCCTCCTCCCCGGAGAGTTTCGGGTTGTCCTCGATCATACCGGTCCAGTCCTAGGGGTTCTCGACCTTGGGGTCGTATCACTTTGGATGATATCCATCAAACTCTTGAGACGCATCCTAGTGGAATGCTGCAAATCGAACTTCTCAATTTGTGGACTGAATTTAAAAAGGAACAAGAATGATATAGCCTTGGGAATCGGACTTTAAAAGATCCCGTTTGCCAGTCCATAAGAAAACTGGATGGAAAGCCTATCCCTTACTCATAGAAGGCATTTAAATCGTTTCTGGATGTAAAACCAGAGGAAGATGTGAGCCACAGTTACAACTACGTATATATATTGTTATTTTTTTAACTATTTTTGTGTTCTTGTGTCAATTTTTAGTGTGCAAAGTTGACAACCTATGGAGGCTACTGCTTCTGCCGGAACTAGGAGTTCAAAAAAGAAATTGACAAACATAAGTCCCTTTGGTGGAATCAATCTGGGACAACCGGTGCAGCTAGCGCCGATAGTAAAAGCGCGAACGACACTTGGAGATCGAAAGTGTAAGATAATATACTGAGGCGGTCTCCGGGGGCTGATCGGATGTGCCATTCAATCTGCACAAATAAGAGGATGAACAGTGGCTGGCGTTATTGTACCACCTTTAAAACAGTGTATGGTAAAACCATCGGCTTTGAGGTAAAGGCTAGATTATTATTTAAAAACTTAACACTAATGATAATGCATTCGGATGCTTTCATTGCATTACCAGGGGGTTTCAAAACTCTGGAATAGATCTTTTGCATAATATCATGGGCTGAATTGAACCTACATTCTAAACCAATTGGTCTTTTAAAAGTGCAAAACCATTTCGACGAGTTATTGGCATTTGTCAAATATTTAGTTCATCAAAAGCTTATTTCTCCTAATGCACAAAAAAATGATTATAGCTGCACCATCAATTCAAGAATTATTGGAGAAATTAGAAGCTTATGTACCACAAATGAATGTAGAATTGCCTATGATCAATTGGCCAAAGGAATTATGCAAATGGAGAAGAGATCCGAATGAATTGGATTTAGAGTAAAGGTTATGAATATGGAATAGCTAACTTCAGATGGTAGAATATGGCGTTTAACTCTGGAAACACAACTGTGTTACGCCTTGTAATAAACAAAAAAAAAACCAAAAAACAAAAAAAAAATATCCCACCCAAAGGCGTTAAATTGGTCTTTTTCAATAGACCATAAAGAACTATTTTTTTTCTTTCTCCTTCCTTTCTCAGTTTTTCTTTCAGATGCACCTTAAAGAACTGAATTTTCACTTTTCTCATGGCATCTCCTTTATGTATTGTTACTCTTCTTCAAGTGCTAGACTCTTTTTCTGTACCTACTGAAATCAGGATGCATATTTTTTAACTTGTTGATAAGTATGATTGTTCTCTTTGGAATGTCATCACTTTTGGGGCAGGATCATCGTGTTCTGCTTGCAAACGACGTGCTAAACGCCTTAAATGTTGCTTCAAATGTGGAAAGCTATTGGAGGGACCTCATTGCACTAGAAATCAAACTTATTCACAATATGAATATGTTGTTTTCTTGAAGGATGGACTGATTAGGTGCTTGGCCGTAAAGTCTATCAGGAGAAATAGCCAGCTCGCAATAAGTGTGAAAGAAATCGATAATTTGTTGGACCAATGGCAATGTCTATTGGAAACCAAACTCAATGGCCCAACCATTGAGCAGCAACTTTTTGAGCGTGATCATTATCGCCCATCCGAAAATGTAAAACTACGTCTCATTCATTTGAGAAGTGTCTGAGTTGGGAGTTCTACTATAAACATTCTCCCATTTGTTGGTTCTTATGGGGCTATTCTTTATTGAATGGTTAACATTCCTTGGCTTGGAGTGTAGCCTTCCAAACTTTGGTATGAGATTCTTTCCTTAAGAACTCTTTAGCCTAAATCTAAATTGAGTAGCAAATCTCTTATTTTCAAACCTTGAAATTATGGTGCTTGAGTTGGAGGTCAGACTAAAATCACCCCTGGTGGTAGGGGATTGACTATAACACGATTCACTTAGTTGAAGAATCAAACCCATCTGTGGGATTATAGAATGGCCATTGTTGTCTCGCTAACAACTAAGTTGTGGCGTAGCTAAAGTAATGGGGGATTGCTCTGAGGACAAGATCAACCTGCACCATCTCTTCCTTGGTGCATTAAATGGTAGATGGGATGAAACAGGCTATGGCAGCTGGTTCACTACTTTCTGTTTCAGTTTTAACAAAATTGATAGTCGTAACTTATAAAATTGAAGCTGAAGGAATTGCCTATGGGGCCAAAAGTGCACCCGGATTCCACTTTAATTTTGTACTTATTTTCTAATGTTATTGTTTTGAAGGTTATTTTATATATTTGTTGGTTTTGAATTCCTACGATAATATTTGTAAAAAAAAAATCCACTGTCATTTTCCTTGTCCTATAAATATATTGATATCAGGGTTTCTTGTTCCTTGATTACTGAACTGAACATACGAGGTTCTAAATTGGGGAACAATCATTAGTAACCGATTCAACTCATTGCATGCCAAAGGGGAGTTTCTAATGTTTATCATTTTCGTGCTTTCTATAACTCTACATTGAGGATAATGTAGAAATTAAGCATGGGGGAGTGGAATATTGTGGTATGTTTGTGAATTTTTTTCTTATTGTGTCTATAGTTTTGCATGAGATAGCAACTTTTAAATATGATTGAGCTTAATTTGCATGACTGGAGGATCACGAATTAAAAAAAAATCATTGTCTCTTCTCTTTTCCATGCATAGCTGGTTAATTTATCTGAGCACGTTTATAAAGTAATTTAGTATCATTTTCTGTAGCAAATCTGAAGGTTGAAAATTTTGATAAAAATTTTTGGTTTTTTTGGACCACAGTAAACCAACTCTTTTTTATCCACTTGTCCTGCTCAAAGTAACCTGAAAACATCATTTGTTAACAAGGTGGAGTTAAGATCGCATGGTCTTTGTTTTTTGTGAATGTATATTTTGTTGACAGACTTTAAAAAGTTTGGAAAGAGTATTGACCTATATTGAGAATAAATTCTACTTTTATATTTGAAATAATGATAGGGACCACGGGAAAGAGCTACTTGCCTCAGGGAGTGAAAGATTGCCACCTCGAATGGGTGAGGAAGGCTACCTCTAACGAAAGGGGTCAGTGTGAAAGCTACCTGAGGGTAAAAGCTAAAAATAAAATTGCAAAACCCTTTTCTTCTTCCCTTTCTTAAGAGAGAGAGAGAGAGAGAGAGAAATGTGATGGTTAGCTAAGTCTGAAGTTAGATAAATAAATTTCCTCAGTGGTTTGAAGTGCTCAGTCTAACTCTCTTAAAATCGAAGACACATTGGCGATAAAACACCTACCATGCTTTGTTTAACTTTGCAGCACTAATAGTTGGTGATTTTTTGTGAATAAAGTAATTTTAGGAACTATGGGAAGTATTATAAAATAAGAGTGGAATCATGAGAGATGAAAGGATATATTTGACCATTTGGGGTCAGAATTCGGATAGAATATCATAAGCTTTCATTTGTTTCTAGATAGAGATGGGATAATAACCTCAATCGCACACACTCACAAGCCGTTGTGCATTTGAAAAGAAGTGAAATTTTCACAGCTCGGGAGAATGTATATTAAGCAAGTCACAATCTGTAGTTGGATTTCAACGATTAAAGTCGCGTAGCTAACATAAAACCAATGTGTTGTTTTGTGTCAGAAGGTTGTTGTTTGAAGGTCAACAACAGCCCCTAAGTGTGTGAGAGTTTCATAAGTGCTCGAAAAGCACTTAAATAACTCTTTTATTTTATCTATTTGCGTATTTTATTAGTGTTATATGTTCATTTTTATGTGGTTTTCCTTTATTGTTGTGTTTACAGTCACAAAGAATCAAAAGGAGCCAAAATTGATAAAAAGAGAGCAAAAACGGAAAACTCGGGGACTAAAATACAAGTGAAACAAAGATGGAGGGCCTTCGATGCAATTTTATGAAAAGTTGATTTTGCAATTTTTCTTATGCCAATGTGAAAGAACATCATAGAGGATTGCCACACTTTTTCGGATCTGAAATCGGAGTTTCCTAGTGAATGTTATGGCCGTTTGAAGAAAAGGACTAAAAGCGTCAATTCCAAAACTGTTGGGGACCGAAGTTTAAGTTTTCAAAAGTTTAGGGACCAAAGTGAAACTTTTAAAAAAATTGGAGGACGGAAATGCATTTTTTCAAGGACCAAAATAAACAACATTCAAAAGTTGAGGCACTTTGTGTGCAATTATCGGGTGACTCGAGTGAGTCGAGTCACATCGGCCATGACTCGAGTCAATACGGCAAGTGACTCGAGTCATGCCCGATCACACTTGCAATTGCCTCAGTAATGCTTGAGCACTCCCCAGCCGTCCTTGTTCCACGCGCGCGTCACTCGAATCATTGCTGAGCCACCCAAGCCACTTGCTGCAGATTGAGACTAGTTTGCCCCAACTTGATTCCAACGTGATTTTTACCTACTTTTTGACTCTTTTCAGATAAAAAAAACTTGAGCACACCATAATAGATTCATGGAAGGTAACTTTTATAATTTTTTAATATTTTTTGTTGTAATATTTTTCCTATAAATAAATAAATAGAGGCATTTCCAAACTTAAAATGTACAACTTTGTAGAGAGAATTGGCTAGTGATTCTCTCCAACTTTCTCCTAAATAAAATTCTTTTCTTCATTTGTTCTTAATTCTAGCTTGAAAGCTCTTAGTTTCTTATATTCCGGCAAAAGTAAAAACTTAAATTAAGTAACTAATAATCGATCGACGATACTGCCGAGAATATGATTAGAAAAGCATTTCTTTGCTAGTTTCTCTCTTTCTTTTATTATTTGTGTATGAGAAGGATAAGTTCCCATATATTGCAAAGCTGATACAAGACGAACTCGCTAAGATCTATTTAAGCCGCATATATGAGTGATTAAATTTCGCTATTTATTTCATAGCATTTACTTACTTATTTCTATATTTTGTATATATTATTACTTGTGATAGTGAAGTATAATCTATCATATTGTAGTGGTGATACACAACGATTACGTCGTTAAAAAGTATTTAACCCGCGAATATGAGTAGTTGGAGTTCTCTATCTAGTTTGAGGGGGACGTTGTGCTCAATTAACATGTTGTTATCTTTTCTAACTATTTAGTGGAGTTTTATCTATTCATCTACTTCAATTTGTTGATTTGTTATGCTTTTCAACCAGTTCTTGAGTTTATATGATTATTGCATTCACTTTGGCCAATTGAATTAATCAATCTTTAAATTCAAGTAACATGCTAGGATTGGAGCTTTTAATTCGTAATTATCATTGGATTCTAATCAAAAGTAGCAAATGAATATCGCATATTTGTTAACAAATTAGCTTAAATGCATTAATTCAAGTTTGTGAAATTACTCATCTAATTCAACTAATTCTTCTCGTTCATTTCACAATAGCATTGCATTAAATCCTAAGAACTTGTTTAGGGTTATCCAATAGCTAGATATTAAGTTAAAAAACTCGCTTTAATTTAATACACTTAAGGAAGAATTCGTTAATTAGATCTTTTTGATTAATTGGAGTTGATAAATTAAGAAAGGAATAGTAACATGTTGCTTGGAAAAGATTAATACAAGTTATAGACACAACCAAAGATGAGAACTAGATATATCTTCAATTATTTCATTTTATCTCATTTATGTTTTCATTTTGTTTTCAAAATTCACAAACACCCCCCCAACACATTCCTATATTAATTGATAAAAACAACTAGATTAAACACCGTTCCTCTTAGGTTCGACCATTACTTACCACTTTTGCATTAATTTGTAGTTTTGAAGCCGAATAAGGAAATAAAATAAATTTTGGTGTACTGCAATAATCACATCGTCCTCCATAATAAATTTTTTCCAATACCTCCATGCACTACTAGAAAATGCAACTTAGACATCACTTCATTTACATCGGTATATTTGGCAGTTGATGTAAAATAAATTTTTAACATCAGACGTAAAAATAGCGATATTATATTCATTTTTAACATCGTATTTTTTAACAACTGATGTTAATTATATACTTTCAAATTTTTATTGTAAATATTTAACATCAGTTTTGTTAACAACCGATGTTAAAAAATAAAAAATAAAAAAAATGGGAGAAAGGCAGGAAACGAGTCACGGCTTCACGGAGTCAAAATGCCAAATAGTCAATCCTTCCCTCAACCTCACATTCTCCAACTCCCTCATTCTCTTTCTCTCGACTCTCCTCAAGGAAACCCTAGCCACCACCGCCGGACTCCTCGCTGCCGTTCGACTCGACAACCGACTCTCACTCTCACATTCCAACTCTCTCGTTCTCTTTCTCTCCTCAATCCGAGGAAACCCTAGCTATTCCACCGGACCACCACCGCCGCTCGACTCCGCTGCCGCAGCTCGACTCCACCGCCGCTCGACTCCTTGTCGTTCGACTCCACAGTCGGTGACGCCACAGCCACTCGACCCCCAATTTGAAATGGATTCAGGTTATTTTTCAATTCTTTCCTCTTTTTCTTGTATTTATGTTTGTTCTTATTTCTTAGTTCTTACAGAGGATAGTAAAACGCCTCAATCATTAACAATAACAAATAGATGCGTCAATGTTATTTGTCCTTGAAAACGGATGTATTGGGGAAATGGAAATTGGGTATGTTTGATAGTTTTCATGTAGCTCGAACTTCATACCATTGGAAACGGATGTACAAAATTTTGATAGTTAATTATTTTTACTTTTTGATTTGCTACTGTATTTGAGTTGAATGCAATAGTATTTCCATTGATGCTATAACTTCTTAAGTTGGCTGATTCTTGTTAACTCTTATTCTATTATGTGCTGGTTGTAGAGATTTTGACATTTTGACAGCTTCTTGATTTAACTACTAGTTGATTCTCATACAATGTGCTGCTTAAAGAGATTTTGACATTTTGTTTTAAAATTGATAGTGCCTTGCAAACTGATTGATGCCTTGTGTTATGTATGGGTTTTGTCTTTATTTCAATAAAAAATGTGCATCTCATTAATTTAGGGTTAATGGGCATTGTATTATTATACAATCATAACAGATTTGGGATGCTTACAAAAAACAAAAAGAAAAAAACCCAACCCGAACCGACCCAAACCGAGGTGGTTTGGGTCGGTTCGGTTTGGCCATTTAGGTGGTCGGTTTTGGTTTGTCGACCATGCAAACCGACTACCGGTCGTCGGTTTTGGGTTGGGTCCAAAATCGACCCAAACCGACCGCCGCCCACTCCTAGTTCCACTCTTGTTGTCTTGCACAGTTGCTAGCAGTTCACTATTTGATTACGCTATTGATGTTTCATTATTGTATGAAATTACATAAATTTAAGTGTCCATCACAATACTTAGATTTTAGCAAATGTCGTTGCATTGTTATTCGATAGTTGGCCTCTATTTTACTGTCTATGCCATGTTTCTTTATTTTAGCTATTGTTTTTGCTGCTTGTTTGCTACTGTTGTTACTTTCTTTGCTACTTCCTACTGAAAGTATTGGTTTTTTGCTGCTAAAACTATTAGGTTTTTGCTTTTGAAATTGCTCGGTTTGTGGTGCTGGAATTACTTGGTTTTTGCTGCTGGAATTACTTGGTTTTGGCTGCTGAAATGACTATTTTTTTTGGTGAAATTACTAGGTTTTGGCTGCTGAAATTGCTGGGTTTTTGCTGCTGAAATTACTGGGTTTTTGGTGCTGGAATTACTTGGTTTTCGTTGCTGAAATTATTGGTATTTTGTTGATGAAATTATTGGTATTTTGCTATTGAAATTACTGCTTTTTGCTGTTGAAATTATTGCTTTGCTTTGCACAAAAGATAGAGTTGACACCAGTCATAAGAATTGTGATGCCTTTAACTATAAGACTCGATATGATCTTTGCTCTATAAATATTGGGAATTTTGGGGTTTGATTTGTGATTTGTTTACCTTCAATAGGAAGAGGAACCGAAACTTAAGTTATTAGTACGTATAAAATAGGGCTTGACTATTAATTTATTACTATGTATAAGACTTTGGCTCCACTTCTTGCTCTGGTCAGTAGTCAATTAGGAATGCACTGAATTAAACAATTAGTAATGCACTGAATTTTTTTATGTGTAAGACTTTCTACGTGCTCGAATATGTCAGGCAATTAATTATCATTGGTGGCTATAATTTGTTAGTTTCTTTTCATAATGTTTCAGCAATGGATAAATCATGGATTACAGAAGATAGGGACACTTTAAAGTATCAATTGGGTGTTGAAAATTTCTTGACATTTGCGGTTGAAAATGCTAGTGATCGTAAAACAGTTCCGCCCCTTGTTCAAGATGTGTAAACTTCAAAAAGAAATCAATTAGAACCATTAGGGGCTATCTATATGATTATGGCTTTAGTTTGGGTTATACAAATTGGATTTGGCATGGAGAACCGGCTTTTTCCTCATGTGGAAGTACACCTGTGGGTTTTGGAGAACCCCCAAACTGTCAACATACATCTGAAACCATTGATATGTGTCAGGCAGCCTTCAATGAGGGTGATTATGATAACGAATCGTATGGGTTTTGTAATATTGTGGAGGATGCAGAATAACCTTTATTTGAAGACAGTGAACATACCAAGTTACATTCATTGGTGCAACTTCACAATTTGAAAGCTAAATTTGGTATGAGGGACACATGCTTTTCTGAGTTACTTCTTGTTGTTGGGTCTTTGCTTCCTAAAGATAATGTACTGCCTCAAAGTCTTTATGAGGCTAAAAAAACTCTTAGCAATTTAGGACTACAATATGAGAAGATTCATGCATGTCCGAATGATTGCATACTGTATAGAAAAGAGTATTCTGATGCAGTTACTTATCCTAAGTGTGGTTTGTCTCGTTGGAAGCTAAAGAAGGATAAAACTGTTAAACATGGGCAATCAGCTAAGGTTTTATGGTATTTTCCTATAATTTCCAGATTGAAGCGTTTGTTTAGATGTGAAACAACTGCTGAAATGCTTACTTGGCATGACGATAAGCGGACTAGGGATGGACACTTGCGGCATCCGGTAGATTCTCCTGCTTGGAAGTTGGTTGACTATAAGTGGGCCGAATTCGCTAATGGGTCAAGAAATCTCCGGTTAGCTTTGTCAGCAGATGTTATCAATCCACATAGCTCTCTTAGTAGCCGGTACAGTTGTTGGCCCGTAATACTAGTTACTTACAATCTTCCTCCTTGGTTATGCATGAAAAGGAAGTTCATGATGTTATCTCTTCTTATTTCGGGACCGAAACAGCCGGGAAATGACATTGACATCTACATGGAGCCATTGATTGATGATTTGCGAATTCTATGGGATGGCGTTAGTGATGTTTATGCTGCATATAGAAAAGAATGCTTCACTCTTAGAGCTGTTTTGTTGTGGACCATCAATGACTTACCAGCTTATGGAAATTTGTTTTGGTGCATCACTGAAGAGTACAAAGCGTGTCCAGTAGGTGGGGAAAACACTTCCGCTGTATACTTATCTCACAGTAGAAAAATGTCTTACTGCTGCCACCGTAAGTATTTGCCACGTCATCATCCTTATCGGAGGCAGAAAAAAGCCTTTAATAATCAACAAGAGTTTGAAGTGGCACCTACACCACTATCCGGGGAGGAAGTGTTGAAGAGCCAAGGACACATTGACTTTGAGTATGGAAAGGGAAAACAGAAAAAGAAGCAAGAATCTGCCGGTTCGTCTTGCTGGAAAAAGAAATCAATTTTCTTTGATTTGGAATATTGGAAATTTCTTCATGTTCGCCACATTCTCGGTGTGATGCATATTGAGAATAATGTTTGTGAAAGCATGATTGGTACACTACTAAACATGCCTTTTATGACAAAGGACATTGTGGGAGCTCGTTTGGACATGGTGGACATGGGTGTGAGACTTGACTTGGCTCCAAAAATTGGGGACAGAAGAACATATTTACCTGCTGCCCCATACACCTTGTCTAGGGAAGAGAAGCTTAAAATATGTAATTCCCTGTTAAATATGATTTGAAATTATATGGGATGAAATCTCATGATTGCCATGTATTAATACAACAGTTGCTTCCGGTGGCAATTCGTTTGGTGCTTCCCAAACCCGTTAGAATTTCCATAATGCGGCTTTGTTTCTTCTTTAATGCTTTATGCACCAAAGTTGTTGATGTATCAAAGCTTGATAAGCTTCAATCTGACTTGGTGTTGACTTTATGTGGATTAGAAAAAATATTCCCACCCTCATTTTTTGATATGATGACACATCTCATTGTGCACTTAGTTAGAGAAGTCCGATTGTGTGGCCCTGTTTTCTATCGATGGATGTACCCTTTTGAGCATTTCATGAAAGTGCTAAAAGGGTATGTTCGGAATCGCTTTCATCCCGAGGGTTGCATAGCTGAGAGTTATATTGGAGAAGAATGTGTTGAGTTCTATTTGCAGTATAATGTTGGATGTAATGCAATTGGAGTCCCTAAGGGTAGTGGTAAGCTCTATGGGCCACTTTCTAGTGCAAAACTGAAACCACTTGATGAAGAAGAGAGAGATCAGGCACATCTTCATGTGTTGTTCAATAACGCTGAAGTGGATCCACATATCATGTAAGTGCGAATAGCTAACTGTTTTGCCTTTCATTGTTATCCATTTTTCTTGACTTGTGAATGCATTTTAAAATTTCTGACTGGATTTTCCCCCATGTCCTTAGAAAGCATAAGAGGATTGTTGAGGAGCTATACGCTGGGAAACACAAAAGTAAGAAATGGCTACAAAGTGAGCACACTCGGAGCTTCGCTAATTGGTTTCAATTAGAGGTACATGATCTAATGTTCATATCTTTGACCAATTTCAGACATTTTGCAGTCACTAATAATCAATTGATGTTGTCACTTTAGGTTTCAGCTGAAATTAACGAGAACGCTAATGATGTTTCACAAACAGTGAGGTGGTTGGCTGGAAAACCGAGTTTCACAATGTTCACTTGTGGAGGGTATTGGTACAATGGAGTTAAATATTTCACAAGGCAGCGAGACAATATAAGAGTGGTCCAAAATAGTGGGGTTAGCTTAGTGGCGAAGACGATGCAAGTGTCTAGTGCTAAGGATAAGAATCCAGTGGAAAGTGATATGACATTTTATGGGGTCATTGAAGAGATATGGGAGCTCGATTATCAGGCTTTCAAAGCTCCCTTGTTTTTGTGTCGATGGGCAGAGAATGAAAAAGGAATTAAACAAGACGAGTTTGGGTTTACACTAGTAAATCTTAGTCGGCAAGGCCATAAAAGAGACAAATTTGCTTCTCTTGGTCAAGTAAAACAAGTTTTTTATGTAGAAGACCCACTTGATGCAAACTGGTCAGTTGTTCAAATGACACCAAACCGAGATTATCGTGATTGTTTGCTTGAAGATGATCTAGGGCGACATCACCATGGAACATCAACCATTTTGTGCGGAGATACCTTTGCCTTGTGATGAAGATGAAAATGAAGTTGAAGACACTTAGAAAAGAGACAATGTTGACGGTTTTTGGGTTGAGCAATTCACAACTGGTAGAGAACAGTAGGGGTTTCTATTTATGTTGTCGCCGAAGTTGAACACTTAGTTGTTGGTTTTTTATAATTGTTCTTTCTGATTTTATTGATTGTGCTTGTTTTAATGGGGTGTTAGTACTGTTAATGATTTTACTACTTTTTCCTTTGCGTTATTAATAATTGCATTGTTATTACTGTTAGCCACCTTTTCATGTGAATAGATTAAAGCTTCACAATGGGTTGTCAGAGCAAGGATAAATCACCAAAAAGGAAAAAATCCAAGAAGAAGGATGAAGGGGAGAGCGAAATGGCTGCCCATCAAGATGAGGAAATAAAATCGGCAGCTCCTACAATAAGCAACAATACAATAGGGACAAGCAGAGGAAAGAGAGGTGTGGTTGCAATGCACAAGGTTTTGGTAAAGAAAGCATTGGGCAAAAAAATTAAAAGTCAAGTACAATGAATTGGGAAATCCAAAAGGAAAAGTACGATGCACTCTTCAATCTTACATTGGGAAGCTAGCACGAACAATGGCTCCTATCAACATAAACTCATGGCCATCAGTGGATCGTGACTTAAAAGACAAGCTTTGGATTGACATTCAGGTAAAAGTACAGTGTGACTGTTTATTTTTCTATTTTCTTACATGTTGTTTCAAAACTTCTAATGCTTGCTATTTTTCCTTTGATAAATTGCAACAAAATGTTTTATTTATTTTATTTACTCGTAGGATACATTAACGGTGGTGCCGGAAAGCAAGAAATTAATTTTATCATCGGCCGGCGTGAAATGGAGAGGGTTCAAGACAATGTTAACCAAAAACTACGTGCTGCCCTACTTGGGCAATAAGAAGGCTTTGAGAAAGCCACCAAAGTCATACAAGTTTGTTGGATTAAAACCATGGAAGGAATTTGTTAAACAACGAAGTAGTGAAGAATGGAAGGTGAGATGAATTAATTTATGCTTGTGTAGTTATTTTTCTTACGTATTGTATTTGGATCAATAAGGTGAGGTAGTTTTTATGCAGACGATTCATGAAAGACAAAGTGAACGAGTCAAGAAGAGAAAATATCATCATAGACTTTCCAGAAAGGGATATATCGGGCTGGATGAAGAATTGGTTGTATTTTCTAACATTCTCTAATTTATAGTCAACTGATTGTGTGACGTTTGGACATGTAAGATGAAATGCTTAATATCTGTGTAGAGGGAGAGTTTACCGGACGGGGAAGTCACTGATTGTGCTGTTTTGTGGAAGGCAGCTCGTGATCCAAAAGATGGAAAGATAGATGACGATTATGCAGAAGTTGCATCTAAGATAGTTAGTGCTGTTTCATTTAGTACTGTTTGTGAGCTATTATTATTCTGTAGTTATTTGTATGTCACCCACTAATATTGTTTAACGAACCATGTCTTGCTAGGATTTACTGTTGGAGTAGAAAAAGAAAGGGGAGCTGGAAATATCTAGAAGTGATGATATCCTAACTCAGGCCTTGGGAACTCCTGAACACTCGGGTAGGGTAAGGGGTGTTGGAGGATTTGTCAATCCATCTACTTACTTTAAGATGCCAAAACAGAAAACAAGTAGAATTACCAAGGCAGAGTTGCTAGCACGCGATAAGCAGCGAGCTCAAGAATTGGAAGATACAAAAAAAATGCTTATGGAACAACAAGCGAAGACTAAAGAGGCTTTTCAAAATAGGATTGCTCAGTTGGAAGCCCTTATAAAAGGAGAATTAGGTGCTCAGCCCTTGAAGTTGGACAAAGATCTAATTTCTCCTTTATTAGATAAAGGCAGCTATTATGCGCCTGGAATTGGACTTAGCTCTCAAATTCCTGAGGGTGAAATGGTACAACCAAAGGTGGATTGCCATATTATTCCCACAAATGCTGAAAAGGTAAATTTCTTTGTGAAAAATAATATGTAAATTGAGTCATTGTTCACCTTAACAATATAATAATTAAAATTACTATAGGATGGCTTGTGTGAGTTAGCATTGGACACCATCAACAATATAGTTGCATTTGGTACTGTATTCGAGAGTAAAGGACTTAATGAGAAAATTCATGGAGTCCCGATGCCGGCTGGGTGTGTTAGAGTGTCTGTGGATGGTCCAGTTCAGCCGGATGCACCACTTCCTATCCTTGTGAGGGGAAAGATGGAATGGGTTAAAGATGTTGTAGGAAGTCATGTTGCTTGGCCGGAAGAGCTAGTTATTCGGAAAGTACTCAATCCGGTAAGAAATTTAGAATAACATCGTCGAGTGGTTATGATTTTAGGCCTATTTTATGGGATAATTTGTTATGAGTTGCATTATTAGTTTACTTTATGCCCCAACAGTTTCGTATATTGATGCTGAATTTTTTTGGGGTGTATAACTAATAACAAATTTTCAATTAACTTGCAAGCAGAAGAAGAAAAATAAGGTTGATGTGAATAAATCCGTGTTTGCTAAAGCTGTTACTCCACATGCAATGGTGCCCAAGCGGTGTTGGTTACTATACAAACATGGTAAAACTCTAATGCGTGAATCTAGTCTGTCAATACAATTGGTACTGAGTAATGAAGTGTTTGGCCATGAAATGGAAGTTTGTGTGTTGTCTGAAGATATCATCAATTTCCTAGAAGTGAATACGATTGGCAAGCAGTGACAGCGGCATATATGGTGTAAGTACCTCCATCTAATTAGTACTGTTTGTGTTGTTAAAAATTAGTTATTGTAGATAGATGAAGGTTATATAAAAGTTAGTGAAGGTTAACAGGGATGCAAAGCTGCTATGAATAATTGTAAGTGCATAATATCATCTTTTATTCAGTGAATGCATTAGTATGGATGGGCCAAGCAATTACAGTTGCATATATGGCGTAACTACCTCCTTTGAACTATGTATTAACTAAGTTATTAAAAATTAGTTATTGTTGATAGATGATCGATCAGTGCTTGCTTCCAACATCTTCATTGATTTCTTTTTTCACACAGACACCTACATGAGGTTTTGAAGCGGAAAGATGAGTTGGATATTTTTGCCCTTGTCGACCCCGCACGTATGTACCGATGTGAGAGAAAGGAATTCATTCCTTATATTGTAGATCGACTGAAAGAGGGGAAGGCCGATCGTTTATTTCTTATTCCATACAATCCTGGGTATGCATTCTATTTGTTTTTATGTACTAAGTTATTTGCATCATGTGACTCTAGTAAATAATATTATAGGGGTCATTGGATTTTAACCACTATTTATGATGATGAAATCTACGTGTTGGATTCTATGCCAAAAACAACGCGCTACAAACAATGGGACGACTCAGTAATAAGGTGAGTGCCAATCTTGTCCTTTAGACTTCGCAAAAATATAATTTCGAATAATATTGGTACTTCATATGAGAAAATTTAATGGTGCAGTGTCGTGAAAATGTTCAATGCTGAAAAGGGAAGATTTAACAAGGCACCGAAGCTGAAACATCTTACGATAACTTTAGTCTTTCTTTCTAATAAATATGTATGCATTACAATATTTGTTTTGGTATGATAATGTCCTTCAAATCCAATGACTTGTAGGGTGTACCCAAACAACCTGATGGACTTGAATGTGGGTTTTATGTCATGCGATATATGAAAGATATAATAAGTGACGACTCACTTTCATTTTCCAACAAGGTATAATCGTTTATTCATAATTGGTATCTAGGCCCAATGGATTGCTGTTGAAAATTATCAATTGATATGAGCTTATCTTGGTTGGCATGTTCATGATTTATTATTTTGTTGTTATTGCAGTGGTGTCGAAGACTCGAAAAGAGCATGGCCAATATACTCAACAGGAGATCGATGAGGTTCGTGTTGAAGTGGCCGACTACCTTGAAGCGTTGACGTAGATATTGTGGTTGAGAATGCTAGTTACTGTATAGTTTTGGTTAATGGATGACTCGATATGACATTTGCTTGTTATTGAATTAGTGTTGGATATTTTGCCTTTGGGATGTTGAGGGTGTCCATTGTAACTTTTAACATATTGTATTACTGCTTAGTACTGGGATTTATGAATACTGGGTATTTAGATATTTGTTGCAATTTTTTGGTGCTCAAGTTTTGGATTTTTGATAGGCTTTCATAATGCTTTCGATAGCTATTACAGAAATGATGTTACAGGTATCAATAATAACTAATGTGAAACACAAAAAAAAAAAAAATTTGTTTCCTCATGCGCTTGAGACTTCAGTTCTATTTGTTTAACATCCAATCTCAACTAATGTGTGTTGTATTAGTGGCATCTATTCTACTGATGCATGTAACATCAACTACGAAGTGATGTGTTCTATTTTTAGGACATCGGTTCTACCGAATGTTTAACATCAACTAAAACCTGATGTCTGTTTATGTAAAGACATCGATTTACATAATATATGCGATTTATTTAATTATTTTAAACATCGGTTAAGAATCGATGTCTATAGTTTCAGATCTTTAACATCACCCACTAACGCATCGGATTTTTTTTTTTTACATTAGTTAATAATTGATCTCTAAGTCACTTTTTCTAGTAGTGATGCCTATACAAAAAGAAGACACCACTCTTATCACCATCAATTATGCTCATCAGAGTGTCATAAACATCGCGTTGTTCATCTATTTGATCTGACAGCAATCTGGAATGTTCATCGGCCAACGCATTCTTATAATAGATATATTCATCATGTATCAAAATATTATTCGGTGAAGTGAAATAAGAAGTATCGGGAAATGGCATTCCACCGTAATCTCGAAGGCTTTTCCCCCGTTGGCAGAGCAACTTCTCGATCTAAACCAGGGCATAGTTCTTGTTCTGATCGTCAGTTACACGAATATCTGTAACAAAAGGCTCGCAATTAGGCATTGTTGTTCAAATGGAGAAAAAATCAGATAGCATGCAAAGGACAACCTCCTAAAAAAGATGTAGAGATACATATCCCATTCAATATTATACAACCAATAGAAAGGCTCCATTCAGAAAAATAATACCTGGTTTTTTAAGACTCCTATGGTGATTGCTTTCAACATCTTCAGATAGATATTGCCAACACTCCTTCCACAAGGCCGCAGGCCTATCTAAGCAATCCGTGACCAGTAGAGTGACGAATAAATTTTGCAGGGAAAATTCAGAAGCCCAATTACTTAGCTCGATAGTTCCATCAACATACTCTTTGTCGTTATCTCAAAGTCCTCCGGCATAAACTCTTCCATCCACCATCCTTATGTCACGATAACATTTGGGACCGTGGAGATGATTTAATAACATGAGCAAATAGTACTTAAAATGAAGGGAAAGAAAAATATTTTACAAATATCGAACCTTAACAAAATAAAAACACGAATTATAAGTAAATAAAACACATAGGCAGTACCTCTTGCCAGTGCCAGGCCGAACAAAAAAAAAAATCTACCAACGACAAAACTATTCTTCCTAGGAAAAAAATCATGGGTTTTCTTCCTCTATACGAAGTTATTTGGAAACTCTCCATGGGTATGTTTCCTAGCTGCCAAATATTGCAGATTTGCTTTCATCCATGCTACAAACTTACTCTGTTTGAAAGAGGACCACCTCAAAACTATCGCGACCTTGTCATCCTCGGAATATACAACACTTTGTTCCCCAGTAAGATGAAAGTTCAGACGTTTGACTGAGATATCCCTATAGCAAATTGCGAAAGCGAATATCTGCCAGGCCGCCTCACATGCTGAGATGTGCCAACAATCATAATGGACTTAATCTCATCAATAGATTTCTTAGAATTAGAATCTACATTTTTCACAAATGCAACAGCGATCCGATCATTGCCTTTAGTTATGTATTTGAACATGTACCTACTTGACCTGGTCTGGCTGCACCATTCCACGTTAATATTTTCTCTGCACTTCAAAAGTAAATAAGGGTTGTGAGGGATTACGATCTTGCTATCGAGGAGAATCCCACTTTTCTCAGCAGTCCTTCCGTCTACTTGGTGCCTATACACAGGAAATCCACCTTTATCAATACTCGTGAGGGAGAGAAACTTCTTGGGAAAATGGTTCGTACATTTATCTTTAACTATACAGAAGAATTCTTATTAAATACACCACATGGACCATGAATCATCAGATCTTTGACCAGATTAAAATATTCAAGCAGTGACCATATTATAATATTCAGGCAAAGACTTCTTGTTGGGGATCTTAGTAGAAATTATCCTATCAGTCTATTCTCCAACTGGTTCCTTCCATCTCAGGGCCATAAATAGCAAAATATGTGCATACGGCAGGTAACGCTTTGGAACTCCATAGTATATATCACTATACACTCCAAAAAAAATCACTACTAACACCGAAAGACCAACTTATATAAAAAAATTAATTTAAAAGCCGAAGGAAATGATACATATTTCAATGGAAAAAATGCTATAAAGAAAATAATTTACAAGCTTTGGCCTTCCTAAATATCGTTTTTTCTTTATGTCATTGATCAATTGGTCCAGCTTGATCTTGAATACCCTACGGACAATATCTGGTCGATTCTCAAATTGAAGCCCTTTAGCCTCAAAAAAGTGTAATCTCTGACCGCTTAGGATTATACGTAAGGTGATGAATAACTCTAGATATCCAGCCCACCGACAAATTGCCCTATCATCCTGACAATTCACAATCATATTACGCGGACTTCCAATATAAGTGCTAGACAACACCACCCTCTTTCCCAACCTCTCCGGATTAGTCTCACCACATCCATGTGAATCGAGAAGCCCATAATATAACTCAAATCTCAATTTTGGTTGATGTTTGTGGACCCAATTCATGCAAGATGTCTCAATCATCGTATAACCATCGACCAACAACTGTCGGAACAGCCTCCTATACTAGAGAATATATGGTGACTCATTCAATCTCTCATGTATCCTATAGGCAAAATATTCTCTCGGACTAACATTCTTTCTACCTTTAAAGGACGATTCCAATGCACATGTAAGATGAAAATCTTCCCTATGTCCATCCTCCCCAAAGGGAAAAATCAATGGATATTGGAAATAGAGAAATGAAGGGTTTAGATGACTCACATGCTGGATTCCTTTGCATTTTCTATGCACAACCATGTCACGCTCAAGTCGATCAAAAGTTATGTCACCCTTAATCAGTGGTACGACTTCATTTGGCTGGGAAAGGTTATATCGTCTACCATCACCACTCCTTTTTCCAATAAGCTTCATCTTAACATTGATACAATCACTACCATTCAATTTGTCCCGTGCGATTATAAAGGTTTTAGCTAGCACATTATGTTCATCGAGCATATCCTTCAAATCCAAAACAATCTCAATTTGCAAGTTCTTTACTCCTTTGCACTTGTTAGACAAACAAAAGGACAATGAAATGTTACAAGAAGCGTAGTGGTTTTGCAGACTTTTGGAAAAAAATTGTGAAAAAGAGTAGTGAAAAATATAATACAGCATCATTAAAACTAACCTCACAACTTCCATTCTATTCACAATTTCATTGTGAGGGCCCTATATGTCCATTTGCAAGAACTTTGTTCATTCACCCACCGCCAGAAGCAAGCAACCGATACTATGGTGGTTCTAATCGTTCAACCTCAATACACTGGAGTCTTTGCCCTTGTTCACCCCTTTACCTATCTTTCCACCCATCGATGTAAAGGAAAACATGGAGTTATAAGATTGGATGTTGTCCATAAAAGGTCCGCCCCTTTGGCCGCGTCCAAAAATCAAATTTTTGAGTACTTGGGAATGATCCCTCGTGGATAGAAGGACTACATTGCTTTGATTACAACATGTGGTAAATTTTGGATTATGTTTCTTGGATATATTCTTCCTTCTCTCGGCATACCAAAATATAGCACCGTAGTGATGGCATGAATATATGGCATCTCAATATCAACATATTCAACCAAAAATAAACCCTTTTCTAGGAAAATAATATCAACATATAATGAATTCTCTAATATTAACTAAACATTTGAAAAAAATGATTTATATCACAGGGAAAATAAAAAAAAAAATGATCACCTTGCATTGAGAAATGTGAACACTCAATGTTGTTACCTAAAATATGTTAAAAAGAACACATAGTTAACAATCATAATTCGCAATTCATAATATATATATATATACACGAAATAAAAATATACTTTATTTTATTTTGCATACCATCGTATAACTCATGATCAACTTCATTTCCAAAAGAATTTTCTGAAAATTCAGAAAACTCAATTACTAAAATTTTTACCAAAAAAGAAATAAAAAATCAGTCAAGTGTAAGGGGTGATAAAAACATACCTAAATGATACAAATTAGATAATGAAAACTGGAATAATGCAACATCCACGCAAAAAATGCGAAAACGCTAGTAATAGATACATTTTAACATAATGCTTACAAAAATAAAGGACTGCTATCGCCATCAAGGCTATTGACATTGCACGGACCAACATCATCAATTTTACCACTTCTTATTGTAGAACGAGACGAACTACCAACCACATGTTCAGTGGTGTTATTGCCTAAGTTAAGAATATGAATGTTATTCTCAAAACCTTGATCAATGTCATTATGGCATTAATTACATGTTAAACGTTGGACATAAAAAAAAATTTGATGGTGACATTTTAAAACAATATATACTGTGAACAATCAACTAAACTAATTCTAATAGAGGGGTTAATTTTTTAATAATCAATTTTTGTTTTAACAAAATACTTACAAAGATCATATGAAGAAGCTCTAGAGTCTTGATTAATCACTTTCCTTTGAGTGGCTCCGAAATTCTATCATAAGGTGGTGTAGGTCGAGGTAAATGATGAATGGTATGCCGATTGCTGCTATCAGTAGAGATATGCGCATTATTATTATTCGAGGAGCCATATTCACGGGACGTGTTCATGTCTTGTAATCAATACTAATGTCCGGTCCCAGCTTTTGCATAACTAATTTAAAAATAATATAATTGTGATCAATATAAGAAATCAGTAAAGACTAAATTATACGTAGATAGAGAGGATGAAACAATATATTTATTTTAATAGCCATTCACATTTGTGAGGTTGCTTGCTGAATGCAGGTGACTGGGGAAAGCGACCTCTACACTTGACTTACATAGTCATGCAATAATCAATGCAACGTGAAACTAACAGATAGGTCCTCATGCCATCATAGTTGGGAGCATCAATTACCGGGTACGATAAGAGTGCTCGAGAAGAGTACCATCACCACTTCTTTTCCAATAAGCTTCATCTTAACATCGACACAATTACTGTCATTCAATTTGTCCTATGCCATTCTACAGGTTTTAGCCAACACGTTATTTTCGTCTAGCATATCCTTCAAATCTGAAACAATCTTAATGTGCAAGTTCTTTACTCTTTCGGACCTGTTAGACAAATAAAAGGACAATGCAGTGTTACAAGAAGCACAGTAGTTTTGCAAACTTGTGGAAAAAAAATTGTGAAGAAGAGCAGTGAAAAATATAATACAACATCATTAAAAAAAACCTCACAGCTTCCGTTCTATTCATGATTTCATTGTGAGGGTCCTATATGCACATTTACAAGAACTTTGGTCGTTCACCCACTGCCGGAAGCAAGCAACCGATACTATGGTGGTTCTGACCGTTCAACCTGAATACACTAAGGCCTTTGCCCTTTTTCACCCCTTTATCTATCTTTCCACCCATCAAAATAAAGGTAAACATGGAGTTATAAGACCGGATGTTGTCCATAAAATATCTGCTCGTTTGGCCGTCCCCAAAAATCAAATTTTTGAGCACTCGAGGAGGATCCTTCACGGATAGAAGGACTACAATGCTTTCATTATGGCACATGGTAAATTTCGGATTATATTTCTTGGATATATTCTTCCTTCTCTCAGCATACCAAAATATAGCACCGCAGTATTCGCACGAATATACGACATCTTCCAATATCAACATATTCTACCAAAAATCTAATCATTTTTTAGAAAAATAATATCAACATATAATGAATTCTTTAATATTAACAAAATATTTTTTAAAAAATGATTTATATCACAAGGAAAATTAAAAAGAATGATTACCTGACCGTTGAGAAATCTGAACACTGAATGTTGTCACCTGAAATATATTAAACAAAATATATGGTTAACAATCATAATTCGTAATTTGTAATTTGTAATGATATATATATGTGTATACATATATAAATATATATATATATATATATATAAGAAATAAAAATGAACATTATTTTATTTTACATGCCATCGTATAACTCATGATCAACTTCATCTCCAAAAGAATTTTCCGACAATTCAGGAAACTCGTTTACTAAAGTTGTTACCAAAAAAATCACTAAAGTATTCACCACTATAAAAACATGCCTAAATGATACAAATAAGATAATGAAAATTGGAATAATGTAACATCCCTGCAAAAAAATGTAAAAATGTTGAGGTACAGTTTAACAACAATACTTACAAAAATCGGAAGAATTGCTATCGTCATCAATGCTGTTGACATTGGTCGGAAAACCATCATCAATTCTACCACTTCTTATTGTAGAATAGTGTTGTGAAAATAATCGCAAGTGTACGATGTCAGCACAAAAGTAGTAAAGTGGAATTTTTTAGAGTCCGGATTATCGATCCCACGAGGACTAATTTACTCCATATCGGTTTAAACTAATCTTAACAAAAGCAAATAAAGATATAAAGATTAAAGATTGGTTTTTTTAGCAAGAAGATAATAAAGTACTTGAAAATAAATTGCAAAAATTATAGAGGTTTGTTGAATTAATCGGAGAGTAAGTTGTAACCTATTTATCTTCGATGTCCTATTTGATTTCCTCCTCTCAATTTAAACTCAAGTTGTGTTAGATCGAATCTACTTAAATTGATTTAATTTACTCTCTTCGAGTTCAAATTAATCCTATTTAATTAAGTCAACTACCATATCTCTATGTATAAATCCGTAAGCCTTAATCAAAATGCATTAACAAATATAGGAATTCAAATATATCCAATTGTCACACGCCAGGATCTCAACAATTATAAAAGTCTATCTCTAGCTCTTATGTAAATTGCCTGATTTTACTATTGCGTGGTCTAAATATTTAACTTTACTCTCTCGGTTTGTTAAAATTCACAAATCATTGATTTAGTACTAAGTAAATCATGCATTAAACATAGTAGTAAATCAACACATCAAATAAAGCACAAGAAATTGAGAGTTAAAATCAAATCATAGATCTAAATTACATCGCTCTTTATCCCAACAAACGGATTATTAGTTGTTCATACTAAAAAAGCGTAATAAATAAATCTAAAATAAAAGAGTTCATCACCCTGTTTAGGCTTAGAATCAATAATTCCTGAAAGTAGATCTTGCACCAAGCATCGCCTTTCTCTTTTGACTCTCCTCCAAAATCCATGTGAATCCTCTCACGCGCTGGTAGGTTTTGTCTTCAATTAATCCTCCTTGGAAAGCTCCAAAGCTCTCCTTTGTAGAAGAATGAATTTCCTTTATATAGTATTGCGTAGATCTGAAATTTTCATGCGGCATATGGGGGAGAGTCAAGCTGGTCTCCAAATCCTAGTCCGGCTAATAGAAGTCCTCGTATACAGAGAATTTGACTACACTTTAGCAAATTTTCAATGTTTTGATCATAACTTTTTCTCTTGATGTCCAATTCAGTGATTCAAAATTCTCAGAGAAACTAGACAAAATATCTACAACGCTTTCAAATAGTCACGCCCAAATTCCACTTTTTATCTGGGTCAAAAACCCGTCTCAATTTTCACTGTCGCAAGAAATCATTTTATGCTGCCGCAAATTTATTCCTCAAGGGCCTACAGAGGGTTTTGTCCTGATCTTTTCTCCTGCAAGTATTGCAGTGTGCACATGATATTTTATGGCTACAACACTTTGTACCATGTAAAATGCTTCCTTTATTTGCAATTTTAGTCCTCCAACTTTGGTTCCTTTCTTTACATATTGATCCAAAACTCTTCGATTTCGTAAATTCGCCTCTCTCTTTTCTTTTTTTTTTTTTTATTGCAATCGTGCACTTCGATCCATGTTTATTTTCTACATGAAAACAATTAAAATTAAACACAATCAAACACAATAGAACACATTAAACATGAACAAAACTCCAAAATAAACACATTTAAAATACTTATCAAACACTCTAAACTTAACTCTTGTTCATTTCCCTCTAACAAGAAACTAAAACAAAACATAGACAACAATCACGCCGCTACAACCACCAACCACAAAACATAGAAATACTCAAAACACATCACATTGCACTCTTCGCCTCAGTCTATAAAATACTAATAGAACTCCACCGACCAAATAAACAACTCAAAACTATTCACTTATCGTACACTACATTCTGTGTGTGTGAATCATTGTGTAAACTCAAATTTATGTCGAAAGTAATCATAGGATGCACAACACGATACCATGCCCAGTGATTCCTCGTGGTGGTAAGATTTTTCTACCCCCACTCATATAGGATTCCCACCCTTATGCTTTTTTTCTCTCCAATCCCGGGTTTTAATCAATGTAGGTTCTAGAAATATTTCCATGCATTTTCCTACACAAAATGTTAAGTAAAAGTGACTAGATGTTAAGGAAACTACCGCTATCCATCCATCCATCTCTACTTCCAAGTTTCCAAATTCCGTACTTTTGAATTTTTCGCCAACACTTCAAACCCCTATCACTCTTCATTTCCTGATTTTTTTTTTTTTGTTTTTGTTTTTTTTTTTTGGTATGATATGCAAATGTAATGCCCCAACAATAATGCTTTACAAGGACCCGTAGAAGTAGCTTTCTTAGGTCGATGACTCTTGTTGCCACACTAAGGCACGCAGGGCAAATACCCTCAAACTTAATCACCTGAGTCAATGAGGCAAGAGAATGGAGCATATATGCAATGTGAATGATGTCTTTTTTTTTTTTCTTTTTTTGTGTGTTTTCTTTCGTGGGAGAATGATAGCCTCACAAGGCTTGGCAAAGCTCGCACAACCAAAAATCCTTCAACTCAAAGTAAAGACTTCAAAAATCAAACCGGCAGCCTCCAAACATAGAGTCACTAGTCTTACCACCCCCAAACTTAGCCTTTTAGCTAGTTTGGTCCTAATATTCAGCTAGGAGAAGATTACCTATTTCTAAGGGTTTAAACAAGTTTTTACAGGTAATGATAGGGAAAACGACATCTAGATTACACCCAAACATAAATACAAGTCATGCAATGACCATGTGCTCAAAATCAACTTAGTCGCGCACCAACGAGTGACGAAAAGATTTTAAAAGATCAAGTGAATGTTCAAAGGTCCAACTATCATCCCACGCAATTATGCTCAAAAGAAACAATCATCGGCGCTACAACAGTAAACAAACACATAAAAAAAATTTTTTTTTTTTTTGAGAGATTTTTTTTTTTTGTTTTTTTTATAAAAAACGACACAAATATTAAGTGACTCAACCAAACACACAGATGCAAAAAAATTAAAATCACACCATCACACCCCCAAACTTAAAAACCAACATTGTCCTCAATGCAAAAATTGGGATAAAAGAAGAGAAAAGTTACTGAACATCCCAAATGGAATAATTGTGGTCTTAGCTGGGTCCTGTGTAACTTGAGATTGAGCTTTTGATATTAGTTCCAGAAACACACACCTCATAAAAAAACAATTGTATTAATTAAAAATAAACATGCATGCAATAATTAAGAAAAAGATAAGAAAATAAGTCACATGCAAGCACAATATAGAAAGAAATAAATAAAGGAAAGAAACATACTGGGTTGCTCTCCCAATAAGCGCTTTATTTATAGTCTAGAGCTCACTTTTCAATAAAGTGATCATGGAGGCTTGAAGTGATTTGGGAAGCATTGAATGGATTGAAGTAGTCTTCGATTCTTTTCAAGTTGTTTCTTTTCGCTTTTTCCTCTTCCATTTTGGCATCCAAAGTTCGTGGTAAGTCGCTTTGAGCCGTGACGTGCTTATCCGCATTACATCCTCTTTTGTAATCAGTCCGAGCTCAAAACAATTTTCTTTTTGGACGCTTTCAATGCTCTTTTTGAATGATGTTGAATGTGATTTTCTCCTCATCAACCCTCAAAATTATCAGGCCCTTTTCCACGCCAATTAATGCTCGTGGCAAAGTGCTGGCTAAGAATGGACGCCCAAAATGAGAGGCGCTCGATGTCCTCTCTTCTTCTATGTCCATGATCATGAAATCTATCTAGAAAATAAATTTTCCCACCTTGGCCGTAACGCCCTCTATTATGCCATACAGACGCTTGATTGTTCGGGACCATGAGTTGCAATGTAATCTGCTGCCTTTTTTCGCCTTGGCCATACCAAGTTTCTTGTAAATAGACAAGCGGCATCGACAATACACCGCACCTAAATCACATACGGATCTATCAAAATTTAAATTTCCAATATTGCAGTGGATAGAGAAAAACTCCTCGGATCTTTTTTTAGTTTTGGTGGCAACTTGTTCTCGTAGGATTGGCGCCGATTTTTCTCGCTAATGCCACCGCTTTCAACTCTTCCCAGCTTTTTCTTCGAGAGCATCTCTTCATGAATTTCAAATATAATGGGCATTTGAGCAAGAGCATCTACGAAGGGATGTTTATGTGCAAATTTTTGAGATTTCCCTAAATTTACCGAATCGCTTGTCGAGTTTGCTCTTTTGTAGCCTTTGGGGAAACGAAATGGGTGGCACGAGGATTTACCGACCGAGCTTTCTTCCTCAACTTCCTCAACTTCCCTCTCGTAATCGACTTTCAACCAATGGATCTGCCTTCTCTTTATTCTCATTGTCTTCCTCAATCATCAACCATGGATCTCTTTCTCACCTCTCTTGACGAAAATTCGCAATTGAGTCTCACTTCTGTGTTGTTATTAAGCTTGCATCTCGCGCTCTGCTTTAGCAAGAGCTTCTTCAACCTTTGAGGGAATGTAATTGGGGTATATAAGCTTTCCTTTGCGGAACATATGGTGGGGTGTCTTCTTCCAACGGCTGGAACTATAGGCTCCTCTTTCACCGCGGTAGATGGCATTGGCATGTTCTCTTGATTTGTTTCCGACATATACTCGGGAGTGTTCCACGAGGTCGTTTCGCCAACCGCAATGCCATCCGCCTAATTTGTACCCTCTAAATTTTTGATGGAAGCCCGCTTGGTTCTAGCATTCACTTCAATAATGCTCCAATACCTTATGTCTTTTTGCATGTACATTGTTGGAACATATCCCCAAACTTAGCTTGTCTCGTGTGGGGGATAGCATTAGAGCTTTCCCATATCTTAGAGCTCTCCCCATATCTCGAGATTTGGATGAAATTTCCACCCGGATTGTAGGTCCGAGAATAGGGGTTGAATTGTTGTCTATTGTCTCCTACACATAATTCACTTGCTCACTTTGAGCTCCCAATAGCATTCATTCGAGATGTGATGTTTCGCCCACAATGGCCACATACGACTTGATCAATAGAAAAGGCGCTCTTGAGTTTATGCACGCACAAGGCTGGCCTTCCACTTGTTTGGTTAATGCAAAGCACTTGGGGCATCTCATGGGATGCTTGTGAATCATTACCATATGTCTCGGGTTTCTTTTTTCAACACCACTTCATCGATGGGAACATGGTCTGTGGTTTTTGCAATGAGTTCAAGTAGTTCCCAAGCTTCAGGCTTTACCCTCTTGTTCGTGATTGACCCAAGTTAGATGATGCATCCACGATGGATTTTGACCATTGCGGGCTATACCCAAACAAAAATAATCTTGACTTGTGTTCTTTTCAAATCCATGATGAGGGCATTTAACATGCCCTTGTACCTATCCTAAGCCTCATGGAAGCTTTCCATCATATTGTTGGAATGTGGAGATATCTAGCTCATTTAGCTAGTTCGCCTCGCAGAGAAAAACATTCAAGGTCAATTTTTCTAGCCAAATCTTCCCATGTTGTTATGCTAGCAAGCCTGCTCCTGACTCAAGCCACCCAAAGCACCATCTCTTAAAGTATAAGGGAAAAGGCGTAGCTCAGACAAATATCATCAATTCCATCAAATTTGAAGTTCGCACGCTCCTCAAAAAATTTGGCGAGATGAGCATTAGATCTTCGTGGCGCCAGCTCCGAATTGATGGCTATTACTAACAAGTTGATGATATCGCTCTCACTAGAAATCATTCCTCCCAAAAGGCAAGGGATATACAATACTAGACCGTGTTGAGCCGCAGGGGTCGAAAATTGGGCCATGGAAAAAATTTCCACCATCGCCATCGCCTTAGCCCCCCTTAGCTTCCTCTCTCGGGGTTCATGATTTCTCCGTTAACTAACCAACATGAATCTTCGCCGTGGCGCTCTTCTTCCCCGCCCTCACCTAGCTTATTCTCTCTCTTCGCCTCGCTTCTCCTCTCGCAGCTTATGCTCCATGACTAATTTGGCGCTTGGGCTCTTAATGTGCTGCTCAATTTCTCGGGTCAAATTCGCCCAGAATGCCCCTTCAGTGAGCGTGTCATGCACCGAGCGCAAATTTCTCGCAACCACTTAAACAAAAACAAGTATCAAAATTCTTTATAAATAAAAACAAAATGAAACTAAAACTAAAATTAAAAAATATGATTAATATAAACCGTGATATATTAAATAAAATTAGTCACTTCTCGCTAACGTGCGCCAAAAACTTGTTGTGAAAATAATCATGCAAGTGTAATGTCTGCACAAAAGTAGTAAAGTGGACTTTTAGAGTTCGATTATCGATCCCATCGCAGGACTAATTTACATTTATATCGGTTTAAACTAATCTTTAACAAAAGCAAATAAAGATATAAAGATTAAAATATTGGTTTTTTAGCAAGAAGATAATAAAGTACTTGAAAATAAATTGCAAAATTATAGAGGTTTGTTGAATTAATGGAGAGCAAGCTGGGAACCTTGATTTATCTTCAGATGTCCTATTTGATTTCTCCTCTCAATTTCTAAACTCAAGTTGTGTTAGATCGAATTCACTTAAATTGATTTAATTTACCTCTTCTCGAGTTCAATTAATCCTATTTAATTAAGTCAACTACCATATATTCTATGTATAGTCCTGGGTAAGCCTTAATCAAATGCACAATTAACGAATATAGGAATTCACATATATCCACCTGTCACGTGATCTCAACAATTATAAAAGTCTATCTCTAGCTCTTTATGTAAATTGCTCTGATTTACTACGTGGTCTAAATATTTAACTTACCTCTCTGGGCTTGTTAAAATTCACAAATCATTGATTTAGTGGCCAAGTAAATCATGCATTAAACATATTAGTAAAATCAACACATCAAATAAAAGCACAAGAAATTGAGAGTTAAAATCAAATCATAGATCTAAATTACATCGCTCATCCCAACAAATGGATTAGTTGTTCATACTAAAAGCTTAATAAATACAATCTAAAATAAAAGAGCTATCACCGGTTTTAGGCTAAGAATCACAATTGAAAGTAGATCTGCAAATTTCAAGCATCAAATAAATTTTCTTGACTTCTCCTCCAAAATCCATGTGAATCCTCGATTAAGTGTGTATTTTGTCTTCAATTAATCCTCCTTGAAAGCTCTCTCCAAAGCTCTCCTTTTTTTTTTTGTGAAGAATGACCTCCTTTATATAGTATTGCAGATCTCAATTTCCCTGTGCATATGGGGAGAGTCAAGCTGGTCTCCAAATCCTAGTCCTAATAGAAGTCCTCACTGCAGAATTTTTACAGCCTGGCAGCCTTCAAGTTTTTTATATTTATCATAACTGCTTTCTAGATGTCCCATTGAGGATTCAAAATTTGTGGAAACTAGACAAAAATATCTACAACGTGCTTCCTCAAATAGTCACGTCTAAATTCCACTTTTTATTTGGGTCAAACGCATCCTCAATTTTCATCATCGCGTCAAGTAGTCCATTTCTGTAAGGCGTCAAGTAGATTCATTTTTAGCGTAAAGTGCAAGTATTTATTCAAGGGCCTACAGAGGGTTTTGTCCGATCTTTCTCCATTATTATGGTGCACATGATATTTTTATGGGCGCAAATACTTTGTACCATGTAAAATTCTTCATTATTTGCAATTTTAGTCCTCCAACTTTGGTTCCTTTCAACATATTGATCCAAAACTCTTCGATTTCAAGGTGAAATTCGCCTCTCTTCTTTTTCTTCCTTTATTGCACTGCACTCGATCCATGTTGATTTTCTACATGAAAACAATTAAAATTAAACACAATCAAACACAATAGAACACATTAAACACGAACAAAACTCTAAAATAAACACATTTAAAATACTTATCAATAGGACGAACTACCAACCACATGTTTAGTAGTATTATTGGCTAAGTTAAGAATATAAATGTTATTCTCAAAACCTTGATCAATGTCATTATGGCATTAGTTACATATTAAATGTTGGGTGAAAAAAATATTTTAATGGGGACATTTTTAAATAATATATATAGCAAACAGTCATCGAAACTAATTCTAATAGAGGGATCAATCTTTTAATAATCATTTTTGTTTTAACAAAACACTTACAAAGATCTGATGAAGAAGCTCCAGAGTCTTGATTAACCACTTTCCTTTGAGCGGCTCCGAAATTCTGTCACAAGGTGGTGCAGGTCGAGCTAAATTACGAATAGTATGTCGATTGCTACTATTAGTAGAGATAGGAACGCTATTATTATTCGAGGAGCTACATCCATGGGACGTGTTCGTGTCTTGTAGTCCAATGGTAAAGTCCGGTCCCAGCTTTCGCGTAACTAATTTAAAAATATTATAATCGTGATCAATATAAGAAATTGGTGAAAAATAAACTATATGTGGACAGGAGGATGAAATAACATATTTATTTTAATAGCCACTCACATATGTGAGGTTACTTTGCTGAATGCAGGTGATTGAGGTAAGCGACTTCAACACTTGACTTATCTAGTCATGCAATAATGAATGATACGTGGAACAAACGGATAGGTCCTTATGCTATCATAGCTAGCAGGATAAATTACCGGGTAAGGTAAGAGGCCTCGGTTAGGCTAGTAGGGGTATGCGACAGCCCTTGCCAAGCGGAACACAAGAATACAGCAGGCCCAGGTAGAGTTCGAGTTGAAAGCCAACCTGGGTCCAACTCGCCAACAATCCCATGCAACTCCCACACCTCTATCATTACCACCACCAGATCCATACTCTGCGCTATTGCGGGAGCCCTGACAGCAACATGATCTACCGTCTAGCATACTTGCCCTGTATAATGGGGGGACAGGATTGGAGGGTTCTGGCGCAATTGCATAATGGATGGAAGATGCAATGAACTAAACCTATATTTATATTAATTTATTTATCCCTGGCTGCAAGGCAAGGACTACACCGTGCAACTATTCAAGGTAGGTTGGTAAGAGGTGCGAATCAAACCAACCCATGTAAATTAGTTTATTCCCGTTAGCAATAAATTATTCAAATTTTACGAATAAAAATGAAAGTAGATAGGCTGGTTCCTATCCTCTTATAAAAGAACTAAAAGCAGACAGAAACATATTATTAGAAGCCTTTGATGTCCATGGATGACCAAGTAGATTCATTTGCAATCCAAGTAGTTATGAAACTTGTACGTACATCTCAGCCTAAATTATTGCAAGTTCACTTGATTTTCTCACATAATAACCATATATAACAGACATGTGCAATTGTGCTCTACCTCTCGCAACATTTAAGGTAACTTTTTTATGCAAAGTGAAATGTACAATACTCTATGGTAGCAAGGAAAAATAATATTTTTTCCATAACACCGTTAACTGTTATATCCAGTCTTGTTTAGTACAATGGAGCAATCTAGATTGCTTTGCAAAATGGTGTTTGCAAAAATGGATTCCAACCAAGAGGAAAGCTAATTAGGAAAAAACAAAAATTTTGTTATAATGACGACGAGTCTCAATATAGCATTACAAAATCTGACAACTTTTTCCTCTTTGAATACATCAGATTTGAAAATGATCTCACTCTATAAACATATAGCAAACTTTGTGGTGAAGTTGGAACATCTTGCTACTTTTTATGGGTAAGGAACCTACTTCCTACTTTGCCAACAGATTGAGGACCAATGCTGTTGTTCTCCTAAAATTTTGCATCTAATTTTTTCTTGTATTTCTCACTAACATGATTGACCCTTGGCCCCCCAAAAAAATACAACTCTACTTCCCAAAACTGCAGGGGAGGGCGTGGTTGGTATGATGAATCAGGTACCAGGTCCTCCCCAAATGTTGTTATGTACCCTTGACGTTGGAAGTGGGTTCATCATATTGTTATGTAACTAACAAAAAACACGACAATCAGGCCCATACCCACTTCCACATCTGGGCGCATAACAACAAACAAAGCCTCCATAACAAGACTTTGAAACCTGTTAGTAGGATTTTTAACTTAGACACTAAGTTTTATCATTCATTTAGGATGACAATATTATTTAAGGCTTTTCCATTTGAATTGGTCATTAATTTAAGATAAGAAACAAAAACAACAAATAGACCAACTCAGGCATTTTATTATATAGTATAGTATTAATTAGAAGTATAATGAAAAGTAAATAATTATAAAAAGTAATACATTGCGCACTCCTTATACAACAATTTAAGTTGAGCATTTACATCACTAGATTACAATGAAATCGAACGGGGGAATCAATATTTTTCAGATTTGCACGAATCATAATCCAAAATTGTTGTGTCTAAATGAGAAAGATATAATTGGAGTGTCAATATATCAAAATCTCTCTTTACATAAGGATACAAAGTTAACCTTCTTGGAATCTCTTCCACAGTGACAATTGACATTTGAAAGCCAACCCTACTCAACACAAATTAGTAGATTACAATAGTGAGTGCCCACAATTTCATTCCAAGCAAATCCTGGCATACCCAAGCAAATATACGGTGCAACTTCATGTGATTTTTAACTATTCCCATGTTGTCATATCATGTCCCAACTCAACAAGATGCTTATTTAACATGCTTGAGAGGTGGAAATAGCTACTCAAGAATGGCTTGTATTCAAAATTTTCAGAGATTAGACTTAATGTTAATTTGCCCCATTAAATTCATTTTTTATTTTTATTTTTATTTTTTTTGAAACTAAACTAAACTTCGTTCATTAAAAAATGCAAACAAAAGGCGAAAGAACAATCGAGCCACTTCCAAGATATCTGTGAAATACTGAGCTTTAAGAAGTCGTATTCGGTGCCTCAAAAAGTGGCCAAACTTGTTTAGCTTCCATTGCACGATTAAAGCACCTCATATCTATGAATCCCAAAAGTGTTCCCAACTCACTTTCCTTCGCAACCATCTAAAGCAACTAATGACTTTCCGAAGAGACACTGCTAATTGAAAAATGCTCATAGGGTACGTTGAATAACCGTATTAATCAGCAGTTGATAATGTTGGGTTTTAAATCCAAACCTAATTACTGAATACCCATCTCGATTGAAAGAGAAAAGAATAACATAATAGCGGAAGGGTACCTGATTCCATAATTTGATTGAGATCTAAAAACACAGGTTATGATTCACCAATTGATGCATAGTTCCTTAGGGTTTATTCTAGGTTGATGGGGATGCAGAGAGAACAAAAATATGTGCATAATTGGGCACCATGACCTTTTTATATAGATAGCTGCTAGCGCTACAACTATTTCTTAATATTTCTAAATTGGCCCCTCATCAATTTCAAAATACGAAGTGGTCTCTATATAATAATTCCATGATAATTTTCATACCCAATTAGTCAAATTAAACTTTATTGATCACTTTTAATATTGGCTAAACCTTAAGATAGCAAGCGTACATTGAAAACACATGTGTGATCCCACATATTGAATAATTATTCACAATTATTCCAACAATCTCCCACTGGGCCACATATATAACCTGACGAATATGCGCAACCTTATGAGCTCAACTTGTGCCGTCATTGTAAAGGGTATTTCCAAACAATCTCGTTCATTGATCATATTGATATAAGATCAAAGTGATTTTCCTCACATTTAATGCGACTAAACCCATCAATGGTCACGTATATCAATACAACCAAATGAGACAGATCAATCATGGATGCGTAGCATAAAAATTACATGTGATGTGATCTTAACATGCCTATTTCCAACTGGTCCTACCTTATTCCTTAGTGAGATCAATGACAAACATATTATAATAGAATGGAATGAACTAAATACTTTATTTCTGTACCAAAAACCAAATACACTAGTGTTTACAAAACCAAAATATAAAGCAATTAAAATACAAACTCTCACTAAACCATGATATCATCAAATAAAAAAGCACTCATATGAGCAGCGTGCTCATGAAAGACCTTGGGTGATAATCCCTTAGTAAGTAGATCCATAATTATGGAGTTCATCGCCAATGTGCTCTATGGAAATCTTTCTACTCTGTACTCTTTCTTTCATAATTAGGAACATAATGTCAATATGCTTTGACTTAGATGAGCTCCTATTGTTATTGGAATATAGAACTGCTGATTTATTGTCACAATACAACTTAAGTGGTGTTTCTATACCATCCAATATGCGCAGCCCAGTGACAAAATTTTGCAGCCATATTCCTTGATTAGATACCTTATAACCTACTACAAATTTTCCTGCCATGGTAGAAGAACCTGTGACTGTCTTCTGGCTACTTCTCCAAGAAATAGCTCCGCCAACCATCAGATAAATGTAGCTTGAAGTGGATCTTCTACTATCTTGGCATCCAGCAAAATTGGAGTCAGAATACCCTATTGTCTCCAGCTGATCCTGTTTCCTATGTGTGAGCATGTAATCTTTTGTTCTCTTTAAGTACCTCATAACCTGTTTGACTGCCTTCCAATGATCCATACCAGGGTTGCTTAAATATTTGCCAAGCATTCCAACAATGAATGTTATGTCTGGGCGTGTACAAACTTGAGCATACATAAGACTCCGAACTGCAGAAGCATATGGAATCTTTTCCATCTCCTTAACTTCAAAGTCATTCTTAGGGCAATGTCTGAGACTTAATTTGTCTCCTTTAGCGATAGGGGTGTCACCTGGTTTACAATCCTGCATGGCAAACCTTTTGAGAACCTTATCGATATAGCTCTTTTGTGATCATCCAAGAACACCTCGAGACCGATCCCATTGTATCTGAATTCTCAATAAAAAAGAGGCATCACCAACATCTTTCATCTAAAAATTCTTTGATAGAAATCTCCTAGTTTCGTGCAATGCACCTATATCATTAATGGCAAGCAGTATGTCATCCACATACAAAATAAGAAAAATATACTTACTCCCATTGAACTTGTGATACACACAATCATCAATAGCATTTACCTCAAAACCAAATAAGAGAACTACTTGATCAAATTTGTGGTACCATTGATGAAAAGCTAGCTTGAGCCCATAGATGGATTTCTTTAATTTGCAAACCATATTCTTCGGGTCGCTTGACACAAAGTTTTCTGGTTGCACCATATAAATTGTTTTATCTATGTCGCCATTGAGAGACACAGTCTTTACATCCATTTGATGTAACTCAAGATCAAAATGTGCAACAAGCACCATAATTGTCCTAAAAGAGCCTTTCGTGGAAACTAGAGAGAGAGTCTCTTTATAGTCGATGCCTTCCTTTTGGGTATAGCCTTTAGCTCTTGGTTTTAAATATCCATTTGGAACCAATGGGTTTCTTACCATCTGGTAATGTGACAAGATCCCAAACCTTATTATCTTGCATAGACTTGTACTCATTCATGGCATCAATACACTTTTGAGAGTTAGACCCTTCATGGCCTGATGGAAGTTTCTTGGATCTTCTTTCAACATTCCAATGTCTTCCTCATGTTCTTGGAGAAACACTATATAATCATCCGGAATAGCACTTCTCCTTCCTCTAGTGGATCTCCTTAGTTCATGAGGTTGTTGAGTTTGTTCTTCTGGAACAATTTCCTCATCTTGAGTGGGGAGTTGTTCAACATTGTCTTGTTGAGGCTCCTAATTCACTTCTTGATCAATGACAGGCATAGAGTCTTGCACATTGTCAAAAACAATAGTAGGAATCGAAACTGACTCCTCCTCAAAGACAATGTCTCTAACCTTATTTTCCCCCCTAAACTCAACATCCTCAAAAAATATTGCAGTTCCCATCTAAAAAATTGACCAAAGTGTGGGATCGTAAAGATTATATGCCCTAGATCGCTCAAAATAACCAATAAAGTAGTTGCTAATAGTTTTGGAGTCCAATTTATTTTCGTGTGGCCTATAAGGCCTTGCCTTAACTAGACATCCCGAAATGTGAAAATGCTTTAAACTAAGTTTTTTGCCTGTCCAAAGCTCATAGGGTGTTTTAACAACTACTTTAGTGAGTACTCTATTAAGAATATAAGCTGCAGTCTTTAGTGCTTTTCCCCATAGTGATTCTAGAAAAGTGGAATGGCGAATCATACTCCTTACCATATCCTTAAGAGTTCTGTTTCGTCTCTTAGCTACACCGTTCATGATAGGAGATCCTGGCATGGTGTACTATGGGATGATTCCACATTCCTCTAGGAATTTAACAAATGCTCCTGGACGTTGTTCACCTAAATCGTCATATCCACCATAGTACTCACCTCCACAGTCAGATCTAATACTCTTAATCCTTTTGTTGAGCTGATTCTCAACCTCGACTTTTAAAGCTTTGAACACATCTAGAGACTGAGACTTCTGATGAATGAGATATAGATACCCATAATGTGAGTAATCGTCTATGAATGATATAAAATATTGTTGGCCATTCCAACAAGCCGTAAAGAATAGTCCACAAATATCCGTATGAATCAATTCTAAGACATCCGAAGTTCTGTTGGGACCTAATCTCTTAGTTTTGGTATGTTTTCCCTTGATACAATCAACATAAACATGCAAGTATGTAAAGTCAAGGGAATCCAAATTGCCATCAGACACAAGTCTCTCAATTCTAGCTTTTGAGATATGACCGAAGCGCTTGTGCCATAATGACGCTGAATTTTCTTTATTTAATTTGCGCTTAGTACCTTGTGATTCCAAATTGAAGGTTTCATTATACGATCCAAGAGTATGAAGCAAATACAATTTATCATAAGCACATAATGAACTAGCACCAATCATATTTTAATTTAATGACAGACTGAATTGATTGTTTCCACATGAACAATAATAACTTGACTTGTTCAATAAAGAAACAGAAACCAAATTCCGTCTACAAGACAGTACAACAAAAATGTTTTTCAAATCCAAATAGTAGCCAATTCCTAATAATAACCTTAATGTGCCTATTGCATCAACTTCTACCAAGTTTCCATCGCCCACAAAGATGTCTCTTTCACCATCACTTGGCTTTCAGTAGCTCGGCCAACCCTGCATAGAAGCACTCATATGAGTAGTTGCACGGAATCTAACCACCAAGTGTTTCTAGGTACTAGAGCTAAAGTAACCTAAGAATGGGCCAAAGTAATGATTGTACCTTTCTTTGCATGCCAAACGTGACATTTGGCACAATCTTTCTTCACATGTCTAGACTTCTCGCAAAAGCAACACCGTCAGTGTCCTTTTACTTTTTCTTTTGTGCTGGACCCTTAAGAGCAGCTTCATATTCTTTCATCTTTCTCTTACCCTTATCTTTAGTGGTGTTAGCTTAAGAGGTGCTACCCTTAGAGGTACTTAAATGGGCACTTAAAGCAATTTCTTGCTTCAACCTTTCTTCATCTTGCACACAACATGAAATGAGCTCATTAAGAGTCCATTTCTCCTTCTGCCAGTTATAACTAGCCTTAAACCAATTGAATTGTGCAGGAACCAATATTAATACCAAATGCACGAGCAAGTCATCAAACAAGTCGATCTTCAATACCTTAAGTTTCAAAGCAATGTGAGACATTTGTATGATGTACATTCTAATACTTCCTTTGTCCTTATACTTCATTGAAATCAAGCATTGCAGAAGCATGCTTATTTCAACCTTATCGTTTTTGGCAAAACGCTTCTCAATTTCAGCAAGGAAATCCTTAGCATTAGTTACCTATTCGGATATAGCGCCCCTAAAGGCTTTCGGAATGCCACGCTTAATGATCATTAGATTCAAGCGATTTGAGCGATCCCACTTCTCAAAGTTCCTCTTATCATTGGGTGAACTTTCATCTGTAAGTGGAACGGGTTGCTCAATCTTTAGTGCAAGGTCTAGATCCATGCAGCTGAGAACAATTAATATGTTTTCTTTCCAATCCTTGAAGTTTGTACCATTGAGCATGGGAATAGAGCTTAAGTTAGTAGATATAGTAGTAGCAGATATATTAGCTATAGAGGGAACAAAAGCAACCACATAAATTTTACACTCACATCTATATCCGTAGTCAACAATCAATAAATTCAAATAATAGCAATCCCATGACAAGATACCGAGCACAACATGAATATCAAGTCATTGGACAGTAATATTAACTGTATGTGGTATTCTTGTTACAGTGATCAAATATTGACAATAAGTAATGCCAAATAATAAGCCCCCTCTTTGGATTGACTTATTATTTGCATGGAAACCAAATAATTGTCACACATTTACCACCGCAAGTGTATGTGTAGTTCGGCCAAATATTAACCTTCCTTTGGGTCGACTAAGACCCATATGAATAAACGTAAACATATGAACATCTAAATATTTACAATAAACTAGTCTTCACATGAGAGGCCACTTTGGTGACATTTGGTGTTGACCAATTTATGTAAAATAATAAACAACCTTAATTCCATTAAACTCCAGATTAGAATTAATTCCATTAAACTCAAGATCTGTACAAAAGTTAAGTAAAACACGCCTGGCCAAAATTCATGTTAGTGAAGACAAAAGCCATGAACTTTACAATTATCCAAGCATTTATAATCACATGCTTGCATTAAACTCATTGAATTAATCTAAAATTACGTGTACATCATGAAACCATAGAAACTCAAATTGAATTCCTCAAGAGCCTTCTAATTCTAATAGCATACGAAACCAATAAATCACATGCCAGGTTGTAATCCCAATTTTTTTGGAAATCATGGATCGATGATTCAAAATAGTAATTGGATTACTAAATCCATCGTACAGGATTTTCATATAATAATCCAAATATTACACTCAATTAAGACAAAAGTAGTGGAATCAAATCCAATTCTAAATAAATCAAAGTCTGACGGAATTTAATACTTAATTCTATATCATAAAATTGGTCCATAGAAAACAAACGGTAAATCTCGAATTCATCAAACATAAAATTTCATAATCTCTCAAAATTATTTGTCCTCCATGAATCAAGAATGGATTGGCTCTAATACCACTTGTTGGGTTTTAAATCCAAACTTAATTATTGAATACCCATCTCGATTAAAAGAGAAAAGAATAACATAAGAGCGGAAGCGTACCTAATTCCATAATCTGATTGAGATCTGAAAACACGGGTTATGATTTACCAATTGATGCGTATTTCCTTAGGGTTTCTTCTCTGTTGATGGGGATGCAGAGAAAATAAAAACATACGAATAATTGGGGACCATGACCCTTTATATAGATAGATGCTAGGCTGCAACAATTTCTTAATATTTCTAAATTGGCCCCTCATCAATTTAGAAATACGAACTGGTCTCTACACATTAATTCCATGTTCATTTTAATACCCAATTAGCCAAACTGAACTTTATTGATCATTTTTAATATTGGATAAACCTTAAGATAGCCAATACACATTTAAAACACATGTGTGATTGCACATATTGAATAATTATTCATAATATTCCAATAGATAACCTATCTCATTTCCATCTCACAATGCTTTATCTCTCATAAAAGCGAATGTGCCTTTTTTATCCTATAATTACGGGAAGCCCTAAGTATCGTGACTCCTATATAAGATATTGCAAGTAGACCTAACCACGAGTGGCATTTAGACTAAGAGAAACGGTTTTTTTCTCCAAATTAATTTATTCCATGCTTTACCAACAACAAGAACAACAAAGTTAGCCTTATTCCCCACAAGTAGGGGTCGGCTGTGTAGAGCCATACAAGAAAATCACACCAAATCGCCAATATGAATTTTGCTATGCCATGTATTCCCATCTAATGCTAATCGCTCATCTACCTGTATAACACACATATCCTTACGAATAACTTGCATCCACGTTATTAACGGTCTTCCTCTACTTTCACTCTTCCGAACGGGTACACCCTCAGGCCTCTGCAGTATATGTCCAAAGCATCTTAGTTGAGTGTCTCTCACCTTCTCCTCAATGGGGACCACTCCTAGTCTACCATGAATCTCTTCATTTGTAAATTTTATCTTTCATAGTCTTGCCACGGATCCACCTCAACATACGCATTTCTGCCACACTTAATTTTTGCTCATCTACCTTCTTAACTGCCCAACACTCGCTATCGTATAATAACATTGGTCATATAGCTATCCGATAAATTTTTCCTTTTAATCTCAAAGACATACTACGGTCACATAAAGCCCCTGAGGCACCTCTCCACTTCATTCATCCAACATTAATTCTGTGATTTACATCACCCTTTATGTCAGCATTGGTTTGAACTACTGATCCTAAATAACGAAAACTATAACTCTTTGGAACCACCTCACCGCCTAACTCAACCATAAGAGGATCCCTCCTGCTCTTACCACTGAATAAACACTCCATGTATTCTATTTTTGATCTACTTAACTTAAAACCGTAGGTCTCTAAAGTATGCCTCCAAAGTTCTAACTTATCATTTATACCTGCTCTAGTTTCATCAACTAAAACTATATCATCTGCAAATAACGTGCACTATGGTACCTCATTTTGAATATGCCTCATAAGCTCATCCATTAATATAGCAAATAAAAAAGACTAAGTGCAGAGCCTTGGTGTAATGCTGTCGTAATCGGGAAACCATTTGTCATTCCATCATATGTCCTAACATTTGTAACAACCCCTTTATACATATTGTTAACAATATTTATGTATTTAAGAGGTACATTTTTATTCATCAAAACCCATGAGAGCACATCTCTAGGTACCTTGTCATAGGCCTTCTCGAGGTCGATAAAAACCATATGCAAATCCTTTTATCCAGCCCTATATTTCTCCATAATTGTCTAAGTAGATGAATTGCTTCTATAGTCGATCGGCCCAGCATCAACCCAAATTGATTTTTCTGAGATTGGGACAATGCGTCTCAACCTACTCTCAATTACTCTCCCCCATAATTTCATAATATGGCTCATAAGTTTTATTCCTCTATAATTTGAACAATCTTGTATATCACCCTTATTCTTATATAACAGTATCAAAGTACCATTTCTCCATTCATCAGGCATTTTCCCACTCCGCCAAATCTTGTTAAAGAGTTTAGTTATCCACCTTATACCTATCTCCCTCATACACTTCCAGACCCCGATTGGGATACCATGACCTACTGCCTTCTTAATTTTCATTCTTCTTAAAGCCTCTCTAACCTCATATTCACTAATCATCCCGGTAAACATAGGATTGGTATCCTCGAAGGGGACTAAAATATCACCGAGATTGCTAGTTCTATCTCCATTAAAAAGTTTATCAAAATAATCCCGCCACCTTTGTTTAATCTCCTCGTCTTTTACCAACACCTTACCATCCATATCCTTTATGCACCTTATACCACTTAAATCTCGACTCTTCCTTTCCCTCATTTTCGCAATTTTAAATATTTCATTTTCTCCCTCTTTCGCATCCAATTTCTTGTATAGCTCCTCGTGAACCTTGGCCTTATCCTCTCGTATGACTTTCTTAACTTGCCTCTTGGTGTCTTTGTACCTATCATACACCTGACAATCTCTGCATTTCTTAAGCTCTCTATAGCTCTCCCTTTTCGCCTTAACTGTTATTTCCACTTCCTCGGTCCACCACCAAGATTCCTTTCCCAGAGGCACCCGACCCTTTTGACACCAAAGTACCTCCTTGGCCACCATCTTTACATAATGTGTTATCCTCGCCCATGCTATATTAGCATCTTCGTTATCGTCCCAATCGATCTCCTTTGCAAACCTATCCTTAAAAGCTAACGTCTCATCCCATTTTAACCTCCACCACTTAATCCTTGGCTCATCTACTTTCACCACCCTCTTTCCGCAATCCTTCATGCGAATGTCTAAGATTAAGAGCCTATGCTGCGTGGCTACACTCTCCCCCGGGATAACTTTACAATCCTTACAAATATTTTTATCTTCATTCCGAGTCAAGAAATAGTCAATCTGAGCAACATTTGTCCCAGTCCTACATCTCACTAAATGTGTTTCTCTCTTCTTAAACCATGTATTCACTATCCTTAAGTCGCATGCCGTGGCAAAATGTAGGATAGTGTCCCCAATGCGTTTCTATCTCCATATCCATAACCCCTATGCACACTTTCAAATCCATCCCGATTTTTGTCGATATGTCTATTAAGGTCCCCACCTATAAATAATTTCTCTCCATTAGGTATGCACTGCACTTCCTCATCCAAGTCTTCTCAAAATTTCACCTTAGTATTGTCATCTAAGCCAATTTGAGTGTATAAACACTGAATATATTTATAATCTCGTCTCCCAGTATCAGCTTAGTAAGTAGAATCCTGTCACTATTGCGCCTCACCTAAACCACATCTTTCAGCAACTCCTTTGATACAACTATACCCACCTCATTCCTATTCTTGTCTTTACCCGTATACCATAGCTTATATCCCCATGGCGTCACCTCTTTGGATTTTTCTCCTATCCACTTAGTCTCTTCCAAGCATTAAATGCCTATCTTTCTCCTATTCATCACATCCTCTATTTCCGCTAGTCTACAGGTCAAAGATCCTATGTTCCAAGAAGCTAAGCGAACCTTATCCTTACGGACTAACTTCTTTACTCGCGCCCGTCCATGAAAACTTGAGACCCATGCCTATTTTTTGCCATACCCGGGGGTCGGTGTGACGCGTCGCTCTGGGGGAACGCCCTAGCTTGCACCCTTGCCAATTTATCACTACACTCCGTCCGATGTAGTGCATCGCTTAGTAAGGGACGCCCCAATGTCTTTCACATTTGGCTTCATCTCATAGATTTGGTAATTTTACACTGGCTGCCAACCTACCGCAACCTTCTCCTTTATCCGGGCTTGGGACCGGCAATGTGATACACATTGGTGAAGTTTTATTCCATGCTTTACAAAGAAAGATTCGATTTACACTCCACGTCGATTTTTCTGTACAAATCTTGCAAATATTAATTTTATTTTATTGTAATTTCTTATAAAATTTTATTGTAATTTCTTCTATAAAACTTTATTGTAATTTCTGCTATAAAATTTTATTGTAATTTTATTTTATTGTAATTTCTGTACAAATCTTGCAAACATTAATTTTATTAATGTGATACACTCCACGTACGATTTACACTGTCACGATTGTGTACGATTGTTAATTCTACCTTGCAATTAATTTTGTTGTAATTTACTGCTATAAATTAACGATCAACTTAAATTGAGTTACTTTTTAGCTTTCGTTATACTTCTAGCACAACTATGAAATTGATACGTTAACAAAATGGGAGAGTTAATCACTATTTGGAATTTTTGTTTCTCATCTTAAATGAGTGATCAATTCAAATGGTAGGTGGATCGATGCCGGCATGTCTTGAACGTTAAGATTCAAATTGTTCAACTCGTATTATATACAGTGCACAGTACTATTGCGATAGAAATGTATTTATCTAGAAGAGTTAAGACTATTTGTATTCTCAAAGTGTAATCACATCCCATGTTTAGCATTTACTAACATATTACTAATAAATTAATCATAAAATCATAGTAATAATTTAATTTAATTCATTATTATATATTCTTTTTAAATTAAGGAAATTCATTATTATTGTACTTTATAGTCTCTATTGGAAAATAATAATAATAATAATAATTTCTAATTGCATCCATTCATTAGAATAAAGATTAATTATTATATTTTATTAATTGATAAGATCTTTATTACAAACTTTAGTTAAATAAATGAAAAAAAAATAGTACAAGCTGAACTTTATTTTTATTATCATGCATTCAAGACCCCAATTATTGATTGAAGTTGTATAAGTGAAATTTCTTCCTATCGGCCTAGCTGTACACGGTGATTTCGATACCACTTTTGCGGGTGCAATAGGCCTAGGTGGTTTTTGGGTTTGAGAAGTTTACATCTGGGTCCAGGCTTGCTGTGAAGCAACTACCTCCACCACCACCACTACTACGAATGGGCGGCCCTAGCGGGGTCCGCAATCAATGTCGCAACAACAACCTCTCTTGTCCTCAAAACCAAATTAGCATAGTAGCGGTGGAAAATCTGTGCACCTAGAATCCTTGCATCATGCAAAGAATGAGATAAGCGAAGGTAGTGCGGCTAGAGGAGAAGCGCCAGGAGTTTGGCCTTTAGAAGGTGGCGAGGCTAGAGGACGAGCGCCGAGACAAGCAGCTGTGATGGACAACAACAAGAAGATCGACAAAATCAAGTTTACCATTGAGTTTGCTATTTTATAAAATAGAGATGGAATAAATAAAATTCTAACAAACTTATATTTTTTAAATTCTTTTCATCAATATCTAAAGGCAACAAATTCTATCTATGTTTATTTGATACCATCATTTCCAACAAATACCCAAAACCTATATTTAAAATAATGATATCAAGTTAAGAATTTTTTTGATATTATGGATTTATTTAACCACCCCCTCCTTTAGCCTCAAAACATGACAAGGCACTCAAGAGCAACTAATCCCATTCAAGAATTCAGGAGAGAATTTCTCTAAGCAAATCTGTATCGCAGTAATCCGACTTACATGTAGAATTCGAGCTGTAGTATGTCCTCATCTCTGACAAGTTTTTCCAAGTCATATAGTCATTGACCATGCCAACATCTTCAAGGGCAGGTGCAAGTATAGCTCTTCCATTCAAATAAAATGGCAAATGTCCTTCGATCTAAAAATCGGGGTAGGTGCTCTCTACAATAGATTTAATGGAGTTCGATGTGTGTGGGACCAAAAGATCATCGGGTATTTCAATGGTAGCCTCACTATCATTCGGATCACCAATCTCTCCGGCACCAAGGCTCAAAATCTACTCCAAAACATCCGAAGTTCATCGGAATCGTCAATTCTTGGAAGGTTACGCAATCTCATGTTCTTTGTGAATTGGAGCACTTTACAACTAACCAAGAGGCTGAAGGAGTTTAAAGATGCATTTAGTATCAGTTGCCAAATCCCTTGGGTATAACTAGAAGTACCGGCCTAAGGGCCCCTCAAAATACAATACTCTTGCCACCGAATGGTTGATTGTTGCCCCGAGGATCACTGAATTTGGAAATGTATACATCGTGCGATCGAAAGTTTTGAAACAGTGCTTGTTAATCATGGGAGCCTCATCCCAAATTATCACACTAGTACACAATAGACATAAGGAGTCTTCCATTAGGTGGCATTTTTATTTAAAAATGCCACCCAAAATTATTAGTGGCATAGTTTTAATTTTTTGGTACCTAGAGAGTAGCGGTTGTTACAAAAATCCTCCACCTAAAGCTAATATAAAATTAAAAAATAAATTAAATAAAACAAAAGGTGATGGTTGTGGTAGGAAACATCATCCTTTCTAAAAAAGGGGTGGTAGTTGCTTACTACAACCGCTACCCAAAATTAGATAAAAATTAATTCTTTTAAAAAAATGTATCTTATATTTAGGGTGGTGGTTCCTCAAATAAACCGTCAATCATTTTTATATTTGTATATTAAAAAAATAAGTTCAGGTGGCGGTTTTTTTAAAGAAACTGCCACCCGTTGATCATATAAATTTAAAACATTTATTTAAAAAGGTTTGGGTGGTGGTTTTTAAGTCACAACCGCCACCCTTAGCAATATTAATATAATTTAATAGAAGGTAGCTTTTGGCTGATGTTTCTTTGTTGTTGTTTTATATGAAGCTTTCCAGGACCTTTAATCATGTTGCTACTAAAAGCTTGCTTGCAAATCGTATGTCTGTCTCTCTCTCTTTCAGATGTTGCCTTACTGTTGTTTTATATCAACTATCCAAGACCTTTAATCATGTTGCCCTCTCTGTCTCTACGAAGGAGTAACGATTCTTCAAATTTTCAGAGAATTTTGGGCTATTTCTGTTAGCTAGACGGTAACAATGGTGTGGTAGCTCTCAAATCGAGTTCTCTCTCAACCCTAATCTCAGGATCTGGTGGTAGTTTTTTTGGCATAGGTTCATTTGATTTTATGTATGTTTATATGATATTGTGTAGGTTCATCTCAGATCTACAAGTTTGTGTTCTAATTTTTGTGTATGTTCATCTAAGATCTACAAGTTTAATGTATAGATCTTCATTTTTTGAATATACATATATATTTTTTCCATCATCTTGCTTTGATTTTCTTGGGTTTTCTCAAATTTGCAAGTTTTCGTATTATTTATTTTCTTTATTTTAAAAATAGATTTTAGGTAGGGGTTCTTAATACGAGAACTGCCACCCAAATGTTAAAAAAAAAGGAACGGTTCGCGGTTCTGACATTTGGAACCGCCACCCAAGTTTTATTTTAAAAAAAAACGTAAACAAAACGTTATGGGTGGCGTTATTAGAACCGCCACCCATCCCCTTTTTAACCGCCGCATATTCCTTTTTTGATACTAGTGTCAACTTCGTCCTCTCTATAAGCTCGGACAAATGACTTCCCTGTGTAATGTTACATATTGAATCTTTATCTACATTTAGCGAGACGACAAACCTTGAATGCGCAGTCCTTCCCCCGGGTCGTAGGAGTAAAGCTATAGCAGTGGATGTTACATTAAGAACTATTTTCCTATGAGACCTTATTGCAACCGATAGGGTCCTCCATAAGAAATTTTTTCTAGTACCTCCATGCCCATAAAAAGGAAGAGACCACTCTTATCACCATGAACTGCGCTCATCACGGTGTCATAAACATCCCATTGTTCATCTATTAGATCTAGCAGCAATCTGGAATGTTCGTCCGGCCAATGCGTCGTATCATAGGTGAATTCATCATGTATCAAAATATTATTCGAAGAGGTGAAATAAGAAGTATCGGGCAATGGCATTCCATTGTGATCCCGAAGGATTTTTCCTCGTTGGAAGAGCAACTTCTCGATCGCAACCGGGGCATAGTTCTTTTTCTAATCTTCAGTGAACTGAATATTTATAATAAAAGCTTGCGCAATTAGGAATTGTTGTGGAAATGAACAAAAAATCAGATGGCATGCAAAGGACAACCTCCTAATAAAGATGCAGAGACACATATCCCATTCAATATTGTACAAACAATAGAAAAGTTCCATTCGGCAAAATAATACTTGGATTCTTAAGACTCCAACGGTGATTGTTTTCAATATCGTCAGATATATATATTGCCAGCACTTCTCCCACAGGGCCTTAGGCCTATCTAACCAATTTGTGACCAGTAGACTGACGAATAAATTTTGTAAGGAAAATTTAGAAGCCTAGTTACTTGCCTTGATTATTCCATCGGCATACTCTTTGTGGTAATCTAAAAGTCCTCGAGCATAGCATGCTACTTTGAAAGTATCATACACCCTTCCATCCACCGTCTTTGTGTCACGATAACCTTTGGGACCAGGGTTATGATTTAATAACATGATCAGATAGTACTTAAAATGAAGGGAAATAAAAACATTTTACAAATATCAAATCTTAATATTGTAAAAACACGAATCATAAGTAAATCAAGCACATAGGCAGTAGCTTTCTTTGGCGCCAGGCTGAACAAAAAACAATCTACTAGCAGTAAAACTGTTTTTCCTAGGAAACCAATCATGGGTTTTCTTCCTCCATACAAAGTGATTAGGAAACTCTGCATAGGTAAGTTTCCTATCTACAGGATATTGCTGATTTTCTCTCATCCATGCCATGAACTAGCTTTCTTTGAAAGAGGACTAGGTCAAAACTATCTTGACCTCATCATCCTAAGAATATACAATACTTTGTTCCCCAGGAAGGGAAAAGTTTAGACGTTCAACTGGGGCATCCCTGTAGATGATTGGGAAAGCGAATATACTCGAGGCCGCCTCACATGCTGAGATGTACTGACAATCATAATCGGACTTAATCTTATCAATAGATTTCGTAGAGTTAGAATCTACATTTCCTACAAATGTAACAGTGGTCCGTTCATTGCCCTTAGTTATATATTTGAACCTGGATTTACTGGACCTGGTCTGGCTATACCATTCCACATTAATATGTGTTGCTTACTTCAAAAGTAAATAAGGGTTGTGAGGGATTACACATCCATTGTTACACAAGAAATCAGCCTTTATCGATATGCGTGAGGGAGACAAACTTCTTAGGAAAATGCTTCGTACATGTATCTTTAACCATGTAGGCAGAATTCTAACTAAATACACCACATGAACCATGAATCATCATATCTTTGATCAAATTATAATATTCAGGCTGAGACTCTTTGTTGCGAACCTCAGCAGATGTTATCTTATTAATCTGTTCTGCAGATGGTGCCTGGCATCTCCAGGTCATAAATAGCAAAATATGTGCATGTGGCAAGGAATGCTTCTGGAGCTCCATAGTATATATCACTGCACAATAAAAAAAATATCACTACTAACACTTGGAAAACCCAACTTGTATAACAAATTAATTAAAAAGTTAAAGGAAATGATACATTTTTCAGCAGAAAAAATGCTTTAAAGAAAATAATTTACCAGCTTTGGTCAGCTAGAATTTCTTTTTTTCTATATGTCATTGATTAGTTGGTCAAGTTGAATCTTGGATACCCTAGAGACAATATCTGGCCAATCCTCATACCAAAGCCCGCTAGCCTTGAAAAAATGGGAAATCTCCGGCCGCTTACGATTACATGTAAAAGTGAAGAATAACTCTAGAAATCTAGCCCACCGACAAATCGTCATAGCATCCTGATAATTCACAATCATATTATGCGGACTTCCAATATAAATGCTAGGAAACGCCGCCCTCTTTCTCAACCTCCCCAGATTAGTCTCAACACATCTATGCTCATCGCCAAGCCCACAATATAATTCATATCTCAATTCCGGCTAATATGTGTGTACCCAGTTCATGAATGACGTCACAATAATCATATAACCATCGACCAAGAAGTGTTAGAATAACCTCCTACACCGGAGAATATATGGCAACTCATTAAGTCTCTCCTGTATCCTACAGGATAAATATTCTCTTGGACTAACATGCTTTCTTCCTTTAAAGGATGATTCCAATACATGTAAGATTAACATCTTCCCTATATCCATCCTCTCCAAAGGGAAAAAGCAACGGATATTAGAAACATAGAAATGAAGGGTTTAGATATTTTATACACTAGAGGCCTCCGCCTTTTTTATGCGCAACCACGTCACGCTCAAGTCAATCAAAAGTTATGTCTCCCTTAATCAATGTTGCGATTTCATTTTGTTGTGGAAGGTTATATCGTCTATAATCACCACTCCTTTTTCTAACAAGCTTCATCTTAACATCGGCACAGTCAATGTCATTCAATTTGTCCCGTGCCATTCTAAAGGTTTTAGCCAGCGTTATATTCGTCTAGCGTATCCTTCAAATCCGAAACAATCTCAATGTGCAAGTTCTTTGCTCGTTCGGACTTGTTAGACAAAAAAGGACAATGCAATGTTACAAGAAGCATAATGGTTTTGTAAACTTTCGGAAAAAAAAATTGTGAAAAAAAGTTGTGAAAAATATTATACAGCATCATTAAAACTAACCTCAAAGCTTCCATTCTATTCACGATTTCATTGTGAGGGTCATATATGTACCTTTGCAAGAACTTTGGTCGTTCACTCACCGCCGGAAGCAAGCAACCAATACTATGGAGGTCGACCACTCAACCTGAATACACTGGGGCCTTTGCCCTTGTTCACCCCTTTATCTATCTCTCCACCTATCGAAGTAAAGCAAAACATGGAGTTATAAGGCTGGATGTTGTCCATAAAATGTGTGCTCCTTTGGCCGTGTCCAAAAATCAAATTTTTGAGTACTCGAGGAGGATCCTTCACGAATAGAAGGACTACATTGCTTTGATTATAGCACATGGTAAATTTTAGGTTATGTTTCTTGGATATATTCTTCCTTCTCGAGGCATACCAAAATATAGCACCGCATTGCTTTCACGAATATACAGCATCTCCAATATCAACATATTCTACCAAAAAATCAAACCATTGTTTAGACAAATAATATCGACATATAATGAATTCTTTAATATTAAAAAATCATTTAAAAAAATGATTTATAGCATAGGGAAACTTTAAAAAAAGAACGCCTTGGCATTGAGAAATTTGAACACTAAATATTGTCACCTGAAATATATTAAACGGAAGTTATAGTTAACAATCATAATTCATAATTCGTAATATACATACATACATATATATATATATATATATGCTCATGTATAGAAGTAAAAATGTCCTTTATTTTATTTTACATACCATGGTATAACTCATGATCAACTTTATCTGTAGGAGAATTTTCCGACAATTCATGAAACTCGTTTACCAAAATTGTTGCCAAAAAAAAAATCACTAAAGTATTCAAAGTATTCACCACCTAAAAAAATGCCTAAGTGATACAAATTAGATAACGAAAATTGGAATAATGCAACATCCCACAAAAATGTAAAAACACCGATAAACAGATACAGTTTAATAATAATACATACAAAAAATAAGAAGAATTGCTATTGTCATCAATCGCTGTTGACATTACTCGGACGAACATCATCAATCCTACCACTTTTTATTGTAGAACAGGATGAACTACTAACCACATGTTCATTGGTGTTATTGCCTAAGTTAAGAATATAAATATTATTCTCAAAACCTTGATCAATGTCATTGTGGCATTAGTTACGTGTTAACTATTCGACATAAAAAAATTATTTAATGGTGATATTTTTAAAGAATATATATATAGTAAACAATCAACTAAACTAATTTTAATAGAGGGATCAATCTTTTAATAATCGATTTTTATTTCATCAAAATATTTGGAAAGATTTGATGAAGAACCTCCAGCGTTTTGATTAATCACTTTCCTTTGAGCAATTCCGACAATTCTATCACAAGGTCGTGTAGGTCGAGGTAAATTATGAATCATATGTCGATTGTTGCTATCGGTAGAGACAGGAATGCTATTATTATTCGAGGAGCCATATTCATGGGAGGTGTTTGTGTCTTCTAGTTTAATAATAATGTCTATTCCCAACATTTGTGCAACTAATTTAAAATTAATATAATTGTGATCAATATAAGAAATTGGAAAAGGCTAAATTATACGAGATAGAGAGGATGAAACTACATATTTATTTTAATAGCCACTCACATATGTTAGGTCATTTAGCTAAATGAAGGTGATTGGGGTAAGCGGCCTAAACATGATAGACCACCAAGAAGATCTAGTAGAGTGCCGACGAAGAATCGGAAATATTTCACGTGATTGGGCCATGCAAATAGGATGGTCAGATGATATGGATTATGCTTAAAAGCTTGCTTAGGAATAGGTCAACGATTTATCAATTATTTGTTTTAATTTCAATGCCTTTGTTACCACTAGCCGTTAGTGTCCTTTATTTTTGGGATAAGGTCTCAGAATTAGGAATAGTTGTTAGTTTCTCTTGTATTTAATCTTGGTGGAAATCATTAATAAAAAAAAGCTTATTCCAATTAAAACTCTGTGGTCAATTCTCACCCCAAGCAGAATTCTCTATTTTAGCAAATTACATCTCCTTGTTTTTTTTTTGGGCTTTGATTGGGACCTATCATTGGTATCAGAGCCAGGTTACTATGGCAACCAACAAGGAGAGAATCGAGCAACTAGAGGCTAGGGGACTCCAAGATGGTATGAGTCGCCTAGAACCTGGGTCTCACCGGCAAGTTGCAACTAATGGAGGAAACTATGCAAAATTGTCAAGCCTTATTAGCCACCAAAGACGATCCTCTACTAACGCCAACAATCGTAGTGGTCGCTTTCAAGAACACAGAGCGATGATTCTCGGGAACATATGGAAGGAGGCCGACGTTGTTTTCATCCAAAATAGCAACCTCGAGTTTCCTCGCTGGTGACGACTTACCGAGTGGTTCAATCGAGTTAATCAATTCTTTGAATATCAAGGCATAATGGAAACACAAAAGGTGCCCCAGCGCTATTCCACCTTGAAGGAGAAGCTAACCAATGGTGGCAATGGTTTCACCGAGCTTACAAAGAAGAAGAAAGAGAGGTTACGTGGGTCGATCTTTGAGGAGGAGCTATGGGTTCGATTCGGACCCAATCAAGGTGAAAACTTTGACGAGGCATTATCAAGGGTAAGGCATGTGGCTCATTGCGGGATTACGGAAGAGGTCGAAGTTGGGTAACAGGGTGCAAGGATGGACACAAAAGGCATTGGTTGGCACTTTTATGGGGCGCCTCAAACCTCGAAATATCGGAGGGCATAAGAATGTTCAAACCGAAAACATTGAAGGAAGCTATAAGCCTTGCACGGATGAAAGATGAACAACTTCTCCGCCAAAGGAAAGCCGCGACGACCTTCGATCGACCCGTGGCTAACCCCTTGATCACCAACAAAATTTAAAGCGCCTTCACTTTGATGAAAAGGCTCACCCGGGACGAGATGCGTAAGAGAAGAGCACAAGGGCTATGCTTTAATCAAGTATGAGAATTTACAATCGACATAGGTATAAAGGGCCACAACTCATCGTTAGAGGCAACAATGAGTATTCCGATGATGAAGAAGGTGAAGGCTTATTCGAATCACAACCCGAGATATCATTACATGCACTCTCAGGTTGGTCAACATACAAAACAATGAGGGTGATGGCAAACATTGGGCCTTATGAGGTGGTTGTTCTAATTGATAGCGGATCTACTCATAATTTTATTAGTGAAAGGGTGGCCAATAAGCTGCAATTACCCGTAGCCCCAACTGAAACTTTCACTGTCAAGGTAGCAAATGGAAGGTCATTAAAATGTCAAGGAAGATTTGATAATGTACAAATTTTACTCCAAGGTATTCCTTTTGCCCTCACTTTATATGCATTACCTTTGAGCGGATTGGATCTTGTCTTGGTGTCCATTGGTTGGAACAATTGGGGACAAGTGGTTTGCAATTGGAAGCAATTAACCATGGAATTCGAGTGGAAGAACAAAACCCAAAATTGAAAGGAATCGATACGCCACCGATTCAACCCGGCGTCAATGAAAGCTATATCCAAAGATGCACGTGAAGGGGGCGCGGTGATTCTTTGTTGTCTCCAATCGATAGTTGGTTCCATGCCGCCGCGACGTTGATCCGGAGATCAAACTATTATTGAAAATTTTGAGGATTTGTTCCAAGAACCAACGCCGTCTCCTCCTAAGAGAGAAGTAGACCATCGAATCAGTTTGCAAGAAGGAATGGGCCCATTAATGTAAGACCGCATGTATGCCTATTTTCAAAAAGTCAAATTGAAAACAAGTTCATGACATGTTAAAATTGGGCTTATAAGATCTAGTACTAGTCCTTTCTCATCTCCTGCTTTTGTTGGTAAAAAGAAAGATGGTTCATGGAGATTTTGCAATGCACTATCGAGCACTTAATAGTGTAACCATCAAAGATAGATTTCCAATCCCTACAATCGATGACATGCTTGATGAGCTCCATGGAGCTACTTATTTCACCAAACTTGATTTAAGGCGTGAGATATCATCAAGTACGAGTGCACCCCTCCGACATCCATAAAGCAAGATTTCGTACTCATAATGGACATTATGAATATTTAGTTATGCCCTTCGCCTTTGTAATGCCCCGCCTACCTTTCAAGCCATTATGAATTCAATATTCACTTTGTACCTTCGTAAAATTTATACTAGTTTTCTTTTGACGACATTCGATTTATAGCCCCAATTGGACCATGCATCTTGAACATGTTCAAAAGGCTTTGAAATATTAAGGCAACATCAATTTTGTAGAAAATCAAAGAAATGTGCATTTGGTCAACAAGAATTGGAATATTTGGGGCATATTGTAACCCCTCAAGGAGTTAAGGTAGATCAATAAAAATTAAAGTTATGGTGAATTGGCCAATGCCTACTAATGTCTGCGAGTTGCGTGGATTTTTAGGGCTTACGATGTGTTATTATCGAAAATTTGTTCGCAACTATGGCATCATCGCCGCCTCTCACCAATCTCCTAAAAGGATGCTTTGGTTGGTCGGATGAAGCCGAAAATGCTTTTCAAGATCTTAAAAGGCCATGACGATACTACACCAACACTTGCCATGCCGAATTTCAATGAACCTTTATAATTGAATCGGATGCTTCAATGGATGGCATAGGCGCTTTAACTCAACAAGGAAGGCCTATTGCATTTATGAAGTCGGCCATTAGGCACCAACAAACGCCATGGTCCTGCTTTGTGCAAAGGAAATGCTTGCAATCATTCATGCAATTCAAATATGGAGACCATACTTGTTGGGAAGAAAGTTCTACGTGCACACCGCATCAATGTAGTCTCAAGTATTTGTTGAGCGCGCATGGTCACACCCGAGCAACAAAGGTGGTAAGTAAACTCCTTGCTATGATTATGAAATTATATATAAGGGTGCCGAGAGAACAATGCAGCCGATGCACTATCACGAAGTTGCGGGCAGCCACTAGTCTTGAGGCATTATTTGTGTGTGAAACTCCATTATGGGATGCAATCAAGTGCTAGAGGTTGGTGACAATCCTTATATGCAAAAATAGGAAAACAAGCAGCAGTGAAAACCCAGCCTTCCTTACCATTGGCATGACCGGTTAGTTTGTTACAAAATAGAGTGGTGGTGCCGCTCATTCAAATGTCGCTACAACTCTTGCATGAATTCCATGACTACTCCAATTGGTGGGCATTAGTGTGTTTTGAGAACCCATGCGTAGCACAACAATTTTATTGGCCGGCCCATGTACCTAACAAGAAGGATTATGTTGCCTCTTGTGAAGTGTGTCAACGAACTAAAAGTGAAACTCTATCACCGGGCTTCTCTACAACCACTCCCAATTCCTTGTCAAGTATGGGACGATGTCACTATGGACTTCATCGGCCTTCCACCTTCCCATGGCAAAAATTCAATTCTGTCGTGGTAGATCGAGCAAGGTTGCACACTTTGGCTCTTTCCCACCCGCCATCACAAAGTGGCGTAGTGGTAAAGTTCATTGACGGAGTGGTGAAGCTCATGGCATGCCTCGGCCCATCATCGATCGAGGACCCAGTGTTCGGCACCATTTTGGAGAGAATTCTTCAAAATGCCTGGGCACACAGCTTGAAGATGAGTTCCGCCTACCACCCCCAAACGGATGGTCAAACGGAGGTCGCCAAATCGCTGTATTGAACAAAGATCTTCGATGCTTTACTTATCAACACCTCGGTAAGTGGCATTCTATCCTTCCATGGGCCGAGTTTTGGTGCACAACACCATGTATCATGCATCAATCGCATGACTCCTTCCAAGCTCTATATGGTAGGCCTCCACCGCAAGAATTCCACGTTATTCAGAGGATCCTCGGTGAAATGAAGCTCGACCAAAGCTTAGCTTCTCGAGATGCCTCATACAACCAAGAGAAATTTGGATGCGAAAACAATGTAATGAAATAGCAAGCTGGATTCCAAGCCGTAGGGACGTTGAATACCATGTTGGGGACTTTGTGTTTTGAAACTCCATCCCTACCACAAGAATCCGTGTTCAAAAGGGCCTATCAAAAACTTTCAAGCAGGTTCTATGGGCCATACCAGATTGAAGAAAAATTGGAAACGTGGCCTACAAGCTCGGCGCTTCCACACCGCTCGCTGCTCACCCCGTGCCTTTCATGTGTCTCTTCCCGAAGAAGAAAGTGGGCTTACAATCTCGCGCTAATCTTGAAGTTGCTCAATAGCCAAGATGGTGAATTGATTATGGAACCGTAGTATTAGACACTTGTTGGGTCAAGAAGGGGTCCAAAATTGTCGAAGAAAGCTTGATCAAGTGGAAAAAACTTCCGGTCGAAGATGCCACATGGAAAAACACTCAACAAGTAAGGGACAGATTCGTTAATTTGAACCTTGAGGACAAGGTTCCAGCCCAAGAAGGGGGTATTGATAGACCACCAAGAAGATCCAGTAGAGTGCCGACGAAGAATCGGAAATATTTCGCGTGATTGGGCCATGCAAATAGGATGGTCAGATGATATGGATTAGGCTTAAAAGCTTGCTTAGGAATAGGTCAACGATTTATCAATTATTTGTTTTAATTTCAACTGCCTTGTTACCACTAGTCGTTAGTGTCCTTTATTTTTGGGATAAGGTCTCAGAATTAGGAATAGTTGTTAGTTTCTCTTGTATTTAATCTTGGTGGAAATCATTAATAAAAAAAAGCTTATTCCAATTAAAACTCTGTGGTCAATTCTCACCCCAAGCAGAATTCTCTATTTTAGCAAATTACATCTCCTTGTTTTTTTTTTGGGCTTTGATTGGGACCTATCATTAAAGCTTGCTTAGGAATAGGTCAACGATTTATCAATTATTTGTTTTAATTTCAACTGCCTTGTTACCACTAGCCGTTAGTGTCCTTTATTTTTGGGATAAGGTCTCAGAATTAGGAATAGTTGTTAGTTTCTCTTGTATTTAATCTTGGTGGAAATCATTAATAAAAAAAAAGCTTATTCCAATTAAAACTCTGTGGCCAATTCTCACCCCAAGCAGAATTCTCTATTTTAGCAAATTACATCTCCTTGTTTTTTTTTTGGGCTTTGATTGGGACCTATCAAAACACTTGACTTACCTAGTCATGCAATAATGACTGCAATGTCGAACTAACAAATGGGTCTTTATGACATCGTGGCTGGCAGGATCAAGTATAGGGTACGACAAGAGTGCCCGATTAGGCAAGCAAGGGTCTGCGACAGCCCTTGCAGAGGGGAAGACAACAATACAACAGGCCATGTAGAGTTCAGACTGAAAGCTGGCCCAGGTCCAAGTCTCTCGTGCAGCCCCCATACCCCTGTCACTACCACCATCAGATCCATGCTCTGCGCTACTGCAGGAGACCTGACACCAACATAATCTATCATCTAGCACACCTACCTCGCACAATGGGAGGACAGGATTGGAAGGTTCTAGCGCAATCGCCATATTGCAATTAATTTTGCACAAAAAGAGAATAATGGAAAAAAGGAAAATGTAAATGGATGGCATTAATTAGCAAGGAATGTTTCATTATAGAAAAGAGATGGAAGATGGAATGAATTAAGCTGGTATTTATGTTAATTTACTTATCCCTCGCTACAAGGCAAAGACTGTGCCCTACAATTGTAGAAGGTTGGTTGGTAAGAGGTGCAAATCAAACCACCCAGTGTAAATAGTTTATTCCCTTTAGTAATCAATTATTCAAATTTTATGACTAAAATTGAAAGTAGATAGGGTGCTCCTATCCGCTTATAAAAGAACTGAAAGAAGATACAAATATATTTTCAGAAGCCTTCGATGTCCATGGACTTTCCAGCAAATTCATTTGCGATCAGAGTACTTACAAAACTTGTACGTACATTGTATATCATATCCTTGTATAAATTTTATACTCCAATTAGTGAAATTTCTCAGGCTAAATTCTTGCAAGCTCATTTGACTTTCTCACATAATAATCTAATATAATAGGCATGTGCAATTGTGCTCTACTTCTGGGAACATTTAAGGTAGGTTTGTTTGGAAAAATGAAATGTACAATACTCGACCATAGCGAGGAAAAATAACATTTTTTCCATAAAACCGTTAAGTAGTATATTTTGTCTTGTTTAGCAAAGTGGAGCAATCTAGATTGCTTTGCAAAATGTGTTTGCAAAAACGATTCCAACAAAGAGCGAAGCTGATTAGGAAAAAATTTAGTTATAATGACGAATGAGTCTCAATGTAGCATTACATAGTCTGACAATTTTTCCTTTTTGAATACATCAGATTTTAAAATTATCTAACTCTATAAACATATATCAAACTTTGTGGTGAAGTTTGAACATCTTGCTACTTTTTGTGGGTAAGGAACCTATTTCCTACTTGGCCAACAGATTGAGGACCAATGCTGCTATTCTCCTGAAATTTTTCATCTAATTTTTTCTCACATTGCTCACTAACGTGATTGACCCTTGGTCGCCAGAAAATTTGCAACTACACTCCCCCAAACTGCAGGGGAGGACATGGTTTGTACGGTGAATCAGGTCTTCCCTAAATGTTGTTATGTACCCAGGACGTTGAAGTGGGTTCATAATGTTGTTAAGTAACTAACAACAAGCATGATTATCTCGCCCATAACCACTTCCACACCTTGGTTCATAACAACAAACAAGGCCTCCTTAACAAGACTTTGAAACCTATTAGTAGGATTTTCAGCTTAAACACTAAGTAAGTGTTATCATTCATTTAGGATGACAATATTATTTAAGGCTTTGCAATTTGAATTGCTCATTCATTTAAGATAAGAAACAAAAATTCCAAATAGATAAACTCATTCATTAAACACTAAAGTTACGAATTTCAAATTAATACATTACGCACGCATTTTAAGTTGATCGTTTATAGCACTAAATTACAATAAAATCAAACATGGGAATCAATATTTTTCAAGTTTGTACAAATCATAGTCCAAAATTGTTGTGTCTAAATGAGAGAGATATACGTGCAGTACCAATATATCCAAATCTCTCTTTACATAAGGATACAAAGTTAACCTTCTAGGAATCTCTTCCGCAATGACAATTGACCTTTGAAAGCCAAGTCAACTCAACACAAATTAGTAGATTATAATAGTGAGTGCCCACAATTTCATTTCAAGAAATCCTGGCATACCCAAGCAAATATGCGGTCCAACTTCATGTTATGTTTAAATATTCCCATGTGATTTTGTCATATCTTAATTCAACAAGATGCTTATTTAACATGCTTTAGAGGTGGAATAAGCAACTCAAGAATGACTTCTATTAAAAGTTTTGAAGAGATTGGACTTAATGTGAATTTTGCCACACTAATGTCATTTTTATTTTTATTTTTATTTTTTGAAACTAAACTAAACTAAACTAAACTTTGTTCATTACGAAACGCAAACAAAAGTAGAAGACCAGTTGAGTCACTTCCAAGATATCTGGGAAACACTAAGCTTTAGGAAGTCGAATTCGGTGCTTCCAAAAGTCGCCAAACTTGTTTAGCTGCCCCCATTGCACGATTAAAGCACCCCATATCATGAAATCCCAAAAGCATTCCCAACTCACTCTCCTATGTACCCTATCAAAAGCAACTAATGACATTCCAAAGAGAAATTGATAATTGAAAAATGCTAATAGGATATGTTGAATAACCATAGAAATTCTTAGTTGATAACCTATCTCATTTCCATCCCATAATGCTTTATCCATCATAAAAGAGAAGGTGCATTTTTTCCTTCCGTCCCATAATCGCGGAAGCCCCAAGTGTGGTGACTCCTATATAAGACATTACAAATAGACCTTCGTGGTTAGTTCTAACCACGAGTGGGATTCGGACAAAGAGAAATGGTTGTGTTCTCCATATTAATTTATTCTATGCTTTTCCAAGAGAGATTTATTACGATTTGCACTCCAAGTACTATGATTTGTACAAATTTTACAAATATTTATTTTATTATATTGTAATTTAGTGCCATGAATAATCAACTCAAATTACTCAATCGTTGTACAAATCTAACAAATATTAATTCTACCTCGCATTTAATTTTATTGTAATTTACTATTGTAAATTAACGATCAACTTAAATTGAGTTACTTTTTAGCTGTCGTTACACCTTTAGCACAACTATGAAATTGATACGTTAACAAAATGGGAGAGTTAATCACCATTGGGAACTTTTGTTTCTCATCTTAAATGAATGATCAATACAAATAGTAGGTTGGTCAACGCTAGCATGTCTTGAACGTTAAGATGCTAATTGTTCAACTCATATTATATATAGTGCACAGTACTATTGGGATAGAAATGTATTTATTTAGAAGAGTCTAGACTGTTTGGATTCTCAAAGTGGAATCACATCATGTTTTTTGTATTTCTTAACATGTTCTCAAACTTGTGTTGGACAACAAGAAGAAATAAAATTTGCCATTGAGTTTGCTGTTGTATAGATTAAAGATGGAATAAATAAAATTGGAATAGGGTTGCAATGTATTTATAATACTACACCATGGATAAAGATGCAAATCTATATTTTTAAAATTCTTTTCATCAGTATCTAAAGGCAACAAATTGTATCTATATTGATTTGATACCATCATTTCCAAAAAATACCCCAAACCTATATTTGAAATAATGATATCAAGCTAAGAATTTTTTTCATATTATGGATTTATTTAACAACCACGTGCTAATGTATTTATCCAATGCTATTTGAATAAAATTTGGTCAAAATATAGAAATCCAACGCAAGAATTAATTTAATTTTATCTAATATACATTAATTTATTTGTTTTCGGATCTAGGTTAATTTTTACATTTCTGAATTAGACGTATGTATAGGTTTTTTATTAATTAGTTTGGTTCAATATTGAAATTGAATGGTCTTACTACTTAACTATTGAGTGACTATATTGTGATGATTGTTGGTTAATTTTGAATTAATGTTCACTTAGTTACTTAATGTTTCCAACCATGCTATGATTATGAATTGCAATTTGCACAATTTTCATATATTTGTTGACTTGCACAACAAAATGGGAGATAACTAAATGGATGATAATTTGATGGGCAAGATAAAAGAGTCAGACATATTTAAAATTTTTGAGAATAATGAAAAAGCTTTCACAATCGGAGATCCCAAAAATGCAGTTGTCTTATCTTACAGTTCATTAGAAATTTAAATAGTAATTGGGAAATTTTTAATTCTACCATGTTGATAATGTTGATGTACTTCTGATCGGAGCCTGGAACTCGGAATGAGTTGATATCCTTTGCCTCGCTTCTTGTGATTCAAGAACCGATGAATGCCTCTAAGGTAAATCCATTTTAAATTATTAATTTATTTTTTAATTTATAATACCCGATTATAGTTCTCAAATTTAAATTAGATAGCATTAAGCTCAGCCTAGGGATTAGGAAATCCTCCCCGGCATTTATCACTAGACAAAACCCTCACCTCAGTAACATGATTTTTGAGTCTAGTTACGATTTGTCGAATACCATTACACAAACCAGTAGAATGATCTGTGTTACACAACAACATCAGTAGAACCCATTCCTTTAGCCTAAAAAATGACTGGGCACTCCAGAGCAACTAATCCCATTCAAGAATTCAGGAGTCTCAATTTTTCTAAGCAAATCTGTTTTCCAATCATTGGACTTACACGTGGAATCCAAGCTGTAATACGTCCTTATCTCCAACAGGTTTTCCCAACCATATAGTCATTGACCATGCCAATATCTTCAAGGGTAGCTGCAACTATAGCTCTTCATTCAAATAAAACAGCGAACGTCCCTCGGTCAAAAAATTGGGGTGGGTGCTCTCTACAATAGATTCAATGGGATTCGATGTGTGTGGGACGAAAAGATCATCGGCTATTTCAATTGTAGCCTGACCATCATTCGGACCACCAATCTCTTCATCACCAATGCTCAAAATCTACTCAATCCTACCCCCACGTTGTAGGCATGAAGCTATAGCAACTGACACTACATTAAGGACTATTTTCCTATGACCCCTTATTGCAGCCCGTAGGGTCCTCTATAAGAAATTTTTTCCTATACCTCTACGCCCATACAGAAAGAAGACACCGCTCTTATCACCGTCAACTACGCTCATCACAATGTCATAAACACCGTGCTATTTACCTATTAGATCTGATAGTAATCTGGAATGTTCGTCGACCAATGAATTCTTATCATACATCAATTCATCATGTATCATAATATTATCCAGAGAATTGAAATAAGAAGTATCGGGAAGTGCATTGCATCATAATCCAGAAGGCTTTTCGCCATTGGCGGAGCAACTTCTCGATCTCAACTAGGGTATAGTTCTTTTTCTGATCGTCAATCAACTGAATATCGATAACAAAAGCTTGCGCAATTAGGCATTTTTGTTGAAATAAAAAAAATCAGATCACATGCAAAGGACAACCTCCTAATAAAGATGTAGACATACGTATGCCATTCAATATTATATGAACAATAGAAAAGTTTCATTCAGCAAAATAATACCTGGATTATTAAGACTCCTACGGTGATTGTTTTCAATATCGCCAGATAGATATTGCAAGCACTTCTCCTACAAGGACTCAAGCCTATCTAAGCAATCCGTGACCAGTACGCTGATGAATAAATTTCGCAGGGAAAATTTAGAAGCCTAGTTACTTGCCTCGATTAGTCCATCGACATAGTCTTTGTTGTCTTCTAAAAGTCCTCGAGCAAAGCATGCTTCTTTGAAAGTATCATATACCCTTCCATCCATCGTCCTTATGTCACGATAACATTTGAGACCACGGACATGATTTAATAACATGAGCAGATAGTACTTAAAATGAAGGGCAAGAAAAATATTTTACAAATATTGAATCTCAACAAAGTAAAACACGAATCATAGGTAAATAAAGCACATAGGCAGTACCACTCTCCAGTGCCAGGCCTAACAAAAAACAATCTACCAACGGCAAAACCGTTCTTCCTCGAAAACCAATCATGGGTTTTCTTTTCCCATACGAAGTGATTAGGAAACTCTACATAGGTAAGTTTCCTCACTGCCGGATCTTGCTTATTTACTCTCATCCATGCCATAAACTTGCTCTGTTTCAAAGAGGACCGCCTCAAAACTATCTAGACCTTGTCATCCTCAGAATATACAATACTTTGTTCCCTTGGAAGATGAAAGTTCAGACATTCGACGGAGGCATCCCTCTAGCTGATTGGGAAAGCGAATATCCGCTAGGCTGCCTCTAATGCTGAGATCTACCGACAATCATAATAGGACATAATCTCATCAATAGATTTCATAGAGTTAGAATCTACATTTTTTACAAATGCAATAGCGATCCGATCATTGCCCTTAGTTACGTATTTGAACATGTACTTACTGGACCTAGTCTGTCCGCCCCATTCCATATTAATATGTGCTCCGTACTTCAAAAGTAAACAAGGGTTGTAAGGAATTAGGTATTTGTTGTCTTGGAGAATCCCACTTTTCTCAGTAATCCTTCCGTATTCTCGGCGCCTATGCACAGGAAATCCACCTTTATCAATTCTCCTGACAGAGACAAACTTCTTGGCAAATGCTTCGTACATTTATCTTTAATCATACAGCAAGAATCTATATATATATATATAAACAGCCTTTTTTTCCTCCAAAACACATTCCTAATTTTTCCCGCCTATAAAATTTGCATAATATAAACTTCTATCTATATATAGAATAATTTATATATATAGAAAATGGGGCTTTTTTATTATATTTTTTATTGTCGTAAATCCGTTTTCCCGTTTAAAATAAACTCTCTTTTATTTTTTTTCCTAATCCATATCCAACTCTCTTTTATTTTTTTCCCTAATATATTAATATGAATGTATAGAGATTTTATTTAATTATTTCTACCCTACTTTACCCCATCTCATAATATCTAAATATTCTCTCTATCATTTCCTCTCTCTCTCTCTTTTTTTTTTATTTTCTACTTATAAAACATAATAATTTGTGATTCTATTTTGCTCGACTTGATGAGAGCTTTAAAACAAGTATACTATCAATATATAAATTTTTATTTTTAAAAAATTTAAAATTTACCCCAAATATATAAATTAGTACCCAACTTAAATATAAATTGATATTAATATAGATTAATGACTACTGATGTAATAAGATTAAAAAATTTTGATAATTTCTACGACACTTAATTGATGTTTCTGCGTAAAATTCAAATATAATAAGATATTTCATTATTTTGCACTTTAACATCCAAACTTCAATAACAAATTACAAAATATAATTTGTTACCTCATTAGCTTCTGTTATTATTGGTTGTAATTTAGTTTATTGGGAAAAGTATTATATATTTTTCTTTCAAATATTACAAATTTCAAATTTTTTTCTATTTTTTCTATCAAATCTTCAATTAATATATATTTATGTGTCGAACAATATAAGGATGTTCCGAGAATTGGAATGAATTTTTTCTATCATAATTTTGGTATTTAAAAAATAAAATTATTTAAAATTAACAGTTTTTACAAAGATTTAATTTTTATGCCATAAAAAATTACCATTGATTAAATTTTTGCATAAAAATTCAAATAAAGGTTTAACATTAAAATTAAAAAAAAGATCAGAAATAATTAATTATTTTTATAAATAATTAACTAAGAAATAAAAAATAATTAAAATTAACAACCCTACTAAGATTCAATTTTTTTTACACTACAAAATTACAATTCATTAAAGTTTTACACAAAAATTTAAAAAAAAACTTACTAAATAGCTGGGCTCAAGTTTGAGACAAAATTCACTACTATGATCCCCAATGGGTACTAAAAAATTTAAAAATTAGGTTGGACCCAATAATTAATTTTAGAAACAATCAATTATTTTTATAAATAATAAGCTAAAGAATAAAAGTTAATTAAAATTAGCGATTTCTATAAAATTCAATTTTTTGTGTGATGAAAAATTATAATTGATTAAATTTTTACATAAAAATTAAAATAAATATGTAACATGAAAATTAAAAAATTAGGTTGGACCTTTTATTAATTTTAGAAAGAATTTATAGTTTTTAAAAATAATAATTTGCTAATGAATGAAAATTAAGTAAAATTAGTGATTTCACTAAAATTTAATTTTTATGGGATAAAAAATTACAATTTATTTAATTTTTAAATAAAATATTAAAATAAATGTATAAGATCAATTTATTTAATATATATTTGTATCTTTTAAATTCTAAGATATCTTTTCAATAGTAAGATATTTTTTAAATTGGATTCATATAATTCTTAAAATTATGGCTATCAAGCCAATTATTTTGGAACTAATTATTACTTAGAAATAATTAAATTAAATATAAAAATTAACTGATTATTTAAACTATTATTAATTAAAACAATAAATTCTATTGCCAATATTTAGCTAGACATGGGTTTAGTGGGCAAAGATTGATAAAAATTAATTACATTGTTAAAAGGAAAAATATAATTAATTCAAAAAATGCAAGAAATCATTAAATTGCTGGGGGTTTTCCCTAAAAAATGAAAAAAAAATATTTAAATTGTAATATATCTTTTAAATTACAAGATTTCTTCAAAATTAAATTCATACAATTCTTAAAAGTGATGATATTAAAATAGTTATTTTATAAATAATGAATTCCTTTCATAAATTATTACCTAAAAATAATAATTAGTTAAAACGAATTCTATTACAATTAATTAAAATTAATACTATTGTTAAGATTTAATTATACTTGGTTTTAGTAGGCGAAAATTGACATGGTTTCGTTGGACAAAAATTAATAAAAATTAATTATATTTCAAAAATAGAAAACTGACATTAATTAAAAAATAAATAACGATTAAAATTAATTAGACTGCCATTGTAGACTAGATTTTTCCTAATTTTCCTAAAATAGAAACATAACTTTATTTCAAAAAATGAAAAATAATTAAAATTAATTACATTGCTACATGAAAAAATATTACATTTAAATTAATTTATCTTTTTATGTATTTTAATATAAAGTTAAATTAACACCTATAAGATTTTTATTCTTAGAATTGGGGTATTACATCTTATTGTAAAGTAAGTCACGATATATTAAAATGATTATCACAGTAAATAATGAATTCTTTTCATAAATAATTACCTAAAAATAAAAATTAATTAAAAATAATTATATTATGATTAATTAAAATTAATATTGTTACAATTTAATTGATTTGGTTTCAATTAAAAATTGACACAATTTCGTTGGAAAAAAATTAATCAAAATTAATTAGATTGCTAAAATAGAAATATAACATTAATGAAAAGACAAATAATAATTATAATTAGTTACATTTCCATGGTTGGCTAGATTTTCCCTAATAAATGAAAGACATCTTATTACATGCAAGATATCTTTTTTAATTGTAAAAATATCTTTAAAATTATATTCATACAATTCTTAAAATTATGTTAAAATATTTAATTATTTAGAAATAATAAATTATTTCTATAAAGAATTAGCTAAAAACAAGATTTTATTAGAATTAATTATACTACAATTAATTACAATTATTTATATTTCTGATTTTATTGGATATATTTTCATTGGATAAAAATTGAGATAGTTTTTATTAGACTAAAAATTAATCAAAATTAATTAAATTGCTAAAAATTGGGAAACATAATTATTTCAAAAAATGAAAAATAATTCAAATTAATTAGATTGTTAATGAAAAGAAAAATGTGCTTTACGTAAATTAATTTTCCTTTTATGCATTTCAAAAAAAAGTTAAGTTAACGCTTATAAGATTTTGAATTCTTACAATTGGGGTATTATATCTTATTGTAAAGTAATTCTAGTGATCATTAGTCCCTAATTAACTTTATTTGCTTTTTTCAAGATTACTTTTTTGAAAATATGCTTTTTTATTCTCATATGTTTTTGTATTTTGTATGATATTTCTTTTTAGTTACAGTTGACGACAAAAGACTACTATTTTTTTGTATAATTACGGGTGTTTCAAAAGATCTGCTCCATTTTTTTCTTTTTTTAAGTAATAAGCTCCAAAAATAGGTATTCAAATAGTAATGATTTTTTATTTTGATACTACTCGAACCAATAATTATATAATAATTTTTGCTTAATATATCATTACTGGGAATAAATCTAAAAATTCTTATTAGACAATTGGCTATCACCTCAATCAATTATAGAAATTATAAGACTCAATTAGAATATTTTAATTGACTTTCAACTATATTAAATATTTATCTAGATTTCTTTCCTAAATAAATATTAAGTTAATCCTACTTACTTTAATTATTTATTTTATACTTGAATTTTCCCTCGTTGATGCTTTATTTTATTTTTAAGTATAATCGCTTAGATTGTATATTTTAAGTTATTAATCACATATATTTCAATTTATTTGTCTTATCCAAATTAATTTAAATGTTATATCAAATCATTCAATATTTAATATGTTTAATATGTTAAAATTAGTAAGTGTATACCTAATATGTTAATATATGTATTTAATATATTTAGAATGTATTTATTAAAGAAATAAAATGTCCAAACAAAAGTTTTGGATTAAACTATCACGATGGCGATTGACACGGATGAGAATTTTCTAGCGGGGTGGGGACGGGACGGGGGACGGGGCATGGAAGTTGGTAATTCTTATATCATCTGCTGTCACCTGCAGTAAATGAGGATGGGCCTAACGAGGATAAGTGTTTCAATATGGCAAGAACTTTAGGTATGTCGGACTGCATCGACTACATCATTGTTGTTTTTATAATATATCTTTATACTAATTATATTTCATAATTAAAATTTAAAAATCATTATTTACATATTAATTATTAATAACATACATCATACTGATGTATAATAATTAATATCTCTCAAAATTTATAATTGCATATAATAAAATGTAAAATAATTTTAAAGAAAAAATTAATTATGAGCTCTACGAATGTTAGTAGAGTTATTTTAGTATGGTTATTTTAATAACTATAACATTTAATGTCATTTTATTTTGGGTTTACATAAGTAGATTAATCTTACAATGAGCAAAATGTAATCTATTATGACAATTGCTGCCACGAATTATCATCCCATATAAAGCACGGGTGTAAATGTTAATTAAGTTACTATTCTATGGAGAATAGTAAATTAAGTTGTGTGGATTTTCCTGAGTTGCTCCTTGCATGTTTGTACGATGGATTAGTATGAAATATAGGGGAAATTCTATCGAAATTTTTATAGAATTGTTTCAAATTAAATTCTTTAAGTTTATTGTTGTAACTCATTCTTTATTTTAATTATTTTTTTAGATTTTATGTTTATATTATTAACATCTATCAATAACGTTATTAGTTGAAAATTTTATCCCCCGTGCAACGCACGGGTGAAACAGCTAGTTCTTATTAAATACACCATATGGACTATGAATCATCAAATCTTTTACCAGATTATAATATTCAGGTTCAGACTTCTTGTTGGGGATCTCACGAGATGTCATCGTATCAATTTGTTTTGCAACAGGCTCCTGGCGTCTCAAGCCCATAAATAGCAAAATATGTGTATGCGGCAGGCAATGGTTTTGGAACTCTACAGCATATGTCACTTCACAATCCAAAAAAACATCACTACTAACACCCGAAAGATCAACTCACATAACAAAATTAATTAAAAAACCAAAGGAAATGATACATATTTCATTGGAAAAAATGCTTTATAGAAAGTAATTTACCTGCTTTGGTCTCCTGAATTCTTTTTTTCGTTATGTCATTGATTAGTTGGTCCAGCTTGTTCTTGAATACCCTATAGACAATATCTGGTCGATCCTAACACCGAAGCTATCTAGCCTCGAAAAAACGTGTAATCTTCGCGCTTAAGATTACACGTAAAGGTGATGAATAACTCTGGATATCCATCCCACCGACGAATTGCCATGGCATCCTGATAATTCACAATCACATTCCGTAAACTTCCAATATAAGTGCTAGGCAGCGCCACCTTCTTTCCCAACATCGCCAGATTAGTGTCACCACGTCCTTGAGCATCGGGAAGCCCACAATATAATTCAAATGTCAATTCCAGTTGATGAGTGCGAACCCAGTTCATTCGAGACGTCTCAATCGTCGTATAACCGTAGACCAGGAACTGTTGGAGCAGCTTCTTACGTCGGAGAATATAAGGTGACTCATTAAATCTCTATTGCATCCTATAGGGAAAATATTCTCTCAGATTGACATGCTTTCTGCCTTTGAAGGATGATTCCAACGTACGTGTAAAATCAACACCTTCCCTATATCCATCCTCTCTAGAGAGAAAAAGCAATAGATATTGGAGATAGAGAAACGAAGGGTTTAGATGATTCACATGCTGGCGGCCTCTACCTTTTCTATGCACATCCACGTCATGCTCAAGTTGATCAAAAGTTATTTCTCCCTCAATCAGTGCTATAACTTGATGTTCCCTGGAAGGTTATATCGTCTACTATCACCACTCCTTTTTCCAATAAGCTTCATCTCAACGTCAACACAATCGCTGCCAATCTAAAGGTTTTTGCCAGTTCGTTTAGCATATCCTTCAAATCCGAAACAATCTCAATGTGCAAGTCTATTACTCCTTCGAACCTATTAAACAAATGAAAGGACAATGCACCGTTACAAGAAGTCTAGTGGTTTTGCGGACTTTCGGGAAAAAAAATTGTGAAAAAGATTAGTGGAAAATACAATATAGCATCATTAAAACTAACCTCACAGCTTCCATTCTATTCACAATTTCATTGTGAGGGTCCTATATGTACATTTGTAAGAACTTTGGTCGTTCAGCCTCTGCCGGAAGCAAGCAATCGATACTATAGTGGTTTTGACCGTTCAACTTGAATACACTGGGGCCTTTGCCCTTATTCACCCCTTTATCTATCTTTCCAAAATTGAAGTAAAGGAAAACACGGAGTTATAAGACAGGATGTTGTCCATAAAAATTCTGCTCCTTTGGTCGTGTCCAAAAATAAAATTTTTGAGTACTCAATGAGGATCCTTCATCGATGGAAGGACTACATTGCTTTGATTACAGCATATGGTAAATTTCAGATTATGTTTCTTGGATAAATTCTTCCTTCTCTCGGCATACCAAAATATAGCACCGCAGTGCTCGCACGAATATACAGCATTTCAAATATCAACATATTCTACCAAAAATCAAACCATTTTTTAGAAAAATAGTATCGACATATAATGAATTGTTTAATGTTACCAAAACATTTTTTAAAAAATGATTTATATCACAAGGAAAATTTTAAAAAAAAATGATCACCTGCCATTGAGAAATCTGAACACTCAATGTTGTCGCCTGAAATTTATTAAACAGAAGATATAGTAACAATCATGATTCATACTTCTAATAGCTATATATATATATATATATATATATATGAAATAAACATTTACTTTATTTTATTTTACCATCGTATAACTCATGATCAACTTCATCTCTAGAAGAATTTTCTGACAATTTAGGAAAATCGTTTACTAAAATTGTTACCAAAAACAAAATCACTAAAGTATTCACCACCATAAAAACAACCCTAGATGATACAAATTAGATAATGAAAATTGGAATAATGTAACATCCCCGCAAAAATGTAAAAATGTCGATAACAAATACAAGTTAATAATAATTCGTAGAAAAATCAAAAGAATTGCTATCTTCATCAACGCTGTTGACATTGCTCAAACCAACGTCATCAATTTCACCACTTCTTATTGTAGAACGGGGCGAACCACCGACAACATGTTCAGTGGTGTTATTGCCTAATTTAGGAATATAAATGTCATTCTCAAAGCCTTGATCAATGTCATTATGGCATTCGTTATATGTTAAACGTTGGACGTTAAAAAAAAAAAAAAAAAAAAAAAAAAAAAAAAACTTTAACTGTGACATTTTTAAAGAATATATATAGTAAATAGTCAACTAAACTAATTCTAATAGAGGGATCACTCTTTTAATAATCAATTTTTGTTTTACCAAAATACTTACAAAGATTTGATGAAGAAGCTCCAGAGTCTTGATTACTCACTTTCCTTTGAGCATCTCCGAAATTGTATTATATGGTGGTGTAGGTAGAGGTAAAATATTAATAGTATCTTGATTGCTGCTATCAGCAGAGATTCGAATGCCATTATTATTCGAGGAGCCATATTCACAGGATGTGTTCGTGCCTCGTAGTCAAATACTAATTTCCGATCCCGGAATTCATGTAACTAATTTTAAAATAATATAATAGTGATCAATATACGAAATTAGTAATGACTAAATTATACGTCGACTGAAAGGATGAAACTCCATAATTATTTTAATAGCCACTTACATATGTGAGGTCACTTAGCTGAATGCAGGTGATTGGGGAAAGCAACCTCAACACTTGACTTTCCCAATCATGCAATAATGAATGCAATGTGGAACTAATAGATAGGTCCTTATGCCATCAAAGCTGGTAGGATCAATTACCGGGTGCAATAAGAGTGCTTGGTTAGGCTGATAGGGCCTACGGCAGCCCTTGTCCAGGGGAACACAGGAATACAACAGGCCCAGGTAGAGTTCAAGCTGAAAGTTGGCCCAGGCCCAAGTCGACAGCAATCCTGTAAGCTCTCAATCCTCTCGCACTGCCACCACCAAATCCATACTCTATCCTACTGCAGGAGACCTGATAGCAACATGATCTCTCATCTAGCACACCTGCCTCGCACAGTGGGGGGACAAGATTGGAGCGTTCTGGCGCAAACGCCATATTATATTAATTTTGCACAAAAGAGGAGAATGGAAAAAAGGAAAATGTAAATGGATGCCATTAATTAGCTTGGAATGTTTGATTATAGAAAAGAGATTGAAGATGGAATGAATTATACCGGTATTTATATTAATTTACTTATCCCCGGATGCAAGGCAAGCACTGCACCCCGCAACTATACAAGGTTTGTTGGTAAGAGGTGTGAATAAAACCACCCCAAGTAAATTAGTTGATTCCCTTTAGCAATAAATTATTAAAATTTTATGACTGAAAATGAAAATAGATAGGGTGGTTCCTACCCGCTTATAAACAACTGAAAGCAGACAGAAACATATTTTCAGAAGCCTTTGATGTCCATGAACTTACTAGTAGATTCATTTGTGATCCAAGTAGTTATAAAACTGGTACATACATTGTTAATCATATCCTTGTATAAATGTTATACTCCAATTAGTGTAATTTCTCAGCCTAAATTATTTCAAGTTCATTTGATTTTCTCACATAATAATCTAATATAACAGGCATGTGCAATTGTTCTCTACTTCTCAAAACATATAAGGTAGGTTTGTTTGGAAAAGTGAAATGTATAATACTCGGCCGTAGCAAGGAAAAATAATATTTTTTCCATAACACTATTAACTATTACATTCAGTCTAGTTTAGTACAGTGGAGCAATCTAGATTGCTTTGCAAAATGGTGTTTTCAAAAACGAATTCCAATCAAGATCGAAACTAATTAGGAAAAAACAAAAATTTGGTTAAAATGACGAATGAGTCTCAATATAGCATTACACAATTTGACAATTTTTCCTCTTTCAATACATCAGATTTAAAAATGATTTCACTCCATAAACATATATCAAACTTTGCAGTGAAGTTAAAATATCTTGCTACTTTTTATGGGTCAGGAACTTACTTCCTACTTGGCCAATAGATTGAGGACCAATGCTGCTATTCTCCTAAAATTTTGCATCTAATTTTTCCTTTTATTGTGCATTGTCGCGTTTGTCGCGGCATGCCAAAGTTTAATTTTTTTCATTACTCTGTTTCAAAACTACAAATTAATGTAGAAGTGGTAACTAAGGGTCGAACCCAAGAGGAACGATGTTTCATCTAGTTGATTTTATCAATTAATATAAAAATGGGGGTTTTGTGAAGTTTAATGAAATTTGAAAATAAAATGACAAAATAAAAGAGATAAAATGAAACAATTGAACTAAATATCTAGTTCTCGAGTTCGGTTGTGTCAACAACTCGTGTTTATCTTTCCCATGCAACGTGTTACTATTCCTTCTCCGATTTATCAACTCCAATTAATCAATACGCTCTAATTAACGAATTCTTCCTTAAGTGTATTAAATTAAAATGAGCTCTTTAACCTAACATCTAGCTATTGGATAACCCTAAACAAGTTTTTAGGATTTAATGCAAAACTAGTATGAAATGAACGAGAAGAATGAGTTGAATTAGATGAATAATTTCAAAAACTCGAATTAATGTATCTAAGTTGATTTGTTAATAAATATGCACGATATTCATTTGCTACTTTGGATCGGAATCTAATGACATTTACGGATCAAGAGTTCCAATCCTAGCATGTAACTTGAATTTACAGATTAATTGATTCAATTGGCCAAAGTAAATGCAATAATCACATAAACTCAAAAACGGGTTTACAAGCATAACAAACCAACAAATTGAAGTGGAGGAATAGATAAAACGTTACTAAAGGGTTAGAAAAGATAACAACATGTTAGTTGAACACAACGTTCCCCTCGAACTAGATAGAAAAGTCTAACTACTCATATTTGTGGGTTTCATACTTTTTAGCGAGTGATCGCCTTGTATCACCTCCACAATATAATAGATTATACTTCACTATCACAAGTAATATATACAAAATGTAGAAAAACAAGTAAATAAATGCTAAGAAATAAATAGAGAAGTTTAATCACTCATATATGTGGGTTAAATACTTTTTAGCGAGTGTTCGCCTTGTATCACCTCCACAATATATGAGAAATTATCTTTCTCAAACATGAAAAATAAAAGAAAGAGAAAACTAGCGAAGAAATGCTCCGCTAATCATATTCACGGCCGAAGTATCGTCGATTGATTATTCGAACCTAAATTCAGGTTTTTTACTTCCGCCGGAATATGAAAAACTAAGAACTTTCAAGCTAGAACTAAGAACAAATGATGAAGAGAATTTTATTGAGGAGAAAGTTAGAGAGAATCACAAGCTAATTCTCTCTTCAAAGTTGTGTCTTCCTTCCTTACAAATGCCTCTATTTATAGGCAAAATTTCATAAGAAAATACAATAAAAAATTACACTCATGCACCATCATGGGTTTATTAAATTGTATCCACCAAATCATGATAATGGAATTTCATCATGGTGTAGGTAAGCATCTTGGCTGAATTATGCAATTGGAATTTCCTCTTTTGGATATTTTAATAGAAAGTTAGGACTTTTCTACCAAAACATGGCCCAAAGAATCCTCCATTCAGAATAGTCACGTTTTTACCCATTTTTTACCACCATAATGTCTGAATCATCTGAAGTCATGAACACCAAAGTTGTAGCTCTCTTAGTCTACTTTCCACAGGAATAAGAATCGGGTCAATCTAATTTTTTTAGCGCAAGTTATGGTCAAATTACTGCACTGCGCCAGTAAATCCGAGTTGCTAATTTTTTTACACTTTTAGTCATTTTTCTTCAAACGGCCATAACTTTAACTAGGAAACTCCGATTTGGGATTCGGAAGAAGTTTGGAAATCCTCTTTTGATGTTCTTAAACATTGGCACAAGAAAAATTATTAAATATAACTTTTCATAAAATTACATCGGAGGCCCTCCATCTTTGATTCGCTTGCATTTTGGTCCCGAGTTTCCGTTTTCATTCGATTTTCGTCCATTTTGACTCCTTTTGATTCTTTGTGACCCTAAACACCAAAATAAAGGAAAAACACATAAAACAGAACATATAACACTAATAAAACACACAAACACGTAAAATAGAAGAGTTATTTAAGTGCTTTTCTAGCACTTATCAGTGCACTTACACGATTAACGGTCCCCCCCCCCCAAAATCCAACTATACTCTCCCAAATGACAAGGGAGGACATGGTTGGCATGGTGAATCAGGTCCCCCTAAATGTTGTTATGCACCCAGGACGTTGGAAGTGCATTCATAATGTTGTTAAGTAACTAACAACAAATATGATGATCAGGCCCATATCCACTCCACGCTTGGGTTCATAACAACAAAAAGGGCCTCCTTAACAAGACTTTGAAACCTATTAGTAGGATTTTTAACTTAGATACTAAGTAAGTTTTATCATTCATTTAGGATGACAATATTATTTAAGGCTTTGTAATTTGAATTGGTCAGTCATTTGAGATAAGAAACAAAAACTCCAAATAGATCAACTAAGGCATTTTATTAAATCATATACTATTAATTAGAAGTATAATAAAAAGTAAATAATTATAACTCAAGTTACGCCAAATTTCAAATTAATACATTACGCACACCCTATACAATTATTAAAGTTGACCATTCATAGCACTACATTACAATAAAATCAAACGTGGGAATCAATATTTTTCAGATTTGTACAAATCATAGTCCAAATTTGTTGTGTCCAAATGAGAGAGACATAATTGGAGTGTCAATATATCCAAATCTCTCTTTATATGAGGATACAAAGTTAAGCTTTTGGGAATCTCTTCCGCACTTACGATTGACCTTTGAAAGCCGACTCAACTCAACACAAATTAGTAGATTACAATAGTGAGTGCCCATAATGTGTTTTCAAGAAAATCCTTGCATACCAAAGCAAATATGCAATGCAACTTGATGTGATATTTAAATATTCCATACAATTTTATCATGTCCTAATTCAACAAAATGCTTATTTAACGTGCTTAAAAGGTGGAATACGCTACTCAATAACGACTTCTATTCAAATTTTTGAAGAGATTGGACTTAATGTTAATTTGCTTCATTAATGTCATTTTTTTAAAACTAAACTAAATTTCATTCATTATGAAACGCAAACAAAACGCGAAAAACAATCGAGCCACTTCCAAGATATCTGGGAAATACCAAGCTTTAAGAAGTTGAATTCGGTGCCTCCAAAAGTTGCAAAACTTGTTTAGCTGCTGCCATTGCACAATTAAAGCACCCCATATCTCGGAATCCCAAAAGCATTCCCAACTCACTCTCCTTTGCGCCCCGTGAAAATCGACTAATGAGTTTCCAAAGAGACGCTGGTAATTGAAAGATGCTCATGGGATACATTGAATAACCGCATTAATCCGTAGTTGATAGCATCTCTCGTTTCCATCCCATAATGTTTTATCCCTTATAAAAGGGAAGGTGCGTTTTTTATTCAGTCCCATAATCGCGGGAAGCCCAAAGTGTCGTGACTCCTATATAAGACATTGCAAATACAAATGGTGGTTTTATCCATATTAATTAATTCCATGCTTTACCAAGAGAGATTTATTTCGATTTATACTCCAAGTACTATGATTTGTACAAATCTTACAAATATTAATTTTATTTTATTGTAGTTTAGTGCTATAAATAATCAACTTAAATTACTCAATCATTGTACAAATCTAACAAATATTAATTCTACCTCGCATTTGATTTTATTGTAATTTTCTTTTGTAAATTTACGATCAACTTAAATTGAGTTACTTTTTAGTTGTCATTATACTTCTTGCACAACTATGAAATTGATACATTAACAAAATGGGAGAGTTAATCTCCATTTGGAATATTTGTTTCTCATCTTAAATGAATGATCAATTCAAATGGTAGGTGGATCGATGTAGACATGTCTTGAGCGTCAATATGCAAATTGTTCAACATCATGTTTTTATTATTTACTAACATATGTAGTGCACAATACTATTGGGATAGAAATGTATTATTTAGAAGAGTCAAGACTCTTTGTATTCTCAAAGTGTAATCACATCATGTTTTTATTATTTACTAACATATTACTAATAAATTAATCATAAAATTATAGCAATAATTTAATTTAATTAATTATTATATTTTTTTAAAATTAAGGAAATTCATTATTATATTATGAAAATATAATATTAGCTAATTAGTACTCTTATATTGTGTATCCTTCATAATCTCTATTGTTGTAGTAGTAGTAGTAGTAGTAGTAGTAGTAGTACTAATAATAATAATAATAATAATAATAATAATAATAATAATAATAATAATAATAATAATTTGTAATTGCATCCATTCATTAGAAAAAATTAATTACTATAATTTATTAATTGATAAGATCTTTCTTAAAAACTTCAGTTAAAAAAATGAAAATAAAATCAACCCAAACTTGACTTTATTTTTATTATAGCACATACGAGACCTCAATTATTAATTGACATTGTGTCCACGAAGTTTCTTCCTGTCGGGCCTACTATATACGGTGATTTCGATACCATTCCAGCAGGTGCAATAGGTCCAAGTGGTGTTTGGGTTCGAGAAGCTCACATCTGGGGCCGGGCTCAATGCGGAACAACTGCCATCACTACCACCACCACCACTACGAATGGGAGGCCCTTGGCGGTGATATGATCCTGCATGCCCCCATGCGCGACAAGGAAGCTTGGAGCGTTGTTTAGGCTAAGTGAAATCAAGTTCAAGCCAAGTAGAGCAGAAATGAAGAGATTTCACGCAACTTGGGATGTTCAACCGGGTTCAAAGCTGTACATCATTGGAACAGCCGAGAATTTGAAGCCAGAGTCTTTTGAAGAATTGAAGCTCGTCGAGCTTAAATTACATGGAGCTTTGAATCACCTCATTTGGAACATCGGGTTCGAAAGTTATAGCCAAAACAATGAAGGTTGTCCAGAATGATAGCTGGAGAAAATTCGGCGAGAAGAAATTCTGGCCGTAACCGTGTTAGTACGGGCGTAACTTTCGGCCGTCTGACGTAACCTAAAGACATACGGCCGTAATCTAGGAAAGCGAAGACCAGAGATTTCTGATTAAATCTGGCGTACCATTTGGGACATCTGGCCGTATCGGCGGCGATTCACGGCCATGCGTTGATAATTACGGCCGTACCCTCGGTTTCCGACTTTTGGGCCAAATTATGCGAGAGAGTTAATTACGGCCGTACTTACCGGTATCTGCGTAACAATTGCCCATCGGCCGTAACTCAGACTTCTGGCCGTAACAATTATCCACTCACGGCCGTAACTTCGAAAATCAAGTTTAGACGATTGAAGCGAGAGTTTAATCTGGCCGTACTTTTTGAGTCATCACGGCGTACCAGGATTTATGGCGTAAATCCTATAATTCTGACCGTAATTTTAGGCGTGACCTAGGGTTAAATTTTAGATATTTTTCGGAGTTTTTCATTATTTTATTATTATTTCCATTTTGAAGCTTGTATATGAACTAACAAGCCATTTTTTGTAAGAATAACTTGGTTGATACATGAAAGAGAGCTTTAAGCTTGTTGTTGAGAATTTGATTTCTCTTCTTGTTCTTTTGAACAAAGCGAGACTTATCAAGAGCGTGATCAACTCTTGTGGCGTTCACCTATAGCAGGTTGTCTACTACACTTACGCAGTTGAAGGTGATAGGTTTGGCTGTATTGTCGACCGTGAGTAGAAGGTCAAACAGGTTTCGATCATCACCAATGATTGGCTTTTAGAGGTCTAATCCAATCTGGATTGGGTTGCGTTGGCATCTCGACCAACGAGGTCCGTATCAGTTGGTATCAGAGCACAGATTCTAATCATCTGGTATCTATCTTTTGTTTTATGTTTTTATAGTGTAATTCCTTTGTTAGTAAGTCTTAGAATGTTATGTTAGTGATTGTTATCAGATTAGAATTTTGAATTTCCAAGTGTCAAGTTGTAGGATTTTAGTGTGTGTTCTTGGTGTTCTAGGTGCAAATTGCTATTTGTGCTTGGAATCGATTTCCATTCTAGTATTGGCTTGGTATTGTGATTGTAAGTGTATGTTGTGAAAAGAGCAAAAAAAACCCAAAAGAGAGAGCCGAAAAGAATTGAAAAAAAAATACAAACGAGCAATAGCTCCCATGGAACGTTGAACGAGTGTTAGTCAATACATTGACGACACTTAGTGTTGGATTGTTGTAGTATCGTCTTGTGGTGAATCACATTGTCTTACGTCCTAGGGTTTACATTGAGTTGTAATTTAGTTTGTCTTGTGTTGCCTTATTGATTGAGTTGTAATTTACATTACATTGCGTCGCGTCTTTGAGTTGTAATTTGGGGTAAGCAACTGCTGTGGAATTGTCTCGGTGAACTAACAAGTAGATCTTACCTTGATCAAGTTCGTTGAGTTCGATTGGACAAAAGAGTGTGAGTGCATTATTGAGTGTTGGTGAGAGAGTGTTGAGTGATATACGGTGATATTGCGAGAGGACACCTACAGTCTTGCACACTCGCACACCATATACGTCTGAGTTCGATCAGAGGACCGCGGATCTAAAGCCGCCACCTTGGATGATATCGATCGATTCTTGACTTCTGTGACCGCAATGGGCGTCGGTTGAGTCAGCGATTCACGAGAGGATGTTGAGCAATCGGTAGCTAGGTTGAATGTTCATAGGCGGAGTTTGAAGAAGATGATGAAGATGATTATGAGAGTGATATATAGAGGTGGTAGAGGTAGGGGTAGAGGAGGTCAAGGAGGGTAGAGGTAATGAGAGACCACGAGAGGAGGAAAGTGATGTGAAAAATGTGAAGGTTGAAATACCTTCATTCCAAGAGTAAAGCGATCCGGATGCTTACTTGGATTGGGAAAGTCGGGTAGAGTTGGTGTTCAATTTCATAGAATCCCGGAAGAGAAGAAAGTTCCACTTCTAGTAGAAAGAATTCATGGGATATGCTCTTAGTTGGTGGAAACAAACAACTTCTGGCTTTCGTGAAGAAATTTGGAAGCTCCGGTGAGTACTTGGAATGAGTTGAGAATGATAATGTGAAAGCGGTTCGTTCCTACATATTACTACTCGAGGTTTGTACAATAAATTGCAAACATTAAATCAAAGGAGACGAAGCGTTGAAGAGTATTATCAGAAATGGAGTCTCTTATGACTAGAGCCCGATATAGGAGAAGAAGAAAGAGAGCTACCATGGCACGGTTTCTAAGTGGATTGAATCGGAGGTGCCAATCGTGTTGAGTTGCATGATTATGCCGATATTCAAGAGGTAGTACATAAGGCCGCCAAGGTTGAGATGCTATTGAAGAAGAAGAGTTTTATTAAACCTCAAGCGAGGAAGTAGTAACTTTGGGCAGCTGCAATTGGAGTAGTGACAAGACTACAACTCCAAAGCCGGCTTAGGAAGAGCGAGTGAACCACCTAAGTCTTCTCGGTGGGGAAGATAAAGGGAAAAGGCCAATGGGTGCACCACCACCCGAAAGCGAGATATCGATGTTTCAAATGTCCGAGGGCGAGGTCACATAGCCTCGGAGTACCCCAATCGCCGCACAATGGTGGTTAGGGACAATGGTGAGATTGAAACGGAGGATGAGGAAGAAGTCCCTCCTATTGTAGAGGAGAAGAAGGAAGACGCGGATGAGCAATATGTGATGACTGTCCCTGAGACTTTAGTTACACGGCGAGCTCTTAGCATGAAAGCTAAAGTGGATGAAGCGACCCCTCAACGGGAGAATATCTTTCACACTCGGTGCCTAGTGCAAGGTAAACCATGTAGTTTGATTATTGACGGGGGGAGTTGTTCTAATGTTGCTAGTTATATGTTCGTTGATAGGGTTGGACTTCCATTGATCAAACACCCGAGACCGTATCGATTGCAATGGTTCAGTGATGCGGGCGAGGTTCGGGTTACCAAGCAAGTGAGCATCCCTATAGTGATTGGAACATATAAGGATGAGGTCGTATGTGATGTAGTGCCCATGCAAGCTACACACATATTGCTAAAGGCGACCGTGGCGATTTGATGAGGCGAAATGCGATATGATGGATTTGAAATAGATCTGACCGGGTTCAATGGGAAGCCAATTGTACTTGCTCCTTTGGCACCACAACAAGTGTATGAGGACCAAGTTAAGCTAACAAAAGAAGCTCATGAAAAGGCAAAGAAGAGACGAGAATTGAGTGGGAAAGGTGAAGGGAGGAAGGCGAGAGCTGACTCGGAGAAGGGCAATGTAAATGTTGAAATGATTGATGATACACTTGCTCAACATTGTCCACATAACGTGGCGGATAGACGCCGGAGTGAATGGAAGAGAAACAATGCAATTAGTTGTTGATCCTCAACATCCAATTGATCTAGAGAAGCAAGCAATGGAGTGCTCGGTGGAGCAAGTGGAAGAAGAGCTAGAGGTTGGAGTTGTGGATAAACTCGTTGAAATCCATAACATTGACCGAAGAAAGAAGAAATGGAAGCGGCGAAATAGAAGTTGTGAGAGAAGAGGGGAAAGATGCAATACCACTTGAGAAAAGGGTGATCGAGAGACTATTGGCGTGAGTGAGGATCTCTTCCTTGTATCTCACACCTCTAACATACCCCCCAATTCTATTATCTTTCTTTTTTGAGGTTGATCTGGCGAGCGAGAAGAATTCTATTTTCTTTCATCTTTGCGGCGTTTGGCGTCAACCACGTTCTAAAATTTCCTTCTCTCCACAAGGCCAGGTCCGTGCTTCATCAGTAAGTTGACCATTCTTTCCCATTCGACCGGGAGGAATCGAATGGTCATTCAACTAAATAAGTCCAAAGTATCGTATCACCGGGGTAACTTTGTAGGAATCGCCTATGTTGATTGAGGCGAATCCTCTTGAAGAGGAGGGGATGATATGATCTTGCATGCCCCATCTGCGAGGAAGCTTGAGGCGTTGTTTAGGCTAAGTGAAATCAAGTTCAAGCCAAGTGGGCGAGAAATGAAGAGATTTCACGCATAACTTGGGATGTTCGACCGGGTTCAAAGGCGTACATCATTGGAGCAGCGAGAATTTGAAGGCAAAGTCTTTGAAGAATTGAAGCTCGTCGAGTTTAAATTACATGGAGCTTTGAATCACCTCATTTGAACATCGGGTTCGAAAGTTATAGCCAAAACAATGAAGGTTGTCCGAGCAATGAAAGTGGAAAAATTCAGTGAGAGAAATTCTGGCATCTTGAAGTATTAATCGGTAGTAACTTTCAGCCGTGATCGTAACCTAAAGACATCACGGTCGTAATCTAGGCGAAGATCGAAGATTCTGAGGGAGTTAAATACTGGCCGTACCATTTGGGACATCTGACGTGTCGGTACGGCCGTACATGCGTTGATAATTACTGACGTACCCTCGGTTTCGACTTTTGGGCCAAATTATCACGAGAGAGTTAATTCACGGCCGTGCCCTTACTCGACACTCCTGACCGTAACTCAAGACTTACGGCCATAACAATTTCCCATCTGACCATAACGAAGACTTACATTGTAACAATTGTTCTCTGACCATGGCTTGAAGAATCAAGTTTGAATGATTGAAGCGGAGAGTTTCGGCCGTACTTTTTGAGTCATACGGCGTGCAGGATTCTGACGTAAATCCTATCATTCTGGCCGTAATTTTGGCGAGCCTAGGGTTAAATTTTAGATATTTGGATTTTTCATTATTTTATTATTATTTCCATTTGAAGCTTGTATATGAACTAACAAGCCATTTTTTGTAGAATAACTTGGTTGATACATGAAAGAGAGCTTTAAGCTTGTTGTTGAGAATTTGATTTCTCTTCTTGTTCTTTTGAACAAAACGAACTTATCAAGAGCGTGATCAACTCTTGTGGCGTTCACCCCTGCCGGTTGTCTACTACGCACAGTTGAAGGTGATAGGTTTCAGCCTATTGTTGTCACTTCGTGAGTAGAAGGTCGACAGGTTTCCGATCATCACCAGTGATTGGTTTTTCTGGGGTCTAATCCAATCTAGATTGGGTTGCAATTGCATCTCGACCAACGAGGTCCGTATGGTCCACAATCAACCTCGTGACAACAACCTCTTGTCCTCAAAACCAAATTTGCATAGTAACACTGGAAAATCTGTGCACCCCTAATCCCTACATTGTGCAGTCCTACTATATCAGAAAAGGTAGCATGGTTGGAGGAGGAGCGTCAGGAGTTTGGCCTTTAGAAGGTGGCGAGGCTGAAGGACGGGCGCCGACATTAGCAGCTGTGATGGACAACAACAAGAAGATCGATAAAATAAAGTTTGCCATTGAATTTGCCATTGTATAGAAGATGGAATAAATAAAACTGTAACAGGGTAGCAATGTATTTGTAATACTACACCATGGATAAGAATGCAAACCTATATTTTTTAAATTTGTTTCATCAATATCTAAAGGTTACAAATTCTATCTATGTTGATTTGATACCATCTTTTCCAAAAAAATACCCCAAACCTATATTTGAAACAATGATATCATGTTAAGAATTTTTTTCATATTACGGATTAATTTAACCACCATGTTCTGATAATATGATGCATTTATCCAATGCTAATCAAACCTATATTTTGTAAAAAATGGAAATCCAATGCAAGAATTATATTAATTTTACCTAATATTTGAATTTATTTATTTTCGGAACAAGGTTAATTTTTACAATTCAAAATTGGGCATATATACAGGTTTTTTTTATTAATTAGTTTGGTTCTACTTGCTAATCCCAACTGCTGGAGTCGCGTAGTAACATAACTCAGAGTACTAGTGTAGTGACCGTAAATTCTTCTTAAATAAAATATATTTAATTAAATAAAATTTCAACGTGTCGCTACGACCTTACTTATAAAAATTTAAATATCGTACGCTCGTCTAATCGGAATTCATACTATTTATTATTATATTTAATTATTTATAAAAATTTATTTATTTTCAAAATTTACAATTGAGGACCAAACTTTAGAAATTATTGATTTTAGTCCCTAAAGTTTAGTTTTTATTTAATAAGGATCCAATACTTACCTTAAACCCAATTATATGCCCATCTAAGGTCCAATTTTAATGCTTGCCCAATAAGAAAGCTCATTTGCAATTGTTACCATAATTCCCACTTTTAAATACTCATTTCTAAGGTTCTCTCAAACCCTAGCCCCATTACATCCTCATTATTCCTCCATTTACACCTTATAAGGGCAACTAAGATTTCATCCCACTCATTCTCATTCAATAAATCAAATTGGCTTCAAGTGGTAAGATTTCTTGATATTTTCATTTATATCTTCATTTTTATTTGTTGTTCTAAGTTTTTAATCATACACAAGTTCTTAATCATCTTCTTGTATTGTCCACTTGATTTTTTTTCTACACACACAAATACACACATACATAACTGCCGCACCACCACCTCACCACCGTAACACCACCACAACTCCACCACGAAGTCACCATCATCCTCATTTCGACCAAAACACTCACACATGCACGCATATACATACACGATACACATACGCCATAACCAAGAGCTCGGGCCAAAACTTCACCCACGCTCAAAAATCCACTTCACAACACAAAAATTATGCCTACACCTTCCTCTAGCTCCCTAGAACACCATAGGATCGTTTGATTTCGAAAATTATCAGAGATTTGATCAAATTTTGAAGATACCCAATTTTTTCCCTAACTGTTCTAGCTTCAATTTCTCCCCATATACTCAATATTTTTGTCAATTGACACCGCCACTAGCTTCGGCCACACTCCCTCTACCTTCGCCGCCAAAAAACCGCTGCCAAATCAGTGTTTTCCGTTGAGAATCGCTGGTTTAGCCGAGAACGAGAGAGCCGAGAGTGAGTCGGTTGAAAGAGAAGAGATCCGGACCCTTTTTCATTTTTCTAATTTATTTGGTTATTTGCAAGTCAAGTCCCTCGAGTTCTATACTTGTTTTAATTTGGTCCCTATAATTTATTTAAGTTTCGAATCCTTAACTTCTAATTGTTATAATTTAACCCCTACACAATATTTGCAAATCTAGTCCCCCAATTTAATTATTACATTTAAGTGAGCCTTGTAAGTTTATTTAAATTCTAATCCTCAACTTTCAATTGTTGCAATTTGACCCCTAAACTTTTATTTCACTTTTAATCCTTTAATTTCTTATTCCTATTTAAGTTAGCCCTTAAACTTTAATTGCATATTAGTCCCTCATGTTTTAAAAATCTTATAATTGAGTCTAAAATATTTTTAGTTCACTTTTATTGCATAATAGACCCTCAAACTATCCAATTCTTTCAAATTGACCCCCCAAACTTTTATATTCATTTAATTTTGGTCCCAAAACTTCTATATTATCTATAGATACATAATAGTTAAGGGTATTGACATAAATTTAACTCCTTATTGGCTAGACGAGGCGTACGAACAGCTAGAGGACTGATTTCTAACCATTAGTAAGCTCAATAATCGGCTAAGGGTTAAGGTAGATCCCCTTTCTAAAAAGTTTCTTTCAAATGTGCGCATTTGCAATTAATGCTGTTATAAATACTACATGTAAATGTTATGTGACGTTAGGATTTTATAGCCTACTTATGACGTGCTTCCTCGGCACTATGACGATAGGCTCTTAGCCTATTTACGACGTGTTTTAACAGCATTATGATGATAGGCCTTTAGCCTAATATACTATAACGACGTGTTATTAAACACTATGATGACGTGCACGATTAAGAGGGATGATGAACGAACTTGTATTTCATACACGTTCGTATTTTATGTTAAATGATGATTATGTGCCTTTAATTTGTAACATATATTAATTGTTGTGCGCGGGATCTACTGAGCATTTAAAATACTCATGATTTTCTCTATCCAATGAACGAATTGCAGATTAAGGAGCCGGAGGCTTGGCGATGCGTGGGAATCTCTTAGGGTTTTTCAAATAAATTAGTTTTATTTCCTTTGACGATTGAGTACTTTTAAACTATTGAAGTAATGACTTTCGAATGTTTCGAACTTATTAGTACTTTAATTGGATGTTTGGAGGTGATTGTGTTGAAATGATCGTGAGACACTCTTGCGACTTTGTTATTTTAAATTAGTTTCTGCATTTTAGTTATTTGTTATTTTTCTGCAATTATTAATATTATTATATTTTATTAAAAAATAATAATAATAATTGTTTTTAAGAAAGAACTAGTGTTTCGGGTTCTTACAACTCGGGGCGCTACAACTACTGTCGTTCCACCATGAGCAATGAGAAAAATAAAATAAATAAAACGATTCAATTAAGATCGAGGTAATGGTATAAATGAACTTGAGCTGTAATAAAACTTATGAAAGAGAAACACTAAGGCGTCGGGTTTCCGCCGTCGATTATCTATGCGGTATCACTGATTCAATTATTTTCTTAAAACTTACATAAGAAGTGACATTGAAAAGATAAATTTAGTAAAAGGTTGTTTACACAATAAGCACGAGTAATCTCTTATATAATTAATCTCAAGCATAAATTGTACCTATGGAAACAATCTATCAATAAATAATTCGATCGATATTTTAATCAATCATTTGGATTTTCAAATCTTAAAAAGCATGGTTGTTTTTACTAAACAATAGGAAAAGCTAAACTGAACCTATGAATAAAATTATATAACATCCATCAATCATCTCAATAAGAAAACTCAACGTTAAATTCAACAAACCAATAACTGAAATCCCATAAAGGTATTTGTCTTAATTGAATCAATAACACACCACATAGATAATCTAGGTTTCTCCGTAACCTTAATTGGGAGATTACTTCCCCAAAGAAAAGAAAGAGAAAACCATAATTTTAGAAGATGATTTGAAGGCGAAAAAGGACCTCCAGCAGCTTTCGATTCCTCGGAGTTTCACGTCTACTGCTTTTGTCTCGTTCCCAGCTTTTTCTTTGTGGTTCGTGTGTCTCCTCCTTTCCCTGTGTCATGTATTATGCATATGTATGTATCATGTATTGCAATCAAGAATGAGCCCCAATTGATCTAAAGGCCTACTTTCTCAAAGCCAAGCTTTTATGCCTGTTGCGCTAAAACCCGACCGCAAGTGTACGGATCGCAAAAGTAATAAAGTGGACTGTTGGAGTCCGGATATCGTACCCACGAGGACTGTTAGTATATCGTTTAATTCCTACTAGCCTTAACCGAACTAATAAAAATGTGGGATTTTTATACTAAAAACAAATTAACAAATAACAACTAAAATTAAATGTGAAAACTAAGGCTAAAATTTAAGCTAAAACTAGAAAGCAATTTGTGAAATTGTTTGGAGAAAAAAATCAGTGAGCAAAGTGGCGTAGAGGTTTCGAATCCCCATTTTACCCGATTATTATTTCAGATTATCGAATTGACAACTTGGTTAAATTTAAAGATTGAATTCCAAATTTATCAAATATTCTCTCTCGAGTAATATTCGAACTATTCTTATGCACAATTTACCTATATCTCTATGGTAAATATAAATACACAAGAACGCATTAATGATTTATGAAAACATTAAAAGATCACATGTAGCATAGCGGTATATCTCTATCCGCTATCAAACTCCACTGTTTTTTAATACATGTCTAGTTTAATTTAGATCTCGATTCAAAAATTAAACCACAAATATCATATAATTGCGTGCACTCAACATATGAAGAAAGCAGATCAATATTAAAAACTTAAATCCAACATAAGTTGTTGGTTCAATTCAACAATTCATGAATAACAATCAAATAAAACGGTTCATCTACACCTCAACGCAAAGCAATAAACTTAGCCTAACATATTAAAAAGAAAATACGAAAAAGGAGAAGAATTCCATAACCGAACGATGAATTAGGTGTTTGTTGTGAAATCCTCACGCTTGAAACTCGTATTTGCCTTCACTTTTCTGTCAAAGCTACTCCAGGATCGTCCTCTCTCGCTTTAGGTCGACTTTAGCTTTTTATAGGTGCAAGAAAGCAAGAATTGGAGTCCATGTCGAAAAAGGAAAAATCGACGATTCGCCGATTGAACCATGCTATCGCGCGCGATCGCATGGTTAAATATACAAAGACTGCCGCAATTTACCGCTTTAGTGATAACTTTTGCTCCCGATATCCGATTAAGGTGATTCAAATTCCTATGGAAAATATACGAAAAGATCTACAATTTCTTCAGAAATAGTCACATCGAAATTCCACTTTTATCTGGGTCAAAATTCATCCTCAATCTTTATCATCTTTACATTCTCGTCCCCGAATTTGGAAACTTTCCTTCTTTTGATATATCTTTCTTTCTTTTGATCATTTTTCCTTTCTTTTTGGTCAAACTCCTTCTTATTCCAAATTTTCTCCTAAAACACAATAAAAAATCAAATTAAGTAGGAATTAAATATAAAAAACATAAATATTACGAGTTCAAAGGTCTTAAATAAGTGCGCAAAACGCACTTATCAAGGCCCATCAAGTTGTGTCTCTTTCTTTCTCAATTCGTTCCTGCTACTTTCTTTTTCTCTAAAAGGTGGTTGACTATTTCTCATTCTTTTACCAAGAAATTCCTTCTTTTGCATAAGTATATTAACCTAAAAACATAATGCAAAAAAACTTATTACTAGTTTATAATTATCATTAAGATCAATTCGCCCAAAATATATAAATTAATGCAAAATAAATATCAATTTTGAGCACTAATCACACCCCCCCAACTAGCTTATTGCTAGTCTCTAGCAATTGAAGTAACTTAAGGAATACCAAGCTCAATCTATGAAACCAAAAATGACCTCTAACTAATTTGCTTCCAACGACTAGCTCAGAGATAGCCAAGACTGCATGGCAGAGAGCCACAATTTCAGAAAGGTGACCACAAGAATGACCAAGACTTCAAAATATTTGTCACCACAAAGTTTAGTTCATAACCATCGATAATAGCTTAGTCAATATTAGTAAACTCTCTTGGCCTAGTTTCCACACAAATTAATACCCACAAATATGCCTCAACTTCAAGTCTTACCATGGATATGTCACTCAGAATAAAATCACTCTTAACTAGCTAGGGTTAGTGGTTCACTCAATTGATCTCATTACTGGTGTCGCCATATGCTTGGTTGTTTACCGAGTCTCAACTATCAATATGACAAATATTATTTGAATCAAGAGGTCTTTATATAGGGTTCTAATAGGGCTGAAGGTTAAGGTTAGAAGAAGGAAAGGGTATGGAATATACGAAGGATTCTAGGAACTAGTAGAGTGTAAAGAGATATGAATCACATGAAATTTCCCATCCACTTCTTACCAAAGCCTTGTATCAATCTTTTTGGGCTCATGCTTCATTATAAACATTACTAGTATCACAAAGAATTGAACTCATTTTTTTCCTTTTTTTTACAACTCCTTTCTTAAAATTAATTTTTACTATTTTATCATTATTTTTTAATTTATTTCTATCTCTTTCCTCGTTTTAACTTTTCCATCTCTCTTTTTCTACATCTCTTTCCATTCCCTTCCAATTAAAATAATTTTCTCCTCTCTATATCTCTATTCCACATCATCATACAATTCACATCCCACTGGAGATAGCCTACGACAACAGACACTATCAAATAGACTTGATTTTCATTCAAAATTATTGCTTGTTTAATGTACTCCCTCTAGTCCATAAAGATAGTCCAACTTTGATTTTTACAGATAAAGGAAGATCAATTAATATTCTTGGAGAAATAACATTCTTGAACATTTTACCTAGTATAGCCTTTCAAATATGTATTATCCAATTTTAATTGTTATTATGTGTTGATAACAATGCATATTAAATAGAGACATATATTATAACTAATGAATTGACTTAAAAAATGGGACTATAATTTGGGAGAAATAAAAAAGGAAAATGGGAATATTTTTGCAGGACAGAGGGAGTAATATTTTTTAAGAAAAAGTAAATTTTTAAGATAATGTCACAAAACATGAGACCCGAAATTTTTATTCTGGAGAAAATAGATTCTAATTTTTTTTAGTACAAAGTGGTAATTATAAAAATGGAATGATGTTTCCAAATTAAATACCAATAAAGGGTGTTTTATTACTATCACTATCATTAAGGGTCGATAATTGAAAATTTTTTATTTTTCCATTTTACCCTTATGTATATTTTATAATTCCAAATTCACCTTTACTCCATTAATTGGAAAAAAAAACTCTTCATTTTCCTTTCATTTTTCTTATCTTTCTTTTTTATCTATTAACTTGCACACTCATATTTTTCTTTCAAAAAAAAAATCCGTCATAGGTAAGTGAAAAGTATGTAATGCGGATGTCAAATTGAAGCTCCTAATTTGAAGTTTAATATTAACTCACTTCAAAGAACTAATTATGAATGTACAATTTTTTGTCAACCGCAAAGATTGCCGGTAAAAATTAGGTGTTTTGTTTGCATTTTTAATCAAGACCTCAGTCTCTGATGCTTTGTTAAATCAAATCAAAATTTGTTAAATCAAATCAAAATTATATTTTTAATTTATCAATTTAATCCCTAACATTTATTTTAATCTTTTTATTTTTATATTAATATCCCTACTTTATTTGGTGTTTTTATTTTTTTAATTGATTTTGCAACATTCTATTCTAAGAGACTTAAGCTATTCTTCTAAGAGACTTAAGCTATTGATAAGTGTGTATTTTATACACTTATTTATATCTCTTTACATTCATTTGGAATGGACTTCTACTTATATTTATGTAAATTATTGTGTTTATAGGTACGATTTATTGAGATATAAATATCCCACATCTAGAAAATAATAAAAATATAACTAACTAATAAAAGATTTTGGCTACTCCACTTATAGGGTTAACCTTTTAAGGTGGAACCTCAAACCTTTAGCATGATTCCTCATTATGGACGAGAATGAGGCTAAAGGAGGAAAAGAACTCAAAGAGTTAAGAAATCCGAAGTCGGGGACCGAAATGCATCAATTCCAAAGTTGAAGGACTTCGGTGCAATATTTGTGAAGATCTTCTTGGCCCCGTTTCTTGAGCTCATATGGAAGAACACTGAAAGTAGAGTCCGATCATTTTTTCATATCACAACTACGAGTTCCGGATCAAAAGATATGGACAGACGAAGATTAGGGACCAAAGTACAACATTTAAGAAAAAGAGGGGATTTCTAAATACAATTACGGTACGGCCGTAAGAAGCCATTGCATGGTTGTAAATACACAATTACGACCATAACTCAGGAAGAGCGAAATAGTAGTTTTCATGCAGAGAGTTTATACGGTCGTAATATATCAAGATGCAGCCATAAGTGGGGAAATACGACCGTAACCTAAGGGGTTACGGCCGTAATTTTATTCGAAACAACATTCTCAGATTTTCCCTATTTTTTTCTCTTTTCTCTCATTCCTTTTCACTCGATTGAGGGGCTTTTTGGGCATGACGCTTACATGAATTTGGGGCCTTTTACACACCTTTTCAACCCCCAAATTCTACCTTCTTGATTGTTTAGTCTAGGTTAGCTAGGGTTTCTCTTCATTTCTCCCGATTTCTCTTCTCTTCTTCTGTTCTTTCTCTTGTCTTTTCTTTTCTTTAGTTTAGGGGCTTGTATATAGGGTTGGCTTGGACTTAGAAGCAAGGAAATCAAAGGAGAAGATGGTGCAAAGTGAAGAATTCAAGTTCTAGCCTCAAAAGGGAGTTATTCCTGGCTTGTTCTTGTTTCTCTCCATCCTTTGTATCCATTTGAGTTTCATTGTATATTTATCAATGATTTCCTAATTATGAACTAATTATTTTAAGTTGGGATTGTAAGTTGGGATTTTTCATTAATCTTAATTTAGTTTAGTTTATCCAAATGAGTTGTTGGAAATGATTTGAATTGGATTATTCAACTCTTGTGTGAATGCTTTTGAGCTTGCTACATGTGATTGCTTGATAAACAATTATATGCATTAGTGGCATATTTAGGCTTCGAGAGAGGAATGTGCACTTTAGACCCCGGAGTATTCACCCTAGGTTCTTGTAGGGGATAGAGATATCCCCCTAACCCTCGGTGATCCATTGAGTTATTTTCACGGACCCCTATGTGATTGATTGGTAACATGTCAACACAAAGATGTAGTAGGTTGAACTAATTGGCTAGGGATAACTTGACATTCTAGAGTGGAGCTAGCTATATAAGAAAAATCGAATCTGACATTGAAGATGGATAATATGTTAAGTTCAACAACGGATTAATGAGACTAGATTGAGTGAAATCATTGAATCCCAACTATCACTTGACCCTAACTTACTCCTAATTCAATGTCATTTTCGTGTTTTCTTACTTTACTTGTTTAGTAGTTTAGAGTAGTTAGTTGTATTTCAAATTATCGACTTGTGTGTTTGTATTGCTTTCTTTTTGTTAGCCAGAATATGCAGCTCGATCCAAATACCAATCCCTGTGGGTGCGATATTTGGACTTCTAGGTCCACTTTATTACTTGTACGGCCCGTGCACTTGCGGTATATTTGCAAGTGTGTATAAATGCCCAACAAGTTTTTTGGCGCCGTTGCCGGGGATTGGTTCTTTTTGTGTTGAGTTTTCTTGTTCGAGTTTTCTTTTCTATTATTTTTTATTTATTTGTTTCCTTTGTCTCTTCCAATGGCAGGTTATATTCCATTTTCAAATATTGTTGAAGATGATGAGGAAGATGTGCTATTTGGAAGTTATCGCCTGGTGGAGCCTTATTATACACATCCCGGTTGGAGCAATCAAGAGGCCAACCAATCCTTCGTTTATCAAGATCAATGGGAGCAGTCTATTCCCGCTTCAACTTGTGAGATTTGGAACAGGTGAAGATTCTTGAGAAATTCACGCCAATTATTGAGCAAGAAGTTGAAGAGCAAGTTGGGGTTGATGAAGTGGAAAGCTTGGAGCTGGTTGAAGAAGTAACTCCCATTGATTTCATCAGTGGCAGCGAGGAGGAAATTGAGGTTTAAATTGTCGATTCGAGCAAGATGTGATCATGTTGAGAGACTTTAAATTGGGCACAAGACTATGGTGTGTTTTGAGCACACCGCTAAGGGAAGTCACAATTGGCAAGTGTGGCAAGAAGTCCAAAGCCACATTCTTTGTGGATTAACAAGAAATCCAATGCCAACTTTTTTTGTCAAGCTATTGACATTAAAGAAGCAACATTTCTTTCCCTTTTACTTTTACTTGCTTTTTATAGCTTTCTATAGATAGATTATAGGTCATTTTGATTGATGCATGAGATTTATGATACTTTGTTGAGCTTTATTTGAGATATTGGAGCATTCTCTCTCAACACTTTAGCATTTTACTCCAAGTAGGGTATATTTGTGCCCTAATTTATCTTTAGTGCCCCCATTCCCTCAACACTTCACAAAATGTCATCTCACTGAGTTTTATGGAAAAATTGTTTAAACTCTAAAACCATTCTTGATGCTTAAAATTTTTCGTAGCGTCATTGAGCCGTAGATGAGGAGTTTAGAACAACTGTTTTTGAGTTGAGTTTAGTGAAGTTGTTGTTGTTGTGGTTGAAAATTGCTCACTCCACCTTTTTCTCTTGGAATTTTCCATTGAAAGCTGTTGCAACTCCTATTTCTCATTTGATGCTTAATGTTACATGTTTATGGATCTTATTGTCAAGCAGTATGGAACAACTAGTGTGGAGTTGAGTAGGTTCAATATTGTTGTTGCATATGGAAATTTTGTTTCTCATGTCACTCTTGTCTTGTAATTTCGTAGGACACTCCTTGGCCAAGAGTTGTTGGATGAATTGCCTTGGTGATTTGAAGTCCTATCCATCCAAGTGATGCTTTATCACAAGTGTGGGGATGAGATATTGGTTCTTTACGCTAAAAATGGACACTAAGAGTCATGCGCTAAATTGAGGAAGTTTTCGTTATCCCTCTCCTTTACTTGTTTCTTTTCCACATTGAGGACTATGTGTATGTTAATTTTGGGGATGTTTCTGTGTTTGTTTGTTGTTAGGCTTGTGTTGTTATTTATAGGTTGTTTGTTGTGTTCTTAGTTGTTGTGTGCATGTGTGTTTGTTGTTTATTGAGTTCGTGTTTGGTTTGTTGTTTTGTTGTTTGTAGGTTTGTTGTGTGCTTAAGTGTCTGTTGTAGTTGTGTGTTTGTTTAGGTTTTTTTAGGTTGTGTCGTTTTATCAAAATTAAATTACTTTTAACTCACGAAGTGTACTACTTGAGCTTATTTTCGAAAATTGCTTATCCATTTAGAACTTGTGACTCATTGTTAATTGGATTTAGAAGTTTTTGATTGGTTTTGTTGAGTTGTAAACTATAATGCTTCCCATGCTACCTTTTTGAATCACTTTGAATGAGCCGGTGGAGGAGATGTTTAGTAAGGTGACAATTTCATGCACGTGATTTCTGTGGAGTGTCTTTGGTTGACAAGTGGAAACTAGGTGATGACCATTTGCTAGTAATCTATCCATGGAAATAAACGAGAGTTGATATATGAAAAAATAAAAATTAAAAAAAAAAAAAAAAGTTTTGGCTTCTTCACTTGCATTTCTTTGCGCCACCATTCTCTTGCCTCATCAACTCGAGTTATTAAGTCTGGGGGGCATTCCATGACACTGCCTTGAGTGACGAGCTAGAGAGTTACCGACATAAAGCTTGCTATATGGGTCGTTAAGAAATCATTATTTTTTGAAGCTTTCCATTTGCATTTGAGAGGCAAGAAAAAGAAAAAAATGTGAAAGGTTGTGAGGATCATGGATTTAGATAGCTAGTTTGGTGTGAATTGCCTAGTAGAAGCTTGTCATTTGGAGCACTCAAACCTAGGAGAGCCGTCACTTTGCTCGATTTTTATTTTGCTAGTGAATTTGCCCAAAATTTGAGTTGAAAGAAAAAGAGTGATTGACGCAACCGTGGGATGATCACCGGGTGGGTTATAGACTTATAGAGAAAATAAATTAGTTGTGATCATGAAAGAGTAAGGATATATTTGACCATTGAGAGTCGGGTTGCCAACCATGCACATTTTGAATCCAATTGATGATTTGACATAACTATGTAAAATGGATGAGCTAAATATTTTTGTAGTAGTTTAAATCGTGAGTTAATTTCAATTTCTACTTGAGAGTTGTTTTATTTGTTTTTCCTTTAGTTTCTTCTTTTCATATCATATGTGTGTTTGTTGTAGATAGTCTTGCTCGGGACTAGCAAGAACTTAAGTATGGGGGCATGATAAGTATATATTTTGCACACTTATTTATGTCTCTTTACATTCATTTGGAGCGAACTTCTACTTACATTTGTGTAAATTATTATGTTTATAGGTGCGATTCGCCATTGTGGACGAGAATGAGGCTAAAAGGAGGAAAAGGACTCAAACAGTTAAGAAATTCGAAGTCAGGGACTGAAACGCATCAATTCCAAAGTTGAAGGAGTTCTAGTGTAGTATTTGTGAAGATCTTCTCCTGCTGCTTTTCTTCACCTCATATGGAAGAACACAGAAAGTAGAGTCTAACCCTGTTTCCGGATCACAACTCCGAGTTTCGGATCAAAAGATATGGTCAGACGAAGAGCAGGAGCCAAAGTGCAAGATTTAAGAAGAAGAGGGCATTCTACATGCAATTATGGTACGGCCATAAAAAGCCATTGCACGGCTGTAAATACACAATTACGGCCGTAACCACTATAGATACGACCGCAACTCAGAAGAGTAGAAATAGAAATTTTCATGTAGAGAGTTAATACAGCTTTAATATATCAAGATATGGTCGTAGGTGTACAAATATGGCCACAACCAAAGGGGTTATGACCGTAATTTTATCAGCATTAGTATTCCCAGATTTCCCCTATTTTTCTCTCTTTTCTCTCCCTCCTTTTCACTCGATTGGGAGACTTTTTGGGCATGACTCTTACACGAAATTGGGGTTTTTTACGCACCCATTCAACCCCCAAATTCTAATTCTTGACCCTTTAGTTTAGGTTAGCTAGGGTTTCTCTTCATCCCCCCCCCCCCCTTCTTTTCTTTCTCTTGTCTTTTCTTTTCTTTAGTTTAGGGGCTTGTATTTGGGGTTGGCTTGGAGTTAGAAGTAAGGAAATCAAAGGAGAAGATGGTACAAAGTGAAGAATTCAAGTTCTAGCCTCAAAGGGGAGTCATTCCTAGCTTGTTCTTGTTTCTCTCCATCCCTTGTATCCATTTGAGATTCATTGTATATATATTTATCTATGATTTCCTAATTATGAACTAATTATTGTAAGTTAGGATATTTCATTAATCTTACTTTAGTTTAGTTTATCCAAATGAGTTGTTGGAAATGATTTGTATTGAATTATTCAACTCTTGTGTGAATGCTTTTGAGCTTGCTACATGTGATTGCTTGATCTACAATTATATGCATTAGTGGCGTGTTTAGGCTTTGAGAGAGGAATGTACACATTAGACCCGGAGTATTCATCTTAGGTTCTTGTAGGGGATAGCGATATACCCCTAGCCCTAGGTGGTCCATTGAGTTGTTTTCACGGATCCCTATGTGGTTGATTGGTAATATATCGAGACAGAAATGTAGTAGGTTGAACCAATTGTTAGGGATAGCTTGATATTCGAGAGATGAGTTGGCTATATAAGGAAAACCGAATTTAACATCGAAGATGGATAATATGTTAAGTTCAACAACGGCTTAACGAGATTAGATTGAGTGAAATCATTGAATCCCGACTATCTCTTGACCCTAACTTACTCCCAATTCAATGCCAAAATATCGTGTTTTCTTGCTTTACTTGTTTAGTAGTTTAGAGTCGTTTGTTGTATTTCAAATGGTCGACTTGTGTGCTTTTATTGCTTTCTTTTTGTTGGCTAGAATATGTAGCTCGACCCAAATACCAATCCCTATGGGCTATGGGTACGATATCCGAACTTCTAGGTCAACTTTATTACTTGTACGGCCTGTGCACTGACGGTATATTTGCTCGTGTGTATAAATGCCCAACAGCTGTAAATCAACAAATTAGCTTAAAGGGTATATTTTGGGGATCATGGGAGGTTTTAAGGGTAATTATCAGTTAAAGAAAAATTAGGGTAAAATAAAGTTTCAAATTTTGGATATTTTCGGTAACGTTAACATTTTAGTATGTGCTTGATTGCAAAGTCGAAATTTGGTTTGAAACAATACGATTTCCAGGTAAATGAATTCCAACGAAAAGATTTTTCAAGAAAACGGTAGTTGTAAGTATTTGATTATATTAATTTGTAAGTTGGAAAATATTGTTATTTTTTATATTTTTGTGTTTTGTTATAAAATTTAATCATTTTCTTTGTCTTTATGGTTAAAGCAAATTGTCCACTCGGAAAAAAAAACTTTTCCAGGAAAATAAAAACCTCCTCCCACGAGGAAAATCTTTTCCCTCAAAATAAGGAAAACTTTAAAATATGGAAAAAGCTTTCTAAACAAAAGTTGTGCAATCAAACATACTAAAAGATGGAAAATGAAGAAAAATTTGGTGTTTTCAGGTAAATTTGTGCGATCAAACACGCCCTTATAGTAACTAAGGATCTAATACAGTTAATTATGTTTAAAATTACATTAGATTTGAAGAGTGAATATGGTGAATCATTATATTTAAATATAAGATGTAGCCCTAAAAATAAGAAGTTTTTCTGCTTAATCTCTCTTATATTTATTTTTGTCATTTTTAAGAATAATTTAATATTTATGCAAATTATAAATTACAAAATATAAATTTATAGAGATTATAAACGATTTCAGTTTCCAATTTTCTTTTTTTTTTTTTGGACGGTACAATTATTTCAATATTTTATTATTCTAATATCATGTACAAAATACTTATTACAAAATCACGCCTGAAGCGCGCGTGATTTTGACGAGTTTACAACATCTCCAGAGAAAACAGATTCCAATTGCTGCGCGACTGGAAAAAAATAAATATATCAAAAAATTGTAGTGACAATAATAATTTCTCTGTCTCTGTCTGTAATAGGTGTGTAGCATTGTATTAGAATTTTTGTTATATATATATATATTTGCAGCATTACGCTCGTCAAACCACACACAACAGTAAGTAGTAGTTTGTAGCCGATAGAAATGGACCGAAGAAATCTACTTCGCTACTTGTTCTTCCTCTCCGCCATAGTTTTACTCTTGCTCTTCTCTCTGCTCAACTTTCCGTATCCGCCGTCCAAGGCGGAGCTCCTCGACTGCACCACCACCTCCCTATGGTGCACATCTAAAAACCGAATCCAATCCAAAAACCCCTTAACAAAATCCAAAGATCCCACTCACCACCACCGCCACACAGCCGATGTTCCCCACCACCCTCTGGACCCACTCACTCTCACTGAACTCAACAGAGTGAAGAAAATCATACAATCCCATCAACTGTTTACGAACTCAGTCTACGCCCTTCACTCCGTCGCTCTCGAGGAGCCGGAGAAGAAGGCGGTGCTCCAGTGGAAAAGGGTAGACCCGCTACCGCAGAAAGGCCGCCGTCATCGCACGTGCTGGTGGTGTCTCGCACGTGCTGACGGTTGACTTGGGCACCGGTGAGTTGACCCGGCACGAAACAGGTCAACTATCCGGGTACCCGCCTATGACTATGGAAGATATGAACTCTGTCACTGGCGCCCCACTCGCCAGTGCTGATTTTAATCGGACGGTTATTGAGCGTGGAGTTGATCTGATTGATGTTTCATGCTTGCCCATCGCCAGTGGCTGGTTTGGTATGAAAATTATAATTTCATTTATTTTTCGTTGCTTTACTATTAATCATTGGATTCTGGTAAATAATGTTAGGAATCTAAAGAAAATAACAAAAGGAATATACCAGTAGGCCAGGCCCCAAATGTATGATAATAAAGCTTAGAAAAATTTACAGTAGTTAATTTTTATATATCAAAGGAAAGTAATTAAGTAAATATTGAAACCAATTTTTCTTATAAATTCGGCATTGGAAACATAAGTCGAAGTTTCTTCGCGTTGTTTTATCTATAGGCAAGGCCGAGGAGAATAGAAGGTTGATCAAAGTACAATGCTACTCTTTAAAAGACACTGCAAATTTTTACATGAGGCCTATTGAAGGACTTACTGTCCTGGTTGATATGGATACCAAAGAAGTGGTGAAAATAACCGATAATGGCAAAAACATACCGATACCAAAGGCAGATAACACAGACTATCGTTTTTCGTCCCAAAATTCGTACCAGAGGCTAGTCAATCCGATATCACTAGAACAACCGGATGGTCCTAGTTTTACAATAGAGGACGATCATTTGGTCAAGTGGGCAAATTGGGAATTCCACCTAAAACCGGATGCACGAGCTGGGGTGATCATTTCTCGGGTAATGGCGCGCGACCCGAGTTCGGGGGAGATGAGGAGTGTGATGTACAAAGGGCTTACGTCAGAATTGTTCGTCCCGTACATGGATCCTAGTGATGCTTGGTACTTCAAGACGTATATGGACGCTGGGGAGTATGGGTTTGGGTTACAGGCAATGCCGTTGGACCCACTCAATGATTGTCCGAGGAATGCGTACTATATGGATGGTGTGTTTGCGGCTGCTGATGGAACACCATATGTTCGGTCAAACATGGTTTGTGTGTTTGAGAGTTATGCAGGTGATATTGGATGGAGACACGCCGAGACCCCAATCACTGGCTTGGAGGTAAAAATTAAAGTTAGATTGGAAGTATTTATTGCTCATGTTCTTTTGATAGTTATATCTAAATAATTGCTAATATCTTTGTTTACAATTCTTATACATTGGACTTGTATTGGTATATCTTGTGGGACTTATTGGAAGATTCGAGAGGTGAGGCCGAAAGTGACGTTGGTGGTGAGGATGGCAGCATCGGTGGCCAACTACGACTATATTGTAGATTGGGAGTTCCAAACAGATGGTCTTATTAGAATTAAGGTAAGTTTGAATTCTACACAAATGTCTCTCCTTTTCCTAGGTTTCTTTGTCAATCATTTTCACAAGTAAGAAATATCTTCCTTTATTTGCTGATTTCATAAGTTGCCAAAGTGAGAAAATGAATCTTCTTAATTGCTATAGTGAGAGACTTCAGGGACGGTCCTGCCATGAGGCCGATGAGTCGGCCAACTCAGGCCCAACCCTTTGGGGGTTCCATTTTAGTCTGTTATACCTCAAATCCAATTTTTTTTTCAATTAAAGGATCTAAATTTAAATTCATTGCAAACTTGTAGGCCCATTTTTAAGTAACAATGGATAAATTCAAGTATTGAATCCAAATTTGTAGGTCCCATTTTTTAAAGAAATTTAGGCCAATTTTTTGTCAATATTTATTTATTTCCATTTTTTGTCAATATTTATTTATTTTTAAGTAAAATAATGGATAGATTCAAGTATTTATGTTATCTCAGATTGAGTTTTTTTCTTTTTACTTTGCGTTAGAGCTCTCACTAAGCTTTTTATATTATTTGTTAGCTTATTACTGTGCATTTATCTAATTTTTATTACGGCCGTAGTTAAGTCTCGTGTGTAGCTCTTTATATTAGCTTTACGGAAAAAAAATGAGTCAATTTTCAGAAGTTGATCTTAGGCCCAGCAAACTACAGGACCGTCCCTGAAAGACTTCACATGACTCCATCAATAAAGTATGGGACACCTTGAAAAATTATGGGTTTGTGCTGGATTTTGCTATCTTAAAATTCTTTATCTTACTTGTTGACGTCTTACGGAAAAATTATAAGTATCTACTTTAAGAAACTTGTCGGCTTTAATTTTTGTATTGTGTCAATATCGAAAACACGTTTTTCCTATAGAAAAACTAGAATTGAATCAAGTGGAATTCCAATTTACAAAGCTTTTTCTCCACTAATCATGTAACAACTCAGTGCTTACATAAGTGTATCAATCATGTTTTCTAGGTTGGCCTTAGTGGAATATTGATGGTGAAAGGAACTCCTTACGTCAACATGAACCAAGTAAACCAACAAGAAAACCTTTACGGCACCCTCTTGTCCGAGAATATCATCGGTGTCATCCATGACCACTTCATAACGTTCTACCTTGACATGGATGTTGACGGCTCGGATAATTCTTTTGTAAATGTTCATCTTCAACGAGAATATAGCTCACCTGGAGAATCTCCAAGAGTGAGCTACCTCAAAGCGGTTAGAAACGTGGCAAAGACGGAAAAAGATGCTAAAATTAAGCTCAAATTGTATGATCCATCGGAATTCCATGTCGTTAATCCGAACAAAAAGACACGAGTCGGGAATCCGGTGGGCTATAAGGTGGTTCCGGGTGGCACGGCGGCCAATTTGCTTGATCGTAATGATCCTCCACAAAAGAGAGGTGCTTTTACCAACAACCAAATTTGGGTTACTCCTTATAACAAGAGCGAGCAATGGGCTGGTGGCTTGTTTGTTTACCAAAGCCATGGGGATGACACGTTGGAAGTATGGTCCCAAAGGTACGAACCTTTTCTCATAGCTTATGTTTGCTCTATTTTCTCTATGCATTTTTCGTTTATTGAGTTCAAATTTGCTATCCCGAGTCCTATTAGTGGTCTCATCCTATTGACAATAGACAAATTGGCTGAGATGACAAATGGGACAGAATTCGAGATAGCAGATTTGGGTCTGAAATAAATACCCTAAGTATGTTCCAAGATTTCGTTGTTCTTTTCTTGGCGTGTGGTTAGGGATGAAGCAATTGAGAACAGGGACATTGTCCTGTGGTACACCTTGGGATTTCATCACATTCCATGTCAAGAAGACTTTCCAATAATGCCAACCGTCTCCTCAAGCTTTGACTTGAAGCCTGTAAATTTCTTCGAGAGCAATCCTATTCTTAGGATCCCACCAAACGTTGAAAAGGATCTTCCCATTTGCAAAGCTGCTGCTTCAGCCTGATAAAATCTTTTCAATCGGTTATCCAATAAATCATATTGATATGTATTTTGTCCCAGATTTGAACGTTGGATCCGTGTATAAAGTTTCTTGATTTGAATGTAGAAGACTTTCATCTAGTGCGTTAGTTATGTTTGTATGCTGCAAATGTTATCATTTTAATAATATATTTACATTAGCCCAAAATTTTAATTAAATAGTGTAATTTTTTACATTAGTCCAAAACTAAACAATTTAATTAAAATTTTGGACTACTGTAAATAGATTTCAAACTTTGGGACCTGATTTTAATAATCCCCAGAAGTTGGGATTTTTTGTGCAATTTATCCTAAGTTTAATGATCAAAATATCCTTTGGAAAGATGACAAAATAGAAAAATTTAATGTAATTAATGGTTGGAATGTATGGATTCCATCTAATAAACGTTGAAGTATCACTTGCAAAGTGTCTGGGTGACAGTGTTATATTTTATATTATTTTAACGATTAATTATTCTCCTTATTTAATTGATTCTTTTTCTTATTTTGTATTATTTTTCTTATTTTACATTTTTATATGTATTCTAATATTTGAATGAATTTGTATAATTTTTTAATTCTTTTATATTTGGTGTTACATATATTAATGAAAATGTGATAAGAACATTACCAATAGGCATAGTTATCAGACTCGACCCAGGGTTCGACCCGGATAGAGAGCTGGGTCACTGGGTTGCTGGTTCAACCAGTAATTCGATGGTTAAACCGGCGGGTTAATTCTCATCAAACCAGTAGATTGAAATAAAATAATTATACTATCATTGGAATTTTTTTAATATTATAATTAACAATTATTATAACCATTATATTGAGTAAGCGTAATTAAAATATTATTGCATCCACAAACAAGAATGCTCATCTAATTCATAATTGATTTTATTTTAATGAATATCACTAACTTTTTGTTGAATATTGAAAGGTGACAAGTATCGCTAATCAATTTTGATTTTGTTTCAAGCCTATAATCGATAATATGAATATGAGTTTAAGAATATGCACTGTAGTTTATAATAGTAGTATAAAACTTAAAAGTAAAATATTTTAATCACTTATGCTAGTCACACACTTATCAATAACTTTGGATATTCGATTATTTATTTTCAAAAAATTTAATCACGGTAAATATTTAGTTGTGAAAAAGGTTTACTTTGTTTTTTACTTTTTATTTTGGTAAGAAATGATTTGATTTATTTTTTCAACCTTAAACATTCAAGGAAATAATTTTTTTTTACAATTTCAAAATATAATAATTTAAATAAGTAATGACCCGGATGGGTTATTACTTTTTGGGTCACCGGGTTGCCTATTAACCGGCGGTTCAACCGGGTTTGTATTGGGTCAATTGCGAGGTGGTCGAATTAGATGAATCGGACCGGTCGAGGCACCGGGTCATCGGTTCACCGGTCCAACCGTCTGGTTCGGGTCGGGTTTAATAACTATGCCAATAGGTTCTCTAAATGTAATATTTTCTCTATTTAAAGAGGTAAAGTATAAAAATAAGTTCTAATAAACTCTCTATTTTAACTTTTTAAAATAGAGAGTGGGTTGTCCGAGGGGTTTAGCCTAGTGGTAAGGTATCCCCTTACCGATTTGTTTCGGGTTCGAGACATTACAGCCCACCCTTATGATCCCCAATTTGTATTAAAAAAATATTTTTAAAAAAATAGAAAGTGGGTTTTGTTCTCAAAATTTGGAGAGTCAAACTCACTCTCTATAATTAATTACTTGCAAGTTTCTATACTCATTTATTAATTTAATTAAAAAAAACTAGCATTTACACCCGTGCATTGCATGTGATGAAAATTAGTCATAGACATGTGACAATACGCCATATTTTGTTCATTGTAAAATTAAAGCTACTAAATACAAACAAAAAATAAAATAACATTAAGTGCTGAAGTTACCGAAACAACAACACTAAAAAATCTATTTTTGTAGATGCTATGGTTTTTTCTGTAAAATTATTCTACATTCTATTAAATATAATTACAAATGTCAGGAAATATTCAATATACACCCGTGCAATGCTTGGTATTGATAATGAATATATGAATAATTATTTTTGAGATTTAATTATGAATTGAAATATAATAATTATACAAATATATTATAGAAATAATAATGTAGCGAATATAGTTTGATAAACCCTAACACCTCATTCCTACCCCATTAGGAAACACTTATCATCGTTCCCGTTACATCCTCATTTAATCGAGGCCGAGTGAGTATGATGATATAAGAATTGCAATAGGATGGAGAGTCTCATTCCTCGTCTCCGCTCCCCTAGAAAATTCTCATCCCTATCCATGCTTCATCATGATCATTTAATTGGAAGCTTTTATTTATACTTTTTAATACGTATTAATGATATCTGATTTTTTCAATAAATACCTTTTAAACATACTAACTTTGATTATTATTTGTTCTTTTAAATTAATTATATTTTCCCTGCTAATTTTGATTAATTTTTATCTGAAGAAATCGTGTCCAATTAAATCTTAGCAATATAATTAATTTTGATCAATTTTCATTTTAGCTAATTATTTGTAAAAATATCTAATTATTTATAAAATAATTAGCATTTTAATAATTGTATGAATCTGATTTTAAAAATATCTTGTAACTTAAAAGATATTTTGAAAGTTTAAAGACTCCTTTTGTATTTTAAGAGAAATCTTGCCAACCCATAACAATCTAATTAAGTTTAATTAAATTTTATTTTTAAATTAATATTATTTTCTCCCTTTTAGCAATATAACTAATTTTAATTAATTTTTGTCCAATGAAGTCGTATTAATTTTCGTACAATGAAATCAAGTCCAATTAAATCTTAATAATATAATTAATTTTAATTAATAGTAATATAATGAATACTAATTAATTTTCATTTTTAGCTAATTATTCTAAAAAGAATTAATTGTTACTAAAATAATTAGCTTAATATCCGTAGCTTTAAAGGGCGACCGTTTGAAATTGAAAGTATCAAACCACACCGCGAATCTAATTTTTGAAAACTGTGAATGTAACTGTATTTGTTCATTCATCATCTTTATCAGAAATCAGTATTTTCAGTTCACTATGATTGACAACTATTGATACCATGCTAATCTGAATTTAACTATTAAAATATGTTATCTCACAACATATTGTTAGGATAGATTTTATCAATTAGAAAAAAATTATGTTCGTCCATTTCTTATAAAGCAGGTTAGACATATCTAATTTTAATTTTTTTTTTTTTTGGAGAAAATTTTAATTTTAATTATTAACATTTGATATTGTAAGGATAAAGTTGTTTAGATAATTATATCTAAAAAATTTATCATAATTATATATAATTATAATACATCATGCGTGTGAACTGTAAATTTTCAAAACCTTTAGTTGGTGTAGTAATTTTGGTTTTGAAATATTTCAAAAATATTTAAAGAAGAAAAATTTATTTTTATTTTATATTATTATCTTATAACATATTGCTAAGATAAAATTGTATTTTTAATTATAATATAATTAAATAATTTGACATAATAAAAATTGAAACTCAATTAGATTAAGGGTATATTTGGTAGAATTACCTGATAAGCTAATTTATAATTGATAAACTAGTTTATAGCCAATTGAGAGCTGATAGCTTATAACTTATAACTAATAAGTTAGCTGACATAAATAAAAACGTTTGGTCAAATAATTGATAAGTTGGCTGATAAATAAAAAATTACACAAAAAGATATGTTTAAAATATATTTCTAGAAAATTATAGGGTAAAAATGGAATAAAATGTGAAAAGCTCATGAGCATATTTGAAAAGTTAGTAAAAAAAAGTTTTTCAAATAAGCTCGAGATTTTCAAATAAGCTGCTCCAATTAGTATGAGCTTATAAGTTCCTGAATAAGTTATAAACTAGCTTATTTGACTTGCCAAACATACCCTAACTATCCCACATAATAATTATTCAAAATTAACTGACACTAATCCAAATAATTTTTTTTCCGTTTAAGTTAAAAGTTAAAATTACCTTATGTTGTATAATAATTATTGAAATTTCTTACTTAGTGTAGTAGTTTTTGTTATGAAATATTCCACCAATGTCCAATGAAAGCTGCTTGGTCTTTGATTTTAATATTTTATTGGCTGTTTCACCCTTACGTTGTACAGTGGATAAATTTTTCAACTAATAACGGCATTGATAGGTATTAATAACATTTATATAAAGCCTAAAAAGATAATTAAAATAAAGAATGAGTTACAAGAAACAACTCACTAAAATATGCAAATCCAAAGAATGAGTTACAAAGAATGAGTTCCCGTGTATTTCATACTAATCCATCCTGCAAATATGCAAAAAACATCTCACTAAAATACACACAACTTAATTTACTATTCTCCATATACTCGTAACTTTAATTAACATTTATACATGTGCTTTGTACGGGTTGATAATTTGTGGCAAACATTGTGATAATATATCACATTTTACTCATTGTAAGATTAATCTACTAATATAAATCCAAAATAAAATAACATTAAATGTTATAGTTATCAAAATAACTATATTAAAATAGCTCTACTAACATTCGTAGAGCTCATGGTTTTTTCTTTAAAATTATTTTACATTCTGCGTTATTAACAATTAATATGTAAATAATGATTTTTAAATTTTAATTATGATATTTTACCAGCATAGAGATATATTATAAAAATAATAATGTAGTGAGTACAAGCCAATAACACGTCGTTCCTGCCACAATGAGTAACGCTTATCCTCAATCCAGCTCATCCTCATTTACTCTAAGCCGAGCGAGGATGATATAACAATTACAATAGGATGGAAACTTCTATTCCCCGTCTCTGCCCTGCTAGAAAATTTTCAGCCCAGTCCATGGCCCATCGTATATGGTTTAATCGAAAACTTTTATTTCTATTTTTTAATATATGTGTTACTGATATTTTATTTTTTCAATAAATACCTTCTCAATATACAAAACACGTATAGTTACATATTAGAAACTCATTAATTTTACATATTTGGCATATTAAATATTGAATGATTCGGTATAAAATTTAAATTAATTTGGATAAGATAAATAAATTGAAATATATATGATTAATACTTAAAATATACAACCTAATTGATGATATTTAAAAATTAAATAAAACCTCAACTGGAAAAATTCGGTATAAAATAAATAATTCAAAGTCGGTAGGATTCTTTATATTTATTTAGGAGATAGAAACTTATATAAATATTTAACATAGTCTAAAGCCAATTAAAACATTCTAAGAACCCAAAATCTTATAGATGTTAACTCAACTTTACTTTAAAATACGTAAAAAGATAAATTAATTTCGCAAGAACATATTTCTTCCGGATAGAAATGTAATTAATTTTAATTATTTTTTATTTTTTGAAATAATTATATTTCCCCCTTTTAAGAACTTAATTAATTTTCATTAATTTTCACAATTTTCGTCCAATAAAACTATCGCAATTTTCATCCAATGAAAATATATCCAATAAAATCTAAGAAATATAATTAATTGTAATATAATTAATTATTTTTTATGTAATTATTTATAAAAATAATTTATTATTTCTAAAATAATTAGGTTTTTTAGCCGCAGTTTTAAAAATTATAGGAATTTAATTTTAAAGATATTTTATAATTAAAAAGATATCTTACATGCCAAAAGATGTCTTTAGTTTTTTAGGAAAAATCTAGTCAACCATAACAATCTAATTAATTTTAATTATTATTTATTTTTAATTAACTCTATTTTTCTATTTTAGCAATATAATTAATTTTGATTAATTTTCACCCAATGAAACCATGTCAATTTTCGTTCATTGAAACCAAGTCCAATTAAATTGTAGCACTATTATTAATTTTAATTAATTGTAATATAATTAGTTTTAATTCATTTTCATTTTTAGTTAATTATTTATGAAAAGAATTAATTATTTTTGAAATAATCATTTTAATAACTGCACTTTTAAGAATTATCTGAATATAATTTTTAAGAAATGTTGTAATTTAAAAGATATATTGCAGTTTAAAATATTTATTTTCATTTTTTGGGAAAACCCCTAGCCGTCTAATGATTTTTTTAATTTTTTAAATGAATTCTATTTTCCTTTTTAACAATGTAATCAACTTTGATTAATCTTTGTCCATTAAACTCATGTCCACTAAATATTAGCGATAGGATTTATTATTTTAATTAATTATGTTATACAAAATTTTAGTTAATTTTTGTGGTTAAGCTAATTATTTCTAAAAAATTAATATGAATATAATTTTAAAAATATCTTATCATTGAAAATATATCTTGGAATTTAAAAGATATATATATATATTCAATTAATTAAAAAATTGATTAATGTTACAATGGAGTGATTATTTATACAAAATTGATGTTACACGTTTCTTTTAATTTTAATGTAAAGATATAATGAATTGTGAGGTTTTATTGCACAAAAATTAAATCTTAACGAAATTGCTAATTTTTATTATTTTTAATTTATTGGCTATTTATTATTTTTAAAAATAATAAATTCTTTCTTTAATAAAATCTACCACGGGCTTGGATTAAAAATAAAAAAATAAAAAAATAATGAATTCTTTCTAAAATTAGTTAAAGGGTCCAAGCTAAGTCTTAAATTTTCATGTTACACATTTATTTTAATTTTTATGTTAAAATTTAATGAATTCGAATTTTTCATTGCAGAAAAATTAAATCTCAGACAAATTCCTAATTTTAATTAATTTTTGTCTCTAGCTAGTTATTTATAAAAATGATTGATTGTTTAAAAAATTAATTAATGGGTCCAATCTAATTTTAAATTTTTTAAATACAAATTGGAGATTGTAGTGGTGGGATTTTGTCTCGAACTCAAGCTAACTGCCGATAAGTTTCTTTTTATTTTTGTGTAAAATTTAATGAATCAAAATTTTATATCACAATAATTGAATCTTAGCAGGATTGTTAATTGTACTTTATTTTTATTTCTTACCTAGTTACCTACAAAAATAACTAATTATTTCTAAAATTACGTAATGGGTATGATCTTTTTTTATTTATTTATTTTAATGTTACGCCTTTATTTTAATTTTCTATAGAAATTTAATCAATAGTAATTTTGTATGGTATAAAAATTAAATCTTAACGAAAATCGTTAATTTTAAATAATTTTATTTTTTAAAATACAAAAATTCTGAAAAAAAACAATCAATCAATAATTAATTCTAATTCTTCCAATACCCTTATATTGCTCAGCACATAAACCTATAAATTGAAGATTTGAAAGCAAAAATAAAAATATTAAATTTACTGATTCAAAATAAAATTTAAATTTATTGCAAATATATAATATTTGTCCTGATTAACTAAATTACAACTGCTAATAGCATTTGCTAATGAGGCAAAAAATTAGATTTATAATTTACTATTGATACTTGTATGTAAAAGTACAAATATAATGAGATTTATTTTATGTACAAGTTGTTAAAATATAATGAGATTTATTTCATGTGTAAGTTGCTTTAGTTTAATTAATTTTATTCCGTGTTTAATTTACCTTAAGAATAAATGAAATAAAAATTTCCACTTAAAAAAATTGTTTTTATGTAAATTGAGCCTATTTTTTTATAATTACATGATAGCTCTGATTTGAGTACCATATTAATATATCTCATCTTCTTCTTTATTCTTTATATTATTCGTATAAATTTTAAAAGTATTTGAGTCCATTTTGTGTAAGTACACGAGAACTTGGACTTAAATACTATATCAATATATAAATTGTTATTTTTGTAAATTAAATATTTATTCAAAACAATTATTAAATTTTAAACATAAAATAATGTTAGCTTGAGCATATATTTGCGGGATAAAAAATTCAAGTATTATCTTTCATTTAGTTTATTCTTAAGGTAAATCAAACACGGAATAGAATTAAGAACTAAAACAATTTATACATCTCATTATATTTGAATTTTATGCATAAATATCAATTAAGTGCCGTAACAAATTATCAATTTTTTTTAGTGGTCATTAACCTATATTAATATATCAATTTATATTTAAGTTGGACACTAATTTTTATATATGTGGTAAATTTTAATTTTTTAAAAATAAAAATTTATCTATATTGAAAGTGTTCTTGTTTTAAAGCTTTCATCAAGTCGAACAAAATAGAATCATAATTTTTTTTATTTGTAGGTAGAAAATGAAAAAAAGGAGAGAAAATTATAGAGATGGTATTTAGATATTATGAGATTAGGTAAAGTATGGTAGAAATAATCAAATAAAATCTGTATACATTAATATTAATATATTAGGAAATAAAAAAAATAAAAGAGAGTTGGATATGGATTAGGAAAGAAAAAAATAACAAGCTAGTTTGTTTTAAATGGGAAAACAAATTTAAAGCAATAAAAAATATAATAAGAAAAAAGACTAATTATATATATATATATATATATATATATATATCTACAAATTATTCCCTATATAGATCGAAGATTAAATTAGACAAATTCAGTAGGCAGAAAAATTTTTCTGATGTGTTTAGGTGGGAAAAGAGGCTCCTTATATATATTATACCTAAATTATTTTTCTACTCAGACAATAATGTTTCTTTTTAAGTGCTTATTTTTAGGCAATATTTTTTTATTATAAATGTTTTGTTTTTTTCATTTTCATTAATTGTTTAAGTTGCATTCAGTTGTATATTTTTAAAATGCTTTCAAATTTAATTATATATATATTTTTTTTGTTTCTCGATTATTTCAATGTATTTTATGTATGAGAACTTCCATGAATCAATTTTATATTGCAATTTTTTTATAATCTAAATTTTTCATAATAATCTATATATATAGAAAAGGAAAGTATTTGCAGTCTTGGTCCTTTCTCACTGGAAAACCTTGTTATTTTTTTTTATTTTTTATCATTTTCGGTTTCCTTTGTCCAATTAATCATTTTTTAAAGTTATTTTTTTCCTTATTTGAATCCACAAATCTTTCAAAATCTTCTCTTTCCTTATCACTAGATCTCAATCTTTCTTTTATATATCTCTATCTATATCTCTTTCCTTCTCTCCATATGATTGTCTTTTTGAAAATTACCATACCATTATCTTCTTCGTTTAATTTTTTTTTTAACTTTCAATATATCATTTTATTCTAATTGTGTTCAGCGTAAATTTGTGGATTGGATATTTAGTTAGAGCATTTGCTTGAATTATAACAAAATACACTTTGTCATATATTATGAACAAAATTACAATACCAAAATTTAGATAATTTTGTTTCAAGAATTTTTTTCAGTTACAGTAGTGTGTATATATATAGATATATATCATTTTTTAATGTCATCTTGAACTATAATTTGTAATCATCAATCATCATCTGCACCATACATCTTTCTCTCTAATAATTAATTAATAAAAAATTTAACAATTAATATTTAAGATTTATCTGTGTCAATTAATTAGATTTATCTAGATCTTTAAGATTTGATCTCCATCAACACAATTAGATTTATTTAATCGAATTGTTAATAAAATAATCTGAATCTGCAATATCAATCAAATTTAATTAAAAGAATATTAATTAAAGAACTTTGACATTAATTAAATTTTAAATTAATCACTAATAGTAACACTGAACCGATTTTTAAACTAATTGAATCTATATCTATACCGTTTAAATTGTAAGATATCCTTTAAATTATTAAATATAATAAAATGAAATTTATCTAATTTTACTTGCAGCTATCAAGCATATTATTTAAGAAATAATTAATTCATTTTAGAAAAATTAGCTAAAAATTGAAAATTAGATAAAACAATTTCTACTGCAATTAATTAAAATTAATTATAATACTAAGATTTAATTGAACATGGTTTAATTTATTAATTATATTGCTAAATTCATTTATATTGTAATTAATTAAAATAAATTATAATACTAAGATTTAATTGAAAATAGCTTCATTCATTAATTATATTACTAAAAGGGGAAAATAATATTAATTTTTAAAAACAATTAATTAGATTACTACATATTAGCACAATTTCCACTAAAAATGAAAGATATTTTTAAATTGCAATATATCTTTTAAATTAAAAGATATATTTAAAATAAGATTCTTACAATTATTCAAACTATAGATATTAAGCTAATTATTTAATAAATATCTAATTATTTTTGAAATAATTAGCTAACGATAAAAATTATTTATATTGCTAAGATGTCATGGGACAACAAAAACAAATCAAAATTAATTATATTTCTAAAATGGAAAAACATAATTAATTTAAAAGAATGAAATATTAATTAAAATTAATTAGACTGCTACAGGTTGATAAGATTTCACTTTAAAATGGAAGATATTTTCTAAATTGCAAGAGATCTTTTAACTCACGAAATATCTTTAAACTTCGATTCATATAATTTTTAAAACTTCGGCTATTAAGCTAATTTTTTAAAGAAATAATTAGGGAAAAATTAATTAAAATTAATTCTATTGTTAAGATTTAATTGGAATTGGCTTCGTTGTGTGAAAATTGACGCAGATTCATTGAACAAAAAATAGTAAAAATTAATTATATTACTAAATGGAAAAAACCTATATCTATTTCTATATCTATATATATAGAAAAAGAGAGTGCTTTCCCTCCTAAATTCAATCATTTTTTGTTTTAAAAATAATTTTTTATTTACATTTTCCTGGCTCAAACTTCATACGGTTTTCCTAAACAAAAATTAAGAATCCCAAACTACTTTATATCAATTTTCGTCAATTTAGATTTTACTCAACTTTTAAAGACCATCAATTGAGTTGTCTATTTTTATTATTAATCATATGTATTTCAATTTATTTATGCTATCCAACTCAATTTAAATTTGATATCAAATCATTCAATATTTGATCAAAACAACATAGAATCTATGATATTTTTATTCACCGCATCAAGAATCCTGTATGATTTAAATTATTTGAAATAAGCAACTAAATTAATGAGTTAATATATATATATATATATATATGTGTGTGTGTGTGTGTGTGTGTGTGTGTGTGTGTGTGTGTTTTAATATTTAAAATTATTATTGAAATAAATGTCACTAATATATATTTAAAAAAAGTACAAATAAATGTTTCCGATTAAATGATCATGATGAGAGGTGGACAGGGATGAGAACTTTCTAACAAAACGAGGATATGGAATGCGAGTCCCCATCTTATTGCAATTCTATTATTCTCGATCGGCCTCGATTAAATAAGGATGGGATGGGGACGAGGATAAGAGTTTTCTAGCGAGGTAGGAACGGGGTGTTGGGATGTTCACCCGCTATATTGTCATTTTTATAATATATATCTGTATGTTAATTATCTTTTATATTAAAATTTTAAAAAATTATTATTCACATATTTATTGTTACTACCGTGCATCGCATAGGTGTATAATTAATATCTCTTGAAATTTATAGTTACATACAATAGAGTATAGAATAGTTTTAACAAAAAAGCCATAGGCACTACGAAAGTTAGTAGAATTTAATTTGGTTATTTAGATAGCTATAGCATTTAATTTTATTTTATTTTACATTTATATTTAGTAGATTTCTTAATCTATGTCCTGTATCTAAAGAACGACACGTATTAGAATAAATACACATTAAAATCTCTCTATACACAGACAAAAATCATAAGTTCATTTTTTGGATTTTGTCTACCTATAGAGAGATTTTGATATGTGTGTGTTCTACTTTATCTACATGTATATGTTTTGATGAATTTGTATAAATTCTTGAACATCTTTATCTTTATTTAATACATTATATATAACTTTTCCATAATTTTTTTTATGAATTATTATATTCATACGATTTATTTATTGAAGATGAAAAACTTTGGAAAAAAGAATAATATTATATGGATATTTGAAATTGATATTTTGAAATGGTTGAATTAACGTGATACATTTTCATTCATGGGCAGATTTAGGCCCAACATAGGCCAAAAAAATTTTGAAAATTGGCTGTAGAAAATTCCTAAAAAATTGTCTAGAACTTTGGTCAATTTGATGTTGTGTATACCATCCCGTGCTGCTAAAATTCCTAGATCCGCCCTTGTTTTCATTGAATGACAAAGATGAGTATTAAATGATAAACACATGTACACCTCTACATCGTCAATAAAAAAGGATATCTATCACTTAAAAATATTAATTATAAAATATCTATCTCGAATTTTTGAAAACATAAATAATAAATAAAAGAAAAACAACAATTGTAGCCAAAAAAATGAGAAATCCAATATTTCAACAATAATAATAATATAACTTGGTGGATTCATTAAAAGGAAAAATACATATGATCAGAGGTGGTCCCAACGTGAGGCTATGCCTTCAGTTTATATCCTGATCTCCAACTCTTTTTTCCATTTTTTCCCACTTTTTCTGAACCTTTTTCAACTTTTTCTCTCTCCTAAGTCAATCACATCCACATATCTCATCACATCCACAAATCTCAACCACTTACCTCCATTCATTCTCTCTCATCTTTTACTTTAAAACACTTTAAAACCATTTTAATCTATTCCCATTCACCCTTTTAATACAGAAATGAATTCCGAGCATCAAATTCATCAAAGTAAAATTTCTAAATTATATATAATTTCAATGTGAAACAAAAGTAGCGAAACACTTGATCAGATCTTTGGCCTTATCTATATCTGGATTAATGATCTGAAAGCAATGATCTTCTCCTTCATTGCCACCATGTCCACTTCTCCTTTCCACCCACTTTCCTTAACCTTCTCAACATAAAAACCATGAACGCATCATTCTCCGCCAAACAAACTAGAAGTCTTTTAAATGCCAGTTCCGATAAGCTCAACGCATTGTCTACCAATGGATTAATCAATGCATTATCAATCCCACCAGGAGCCGACGGATAAGCTACTAGTCTATATATATAGAAAAGGAAAGTATTTGCAGTCTTGGTCCTTTCTCATTGGAAAACCTTATTTTTTTTAATTTTTTTATCATTTTCGTTTCCTTTGTCCAATTAATCATTTTTTAAAGTTATTTTTTTCCTTATTTGAATCCACAAATCTTTCAAAATCTTCTCTTTCCTTATCACTAGATCTCAATCTTTCTTTTATATATCTCTATCTATATCTCTTTCCTTATCTCTATATGATTGTCTTTTTGAAAATTACCATACCATTATCAAATCTTGTAGGCCAAACCCTTTTCAACTTGTTCTTTCGTTTTGTTCCCAACTGGCTTCGATCCCCAAAAGCAAAGATGAGATAGAAATCCACTAGGTATTTTCAGATCTGGCAGAGCTTGCTCCCTTCCTCGGAGGAGAATGTTATGCGCTATATTTCCTCCAGCACTATTCCCACCTAACTACAATTTACCAAAATCTCCATTCTCAATCAGCCATGGATCCTTGTAGATGCTGCTTTCATCAATTTTGTAGGAAGCAACCCATTGGAGGACAATCCATGAATCTTCATATGCTATTTCTTCGGAGGCACCGCTAATATGTTCATGTAATGGTGGTGCAAGAATGAGGAGGCGGATTCTGTAGAGAAGAGCTTGTGGGTAATTCAGGGACAAAAGAGGACAGTATAGAACAATAAGGACCAAGTTTGTAAATACTCTTAATTAGTTGTTAGATTCGTTAGTTAGTTTGACTTTACTGGAGATTAAGCCTGTTGTATTTATAAGCCAAAACTTTTAGTTTGTTAATTGAATTTCAGAATCATTTTCTTCTTTCTTCTTCACGAAACTTCCCTTTCTGCACTTTTTTGTTTTTCATCATGGCATCAGAGCATGTAGAGTTGTAACTCTAGATCTCTGCTCAATACTCATCTTCAATCTCCTTTTCGATTCATCGTAGTTTCTCTGTAAATTTCAATTCAATCCTCATCTCACAACTTCATTTGATAAAGATTCTCAGCAAAATCAAAGTTTTCTGTTGTCTTTCTCGATCTACTATTCAATGGAAGATACGAATCTAGAATGAGCTAGAGTCACTCAAGCAATTGATGATTCTTCATCACCATACTATCGACATCCTACAGAGGGTCATAGATCTGTCACAGTGACACCAGGGCTCACATCTAGCAACTATGCCACTTGGAGAAGGGCATTCCTCTTAGCTATCTCGATCAAGAACAAGCAACGGTTCCTGGACAAATCAATTCCTAAACCAGCTGCTATGGATCCGATGTTTCTTCCTTGGCCTCGTTGCAACAATCTCTTAGTTGCTTGGCTATTGAGATTGATCTCACCACCTATAGCAGCTACGACGTTCTATATGGATGTTGCGAGTGAAATTTGGGATAAGCTGTACATGCGGTTCTCTCAACCAGATGACTCGAAGGTATGCAGTTTACAACATTAACTAAGTAATATCTCTCACAGATCTAGGTCAATTGATGCCTATTTCACTGAACTCATTGCTGTGTATGAGGAGTTGAGGGTTTTCAGCTTCTACCACACTGCAAGTGTGGAAAATACAATACTGATTGTTTTGAAGACTTTGTTGGGTCACACAACAAAGATTTGGAGTTCAAGTTTTTGAACGGACTGAATGAGACTTACTCTGCCCTGCGGTCACAAATCATTATGATCAAACCATTCCCTAGTCTAGACCAAGCCTATAACCTTGTTTTGAGAGAGGAATCAAAGAGAAGTTACCTATATCAACATTAGAATTTCTTTGATATAGCTTCTGCGATGGCTGCTCAGAAAGCGAAGAATGAACTGGTTTGTTCTCATTGTGGGAAGAAAGGGCACACTAAGGACAAATGTTACAGAATCATAGGCTTTCCACCAGGTTTTAAGTTCACGAAAGGCAGAAATGCTGCTGTAAATTCTGTTGTTGAGGAACCAAAGCATATTGTTGAATCATCTACTTATGAAAGACATCCAACCACTGACTTGTCTCAGCCCAACCTCAACCAACAGCAGGTTTAAAAGTTGCTTGCTTGTCTCAGTTATCCAAATGATAGCAAAGTCCTTCCCACGTCCAATGCTGTGGCAAATTTCTCAGGTATAACCTCACTCACACTATCTACTTGCCTCTCTACTTCACAACTTAACAGACATTCTTGGATTATAGATATTGGAGCTACTAACCATATAACCTGTTCATTAAACTCTTTCTTTTCATACAAAGTCCTGCATCATTCATATGCTTTACTACCAAATGGCACGAAGGTAGTAGCTATGCACATTGGCACTGTAACTCTCAGCCTTAAGCTAACTCTGCACAATGTTCTATTGGTTCCTTCATTCACTTTCAACTTAGTTTCTGTCAGCAAACTCATTTCATCACAAGAGATAGCCTTAATTTTCTCCTTCAACTCTTGTATCATCCAGGCTCTTTCACTATGGATGAAGATTGGAGTTGCTAGTGTCAAACATGGACTATTCTACCTTGAAGACACTTCATCATCTCCTGCTGTCAACATTGCTTCATTCCCATGGACAACTTTCCAGAGATATGGCATTACAGATTGGGACATGCTCCCTTGAATAAATTTCCTTTTCTTTCCAATAATATGTCTTCTCTGGATTGTTTTACTTGTCCAAAAGCTAAACAGAAATGTTTATCTTTTCCTTTACATTTTCCAGCTTCTACTTCTTGCTTTCAAGTTGTACATATGGACATCTAGGGTCCTTATTCCCAGGCTGATTTGAATGGAAATCACTACTTCCTATCTGTAGTGGATGACTACAGTAGAACTACTTCGCATTCTTGATGCAAACCAAGGCTATGGTCTCTTATCTAGTACCATTCTTTTACAACTTTGTTCTTACACAATTCAAAACTAAAATTCAAATAATAAGGACAGGCAATGGGAAAGAATTCCGTCAACAAACATTCTATGCTCATCATGGCATTCTACACCAAACCAGCTGCCCTTCCACACCCCAACAAAATGGGATTGTAGAAAGGAAACACCAACACCTGCTGAATATTGCTAGAGCACTTCTTTTTCATACTTATTTACCTCAACATTTCTGGGGCGATGCCATCCACACTATAGCCTTCTTAACAAATAAAACACTGACAGCCATCCTCAACAACAAAACTCCCTATGAGCTACTGTTGAACAAACAACCTGAATATACTCATCTTAGATCCTTTGGCTGTCTCTGTTTTGCTGTCAATACAATTCTTCACAAAAAGAAATTTGACCCTAGATCTAAAGCATGTGCCTTCTTGGGTTATCCAATAGGCACTAAAGGTTACAAACTATATGATCTTTCTACTAAATCAACATTCATTTCCTCCCTTGCCATCATACCCATTCTCAGCACCGGACTCTACTTTCCTTGACCATGCTCCTTCCTCACCATCTACACCTGTCTCCTCTCCTCCACCTTTCACTGGTTCCTCTCCCACTCCTACAGATACTTCTACTCCTCAGCCGGCAACACCTCCCACCAATCCACCTTCCTCGCCTCATCTCAGGAGAAGCACTGGAGCTCGCCATCCTCTTACTTATTTGAGAGACTTTCATACATCTCTAGCTGCAGCCACTCATCATATTTCTCTATCCACCATTTCTTCTCATTCCAGTACAGTACACCCCCTAACTGCTGTACTTGACTATTCCAAACTGTCTCCTTTATACAAATCCTTCATCCTCAAGTATCTCTTCACACCCTTCAGACCCTCTCACTTACCAAGAAGCCGTCCCATACAGTCATTGGAGGGAGGCAATGCACAGTGAACTTGTTGCCTTGACTGATAATCAGACTTGTGATATTATTCTTCTCCCCCCAAATCATCACACAGTGGGGTATAAATGGGTGTATAAAACCAAACTTAATGCTAATGGTGACATTGAGAGATACAAAGCACGTCTAGTAGCTAAGGGATACATACAATAGGCTGGCTCTGACTACAAAAAACCTTTCAGTCTTGTAGCCAAATTGACTACTGTGAGGCCGGTTCTTGCCTTAGCTGCTATTCATCGTTGGTACGTCAGTCAAATGGATGTCAATAATGCATTTTTAAATGGGGACTTACTGGAGGATATCTATATGGAACTTCCTCCTGGCTATCAGATTCAGGGGAAGCATAGAGGAGCTGACTCTGATAGCTCTTCTGTTTCTCACAGCAGAATGGTATACAAACTGAAGAAATCTCTTTATGGATTAAAGCAAGCTTCCAGACAATGGAACATTAAGTTTAATGAATGCTTGTTGAGTGAAGGTTTTACATAGTCCAGGTCAGATTACTCACTGTTTGTCAAGGGTTCTAACCAGAATTTTGTTGCTTTACTGCTGTATGTTGATAATATTATCATTGTGGGAGCTGATAGAATGAATATAGAAGTGTTGAAGTCTAAGTTACAGAAACACCTCAAGATGAAAGACTTAGGAGATCTTAAGTACTTCATTGGGCTCGAGATTGCGAGAAATAGTACAGGTATATCATTGAGCCAAAGGAAATTTGCCTTAGAACTTCTGGAGGAATATGGACAGTTGGGATCCAAGCCTAACAGAATACCTATGGAGACTAATCATGGGCTTGACTATTGTGATAGAGACACACTTGATGATCCAGGTTACTATAAGCAACTAATTGGGAAGTTATTGTACCTAACTATCCACTATACTAGATCTAAGCTATTCAGTTGGTGTGTTGTCCAAATATATGCATAAGCCAAGAATGGAACATCTACAAGCTGCCATCAGAGTGTTGAGGTACATTAAATCTGACCCTGGATAAGGAATTTTTTTGGCGGTAGCTTCTGAACTCAAGTTGACAGCCTACTCTGATAGTGATTGGCCAGGCTGCCAATTGACAAGGAAATCTGTGATAGGGTTCTGTATGTTCATTGGTAATTCTTTGGTGAGTTGGAAGTCTAAGAAACAGAGAACAGTTTCAAGAAGCTCAGCAGAGGCAGAATATAGAGCAATGGCTACAACGGCTACTAAAGTGATGTGGATTAAGTATCTATTGGAGGATTTAAAGATAAAACATCAAATGCCAATTGAGATGTCCTGTGACAGTTAATCAACAATGCATATATCCAGAAACCCTATGTTTCATGAAAGAACAAAACACATTGAATTAGATTGCCATTATGTAAGGGAAAAGGTAGTTAAAGGGTAGATTGAGCTGAATGGTATTGCCACACAAGAACAGCCTGTTGACATTCTAACTAAAGCTTTGGGAGTAAGGCAACACCACAAGCTTCTTCACAAGATAAGCGTAATCAACATCTATGCTAATCTTGAGGGGGAGTATAGAGAAGAGCTTATGGATAATTCAGGGACAAAAGAGGATAGTATAGAACAATAGGGACCAAGTTTGTAAATACTCTTAATAAGTTGTTAGATTCATTAGTTAGTTTGAGTTTAGTGGAGATTAAGCCTATTGTATTTATAAGCCAACACTATTAGTTTGTTAATTGAATTTCAGAATCATTTTATTCCTTCTTCTTGACGAAGCTTCCCTCTCTACACTTCTTTGATTTGCATCAGATTCGATGCAAAATTCGCTACTGTGATAGTAAACTAAGCTTGGGAGCTTCTAGTTAATATTTGATTCAGTGAGCTTTGGGAAATAGAGTTTGGCTTGAATAACATGGGAAATATTAATGTCTTTGGGGGTGGGGGGTCTGCCGGAGATGGAGCACTACTAGAAAAAGTGACTTAGACATCGGTTATTAGCTGATCTTAAAAAAAAAAAAAAATTCGATGTGTTAGTGGGTGATGTTAAAGATCTGAAACTATAGACATCAGTTTTTAACTGATGTCTAAAATGATTATAGAAATCGCATTAATTATGTAAACTGATGTTTTTACAGCAATAGACATCAGGTTTTAGCTGAACGAATAGAATCGATGTCTCAAACGTATTCACGCATCGATTATCTGCTTTATCGATGTCTTTTTTTTTGTGTTACATCAATTATTACTAATACCTGTAATATCATTTCTGTAATAGCTATCGAAAGCATTATAAAAGCCGATCAAAAATCCAAAATTTGAGTACCAAAAAATTGCAACAAACATCTAAATACTCAATAGTCATAAATCCCAGTACTAAGAAGTAATACGATCTGTTAAAAGTTGCCATTGACACTGTCGTCATCCCAAAGGCAAAATATCCAACACTAATACATTAACAAGCAAATGTCATATAGAGTGGTTTATTAACCAACACTATACACTAACAACGATGTTTTCAACCACAATATCTACGTCAACGCTTGGAGGTAGTCGGCCACTTCAACACGCATCTCACTGTTACTCTTGCCTGACATATTCGAGCACATAGAAAGTCTTAGACATAAAAAAATTCAGTGCATTCGACAAGATCAATGAATGAGTTATTTACCTCATAATCCTAGTAGCTAGTGAGAAAGGATCGATGAAGCTTCGTACTATAGCAAAAGAGACTTTCACTGTAGTTGGAGAGGATTTTCATTGAGCTCAGAAAAGAAGGAAATGTGGTCAGCAGTGGGAAAATGGAATAACACATCCAAAAATACCAATGTTAAAAGTAAAGTTCATAGCCCAACCACCAGTAATAAAGGCAAAATCTCGAACACGCAGTAGCAACGGAAAGGACATGCAATAAATTCCTCATTTCTTTGACAAAGTACATGCTTTCGAGAAATAGAAGACACATTCAAGCCAAGGGGGAAAAAGGAATAATAACAAAAGTCCTAATACAAGAAGAAATTACAGTGTTATTCATTTAATGTGTATCCAAACATTAAATATGATATACTATACTACGACCTTCACAGCTGGTACAGTTGATGTGGTGGAAGTTTCACTTGATGAGCCCTTATTCTATCTAAAACATTTAAGGCAAAACAACCTAACAGAATTATTAGAAAACAAAAGAAACTATCCAATAAAGCAAAACACAGAGCAATGAAGCAGAAATTTCCAAACTAATATCTCTATTGCTTTCTGAGCTCTTTCCAACTGAACTATGTTTTTCTACTATTTTCCGCAATAAATGATACTCTTCCTAACGAAACTGATTGATTATTAAAATCTTAAAATATTTAAATGCCAATATGAATACAACTGGAAAAGAAATAATAATACCCTAGAGAAGCAATAGTATTTACTTATTATTTGAGGATAAGTAAAATAATTTGGATGAACTGCGAACTCTTTAACAATGTTAATTAGAATCTTATCTATTTGATCTAATTGAGATTTAGCCAACCTTGATTGCTTACCACAAAAGCTAACCTTTCTTCTAACTCTTTCAATCTATTTTCTTCTAACTCGGCCTAGAATTACCATCACAGACTCCAACGTTTCCTTAAATGAATTCCACAGGCTGACTTCCTCATCAGGGACCGGAATGCCCCCAAACACCTGAGAAGCAGGAGGGGAACCCAGCATGGTCTTGTAGAATAAAGGCATATCATTCAATACTTGCAAAAATAGTTTTCCTACTTGGCCTGTACTAACCTGAATTATCTTTAGAACTTCACAGAACACCGAAATTACATCAGAACTATCAGCATCAACATTGTTACAACAGACAATAAGCTTCTGAGATATACATGATTTACGCGAATCTAAAAACAGGGTCAAAACCTGTTTGGGATCGAGCTTGTCTATGATGGCACGCCGCTAGTGCATCTGCATAGACTTTGATTCCAAGAGTAAGAGTTTGATCCAGTAATATCTCATGACTTCTCTATGAGATTTGAGCCTTAAAACTCTCCACAATTTGCCACTGGTGCTGCAGTTCCAACACCATAGTTAACAAATAAAGATGATTAAAACTATAGAAGGCTCGAGTAAAAGGTAAAGTACAAGAAGGAACTGAAAACCTTAACACCAGTATACCGCTTCCTCCCGATGCTTCCGACCGTAGAAGATACTACCAGAAGATACAAAAGAGATCCAAGCCTAGCAGCAATTCCAATTCACCTGCAAAATCTATTTTTGTTAGTGGTTCCAAATCGGCACATATGTTTGACAATTTCGAAAAATCAAGCAATTTCTTGTCCTACAAAAGGGCAAGATGGAGAGATATTGCCACTATTTTATAGAGGACTAGAGGATGCTGGAAGCTTAAGGAATGAAAAGAAAATGGCCATAGGTTAGAATGCACTATAAATTGCAATGGAGATGTAATGAATTATACTAGCTATCTCCACCTAGCATAAAAACTCGGGCAACTACGGCAAAAACTAAGGGATGAATTAACAGATATTGGCCATTCAACATGTTTTATAAAATGAGCACCATGTATTGACATCCATTTCTTATCCATTTTCAAATAGTAACCAGGGTTTGAAGTAGGCTAGTTATCCATTTCTTATCCAGTTTTCAAATAGTAACCAGGTTTTGCAATGGAGATGCAATGAATTATGCTAGTTATCTCAACCTAGACTAAAAACTTAGCCAATTATAGCAGAAACCAAGGGATGAATTAACAGATGTTGGCCTCTCAATTTGTTTCATAAAACGAGCACCATGTACGACATGCATTTCTTACCCATTTTCAATTAGTAAGCAGGTTTGGAATTTCCCACATTTCGAATGGAATTGAGAATTTATAATGAGTTTGGATTTGGAATTTCGAGTAGTCACACCTCAAACAAGTTAGTTCACTAACTGGTTGTAAAGACCTTAGTTAGATTGAATTTAAAATGCAGAGATCTCAAATTGTGGTCGCAAATTAAAGGAAAATGAAGGCATTAGGATCTAACTATACAATCTAAGTCCCATTAGCAAAGAAAGAAATAAACCTTAATTTCCCCTTTACACAACCTTGTTAAAAATTGATACAATCAAATATGAGAAACGAGCATGCTTACAATCAATAATGATCAAAAAAGCTCTCTATCATGTCAAGCAATGCACATATAGTATGAATGCACATTGGAAAGAAAAGAAATGAACTCAAGTTCTCTAAATCATGTTTTTGAATTTAGTCATGTGGGTGCAAGTGTCTTAAAAATGTGCTCAAACTAAGAACATGGTGCATAATGAAGCATGTTGAGTAGTCTTGAAGGAAAGATAATAGAGATCAAACATATAGTGAGCATTCTTGAGTAGAATTTCAAATAGGCAATATATCAAACACTTTTTCGGTATAATTCTAAAGCTTGCCAATGGAAAATAAAGAGTTCCTTTAATCCACAATGTCATGGATACACTATCACAATCCTTCATTATAGCCACAATTCATAAAGCAATATATCAAACACTTTGTGGGCATAATTCTAAAGCTCACCAATGGAAACAATAAAGAGTTCCTTTAATCCACAATGTAATGGATACACTATCACAATCCTTCAATATTGCCACAATTCATAACTTCTATCCCAATCACGTTCTCATGTGTGCCAAAAGTTAAAGTACCCAACTAGAATTCAAGCTTCCCAATCTCAATTAAAAACAATTATCCTAATCACGGTAATGAGTTTCCCCTTTAAACAACATTGTTAATGTGTTAGCCCACTATCTGGTTCTAAGGGCCTCAGATTGATTATGAAGGCAATAGGATCTACTTGTACAATCTAAATCTCATTAGCAAAGAAATAAATAATTCCAAATTTCCCTCCTAAATATAAATGAGTAGGTTCTTGGTACCCATAATCTGGAATTCACACAGAATCATGTATCGAAAAAAAAAAAGAAGAAGAAGCAACGTAGATTTCACCAGTGAGGAAGAGAATTGGAGCACCACAAGCTATCTCCTTAATAGACCGATTATCAAAAGCAGAGGGAAAAACGAGGTTCAGGTCTCCATTGAATTTCTTGCCTTTGTTCAATTCTCCCAATTGTTGTTGTACTTCATTCCCGAATTTGACCGAAACCCACCTCCTGAAACTGAAATTTGTGCGTGTGGGTGAAGAAAGAGAGAAGCGGGGGAACGATTCTTGTGCGTGGCTGAGCAGACGGGACGAGAATCCGGCATGCGTAGCGTGGAAGGGACAATACGGAACGCTGAAGGTGAAGACTCCTTTGGACCAAAATTCGACCTCCAATAGCTAAATGAGATATTCGAATAGTGGGTAGAAGGTAGATCTTGGTCAACGAAGCTTGAATCCGGTACTGCATGAGCAGATCTGGCGAAGAAGAGAGACCGACGAAGCTTTCTACAGTGCAAGCTGATGAAAAAGGTAGAGAAAGGAAAGGCACAGACACTAGAATCGGCTGGAAATTTGAAGAGAAAAGGAGTTAATGGGCCGGGTAAGCTGAAACAGAGCCGTAGCAATCCGCGAGGCCCATTTCGAGGATTGTAAGTTTTTGGTGCAGTTAAATGCCGCATTTTATGGTGGTGATATTATTAATATCGATTGTTAACAAAACTGATGTTAAAAATTTACAATAAAAATTTAAAAGTATATAATTAACATCAGTTGTTAAAAAATGTGATGTTAAAAATGTGTATAACACCGCTATTTTTACGACTGATGTTTAAAATTTATTTTACATCAACTGCCAAAGCAACTGATGTAAATGAAGTGATATCTAAGTCGCTTTTTCTAGAACGTGGGGTAAGTCGAGACCTTTGTATAGGTTGAGGATCGGAGAGAGGTCGGTGAGCACCTCCTTTGTGGCATTGGTGGTAGCGGAAGCCATGGGAGTGAAGTTTCAAAGGTAGTGTGCATCATGTTGAGTGTGAAACGGTGTGGGCGTAGAATGGTGGATGCCTTTATAGTGCCACGTTTGACATTGTTTCTGAGTAATTAATTATTTAATTTATATTTTTTGTTATTTTACTTTTTTATATGTATTCTAAATTTTGAATGAATTTATATAATTTTTCAATTCTTTTATATTTAGTATTGCATACATTAATAAAAATGTAATAAGAGAACAAAGTTTCAACTTACAATACCTCCAATACCTCTTAAATCAATTCTAAAAATGAGAATTAATATTTTCTATATAAATTTTAATTATTTAATTTTGAATTAATATATATATATATATATATCTATATCTATATATATATATATATATATATATATTTTATTAACAAAAGTTGAAGTACCAGCTTAGCATAATGCAACGTAGGCACGATTTCTATTTTACAAAAAAATCTTTTTACATATTTAATTTACCACATTAAAAGGATAGTTTTAAATAGTTTTGATGTGTAATGTGCAATGAGCAGTTCAAACAGTGGGTAATTTTTTTTAGGATCAATTAGTGAGTAGCTAAATAATTAAATTTATAATGAATAATTAGTTATTAGAAAAGCAATAGAAAATGATAACTTTCATGTCTCATTTCATTATTTCGGCCACTTAAATAAATAATTTTTAAAAGTATTATTTAATCGTCTCTTCATTTTTTGTCAAAAAATTTCAAGTATCAAAAATTAATTTTTTTAATTTTTTTATATTTAGTATTGTGTACATTAGTGATTCTTTTAATTTTTCTCAATTATTCTGCACAAATTTTTGCTACAAAAAATCAATATGTAGAACATCATCTATAAATATTTCTATAGGAATCTTATTATTTTATACAATACACAATCTACATCATATAAATTCTCAAAAACTTAATATTCAAAAATCTATGTTAAGAAATGTCAATGTGGCTTAGCTACTTGGATAACATTGATGGTAAAAAAAAATTTGCAAAAATTGTAATAGTAGAATTTCTTTTTGTAAACCATTATTGAAATCAAAATATGTAAATCATTATTGAAATCCATAATATTATATATACCTTGTTATTTTTACTTTGTATTAATATTATTTTATGCAAATAAACTATCATAATCATCTCGTGCATTGCACGGGAAAATATTGGTATTATTATAAAACTTGTAGTGCCACGTTGGAAAATGTCATGTTGGCAGTGTGAACATCGCACCCCTTTACTATATAAGGTAAAAAAATTGTTTTGGAAAGAACTTTTATCCAATGTTTTCCATTGTAAAATTTCAACACGTGTTCCTCAATTGAGCAAGGTAATTACTGACCTAGGGATGCCCAAAAAAATCGTGAAAAAAGAAAACCGTGGTTATCCGAACCGAATTGAGCGAAAAAAACTTAACCGATGGGTTGATGGGGGCAAATATGGTTTTTATTTTCCTGACCCGGTTCAACTTGGGTCGGTTGTGGTTCGGGGAAAAAACCGAAACTAACTGTTTACCCGCTAAGATGGACGAAGCTCCAGGTTATAATAATTATTGAATTGTGCAATTTACTTTGCAAGTTGTTGGTTAGTTAAGTTTGTTAACCACGGTGTTTTGCAACCAAAAGGCTCGGGTTCGAATCCTTCTCCATGCAATTGGTTTGTTTATATAGGAATCTTTTATTTTAAAAAAAGGGTTTTGAAAATGGTTCGAAACCTCGAACCGAACCGAGCCAAAAATCGAACCGAAACACTAACAGTTCGGTTTGGTTTTGGTTACTGATTTTAACCGACGGTTTGGCTCACGATTCAAACCGAAATGCCCCCGAACCGAACCGTTGCCAACCTTATATTGATCAATGCATTTTCATCAATTGATTTATCATTTTTTCTGAAATTAAGATAATTTATCATTAATTCAAAATACCTATTCTTTATTGATTGAAATAAATGTGGAAAAAATACAATTAACAATCTCTTTGGGATAATTAAAACATGTTATGAATATATACAATTATAAAAAAAATAAGCTAACTCAATCAACCAAAAATACAACATGTACATAAAAAAATAGATTAAGCACATATCAACAGTAAACACACAACTATAAATAGAATGTTTATTCTAAATTAAATTTGACAATGATGGATTAAAGGCGTTTATACAAAAAATATGATGTATTTATTAGCTAATTATTATAGTGGAATTTGTAAACAAAATTGCACTTAAATCCATCAATAGATACACTACAAATTCTGAATACTAGCCTTTTCACCGTGCATTGCACGGGAGCGAATTTCAAGCTTATATTAATTTTGGCGATAGAATAATTATCAACCAGAGATGTATTCCCTTTTGATTCACTTTTTTGAGTCACATTGAAAAAGTAATTATGGTTGAATGGCCTAATCAAAGGTGTAAAAACAATGAAACATGTCTATAAAAATTTCAATATAGTTTCTCCTGCAATTGTTACATATTAATCTTGTAAAATATCCCACTAAAGACCAAGCCGAATTGCCACAAATAATAACGAATACCGTTCAATTGTTACATATTAATCTTGTAAAATATCCCACTAATGACCAAGCCAATTACCGCAAATAATAACGAATACACATAAACACAAACTGTAGTGACCGGAAAATTCTTCTTAAATAAATATATTTAATTAAATAAAATTTCAAACGTGTCGCTACGACTTTACTTATAAGATTTATATCGTGTACACTCGTCTAGTCGAAATTTACATTATTTATTGTATATTTAATTATTTATAAAAAAAATTATATATTTCAAAAATTTACAATTGAGGACCAAACTTTAGAAATTATTTGTTTTAGTTCATAAAGTTTAGTTTTATTCAATAACGATCCAATACTTACCCTAAATCCAATTATAGGCCCATCTAAAGTCCACTTTTAATGCTTGTCCAATATGAAAGCCCATTTAGAATGGTAACCCTAATTTTGTCCTCTTTATATAAGTTTAGGGTTGATTTTAGAACCCAAACCTCACTACTTCCTCATTTAGTAGAAATTTACCTGGGATAAGCAACAACAAGGTTAGCATTACCTCTAGATACGGATTATCTTGTAATAGAAACCGATGGAAGTGAAAAAGGATGGGGAGCTATACTCCTTTGTAAACCAAACAAATATTCTCCCAAGACAACAGAACAAATTAGTAGATATGGAAGTGGAACATTTAAAGAAAAAATACTTAGTAGCCTAGATGCAGAATTATTAGCCATAAGTTACGCTCTAGATACTTTTGAATTATTCATAATTTCAAAACCCGAAATTACTTTAAGGACAGATTGCGAAGCCATAGTAAAGTATTATAATAATATTAATAGAAAGGGAAGTAGTAGGCGTAGATGGATGACATTCCAAGATAGAATATTAAATACAGGAATAACTATAATTATAGAACATATAAAAGGTAAAGATAATAAGGCAGCAGACATATTAAGTAGAATTATAACTCAAAACGAGTTTTAATGAATAGACTTTCTGAAGAAGAAAAAGCTCTCAGAGCTCAACATAACAAAATCCTTAGTAGAAATTTACAGGCCAGTAGATATCTTTATTATTTAGAAACAAAAATTAGTGAACTATTTTCTAGGAAAAAACGAAATTGGGAACAAGGACAACCTAGCCGAGCTATTGAAGATGAATATTTTCCTTTAGAACAGCAAGTTAAAATAGCCAAAAAGATTATATCCTATGGAAACGAATATAAAGATTTAAACAGGTTGTTAACCACAACCGAATTAAACAATTTATTTCAAGATACTATTCCTTTTCTTTTTAGAGATTATTAGAATCTATTAATTTTTACAGGTACCAAATGAATGGTAACAATTGGGATTGTGGCTCATCAAGCCAAGTTGAAGAAGAAGACCCAGTAGAAAAGTTAGAAGAATTAGAACTTGAAATTAATCAGGAAATGTTCTCCGCTTTACACTTAAGAAGAAGAATTCTTATAAGTACTATAGATTATTTAAATGAAAGTATTCAGCAATTACATAAGAAAATAGACCAAGATATAAAATCTAGCCATAATACTCTACCTCTAATTTTAGAATCTCTAGGAAGAAATAAAAAGCTTTCTATTTCTGTTAGTCATCAGATTCACCTTATTAATAAAGGTTTTAGGAAAAGAACATTATCCAGTAGTGAAATTTATTCTATTTTTACAGATAGACCTATATAAGAAGATATGTCCCAAGATAAGCAACAACAAGGTAAACAAAGTATGTCAGAACCTTATGATATCCCAGGTATACAAAATATGTTCCTTTTCCCAGATAATATACCTCTTCTACGACTATTAATAGACAAACAACATAGTTTACAACATGAACTTATTAATTTAAAGCTTAGTCTAGAAGTTTTTCTTAAAAACTGTAATAGCTTCATACAAAATAATATAGATAATCTACCTCAAGATATCATTAATATGCCACAAAATCCTCTACAATGGTCTAGGACATATCATCATATACGTCATGCTTACAAACAATATAACGACTATATAAATATTATAACTCTAGCAATAAATGATAATTTTATTACAAAATCTGATTTAGATTTAATAATAGCTACCAATCTTTATTCAAACCTTTAAATTATTTTTGTTTTGCAGGACCTGATGACGGAATTATTCCCTTATAATTATCCGATGATTACCCAATTAATTAGAAAAAAATGTGAATATGAATTAGATTTATATAAAGAAAAAATTGAATTACATCTTTTTATAGGAATATTTAACCACTGCATAGCCAGAGGAGTACCTCCTCCTAATATAGTTAAACAATCCATCAAAGAATTTAGCAAAAAAATAATAACCCTTGAAAGAAATATTAAATTAATTGAAAATTGTTTACAGCAGAATTTTATTAGTCAACTACATTATCTTTATTTATTTAGCTAACCATATTCTAGCTAACCATTGATAGGAATTTTTCAAATAAACTTTCTAACTTATATATCAGGAAATGAGTCGACCACCTCCCAGACCTGGATTCCCACCAAACAGCAAAGAACTCCTTTCTTTGGAGAAGAGATTCCACTTAGACCAGGACATCCATATAATCCAGATAAAGTAAGATTCGGTAATTACGAGCTTATTAGTTATCCTAATGAGTAATATTTCTTTTCAACCACAACCAGATATTTTAAGTTTATCTAAAGAAGAAAAATGTCTTTAGATAATTTATGGATATGTTCTAACAAAAACCCTTTAGACAAAAAATATTTTCTCGCCTGCTTACGAGCACTTTCTGAACATTTTAATAATAATAAAAAGAAATATAACTATTATGTAGTTACTAAAGGAAAAACTACAGGACTTTTTCATTCATATATAGAAGTTATGGATAGCACACATGGTGTTAATTCACCTCAATACAAAGGCTTTAATGATTTCGAAGATGCTTTAAATTCAGCTAGGAATATTTTAGGAAAAAACTTTTATATTTCACCATCTCTTAGAAATTTTAAACCTCCCCAGTTAGAATATTCTGTAACAAAAGATACTGATAAAAAAATTTTATTTTGTGATCATTGCGAAAGTTTAAAGAAAAACTATACTATTTTAAATAATGATAATTTAAAATTACGTAAAGAGAGAGATATGTTAAATAAATATGTAAATTATCTTGAGCGAGAAAAACTCAACAACGAGCTCTCACAACCCAGTTCTTCGGGTGTATCTCCAACCCAATCTAATATGGAGAGGGGTGGATATTCTCCAAAGAATATCGAAGGCACTTCTAGGCCCGTTAAGCTAGAAGCTAGTCCAGTACAACAGGTTACTGGTAAAGACTTCTCAAATCCTGGAATGGTTATGGGCTTACCAAAAGCTCAACAGACTCAGGAGGCTGTTGATCCTCCTACTTCTAGTCCATTTAGCCATCAGCAAGCTTATCCTGCTACTGACCCATATAAACCTCGCTGGGATACATTGGGCCAACCCAGTGGTAATTATAACTTTCTAGTAAATTATGCACCTACACCACCTGAAAATACTATAGAACACAAATATTCAGTCCGGAGTGAATTCATTGGTCTTAGCCCAGATACTCAGCCCATACTATTAGATAAGGGAAAAATCCTCTTAATTATCCTAGTCCAGACAGTCAGCCCATTAACGAAGAACTAGCTACCAAAGAAATTTTAGATCTTTTACAAAAAGCCCAAAAAGAAGTCCCGATTAAGACACGTATCTCCACCTAGACTCACAAATCCGATAAAAGAACAAATAGCCCAAGGCGATTAAAGAGGCCCTAGCCCAAATACATAATACATCAGTTGAAAGGCCCAATTCATCTACCATACAGGACAAAAAACCCATAATAGAGGACGTGTCATCAGATAGCTCTGACAACATAGAAGATGACAACATATCAGACGGCCACTATTCAGCAGATACGATAGAAAGGCATAACTTTGATACGTAAGCCATGACGACAGAAGATTCTCAGACGACAACTTTTACTGTAGCATTTTACCAAAGGACGGAGAAATCATTACAAAAGGACGCACTATCAACAGTAACCTCCATTATCTAAACGCATTATCTGGACAGATGCGAAGTAAATTACAAACACAGTAGCTCCACTCTTAAGATGCTCCAGCCTTCCAAGGACGCGTGTAAGCAGGACCCCTTTATTTATCATAAGAGCTCCCTTTCGTTTCTATTTAAAGGGGAATTTGCACAGTAAGATCATCGAAGAAAGAAAGAAAGAAGCATTCATTCTCTCAAGCAAACACAGAATGATTTCATGTCTTTGAAAGATTTACGTAAACATTCCTCCCATAAAAATAGAAAAATCAAAGCCAAAGTTGTAATATAATTAAATTTTAAGGGACTCCCGAAAGGGAAATCCTTTATTTTCTTTCTTAGCCATGAAGTGATCCCCCTTTATTTGTAAGTTTTCAGTTTTCAGTTTGTAAATAAATGCTTTATAAGATTTCAATGTATATAAATTTTCCTCTTTTCATGTTTTATATTTTTGGTATGGTCATACACTATCTCATTACATACTAAGTATAGTATAAAAGCATTATTTAATTCAGATAACTTTCTTGTATCTATGATATACTGATTCATATGTAAGTCCCGCAGAGGCTAAGAGAGCTGTTAGGGCAATTGGGTGAATCAGTTTATATAGGTATTCTTTCAGAAGCGAATTAGATACAAGTTACTATATCTTAGATGATGAGATAGGAAGCAAAAATTTTGAAAATTTGTCCAACTTGGGCAAGATTCAAAACTTTTGATGTTTTTCTCAGTGCAAAAATTTAACCAAACGTATTAGCCTAACCCGACGCTATACGTACATACGTAGCTCGATACGTATTGTGGGTTAAATTTAAAAAAAAAAAAAAATAAATAAATAAATAATTCAAAAGTATCTAGAGCGTAACTTATGGCTAATAATTCTGCATCTAGGCTACTAAGTATTTTTTCTTTAAATGTTCCACTTCCATATCTACTAATTTGTTCTGTTGTCTTGGGAGAATATTTGTTTGGTTTACAAAGGAGTATAACTCCCCATCCTTTTTCACTTCCATCGGTTTCTATTACAAGATAATCCGTATCTAGAGGTAATGCTAACTCAGGTAGTTGTTTTATTGTCTCTTTAATTCGTTGAACTAATTTAATATCTTCTGAGTTAAAATATCTTTGTCCATTAGTAGATGTTTTTGAATATAAGGGTCCTGCTATTTTACCTAAGTCTTTTAAAAAGGGTCTTGCATAATTTACTAATCCTAAAAATTTCTGTAGTTCTTTTAATTCTTCAATTTTATCTGGAAAATCTAGGGCCTTTTTAGCTATGTGAGGTTGTAATTTTATTTTTCCGTTTCCTATTTTTACACCTAGGAAGTCTATATATTCTTTAAAAAGCTGCATTTTCTTTTTACTAATTATTAATCCATGATTTAAGAATTCTGCAAAGATAATTTGTAAGTGTCCCTTATGTTCTCGTTTATCTTTACTAAATACTAAAATGTCATCTATGTAGGTAATAACGAATTTACTATGTTTATTAAATATGTTTTCCATTTTTCTTTGAAATATACTAGGGGCATTTTTTAATCCAAATGGCATAACTAACCATTCATAACCAAATAGCTCCTCAAGATGCTATTACCTATACTAATAAATATGGAAGGACTAGCTTAAGATTTACTAATTATACTACCGTACCTAATATAGAAACAGAAGCTGAAGATGATACAGAAAGCACATTAGTACACTCAGTAGTTAGTTCAGATTTAAAAATTTTATACCCAAAAGAGCTAGGAATAAATCTTTCCTCTATAGAATTACAAGAATTAGAAGATCAACTATTTAAGACTAAACAAATAAAAGAAAATGAATATCTACAATATGACGACATAGGAAATATAGTTATAATAGAAATAGACGAACCTATATCAGAAACAAGTAGCTTACATAAAGAGTTTGTAGGAGAAGAAAAAATACCCTCACCCCCAGAATCACCCAACAAAAATACCTATTTTTGGCCAAAAAGCCCTTTTGATCAAGGAGAGCTTGTAGGATTTATTTCAGATATAGGCAACCCTGCTAGAATACCCTACTCTAGGTACAAAGAACCTCCTGCAGGATATCAGTACGTTTCTCGAGGAGCAGAAAGACCCTTAGAACAACCCATAACATTCCAAGCTGAAGGAAAAGCCCAAATTCTAAACATCACAGCTCATGATCCTCAAAATTGGACGAACGTATTAGAAGTTTGGAAAAATACTATAATCTCAGATTACTTTAGACGATTTAGAGATACAAATTATAATTTAAAAACCGATGAAATGTATAGATACTTAGAAACCTTTTTAGGAGAAAGCGCTAAAGCTATGTGGGAGTCATATAAACAAGAACTACGAGAGGAATACGAGAAATTATTAGAAGCAGGACCCAACCCCTATAATTTTGTTAACACAATTTCAGCAATAATAACAGGCTCAGACCCTAATCAAGGACAATTAGGAATTCAGAAAAAATCTATGAGAGAATTAGAACAATTAACCCTTTATAATTGGACAGATGGAATAAAAGTTAAAAACTTTTTAAAACATTATGCATATCTGCTTTCTACTTCGGGTAATACATTTAACCAAGAATTAGGACAAAAATTATTTCATAAATTACCTGGAGACTTAGGTATTGAAATTACTACAAAGTGGAATTCCTTAAAAAATGTAAAACGATGGCCTAATGAAAAATGGTCTATAGGACATAGGTTATTTCATGTTGTTAAATGCTTAGAAGAAAAATGTATTGAATTAACTATACAAAAACAATTAAAACAAACGGATTTTTAACTTCTGCAAAAACATTTATACTCCACAAACGTATGGTGCTCATAAAGAAAAAAGAAAAATTAAACCAAGATATAATAAACCACAAAAGGGAAAAAAGTATTATTTAAGAAAATCTAATACTAGAAAACCATACTTAAACCAACAAAAACATGTGCGAAAATTCCAACCAACTAGACAATATAAACAAAAACTAAATTGTTATATATGTAATAGTACAGATCATTTGGCTAGAAATTGTCCTAAGAGAAATACAAATTTTAATGATAAAAAGACTACCTTGGTAGAATGTGTAAATGAAGACCTCATATGTGTAGATGAATGTATATCAGATACTGAATCTATATATAGTATAATATCATATGATATAGAAGTAGAATATCATAACAGTAGTGATGAAGAAGAATTACCCAATCTCCTTCAAGAATTTAAACAACCAGAATATTCAAATCTCTATGACACATCAGAATATACAAATTTAGTAAATTCAGCAGATGAATGTAATCACAATTGGGAAAAATACAAAGGACACGATAATATCCCCTGTTTTATTTGTAACTTATACCCTCATATCTCTCTTAGAGCTAGATGTCAACAATGTTATACTGAAGCTTGTATAAAATGTTTAGTTAATAAAAATATGATTACCTTAGAACAAGACTATGAAACTTATACTGAATTAGAACAACAGGAAGTAAGAATTTATAAAAAACGAATAGAACTATTAGAAGATACTGTTAAATTACATCAAAAAAGAATTGAAATAATCTAAACATCAACTAAATAAAGGAAAACAAATTCTTACTGAATCAAATGAAGAAACTCATAATGAATTAATCCAAACAACCTGTAATACAACCAAGTTAACTACAATTAAAGTAAAATGTAGATTAAGAATAAATAATTATTATGTAGATTGTTTAGGATTAATAGATTCAGGATGTACTAGTTGCTTAATTGATAAAAAATACATACCTGAAAAATACATAAGACAGGCAAGACAACCAATGAAAGCACAACAAATGGATGGCCAATATTTCCAATATACAGAACAACCAATAACTACCAAAATTAGTTTTCAGACAAATTGTGGCTATAGCAAAGAATATACTTTACCCACTGATGATACTTGGGTTAGACCTTTTACATATACAGGAGCTGATTTCATTATAGGACTTAGTTTTATCCTTAAAGACAATGGCTGTGCCATTTTAACTAAAGACTACATTCTCTTTCAAAAGCATTCCCTTTTTTCTCCGATTACCACCCAACCCTTTCCATCAGAGTGCTCTGAGAAGCGTGGTGAACCCCCATAGAAAAACCTTGCCCGTGTAAAGAAGATTATGCCTGTCAATTAGTTAATCAAAAAGAAAGCTTAGATACGGAACCCCTAGATATTAAAACTTTAGGTATAAAAACTACCTTTACATTTTTAAACACCGAATTAGCTTATCAACACTTAATAACAGAAGAAAGTATTGACCAGTTAGTCTCTAAGTTAGAAAAGTTAGAAATTATAGGAGAAAATCTTTTAAAATACTGGGAAAAAGATAAAGTCATTTGCAAATTAGCCATAAAAAAACCCTGATTATATAATCAAAACTAGCAATATTGAAGCCACTAATAAAGATATGGAAGAATTCAAATTACATATAACAGAATTATTAAAATTAGGAGTTATTAGAAAATCTAGTAGTCAACATAGGTCAGCAGCATTCATAGTTAATAATCATGCAGAACAAGTAAGAGGAAAAAGTAGGATGGTAATAAATTATAAAAGATTAAATGATAATACTTATGATGATGCTTATAATATACCCGATAAAACTGTACTAATTAATAAAATACAAAATTGTAAAGTATTTAGTAAATTTGATTTAAAGAGTGGATTTTGGCAAGTAAAAATGCACCCTGAAAGTATAGAATGGAATTTGCATTCACTTGTCCTGAAGGACATTTTGAATGGTTAGTTATGCCATTTGGATTAAAAAATGCCCCTAGTATATTTCAAAGAAAAATGGAAAACATATTTAATAAACATAGTAAATTCGTTATTACCTACATAGATGACATTTTAGTGTTTAGTAAAGATAAACGAGAACATAAGGGACACTTACAAATTATCTTTGCAGAATTCTTAAATCATGGATTAATAATTAGTAAAAAGAAAATGCAGCTTTTTAAAGAATATATAGACTTCCTAGGTGTAAAAATAGGAAATGGAAAAATAAAATTACAACCTCACATAGCTAAAAAGGCCCTAGATTTTCCAGATAAAATTGAAGAATTAAAAGAACTACAGAAATTTTTAGGATTAGTAAATTATGCAAGACCCTTTTTAAAAGACTTAGGTAAAATAGCAGGACCCTTATATTCAAAAACATCTACTAATGGACAAAGATATTTTAACTCAGAAGATATTAAATTAGTTCAACGAATTAAAGAGACAATAAAACAACTACCTGAGTTAGCATTACCTCTAGATACGGATTATCTTGTAATAGAAACCGATGGAAGTGAAAAAGGATGGGGAGCTATACTCCTTTGTAAACCAAACAAATATTCTCCCAAGACAACAGAACAAATTAGTAGATATGGAAGTGGAACATTTAAAGAAAAAATACTTAGTAGCCTAGATGCAGAATTATTAGCCATAAGTTACGCTCTAGATACTTTTGAATTATTCATAATTTCAAAACCTAAATTACTTTAAGAATGATTGCTGAAGCCATAGTAAAGTATTATAATAATATTAATAGAAAGGGAAGTAGTAGGCGTAGATGGATGACATTCCAAGATAGAATATTAAATACAGGAATAACTATAATTATAGAACATATAAAAGGTAAAGATAATAAGGCAGCAGACATATTAAGTAGAATTATAACTCAAAACGAGTTTTAATGAATAGACTTTCTGAAGAAGAAAAAGCTCTCAGAGCTCAACATAATAAAATCCTTAGTAGAAATTTACAGGCCAGTAGATATCTTTATTATTTAGAAACAAAAATTAGTGAACTATTTTCCCGGAAAAAACGAAATTGGGAACAAGGACAACCTAGCCGAGCTATTGAAGATGAATATTTTCCTTTAGAACAGCAAGTTAAAATAGCCAAAAAGATTATATCCTATGGAAACGAATATAAAGATTTAAACAGGTTGTTAACCACAACCGAATTAAACAATTTATTTCAAGATACTATTCCTTTTCTTTTTAGAGATTATTAGAATCTATTAATTTTTACAGGTACCAAATGAATGGTAACAATTGGGATTGTGGCTCATCAAGCCAAGTTGAAGAAGACCCAGTAGAAAAGTTAGAAGAATTAGAACTTGAAATTAATCAGGAAATGTTCTCCGCTTTACACTTAAGAAGAAGAATTCTTATAAGTACTATAGATTATTTAAATGAAAGTATTCAACAATTACATAAGAAAATAGACCAAGATATAAAATCTAGCCATAATACTCTACCTCTAATTTTAGAATCTCTAGGAAGAAATAAAAAGCTTTCTATTTCTGTTAGTCATCAGATTCACCTTATTAATAAAGGTTTTAGCAAAAGAACATTATCCAGTAGTGAAATTTATTCTATATTTATCAGATAGACCTATATAAGAAGATATGTCTCAAGATAAGCAACCACAAGGTAAACAAAGTATGTCAGAACCTTATGATATCCCAGGTATACAAAATATTTTCCTTTTCCCAGATAATATACCTCTTCTACGACTATTAATAGACAAACAACATAGTTTACAACATGAACTTATTAATTTAAAGCTTAGTCTAGAAGTTTTTCTTAAAAACGGTAATAGCTTCATACAAAATAATATAGATAATCTACCTCAAGATATCATTAATATGCCACAAAATCCTCTACAATGGTCTAGGACATATCATCATATACTTCATGCTTACAAACAATATAACGACTATATAAATATTATAACTCTAGCAATAAATGATAATTTTATTACAAAATCTGATTTAGATTTAATAATAGCTACCAATCTTTATTCAAACCTTTAAATTATTTTTGTTTTGCAGGACCTGATGACGGAATTATTCCCTTATAATTATCCGATGATTACCCAATTAATTAGAAAAAAAATGTGAATATGAATTAGATTTATATAAAGAAAAAATTGAATTACATCTTTTTATAGGAATATTCAACCACTGCATAGCCAGAGGAGTACCTCCTCCTAATATAGTTAAACAATCCATCAAAGAATTTAGCAAAAAAATAATAACCCTTGAAAGAAATATTAAATTAATTGAAAATTGTTTACAGCAGAATTTTATTAGTCAACTACATTATCTTTATTTATTTAGCTAACCATATTCTAGCTAACCATTGATAGGAATTTTTCAAATAAACTTTCTAACTTATATATCAGGAAATGAGTCGACCACCTCCCAGACCTGGATTCCCACCAAACAGCAACTCCTTTGCTGGAGGAGAGATTCCACTTAGACCAGGACATCCATATAATCCAGATAAAGTAAGATTCGGTAATTACGAGCTTATTAGTTATCCTAACAGTAATATTTCTTTTCAACCACAACCGCATATTTTAAGTTTATCTAAAGAAGAAAAATGTCTTTTAGATAATTTATGGATATGTTCTAACAAAAACCCTTTAGACAAAAAATATTTTCTAGCCTGCTTACGAGCACTTTCTGAACATTTTAATAATAATAAAAAGAAATATAACTATTATGTAGTTACTAAAGGAAAAACTACAGGACTTTTTCATTCATATATAGAAGTTATGGATAGCACACATGGTGTTAATTCACCTCAATACAAAGGCTTTAATGATTTCGAAGATGCTTTAAATTCAGCTAGGAATATTTTAGGAAAAAACTTTATATTTCACCATCTCTTAGAAATTTTAAACCTCCCGAGTTAGAATATTCTGTAACAAAAGATACTGATAAAAAAATTTTATTTTGTGATCATTGCGAAAGTTTAAAGAAAAACTATACTATTTTAAATAATGATAATTTAAAATTACGTAAAGAGAGAGATATGTTAAATAAATATGTAAATTATCTTGAGCGAGAAAAACTCAACAACGAGCTCTCACAACCTGAGTTCTTGGTGTATCTCCAACCCAATCTAATATGGAGAGGGGTGGATATTCTCCAAAGAATATCGAAGGCACTTCTAGGCCGTTAAGCTAGAAGCTAGTCCAAGACAACAGTTCTTGGTAAAGACTTCTCAAATCCTGGAATGGTTATGGGCTTACCAAATGCTCAATGACTCGGAGGTCATTGATCCTCCTACTTCTAGTCCATTTAGCCATCAAAGCTTATCACGCTCTTGACCCATATAAACCTCATTTGGGATACATTGGGCCAACCAGGTGGTAATTATAACTTTCTAGTAAATTATGCACCTACACCACTGAAAATACTATAGAACACAAATATTGATCAGGAGTGAATTCATTGGTCTTAGCCAGATACTCACCCATACTATTAGATAAGGAAAAAATCCTCTTAATTATCCTAGTCCAGACGATTGACCCATTAACGAAGAACTAGCTACCCAAGAAATTTTAGATCTTTTACAAAAAGCCCAAAAAGAAGTCCAGTTAAGACCTGTATCTCCACCTAGACTCACAAATCCGATAAAAGAACAAATAGCCCAAGCAGTTAAAGAGGCCCTAGCCCAAATACATAATACATCAGTTGAAAGGCCCAATTCATCTACCATACAGGACAAAAAACCCATAATAGAGGACGTGTCATCAGATAGCTCTGACAACATAGAAGATGACAACATATCAGACGGCCACTATTCAGCAGATACGATAGAAAGGCATAACTTTGATACGTAAGCCATGACGACAGAAGATTCTCAGACGGCAACTTTTACTGTAGCATTTTACCAAAGGACGGAGAAATCATTACAAAAGGACGCACTATCAACAGTAACCTCCATTATCTAAACGCATTATCTGGACAGATGCGAAGTAAATTACAAACACAGTAGCTCCACTCTTAAGATGCTCCAGCCTTCCAAGGACGCTGCGTGTAAAACAGACCCCCTTCATTTATCATAAGAGGTCCCTTTCGTTTCTATTTAAAGGGGAATTTGCAGACAGAAGATCATCGAAGAAAAGAAAGAAAGAAGCATTCATTCTCTCAAGCAAACACAGAATGATTTCATGTGCTGAAAGATTTCTGTAAACATTCCTCCCCATAAAAATAGAAAAATCAAAGCCAAAGTTGTAATATAATTAAATTTTAAGGGACTCCCGAAAGGGAAATCCTTTATTTTCTTTCTTAGCCATGAAGTGATCCCCCTTTATTTGTAAGTTTTCAGTTTTCAGTTTGTAAATAAATGCTTTATAAGATTTCAATGTATATAAATTTTCCTCTTTTCATGTTTTATATTTTTGGTATGGTCATACACTATCTCATTACATACTAAGTATAGTATAAAAGCATTATTTAATTCGCAGTAACTTTACTATATCTATGATATACTGATTCATATGTAAGTCCCGCCGAGGCTAAGAGAGCTGTTAGGGCAATTGGGTGAATCAGTTTATATAGGTATTCTTTCAGAAGCGAATTAGATACAAGTTACTATATCTTAGATGATGAGATAGGAAGCAAAAATTTTGAAAATTTGTCCAACTTGGGCAAGATTCAAAACTTTTGATGTTTTTCTCAGTGCAAAAATTTAACCAAACGTATTAGCCTAACCCGACGCTATACGTACATACGTAGCTCGATACGTATTGTGGGTTAAATTTAAAAAAAAAAAAAAAAAATTTGTTTTGGGGATCTACTAAAGGGTTAGGACTGAAATTGTGAAGGAGAGTACTGAGTAGGATTTACACACATCGAAGAACAACAACAAATCAGGCAGTCTGCAACAAGCAAAGCAAGCAGGACCAATCAGGACGAACAAATCGAACAAATCAACAAATCAGGTACCCCCCCCTCTCTAAATTGGTATCAGAGCAATAGTAATACGTACCCTGGAATTATCTAAAGCTGAAAGAAAAGTAGTATTAGGATTAGAATTAGAACAAGAAGGAAGTAGATTAAGTCCAGTTTCTGAAAAAGGAAAAATTATTTGTAATTTTGATAAAGATCACAAGCATAGTTTATATTCACAAGACCCTAGTCAAAACGCCATAATAGACTTACTCATCAATAGTTCTAATCATTTTCATAAAAGAATAACGTCTTTAGAAGAAAAAATAATTAATCTAGGAATTCTTTTAGAAAAACTACATCATAATTTGGATTACATACAATCTCAAAATACTACTCTTTTAGAAAAGGATAGCTCTCATCCTACAAGAACTATAACCACTATTCAAGATACTTTACAAACTACTTTAGATAAATTTGCTAAAAAATTAGAAAAAACAGAAGAAGGAGACGAATTTTATTCTGATTTAAAAACCATAACAGAAAAAATAAAAAATCTAACTTTAGACCCAGCCCAAACTAGCACCTCAACCTCAACCTCTACCTATCAGTTTATCCAATACAGAAAAGAAATATATACAGATTCTGACTAAAATGGATATAGTCGAAACCAATAGACCGTCCACTAGTGCCAGACCTCGTAATCTATTAGAAAAAGTCCTTAGTAAAAAAGAAAAATATAATAATACTATAGAAGAAATAATTAATCCAGAACAAGATTTCCATAAATTTCAAACGGAAGGTTTACAATTACTAAAACCAGAGGTATTATATAATAAAGGACTGTTTGAATCTTCTACACAATTTTATAAACATAGCCAAGAAATGTCAATTCAATGTATAAAAAATCAACATAAAACTTTTAATATACTTTCAAAACAAGGAACGGATAAAATAATAAAACTTCATTATCAATTTATACATATAGGACTTATAGCTATAGGAATAAAAGGACAAATGAGAAAAAATTTAGGAAGTAAGGTATTGGTAACTATTTTTGACAGTAGAAGAACAAATATAGAGAAGAGCATGATAGCTAGCAGCGAGATAGATATGAATAATAATAAGGGATTAATATACTGTAGTCCAGATATAACTATTAATATAAATGATTTTACTAAACATATAAAAATAGGAATACAAACTAAAGGATATGAAGACGTAGAATCAGGAGAAAACTTAATATTAGCAATAGGAGTATTAGGAAGATGCTCGAAAACATCAAGTAATAAATATAGAATTTATACTGAAAAGGCAGTAGAATTAGTAAGTAGTAAAGGTATTAATATGGTAAAACCCGTAGAATATAGCAGTGACGAATTAGCAGGACTAGATTGGGATATAGGAAAATTTTTAGAAGCAAAAAATTCATCTATAGCTCCTCAAGATGCTATTACCTATACTAATAAATATGGAAGGACTAGCTTAAGATTTACTAATTATACTACCGTACCTAATATAGAAACAGAAGCTGAAGATGATACAGAAAGCACATTAGTACACTCAGTAGTTAGTTCAGATTTAAAAATTTTATACCCAAAAGAGCTAGGAATAAATCTTTCCTCTATAGAATTACAAGAATTAGAAGATCAACTATTTAAGACTAAACAAATAAAAGAAAATGAATATCTACAATATGACGACATAGGAAATATAGTTATAATAGAAATAGACGAACCTATATCAGAAACAAGTAGCTTACATAAAGAGTTTGTAGGAGAATAAAAAATACCCTCACCCCCAGAATCACCCAACAAAAATACCTATTTTTGGCCAAAAAGCCCTTTTGATCAAGGAGAGCCTGTAGGATTTATTTCAGATATAGGCAACCCTGCTAGAATACCCTACTCTAGGTACAAAGAACCTCCTGCAGGATATCAGTACGTTTCTCGAGGAGCAGAAAGACCCTTAGAACAACCCATAACATTCCAAGCTGAAGGAAAAGCCCAAATTCTAAACATCACAGCTCATGATCCTCAAAATTGGACGAACGTATTAGAAGTTTGGAAAAATACTATAATCTCAGATTACTTTAGACGATTTAGAGATACAAATTATAATTTAAAAACCGATGAAATGTATAGATACTTAGAAACCTTTTTAGGAGAAAGCGCTAAAGCTATGTGGGAGTCATATAAACAAGAACTACGAGAGGAATACGAGAAATTATTAGAAGCAGGACCCAACCCCTATAATTTTGTTAACACAATTTCAGCAATAATAACAGGCTCAGACCCTAATCAAGGACAATTAGGAATTCAAAAAAAATCTATGAGAGAATTAGAACAATTAACCCTTTATAATTGGACAGATGGAATAAAAGTTAAAAACTTTTTAAAACATTATGCATATCTGCTTTCTACTTCGGGTAATACATTTAACCAAGAATTAGGACAAAAATTATTTCATAAATTACCTGGAGACTTAGGTATTGAAATTACTACAAAGTGGAATTCCTTAAAAAATGTAAAACGATGGCCTAATGAAAAATGGTCTATAGGACATAGGTTATTTCATGTAGTTAAATGCTTAGAAGAAAAATGTATTGAATTAACTATACAAAAACAATTAAAACAAACGGATTTTAACTTCTGCAAAAACATTTATACTCCACAAACGTATAGTGCTCATAAAGAAAAAAGAAAAATTAAACCAAGATATAATAAACCACAAAAGGGAAAAAGTTATTATTTAAGAAAATCTAATACTAGAAAACCATACTTAAACCAACAAAAACATGTGCGAAAATTCCAACCTACTAGACAATATAAACAAAAACTAAATTGTTATATATGTAATAGTACAGATCATTTGGCTAGAAATTGTCCTAAGAGAAATACAAATTTTAATGATAAAAAGACTACCTTGGTAGAATGTGTAAATGAAGACCTCATATGTGTAGATGAATGTATATCAGATACTGAATCTATATATAGTATAATATCATATGATATAGAAGTAGAATATCATAACAGTAGCGATGAAGAAGAATTACCCAATCTCCTTCAAGAATTTAAACAACCAGAATATTCAAATCTCTATGACATATCAGAATATACAAATTTAGTAAATTCAGCAGATGAATGTAATCACAATTGGGAAAAATACAAAGGACACGATAATATCCCCTGTTTTATTTGTAACTTATACCCTCATATCTCTCTTAGAGCTAGATGTCAACAATGTTATACTGAAGCTTGTATAAAATGTTTAGTTAATAAAAATATGATTACCTTAGAACAAGACTATGAAACTTATACTGAATTAGAACAACAGGAAGTAAGAATTTATAAAAAACGAATAGAACTATTAGAAGATACTGTTAAATTACATCAAAAAAGAATTGAAATAATCGAACATCAGCTAAATAAAGGAAAACAAATTCTTACTGAATCAAATGAAGAAACTCATAATGAATTAATCCAAACAACCTGTAATACAACCAAGTTAACTACAATTAAAGTAAAATGTAGATTAAGAATAAATAATTATTATGTAGATTGTTTAGGATTAATAGATTCAGGATGTACTAGTTGCTTAATTGATAAAAAATACATACCTGAAAAATACATAAGACAGGCAAGACAACCAATGAAAGCACAACAAATGGATGGCCAATATTTCCAATATACAGAACAACCAATAACTACCAAAATTAGTTTTCAGACAAATTGTGGCTATAGCAAAGAATATACTTTACCCACTGATGATACTTGGGTTAGACCTTTTACATATCACAGGGGTGATTTCATTATAGGACTTAGTTTTATCCTTAAAGACAATGGCTGTGCCATTTTAACTAAAGACTACATTCTCTTTCAAAAGCATTCCCTTTTTTCTCCGATTACCACCCAACCCTTTCCATCAGAGTGCTCTGAGAAGCGTGGTGAACCCCCATAGAAAAACCTTGCCCGTGTAAAGAAGATTATGCCTGTCAATTAGTTAATCAAAAAGAAAGCTTAGATACGGAACCCCTAGATATTAAAACTTTAGGTATAAAAACTACCTTTACATTTTTAAACACCGAATTAGCCTATCAACACTTAATAACAGAAGAAAGTATTGACCAGTTAGTCTCGAAGCTAGAAAAGTTAGAAATTATAGGAGAAAATCTTTTAAAATATTGGGAAAAAGATAAAGTCATTTGTAAATTAGCCATAAAAAACCCAGATTATGTAATCAAAACTAGCAATATTGAAGCAACTAATAAAGATATGGAAGAATTTAAATTACATATAACAGAATTATTAAAATTAGGAGTTATTAGAAAATCTAGTAGTCAACATAGGTCAGCAGCATTCATAGTTAATAATCATGCCGAACAAGTAAGAGGAAAAAGTAGGATGGTAATAAATTATAAACGATTAAATGATAATACTTATGATGATGCCTATAATATACCAGATAAAACTGTACTAATTAATAAAATACAAAATTGTAAAGTATTTAGTAAATTTGATTTAAAGAGTGGATTTTGGCAAGTAAAAATGCACCCTGAAAGTATAGAATGGACTGCATTCACTTTTCCTGAAGGACATTTTGAATGGTTAGTTATGCCATTTGGATTAAAAAATGCCCCTAGTATATTTCAAAGAAAAATGGAAAACATATTTAATAAACATAGTAAATTCGTTATTACCTACATAGATGACATTTTAGTATTTAGTAAAGATAAACGAGAACATAAGGGACACTTACAAATTATCTTTGCAGAATTCTTAAATCATGGATTAATAATTAGTAAAAAGAAAATGCAGCTTTTTAAAGAATATTTAGATTTTTTATTTTTTCTGTTATGGTTTTTAAATCAGAATAAAATTCGTCTCCTTCTTCTGTTTTTTCTAATTTTTTAGCAAATTTATCTAAAGTAGTTTGTAAAGTATCTTGAATAGTGGTTATAGTTCTTGTAGGATGAGAGCTATCCTTTTCTAAAAGAGTAGTATTTTGAGATTGTATGTAATCCAAATTATGATGTAGTTTTTCTAAAAGAATTCCTAGATTAATTATTTTTTCTTCTAAAGACGTTATTCTTTTATGAAAATGATTAGAACTATTGATGAGTAAGTCTATTATGGCGTTTTGACTAGGGTCTTGTGAATATAAACTATGCTTGTGATCTTTATCAAAATTACAAATAATTTTTCCTTTTTCAGAAACTGGACTTATTCTACTTCCTTCTTGTTCTAATTCTAATCCGAATACTATTTTTCTTTCAGCTTTAGATAATTCCAGGGTACGTATTACTATTGCTCTGATACCAATTTAGAGTGGGGGTACCTGATTTGTTGATTTGTTCGATTTGTTCGTCCTGATTGGTCCTGCTTGCTTTGCTTGTTGCAGACTGCCTGATTTGTTGTTGTTCTTCGATGTGTGTAAATCCTACTCAGTACTCTCCTTTACAATTTCAGTCTTAACCCTTTAGTAGATCCCCAAAACAATTTTTTTTTTTTTTTTAAATTTAACCCACAATACGTATCGAGCTACGTATGTACGTATAGCGTCGGGTTAGGCTAATACGTTTGGTTAAATTTTTGCACTGAGAAAAACATCAAAAGTTTTGAATCTTGCCCAAGTTGGACAAATTTTCAAAATTTTTGCTTCCTATCTCATCATCTAAAATATAGTAACTTGTATCTAATTCGCTTCTGACAGAATACCTATATAAACTGATTCACCCAATTGCCCTAACAGCTCTCTTAGCCTCGGCGGGACTTACATATGAATCAGTATATCATAGATACAGTAAAGTTACTGCGAATTAAATAATGCTTTTATACTATACTTAGTATGTAATGAGATAGTGTATGACCATACCAAAAATATAAAACATGAAAAGAGGAAAATTTATATACATTGAAATCTTATAAAACATTTATTTACAAACTGAAAACTGAAAACTTACAAATAAAGGGGGATCACTTCATGGCTAAGAAAGAAAATAAAGGATTTCCCTTTCGGGAGTCCCTTAAAATTTAATTATATTACAACTTTGGCTTTGATTGTTCTATTTTTATGGGGAGGAATGTTTACAGAAATCTTTCAGCACATGAAATCATTCTGTGTTTGCTTGAGAGAATGAATGCTTCTTTCTTTCTTTTCTTCGATGATCTTCTGTCTGCAAATTCCCCTTTAAATAGAAACGAAAGGGAGCTCTTATGATAAATGAAGGGGGTCCTGTTTTACACGCGTCCTTGGAAGGCTGGAGCATCTTAAGAGTGGAGCTACTGTGTTTGTAATTTACTTCGCATCTGTCCAGATAATGCGTTTAGATAATGGAGGTTACTGTTGATAGTGCGCCCTTTTGTAATGATTTCTCCGTCCTTTGGTAAAATGCTACAGTAAAAGTTGTCGTCTGAGAATCTTCTGTCATCATGGCTTACGTATCAAAGTTATGCCTTTCTATCGATTCTATTTGAATAGTGGCCGTCGATATGTTGTCATCTTCTATGTTGTCGAGCTATCCGATGACACGTCCTCTATTATGGGTTTTTGTCTGTATGGTAGATGAATTGGGCCTTTCAATCGATGTATTATGTATTTGGGCTAGGGCCTCTTTAATCGCTTGGGCTATTTGTTCTTTTATCGGATTTGTGAGTCTAGGTGGAGATCTGGTCTTAGCTGGACTTCTTTTGGGCTTTTTGTAAAAGATCTAAAATTTCTTGGGTAGCTAGTTCTTCGTTAATGGGGTATTTACTGCGGACTAGGATAATTAAGAGGATTTTTCCCTTATCTAATAGTATGAAATTTGAGTATACAGGCTAAGACCAATGAATTCACTCGATGAATATTTGTGTTCTATAGTATTTTCAGGTGGTGTAGGTGCATAATTTACTAGAAAGTTATAATTACCACTTTGGGTTGGCCCAATGTATCCCAAATGAGGTTTATATGGGTCGATGAGGATAAGCTCTTGATGGCTAAATGGACTAGAAGTAGGAGGATCATGACCTCCACAGTGCTGTTGAGCTTTTGGTAAGCCCATAACCATTCCAGGATTTGAGAAGTCTTTATGGTAACTTTGTTGTACTTGGACTAGCTTCTAGCTTAATCTGCCTAGAAGTGCCTTCGATATTCTTTGGAGAATATCCACCTCTCCATATTAGATTGGGTTGGAGATACACCAAGAAGCGGGTTGTGAGAGCTCGTTGTTGAGTTTTTCTCGCTCAAGATAATTTACATATTTATTTAACATATCTCTCTCTTTACGTAATTTTAAATTATCATTATTTAAAATAGTATAGTTTTTCTTTAAACTTTACTTAATGATCACAAAATAAAATTTTTTTATCAGTATCTTTTGTTACAGAATATTCTAACTGGGGAGGTTTAAAATTTCTAAGAGATGGTGAAATATAAAAGTTTTTTCCTAAAATATTCCTAGCTGAATTTAAAGCATCTTCGAAATCATTAAAGCCTTTGTATTGAGGTGAATTAACACCATGTGTGTTATCCATAACTTCTATATATGAATGAAAAAGTCCTGTAGTTTTTCCTTTAGTAACTACATAATAGTTATATTTCTTTTTATTATTATTAAAATGTTCAGAAAGTGCTCGTAAGCAGGCGAGAAAATATTTTTTGTCTAAAGGGTTTTTGTTAGAACATATCCATAAATTATCTAAAAGACATTTTTCTTCTTTAGATAAACTTAAAATATGCGGTTGTGGTTGAAAAGAAATATTACTGTTAGGATAACTAATAAGCTCGTAATTACCGAATCTTACTTTATCTGGATTATATGGATGTCCTGGTCTAAGTGGAATCTCTCCTCCAGCAAAGGAGTTGCTGTTTGGTGGGAATCCAGGTCTGGGAGGTGGTCGACTCATTTCCTGATATATAAGTTAGAAAGTTTATTTGAAAAATTCCTATCAATGGTTAGCTAGAATATGGTTAGCTAAATAAATAAAGATAATGTAGTTGACTAATAAAATTCTGCTGTAAACAATTTTCAATTAATTTAATATTTCTTTCAAGGGTTATTATTTTTTTGCTAAATTCTTTGATGGATTGTTTAACTATATTAGGAGGAGGTACTCCTCTGGCTATGCAGTGGTTGAATATTCCTATAAAAAGATGTAATTCAATTTTTTTCTTTATATAAATCTAATTCATATTCACATTTTTTCTAATTAATTGGGTAATCATCGGATAATTATAAGGAATAATTCCGTCATCGAGTCCTCGCAAAACAAAAATAATTTAAAGGTTTGAATAAAGATTGGTAGCTATTATTAAATCTAAATCAGATTTTGTAATAAAATTATCATTTATTGCTAGAGTTATAATATTTATATAGTCGTTATATTGTTTGTAAGCATGAAGTATATGATGATATGTCCTAGACCATTGTAGAGGATTTTGTGGCATATTAATGATATCTTGAGGTAGATTATCTATATTATTTTGTATGAAGCTATTACAGTTTTTAAGAAAAACTTCTAGACTAAGCTTTAAATTAATAAGTTCATGTTGTAAACTATGTTGTTTGTCTATTAATAGTCGTAGAAGAGGTATATTATCTGGGAAAAGGAAAATATTTTGTATACCTGGGATATCATAAGGTTCTGACATACTTTGTTTACCTTGTTGTTGCTTATCTTGGGACATATCTTCTTATATAGGTCTATCTGATAAATATAGAATAAATTTCACTACTGGATAATGTTCTTTTGCTAAAACCTTTATTAATAAGGTGAATCTGATGACTAACAGAAATAGAAAGCTTTTTATTTTTTCCTAGAGATTCTAAAATTAGAGGTAGAGTATTATGCTAGATTTTATATCTTGGTCTATTTTCTTATGTAATTGTTGAATACTTTCATTTAAATAATCTATAGTACTTATAAGAATTCTTCTTCTTAAGTGTAAAGCGGAGAACATTTCCTGATTAATTTCAAGTTCTAATTCTTCTAACTTTTCTACTGGGTCTTCTTCTTCAACTTGGCTTGATGAGCCACAATCCCAATTGTTACCATTCATTTGGTACCTGTAAAAATTAATAGATTCTAATAATCTCTAAAAAGAAAAGGAATAGTATCTTGAAATAAATTGTTTAATTCGGTTGTGGTTAACAACCTGTTTAAATCTTTATATTCGTTTCCATAGGATATAATCTTTTTGGCTATTTTAACTTGCTGTTCTAAAGGAAAATATTCATCTTCAATAGCTCGGCTAGGTTGTCCTTGTTCCCAATTTCGTTTTTTCCTAGAAAATAGTTCACTAATTTTTGTTTCTAAATAATAAAGATATCTACTGGCCTGTAAATTTCTACTAAGGATTTTATTATGTTGAGCTCTGAGAGCTTTTTCTTCTTCAGAAAGTCTATTCATTAAAACTCGTTTTGAGTTATAATTCTACTTAATATGTCTGCTGCCTTATTATCTTTACCTTTTATATGTTCTATAATTATATTTATTCCTGTATTTAATATTCTATCTTGGAATGTCATCCATCTACGCCTACTACTTCCCTTTCTATTAATATTATTATAATACTTTACTATGGCTTCGCAATCTGTCCTTAAAGTAATTTCGGGTTTTGAAATTATGAATAATTCAAAAGTATCTAGAGCGTAACTTATGGCTAATAATTCTGCATCTAGGCTACTAAGTATTTTTTCTTTAAATGTTCCACTTCCATATCTACTAATTTGTTCAGTTGTCTTGGGAGAATATTTGTTTGGTTTACAAAGGAGTATAGCTCCCCATCCTTTTTCACTTCCATCGGTTTCTATTACAAGATAATCCGTATCTAGAGGTAATGCTAACTCAGGTAGTTGTTTTATTGTCTCTTTAATTCGTTGAACTAATTTAATATCTTCTGAGTTAAAATATCTTTGTCCATTAGTAGATGTTTTTGAATATAAAGTCCCGCTATTTTTCCTAAGTCTTTTAAAAAGGGTCTAGCATAATTTACTAATCCTAAAAACTTTTGTAGTTCTTTTAATTCTTCAATTTTATCTGGAAAATCTAGGGCTTTTTTAGCTATGTGTGGTTGTAATTTTATTTTTCCATTTCCTATTTTTACACCAAGGAAGTCTATATATTCTTTAAAAAGCTGCATTTTCTTTTTACTAATTATTAATCCATGATTTAAGAATTCTGCAAAGATAATTTGTAAGTGTCCCTTATGTTCTCGTTTATCTTTACTAAATACTAAAATGTCATCTATGTAGGTAATAACGAATTTACTATGTTTATTAAATATGTTTTCCATTTTTCTTTGAAATATACTAGGGGCATTTTTTAATCCAAATGGCATAACTAACCATTCAAAATGTCCTTCAGGACAAGTGAATGCAGTCCATTCTATACTTTCAGGGTGCATTTTTACTTGCCAAAATCCACTCTTTAAATCAAATTTACTAAATACTTTACAATTTTGTATTTTATTAATTAGTACAGTTTTATCGGGTATATTATAAGCATCATCATAAGTATTATCATTTAATCTTTTATAATTTATTACCATCCTACTTTTTCCTCTTACTTGTTCTGCATGATTATTAACTATGAATGCTGCTGACCTATGTTGACTACTAGATTTTCTAATAACTCCTAATTTTAATAATTCTGTTATATGTAATTTGAATTCTTCCATATCTTTATTAGTGGCTTCAATATTGCTAGTTTTGATTATATAATCAGGGTTTTTTTATGGCTAATTTGCAAATGACTTTATCTTTTTCCCAGTATTTTAAAAGATTTTCTCCTATAATTTCTAACTTTTCTAACTTAGAGACTAACTGGTCAATACTTTCTTCTGTTATTAAGTGTTGATAAGCTAATTCGGTGTTTAAAAATGTAAAGGTAGTTTTTATACCTAAAGTTTTAATATCTAGGGGTTCCGTATCTAAGCTTTCTTTTTGATTAACTAATTGACAGGCATAATCTTCTTTACACGGGCAAGGTTTTTCTATGGGGGTTCCACCACGCTTCTCAGAGCACTCTGATGGAAAGGGTTGGGTGGTAATCGGAGAAAAAAGGGAATGCTTTTGAAAGAGAATGTAGTCTTTAGTTAAAATGGCATGTACCATTGTCTTTAAGGATAAAACTAAGTCCTATAATGAAATCGACTCAGATATGTAAAGGGTCTAACCCAAGTATCATCAGTGGGTAAAGTATATTCTTTGCTATAGCCACAATTTGTCTGAAAACTAATTTTGGTAGTTATTGGTTGTTCTGTATATTGGAAATATTGGCCATCCATTTGTTGTGCTTTCATTGGTTGTCTTGCCTGTCTTATGTATTTTTCAGGTATGTATTTTTCATCAATTAAGCAACTAGTACATCCTGAATCTATTAATCCTAAACAATCTACATAATAATTATTTATTCTTAATCTACATTTTACTTTAATCTACAGATCATTTGGCTAGAAATTGTCCTAAGAGAAATACAAATTTTAATGATAAAAAGACTACCTTGGTAGAATGTGTAAATGAAGACCTCATATGTGTAGATGAATGTATATCAGATACTGAATCTATATATAGTATAATATCATATGATATAGAAGTAGAATATCATAACAGTAGTGATGAAGAAGAATTACCCAATCTCCTTCAAGAATTTAAACAACCAGAATATTCAAATCTCTATGACACATCAGAATATACAAATTTAGTAAATTCAGAGATGAATGTAATCACAATTGGGAAAAAATACAAGGACACGATAATATCCCCTGCTTTATTTGTAACTTATACCCTCATATCTCTCTTAGAGCTAGATGTCAACAATGTTATACTGAAGCTTGTATAAAATGTTTAGTTAATAAAAATATGATTACCTTAGAACAAGACTATGAAACTTATACTGAATTAGAACAACAGGAAGTAAGAATTTATAAAAAACGAATAGAACTATTAGAAGATACTGTTAAATTACATCAAAAAAGAATTAAAATAATCGAACATCAACTAAATAAAGGAAAACAAATTCTTACTGAATCAAATGAAGAAACTCATAATGAATTAATCCAAACAACCTGTAATACAACCAAGTTAACTACAATTAAAGTGAAATGTAGATTAAGAATAAATAATTATTATGTAGATTGTTTAGGATTAATAGATTCAGGATGTACTAGTTGCTTAATTGATAAAAAATACATACCTGAAAAATACATAAGACAGGCAAGACAACCAATGAAAGCACAACAAATGGATGACCAATATTTCCAATATACAGAACAACCAATAACTACCAAAATTAGTTTTCAGACAAATTGTGGCTATAGCAAAGAATATACTTTACCCACTGATGATACTTGGGTTAGACCTTTTACATATACAGGAGCTGATTTCATTATAGGACTTAGTTTTATCCTTAAAGACAATGGCTGTGCCATTTTAACTAAAGACTACATTCTCTTTCAAAAGCATTCCCTTTTTTCTCCGATTACCACCCAACCCTTTCCATCAGAGTGCTCTGAGAAGCGTGGTGGAACCCCCATAGAAAAACCTTGCCCGTGTAAAGAAGATTATGCCTGTCAATTAGTTAATCAAAAAGAAAGCTTAGATACGGAACCCCTAGATATTAAAACTTTAGGTATAAAAACTACTTTTACATTTTTAAACACCGAATTAGCTTATAAACACTTAATAACAGAAGAAAGTATTGACCAGTTAGTCTCTAAGTTAGAAAAGTTAGAAATTATAGGAGAAAATCTTTTAAAATACTGGGAAAAAGGGTCTGGGAGGTGGTCGACTCATTTCCTGATATATAAGTTAGAAAGTTTATTTGAAAAATTCCTATCAATGGTTAGCTAGAATATGGTTAGCTAAATAAATAAAGATAATGTAGTTGACTAATAAAATTCTGCTGTAAACAATTTTCAATTAATTTAATATTTCTTTCAAGGGTTATTATTTTTTTGCTAAATTCTTTGATGGATTGTTTAACTATATTAGGAGGAGGTACTCCTCTGGCTATGCAGTGGTTGAATATTCCTATAAAAAGATGTAATTCAATTTTTTCTTTATATAAATCTAATTCATATTCACATTTTTTTCTAATTAATTGGGTAGTCATCGGATAATTATAAGGGAATAATTCCGTCATCAGGTCCTGCAAAACAAAAATAATTTAAAGGTTTGAATAAAGATTGGTAGCTATTATTAAATCTAAATCAGATTTTGTAATAAAATTATCATTTATTGCTAGAGTTATAATATTTATATAGTCGTTATATTGTTTGTAAGCATGAAGTATATGATGATATGTCCTAGACCATTGTAGAGGATTTTGTGGCATATTAATGATATCTTGAGGTAGATTATCTATATTATTTTGTACGAAGCTATTACAGTTTTTAAGAAAAACTTCTAGACTAAGCTTTAAACCTTTTTAAAAGACTTCGGTAAAATAGCAGGACCCTTATATTCAAAAACATCTACTAATGGACAAAGATATTTTAACTCAGAAGATATTAAATTAGTTCAACGAATTAAAGAGACAATAAAACAACTACCTGAGTTAGCATTACCTCTAGATACGGATTATCTTGTAATAGAAACCGATGGAAGTGAAAAAGGATGGGGAGCTATACTCCTTTGTAAACCAAACAAATATTCTCCCAAGACAACAGAACAAATTAGTAGATATGGAAGTGGAACATTTAAAGAAAAAATACTTAGTAGCCTAGATGCAGAATTATTAGCCATAAGTTACGCTCTAGATACTTTTGAATTATTCATAATTTCAAAACCCGAAATTACTTTAAGGACAGATTGCGAAGCCATAGTAAAGTATTATAATAATATTAATAGAAAGGGAAGTAGTAGGCGTAGATGGATGACATTCCAAGATAGAATATTAAATACAGGAATAACTATAATTATAGAACATATAAAAGGTAAAGATAATAAGGCAGCAGACATATTAAGTAGAATTATAACTCAAAACGAGTTTTAATGAATAGACTTTCTGAAGAAGAAAAAGCTCTCAGAGCTCAACATAATAAAATCCTTAGTAGAAATTTACAGGCCAGTAGATATCTTTATTATTTAGAAACAAAAATTAGTGAACTATTTTCTAGGAAAAAACGAAATTGGGAACAAGGACAACCTAGCCGAGCTATTGAAGATGAATATTTTCCTTTAGAAATGACAAGTTAAAATAGCCAAAAAGATTATATCCTATGGAAGCGAATATAAAGATTTAAGCAGTTGTTAACCACAACCGAATTAAACAATTTATTTCAAGATACTATTCCTTTTCTTTTTAGAGATTATTAGAATCTATTAATTTTTACAGGTACCAAATGAATGGTAACAATTGGGATTGTGGCTCATCAAGCCAAGTTGAAGAAGAAGACCCAGTAGAAAAGTTAGAAGAATTAGAACTTGAAATTAATCAGGAAATGTTCTCCGCTTTACACTTAAGAAGAAGAATTCTTATAAGTACTATAGATTATTTAAATGAAAGTATTCAACAATTACATAAGAAAATAGACCAAGATATAAAATCTAGCCATAATACTCTACCTCTAATTTTAGAATCTCTAGGAAGAAATAAAAAGCTTTCTATTTCTGTTAGTCATCAGATTCACCTTAGTAATAAAGGTTTTAGGAAAAGAACATTATCCAGTAGTGAAATTTATTCTATTTTTACAGATAGACCTATATAAGAAGATATGTCCCAAGATAAGCAACAACAAGGTAAATAAAGTATGTCAGAACCTTATGATATCCCAGGTATACAAAATATTTTCCTTTTTCCAGATAATATACCTCTTCTACGACTATTAATAGACAAACAACATAGTTTACAACATGAACTTATTAATTTAAAGCTTAGTCTAGAAGTTTTTCTTAAAAACTATAATAGCTTCATACAAAATAATATAGATAATCTACCTCAAGATATCATTAATATGCCACAAAATCCTCTACAATGGTCTAGGACATATCATCATATACTTCATGCTTACAAACAATATAACGACTATATAAATATTATAACTCTAGCAATAAATGATAATTTTATTACAAAATCTGATTTAGATTTAATAATAGCTACCAATCTTTATTCAAACCTTTAAATTATTTTTTGTTTTGCAGACACGATGACGGAATTATTCCCTTATAATTATCCGATGATTACCCAATTAATTAGAAAAAATGTGAATATGAATTAGATTTATATAAAGAAAAAATTGAATTACATCTTTTATAGGAATATTCAACCATTTGCATAGCCAGAGGAGTACCTCCTCCTAATATAGTTAAACAATCCATCAAAGAATTTAGCAAAAAATAATAACCCTTGAAAGAAATATTAAATTAATTGAAAATTGTTTACAGTAATTTTATTAGTCAACTACATTATCTTTATTTATTTAGCTAACCATATTCTAGCTAACCATTGATAGGAATTTTTCAAATAAACTTTCTAACTTATATATCAGGAAATGAGTCGACCACCTCCCAGACCTGGATTCCCACCAAACAGCAACTCCTTTGCTGGAGGAGAGATTCCACTTAGACCAGGACATCCATATAATCCAGATAAAGTAAGATTCGGTAATTACGAGCTTATTAGTTATCCTAACAGTAATATTTCTTTTCAACCACAACCGCATACTTTAAGTTTATCTAAAGAAGAAAAATGTCTTTTAGATAATTTATGGATATGTTCTAACAAAAACCCTTTAGACAAAAAATATTTTCTCGCCTGCTTACGAGCACTTTCTGAACATTTTAATAATAATAAAAAGAAATATAACTATTATGTAGTTACTAAAGGAAAAACTACAGGACTTTTTCATTCATATATAGAAGTTATGGATAGCACACATGGTGTTAATTCACCTGAATACAAAGGCTTTAATGATTTCGAAGATGCTTTAAATTTAGCAAGGAATATTTTAGGAAAAAACTTTTATATTTAACCATCTCTTAGAAATTTTAAACCTCCCCAGTTAGAATATTCTGTAACAAAAGATACTGATAAAAAAATTTTATTTTGTGATCATTGCGAAAGTTTAAAGAAAAACTATACTATTTTAAATAATGATAATTTAAAATTACGTAAAGAGAGAGATATGTTAAATAAATATGTAAATTATCTTGAGCGAGAAAAACTCAACAACGAGCTCTCACAACCCAGTTCTTCGGGTGTATCTCCAACCCAATCTAATATGGAGAGGGGTGCATATTCTCCAAAGAATATCGAAGGCACTTCTAGGCCCGTTAAGCTAGAAGCTAGTCCAGTACAACAGGTTACTGGTAAAGACTTCTCAAATCCTGGAATGGTTATGGGCTTACCAAAAGCTCAACAGACTCAGGAGGCTGTTGATCCTCCTACTTCTAGTCCATTTAGCCATCAGCAGGCTTATCCTGCTACTGACCCATATAAACCTCGCTGGGATACATTGGGCCAACCCAGTGGTAATTATAACTTTCTAGTAAATTATGCACCTACACCACCTGAAAATACTATAGAACACAAATATTCAGTCCGGAGTGAATTCATTGGTCTTAGCCCAGATACTCAGCCCATACTATTAGATAAGGGAAAAAATCCTCTTAATTATCCTAGTCCAGACAGTCAGCCCATTAACGAAGAACTAGCTACCCAAGAAATTTTAGATCTTTTACAAAAAGCCCAAAAAGAAGTCCAGTTAAGACCTGTATCTCCACCTAGACTCACAAATCCGATAAAAGAACAAATAGCCCAAGCAGTTAAAGAGGCCCTAGCCCAAATACATAATACATCAGTTGAAAGGCCCAATTCATCTACCATACAGGACAAAAAACCCATAATAGAGGACGTGTCATCAGATAGCTCTGACAACATAGAAGATGACAACATATCAGACGGCCACTATTCAGCAGATACGATAGAAAGGCATAACTTTGATACGTAAGCCATGACGACAGAAGATTCTCAGACGACAACTTTTAATGTAGCATTTTACCAAAGGACGGAGAAATCATTACAAAAGGACGCACTATCAACAGTAACCTCCATTATCTAAACGCATTATCTGGACAGATGCGAAGTAAATTACAAACACAGTAGCTCCACTCTTAAGATGCTCCAGCCTTCCAAGGACGCGTGTAAAACAGGACCCCCTTCATTTATCATAAGAGCTCCCTTCGTTTCTATTTAAAGGGAATTTGCGTACGTAAGAGGATCGAAGAAAAGAAAGAAAGAAGCATTCATTCTCTCAAGCAAACACAGAATGATTTCATGTGCTGAAAGATTTCTGTAAACATTCCTCCCCATAAAAATAGAAAAATCAAAGCCAAAGTTGTAATATAATTAAATTTTAAGGGACTCCCGAAAGGGAAATCCTTTATTTTCTTTCTTAGCCATGAAGTGATCCCCTTTATTTGTAAGTTTTCGGTTTAGGTTTGTAAATAAATGTTTTATAAGATTTCAATGTATATAAATTTTCCTCTTTTCATGTTTTATATTTTTGGTATGGTCATACACTATCTCATTACATACTAAGTATAGTATAAAAGCATTATTTAATTCAAGAGTAACTTTCTTTGTATCTATGATATCTTGATTCATATGTAAGTCCCGTCGAGGCTAAGAGAGCTGTTAGGGCAATTGGGTGAATCAGTTTATATAGGTATTCTTTCAGAAGCGAATTAGATACAAGTTACTATATCTTAGATGATGAGATAGGAAGCAAAAATTTTGAAAATTTGTCCAACTTGGGCAAGATTCAAAACTTTTGATGTTTTTCTCAGTGCAAAAATTTAACCAAACGTATTAGCCTAACCCGACGCTATACGTACATACGTAGCTCGATACGTATTGTGGGTTAAATTTTAAAAAAAAAAAAAAAAAAAAAAGTGCTATCCATAACTTCTATATATGAATGAAAAAGTCCTGTAGTTTTTCCTTTAGTAACTACATAATAGTTATATTTCTTTTTATTATTATTAAAATGTTCAGAAAGTGCTCGTAAGCAGGCGAGAAAATATTTTTTGTCTAAAGGGTTTTTGTTAGAACATATCCATAAATTATCTAAAAGACATTTTTCTTCTTTAGATAAACTTAAAATATGCGGTTGTGGTTGAAAAGAAATATTACTGTTAGGATAACTAATAAGCTCGTAATTACCGAATCTTACTTTATCTGGATTATATGGATGTCCTGGTCTAAGTGGAATCTCTCCTCCAGCAAAGGAGTTGCTGTTTGGTGGGAATCCAGGTCTGGGAGGTGGTCGACTCATTTCCTGATATATAAGTTAGAAAGTTTATTTGAAAAATTCCTATCAATGGTTATCTAGAATATGGTTAGCTAAATAAATAAAGATAATGTAGTTCACTAATAAAATTCTGCTGTGAACAATTTTCAATTAATTTAATATTTCTTTCAAGGGTTATTATTTTTTTGCTAAATTCTTTGATGGATTGTTTAACTATATTAGGAGGAGGTACTCCTCTGGCTATGCAGTGGTTGAATATTCCTATAAAAAGATGTAATTCAATTTTTTCTTTATATAAATCTAATTCATATTCACATTTTTTTTTCTAATTAATTGGGTAATCATCGGATAATTATAAGGGAATAATTCCGTCATCAGGTCCTGCAAAACAAAAATAATTTAAAGGTTTGAATAAAGATTGGTAGCTATTATTAAATCTAAATCAGATTTTGTAATAAAATTATCATTTATTGCTAGAGTTATAATATTTATATAGTCGTTATATTGTTTGTAAGCATGAAGTATATGATGATATGTCCTAGACCATTGTAGAGGATTTTATGGCATATTAATGATATCTTGAGGTAGATTATCTATATTATTTTGTATGAAGCTATTACAGTTTTTAAGAAAAACTTCTAGACTAAGCTTTAAATTAATAAGTTAATGTTGTAAACTATGTTGTTTGTCTATTAATAGTCGTAGAAGAGGTATATTATCCGGGAAAAGGAAAATATTTTGTATACACCGGGGATATCATAAGGTTCTGACATACTTTGTTTACCTTGTTGTTGCTTATCTTGGGACATATCTTCTTATATAGGTCTATCTGTAAAAATAGAATAAATTTCACTACTGGATAATGTTCTTTTCCTAAAACCTTTATTAATAAGGTGAATCTTGATGACTAACAGAAATAGAAAGCTTTTTATTTCTTCCTAGAGATTCTAAAATTAGAGGTAGAGTATTATGGCTAGATTTTATATCTTGGTCTATTTTCTTATGTAATTGTTGAATACTTTCATTTAAATAATCTATAGTACTTATAAGAATTCTTCTTCTTAAGTGTAAAGCGGAGAACATTTCCTGATTAATTTCAAGTTCTAATTCTTCTAACTTTTCTACTGGGCCTTCTTCTTCAACTTGGCTTGATGAGCCACAATCCCAATTGTTACCATTCATTTGGTACCTGTAAAAATTAATAGATTCTAATAATCTCTAAAAAGAAAAGGAATAGTATCTTGAAATAAATTGTTTAATTCGGTTGTGGTTAACAACCGGTTTAAATCTTTATATTCGTTTCCATAGGATATAATCTTTTTGGCTATTTTAACTTGCTGTTCTAAAGGAAAATATTCATCTTCAATAGCTCGGCTAGGTTGTCCTTGTTGCCAATTTCGTTTTTTCCTAGAAAATAGTTCACTAATTTTTGTTTCTAAATAATAAAGATATCTACTGGCCTGCAAATTTCTACTAAGGATTTTATTATGTTGAGCTCTGAGAGCTTTTTCTTCTTCAGAAAGTCTATTCATTAAAACTCGTTTTGAGTTATAATTCTACTTAATATGTCTGCTGCCTTATTATCTTTACCTTTTATGTGTTCTATAATTATAGTTATTCCTGTATTTAATATTCTATCTTGGAATGTCATCCATCTACGCCTACTACTTCCCTTTCTATTAATATTATTATAATACTTTACTATGGCTTCGCAATCTGTCCTTAAAGTAATTTCGGGTTTTGAAATTATGAATAATTCAAAAGTATCTAGAGCGTAACTTATGGCTAATAATTCTGCATCTAGGCTACTAAGTACTATTTTAAATAATGATAATTTAAAATTACGTAAAGAGAGAGAAATGTTAAATAAATATGTAAATTATCTTGAGCAAGAAAAACTCAACAACGAGCTCTCACAACCCAGTTCTTCGGGTGTATCTCCAACCCAATCTAATATGGAGAGGGGTGGATATTCTCCAAAGAATATCGAAGGCACTTCTAGGCCCGTTAAGCTAGAAGCTAGTCCAGTACAACAGGTTACTGGTAAAGACTTCTCAAATCCTGGAATGGTTATGGGCTTACCAAAAGCTCACAGCACTCGGGAGGTCGTTGATCCTCCTACTTCTAGTCCATTTAGCCATCAGCAGGCTTATCCTGCTACTGACCCATATAAACCTCGCTGGGATACATTGGGCCAACCCAGTGGTAATTATAACTTTCTAGTAAATTATGCACCTACACCACCTGAAAATACTATAGAACACAAATATTCAGTCCGGAGTGAATTCATTGGTCTTAGCCCAGATACTCAGCCCATACTATTAGATAAGGGAAAAAATCCTCTTAATTATCCTAGTCCAGACAGTCAGCCCATTAACGAAGAACTAGCTACCCAAGAAATTTTAGATCTTTTACAAAAAGCCCAAAAAGAAGTCGATTAAGACTGTATCTCCACCTAAACTCACAAATCCGATAAAAGAACAAATAGCCCAAGCGATTAAAGAGGTCCTAGCCCAAATACATAATACATCGGTTGAAAGGCCCAATTCATCTACCATACGAGGACAAAAACCCATAATAGAGGCGTGTCATCGGATAGCTCGACAACATAGAAGATGACAAAGCATATCAGACGGCCACTATTCAGTAGATACGATAGAAAGGCATAACTTTGATACGTAAGCCATGACGACAGAAGATTCTCAGACGACAACTTTTACTGTAGCATTTTACCAAAGGACGGAGAAATCATTACAAAAGGACGCACTATCAACAGTAACCTCCATTATCTAAACGCATTATACGGGCCGGATCACGAAGTGAATTACAAACACAGTAGCTCCACTCTTAAGATGCTCCAGCCTTCCAAGGACGCGTGTAAAACAGGACCCCCTTCATTTATCATAAGAGCTCCCTTTCGTTTCTATTTAAAGGGGAATTTGCAGACAGAAGATCATCGAAGAAAAGAAAGAAATAAGCATTCATTCTCTCAAGCAAACACAGAATGATTTCATGTGCTGAAAGATTTCTGTAAACATTCCTTCCCATAAAAATAGAAAAATCAAAGCCAAAGTTGTAATATAATTAAATTTTAAGGGACTCCCGAAAGGGAAATCCTTTATTTTCTTTCTTAGCCATGAAGTGATCCCCCTTTATTTGTAAGTTTTCAGTTTTCAGTTTGTAAATAAATGTTTTATAAGATTTCAATGTATATAAATTTTCCTCTTTTCATGTTTTATATTTTTGGTATGGTCATACACTATCTCATTACATACTAAGTATAGTATAAAAGCATTATTTAATTCGCAGTAACTTTACTGTATCTATGATATACTGATTCATATGTAAGTCCCGCCGAGGCTAAGAGAGCTGTTAGGGCAATTGGGTGAATCAGTTTATATAGGTATTCTTTCATAAGCGAATTAGATACAAGTTACTATATCTTAGATCTCACAACCCAGTTCTTCGGGTGTATCTCCAACCCAATCTAATATGGAGAGCGGTGGATATTCTCCAAAGAATATCGAAGGCACTTCTAGGCCCGTTAAGCTAGAAGCTAGTCCAGTACAACAGGTTACTGGTAAAGACTTCTCAAATCCTGGAATGGTTATGGGCTTACCAAAAGCTCAACAGACTCAGGAGGCTGTTGATCCTCCTACTTCTAGTCCATTTAGCCATCAGCAGGCTTATCCTGCTACTGACCCATATAAACCTCGCTGGGATACATTGGGCCAACCCAGTGGTAATTATAACTTTCTAGTAAATTATGCACCTACACCACCTGAAAATACTATAGAACACAAATATTCAGGTCCGAGTGAATTCATTGGTCTTAACCCAGATACTCAGCCCATACTATTAGATAAGGGAAAAAATCCTCTTAATTATCCTAGTCCAGACAGTCAGCCCATTAACGAAGAACTAGCTACCCAAGAAATTTTAGATCTTTTACAAAAAGCCCAAAAAGAAGTCCAGTTAAGACCTGTATCTCCACCTAGACTCACAAATCCGATAAAAGAACAAATAGCCCAAGCAGTTAAAGAGGCCCTAGCCCAAATACATAATACATCAATTGAAAGGCCCATGGGCTTACCAAAAGCTCAACAGACTCAGGAGGCTGTTGATCCTCCTACTTCTAGTCCATTTAGCCATCAGCAGGCTTATCCTGCTACTGACCCATATAAACCTCGATGGGATACATTGGGCCAACCCAGTGGTAATTATAACTTTCTAGTAAATTATGCACCTACACCACTTGAAAATACTATAGAACACAAATATTCAGTCCGGAGTGAATTCATTGGTCTTAGCCCAGATACTCAGCCCATACTATTAGATAAGGGAAAAAATCCTCTTAATTATCCTAGTCCAGACAGTCAGCCGATTAACGAAGAACTAGCTACCCAAGAAATTTTAGATCTTTTACAAAAAGCCCAAAAAGAAGTCCAGTTAAGACCTGTATCTCCACCTAGACTCACAAATCCGATAAAAGAACAAATAGCCCAAGCAGTTAAAGAGGCCCTAGCCCAAATACATAATACATCAGTTGAAAGGCCCAATTCATCTACCATACAGGACAAAAAACCCATAATAGAGGACGTGTCATCAGATAGCTCTGACAACATAGAAGATGACAACATATCAGACGGCCACTATTCAGCAGATACGATAGAAAGGCATAACTTTGATACGTAAGCCATGACGACAGAAGATTCTCAGACGACAACTTTTACTGTAGCATTTTACCAAAGGACGGAGAAATCATTACAAAAGGACGCACTATCAACAGTAACCTCCATTATCTAAACGCATTATCTGGACAGATGCGAAGTAAATTACAAACACAGTAGCTCCACTCTTAAGATGCTCCAGCCTTCCAAGGACGCGTGTAAAACAGGACCCCCTTCATTTATCATAAGAGCTCCCTTTCGTTTCTATTTAAAGGGGAATTTGCAGACAGAAGATCATCGAAGAAAAGAAAGAAAGAAGCATTCATTCTCTCAAGCAAACACAGAATGATTTCATGTGGCTGAAAGATTTCTGTAAACATTCCTCCCCGTAAAAATAGAAAAATCAAAGCCAAAGTTGTAATATAATTAAATTTTAAGGGACTCCCGAAAGGGAAATCCTTTATTTTCTTTCTTAGCCATGAAGTGATCCCCCTTTATTTGTAAGTTTTCAGTTTTCAGTTTGTAAATAAATGTTTTATAAGATTTCAATGTATATAAAATCAAAACTAGCAATATTGAAGCCACTAATAAAGATATGGAAGAATTCAAATTACATATAACAGAATTATTAAAATTAGGAGTTATTAGAAAATCTAGTAGTCAACATAGGTCAGCATTCATAGTTAATAATCATGCAGAACAAGTAAGAGGAAAAAGTAGGATGGTAATAAATTATAAAAGATTAAATGATAATACTTATGATGATGCTTATAATATACCCGATAAAACTGTACTAATTAATAAAATACAAAATTGTAAAGTATTTAGTAAATTTGATTTAAAGAGTGGATTATGGCAAGTAAAAATGCACCCTGAAAGTATAGAATGGATTGCATTCACTTGTCCTGAAGGACATTTTGAATGGTTAGTTATGCCATTTGGATTAAAAAATGCCCCTAGTATATTTCAAAGAAAAATGGAAAACATATTTAATAAACATAGTAAATTCGTTATTACCTACATAGATGACATTTTAGTATTTAGTAAAGATAAACGAGAACATAAGGGACACTTACAAATTATCTTTGCAGAATTCTTAAATCATGGATTAATAATTAGTAAAAAGAAAATGCAGCTTTTTAAAGAATATATAGACTTCCTAGGTGTAAAAATAGGAAATGGAAAAATAAAATTACAACCTCACATAGCTAAAAAGGCCCTAGATTTTCCAGATAAAATTGAAGAATTAAAAGAACTACAGAAATTTTTAGGATTAGTAAATTATGCAAGACCCTTTTTAAAAGACTTAGGTAAAATAGCAGGACCCTTATATTCAAAAACATCTACTAATGGACAAAGATATTTTAACTCAGAAGATATTAAATTAGTTCAACGAATTAAAGAGACAATAAAACAACTACCTGAGTTAGCATTACCTCTAGATACGGATTATCTTGTAATAGAAACCGATGGAAGTGAAAAAGGATGGGGAGCTATACTCCTTTGTAAACCAAACAAATATTCTCCCAAGACAACAGAACAAATTAGTAGATATGGAAGTGGGACATTTAAAGAAAAAAATACTTAGTAGCCTAGATGCAGAATTATTAGCCATAAGTTACGCTCTAGATACTTTTGAATTATTCATAATTTCAAAACCGAAATTACTTTAAGGACTGATTGAAGCCATAGTAAAGTATTATAATAATATTAATAGAAAGGAAGTAGTAGGCGTAGATGGATGACATTCCAAGATAGAATATTAAATACAGGAATAACTATAATTATAGAACATATAAAGGTAAAGATAATAAAGCGTGAGACATATTAAGTAGAATTATAACTCAAAGCGAGTTTTAATGAATAGACTTTACGAAGAAGAAAAAGCTCTCGAGCTCAACATAATAAAATCCTTAGTAGAAATTTCTGGGCCAGTAGATATCTTTATTATTTAGAAACAAAATTAGTGAACTATTTTCTAGGAAAAAGCGAGAGTGGGAACAAGGACAACCTAGCCGAGCTATTGAAGATGAATATTTTCCTTTAGAACAGCAAGTTAAAATAGCCAAAAAGATTATATCCTATGGAAACGAATATAAAGATTTAAACAGGTTGTTAACCACAACCGAATTAAACAATTTATTTCAAGATACTATTCCTTTTCTTTTTAGAGATTATTAGAATCTATTAATTTTTACAGGTACCAAATGAATGGTAACAATTGGGATTGTGGCTCATCAAGCCAAGTTGAAGAAGAAGACCCAGTAGAAAAGTTAGAAGAATTAGAACTTGAAATTAATCAGGAAATGTTCTCCGCTTTACACTTAAGAAGAAGAATTCTTATAAGTACTATAGATTATTTAAATGAAAGTATTCAACAATTACATAAGAAAATAGACCAAGATATAAAATCTAGCCATAATACTCTACCTCTAATTGTAGAATCTCTAGGAAGAAATAAAAAGCTTTCTATTTCTGTTAGTCATCAGATTCACCTTATTAATAAAGGTTTTAGGAAAAGAACATTATCCAGTAGTGAAATTTATTCTATTTTTACAGATAGACCTATATAAGAAGATATGTCCCAAGATAAGCAACAACAAGGTAAACAAAGTATGTCAGAACCTTATGATATCCCAGGTATACAAAATATTTTCGTTTTCCCAGATAATATACCTCTTCTACGACTATTAATAGACAAACAACATAGTTTACAACATGAACTTATTAATTTAAAGCTTAGTCTAGAAGTTTTTCTTAAAAACTGTAATAGCTTCATACAAAATAATATAGATAATCTACCTCAAGATATCATTAATATGCCACAAAATCCTCTACAATGGTCTAGGACATATCATCATATACTTCATGCTTACAAACAATATAACGACTATATAAATATTATAACTCTAGCAATAAATGATAATTTTATTACAAAATCTGATTTAGATTTAATAATAGCTACCAATCTTTATTCAAACCTTTAAATTATTTTTGTTTTGCGAGGACACGATGTGAATTATTCCCTTATAATTATCAGATGATTACCCAATTAATTAGAAAAAAATGTGAATATGAATTAGATTTATATAAAGAAAAAATTGAATTACATCTTTTTATAGGAATATTCAACCACTGCATAGCCAGAGGAGTACCTCCTCCTAATATAGTTAAACAATCCATCAAAGAATTTAGCAAAAAAATAATAACCCTTGAAAGAAATATTAAATTAATTGAAAATTGTTTCTGAAATTTTATTAGTCAACTACATTATCTTTATTTATTTAGCTAACCATATTCTAGCTAACCATTGATAGGAATTTTTCAAATAAACTTTGTAACTTATATATCAGGAAATGAGTCCACCACCTCCCAGACCTGGATTCCCACCAAACAGCAACTCCTTTGCTGGAGGAGAGATTCCACTTAGACCAGGACATCCATATAATCCAGATAAAGTAAGATTCGATAATTACGAGCTTATTAGTTATCCTAACAGTAATATTTCTTTTCAACCACAACCGCATATTTTAAGTTTATCTAAAGAAGAAAAATGTCTTTTAGATAATTTATGGATATGTTCTAACAAAAACCCTTTAGACAAAAAATATTTTCTCGCCTGCTTACGAGCACTTTCCGAACATTTTAATAATAATAAAAAGAAATATAACTATTATGTAGTTACTAAAGGAAAAACTACGAGGACTTTTCATTCATATATAGAAGTTATGGATAGCACACATGGTGTTAATTCACCTCAATACAAAGGCTTTAATGATTTCGAAGATGCTTTAAATTCAGCTAGGAATATTTTAGGAAAAAACTTTTATATTTCACCATCTCTTAGAAATTTTAAACCTCCCCAGTTAGAATATTACGTAACAAAGATCACGATAAAAATTTTATTTTGTGATCATTGCGAAAGTTTAAAGAAAAACTATACTATTTTAAATAATGATAATTTAAAATTACGTAAAGAGAGAGATATGTTAAATAAATATGTAAATTATCTTGGCGAGAAAAACTCAACAACGAGCTCTCACAACGATTCTTGGGTGTATCTCAACCCAATCTAATATGGAGAGCGGTGGATATTCTCCAAAGAATATCGAAGGCACTTCTAGGCCAGATTAAGCTAGAAGCTAGTCGATTACAACAGTTCTTGGTAAAGACTTCTCAAATCCTGGAATGGTTATGGGCTTACCAAAGCTCAGCAGACTTCGGAGGTGTTGATCCTCCTACTTCTAGTCCATTTAGCCATCAATGGGCTTATCACTGCTCTTGACCCATATAAACCTCGCTGGGATACATTGGGCCAACCCAGTGGTAATTATAACTTTCTAGTAAATTATGCACCTACACCACCTGAAAATACTATAGAACACAAATATTGATCAGGAGTGAATTCATTGGTCTTAGCCCAGATACTCAGCCCATACTATTAGATAAGGGAAAAATCCTCTTAATTATCCTAGTCCAGACAGTCAGCCCATTAACGAAGAACTAGCTACCAAAGAAATTTTAGATCTTTTACAAAAGCCCAAAAAGAAGTCGATTAAGACACGTATCTCCACCTAGACTCACAAATCCGATAAAGAACAAATAGCCCAAGCGGTTAAAGAGGCCCTAGCCCAAATACATAATACATCGGTTGAAAGGCCCAATTCATCTACCATACAGGACAAAAAACCCATAATAGAGGACGTGTCATCAGATAGCTCTGACAACAAAGAAGATGACAACATATCAGACGGCCACTATTGAGCCGATACGATAGAAAGGCATAACTTTGATACGTAAGCCATGACGACAGAAGATTCTCAGACGACAACTTTTACTGTAGCATTTTACCAAAGGACGGAGAAATCATTACAAAAGGACGCACTATCAACAGTAACCTCCATTATCTAAACGCATTATCACGGGCCAGATCACGAAGTAAATTACAAACCACGGTAGCTCCACTCTTAAGATGCTCCGACCTTCCAAGGACAGCGTGTAAGCAGGACCCCCTTCATTTATCATAAGAGCTCCCTTTCGTTTCTATTTAAAGGGGAATTTGCAGACAGAAGATCATCGAAGAAAAGAAAGAAAGAAGCATTCATTCTCTCAAGCAAACACAGAATGATTTCATGTGCTGAAAGATTTCTGTAAACATTCCTCCATAAAAATAGAAAAATCAAAGCCAAAGTTGTAATATAATTAAATTTTAAGGGACTCCCGAAAGGGAAATCCTTTATTTTCTTTCTTAGCCATGAAGTGATCCCCCTTTATTTGTAAGTTTTCAGTTTTCAGTTTGTAAATAAATGTTTTATAAGATTTCAATGTATATAAATTTTCCTCTTTTCATGTTTTATATTTTTGGTATGGTCATACACTATCTCATTCCATACTAAGTATAGTATAAAAGCATTATTTAATTATGATAACTTTCTTTGTATCTATGATATCTTGATTCATATGTAAGTCCCGCCGAGGCTAAGAGAGCTGTTAGGGCAATTGGGTGAATCAGTTTATATAGGTATTCTTTCATAAGCGAATTAGATAGAAGTTACTATATGTTAGATGATGAGATAGGAAGCAAAAATTTTGAAAATTTGTCCAACTTGGGCAAGATTCAAAACTTTTGATATTTTTCTCAGTGCAAAAATTTAACCAAACGTATTAGCCTAACCCGACGCTATACGTACATACGTAGCTCGATACGTATTGTGGGTTAAATTTTTAAAAAAAAAAAAAAAAAATTTGTTTTGGGGATCTACTAAAGGGTTAAGACTGAAATTGTGAAGGAGAGTACTGAGTAGGATTTACACACATCGAAGAACAACAACAAATCAGGTGGAGCTACTGTGTTTGTAATTTACTTCGCATCTGTCAAGATAATGCGTTTAGATAATGGAGGTTACTGTTGATAGTGCGTCCTTTTGTAATGATTTCTCCGTCCTTTGGTAAAATGCTACAATAAAAGTTGTCGTCTAAGAATCTTCTGTCGTCATGGCTTACGTATCAAAGCTATGCCTTTCTATCGTATCTGCTGAATAGTGGCCGTCTGATATGTTGTCATCTTCTATGTTGTCAGAGCTATCTGATGACACGTCCTCTATTATGGGTTTTTTGTCCTGTATGGTAGATGAATTGGGCCTTTCAACTGATGTATTATGTATTTGGGCTAGGGCCTCTTTAACTGCTTGGGCAATTTGTTCTTTTATCGGATTTGTGAGTCTTAACTGGACTTCTTTTTGGGCTTTTTGTAAAAGATCTAAAATTTCTTGGGTAGCTAGTTCTTCGTTAATGAAATTTATTATCTGGACTAGGATAATTAAGAGGATTTTCCTTATCTAATAGTATCAAATTTGAGTATCTGGGCTAAGACCAATGAATTCACTCAGACTGAATATTTGTGTTCTATAGTATTTTCAGGTGGTGTAGGTGCATAATTTACTAGAAAGTTATAATTACTACTGGGTTGGCCCAATGTATCCCAGCGAGGTTTATATGGGTCAGTAGCAGGATAAGCCTGCTGATGGCTAAATGGACTAGAAGTAGGAGGATCAACAGCCTCCTGAGTCTGTTGAGCTTTTGGTAAGCCCATAACCATTCCAGGATTTTAGAAGTCTTTACCAGTAACCTGTTGTACTGGACTAGCTTCTAGCTTAACGGGCCTAGAAGTCTGCTGATGGCTAAATGGACTAGAAGTAGGAGGATCAACAGCCTCCTGAGTCTGTTGAGCTTTTGGTAAGCCCATAACCATTCCAGGATTTGAGAAGTCTTTACCAGTAACCTATTGTACTGGACTAGCTTCTAGCTTAACGGGCCTAGAAGTGCCTTCGATATTCTTTGGAGAATATCCACCCCTCTCCATATTAGATTGGGTTGGAGATACACCCGAAGAACTGGGTTGTGAGAGCTTGTTGTTGAGTTTTTCTCGCTCAAGATAATTTACATATTTATTTAACATATCTCTCTCTTTACGTAATTTTAAATTATCATTATTTAAAATAGTATAGTTTTTCTTTAAACTTTCGCAATGATCACAAAATAAAATTTTTTTATCAGTATCTTTGTTCTGAGAATATTCTAACTGGGAGGTTAAAAATTTCTAAGAGATGGTGAAATATAAAAGTTTTCCTAAAATATTCCTATTTGAATTTAAAGCATCTTGAAATCATTAAAGCCTTTGTATTGAGGTGAATTAACACCATGTGTGCTATCCATAACTTCTATATATGAATGAAAAAGTCTGTAGTTTTCCTTTAGTAACTACATAATAGTTATATTTCTTTTATTATTATTAAAATGTTGAGAGAAAGTGCTAAGTAGCGAGCGAGAAAATATTTTTTTGTCTAAAGGGTTTTGTTAGAACATATCCATAAATTATCTAAAAGACATTTTCTTCTTTAGATAAACTTAAAATATGCGGTTGTGGTTGAAAAGAAATATTACTTGTTAGGATAACTAATAAGCTCGTAATTACGAATCTTACTTTATCTGGATTATATGGATGTCTGGTCTAAGTGGAATCTCTCCTAGACAAAGGAGTTCTTTGTTTGGTGGGAATCCAGTGCAGGAGGTGGTCGACTCATTTCACGATATATAAGTTAGAAAGTTTATTTGAAAAATTCCTATCAATGGTTAGCTAGAATATGGTTAGCTAAATAAATAAAGATAATGTAGTTCACTAATAAAATTCTTACGTAAACAATTTTCAATTAATTTAATATTTCTTTCAAGGGTTATTATTTTTGCTAAATTCTTTGATGGATTGTTTAACTATATTAGGAGGAGAGTACTCCTCTGGCTATCTGATGGTTGAATATTCCTATAAAAAGATGTAATTCAATTTTTCTTTATATAAATCTAATTCATATTCACATTTTTTCTAATTAATTGGGTAATCATCGGATAATTATAAGGGAATAATTAGTCATCGAGTCTGCAAAACAAAAATAATTTAAAGGTTTGAATAAAGATTGGTAGCTATTATTAAATCTAAATCAGATTTTGTAATAAAATTATCATTTATTGCTAGAGTTATAATATTTATATAGTCGTTATATTGTTTGTAAGCATGAAGTATATGATGATATGTCTAGACCATTGTAGAGGATTTTGTGGCATATTAATGATATCTTGAGGTAGATTATCTATATTATTTTGTATGAAGCTATTACAGTTTTTAAGAAAAACTTCTAGACTAAGCTTTAAATTAATAAGTTCATGTTGTAAACTATGTTGTTTGTCTATTAATAGTCGTAGAAGAGGTATATTATAAGGAAAAGGAAAATATTTTGTATACAGGATATCATAAGGTTACGACATACTTTGTTTACCTTGTTGTTGCTTATCTTGGGACATATCTTCTTATATAGGTCTATCTGTAAAAATAGAATAAATTTCACTCTTTGGATAATGTTCTTTTCCTAAAACCTTTATTAATAAGGTGAATCGATGACTAATGAAATAGAAAGCTTTTATTTCTTCCTAGAGATTCTAAAATTAGAGGTAGAGTATTATGGCTAGATTTTATATCTTGGTCTATTTTCTTATGTAATTGTTGAATACTTTCATTTAAATAATCTATAGTACTTATAAGAATTCTTCTTCTTAAGTGTAAAGCGGAGAACATTTCTGATTAATTTCAAGTTCTAATTCTTCTAACTTTTCTCTTTGGGTCTTCTTCTTCAACTTGGCTTGATGAGCCACAATCCCAATTGTTACCATTCATTTGGTACTGTAAAAATTAATAGATTCTAATAATCTCTAAAAAGAAAAGGAATAGTATCTTGAAATAAATTGTTTAATTAGGTTGTAGTTAACAACTTTGTTTAAATCTTTATATTCGTTTCCATAGGATATAATCTTTTGGCTATTTTAACTTCTTTGTTCTAAAGGAAAATATTCATCTTCAATAGCTCGGCTAGGTTGTCCTTGTTCCCAATTTCGTTTTTCCTAGAAAATAGTTCACTAATTTTTGTTTCTAAATAATAAAGATATCTCTTGGCTTTGTAAATTTCTACTAAGGATTTTATTATGTTGAGCTCTGAGAGCTTTTCTTCTTGAAAGTCTATTCATTAAAACTTCGTTTTGAGTTATAATTCTACTTAATATGTCTCTTTGCCTTATTATCTTTACCTTTTATATGTTCTATAATTATAGTTATTCACTTATTTAATATTCTATCTTGGAATGTCATCCATCTCGCCTACTACTTCCCTTTCTATTAATATTATTATAATACTTTACTATGGCCATAATCTGTCCTTAAAGTAATTTGGGTTTTGAAATTATGAATAATTCAAAAGTATCTAGGCGTAACTTATGGCTAATAATTGTGCATCTAGGCTACTAAGTATTTTTTCTTTAAATGTCCCACTTCCATATCTACTAATTTGTTCTGTTGTCTTGGGAGAATATTTGTTTGGTTTACAAAGGAGTATAGCTCCCCATCCTTTTTCACTTCCATCGGTTTCTATTACAAGATAATCCGTATCTAGAGGTAATGCTAACTCAGGTAGTTGTTTTATTGTCTCTTTAATTCGTTGAACTAATTTAACATCTTCTGAGTTGAAATATCTTTGTCCATTAGTAGATGTTTTTGAGTATAAAGGCCCTGCTATTTTTCCTAAGTCTTTTAAAAAGGGTCTAGCATAATTTACTAATCCTAAAAACTTTTGTAGTTCTTTTAATTCTTCAATTTTATCTGGAAAATCTAGGGCTTTTTTAGCTATGTGTGGTTGTAATTTTATTTTTCCATTTCCTATTTTTACACCAAGGAAGTCTATATATTCTTTAAAAAGCTGCATTTTCTTTTTACTAATTATTAATCCATGGTTTAAGAATGCAAAAGATAATTTGTAAGTGTCCCTTATGTTCTCGTTTATCTTTACTAAATACTAAAATGTCATCTATGTAGGTAATACTTGAATTTACTATGTTTATTAAATATGTTTTCCATTTTCTTTGAAATATACTAGGGGCATTTTTAATCTAAATGGCATAACTAACCATTCAAAATGTCCTTGAGGACAAGTGAATCTGATCCATTCTATACTTTCGAGTGCATTTTTACTTGCCAAAATCCACTCTTTAAATCAAATTTACTAAATACTTTACAATTTTGTATTTTATTAATTAGTACAGATTTTATCGGGTATATTATAAGCATCATCATAAGTATTATCATTTAATCTTTTTATAATTTATTACCATCCTACTTTTTCCTCTTACTTGTTGCATGATTATTAACTATGAATCTGTGACCTATGTTGACTACTAGATTTTCTAATAACTCCTAATTTTAATAATTACATTATGTGTAATTTGAATTCTTCCACATCTTTATTAGTGGCTTCAATATTGCTAGTTTTGATTATATAATCGGGGTTTTTATGGCTAATTTGCAAATGACTTTATCTTTTTCCCGATATTTAAAAGATTTTCTCCTATAATTTCTAACTTTTCTAACTTAGAGACTAACTGGTCAATACTTTCTTACATTTATTAAGTGTTGATAAGCTAATTCGGTGTTTAAAAATGTAAAGGTAGTTTTTATACCTAAAGTTTTAATATCTAGGGGTTAGTATCTAAGCTTTCTTTTTGATTAACTAATTGTGGGCATAATCTTCTTTACGGGCAAGGTTTTTCTATGGGGTTCCACCACGCTTCTCGAGCACTCGATGGAAAGGGTTGGGTGGTAATCGGAGAAAAAGGGAATGCTTTTGAAAGAGAATGTAATCTTTAGTTAAAATGGCACTGACCATTGTCTTTAAGGATAAAACTAAGTCCTATAATGAAATCGGCTCTGTATATGTAAAAGGTCTAACCCAAGTATCATCGATGGGTAAAGTATATTCTTTGCTATAGCCACAATTTGTCTGAAAACTAATTTTGGTAGTTATTGGTTGTTCTGTATATTGGAAATATTGGCCATCCATTTGTTGTGCTTTCATTGGTTGTCTTGCCTGTCTTATGTATTTTTCAGGTATGTATTTTTTATCAATTAAGCAACTAGTACATCCTGAATCTATTAATCCTAAACAATCTACATAATAATTATTTATTCTTAATCTACATTTTACTTTAATTGTAGTTAACTTGGTTGTATTACAGGTTGTTGGGATTAATTCATTATGAGTTTCTTCATTTGATTCAGTAAGAATTTGTTTTCCTTTATTTGTTTAGTCTTAAATAGTTGATCTTCTAATTCTTGTAATTCTATAGAGGCATTATCTGGACAGATGCGAAGTAAATTACAAACACAGTAGCTCCACTCTTAAGATGCTCCAGCCTTCCAAGGACGCGTGTAAAACAGGACCCCCTTCATTTATCATAAGAGCTCCCTTTCGTTTCTATTTAAAGGGGAATTTGCAGACAGAAGATCATCGAAGAAAAGAAAGAAAGAAGCATTCATTCTCTCAAGCAAACACAGAATGATTTCATGTGCTGAAAGATTTCTGTAAACATTCCTCCCCATAAAAATAGAAAAATCAAAGCCAAAGTTGTAATATAATTAAATTTTAAGGGACTCCCGAAAGGGAAATCCTTTATTTTCTTTCTTAGCCATGAAGTGATCCCCCTTTATTTGTAAGTTTTCAGTTTTCAGTTTGTAAATAAATGTTTTATAAGATTTCGATGTATATAAATTTTCCTCTTTTCATGTTTTATATTTTTGGTATGGTCATACACTATCTCATTACATACTAAGTATAGTATAAAAGCATTATTTAATTCGTGATAACTTTCTTGTATCTATGATATCTTGATTCATATGTAAGTCACTTGAGGCTAAGAGAACATTACGGCAATTGGGTGAATCAGTTTATATAGGTATTCTTTCATAAGCGAATTAGATACAAGTTACTATATCTTAGATGATGAGATAGGAAGCAAAAATTTTGAAAATTTGTCCAACTTGGGCAAGATTCAAAACTTTTGATGTTTTCTCGGTGCAAAAATTTAACCAAGCGTATTAGCCTAACGACGCTATCACATCACATACGTAGCTCGATCGTATTGTGGGTTAAATTTTAAAAAAAAAAAAAAAATTGTTTTGGGGATCTACTAAAGGGTTAAGACTGAAATTGTAAAGGAGAGTACTGAGTAGGATTTACACACATCGAAGAACAACAACAAATCAGGCAGTCTGCAACAAGCAAAGCAAGCAGGACCAATCAGGACGAACAAATCGAACAAATCAACAAATCAGGTACCCCCTCTCTAAATTGGTATCAGAGCAATAGTAATACGTACCCTGGAATTATCTAAAGCTGAAAGAAAAGTAGTATTAGGATTAGAATTAGAACAAGAAGGAAGTAGATTAAGTCAGGTTTAAAAAAGGAAAAATTATTTGTAATTTTGATAAAGATCACAAGCATAGTTTATATTCACAAGGCCCTAGTCAAAGCATATAATAGACTTACTCATCAATAGTTCTAATCATTTTCATAAAGAATAACGTCTTTAGAAGAAAAAATAATTAATCTAGGAATTCTTTTAGAAAAACTACATCATAATTTGGATTACATACAATCTCAAAATACTACTCTTTTAGAAAAGGATAGCTCTCATCCTACAAGAACTATAACCACTATTCAAGATACTTTACAAACTACTTGAGATAAATTTGCTAAAAAATTAGAAAAAGCGAGAAGAAGGAGGCGAATTTTATTGATTTAAAAACCATCTGAAAAAATAAAAATCTAACTTTAGACCCGGCCCAAACTAGCACCTCAACCTCAACCTCTACCTATCGGTTTATCCAATACTGAAAAGAAATATATCTGATTAGACTAAAATGGATATAGTCGAAACCAATAGACCGTCCACTAGTGCAGACCTCGTAATCTATTAGAAAAAGTCCTTAGTAAAAAGAAAAATATAATAATACTATAGAAGAAATAATTAATCCAGAATAAGATTTCCATAAATTTCAAACGGAAGGTTTACAATTACTAAAACCAGAGGTATTATATAATAAAGGACTGTTTGAATCTTCTACACAATTTTATAAACATAGCCAAGAAATGTCAATTCAATGTATAAAAAATCAACATAAAACTTTTAATATACTTTCAAAACAAGGAACAGATAAAATAATAAAACTTCATTATCAATTTATACATATAGGACTTATAGCTATAGGAATAAAAGGACAAATGAGAAAAAATTTAGGAAGTAAGGTATTGGTAACTATTTTTGACAGTAGAAGAACAAATATAGAGAAGAGCATGATAGCTAGCAGCGAGATAGATATGAATAATAAAATTTCTTGGGTAGCTAGTTCTTCGTTAATGGGCTGACTGTCTGGACTAGGATAATTAAGAGGATTTTTTCCCTTATCTAATAGTATGGGCTGAGTATCTGGGCTAAGACCAATGAATTCACTCCGGACTGAATATTTGTGTTCTATAGTATTTTCAGGTGGTGTAGGTGCATAATTTACTAGAAAGTTATAATTACCACTGGGTTGGCCCAATGTATCCCAGCGAGGTTTATATGGGTCAGTGGCAGGATAAGCTCTTGATGGCTAAATGGACTAGAAGTAGGAGGATCAGCGACCTCACGAGTGCTGAGCTTTTGGTAAGCCCATAACCATTCGAGGATTTGAGAAGTCTTTACGAACTGTTTGTTGTCTTGGACTAGCTTCTAGCTTAACGGGCCTAGAAGTGCCTTGATATTCTTTGGAGAATATCCACCCCTCTCCATATTAGATTGGGTTGGAGATACACCGAAGAAGCTGGGTTGTGAGAGCTTCGTTGTTGAGTTTTTCTCGCTCAAGATAATTTACATATTTATTTAACATATCTCTCTCTTACGTAATTTTAAATTATCATTATTTAAAATAGTATAGTTTTTCTTTAAACTTTCGCAATGATCACAAAATAAAATTTTTTTATCAGTATCTTTTGTTATAGAATATTCTAACTGGGGAGGTTAACCCATAATAGAGGACGTGTCATCAGATAGCTCTGACAACATAGAAGATGACAACATATCAGACGGCCACTATTCAGGCGAATCGATAGAAAGGCATAACTTTGATACGTAAGCCATGACGACAGAAGATTCTCAGACGACAACTTTTACTGTAGCATTTTACCAAAGGACGGAGAAATCATTACAAAAGGACGCACTATCAACAGTAACCTCCATTATCTAAACGCATTATCTGGACAGATGCGAAGTAAATTACAAACACAGTAGCTCCACTCTTAAGATGCTCCAGCCTTCCAAGGACGCGTGTAAAACAGGACCCCCTTCATTTATCATAAGAGCTCCCTTTCGTTTCTATTTAAAGGGGAATTTGCAGACCGAAGATCATCGAAGAAATTTTGTCCTAATTCTTGGTTAAATGTATTACCCGAAGTAGAAAGCAGATATGCATAATGTTTTAAAAAGTTTTTAACTTTTATTCCATCTGTCCAATTATAAAGGGTTAATTGTTCTAATTCTCTCATAGATTTTTTCTGAATTCCTAATTGTCCTTGATTAGGGTCTAAGCCTGTTATTATTCTTTGAAATTGTGTTAACAAAATTATAGGGGTTGAGTCCTGCTTCTAATAATTTCTCGTATTCCTCTACATGAGTTCTTGTTTATATGACTCCCACATAGCTTTAGCGCTTTCTCCTAAAAAGGTTTCTAAGTATCTATACATTTCATCGATTTTTAAATTATAATTTGTATCTCTAAATCGTCTAAAGTAATCTGAGATTATAGTATTTTTCCAAACTTCTAATACGTTCGTCAATTTTGAGGATCATGAATTTGTGATGTTTAGAATTTGGGCTTTTCCTTGACTTGGAATGTTATGGGTTGTTCTAAGGGTCTTTCTGCTCCTCGAGAAGCGTCTTGATATCTGAGGAGGTTCTTTGTACCTAGAGTAGGGTATTCTAGCAGGGGGTTGCCTATATCTCAAATAAATCCTCTGAGCTCTCCTTGATCAAAAGGGCTTTTGGCCAAAAATAGGTATTTTGTTGGGTGATTACAGGGGGGTGAGGGTATTTTTCTTCTCCTACAAACTCTTTATGTAAGCTACTTGTTTCTGATATAGGTTCGTCTATTTCTATTATAACTATATTTCCTATGTCGTCATATTGTAGATATTCATTTTCTTTTATTTGTTTAGTCTTAAATAGTTGATCTTCTAATTCTTGTAATTCTATAGAGGAAAGATTTATTCCTAGCTCTTTTGGGTATAAAATTTTTAAATCTGAACTAACTACTGAGTGTACTAATGTGCTTTCTGTATCATCTTCAGCTTCTGTTTCTATATTAGGTACGGTAGTATAATTAGTAAATCTTAAGCTAGTCCTTCCATATTTATTAGTATAGGTAATAGCATCTTGAGGAGCTATAGATGAATTTTTTGCTTCTAAAAATTTTCCTATATCCCAATCTAGTCCTGCTAATTCGTCACTACTATATTCTACGGGTTTTACCATATTAATACCTTTACTACTTACTAATTCTACTGCCTTTTTAGTATAAATTCTATATTTATTACTTGATGTTTTCGAGCATCTTCCTAATACTCCTATTGCTAATATTAAGTTTTCTCCTGATTCTACGTCTTCATATCCTTTAGTTTGTATTCCTATTTTTATATGTTTAGTAAAATCATTTATATTAATAGTTATATCTGGACTACAGTATATTAATCCCTTATTATTATTCATATCTATCTTGCTGCTAGCTATCATGCTCTTCTCTATATTTGTTCTTCTACTGTCAAAAATAGTTACCAATACCTTACTTCCTAAATTTTTTCTCATTTGTCCTTTTATTCCTATAGCTATAAGTCCTATATGTATAAATTGATAATGAAGTTTTATTATTTTATCTGTTCCTTGTTTTGAAAGTATATTAAAAGTTTTATGTTGATTTTTTATACATTGAATTGACATTTCTTGGCTATGTTTATAAAATTGTGTAGAAGATTCAAACAGTCCTTTATTATATAATACCTCTGGTTTTAGTAATTGTAAACCTTCCGTTTGAAATTTATGGAAATCTTGTTCTGGATTAATTATTTCTTCTATAGTATTATTATATTTTTCTTTTTACTAAGGACTTTTCTAATAGATTACAGTGCGGCACTAGTGGACGGTCTATTGGTTTCGACTATATCCATTTTAGTCAGAATCTGTATATATTTCTTTTCTGTATTGGATAAACTGATAGGTAGAGGTTGAGGTTGAGGTGCTAGTTTGGGCTCGGTCTAAAGTTAGATTTTTATTTTTTTACATTATGGTTTTTAAATCAGAATAAAATTAGCCTCTCCTTCTTGCTTTTTTCTAATTTTTAGCAAATTTATCTAAAGTAGTTTGTAAAGTATCTTGAATAGTGGTTATAGTTCTTGTAGGATGAGAGCTATCCTTTTCTAAAAGAGTAGTATTTTGAGATTGTATGTAATCCAAATTATGATGTAATTTTTCTAAAAGAATTCCTAGATTAATTATTTTTTCTTCTAAAGACGTTATTCTTTTATGAAAATGATTAGAACTATTGATGAGTAAGTCTATTATGGCGTTTTGACTAGGGTCTTGTGAATATAAACTATGCTTGTGATCTTTATCAAAATTACAAATAATTTTTCCTTTTTCAGAAACTGGACTTAAATCTACTTCCTTCTTGTTCTAATTCTAATCCTAATACTACTTTTCTTTCAGCTTTAGATAATTCCAGGGTACGTATTACTATTGCTCTGATACCAATTTAGAGAGGGGGGGTACCTGATTTGTTGATTTGTTCGATTTGTTCGTCCTGATTGGTCCTGCTTGCTTTGCTTGTTGCATTTGATTCGTTGTTGTTCTTTGATGTGTGTAAATCCTACTCAGTACTCTTCTTTACAATTTCAGTCTTAACCCTATAGTAGATCCCCAAAACATTTTTTTTTTTTTAAATTTAACCCACAATACGTATCGAGCTACGTATGTACGTATAGCGTCGGGTTAGGCTAATACGTTTGGTTAAATTTTTGCCTTTGAGAAAAACATCAAAGTTTTGAATCTTGCCCAAGTTGGACAAATTTTCAAAATTTTTGCTTCCTATCTCATCATCTAAGATATAGTAACTTGTATCTAATTAAACACGAAAGAATACCTATATAAAGCTGATTCACCCAATTGCCCTACTTGACTCTCTTAGCCTCATTGGGACTTACATATGAATCAAGATATCATAGATCGATGAAAGTTCTTGCGAATTAAATAATGCTTTTATACTATACTTAGTATGTAATGAGATAGTGTATGACCATACCAAAAATATAAAACATGAAAAGAGGAAAATTTATATACATTGAAATCTTATAAAACATTTATTTACAAGCTGGCGAAAACTTACAAATAAAGGGGATCACTTCATGGCTAAGAAAGAAAATAAAGGATTTCCCTTTAGAGTCCCTTAAAATTTAATTATATTACAACTTTGGCTTTGATTTTTCTATTTTTATGGGAAGGAATGTTTACGTAAATCTTTCAAAGCACATGAAATCATTACGTGTTTGCTTGAGAGAATGAATGCTTCTTTCTTTCTTTTCTTCGATGATCTTATGCGCAAATTCCCTTTAAATAGAAGCGAAGGGAGCTCTTATGATAAATGAAGGGTCTGCTTTTACACGCGTCCTTGGAAGGTGGAGCATCTTAAGAGTGGAGCTACTGTGTTTGTAATTTACTTCGCATCTGTCCAGATAATGCGTTTAGATAATGGAGGTTACTGTTGATAGTGCGTCCTTTTGTAATGATTTCTCCGTCCTTTGGTAAAATGCTTCTGATAAAGTTGTCGTCTCGAGAATCTTACATCGTCATGGCTACGTATCAAAGTTATGCCTTTCTATAAATGTCTCTTTGAATAGTGGCCGTCTGATATGTTGTCATCTTCTATGTTGTCGAGCTATCCGATGACACGTCCTCTATTATGGGTTTTTTGTCCTGTATGGTAGATGAATTGGGCCTTTCAACTGATGTATTATGTATTTGGGCTAGGGCCTCTTTAACTGCTTGGGCTATTTGTTCTTTTATCGGATTTGTGAGTCTAGGTGGAGATACAGGTCTTAACTGGACTTCTTTTTGGGCTTTTTGTAAAAGATCTAAAATTTCTTGGGTAGCTAGTTCTTCGTTAATGGGCTGACTGTCTGGACTAGGATAATTAAGAGGATTTTTTCCCTTATCTAATAGTATGGGCTGAGTATCTGGGCTAAGACCAATGAATTCACTCCGGACTGAATATTTGTGTTTTATAGTATTTTCAGGTGGTGTAGGTGCATAATTTACTAGAAAGTTATAATTACCACTGGGTTGGCCCAATGTATCCCAGCGAGGTTAATATGGGTCAGTAGCAGGATAAGCCTGCTGATGGCTAAATGGACTAGAAGTAGGAGGATTGTGATGGACTGTAATGGAACTTCAATGCAATGTCATGGGTTAAGAAAAGGTTGTAATGGAACGACAGACCCGATTAAGAAGGAATTGACCTATGTTGTGCTAGATATTCCGAGATTCTTGAGTGTAAAGGATGAAAGACAAGATGAGTAAGGATATTAACGAATATAAGTTAGTGTGTGATATTAATTGATCACGGATATTGTTGATGTGATTTTTGTGCACTCGAGATGAGATTATTGGATTACATTATTATGAAGTTTTAACATAATAGAAGATTTTATCTTATCGCCTATGTTTTGGGTCGTGAATATGCTACTTTATCCTCAAGGTAAAGTTTGTGAGTTCTATACTTGCATGTTATAGTATCCTCAATGGGAAACCATTTGAGATCAAAGGTTATAAATTGAGGATAAATGGTAAAAGTTATGTATTGGGGTTATCTTGCTATGGAATTACCAATAAATGTTAGGATTCTCGATTTAAACTTATTTTATTGTCAGATTTGAAAAAGTTGATTAGTGGTGAAGAAGTTTAGATCGTATGAATTGAAGTTAGATGCATCTATTGACCGATAGGTGACTACAAGATGTATTTATTCTGAAATTTGGGTGGCATGTTTATATATTATGTGGGGAACTTCTAATGCCAAAGTTTGACGAATTTTGCTAGATTGAGTTTGGGAGAAATTTTGAAGAATTCATATATAATTTTTATGAAATGAGTTTTGAGGATATCAGATTTGGATTTAGAGGATTAACTATATAAAATGTGATTGTATGATGATTTTGATTTTAAGGATGTAGCGCGATTTCGAGAGTGTGATTGATTTTAAAATCTATTTGGATTTTTGGGACTCGAGGATTTGAAATGTGAGGTCAAATGTTGTACGGTTGGAGGAATTGCCTGAGAAAGGTTTCATCCGACTAAGTGTGTTTCCATGGGGAGCACATGTATTTGTTAAGGAGAAGGATGACGATATGAGGATGTGCATTGATTATAGGAAACTCTACAAGTTGATAATAAAGAATAAGTACCCGCTACCCAGCATTGACGATTTGTTTGATCAGTTGAAGGGTGCTTCGGTTTTCTGGAAGGTCGATTTGAAATCAGGGTGACACCAGTTGAAGGTCAAGCGGACAGATATACCAAAGACAGTATTCAGGACACGATAGGGGCTATGTGTTTACAGTGATTCCCTTTGGTCTCATGAATGAAGCTACAGTGTTCATCGATTTAATGAATTGAGCTTTTTAGAAGTATTTGGACAATTTCGTCATCGTGTTTATTGATGACATATTGATCTATTAAAGGGATTCTGATCGGCATGGGGATCGGAACGTTTGAGAATTGTACTTGATGTATTGATGAGAGAGTCGTTCTTGAGAACATTCAAGCCATACATGATGTAAATGAGAATATTTTAATGCAAGCTCACGAAACCATGTCCAAGTTTTCAATCGACTTTTACCATCCTCTCCAGGTTGATCAATCATTTATTTTCGAAATTTCTGAAGTTGCGATTGATTCAAAACACATTTATTATTGCGAAAGAGATAGGGTTCAATTTCGAAAAATCGTGTTCAACATTGAGATTATTATTATAAGGCTGTGTTAGAATTTTTATTGAATTTCTAGTTTGATAAGTGAGAATGTTTTGAGCATAAGTAAAGGCAACAGTATGACGTTTTCTTTGGCTTTCCATTGAGGATGGAATGTTATTTAAATGTCTTGTGTTTAAATAATGTGTCCCATTGTGAGAAGAATAAAAAAAAAAGAAAATTTTAAAACTTTTGCTTTTTCAAACAAATTCTTGTGAAGAAACAATTTGACAAAATTTTGTTTTCTATTGAAACTCTTGAGTTCAAATTAATGAATGTTCCATCGATTTTTCACAAAATTACTTCCACTTCTATCGAGAGATGACTATTGGATTGGGTGACAATCACATTTCAAGGGATTTTGATAGTGGAGGATATATTCAGGGAAAATATTTGTGGCTCATACATAGTTGGAACATGACGAGTCATAATGATTTTGGAATTCGAGAATTGAAAACTTGGGAAGAAAAGAAAGGGTTACGATTATGATATTGTTGCCAAATTTCCTTGGGTTGTACTATTTGTAATTCAAATAAATTTACATAGATGATAACGAGGTCCTTTCGGTTATTACGGACTAACTATGAGGTATATACTCGATTATTGTTATTTAAGTGATAACGTATGCGATGTTATTAAGGCTTTGCTATGAGGAGCACGATATGTTATGCTCGAAAGGAGATTGATATTTTTAGTTAAGTAGAAAGGGTCACTTGAGTACAAATCGCAAAGATAATATTGTTTTCAAAAGAGATTACTATGGATTTCGTGACGGCTCTACCAAGATCCTCGAGAGGACATGTGCCGTATGGGTGATTGTGGATCGACTTACGAAATCTGAACACTTTCTACCAGTTAGGATGACTCTCAGCATCGACTAGTTGGCACAGTTATATATTAGAGAGATTGTTCGACTACATGGGGTACCTGTGTCCATTGTTTCAGATCGAGATCCGAGGTTCACCTCGAGATTTTGGGAGAGTTTACAGACGGCTATGGGCACGAAGCTTAGATTCAGTACCGCTTACCATCCCCAGACGGATGGTCAATCTGAGCGTACCATTCAGATATTGGAGGATATGTTGAGAGCATGTGTTTTAGACTTAGCCGGAGGTTGGGAAACTCATTTTCCACTTATAGAGTTTGCCTACAACAACAGTTTCCAGGCTACGATTGGGATGGCGCCTTATGAGGCATTGTATGGGCGACGGTGTTGATCGCAAATCTATTGGGATGAAGTTGGAGAGAGGGGGATGTTGGGACCAGAAATGGTAGAGAAAATTGTTGAGTCTATAGAGAAGATCAGAGTGAGGATCAAAGCAGCTCAAGATAGACAGAAGAGCTACGCCGATAAAAGGAGAAAGGACTTGAAGTTTGAGATTGGAGAGAAAATATTTCTCAAGGTGTCTCCAATGAAGGGCACCATACGTTTTGGGAAGAAAGGGAAGTTGAGACCACGGTTCGTTGGACCGTTCGAGATACTAGAAGAAATTGGGACAGTAGCTTATCGCTTGGCTTTTCCACCCGAACTTTCATCGGTGCATAACGTATTTCACGTCTCACAGTTGAGGAAGTATGTCCATGATCCAAGTCATGTGGTGAACTTTCAATCTTTGGGTATTCAGAAGGATTTTTCATATCAAGAGACACCGTAACTATCATAGATCGAAAGATCCATGTCTTGAGAAATAGAGGAGTTCCTCTCATTAAGATTCGGTGAAATAGTCATGGTAAGGATGAGGCAACATGGGAGAAAGAAGAAGAAATCCTATCCATATACCCACACATTATAGATCAAGTAAGTTTATATTTCAAGTAAGTTTAAATTTCGATGACGAAATTATTTTAAGAGGGTAAGGTTGTAGTGACCGGAAAATTCTTCTTAAATAAATATATTTAATTAAATAAAATTTCGAATGTGTCGCTACGACTTTACTTATAAGATTTATATCGTGTACACTCGTCTAGTCGAAATTTACATTATTTATTGTATATTTAATTATTTATAAAAAAAATTTATTTATTTTCAAAAATTTACAATTGAGGACCAAACTTTAGAAATTATTCGTTTTAGTTCATAAAATTTAGTTTTATTCAATAACGATCCAATTGTTACCCTAAGCCCAATTATAGGCCCATCTAAAGTCCACTTTTAATGCTTGTCCAATATGAAAGCCCATTTGGAATGGTAACCCTAATTTTGTCCTCTTTATATAAGTTTAGGGTTGATTTTAGAACCCAAGCCTCATTACTTCCTCATCTCTCTCCCTTCTTCCTCTCTTGTGATGACCTCTATTTGGTTCTAATAAGGTAATCTTTCTCCACTCTTATCCTTTTCTATCCTAATATAGGTTGTTTGAGAATAAGTAATTGAAGTTTTATGGATTTATTGAGACTTTGGTGGTTGGGGAAAAGTAATTTACTTGATACTTTGAGTTGGGCATGAGGTCTTGTTATGGGATGAGATTAAGACGACTTGGTATCTACCAAGCTCCCATAGTGTTTGATGAATTGCTTGAAAGAAAAACCAATGTATTTTGCACCTGTGACTTTTTCCAACTTCTGCACTCAACTTTGAAAGGCCATAACTTTTAGTATAGATGACATTTCTAGGTGATTCAAATTGGGAAATTATCCCTCATGAGTTACCTATCATTTATGACATCATTTGGAGCCTCGTAGGATATTTTATGATACTTTTTGTGAAACTGGGCAGATTTCACCCGAGAACAAGGTATTGTCCGTTTAGGAATTAGAATTTGATGATCCTGCGCTTTGATTTGGGAGTTATTCCCATTCTTGCCGAGAAGAGAGTTTGGAGAGGACCGAGACACCAGTTGCAATTCCATCCTTCAATTTCTTTTTCCTATTTAATTTAACCCCCAAACTTTAATTGCATATTAGTCCCTCATGTTTTAAAAATCTTCTAATTGAGCCCAAAATATTTTTAGTTCACTTTTATTGCATAATGGGTCCTCAAACTATTAAATTCTTTCAAATTGACTCCCAAAGTTTTATATTCTTTCTATTTTGGTCCACAAACTTTTATATTACTTATAGATACTTTATATTTAAGAATATTAACATAAATTAAACTCATTATTGACTAGACGAGGCGTACGAACAGTTAGAGGACTGATTTTCACCGCTTAGTAGGCTCAAAACTTGAGAGATACTTCAGGTAGACTCAAAAGACTCACTTTTATTTATCGCGCAATTATAGTTAATAATCTGTACTATATGAGTGCCTTTAGTATGTAATAGACTTGCCTTCGGGCCCAGAGTTACCTTCGGGTAAAAGACTTGCCTTCGGGCCTAGAGTTACCTTCGGGTAAAAGACTTGCCTTCGGGCCCAGAGTTGCATTTGGGCAAATTACTTGCCTTCGGGCCTAGAGCTGCCTTCGGGCCCACAGTCACTTTTGGGTATTATATTACAGAGGTTACATATCTATTTGCCTTATATATTTGTATAGATGATTAACTTGCGAGAGCCTACTGAGTATTATTTAAATACTCACGCCTTTCATTCTTCTTACAGATTGAGGAGTCCGGAGGCGTGGCGAGTCGTGGGAGCTCTATCTAAGCTTATTAAATAAGATATGTCTTTTCCATTGTTATTCGAGTAAACTGTTGTATTGGATTATGTCGTTTCAAACCTTTTGAAGTACTTAGCTCTTAAGTTAGACATTTTGAACGATTAGAGATCAAATAATTATAAGATACTCTATATGGTTGCTATTTAAACTGAATTTCCGCATCTTAATTATATTTTTATATAAACTTCCGCATTTTTTTAATATTTGTCATATTTCCGTATTTAATATTATATATATATATATATATATATATATATAGTTTTAGAAAAAGAACTAACGTTTCGAGTTCTTCAAATTCGGGGCGTTACACAAACCCATCCATATTTTCAAATTATGAATATTAAAGCATTATGTATTGAGAAATAAATCATGCAAATACAATCATTTGTCATACTACATAATTCGTCACTGCATGCCTTATTAAACTTGCACGTTATGCCTTTCAACACTATAAATTAGTGAAGACTTCTTTGTACGCAACATTTGCAGTTGTATTGGTAGGCCAACCATCATCATCACATATCACAAATTTCAAACCCCTCCTATTTGTCACCCGAGAGACCGCATGTAATACCCCGTCCGTTTATGCATGTAATTGATGATGTTATATATGATCGTGAGGTGGTGAATATGTGTTTGGACCCTTGGTGACTTCGTGGTGATGCTATGTACGGTATTAAGTGTCGAAACGGCCTCCCGAGCGGGTAACGAGGCCGCTACAAAATTCTGCAGGATCGAGATTTACGGCCGTAAGTTTATGGTTTACGGCCGTAATTATCGGGTTACGGCCGTAAGTATGATAGTTACGGCCGTAATTTGTAGAAAGAGGAAATGTGCCAAATTTTACAAAGAGGGAAATTACGGCGGATTACATGGGTTACGGCCGTATTATATGTGTTACGGCCGTAAGGTTTATGGGTTTACGCCGTAATTCTTGAAGGGTGAGATGCATGGATTTACAGAGACTTTATTACGGTCGTATGGTATTTTAGTACGGCCGTATCATAAGGTTACGGCCATAAGGTTTATGGGTTACGGCCGTAAATTTGGAAGTTACGGCCGTAAAATAGCAAGTTACGGCCGTAATTTTAAGTCGGCACAAACTGTTGGATTGGGTTTTAACACGTTGGCTTGGGGTTTTTCCATCATTTTCGACCCCCAACTCCCCAAAACCCTAGAGAACAAGTTCAAGTGTGATTTTAAGACTTTGGCTTGGTATTTGGCTTGTGGATCATTGCTCCAATCCTAGTTACAACCTTGGAATCAAGAGGAAGGAAGGAAGAGAAGAGGGAAGGGAGAAGAGGAATCATCCAACCAATCTCCTAGCTTGAATTCTTATCTTTTGAGGTAGGTTTGAGAAAGAATATCTATGTAGGAGGTAAGTGGAGACATGAATGATCCTTAGATAGCTATGTATGCAAGTTTCTTTGGCTAATTTCCTAGTTTTGGTGAAGTATGACATGATTAGCTTGCTATGGTGATTTTCTAGGGTTAGGTGCTTCCTAGCCTTGGTTTATGATATGCTTATGTTGTTGCCAAATGCTATGATATGAATGTCTCGTCCATGTGCACTCATATGTCATGCGTGTTTGGATTGGATTGCCTATCATGTGTTGCGTCAATGTTATGTTTTCGGCCAAATATGAGGGACCTATGCCCCAACGAATGATACATCGGTCGAATGGGGGACCTACGCCCCAATAACCGATAGTATGGCCTCACGGGGGACCTACGCCCCGATGATGTTACGAGGCCGGCCAAATGTTATAACGGCGCCAATGCTAACACATGATTCGCAATGGGCCCGAAAGTAACATGTGATGTTCATGTGCATTGTGTCTCTTCCTACTGAGTCATTACGACTCACGTGTGCCCTTTTCTATGTTTAGATGATGCTGCGAGTAGGAACCAAGCTGGAGGTGGCGTAGGATCCTCTCATGCATGAGCTTGTCGACGTGTAGAAGTGGGAAGGAAAAAGATTTTGGGGTCATGTGTGTATAAGATCACTCTTTTGTAATCTCTTTTGTAATATAACTTTTGGAGCTATCACGTTAGATATAGATATGCAAATTATCGTTTTTGGGTTTTCGGGAAACGTTTGCAAATGTGTTAGCGCGGTGACGTCACGCAGGTAACGCCCTTCCTAGTACGATCTGCATTTATGCGTCTTTGGGTGTATTCTGGCGGTGGTATCAGAGCAATTACTTCCCCAATTTCCGCACGTTGAAATTTCTATGCCCCTCCAAGGTATTGTATATGTTATATGAGTTTGCATGTGACTGAGTTGCTTTGCGTTCTGCCTAGGATATGATGTTATGGGAGTTATATGTTAGGGTTGGATAATCGATGCGGTATTTTCCTTTTGTCTTCTGGATGATAGATGGCCGATGATCAGGCAGCTACTATACAGCGGCTTACGCGATTTGTTTAGCAGCAATCGCAGATGATGCAACAGATGATGCAGAATTCGAATAACCACAGTGCTGGTGGTAGCAATACGGTGGCTACTTCCGGAGGGGATAAGGCAAAGGAAGATCGGGATAGGGAGATGGCTACAGATCGGTTCCGACGGTTGAACCCTCCAGTATTTGAGGATGCTAGGGACCCTATTGATGCTGAGAACTGCCAGCATTTATTGAGAGGATGTTTGAGTATGCACATATTCCCGATTCTGAGTAGGTGAACTGTGCTACTTTTATGCTTAGGGGTTCGGCCGGGTTTTGGTGGGACTTGATCAAGAAGGAAGAGACGGTGGATGGTGCGATATGGGTAGTGACTTGGGTTGACTTTTGTACGCGTTTTCGTGCCAAGTATTTCTCGAGGTCGCGCGAAGAATGAGAAAGCGAATGAGTTTATTGATTGCGGCGAGGGAATATGGCGGTGATGGCTTATGGGAAGAAGTTTGAGGAGTTAGCTCGTTTTGCTACTTATATGGTTGATACGCCTAGCCGGAAGATAGCTCGGTTTGTTGCGGGACTGAAACCGGAGTTGACTCGTGATGTTCAGTTGGCTAGTGTTTCGACCACGAGTTATGCGGAGACATTGGAACGAGCTTATGTGGCCGAGAAGGCGGAAGCTAGAATTGTGCAAGCTCGTCTAGGTCGAGGCCAACCAATTCAGGCGGCTCAATCGACCCAAGGCTCGGCTCAATCTGCTCAAGGTTCTTCGGCTGGTAACCGTGGATGCGATTCACACTTTCGGGGCCGTGGCAGGGGTTCGAATTGCAGTTCGACCTATAAGAGGCCTGCGGATACTACTTCTTCGTCTGAATCTTCGGCGAAGAAGGGACCGGGCTCTCCATCCCCAACGCAGTGCTCGACATGTGGGAAGGTTCATACGGGGCGATGTTATTTTGGTACGGACCGATGTTACGGATGTGGGAAGGAAGGGCATATTGTCAAGAAATTGCCCGGAGGCGAAGAAGCAAGCACCACAGTCTCAGGCGCGACCGGCAGGATGGGTTTTTTCTATAGCTCAATCCGATGTTCCGGAGAGAGCTGATGTGATTGCAGGTACCGTTTATATTTCTACTATTCCTGCATATGCATTGTTTGATTCTGGAGCTATGCATTCATTCATATCCATGTCGTATGCCCGTCGGTTAGTAATGAGTCCGATACCTTTACGGTTTCCTATGGATGTTATTGGACCTACGAGGGTTGAATCGAGTCTTATTTGTGTGGTATTATCCGTCTGTTATGGTGCAAGTTAGGGAGTGTGAGACGTTAGCTAATCTCATTGCCTTGGAAGTTAAAGATTTTGATGTTATTTTCGGGATGGATTGGCTAACGCAACATGGTATAGTTTTGGATTGTTCTAAGCGTGCTCTTAAGTTTCCAGATGGTGAGGTTGTTTCATTCCCTAGGTTGGAACGGTCGACTAGGGTTGTTATCTCCTCGATGAAGGCTCGGAAACTCATCGAGCATGGGTGTAGTGCATACGTGGTGAGGATGTGTAGTATGGATACGAAGGAAGTTAAGATACCCTCATCGGTTCGGTGGTATGTGAGTTTCTTGATGTCTTCCCGAAGCGATCTTGAAGGGTTACCACCAACCCGAGAAGTAGAGTTCCCTATTGAAGTTGTCTAGGGAACTCTGATCTCTAAGACTCCGTATCGTATGGCTCCAGTCGAGTTGAAAGAACTCCGAACGCAATTGGATGATTTGATGCAGAAAGGATTCATTCGACCGAGTACTTCGCCTTGGGGTGTTCCGGTCTTGTTTGTTAAGAAAAAGGACGGCTCGATGCGGACTTTGTATGGATTACGGGAGTTGAACAAGGTGACGATCAAGAATAAGTACCCGTTACCCGTATTGATGAGTTATTGGATCAACCGGGATTCGGCGGTTTACTCGAAGATTGACTTACGGTCAGGGTATCATCGGTGAAGGTTAAGGAAGATGATATTTCAAAGTCGGCGTTTAGTACTCGATATGGACACTTTGAGTTTCTCGTTATGCCCTTTGGAGTGACGAATGCCGGCTTTTTATGGATCTCATGAATCGGGTCTTCAAGCCGCATTTAGACAAGTTTGTAATTGTCTTCATTGACGATATCTTGATCTACTCCAAGACTCGAGAGGAGCACGAGCAGTATCTTCGGATTGTTTTACAAACACTTCGGGAAGAGAAGCTGTATGCGAAGTTTTCAAAGTGTGATTTTTGGGTGGAACAAGTGGTGTTTCTTTGTCATGTCGTGAGAAAGGAAGGCATTTCTGTAGACCCTAGTAAGATTGACGCGGTGCTCCAGTGGCCACAACCGACTACTCCCACTGAAGTATGAAGTTTTGTGGGCTTAGCAGGATACTACCGTCGTTTTGTGAAGGATTTCGCTAAGCTTGCGGTGCCCCTTACACACCTAACTCGAAAGAATGTACCTTTCCGGTGGACGGACGAGTGTGAACGTAGTTTTCAGGAGTTGAAGACTCGTCTCACAACGGCACCAGTGTTAGCAATCCCGGATGGCGTTAGTGTGTTTACGCTTTACAGTGATGCTTCTTATCAAGGACTCGGGTGTGTATTGATGCAGAATGAGAAAGTGATTGCGTATGCTTCCCGCCAACTGAAGAGTTATGAGCGAAATTATCCTACGCACGATTTGGAGCTAGCCGCGATCGTGTTTGCTTTGAAGATTTGGCGACATTATCTTTATGGGGTGAAGTGTGAGATTTATACGGACCACAAGAGTTTGAAGTACTTCTTCACCCAGAAAGATCTCAACATGCGCCAACGCCGTTGGTTAGAGTTGGTGAAGGATTATGATTGTTCGATTCAATACCATCCCGGGAAAGCTAATGTGGTAGCCGACGCTTTAAGTCGGAAAGAGCCGAAACGATGACCTCGAGAGTTGCAACGAGAGATGGAGAAGTTCGATCTAGAGATCTTGGAACAAGAAGGAACCCGATTGGCGGCCATGACTCTTCGATCGACGTTGCTTGATCGGATTAAGGATGGGCAAGAAACTGATGATTGGGCAATCAAAAGGAAGAAACGACTCACTGAGAAGCCAAGACCGTAATATCAAGTCTTTGAATGGATTCATGAAATACAAAGACCGGTATTATGTCCCGATGACCGATAGTCTCCGACGAGAGATTTGTGACGAGGCACATATGACGCCATATACACTTCATCCCGGCTCCACCAAGATGTATATGGAGATTCGGATGCTTTATTGGTGGCCCGGAATGAAACGAGACATTGCGACGTTTGTGGCAAAGTGTTTGACTTGCCAACAAGTGAAAGCCGAACATCAAACAAAGACCAGTAGGAACTCTCCAACCACTTCCAATTCCCGAATGGAAATGGAATGACATCACGATGGACTTCGTGAGTGGGTTTCCACGGACGAGTAAAGGATTTGATGCTATATGGGTTATCGTCGATCGACTCACAAAGTATGCTCATTTCTTGCCCATGAATATGACGTTTAAGATGGAGCAGTTAGCTCGACTCTATGTACAAGAGATTGTTCGGTTACATGGCGTGCCAGCTACAGTTACTTCGGATCGTGACCCGAGGTACTTGTCTCATTTCTGGAAGGAGTTGCAGATGGTGTTAGGGATGAAACTTCAATTCAGTACGGCGTTTCATCCCCAAACGGATGGACAATCGGAGAGGACGATCGAAACGTTAGAAGATATGTTGCGTTCTTGTGCCTTGGAATTTTCACAGGTTTGGGATCGTTACCTCCCGTTGATCGAATTTGCATACAACAACAGTCACCACACTTCCATTGGGATGCCCCCGTACGAAGCGTTGTATGGACGAAAGTGTAGGTCACCGTTACATTGGGACGAGATCGGCGAGATGAAGGATATGCGGCCCGAAATGATCCAAGATATGATTTCGGCAGTCGAGAAGATTAAAAGCCGAATGAAAGCTTCACAGGATCGCCCGGAAAAGTTATCGATACTCGTCGTGTCCGCTTGAATTCAAGTCGGTGAAAAAGGTTTTTATTAGAATTTCACCTATCAAAGCGGCTTCCGATTTGGTAAACGAGGGAAATTGACGCCCCGATATATTGGCCCGTATGAGATTCTTGAAAGAATCGGGGAGGTTGCTTATCGGTTGCAGTTGCCCACGCATATGGATCGTATCCATAATGTATTCCATGTCTCGACTCTGAGGAAGTATCTGCCAGATCCATCTCATGTGTTACCGGATCCTCCACTTGACATTCAACCGGATTTGTCATTTGAGGAGAAACCAGTGTAAATTATTGCTCGAAAAGCGAGAAACAGTTGCGAGGCAAGCAGATACCGTTGGTTCGTGTCCTATGGAGGAGCGCAACCGTGGAAGAAGAAACGTGGGAACGAGAAGATGATATGAGGAATCATAATCCAGAACTCTTTACAGGTAACAATTTTGGGGACGAAATTTATTTAAGGGGGGTAGATTGTAATACCCCGTCCGTTTATGCATGTAATTGATGATGTTATATATGATCGTGAGGTGGTGAATATGTGTTTGGACCCTTGGTGACTTCGTTGTGATGCTATGTACGGTATTAAGTGTCGAAACGGCCTCCCGAGCGGGTAACGAGGCCGCTACAAAATTCTGCAGGATCGAGATTTACGGCCGTAAGTTTATGGTTTACGGCCGTAATTATCGGGTTACGGCCGTAATTTGTGGAAAGAGGAAATGTGCCAAAATTTACAGAGAGGGAATTACGGCCGTATTACATGGGTTACGGCCGTAAGGTTTATGGTTACGGCCGTAATTCTTGAAGGGTGAGATGCATGGATTTACAAAGACTTTATTACGGTCGTATGGTATTTTAGTACGGCCGTATCATAAGGTTACGGCCATAAGGTTTATGGGTTACGGCAGTAAAATAGCAAGTTACGGCCGTAATTTTAAGTTGGCAGAAACTGTTGGATTGGGTTTTAACACGTTGGCTTGGGGTTTTTCCATCATTTTCGACCCCCAACTCCCCAAAACCCTAGAGAACAAGTTTAAGTGTGATTTTAAGACTTTGGCTTGGTATTTGGCTTGTGGATCATTGCTCCAATCCTAGTTACAACCTTGGAATCAAGAGGAAGGAAGGAAGAGAAGAGGGAAGGGAGAAGAGGAATCATCCAACCAATCTCCTAGCTTGAATTCTTATCTTTTGAGGTAGGTTTGAGATAGAATATCTATGTAGGAGGTAAGTGGAGACATGAATGATCCTTAGATAGCTATGTATGCAAGTTTCTTTGGCTAATTTCCTAGTTTTGGTGAAGTATGACATGATTAGCTTGCTATGGTGATTTTCTAGGGTTAGGTGCTTCCTAGCCTTGGTTTATGATATGCTTATGTTGTTGCCAAATGCTATGATATGAATGTCTTGTCCATGTGAACTCATATGTCATGCGTGTTTGGATTGGATTGCCTATCATGTGTTGCGTTAATGTTATGTTTTCGGCCAAATATGAGGGACCTACGCCTCAATAATGATACATCGGTCGAATGGGGGACCTACGCCCCAATAACCGATAGTATGGCCTCACGGGGGATCTACGCCCCGATGATGTTACGAGGCCGGCCAAATGTTTATAACGGCGCCAATGCTAACACATGATTCGCAATGGGCCCGAAAGTAACATGTGATGTTCATGTGCATTGTGTCTCTTCCTACTGAGTCATTACGACTCACGTGTGCCCTTTTCTATGTTTAGATGATGCTGCGAGTAGGAAGCAAGTTGGAGGTGGCGCAGGATCCTCTCATGCGTGAGCTTGTCGACGTGTAGAAATGGGAAGGGAAAAGATTTTGGGGTCATGTGTGTATAATATCACTCTTTTGCAATCTCTTTTGTAATATAACTTTTGGAGCTATCACGTTAGATATAGATATGCAAATTATCGTTTTTGGGTTTTCGGGAAACGTTTGCAAATGTGTTAGCTCGGTGACGTCACGCAGGTAACGCCCTTCCTAGTACGATGCCGCTGTACGTACTGGGGCGGGTATTACACCGCAGCATAAAGTTGGCCATGAGTGAAGACCGACTTTCTCAACAAAACTCCAACATTTGTAAGTGTCTGCCCCTGACTCTTGTTGATGGTCATAGCATAACAAACCATCAAAGAAAATTGTCTTCTCTAAAATGTGAATGACAACCTTATATCAGACGACGCTAATTAAGCTCAACCTAGGAATAAGGAATTCCTTTTCGGCATTTATCCCATTCAATAGCCTCGCCCCTATTACATGATCTCTAAGCCTTGTGATTATAAGTCGAGTACCGTTACACAATCCAGATGCGTGATCAATATTACACACTAACATAATCGGAACACTCATCTTCAACTTTAACACATGATTGGAGATGCCTAAGCAATTAATCCCATTCAAGAATTTGGGAGTATAAATCTCTCGAAGCAAATCAGTGTCAAAATTGTCTGACTTGCACATGGTATCATAATTGTAATAGGCCTGCATCTTGGACTCATTAATACCAACCAAGAAATAATTAACCATCCAACATCTTCAAGGATGGGGGCAAGTATGGCTCTCCCATGTAGGTACGATGGAGAACGCCCATTGGTTAGGAAAATTGGGTACGTGTTGTCTACTATAGACCTAACAAGATCCGATAAAATAGGAGTCAATAGATTATCAGGTACTTCTATTGTAGCCTCTCCATCATTCGGGCCGTGAGACTTACTTCTAAATGGCATGTATTTATATATCACGGAAAATAAATAATTTAAAAATGAGATGAATATTCAAATCACTCTTGCTCCTCATGCATCTAAGACCAATTCCTCTTAGTAAACAACTCTTAGTTGAACAATGTCTTTTGAAAATAATGTTGAATCGAAGGCCTAACATTTAATGGGATTTGAAAATAGAGACATAAACTCGAGTTTATAAGCAATATTTAATCATTTGCTAAATTAAAATGAGAAGTGAAAACTAAAGAGCTTCTTCAATTGATTGCTACTGTCACCTGCCCCACCGCGGCTTCCCTAATCTGTAGAATTTTGTAAAAATAGGAAAAATATGAGTAATGAATTATTTAGTAGGTCCACATCGCACGTTAGTCAAACTGTAATAATATGATAGGTACATGAATGTATATTATGAATTACTTGCGTCCAGAAGAAAAATAAACATGCACGTAAACATTTAACATTCTTATACCCATAGGCTCGTTGACGCTGATGTGTCTGAAGCCGTCATAGCATTATTAAGCTCGAAAGCTCTATTGCATTCATAAAAATGACATGGACAATGTACACTGCATGAACTATTCTCATAAGAAATGTGCAAGTAAGGAAATAAAGTTTAATTTAGGGACCTTCCTTAATTTCTAAGTTTGAGTGTAGCTTGGAGTGACTTTAACTCTCTAAATCCCGGGCGTCGTCTACAATTAAGGAAAAATTATTAAATTAGTATTAGATGTTGAGTTTATAAAATAAATGAGTATATTTGGGCTGGACTAGTGTTGAAAATATTTTTTTAGCTTTACTTAGTTAAAATAAATAAATAACTAGAATACAATAAAATAAGGATTATATTAAAATTTAAATAGAATTACATTAAATAAAATAAAATAAGCATCATAATAAAGTTAAATAGAATTAAATTTAAATAAATTAAAATAATCATCATAATAAGGTTAAATAGAATTAGATTTAATAAAATAAACTTAGCATTAAAACAAAATTAAATAGAATAAAATAAAATAAAATAAGGTGTAATAAGAATTACCATGAAACCAAATGATATTGGATAAAATGAAATTAAGTAGGGGACCCAATTCGACTAATGAAAAACTTTGGCTTTCGTGACAGTTCGTAGAAGGAAAACAGAAATGAGGGACTAACTTTGATAAAAGTGAAAATTTAGGATTTGGGACTTTTTTTAAAAATAAATCAGAACTTGAGGACCAACTTAAACTATTCTAGAGAGATGGGGGTCTGCACGTGTAAAATCGTAAATTAAAGCCCCAATTGAATTTCAATGCAGTGAACTCTCTTCCTCTCAGCTCTCTGTACATACGTACTAGAAGAAGAAAAGGAGGGGGAAGCTGGCCACCCTCAACGTTGGCCCTACTGTCGGTGTCTAGAGGTGGCGCAGCCGCTGCCGGTAGGTGACCGTTGTGGTCAATGATGGGGTGTTTGGTAGAGGGAAGGGAGAGCCTACCGGACTGAATTGAGGATAATTTTTGCGATAGAGAAAGAGTTCAAAGTTCAAATTGATTCACATAGATCAGATTCTTCCCTCAACTTATTCTCCTATACACAGATTGTTGGGGTTTATAGTGTCAATTTGGGTGTTTATGTATATGTATATACGTATATTTATATATACGTATGTGCGTGCGAATTTTGTGACACGTGTGTGCGTTGCATGAGTTTGACTGTGGATACGTGTGTGTGAATCGATGATGTTGGTGGTGCTATGTTGTGGCAGTGATGATTGACGATATGGTGATATTTATCGTGGTAAATGATGGGGTGAGGATGTATTTCCCGAGTCGAGTTATCGACTCGACAATAGTTTTGGTTTCAATGGTTTGCTTCAAACATAACTCCCCCCTGTAATTTCGTGATTTGAAATCCGAGGGTAACAAATTGGGCACGATTGAGTATTTAAGTTTGAGACTGTACCTGACTGGAATTTGATCGACGATGGCAGCTATAGACTACTGAATACCAGGTGATGATAGATGAACGTGAGTTGAGATGACTGTCGTGGTTGCTGGGTTTTGCTGCGTGTTGTTTACAGGATATCAGGGGATGAGGTTACAGTAATTAAGGTGAAGCAACGTGAGTCCTTTAAAACCATGAGAGAGTTGTTTGATCACTGTACAATTCTTGGACCATAGGAAATTGTTTATGAAAGTTTACCTCACATGGGGTTGAGTTTACTAGGGACTCTAGTTATTTGCACTTATCATAAAGATGTTGAATTTAATCTCAAGAAAATATTGGAAAATAAGTCCCCATGTGATAGGAGATGATTTATAAGGACGGAATCGAACAATAAAAATCTAATAAAATATGTATGCTTTAAATAAAAGGTTAACTATTCATTTCAATTTATAATTTACTGCTTTTAAACTTAACTGTAGATGGATGACGTGATTTAATATTAATTTTGAGTATGGCTTACCGACCCATTAATTAAAATTTTCCTATAAAAAAGTTCGAGTCGCTACAATAGGGGCCCTATCCTATATTATCAACTTAGTACGTTCCATAAGCTCAACCAAATGACTTCCCTGCTTGATACAACCAAATGAATGTTCCTCCACATTCAACAGAATGACGAACCTCGAATGAACAGTTGTGCCACCAAGAAGTAGAAGGGAAGCTATAGCGCTGGATGCTACGTTAAACACTATTTCACCATGAGACCTAATAGCAGCTGGTAGGGTCGTCCACAAGGATGTTTTTCTCATACCTCCTTATCCATACAAAAATAAAATTCCGCCATCATCACCATCAACGCCGTTCATTATGGTGTCATAAACACCACGCTGCTCGTTTGTCAAATCATCTAACAACCAAGAATTTTCTTCAGCCAGTGCATCCTTGTCATAGTCCAACTCATCGTGTAGGAGAATCTTGTCAAGAGATGTGACGGAGCAATCTGGAAACAACATAGAATCGTCTCGAAGGTTTTTCCCCATTGTTGAAGTAACTTCTAAATCTTAACCAGTGCATAGTTCATCTTCTAATCGTCAGTTAACTGAATGTTTGTAACAAAAATTCCACGGCTAGAGAAATCTTGAAGTAAAAATATAGAAAAGAAGAAATTCTGCAAAAATAACAACGTTTAAGTAGGACAAATACGTAAGAAATTGTTGTAAGATAACACAATCGAAAACAACTAAGATTCATGCCTGGATTATTCTAACTCTTTGTTGTTTTAGTTCAATATCAACTGGAAAGGAATTCCCAACACTTTTTCCACAACACCTCAGGCCTATCCACCCAATCATACACTAATATAATGACAAACAAATTTCGTAATGAATATTCAGAAGCCCAATGGGTTGCCTTTACTATTGCACTAACATACTCCTTGTCATCATCCAATAAACCTAGAGAGTAGCAAGCATCTCCAAAAGTATTATACACGACTCCATCAATGGTCTTAGTGTCTTAGTAACTCATGGCACTGCGAACATAATTCAATAACATGTGTACATATATAGTACATGAGAATAATGAAAGGATAAAATATTATTAACAAACTCCCAAGCAGGGCCTAGCAAAAAACAATCTTCCTATAGCTGAACCATTCTTCCTCTCTACCCACTCCCGTGTATCCTATTTCCAAACAAATTTATTGGGAAACTCTGAGTAAGTCAATTTTCTGGCATTGGGATGTTTTGCATTAGCCCTCATCCATGGAATAAACTTGCATACTCTAACGGTGCACTTCCTCAATACATCCTTTGCCACATCGCCTTTAGAATATACAATAGTTTGGTCGCCCGAGAGATGAAAATTTAGTCGTTCGACTGAAATGTCTCTAAAGTGGATTTTGCATCCAAACATACGCCAAGCTGCCTCGCAAGCAGAAATGTATTGATAGTCATACTATACACGGATTTCATCGGTCTTCTCCATAGAATCAGCATTCCTGGCATATGCAACAATAATTTGATCGTTGCCCTTAGTTATATACTTGAATAGATACTTAATTGCTCTTGTCTGGTTACACCATTCAACATTAATATGTGCTCCATATTTCAAAAGAAAAAATGGGTTGTGAGGGATCACATATCTATTGTCCAAGGGAATACCATTCTTCTCAACTATCTGTATATCATTTCTCCACATATAGACCGAAAATCTCATTCTTATTGATGCTTGTCTAGGGAACGAACTTCTTCGGGAAGCTTTTTTACGTTTTCCCTTATCCATCCAAGGAGAATGCTTACTAAAAACCACACACGGACCATGAATCATCATATCTTTAACCAGGTCATAATATTCAAGGTACGGCTCCCAATCCGGGATCTCAGTAGATATAATTCGATCAATGTGTTCCTGAGTATGATGCTGCCAACGCCAAGCCATGAACCACACAATATGGGCATGCAGCAATCAACGTTTCTAGAACTCAACTGCATATATAACTGCAATCAAGATAACAAACCATCATTAACAATTTATTAAGAACAACAGCAATATGGCAAAAGACAGTGTATTGGAATAGGAGATAGACAAAACATTATATACAGAAACAATCATTAAATACATTGTAATACACCTGCTTTGGTCTTCCTGAATATATGTTTTTTCTTTATGTCATCAATTAGCTGATTCAACTTAGTCTTGAAGATCCTATATAAAATATTTGGCATGTCCTCGGGCCGCAATCCTCTACTCTAGATGAAGCAAGTGATCTTTGGCCATTTAGGGTTGCACGTGAAGGTGATGAATAATTCTTGATATCCAACCATCCGACAAATAGCCATGTCATCCTGATAATTATAAATCGCATTACGGGGACTCCCAGTATAAGTATCTGGCAACACCATAAGCTTTCCTAGCCTGGCTGGATTTGTCTCACCACGATCAGCCACATCGGCAAGCCCACAATACAACTCGGACCTCAACTTCGGTTGAATAGTACGGATATAATTGAGGCGAGATGTCTCAATCATGGTGTAACCACCTCGGACTTACATGCTTCCTGTCCTTAGATGATGATGACTTAATAGCCCGAGTAAGATCAACATCTTCCAGGTATCCGTCCTGTCCAAAGGAAAGGATTAGCATGTCGAGAAATGAAGGGTTTAGATGACTCACACATTGGAGGCCCTCACCCTTTCTATGAACAATAACATCACGTTCGAGCCGGTTGAAGTCTATGTCATCTCTAATCAATGAAACAACCTCATTTTGCGGTGGGAAATTGTATCTCCTACTATCTGGATTCCTATTTCCTATGAGTTTCATCGCAACATCAAGGCAATTGTCCCTATTCAACCAATCCCTTACCATCCTAAGCGTTTGACCATATACATTATGCTAATCAAGCATTTCTTTCAAAGCAGACACAATGTCACCATGCAAAATTTTCACTCTTTCAGACCTATTGAACAAACAAATAGGAAAACACATCATTGAAATATTTTCTTATTTTGAAAATGACAAAGTAGAAAACAATGAAAAGGTTTGGAGACTAAACAAATAATTTGATGTTCAGAAAACTAACCTGACTGCCTCTATTTTGTTAATAATTTCATTATATGTATATCTGCAGAAACTTAGGTTTTTCACCATCCTTTGGGAGCAAAATTCTAATGTTATGGTGGTTTTAACCGTTCATGTTAAATATACGTGGACCTTTGCCTTTGTTTATACCCCTATCTATCTTACCACCCATTGAAGTGAAAGAAAACATTGAGTTATAAGATCGTATGTTGTCCATGAAATATTTACTCTTACGATCATTTATAAATATCAAATCCTTCAATAGTCGAGCAAGATCGAGCATTAGGGGAAGCAGAGCATTCCCTTGATTATAGCACAAGGAACACTTAGGATTCTTCTTTGTGGAAATGCCCTTGGTTCGCACAACAAACCAATAAAAAGCACTGCAATGCTCGCAGGAATAAACGGGATCTCCAATGTCAACATACAATACAAATAAATTACAAAGCTTCGCGTCAATAAAAAAATGGCGAAAATAACAATGTGAGTACGGTAAATAACAAAACTGATTTACCACATATAACAAATAAAATAAAATGAATAAAAATAACTATTTCTAATATTATACACACCATCTAAGAAGTCATCGTCAACCTCATTGCCAGAAGAATCATCCGACAATTCGCCAAACTGATAAACTAAGGTTGAAAACAACATACAAAACAATTAGAAAGGAAACTGAAAGACCTATTAGATTTAGCAATGTATAAAATTGGTACTCACAAGCATTGGAAGGATCATCTTCAACATCCACATTCTCAATATTGCACAAAACTACTTCAAATCAACCCCCCAAAAAAAAAAACAAAAAGAGGCAAGCGAATCGATTATTTTATCCCGTCAATATATGTTTCATAAAAGGAAAAAGTAAACGCTGCACAAATATCATGGCAGTTTAAAAGCTAACACGCAAATGAAGATTCCATTGCGATATATGAAAAATAAATAAATAAAAACGAATTGGTTAACCAACATACCATTGGTGATATCGAAAAATGGAGTGCGGTTTTTCAAAGCATCAAACAATCCAACATACTAAGTGAGATTGGGAGAATCATCCATTTGAGAATGAGTGTGATTTCTTAGTTTGCAAATCATTTGTAACTGCTATAATTGAATTATTATTAAAATAATAAAAATTACTAGGCAAATAATTATAACAACTTGTGAGAAAATTACCATTTTCATCTAGAGGCCATCCCCATCCAATTGAAATGGTCTCTGACTTCGTCAATTTCCTCATTTTACTATTAATTTAATGGGAAATACTTAATGGAGTCTTAATACAGTGAAATCAAAATGAAATTTATTAGTAAATGTCATCACAATGACTAATAAGGCAACAAAAATTATGGCAACAATTCATGTAATAACGCGCTTTGTTATTCAAAGAGTAATCGAATATAATCCACCAAAAATCATCAACTTACGCAGATGAGTTCAGTAGAGTGATATAGTACTCTATTTGCATATTTATAGCATCCCTTAAACCTAATTCCATCACTCAAGATAGGTTGTTTGTTTGCTGAAAAATTCATACAGCCCAAGCAGAAGTTAAGGTTCAGCATAGTGGAAACAATTGTTCTAATTGAATACGGTTATATGGAATTCATGGTCATCGATTTCGAGAAACACGTTTTGATGGCAATCTTTGAATAATCATCTAATTGGCATATTGGAATAGTCTCCTAATCGATGTTAGCATCTTCAAATTTGATAAACACCTAAATGGAATAAGGAATTGTAGCTAGAGCACACTGGAAAGACCTTCATAAAATATGGCTTAATGTACATGCACTTGCTAGAATGATTAAGAAACGAATGAAGAAGCAACAATAACATGGAAGAAGGAGCAACTACAAAGAGGGTATGGATATAACATGATAAATATTAGCATGCAAACCGAAAATGTAAAACATTTTAAGATCTTAATTAAACAATGAACCACACCAGCAACTATACTCGAGGCAGCACTGTAGGATCAAGTCAGAAATAGAATGTCCAAAATAGCAGAAAATAATGGTCTACCAATACGGCAATACTAAAATTCCATATAATTAAAGAGAGAATGTACATATATTCATGCACGATTTTCCATTCATCATAAGCCAATGACATATGCATATAAAAATAGAAAGACATTGATTTCGATTAAAACATATTACCTGAGATTGCATAAGCTCGTGATGAGATATGGATATAAAAACAGGAAGAGAGTACTAATGTATTAATAATTCCAATAAATAGACGATGGCTAAAGATGTTGTAAATGGGAGTAGTCAGCTTGAGAAGTATTTTCGAATTTAATTGGTCGTTGAAGAAAATTTATTTAACTTAGATTAAAAGATAAATAAATAAGAACATAAGACAATGACCATCAAATCAGTAAATATGACCACAGCCAGAAAGGAAAGTGTAAAGTGGTGGATGTGAACTCAAGAAACGCTTTTCAATGTAAAAGAACATTGTATCTACAAAATTTGTAGCATTAAAATTTTGAAAAAAAAAAAAGCCAAATAAGTATATCAACAAAAAAGGAGGTTGAAAATGAGATAAGCCAATTTAAGAAAGTTTTTTCAATTTAAGTAATTGTGGAAGAACGTTCAAATTAATTAAATTAAAATATAAATACGCAAATAAGGCTGCAACAAAAAAAAAAGTATAGTAAATAGGTCAAGCCAAGTGCAAAGTCATTTTACAATTTAAGAGCGAGCTATTGGAAGTCGAGTGGAGAAATAATTTTCAACCAAAGCGAAAGTTGAATCAATTATACTTAAGTATTAGTTTTCACCCCCATGCGTTGCACGGGAGTAAAACTTTGTATATTAAATTTTATGGTATTATGCTTAATTGATGGTAATATGAGATATATAAAAGTAAAGATTTTATACCATATCACATTATAAATTTATTTAAAGTTAAGGTATATTTTAAATGAATCAGTAATTGTCAACATAAATCTTAAATGAGCAATCACTGTTATTGCCTAATTTCCTACTTATTTTTATTTTATTTTTCTCTAATCACTTGCATGCATTATATAAAGGGAATTGTTAATGACATAACATAAAATTTTTATATCTAATGCTTTAGAAATAATTTTCTTGTCACAACTTTAGATATAATTTTCTTATCAAATAAATAATAAAACAAATAATTTTTTATTGCCACAACTTTATATTGCAATATTAGTTTTTTGTTAATATTGATTGTATTCAACTTAATTGACTCTCGTTTATTCTTTCACGGCCTTAATTAGATACATTCATGTAAAGATCCCTTATTATATTAGCAAAACCGAATTTATAAACTTCCACAAATGTTGCAATTTAATTACGTCGTGATTTATCTCTTCTAACTCTTAGATCCACATAGATAAACATATAAGTTTTTACCTCCATCTCCAAGAATTCTACAAATTCATAGAGAAAAGACTATTCATTTTTTGAACATAGTCATCAATATCCTACTTCATTCTTTATATGCAAATATACGCGTACACATTCATAATTTTATGGATCATTTTAAAGAGTTAATTTATAATCTAAAGATAAAAAACAAAATAAAAAGGGAAAATATTTTGTTTGATATCTATAACAATAGATTGAATAAAAACAACATAAGAGAGCCATCCATGATTGGTTTCAGCAAGTAAAAATGTCAATAATATAATAAGAGACCGACATTAGTAATTTATGAAATTCAAATATCATTGATCATGTAACATTTTTATCTATAAACACATGAAATTCGTCATATCCAATAAAACTCCAAAGGTTTCTGAATGAGTGAATCTTCCATTAAATGTACAAAATAGGGGGAAAAATACTAACGGGCCAATGGATATAACCTTTTAAAGCATTTTAATTAAGATTAAAAATTTATCATTCAAAACAAAAAAGTTTAAAAAACTTAATGATGTAGAAAAAATTTTATTTAAGACAATCGATAGATAAAGTTTGTCTATATTCATTTACAACATCCAGCACTTAGAGTCTATGTAAACTTTACTAAATAGTTAAGGTGAATAACAAATTCTAAAATAATGGGTTAATCCTCATTTCAACCATTTAAACACTGACTTTTGTTGATAATAATGGCATTATAAGAAAAATGCATTTCAATAGATTAACTATCATCTAAAAATAAAATGTTTCGTTTCGTTTTGGTAGCAATATTTACGTACATAATTATTACAAAAAAGCACATTGATTTAAAAGTTGTTTTCAAAACCAATATAATGTATTGAAGTTGAAGCACTAACGTTAAAGTGGCCTTGAAGAATTATTTTGTAGCACCATTATTTGTATATGTTTGATTCCCTTTAAAGAATTATAAGTTATTATTCGCAACAGATAGTAAGAGAAAATAAAATTTAATTAAGATCAAGATTAAAGGTACAAAAGAATAAGAAAAAATAAAATGGTCTTATTAAAAGTTAGAAGAAACACCAATATGAAGCTGAAAATTAAAACACGATGAAAATATACATAATCCACCTTAAACTAAATTCCTTCACAAACACCACTTCATTTTTTTAGGTATCTCCGTATACGTGATAATAAAAAGGAAAAGAGGAAAGTAATAATAGTAATAATAAAATTAATACCCTAAATTAATATTAGAATATTAATATGATAACTTCCCACTATAAATTAGCTTTATATATTATATTATACTAGTATTTTCTCCCGTGCGTTGCACGGGGAGATTTATGGCTAAGTTATAATTTAAAATATGTGTAAAATAAAAATTATAATAATATATTTTCCTTTTTTCATGGTAAAAAGATATGAATGAGAGATTTAAAAAGATCACACATGATAATAATCCGGATTGGAGGGATAATGAGTGATTCTATCAAAATATCAGAGGTGATAATAACAGGAAATTATCCATGGGTTGAAAATTAGGTATTTGTGCTTGAGTGGGAAATATAAATAAAATAGTATTTTTTAATTCTGAAAATTATAAGATTGAGCGGGAAATTAATCTCATTTTATTAATATATAAATTTGAATATGATAACTTCCCACTATATGGAGTGGGTTGTGTAACAAATTGATTATTTTAAATTAAAAAAAGTGAAAAGATAACATGACACATGTCAATTTTTAACTTGTACAACAAATTAATAACTAAAATTGTGTCCAAATAACCATTTTTCAATTACTAACTTCCAATCACTTCTTCTTTATATAATATATATATATATAGATAGATTTGGAAAAAATAAATAAGTAATAAAATGACAATAAACAATAGAGGTTGAAAATTAGGGAAGCCGATGACTACGCATGATGCTGAGAAAGAACAAATAAGAAACCACCTTCATTTTTGGATTAAAAATTGACATCAACTTATGAAGAATTTTTCAATTTAAAAGACAGGTAGAAAAAATTTACAGTACTTAAATTGAAAATATAAATAATAATAATTAATTAAATAGACGATTACCAAAGAGATTGAAAATAAGAGAAGTCAACTTGAGAAGTATTTGTCAAGTTAATTGGTCACAGAAGAAAATTCATTTAGCATAAATTAAAAGATAAATAAATAATAACATTACAGGATGATCACCAAATAAATAAATACGATGACGACCAGAAAGGAGAGCATAAAATGATAGATGTAATTAAAGAAACATTGTTCAATGTAAAAGGAAATTGTATAAAATTTTAAATACCAAAATAAAATAAAATAAAATAATAAAAAGGCAAAGAGAAGCCAAGTGGAGCAGTAATTTTAATTTGCATTCTAACAGCAAGCTATTTTAAGTCAATAATTTGCATTCCATTAAAGTGAAAGTACAATCAATACGGAAATTTCAGAAAGAAGGAATAATACACCGTGTTTATCTTTTGATTTAAGATCGAACTATGGAATTTTTAAAATACGTTTAAAAATCTATATATATATAAAAACAGCCTTTTTTCCCTACAAAACACATTCTTAATTTTTCCCGCCTATTGAATTTGCCTAATATAAACTTCTATCTATATATAGAATAATTTATATATATAGAAAATGAGGCTTTTTTCTTATTATATTTTTTATTGTCGTAAATCCGTTTTCCCGCTTAAAATAAACTCTCTTTTTATTTTGTTTTCCTAATCCATATCCAACTCTCTTTTATTTTTTCCCTAATACCCTACTTTAGCCCATCTCATAATATCTAAATATTCTCTTTATCATTTCCTCTCTTTTTTTTTATTTTCTACGAATAAAACATAATAATTTGTGATTCTTTTTTCATTTGATTTGATGAGAGCTTTAAAACAAGTATATTTATCAATATATAAATTTTTATTTCTAAAAAAATTAAAATTTACTCCTAAATATATAAATTAGTACCCAACTTAAATATAAATTGATATTAATATAGATTAATGACTACTGATGTAATAAGATTAAAAACTTTTTATAATTTGTTACGACACTTAATTGATGTTAGTGTGTAAAATTAAAATATAATAAGATATTTCATTATTTTGCACTTTAATATCCAAACTTCAATAGCAAATAACAAATTTAATTTGTTACCTCATTGGCTTTTGTTATTATTAGTTGTAATTTAGTTTATTGGGAAAAGTATTATATATTTTTCTTTCAAATATTACAAATTTCAAAATTTTTTTCTATTGTTTCTATCAAATCTTCAATTAATATATATTTATGTATTTAACAATATATATAGGTGTCTGAGATTTGGAATGAATTTTTCACTGACAGTTTTTTCATAATTTTGGTATTTAAAAATAAAAATTATTTAAAATTAACGCTTTTACTAAGATTTAATTTTTATGCCATAAAATTACCATTGATTAAATTTCTTGCATAAAAATTCAAATAAAGGTTTAACATTAAAATTAAAAAATAAGATCAGAAATAATTAATTATTTTTGTAAATAATTAACTAAGAAACAAAAAATAATTAAAATTAACAATCCTACTAAGATTCAATTTGTTTTACACTACAAAATTACCATTTCATTAAAGTTTTACACAAAATTAAAAAAAACTTACCAAAGAAATTGCCCAAGTTTGAGACAAAATTCACTACTATGATCCCCAATGGGTACTAAAAATTAAAAAATTAGGTTGACACAATAATTAATTTTAGAAACAATCAATTATTTTTATAAATAATAGCTAAAGAATAAAAGTTAATTAAAATTAGCGATTTCTATAAAATTTAATTTTTTGTGTGATGAAAAATTACAATTTATTAAATTTTTACGAATTAAAATAAATATGTAACATGAAAATTAAAAACTTAGCTTGGACCTTTTATTAATTTTAGAAAGAATTTATTATTTTTAAAAATAATAATTAGCTTAATGAATGAAAATTAATTAAAATTAGTGATTTCACTAAAATTTAATTTTGATGGGATAAAAATGACAATTTATTTAATTTTTAAATAAAATATTAAAATAAATGTATAAGATCAATTTATTGAATATATATTTATATCTTTTAAATTCCAAGATATCTTTTCAATTGTAAGATATTTTTTAAATTGGGATTCATATAAATCTTAAAATTATGGCCATCAAGCCAATTATTTTGGAACTAATTATTTCTTAGAAATAATTAAATTAAATACAAAAATTAACTATGATTATTTAAACTATTATTAATTAAAACAATAAATTCTATTGCCAACATTTAGCTAGACATGGGTTTAGTGGGCAAAGATTGATAAAAATTAATTACATTGTTAAAAGGAAATATATAATTAATTTAAAAAATGAAAGAAATCATTAAATTACTGGGAGTTTTCCCTAAAAAATTAAAAAGAAACCTTTAAATTGTAATACATCTTTTAAATTATAAGATTTCTTCAAAATTAAATTCATACAATTCTTAAAAGTGATGATATTAAAATAGTTATTTTATAAATAATTAATTCCTTTCATAAATAATTAGCTAAAAATAATAATTAGTTAAAACGAATTCTATTACAATTACTTAAAAATAATACTATTATAATTAATTAAAATTAATACTACTGTTAAGATTTAATTGGACTTGGTATTAGTAGGCGAAAATTGACATGGTTTCATGGACTAAAATTAATAAAAATTAATTATATTTTAAAATAGAAAAATGACATTATTAACTAAAAATAAATCACGATTAAAATTAATTAGACTGCCATTGTAGACTAGATTTTTCCTAATTTTCCTAAAATAGAAACATAACTTTATTTCAAAAATGAAAAATAATTAAAATTAATTACATTACATTGAAAGAAAATATGCTTATGAAATTAATTTATCTTTTTATGTATTTTAACATAAAGTTAAGTTAACACCTATAAGATTTTTTATTATTAGAATTGGGGTATTACATCTTATTGTAAAAGTAAGTGGTCGATATGAAAATGATTATCACATAAATAATGAATTCTTTCATAAATAATTAGCTAAAAATAAAAATTAATTAAAAATAATTATATTACGATTAATTACAATTAATAATATTGTTACAATTTAATTGGATTTGGTTTCAATTGGCTAAAATTGACACAATTAAGTGCTTGGAAAAAATTAATCAAAATTAATTATATTGCTAAAAACATAAATATAATATTAATGAAAAGATAAATAATAATTATAATTAGTTATATTTCCATGGTTGACTAGATTTTCCCTAAAAAGTGAAAGACATCTTTTTACATGCAAGATATCTTTTTAATTGTAAAATATCTTTAAAATTATATTCATACAATTCTTAAAATTGCAGTTGAAATACTAATTATTTAGAAATAATAAATTATTTCTATAAAGAATTAGCTAAAAACAAGATTTTATTAGAATTAATTATACTACAATTAATTACAATTAATTATATTTCTCAAATTTTATTGGATATATTTTCATTGGATAAAAATTGAGATAGTTTTATTAGACGAAAATTAATCAAAATTAATTAACTTGCTAAAAATGGGGAAACATAATTATTTCAAAAATGAAAATAAATAAAATTAATTAGATTGTTAAAAGAAAGAAAATATGCTTACGAAATTAATTTACATTTTTATGCATTTTAAAATAAAGTTAAGTTAACGCCTATAAGATTTTGGATTCTTACAATTGGGGTATTATATCTTATTGTAAAGTAATTCGAATGATCATTAGTCCCTAATTAACTTTATTTACTTTTTCAAAGATCATTTTTGAAAATATACTTTTTTATTCTCATACGTTGTATTTTCTATGATATTTCTTTGAGTTATGCCATACAAAATACTACTATTTTTTTGTATAATTACTATGTTTCAAAGGATTTGTTCCATTTTTTTTTCTTTAAGTAACATAAGCTCCAAAATGGGTATTCAAAATAGTAATAATTTTTTATTTTGATATTACTCAACCAACAATTATATAATAATTTTTGGTTCAATATATCGCTATTTCAGAATAAATCTAAGAATTTTATTAAACAATTGGCTATCACTTCAATCACTAATTATTGAAATTATAAGACTCAATTAGAATATTTTAATTGGCTTTCAACTATATTAAATATTTATCTAAATTTCTCGCCTCCTAAATAAATATTAAGAATCCTACTTACTTTAATTATTTATTTTATACTGAATTTTCCTCGTTGATGTTTTATTTTATTTTTTAAATATAATCAGTTGATTATATATTTTAAGTATTAATCATATATATTTCAATTTATTTGTCTTATTCAAATTAATTTAAATGTTATATCAAATCATTCAATATTTAATATGTCGAATATGTTAAATTGGTAAGTTTATACCTAATATGTTAATATATGTGTTTAATATATTTAGAATGTATTTATTGAAGAAATAAATGTCTAAACAAAAGTTTTGGATTAAACTATCACGATGGCAGCATTGACACGGATGAGAATTTTCAGAAGGGCGGAACGGGACGGGCATGGAAGTTTGTAATTTTATATCATCCAACGTCAAATTTGCAGGGTAAATGAGGATAGGTCGAACGAGGATAAGTGTTTCTCAATATGGCAAATAAAGTGCAGATGTTTGACATCGACTACATTGTTGTTTTATAATATATCTTTATATCGATTATATTTCATAATTAAAATTTAAAAATCATTATTTACATATTAATTATTAATAACATACATCATAACGATGTATAATAATTAATATCTTCAAAATTTATAATTGCATATAATAAAATGTAAAATAATTTTAAATAAAAATTATGAGTTTCTACGAATGTTAGTAGAGTTATTTTAGTATGGTTATTTTAATAACTATAACATTTAATGTCATTTTATTTTGGTTTACATAAGTAGATTAATCTTACAATGAGTAAAATGTAATCTATTACGACAATCCGCCATTTAATTATCATCCCATACAAAGCATGGGTGTAAATGCAAATTAAGTTACTATTCTATGGAGAATAGTAAATTAAGTTGTGTGGATTTTCATGAGTTGCTCGTTCATATTTGTACGATGGATTAGTATGAAATATAGGGGAAATTCTATCGAAATTTTTATAGAATTGTTTCAAGTTAAGTTCTTTAAGTTTATTGTTGTAACTCATTTTTTATTTTAATTATTTTTTTAGATTTTATGTTAATATTATTAACATCTCTTAATAACGTTATTAGTTGAAAATTTTATCCCCCGTGCAACGCACGGGTGAAACAGCTAGTAATAATAAATAAGCCAATAACGCTACACCCACAAAGCCATGTTGAGAATGTTCAGAAGACTTAAGAATAAGGATTAAGGCCATCTTCTCTCTAAAATGAAGGATAACAATTATTCATATAACTTTGTCTTTGTAAATGCGATATCATTCCCACACTGGCAGACTATCGAGCAGTGGAAAATTTTCAAAGTGTAACTGAAATAAGCCATTAATCCAAGATACATCAGATTGGCAGCCATTTCCATCAGATTCATCAGTGTTGCTTATTAAATGTTGGTTAATGGTTAACCTTAGCTAAGAGAAAAAACTACCTCTTACTGATGATATGATCATCTGATGTCAGCATTTGGCTAAGTTTTAGTCCAATCAATTAAGTGAAGAAGAAGAATATTAAACCAAAATCTAAACTCATTAATCATGAATCTTGCAGAAGAGCAAGATATAACCAATAAGCTTGTGTTTTTTATGCCAGAAGATCTGTGTTAGGGTTAGATCGAAAAATATAGAAACTAGGAAATTAACAAAAAATGCAATAAACCAAAGAACACAAGAGGAACACAAGGATTTTCCGGCCGTTAGGCCCCGGAGGTTCGAACACCGGAGTGTTCTACGTCCCCCATTGAGCTCCACAAAGGGAAGTTGCTCAAATTCCACTAGCACTGCAAGATCCGGTAGCAAAATACAATCATGAGGCCTCGCCTCAAACAATCAAACTTCAGATCTCAATAATCTCTCTACACACAGGAACCTTAGGTCTCAAATCAAGAACAATACATGAAAACCTCTCTACAAATAGTCACTCTAAGAACCACTCGATTCCTACACTATTTCTCTCAGAAATACATTGTATGTAGCAATTTTCACACAAGGTAGAGGAAGAATCGGCCTAGAACTCAGGGGCAGAAGAGAGGACGAAGGAAGCTCAAGAGAATGATCTCAGAACCAGGGTATTAGCCCTTATAAATGATGGATCACCGCCTAAGTAAGGTGGACTGGGCCGGGACAGCGAGTTAGGAGGCCCAACTCGAGTAGCCAACAGGATCAACCCAAAAAAGGACAGGCCAACAAATCCCACATACTCCACCTTGCAGCCTGGACTTTGCATCACTGTGCTAATGGAATAGAACTACCTCTCCACTTTGTATCATTACTCATGTACCTGCAGAAAACACACAAGTCAGCAACTGTTTTCAACTTACCTAAAACATAAAGCAAAATTTAAAAGCTCTGAACACAACTGTAAACAACCCGATACAGTAGGTCATTCACAGGAGTTGGCCCTCTAGGCCACCATCAAACACATAGGTAGCACTCCCATTATATTTGTCCAAAAGCTCTCGCTTCTTATTTGGACAGTTCCTAATGAAATGCCCCTTTTCACCACACCCGTAGCACTCATACTCCTTCTTTGCTTCTCTTTCCCTTTCCATTTTCCTTTGCCTTTGGTTTTCCCAGTCTCCTTCCCATTCTGGTTCCCACCTTGATTACCCTTAGAGTGCCAAGCTCCACCTTGACTTTTAGAGTACATCACCTCCCCACTACTAGAACTAACAGTCCCCGCTGTTCTCAGCTCTAACTCCTTATTTCTCAAGGCATTGGAGATAATGTCAACACTCAAATCATCACACCCATACTCTAAGGCACTCTTCAAATCTTGGTACTTATCGGGAATGGCATTCAAAAGAACTAGAGCCTTTTGATCCTCAGAGATAGACTCACCCGCATTAGTCAAGTCAACAACAAGCTTCTTAAAAGTATGCAAGTTTTCTTCTAAATCAACAGTAAGATCTATCTTAAATGAAAAAAACTGTTTAAGCATGAAACACTTATTAGGTATAGTTTTCTTATCATAATGCTCTTGTAATGCAGTCCACAACTCAACAGTTTCAGTATCACCAATGGTTCTAATCACATTTTCAGATAGATGCAAAAAGATAGTACCCCATGCAATCTCATTAGCATCAACCTTTCTAGCATCAGTAGTGCCATCAGGCCATGAATCATCTAAGGCCTTATCACACCGCTGTTGCATAAGAAGTGCTTTCAACTTAAGTGACCAAATTTTGAAATCCCTTTTCCCATCAAAAATCCCTAACTCAGATCTGATAAAGGAGTTGGCAGTAGCCATTTGAAATCACCAATTCACTAGCTAGAAAACACTTTGAATGAACTCACGGAAATTTGAAAGTAACTCTTTTCAAAAATTGATCAAAACACAGTGGCTAGTTAAAGAAGTTTTGAAAATGACACTCATAGTTTTGAAAAACTCTTTTCCAAAAGCATTTATCCAAGACCAGTAACTAATAGTTTAAGGTGAGTAAACAATCAGTTCCCCAAAACAGTCACTAATGAGAGAACTCCTCTAGTAACCAACACAACCAAGCAAATCAATGTATGCAACAAATTGGCAATTAAACTCTAACCACAGTCACAAGTAAACTCAAGAATGCCAATTAACCCCTAAGTGACAAGTACAGAATATCTCAAACAGTAAACAACTAAGTAATCAGAAGAATGAATGTGCAATGTATCAAGAACAGCAAGTGACTCCACCTCAATTGATACAACTCCACACAGTCAAAACAATAATAGGCAGTTTAAAAACACCAAAAACAACCTATAATCGACTAATCACTGGCAGAAAACAATAATAACTCAAGAAATGGCACAATCTCAACCAACATTCACCTCCTTCAATCGTACCCGTTCTGGCTTTATCCCAGACTCCAAGAAACCTCTAGGGTTCTAGACAAGGACTATACACCAGGGGGATCTAGATTAGGGTAAACCTCGATCAATCACAATACTCAAGCCAGGCAAACAACAATCACCGATTAGTATCTTCTCAAGAATCAATACCAAAGATATCCCAATCACAGCAAGCTCAAGAGAGGTTAGAGTTTACCTCGGTCACACTGACCGGAGAAGGAACAATAGTATAATTCAAAGAAAAACTCAGAAAGACTAACCGAGGCCTCAAAACAGCCGGTTACTCAAGACTTCACCGAGAACACAAACGTCAACTGGATTTTAGAAACGTCACTAGATCTTCTCAAATCAGTAAACCCTAGATCACCAAATCACCGATTAATCCCCAAGAATGCTCTGATACCACTGTTAGGGTTAGATCGAAAAATATAGAAACTAGGAAATTAACAAAAAATGCAATAAACCAAAGAACAAAAGAGGAACACAAGGATTTTCCGGCCGTTAGGCCCCGGAGGTTCAAACACCGGAGTGTTCTACGTCCCCCGTTGAGCTCTACAAAGGGAAGTTGCTCAAATTCCACTAGCACTACAAGATCCGGTAGCAAAATACAATCACGAGGCCTCCCCTCAAACAATCAAACTTCAAATCTCAATAATCTCTCTACACATAGGAACCTTAGTTCTCAAATCGAGAACAATACATGAAAACCTCTCTACAAACAATCACTCTAAGAACCACTCGATTCCTACACTATTTCGCTCAGAAATACACTATATGTAGCAATTTTCACACAAGGCAGACGAAGAATCGGCCTCGAACTCAAGGGCAGAAGAGAGGACGAAGGAAGCTCAAGAGAATGATCTCAGAACTAGGGTATTAGCCCTTATAAATGATGGATCATCGCCTAACTAAGGTGGGCTGGGCCGGGACAGCGAGTTAGAAGGCCCAACTCGAGTAGCCAATAGGATCAGCCCAAAAAAGGACAGGCCAGCAAATCCCGCAATCTGCAGCAGCAAAACCAGAAGACGGAGATGACCAAAAGGAAGGAAAAGAAAATAAGGCTGTTACTCAACTAAAAAGGAAGAAGAAATTTATACAAAAAAAAATGCAGAAGGACAAAACGAAGGGAAAAAAAGAATAGCCTGTATTGAGAGAAAGAAAAGCATGACAGAAAAGAAGAAGAAAAAGAAATAAGAAGTGGCATCAGCAGACATCGGAAGAAGCACAAGAAGTTGAATAGAAAAAAATGAAAAGGGGAAAAATGCAAAAGGATTGTGTCAAGAACCACTATTATAGAGCAGCAGCTTCTTATATCAAGAGCATACATCACCTCCAAACAAAGTTCAAAATTCACAACAAAACCAAAAGCAAAGAATAACAAATGCGCCAATGAACCTATCAATAAACTGCCAAAATTAGTCCATCTACTAAATTCAAAAATCAATATCCAAACAAATAAGAATCGTAACAAATCCATCCAAATTCCAAACATAGTTCTTTAAAACAAACTAAAATGGAAATATCATTTTTTTGGGCAGAATGGATAAAGGGATAAACTAAGCACTAAGGTTTCTCTTTCTTCACTGTCTTGAGCTTCTTGTCGATGGAAGACTTGGTGGTTGGTGTATCCTTTGGAATATCATCATCTTCAGCCACACGACACTTGGAGGATGGTGTGTTAGCTGGCTAGTCAAGTTCTTCAATTGTTTGGTGCCCACTAGCCCAACATGGAATAAAATAAATTCAATGAGATGAAGAAGATGCAACTAAATGATTTAGTAGAAGAAAAAATTAAGTCATATATGTCAATATTGAATCCAAAAAGATACGGACCTAATTTGAGTCCACCCTTGTTTCCAATGGAAACATGAGGTTCAAATCATCATCCGAATCATTATCCCATTCAGAGAAAATGAAAACACAACACGTCATTAGTGTTTAGAAAATTTGTAAAATTTTGCAAAACCACAACTGCATTCTTAGGCTTATGCATTGTAGGAATCTTGGGATCATTGCACAAAGGATTTATCGTATAAGTTCTCTCACCTTCAATGTTTGGACCATAATTACCGATCTTGACAAAATAACCTTGAGCTACTAAGTCCATTATCACATCGAGTGTAACCAATGCTCCCTCAATGTTCCCAAAAATAAAAAATAATAAAAACATATAGTTATCCATCTAAATCAATGAATAATTAAATTGTTTGTATTAAAACATGCGAAGAAGGGAAAATACGCAACTCCAACGCAATTTTTCCAAGGAGCAGGTGGCATACTTTATACCACAACATAGCAACAAACTTATTGTCATGCTGAATTGATAATTTCAAGCAGTATTTATACACCGGCTTCGTAGTTGTCTTGTGGAATTTACTACATAAAAATCCATCCCCAACGAAACCCACATTCTTTGTGTAAGAATTATCCAGGCAGCTGGGATAGCACCAATTTTTCCTTGATAGAACACATTCTATCTCCCCGTAAAGCCAATATCCTTTTGGCTACAGAATAAAAACTATGTCATTAAAGAATCCACAGAGATTAAAAAAAAAATTACACCAATTTTACATGCCAAAAGAAAATAAATACCTCCGTCGAAATCTTCAACTTCTCCAATGTGATAGTAGGTCTGAAGGTTGTACATTTCTAGAATAGGATGACACATTTCCACTGGCTTGTCGAGCTAGTTGATAAGTGGCCATAGTAATAATAATAATAATAATAATAATAATAATAATAATAATAATAACAATAAACCAAGATCATTTTCCCGCTCAAATTTATATTTTTCAAAATTAAATAATTAATTTGGTATTCTCATTTCCCACTCTTCACTATTTCCTAAAATCTCTCACCTAAAATTGGGTCAATCCTAAAATCTCTTAGTCAAACCTCTATCAATCTTAAAATCTCTCACATAAATCTCTATCAATCTTCGTAATATATAAACAAATTTAATATATAATAAATAAATTTAATATTCAATTCTACTTATGTCTTTGTTTAAAATGAATTCTATTTATGTCTTCGTTATTATTGTTAGTGCGAGAAAAATAAAAGAATTAATTTAATCAATAAATTATAATAAATATCAATAATAACAATTATTGTGGTAGGGGCATGAATATTATTTTCACCAGATAAAACCTCTATTACGATAACAAAAATCATTGTGCTAGCCAAAGATATTGCAATGACAGATGTAGTTGCAGAAGACGTCGTCGCCATAGGGTTTCCAGTCTATTGCAACGATATTTTTTGTCACGATATCATCAACTACTGCGACGAAAAATGTTGTTGCGATAAATAAAAAACCCTAGTGTGACAACGGAATTTAACCTTAGTAGAGCTACAAGCACGAGCCTATTACGACGATACATTGCTAAGGCATCATATGTGTATTGCGACCAAAACAATTATCGAATTAATTTTATATTATATATATCTTCCCGTGCAACGCATGGGTGACATAGTAAAGAAATATAGGGAAAACTCTATCCCAAATTTTAGAAAATCTTTTGCATTTTTTCTCTTACACGGATTCTAAATTATATCTTAAGCGTATATCTTTCTGTGCAACGTACAGGGTGAAAGTACTAGCAATAATAATAAGTGGTGAATGTTTATTTACCTAATATGAAAATCCTCGATCTCAGGTAGATGTGCATCAATAATCACCTTCGAGACATGGAAGAATATTTGTATCGAGACAGAATCCTCTAAAGACATTCAATGCATTCCAACAATCGTAAATAGCATAATATTAAAAAATGGATAGACCAAATCTTCAATGTAATCCTCAATGATCAAATTATATATTAAAAAATGCATAGACCAAATCTTCAATGTAATCCTCAATGATCAAATTATAAAAACCAAACATTACTGCTCCTTATCTGATAGAGCTATAGCAAAATAAAAATGGGCTTATCCTTGTCCATTCTAGCTAATTTTCATTCACTATATCGGCTTGTGTTTCCCACAGCCAACAAGACATGCAATTCCCTCAGCACATGCATTTACTATTAAAATACATAAAATGAAATCTACAATATTTAAAAAGCGTAATATGTAAAAAAGATATTCTTACTCAAGATTAGTCAAATGAAACGAAACATATTTTGAGCCTATCGCATTACTGACTCCAGGTCTTGTAGGCTCCCTTGGAAGCAAAACACCAATGTAATCTACAAACATTTGAATATAAACACTAATAAAACTGGACAACAATTCCAAATTCAATTTTAAAAAAAAATAAAAAATAAATTTCAAAAATTCGGAAAAACATACCAATCAAAAAAGTAGTGTCGGCAAGAGCAGTACTCATCACTTGTTGGAAGGATTTGAAACTGTAGAGGGTGGTTGGGAAGGTAGGGAACACATCAAGCTCATATGGCTTTCAAAATTGTTTGTTTTTTGAAAACCAATCTTTAAAAAGCACATCATTGGGTTCCATATAGAAATTTGTCATGGCATATAAGTCATCCTCATCAATTAAATTCCTAAAGCTTTTCCACAGGTCTGGCTCAATTGTTGCGTGGATACACGTGCACCACAAAAGATTGAAAATTTGTTGAATAAAATTTATTAGTTGACTAAGTAAACTAAAAAAAATAATGCAACAGTTAAGAGACATATACCGTGATTCCAATTTGTATTTTTTATGCTCTGGTTCAAATTATTCTTTTTATTATTTTTCAGCATCGGCCAGTTATCTCTGTGGTGTCTCTATTATTAGTTTGCTCATCTGATGTATAGAGACATCTATTTATGTATTTTATCGTATTGCTAATGCCGCAGTTCCAATTTGTATTTTTTTTATGCTGTGGTTCAAATTGTTCTTTTTATTATATTTTTATTGGCCATCTATTATGAGCTATTTGTCAAATATTTGGACTGCTACTTGTGAAGAGATAATTTGAAGTTGTGCAAGTGTCATGTGACAAATACATGACCTATTTCTTGAACTGATTTTGAACCTATCTTATTTCTTCTTATCCTTGCAATTTCTGCTTGCTCGTTAGTTATTTACGTTGTTGTTGGAAAGCTTACCTTAATTTGATTATAAAACTTAAGTTTTGTACTCTTTGTATATTTATTGTTCTTCATACATATGCTTTTATGTGTTTACTACCATATTCTGCTTTGTTATGTGCTTTTTGCTTCTTATTCTTTTGCGGAAGAATTTATTAATGGCTCCATCAACGATGCCCCTTGCTGAGATTTTTGGTGATATCTCAAAGAATAAAGGTATATTGGTACGTGTTATTCGTATGTGGATTGTTATTCAAAGGTTCCAACCGCATCAAATACATTCCATAGACATGGTTTTACAAGATCAAGATGTATGAAGCTCTTTCTCAAGCCTATTTAGTATACTAAAGGATTCTCTATGAGAGTCCTCAAGTATAGAGTAGATTTTGATCCAAAGAAAGAATGTTCAGTGGTGCCTGTGTGGATTGCACTCCTCAATCTTCCACTGATTTATTTTGATAAAGCTATCTCGTTTTCAATCGTTTCTGTGATTGGATATCCCCTAAAGATATGAGCCCATGACAAAAAAGATTCGGCCTAGTGTTGCTCGTGTGTGTAGAAGTGGATCTGCAAAAGCTTAGAGTTGAAAGGATTAGAATTGGAAATGATAACTTTGAAGTTTGGCAAACAATGCTTTTCGAGGATGATACTCATCATGGCACTTTTGTTTATTGCTCGTATTGTCATTAGCTCGAGTGTGTGGTGTGTGAGTGTTACTGGAAGAAGGAGAACAACCTCCCCATCAAATTTGTTAAAACGGTGGCTACCTCTTTTCAAGCTAAACTTATGTCTGGGAAGGAATATTTGCGTTGGCTTCCTAAAGATACTTGTGTGCACAAAGCTCCCTTTGATGACAAGAAACTCTTAGCTGATGAGGGCCCATCTATGGCAGAGGTGCACCATCTGATTCATAATGCAAAGATAGAGCCTCATAAGTCTAGAGACAAATGTAAGAATGTATTAGCAACTGCCTCTAGCACTCTTCTATCTAATAACTTTAATCTCCTGAATGTACACACTAAGTCCACTAAGTCCTTAGCTGAGAAGCCAGGTGATGCTCAACCCGATCCTCAGGAAAGAGTCTCTTCCTTGTGTAATCTCATGTGGATTTACTTTTATTGGAGAATAATTATCCTAGGTTTGCACCCCTTTCTGAGCAACTTTCTGTTGCACATCTGGTTGCCTCTAATCTGAATAAATCTTCTTCTTCTATTTCTTTGTGTGAACTTATTGATTTATCTGACAATGACAAAAGAAAGTCTCCATGTTGTAATCATAATGAGCCAAGAAAGGTTAGTAAGAAAAGATGGGGACAGCCACGTAAACCACTCCCATTTTAATGTTTACTATCCTCATATGGAATGTCGGGGGATTCACACATCGGAAGTTCGAGTTTAATCTTTGAAGCGGCTTATAATACTGGTTTTTTGTTTATTGCTGAGCCTTTTGTTGATTCTAGTAAGATCACATGGTATGCTAGCATGGCTTTGATCCTTGTCTCTTCAATCCCAATGGTAATCTTTGGTGTTTTTGGCATAGTGACGTCAATGTTAGTGTTTTAGAAGCTAAAGATCAACATGTTTCTCTCTAATTTAAATGGTTTAGTTATCTAGTTGTGGTGATAGGGGTCTATACTGAATGTTCTATAGTTGGTAGGAGAGCCTTATGGGAGGATCTTAAGACTTTTGTTGCTTCTATTTCCCTTCCATGGTTAGTTGGAGAGGATTTCAACACTATGTTTGATAGAAGTGAGAAAGAAGGTCGTAATTCTCCTATAGGTCGAGCTATGGCAGATTTTATGGAGATGGTTATCTCTTGTGGAATTTATGAATTTATTATTCCTAATCATACCTTCAGTTGGTCTAATGGTAGAGTTTGGAGAAGCTAGATACGTTATTGGTGAATTATCAATGGACTTCTACTTTTGAAGACTTTAACCCAATGCTAGTCAGTAAAGACACATCAGATCACTCTCCATTCATTCTTAAGTGCTCTCAACCTCAGGCACAACACAAAGCCTCATTCAGGTTTTAAGATATATAGCTTAAAGATGATTCATTTCTTGCTGTGGTACACTCTAGATGGAATTACCCACTAATTCCCTACTCAAGAGGTCTCAATGGCTTTCTTTTTAAGCTTAAAAGGTGCAAGGCTGATCTGAAAAAATGGAACAAGGAACATTTTGGTAATATCTTTGAACAATTTAAAGTTGTTGATGAGGCTACGTTAAAACAAGAACTTAAGTATGATATGCCCAAATCTGTTGAGGATAGATGTGTTGTCCATTTGGCCTTTCTTGGAGTGAATGCCTCGAAAATTAAGGAAGAGATTTTTGGAAGTAGAAGTCTAGTATAAAGTGGTTGCATGCTTGAGATATAAATACACGTTACTTTTATAGTTTTGTGAAAAAAAAGAGGATTCAGAACCACATTCATCAAATACAATTAGATAACAGGGCAACTACTTCGGTCTTCTCTCAACTTACTCAATTTTCCATTGATTTCTTTCAATACCTCTTTAGCTCAGGCTTAGATAGGGAGATCCTATCTCTCCCTCATTATTCATTCTTTTTGCTGAGGTGCTCTCTTAAGGTTTAATCTTGCTATTTTCTCACAATCCTGAGTTGCTTTTCAAGTATGTGGGAAGGGTGCCTATTACCCATCTTACGTCTATTGATGATTGTATTGTATTCACCAATGGCTAGCAATGTTCCCTTACAAGCCGATGAAATTTCTCGCTGATTAATACTCTTTCACAAGACAGAAAATCAACCAAGGGAAAAGCTCCTTCACAACCCTTCAATGCCATCATCAACAGATAGTCTCCATAGTTACTGGATTTCCATATTAGTCACTTTCTTTCATTTATCTTGGGGGTTCCTATTCATAAGGGCCACAAAAAGGTTCCCTATTATGATGAGATATTTGGGAAAATTAAGACCAGAATGATGGGTTGGGAACACAAGCTTCTCTCCACCGCAAGAACGTTGACTCTTATTAAATCTGCTCTATCTTCTTTGCCATTACATCTTCTTAAGGGAACTGGACCCTCCTAAATCTATAATTGCGATATTATCTCACTTGTTTAATGCTTATTTGTGGGGTGACCAGAATCACACTAAGCATATACACTGGGCTGGTTAGGAAGCTCTTTGTTCCATTTGTAGAAGGCGGTCTAGGGTGTCATGATCTTCATATGAAAAGTACGTGTTTGGTTGCAAATTGTGGTGGAATTTGAGGAAGAATTGCTTGCTTTGGAATTCTGCCATGCTTGATAAATATTGCAAGGCTAGCCATCCTACTATGGTATCCTTAAGACCATCCAACTCAACTATTTGGAAGAGGCCCCTTGATGTTCGGCATTTTGTGGAACCTCAGATTCGATGGAAGGTTGGTTTAGGAAGTTGTCACTTGCTCTTTGATCATTGGCTGCCTTTAGGCACTCTTACCTCTAAAGCCTTTATGCCAAATAGCAATTTATTGGTTCAAGATCTTTGTGATAATTACTAGTGGAATGTGAATGGTTGACAGCAACTATTCCCTCAGAATGATATTGCTGAAATTCTGCAAATTCAACCTAATAACCAGGCAGATTCAATTGTTTGGGCACCTAGTTCAATTGGTTGCTTTTCCACCCAAAGTTGTATGTGTTTACTTCGTCAACACAAGAACAAATCTCTTATTCATAGGTTTGTGTAAGATTCAAATATTATTCCTAAAATTTCTTTTTTCATTTGGAGATTGTGCAATGATTGGATAACAACAAATGATGTTCTTCAAAAGAACTCACTTTCATCTCCATTCTAAATGTCATTGTTGCGAGCTTGTTGAAACTATGGAACATGTGTTCTTAACTAGTCATATTTCAAGTTCTGTTCGGGCATATTTTTGTGATGAGCTACGTGTTCCTCCTCCCTCTTGTAAAGACCCTAGGCAACTCCTCATATTGGCTCTCTACCATGAAAGGATCCCCAGGTGATGTTATATTTTCTATACCCCTGATTGTCTTGTGGATATTGTGGTCTGACCGGAATAAAGCTAGGTACGAGCATGTGACTCCTTCTATCTCTTCTACTATACGAAGGGTCTATTTTGTTATCCTTCAATTGCTTTATGCTAGTTTTTCCTATCAAACATTGAGAAAGAAACGGGTGATCTTAGTTAAGTGGGATAAGTCCTCCCCAGAGTGGTTCAAACTCAACACCACGGTTCCTTGGTGAATAATTAGGCCACGGGAAGAGCGATTTTACATGAAAGTAAGGAGAATATGAAGTAGGCATTTCATGAGTAGTATGCAGATTATTCTATTACTGTTGTGGAACTTCGGGTTATTATATTCATACCGGTCTATGTCTTTGTATTGAACAAGGCATCCCTAGAATTTGGGTGGAGGTCAATTCTCAGGCTGCTATCTCTTTGCGTACGTCTAATCAGCAAGGGCCTTGGGAGACCTTGTATATTCTTGATGATATTCAAAGCTATGCATCCAAGATGACTACCAGGTTCACACACACACATAGAGAGGGAAATTTTGCAACCGACTACTTTGTTTCCTTGGCTCACACGAATGAGCAATTCTCCCTTCTACACAATAATGATATTTTTGGGCACATTAGAGGTATTCTGCACCTGGATAAGATGGGGATGGCAAATATTCGCTTGATTGAGAATTGAAGTTTAGTAGAATTGATCCTTCTTTCTTTTGTTTCTTTATCCTTGTAAGAGAATTAGTATTTCTCGTGCATGGCATTTAGAATTATTAAGTCCTCGTTTAGCTTCTTTAAATCTTGCATTGTACGTAGTCGTTATAAGGGGTAAGACTCATATATCCCCCTTCGACTAGGCGAAAAATTTCTTTATTATTAATAAACTCCTATCTCAAGTTTGGATTTTCGAGTACATATAGTTTTTTTAATATATAGATATATATCATTATTTCAAACTTACCAATGGAGAAGCATAAACTACAATTTGAATTAACACCTTTATTCAAATTGTTAAGAATAAATTTGTAAATTAATTATATTTTCTTTGTACCATTAAAAATTTTTTGTAGCATTAATTTGTTATGCCTAGAAACATAAATTAAAATTGAATTAATACAGCTATTTGAATTATTAAGGATAAATTGATGATTTTATGATACTTTCTTTATACCATTATTTTTTTTAGCATTTTATTTTTTATGCCATTATGTGGAGTTTATAAAATTAATGATATTTTGTTGGTGGCATAATTTTTTTTTTGATTCACATAATTTAATACAATTGTAAACCACAAACCAAGCCTATATTATGGATAAATTAAAGTTGTAGGTGATGAGTGAATTATTCGTAAAATTTCTCTTTCTCTAACCATGGTGATTGTGCATTCTTATTCATTTTTGTGTATAAAGCTAATTTTAAAAAATAACATTATATAAACAATGAGAAAATTTAATTACTTTAACAAATTCTTAAATAACATTTTTTTTAATATGGATAAATATTTGCATTATTTAAGGTGAAATGATAAAAAAAAATTAATTTGATTCAATTGGATCATTAAACAATATTATTTTTTTCAAGTATTTGATATATTTATTTATTATTATGATAATATAATTTTAATTTTTTTAAAAAGGTTCTTAAATAAGTTCTTTAACATTGATCTTTTTATTCTAATATTTAACATGAAATAAACAACTTTCTTATTTTAAACCTAATATTACAATACAACATTTTATTATTTTACCACTGAACAATTTGTTATCAAATATGTTTTTTGAGTGTTCTGGAGTCGCCAGAACAATTGAAGTACTCATAAAAACACCTAAGCTTACGAATGTGACTCATCTTTGTCCAAAAAATCAAAATGTGGAGTTTCACAGTTGTTCATAATCAGCTTGTGAAGGGGAAGACATTATGCGGCTATCGAGGAAGGGTATTGAAGACTCTTGTTGTGGAATCATATATATTTCAATTTATCTATCTTATGCAAATTAATTTAAGGCCTTGTTCTTTAGAGATGTTATTCGATTTCCGTGTGAAATGTGTGGTTGTAAGTTGGGGAAAGTATATTAAATAATTAAATGAGTGGTTGTAAATGATAAGAGAGAAAAAATTGTGTTAGATAATTGTGAAGAGAATGAGCCCTAAATTTGATATCAAATCATTCAATCTTTGATCAATATAACATAACATCCAACCACATTAAAAATCCTTTATAATTGAAATTATTTAAAATAAACATCCACATTGATGAGTTTAAAAAATATATATATGCTAATATACCGAATATGTTAAATTTCTGAGTTTATAGAATATGTTAATACACATTTTTTGTATGTTTAGAATGTGTTTATTTAAAACTTAGATGTCATTTATGCATATTTAAAAAGTACAAATAAAAGTCTTCAATTAAACGATAATGATGGGACATGGGCAAGGATGAGAACTTTCTAGTGCGCCAGAGATGTGGAATGAGAGTTCCTATCCTATTGCAATTCCTATATTATCCTTGCTTAGGCTGGATTAAATAAGGATGGGGTGGGGACGAGTATAAATGGTTCTTGGAAGAAAAAAGAGGGTGTTGGGATCTATCGAGTTGTTCCCGATTATATTGTCATTTCTATAATATAATTGTATGCTGATTATATTTCCCAATCAAATTTTGAAAATAATTATTCACATATTCATTATTATAGAGAAACTAAGAATTCGTATGTTCGATTGATAATAAAACACAATACAAGATGACTATAAATAAAGACTCGAAACCCTAGACGTAACCCCAATAATAGAAAAGACAGCCCGAAACCTTGATCGTAGCCCTAACAATGGAATAGACAAAACTACCTTTAACTAATAAATCAAATTACTAAAATATATTCTAACACCCCCCGTCAAACTCACGATACTATCGAGAGTTTGCCAAAAGGTTTACAAAATACGAAAAATGATAATACGAAAAACAATGCAAACTTCAGTCTTCTCGCGATCTTCCAAGCTTGACTAATATTATAAGTCTAGCTTATGCTTGCACGAATTACACTCCCCTTCCGTCAGGGCTAGAGTCACTCGGCACTCCCCCTCCACGTAGGGCTCAGACACGTTGACAAGTCCATGAGCTCGACTAACAATACTCCTTCTTCGAAGCCAAATCAACAATCCAAGCGTTGCTTAAGTCCCCAACAATGCCAATTCATGTACCAACTACCAAATGCCAATTCCAAATCCACCTGACAAAATTAGAAGACAGAAGAGAAGGACCAAATGTCCGCCAGAACAGTTGAGAAAAGAGGGAAAGAGAGTCAAATTCCAATTGCAGATCTCATTGCACATCCAAATGCAAATTCCAGATTTCACTTGACCAATTGAGAAGGGGGAAGAGAACCAAATGCTAATTCAGGACTGATTGAATCAATTCAGATTTACGTAAACTAAATCTGCAATACTAAAAGTTTTGGGAAACTGCTGCATACCATATTTGGATTTCTGGACAATTATGCACCAAAATAAAATACTAACGACCAACTTAAATAAACTTAAAATTAACAGGGACCAACTTTGCAAATACCATTAAATATTCCAAAACAAATCTAATTTCGTCACCTCCTTTGTTGCTGTACTAGAACTTGTTACCCTAAAGCACCGCCACTGCTCATTAATTATTCATTCGCAACAAACATATTAATTAATTTCGACACTCCACCAATAGTGCATTTCTAATTTCAATACTCCACCGCCAAACACATCAACGCTTGAAAAGTTCACATCTAATATCAATACATCATTAATCTCATAATACCCTTCAATTTCTAATAGTTCAACCGATCAAAACAACATAATCACTCCTCTGCCGCTATCTATTTCATGGTCAAACAACAAAATGCTAATTTAGAATATGTTCGAAGCTTACTCTAGTCTGTGGATGAGACTCCCCATGTTTCAGCAATTTCTATTGGCGGTGGAATTGTAGTCGTTTATATTATAGTCATTGGCGAATTGACGATAGATGAGCTCTCCTGGAATTTGCAGATTTGTATCGAAAAAGAACTAAAGGAATCCGCGAGGGAAAATTTCTAAACAAAAAAAATAAGACGAACAATCTTCTGACCGGACGAGCGGCACAAGGCCGCTTGCCGGAGAACGGATGTTCCTCGAGAGTTAACCCAAGATCGGATTTCGCTCTGATACTATGTAGAGAAACTAAGAATTCGTATGTTCGATTGATAATAAAACACAATACAAGATGACTATAAATAAAGACTCGAAACCCTAGATGTAACCCTAACAATAGAAAAGATAGCCCGAAACCTTAATCGTAGCCCTAACAATGGAATAGACAAAACTACCCTTAACTAATAAACCAAATTACTAAAATATATTCTAACAATTATCAATACCTTATATCGCACGGGTGTCTAATTCATATTTCCCTAAAATTTGTAATTGCATATAATAAAATATAGAATAATTTCAAATAAAAAATCAACGGCTCTACAAAAGTTAGTGGAGCCGTTCAATGCTTTGCCAAGCTTGCTTCATTGTTGGAAATTGCACTTAGATTTGCGAGTTAGATTGATTATGTCTAACCTTTGATATTATATTTAATATTTCCACCAGTTTTTCATAAAAGAGCGCGAGTGTTTTGTTAGATTTGAAGTTTGAGATGTTCAGCTTGTGTAGGAATGTATGTTATTGTCTTATTGTTATGATTCATTTGTCAATTAACATTGATTGATATTCTTGTTGAAAATTAGTGTTGAGATTTATATTTAAGTGCATTTATTTTTTCTTTGAAACCGTGGAGTCGTTTATATTGTTTGTTTTCTGTTCATGTTGTCGAAAATAATTGATGGTATTGTTTTTTAATTGTGTATATTATTGAGGTTTTAAGGAGAATTGTAAATCAAGTGATGTAGTTTTTAAATATTTGTACATTGGATATTTTACTGGAAGGATTTGTATGAAATACAAGGGAAACTCGACCAAAATTTTTATAGAATACTTTCATTACTTATATTAATTAGTAAATTTGATGCGCTCACAAGTACTTGGTTTCTTATCTTGGTGACACTATATAACGTAGTATTAAAATATATTGAAACCCTTATTTGTTGATAAATTAGTATCTCCTGCAATGCACGGTGAAAAAAGCTAGTATGGTATAACACAAAAGTATTTTAGAATTTAGATTACTCAATGGTTTTTTAAACCCTTTTTACCATTTTTTTATCCATTCTTTCTTTACCCTAAATTAATCACATCCACATATCTCATCACATCGACAAATCTTCACCACTCAACTCTACTCATTCTCTCTCCTCTTTTACATTAAAAATATTTTTAAAATCATTATAATTTATTCCCTATCACCCTATATATTGATTCTAATACAATTATTGTTATATATATCTTCATATATGTTACATGTATTTTTCAACCATACTGCTTGTTTCCGTTTTCAAAAATTTAGAGATATATATTTATTTTTAATTTCATTTTGGAAATTTTTTTATTTTATTTGGAATTGTTTAATTGATTCACAACATGTTTGTGATATGTGTCGATGGTGAATGACGTTTAATTAGGTGTATGAAAATAGATTTTTTTTTTTTTTTGGTGTGTGCATAAAGTGGTCATTTGAACTTGTTTCTATAATATTTAAGAGTTTTGGATGGGAAAACATCAAATAAATTATTGACTATATTCATCACTTGACATTTTGTTATTAATGATTTATCCAACTTCTATTTTCCCATATTTTGTTTAATACAATCTGGGGCTCGTATGAGTAGGGTGGTGACTCAAACCTGGATTAAATATATCGATAAGGGATGTTTCCACGAGGACGAGCCCCCTTGGTCCATGTTATTTTTTATTTAAAAGGGTTTCTACTTCTCTATATTTTCTCTATTCTTTTTCTCATTTCTTCCTGCTAATTTGTTGAATATTTTTCTTCTTCTTCTTCTCCTCCATGATGTTGAATATATAAACTGTAATATGAATTAATTGGGAAAATTTTTTATTTGTTGAATGTGTGGATGACTTTTGCTTATGTACTTCATTTTTCCCTTTTGCCTTCTTTTCCAACGAGTTGCCTAATCGTTGCAGTCAATATGTATTTGTGTGGTCGAATTCCTTATGAAGTCCAGCGAGTTGCCTTTTTATGATAGATAGCGAGTTATTTTCTTTTCCTTATGAATATGTGTGTTGAAGTTCCATTGTTGTCAATATGACCTGCACCTATATCTTCTCAGAACCAACCATATGTTGTAATTTTATAGACGAGTAGCAGACTATGGGGACGAACAACTAATGTGAAATTACTGAAGGAAATTATGCACGAGTAATAGACTGTGGAGAACTAACCATACGCCATAGTATAGTTATATAACATGGAGGAACAATTATTAATAAAAAAATTGATAGTATCAAACTCTTACAGGATTATATGATTTGTCTTGCTTTATGCAAGTCCTTTGCATTTGTGCTCCAAAATATTATAGTGTAATTCCATTCACTTGTGCTATGGTTTTATGTTCTTGAGGGCCTTTTTGGCTCCTATCACATTATTAGTTTACTCAATAATTGTTGATGGGTCATACTTGATCCTTTAGAACTATTGCAGGGACCACTATTTCTTAGTGCAATGAGAAAATTAACAAAGTCAACTACAATTTCAAAAGAAATGGGAAGGCCACTAATGTCCAGAGTTCTAAAACCCTGGAACGTTAGTTCTCTCTCTCAAATATTTTAGAATTTTTTTATAATAATAATATTAAATGTTGAAATTTACTTAAATTAGCAAATACGATAAAGCATCTCACAATTGTTTGATCACAAACATCTCAAAACATCCAAATTAAAGTACTAAATAGTTCAAAACATTCGAAATATATACTTCAACAGTTCAAAGGTACATAGTATAGCAATAGAAATAAAACTAATTTATCTAATAACCCTAGGTAGCCACCACGACTCCTTAATCTGCAATTTGTTCATTAGATAGAGAAAACAAGAGTATTTCAAATACCTAATAGACCCCGTGCACAACAATCGATATGTGTTATAATTAAATGTACATAATCATCATTCATCATATAAATATGAACAAGTATATAATACAGGTTCCTTCATCCTTCCCTCTTTATCGTGCACGCCATCATAGTATTTAAAAACACGTTGTTGTTATTTATTAGGCTAAAAGCCTATCATCATAGTGCTGAGGAGGCACATTGTCATATAACATTTACATTCAAGTATTTATAACAGATATCAATTGTAAATATATACATTTTAAAAAGCAATTTTTACAAAAATAGCCTACCTTAAACCTTTCCCTTGTATTGAGCTTAATAAACTGTGAAAATCAGTCCTCTAGCTGCTCGTACGCCCATCTAATCAATAATGAGTTTGATTTATATTAATAAACTTAAATATTAAGTATTCATAGATAATATAGATCTGAAGGGCTACTTTTGTAAAAATTGCTTTTTACGAAAGCAATTTGGAATGATTCAATACAGAAGTTTGAGGGTTGATTTGGAAGGATTGAATAGTTTGATGGCTTAACATGCAATAAAATTGAATTAAAAATACTTTGGACTAAATTATAAAATTTTTAAAACATGGAGGACTTAGGTGCAAATAAAGTTTGGGGATTAATTTCCATAAGGAAGGAAAGTTGAAGGATTTGAATTGAAATAAAAGTTTAGGGGTCAAATTATAAGAATTAAAAGTTAAGGACCTATGATTAAATAAAATTTGAGGGCTTGCTTAAATGAAATAAATAAATTGGGGCACCTAATTTGCAAATATAACTTAGAGGCCAAATTATAGAACTTAAAAGTTGATGATCTGTTATTTAAATAAACTAAAGGGACTAACTTTAAAAAAATTTATAAAACTTAGGGGCCTAATTGCAAAATCCCTAAATAAAAATCAGAATTGGAGATTTCAAATTGAACCAATTTCAATAGGCTTCTTTGATCATCTCTGGCTATGCTAAAATCGAGCGAGGGGAAAGTGGTGGTTTCCGGCAACAAAGGTGGCACTGGTTGTAGTGGCTTTGGTTGTAGTGGCTTTGGGTGTGGTGTTAGTTGAAGGAAATGATGAAGGTTAGACTTGAATTTGGCGATTGAAGTTCAAGACTAAATTTGGAATTTTGTTCCTTTCAATCCTCTTTTTCTGTTTATTTCTTCTTCTATTTAGCTTCTACATGGTGCTAGTGAAGCGGAGGAGGTCCGGTTGGGGTGGTTTTGTATATATGTATCATGTATGTGTGTATGCGTGTGTTCATGTTTGTTGCTGCTATGTGTTTGGCAGTGTGTGTGCGATGGCTATGGTGGTTGTGGGTAGTGATGGAAGTGGAGATGGTGGTGGAAAGTGGCGATGGCAGTGGAAGTGGCGGTAGTGGTGGTGCTTTGTGGTTGTTTATTGTGTTATGTGTAGACTATTGAAATATGATGAAGGCACAGTAAACATTATGAAAAAATGTAGTGAAATTAAGTGAAGAATGTGTGTTATTGCCGTTAATAGAAATCAAATGGAAATTTAAGAAAACTAACAACTAATTAAGAGTTTGTGTGTGAATATTATGACATAATAATGGAAATAAAAATTTAAAATGAGAGGTTGAGAAATTACCTATAGGAAACTTTTTTTATTTCTCTGGCTTAATGTTGAATGAGAATGGAGGATATAAGTGATGATAATGGAGAAAACGAGGATGACGATGGGGGCTAGGGTTTGAAAGAATCCCAATCAAAGTATTTAAGTGGAATACTAGGGTAAAGAACTTAGATAAAGTATTCTTAATAGACAAGAATTACAAATGGGCTTCTAATTGGACTGGTTGCCCCTTGACTCACATTGGACCATAAATGAGTTTTAAATTGAACTTGAAGTTAAAATTGGGCTCTAATAAATAAAAACTAAGATTTTCAGGACCACATCGAATAACTTTGAAGGCTTGGTCCTCACATGTAAATTTGAAAAATAAATAAATTTTTATAAATTATTTTATTATAATAATTAAATATAATAATAAATAATATAAAATTCGACTATACGAACATATACTATTCAATTCTTCATGTGAAGTCGTAGATTCGACACATTTTGGAAATTTCATTTAATTAAATATTTTTATTTATGAAAAAGTTGCCGTCACTACAAGGCCTCTTGATGAAAATGGTAAGTATGTAAAAAAAATCGAAATCGATACATTTCTTTACATTACTATGGTCGGTTTATGCTAAAAGGCCTATTTTTATAGGTGCAATTGAAGCACAGCAAAAGAAAGCACGAGTGTCTAACTTGGAAAATTCTTCCGATTCCACTCGAATTGGTGGTTTGTTAGATGAATGTTTGCCTTCGATGACTCAGACACCTTTAAATGATATAACAACAGACGGTGTGTTTTCTAAATCAATATATATATATATATATTTAGTATTTAAAATCTATTGGAAACTCAACTGTTTGGAGTTTGCTATATTTCGACTAATTTGTTTTCTCCAAATTAATTGATAAATTAGCTTTTCAAGCACATGAACTCGGTGTTGCATGTGGATCAAGAGATGAGAATTTGCTTGACGATAGAGGTTCAATAAATAGCAGCATTGGTATCTCACATAACAAAAAGAATCAAACTGTCCTTAACAATTCACCTGGTTCAGCTGTTCATGGCATTAGAATCAATCGCGTTGGTCCAAGCAATGTTGTTGTACCTAATGCTTGTGAGTATTCTATTTAGCTTAATTGATTTTATATTGGTATGTTGTGCATTAGAATCAATGGCGTGTTCTCGGGTGTGTTTTCAATGTTATAAAATATAGTTCTAGATTGTGTTTTTTTTCTTTCCTTTTTTTTTTATTTGCTTTCTAAAATGTTGTTTTGCTCTTAAATGTTGAGTGTATTCACCTTGAACTTAAAAATCTAAAAATCGTATATTTTTATTCTAAAATTGTAAATTATTACTAAATTTTTATTGTGTAGTGACCACAAATTTTCATAACTAAAAATATTTAATTAAATAAAATTTCCAAAACGTGTCGCTATGACTTCACCTAAAGAATTTAATAGCGTACTGTAACGGACCGGCCGTTCGGCGCCCCGAGAACATGCACGCACACCCGCATGCACCAAAGGCCAGTCATACCCCGACCCTGGACTAGCAAGCTTGCTACATGCAACATAATACTTTGGGAAAGAAATAAGAGCATACTTTGAAAATATAGCCCAATATTAGCACAATTCAGGCATCTATGTCATCACTCTTGCACATGTCAACCTTACTATGCCACGGGGGGTTGGGCACGACTCTAGGCCCATGACAAGCTCCCCCACCCAATCCGCTAATGCCCTCATAGTGGACGAGAGAACTCGCTTCCACGCATACGATCCCCGTTGAGAGCTACAATTCCACACCCAAATGCGGCACCACCACCATGATAGATGGGCTCCCCACGTTGCGCCCCTGCGCACAGCCTACAATGCTCCGTGCACTTGTCTCCTCGACACCAACCTTCACCTTATGCCCGCTGGCATTAGTACTTAAGTTGGACAACATATCATGCTGTTGCGCTCCGCATGCATGTCGAACATCCTCAATAGCTCTCCTACATTTCCAACTATGCTTCACGAGTTAGCAAGGCAAAACTACCACAAGGCCTATCTTGCATCCATCAATGTCCCAAAGCTTTCCCCCACTCGATGCTTGCTAATCCGACCAACATGCACTGTGGCCCACATCCTCCCAAAGATCACATTTGATGGAACACTACGGCGGAACCTCCAGCAATCACCTAACGCAGTGCCCTAACGAAGCTTGCTCTGATACCAAGTGTAATAGCCCGGCCGTTCGGCTCCCCGGGAACACGCACACACAACTACATGCACCCGAGGTGAGCCATACCCCAACCCTAGACTAGCAAGCATGCCACATGCAACATAATACTTTAGGAAAGGAATACGAGCATACCTGAAAAACATAGCCCACTGAAAAACATAGCCCAATATTAGCACAATTCAAGCATCTAGGCCACTACTCTTGCACATGTCAACCCTGTGTACCATAGCAGAATATACTCGTGACAATATACTCGTCTAGTAGAATTTTATATTATTTATTATTATATTTAATTATTATAAGAAAATAATTTATAAAATTTATTTATTTTTTAAATTTATATTGGAGGACCAAAACTTTCAAACTTATTCGATTTAGTCCCAAAAATCTTAGTTTTTATTCATTAAAACCTAATTTTAGCCTTAAGTCCAATTATAGTCCAATATGAATTAAGAGGCAATCCAAACCAATTAAAAGTTCATTTAAAGCCCATTCATATTTCTTACCCATCAAGAATACTTTAATTAAGTTCTTTACCCTAATATTTCATTTAAATACTTTGGTTGAGATTTTTTTCAAACCCTAGCCCCTAATTTTATTCCCTTCACCATCATGATCATCATCATCGTCATCATTCTTTCCTCCATCCTCATTCAACAATCAAACAAGTTCTCGAAGGGGTAATTTTTTATCTTTTTCTGTTTAGATTCCTCTAGCATCTACAAGATTTTCTTTTCAATATACTAGTAAATCCCAATGTGTACCATAGCAAAATGTCCTTGCTTTCAATTGCTTCATCCCTAATCAAACACCAAGAAAGAACAACAAATTCTTAAAACGTAATTATGATATTTATTTTAGACACAAATGTGTTATCTCAAATTCTGGCCCATTCGTTGTCCCATCCAATTTGTCTGTTTTCAATTGGATGAGACAACTAATATGGCTCGAGCAAATTTGGACTCAATAACCGAAGATGCTTAGAGACAATAAAGCAAATAGAAGCTATGAGAAAAAGTTGGTACCTTTGGCACCACACTTCCAAAGAAGAAGAAGCAGAAGAAGAAGTAGAAGCAGAACCAATAGAAGGAGTGGTAGAAAGACTAGAGGAGAAGGATAATAAGGAGAAGCAAAAGAAGCAGAGGAGAATGAGGAGCAGGGGAAGCAAAAGTAGGAGAAGTAGGAGAAGAAAAAGGAGAACGAGAACGAGAAATAGAAGGCAAAAAGGAGAGGAAATAGGAAAAGAATGAGAAGGAAAAGGAGGAGGAGGGGAGGAGAAGAAGAAATAGGAGGATGAGTAGAGGAAAGAGTAGAATGAGAAGCAAGAGAAGAAGAATGAGCAGAAGGAAGAGAAAAATAAGGAGAATGAGAAAAAGAAGAAGGAGGATGAGTAGAAGAATGATGAGGAGGAGGAGGAGAATGAGAAGTAGGATGTGGATATGGATGAGGGCGACCAGGAAGGAGAAGGAGAAAGAGGAGAAGGCGAAGAAGGAGAAGAAGGAGAAGGAGGAGGAGGAGGATGAGGATGAGAAGAAGGAGAATGAGAAGAAGAAAAAACAAAAGGAGAAGCAAAAGCGGAAGAAGTTGAAGAAGTAGGAGAAGCGAGAAAAAGGGGAACCAAAAGAAAAAGAGAAGCGAGAAAAAGAATGAGGGAGAAGAAGGCGAAGAAGAAGAAGATGAAGAAGAAATAAATAACAGGGGAAGGAGAAGAATAAGAAGCAAAAGGAGAAGCGAGCGGAATGAGAAGAAGTTGAAGAAGAAGAAGTAGAAGAAGGGGACCAGAAGAAGAAGGAGAAGCAAAAAGAATGAGATGAAGGAGAAGAAAAAGCGTGAGTAGAAGAAGAAGGAGAAGCGAGAAAAGGAAGGAGAAGAAGAACAACTAGAAGGCGAAGGATGGAAGTCACGGAAGGGCGAGGAGGACGAAGAAGAAGAAGAAGATGATGAGAAGGAGAATGGGGAGAAGGAAAAAGAAGAGGGAAAGAAGGAAAAGAAGAAAAAGAAGAAAGGGGAGGAGCGAAGCGAGCGAGCGAGAAGGAGGAGAAGGAAGAAGATGAGGGGGTGGAGAGGGAGGAGAAGGAGTGGAAGGAGGAGGAGAGCGAGAGCGAGAAGGAGGAGGAGAAGGAGTAGAAGGAGAATGAGTAGAATGAAGAGGAGAAGAAGAAGGAGAAGGCGAAGAAGGGGGAGGCGGAGGATGAGAACAAGAAGCGAGAAAAAGAAGAAGTAGGAGGAGAAGGAGAAGGAGAAAGAGAAAGAGAAGGAGAAGGAGAAACATGAAGAGGAGAAGAAGAAGAAAAAGAAAGAGGAGGAGAAGGAGAATAAGGAGGAGAATGATGAGGAGAAGGAGAAAAAGGCGGAGAAGGAGAAGAAGTAGGAGAAGGAGAAGAAGAAGGAGCAAGAAAAAGCAGGAGAAGGAGGAGAAGCAAAGGAGGAGGAGGAGGAGGAGGAGGAGGAGAAGGCTGGAGCAAGAATAAGAGGAGGAGAAGGAAAAGGGGAGGGGAGGAGATGAAGAAGAAGGAGAAAGAGAATGAGGAGAAGGAAAAGAAGGAGAAGGAAAAGAATCAGGGAGAGAGGGAGAAGAAGAAGACGACGAAGTAGGACCAGGAGGAGGAGGAGGCGAAGAAGAAGGATGAGGTGGTGGAGCAGAAGAAGAAGCACAAGACGAACAAGAAGAAGAAGAATTGAGAGGTACGTAGTCCACGCCAATAAATGTTGCTCACTTCATACGGAGGTATCCACTACTAAGCAAATGACGTGATAATGTGATAACGTGTAAGTAGTCGATATTGGTTGCAGATAGACACATTCCATAAATTTTGAAATAATGCTTTCTTACACTCCTCAATTGGTCCATAGAAACAATTTATTGAATTCCAAAGACATCTGTATCATTAATGAAGCACAAGAATATCTAGCAATTGTCAGGAATTGCTCAATAAACATGTATAGTGGAATTAAAATAAACAATTCCTAAACACCAAATCAGCTCGATTCTTAGATAAGATCTGTGATTAAGAGATTACCCAACAAAGTGAATTTCACGATGAATCTCTTGTTTGTTCTTTTGCCTCCACAATTATCCAATCATCTGGCCTCCAAAGGTGATCCAAAGGCAAATACCCTCGCAAATCACGAACAACTTCATTGTGGGATGCCTCTCTCGATCATAGTGCTAACTAAGTATATAGAGAGAATTTAGAGACAATTAATCATGTATTAGGAGGCTATATTGGATTATTTATAGGTTTCTGATAAACTTATTCGACTTGGGATTTCTTAAGCACCAAGACAAGCGAAAGCCTTTTATTAATCTAACTAACCCGGTCTAACAATTGGGCCTAGTACACCATAACTACCAGCAACAAGGAGGGCCATGGACATTTTTTTTAAGCA